>CM048746.1:163586112-165986112 GCA_026315105.1 Locusta migratoria
GATTGAGGGTTTTTTTTATAGAGGTTTGTACCGTCCTCGCGACCCGGGCGATTAAGCCAAGATCCCCGGGCTCTGAAACGTACAACGTTCCACCGTCGCGCCGAACGATGGTCGTTGAAGCACGCACAGAGCTTACGGTGTAGCGGACTGTTGGCGCGACACAGCCCACAGTTCAGGACCCCGGGTTCGCCAAGCCCGTACTCAGCAAATTAATGCTGAGCCCCTGAGGGGCAGGTTTTTCTGTGATTTGTCAAAGGCATTTGATTGTGTGAACCATAACATCCTTTTAAGTAAATTAGAATTCTATGGGGTCACGGGAAATGCTGTAAAATGGTTCAAGTCGTACCTCACTAACAGGAAACAAAGGGTGTCAGTGCAAGTGACTAGTGAATTAGGCCAACAGTCATCATCGGATTGGGAAGAAATTACATGTGGTGGCCCACAAGGATCCATCTTAGGGCCGTTGCTTTTTCTTGTGTACATTAATGATCTCTCATCAGTTACACTACCTGAAGCATAGTTAGTTTTCTTTGCAGATGATACAAGTATTGCAATAATGAGTACGACAAGTATAGTGATAGAAAGGTCTGCTAATGATATTTTCATGAACATTAATAAATGGTTTAAAGCCAACTCATTGTCATTAAACTTTGAAAAGACGCACTACATGCAGTTCAGAACATGCAAGAGATTTCCTGACAGCATATGCATTAAATATGAAGAAGATCAGATAGAAGAGGTTGACAGAATTAAATTCCTGGGATTACAGCTTGATAATAAATTTAGTTGGGAGGAGCACACCACAGAACTGCAGAAACGACTCAACAAATCTGTATTTTCAATACGAGTCTTATCAGACATAGGAGACATAAAAATAACAAAGCTTGCATACTTTGCTTACTTTCATTCCCTAATGTCATATGGTATAATATTTTGGGGTAACTCTTCAAGTCAGTCAAAAGTCTTCAGAGTCCAAAAGCGTGTAATACGTATTATTTGTGGAGTAAATTCACGGACGTATTGTAGAAGCCTCTTCAAAGAACTGGGTATATTAACTACTGCCTCTCAGTATATTTATTCCTTAATGAAATTTGTCATAAATAATATATCCCTTTTCCCAACAAACAGCTCAGTTCATACATACAATACTAGAAATAAAAATGATCTACACAAGGATTTAAAAGCACTTACTTTAGTTCAAAAAGGGGTCCATTACTCGGGAACACACATTTTCAATAATTTACCATCAAGTATAAAAAATTTAGCTACAAATAAAGATCAGTTTAAGAGGAACCTAAAAGACTTTCTAGTGGCCAACTCCTACTCCATTAGTGAATTTCTAAATTGTACCAAATGATGCATGCACTCATACTATATTAGTATTAATATATTATCAGCAAAAAAACCTTAAAAAATTATGTATCTGTATTTATATTATAAGTGTATGTATTTGTATTTATATTATTAGTATTATCTATTATTCAACTTGTAAATTTTGTTTTTTGACTTGTTCCACATCCACGAGGATCCCCTCAATATGGATCTACGGAACAAATAACTAATCTAATCTATAGGACTCATCTTCTGATTGATAGGGGGAAAAAGGTAGCGTAGTGGGCAAGGCGTTAGACTATGATGCTACAGGTCGGTGGTTCGGAACCTGTCACTACCTAATTTTTTTTCCCTAAAAGGGTTTCAGACACACTTGGTAATTAATTTATTATTTAGATTATTATTTTGGTCCAAAATGTTTGCAAAAACTTATAAAACTACAAATCTAAAGTGGTCCGTAAAACACGCCAGTGCGATTTTTTTTTTCAATTGTATGGCACTATCGGCTAATTACGTACATTAAAGAGCATTGTAAAGACGGTGTGAATTTGCAGAAACGACCCCATTATGTTACTAAAAGTGTTCGTTAGTATTTTCAAATATCTTACTGTACGTTTTCAACGACGTTTGTAATATCTTCGAAGAAATAGCTTTGGGGATACCGAATATGTAACGTTAACGTCCACACCAATCCTCGTAAATTTTCAAGTGAGAGATGTTCGACGAGCAAAGCGAAACAACTGGCTACAGACAAGACAGTGAGAAGGTTAAAAGGTCATTCTCCCCCCCCCCTTCCTCCTCTTCTACCACACTAAATTCCCGCCAGAAATGAAGCACGGCGCTGAACTGGCGTTCCAGCAACACAGACCATAAACAGCTGAGGGTTACGACCGGCTCCACTTGTTACAACGCCCTTAAAACGATGAGGAAATATAAAAGCGAGCCACGAATGACTCACGGTGGCACTTTTAAAGAGAGAAATATTGTTCTTAGAGAGGCTACCACCCAGCTGGTGGTGACGTGTTCGCTGCTAGCGTGGCTCCTGCCAGCAAGTTACGCTGTGTTCCTGAACAACTGTCAGAGGGACATGGCAACCGCTGCGACGCAAGTAGCAGCCTTTCACCAGATAATACAACGTTATCTGCATCCGGTTTGTTAAGAGAAAAACCTGACATTTTCCACCTGATTATTGCACACTAGCTACTAGTTATGTCTATAAAGAAACAATCTATTGGTTAAAAATAAAATTAGGCTGAAGGGACAGTTCAAAACTTCGTTGTGGCATCCACACGTGAATCCTCTGCTTATTTCTGTGACACTGTTACAATTATTAGCGACAAGGAACGTGTCTTTATTAAACCCTCTGCTTTAAGTTCATGCCAACTAGAGAAACGGTACGCAACCGATGTTTGGGGTCACCTGAACATTGTATTTTTTTAAAATTCACTGAGAAATTAAATACTTTCTAGGATGTACGAACTATGATAAAGTCACTGCTTCCTCTACCAAGGTTGCGGATGGAAGTCTGAAGAAGTTAAAATGAAAGTTAAGCAGTTAATTTTGTTTGTTTACAAGTATATGTCGCATTTCTAGCAAATACTGAAATCCCTGTGCGCGTCAAGTACAGTTTCACACTGTAGGTCACTGTTGAGGGTTAACTAGCAGGTAACTTACACAGAAACTTCCTCTAACCTGAAACAACTTGTAGCGTAAGCGTTTGATTTATTTATTTTTTTTTCATTTTTTTCTTTTTTTCATTAGGCAGCTTTCTTCTCGATAGGGTAAGCTACTAACATTCGTCTGAAAATATGCACAAAATTTATCATTCTCCTTTTTTTCGTGCCTATAATTGCCATTTTCAAAAATAACCGAATATTTCAAAGCAATTGAATTTTTAAGGGGCAGTATAACTTGTTTCTATAACCAAGAGAATTTGACATACCGTTTACCACAAATAATGAAAAGCAGTTTCAACCTAGATAAAACTAATACTGGTCAGGACCAACAAGGAGACCCCAGGAGTATTGGGTTTTAAAATTATTTTATATCTATGGTACGTGAAGTTCAGAACTTTAATTACAATTAGCCAAAGGCATTCGACGTAACTCTAAAAATATCCCGAGAAAATCTACTTTAAAGTTTTTAAAGTACACGTAAGTGTCAATAAGTTGCGGCATCTGTCTGTGTAGATCAGGTGGTGGTGTTCTGTACTCACTCCCGCTTTGACCTTTTTTTTTTCGTTGTTTTCGAAAACTTACGCCATTTTAATACCTAATGATCATTTCAAGTATAATGCCTGAATTTTTGTTTATTCGTTGTTTTCTGTTTTTTATACATGATTTACATTAATGATGATTTAAATGTAGAAAGAATAAAACACAAAAAACACTGGAAATTCCATATTTGTGATAACACTGAAAAATAAAAGAATCCTTCATTTCGATGTGGTATCATACAAGAGTGATAAGTATCGTAGAAACATGGAAAACTATTTTCACGACACCGAGCTCAACGTATAAATGCTGGATTTTTACAGTCGCTATTTTTCTTTGCGATGCCTGCTGGAAAGCAAATTTGATTTACGTTCACTAAGATTTCCCTTGTACCACACAGTTTGGAAACGAACCACTCCTACCTGATCATTTCACTGAAGAACGGAGACGACAGCTGGCGTAAATTGAATGAAGTTTGATGCAGTCTTCTCTATCAGTTATTTCACGACCTCGTTCTGTCAAACAGGCACAGTTAGGCAGGCGCTTAATTACATTTTTTACTTGACGGTAAAAGTATTTGTCCCAACGCTGCACCAACGGCGTTCATTTTGACGGAATTACTTGCACGGTGGTTGCCCGTGGTTTCGAAAGACATTGTACAACACGTGCATTTTTCGTACAAATTACCATTAGATATATATAAAAGTTGTGTAAGTATTCTAACAGAACGGAAAAAATGTCACGGCGGGATTCGAATCACCGATCCTATGGTTGTAAGGCCAGAACGCTACCATCTGAGCTACACCGCCAGATGCTGCATCTGGTTTTATCTACATCTACATAGATACTCTGCATATCACAATTAAGTGCCTGGCAGAGGGTTCATTAACTACTTTCAAAACTTTTCTCTACCGTTCCATTCTCTAATAGCGCGCGGGAAGAAAAACCTAAGTCGTTCCGTTTTCTATCTGATTTCTCTTATTTTATTGGGATTGTGATGTCTTCCTAAGTAAGTGGGTGCTAGTAAACTATTTTCACAATCAGAAATAAAAGTCGGTGATTGAAACTTCGCAAACAACTCACGCCGCAATGAATAACATCTTTCTTTTAATTATTTCCACCCCAATTCGTGAAACATTTATCCCCCCCCCCCCCGCTAACGTGATAAAACAAAACGAGCTGCCCTTCTCTGAACCTTCTCAATATCGTCCGTCAGTCCCACCTGTTGAGGGTCCCAGAATGGGCAACAGTACTCCAGGAGACGACGCACAAGTGTGATGTAGGCAGTCTCTGGTGGAGCTGGTGCATTTTCGAAGCGTTCTGCCGATGAAACGTAACCTTTGGTTCGCCTTCCCCACAATATTTTTTGTGTGTTCTTTCCAGTTTAAGTTGTTCGTAATTGTAACTCCTAGGTATTTGATAGAATTTACGACCTTAAGGTTTATCGCGTAATTGAAGTTCAACTTATTTCTTTTAGTGGTCCTGTATATTACTTCACACTTCTTTATTTATTGTCAATTGCTAATTTTCGCACCATGTAGAAATTTTGTCTGAATCCCTTTGCAGTTGCTGTTGATGTTCTGCACTAACCGACAAACGACAGCATCATCCGCGAACAGTCTAAGGGAGCTATTCAGATTGTGTCCTAAATCGTTTATAAACACAAGGAAGAGTAGGCTACCTATAACGCTTCCCTGAGGAACGCCAGATATCACTTGTGCTTTATTCGATGACCTATCGTCAATTACAACGCACTATGTCCTTTCTGATAAGAAATCGTGAATCCAATTAGTGGTACTTATATTTACTTAGAAAACTTCAAAGTCGATTTTCTCGAGAATTTTATTGAGCTGCGTCAAATGGCTTTGGCTAATTGTTAATTGAGTTCAGAACTCCACTTACCGTAAATATAAAAAAACTAGCTTGAACCCGCAGCTCCGCTCGCGTGTTGGTTGTTTATGATAGATAAGCTATATTTCAGTATGCTTATCCTTGCAGAGAAAGAGCTGAAGACATTGTAGCACGCATAGACCAAAGTTATTGTCTGCGGCAACACGTTTCGCTATATGTAACCTCGTTGCTATAGAGTCACAAACGTCATCTCTGGCCTTCAGTCCGCGGTTTTTTTATATAATTCGACGACTTTCAACCACCATATCTTCCACCCCCTTATAGCTATCGGCATGGAACTGCTATGGTATACAATGGGAGACTTCGGACAACAAACACAGATCATTCGTTTGCGTTCTGTAGTTTTCGCTGCAGACACACACGTAGAATTTTATATACGCCGATAACTTTCCATCCCAATATACTCCACCCTTTTATCATTATCTATCCTCAAGCAGCAATGCAACCAATAAAACTTTTTCAAAGAGTACATATAATTTTCAAAGAGTAATTATTGTTCCGAATTTCGCGTTATACTCTTCAAATTACTTAATATCTATCAGATCGCTATAAAACCGTGCCTAAAACCTATCTGAGTTATAAACTAGTAACTGTACAAATATTTAGGTCTCTGCGTCTTGTCGTTCGGACGTGATAAGCGTACACCGATCAGACATTCACATTAATATATATATAGCTATCCGATCGCCATAAAACCGTGCCTAAAGCCTCAACTGGGTAGACATTAGTAACTGTACAAATTTTTAACTCTTTTACGCCCGGTTTCTGGAAAACTAACATGCCAGATAACTTCCTGTAGCTGATTTCAACGGCCGTTAGTTAACTATAATGTAACTACGCCTTCTGTAGAAGCAAATAGTACATCTCAACAGATAACTGATGGCACTACTAACCAAAATCGCAATTACTCGAATTTCATCGATTATTAAATGAAATCGAAGACGCGTCTTAGTTTGAATAGCTGTTACGAGTTTTCTGTTTTCAAAGGCAATGGGGGAGAAGCGAGGAAAAAATTTGACTATTTGAGAAAAATGTTTTGAACGACCTGATTTTAGAAAGGAAAGTAGCTATAGTAAATGAAAAGGCAGATGGTTTGACTATTTTGGAAAAGCAACATGCCTTGGAAGATGTACAATTCCTCTTCCCATTGTTCTTTGAATGTGACATTACTTTTCACAACACAGACTGGTCAATTTACATCCACCCATCCACCTACCCTAAGTTGTAATAATAATAAAGAAATACTAATCACTTGAAACATTGATTGATCGTAATGGCAATTGCATGGCAGAACATGCAAAGGGAATTATCTTTATGCTTAATTGAAAGTTTTATTATGAGAGCATGGCTTTGTAACTGGGATGTGGTAAAATTTTACATCCAGATCGGTGATCGCGAGAGATGATGATGATAGCAAATGTTGCTCAGTGTCGAGATGTCACTTGACCAATCGCGAGGGAGATGCAGCTAATGTATACGTCACTCCTTGTCAACATTGTATCTCGCGATCGCCGAACGCGATGTAAAATTTAAGCCGCAATATTGTTTTCCGCGTTTTTTCCCGTTTGACCCCGGCATTGTCATTGGCAGTATTTTTTTAATTATTATTATTATTCTGAAACGCATATGATTTCGCTCTCATTACACAGATCAAATGGTAGTCATATAACACGAAAAACGCGTCGTGGTCTTTCAACAGCGCCGAGTTCAGCTAAGTTTTCTTTTTCCGAACAACTGTCCGAAGCATCAGTACAAATTGTATGAAAATTATACGGAATCCAGTCATAAAAACGGAAACAAATAACTACTGTTAAATAACTTCTGGACTTGCGTTTGGAAGCCTACTAGCTCTACGTAGTGGATATAGTCAAAACTAAAGTTAACGTGTAGGTAACCCCCGGGGAACGCGCATTTATCTTTAACTGGCAGGTAACTACGGCTGTGATGGCAACTGTTGTCTCGGAAACCCATTTTGTACTTGACATTCAGGTAACCCACAGATAACTATAACGGAACAGTTAAGTACTGTTTCGGAAACCGGCCATAAGTCTTGTGGTTCAGACGTGATAAACGTACACCGAACAGACATTCACGTTTATAGATATAGATATATGAAATCGGATACCCATGTGGTCTGCTTGTAAGATACGGTCTGCCCTCCCCGCCTAGCTTCACAGTAGGCCCGCCTAGTTCCAGGTTGCAGCAGCGCGGCGCGGCGCGGCGCTCAGCAAATCCTCGGGAATCGATGCACGTGCGCCGGTGACGTCAGCCGCTGCCCTGACCTTGCTCGGCCCCAGAGCCACCTCTCGCCGCGCGATGCCCCCACTCCGGCGGCCCGCTACGTGCCAACACACACAAAACACAAACACGCGGGCGCTCGCATGCTACAGAGGTCATTGCTGCCTCGCACTCCACGAACGTTCCGTGCTGCTGTTTGGAAAACTGATAGCTGGTACAGAATCAATCCGGCACTTAATGAGAAGAGCGCGAATGTAAACGCTAACAGTGCGCGCGCACGTGCGTTCACGCACGCTTACCCGCGCATGCTTCATCTGTGCGCCTGCTGTGTGCTAATTCCCAAATTTGCCCAGTTGCTTTCGAAAGCCGCGCCGGAATGGCAGCCCGCTCTGGAGCTGCTCGCGTCGGAGTTTCGAGACCTCCTTCGGGTATGGGTATATCGTGTACGTCTTGTGTCTTACTAAAGCCCTTTCTATACGAGACGTGCAACACGCACAAGGAAGTCGATGTTTGCTGCAGCGCCCCTTGCGATAAACCGTCGAACTACGAAGAAGCGTTCAAACGGTACGCATTTGTTGAGTCGTGTACTTCACGCGTCTACTTCGTTTGTTGTCAACTTATAGCAAATGAATTGCCGCGTTACCATCACCTTTCGAAACTGTAAGATATATTGTGATGATTAAAAAATTTGTGTTTTAGACTGCCACTATGTAACTATTTGTTTCCGTGCAGTTCATGCGTAATTACGTCGCTCACATGTGGTAACGTCCTCATTATAAAATGCGATTACATACTTGCAGCCCCTGCAGTTTGAGGCGTCTATGTATATGATGAACAAGCTCAGGTGTTTATACATAGACCTTTCACTTTGATAAAGCTTCAAATAATGCTCACCAAAAACAAATATTCCATCTATTAACTACAGCATGTTTCAGGAAAAATAGCAAATATTGTAGAAGATGGTAATAAAGACGATTTGCAGTTAAAATTTCATGTAACGTGTGTCCAATTTTCATTGGGTACAGATATATAGCTCTTCATATGTACAACAAACTGATTTGGATATTTTGACTGATTCTTTCGTCGGTTCTTGGTAGATCACCATGTTGACTCATTTAAATAACCGGTTTTTGACGTCGTTTAAAGTCTGAATATATCCTAGTAAGCAGAAAACCGGGTAACTACGTGGAAATGAACGTGTATAACATTACACAAAATTCTACTTTTAAGTAAGTGTGATGTTTTACTACCAAGAACCGACGGATAAATCAGTGAAAATTTCTTGATTTACATTTGCTCTACATTTGTTTGGATTTCATATTAACAGCTATATCTCTGTATTCAATAAAAATTGTACACAGGTTATATTAAATTTTTAATGCAATTCCTCTATTTTATCACCACCTGAAATACTTACGACTGAGTCGAAAAACTACGTTCCTCTGAGCAGGAGCCAAGTACACATCCTCAAACCAATTCCACTCTTGGGTTCGTTTGTCAGCTGGGTTCCCCATTCGGTCGTCAGCGCATGCGCGAAGCACTTCCATACGCGTGAGAATAGGATCCATCCTATTCCGTCTACTAGCGATCGTCTTCCTGCATCTTGTGCAAGTGGACACGTCTACGCTGTACGCGGCCGGCGTGACCGGTGCATCATGGATAATCTCGTAAGCTCTCACTTCCCGTGTAGAAAGGGCTAAAGTTCAAATAGTCTGTTACGTCTAGGACCGATGGCCAGAGTAGTCTGATTCCTAACAATTATAGCTAGAGGTCTGAGCGCATAAGAAAAGTATTAACCGCCGCAACGGCCATATCCGCGACACTTTATCCGCATCCACAAGTTCGTTTTCCGCATCCGCAGATATTAAAGTTTTGAATGGGTAATAATAAAAATAATAGATAGCAGTACTTAAAACCATTGTATTTAATGACATAATTATTGTTAGAGTGTCATTTCTGCGACAACTTAACTACTTTTGCAATACTCTGAGGATTGAGCTATCAGTCGATTTTTTTTTTTAAAAATTCTTTATTAGAAAATCATGATTTCGGCCAGTAACTGGCCATTATCAATGCATGTGTTTAACTGAAGACATTATTAATATGTATAACTCACACACCACGACAAGTATGACAACTGGACATTTTCGCGAAAATGTCATAGTTGTCATGCTGTGTGAGTTATACATATTAATAATGTCTTCAGTTAAACACATGCATTGATAATGGCCAGTTACTGGCCGAAATCATGATTTGCTAATAATAATAAAAAAAAAAAGATCAACTGATAGCTGCTAACCTCAGAGTATTGGAAACATATCACAGTCGTGGAGCGCAAACCATGGAAAGTAACCTAATTAACTACTTTTACTTCTCGAATTACGGTAACTGTTCTATACCAACTCTAAAACAGGCTATTCAAAACGGCAAAACCTCGGCGCTCCAAGAACACAAAGTAGCACTTCGGAGCCCATTTGGTCAGAACACTATATCAGCTGTTTATTACAGGCTTCTTAAATTTCAGAATTGAAAGTGATCGGCATAGAGGATTTTAATGTGTTTTCATTCAAAAAAAGAAGCTGTTTTTTTCGGAGTTCCACGAAAGGGACATTTTCCCCATATTAACGAACAAGACGATATGTAACAAAGCAAAGCGTGTCATTTCAAGAGTTAAAACTGCTTCTACTTCTAATTGGTAACTGTCAGCAAACAGAGACAATGTTGGCTGCAGCTACGGTCAGCCTATACAATCCAACACTGTACCTTCCTAAATACGTTACTTCCACTCTACACCGTATCTGTTTATGAAAGCTGCTGTCACCATTTACCTAACAAATGAAGATGAATGTATGTTCGTATTGATACGCGGCTGTACCGTTCATTCGGTTGCGATGAAACAGTGTAAGAATATACTTTTTTTTATACGCAAAACAGGCCACTATATCGTTGAACTTTTCCTTGCCATGAAATACGTCTTTTTAATCCTGATCAGGAGTTCATATCGTAAAATTCGTGGTTATAGCATGGAATTTGAATTAACAACAACATATTTTTGAAAAATCAATTTTTGCATCCCGTATTTCACAGTCTTATTGGTCGAATTTCCAAAAATGCCGAAACACGTTATGTTCAAATGTTTGTAGAGCTTTTTGGGACTTAACTACGGAGTCATCAGTCCGTAAACTTACAAACTAGCTAATACTAAGGACGGCAAAAATATCCATGGCCGAGGGGGGATTCGAACCCCCGACCGTAGCGGCCGTGCAGAACGTGACTGGGGCGCCGTAGACTGCTCGGACACCGCGGCCGGCCCGAAACACGTGTCTTTAAAATTCGAACCCTGAATTAAAATCCAAAATTTTGTAGTTCTAGCTTCAAAATTGCCTAAATAGCAACGTTTTTTTTTTTTTTCAAAAACGTTTCAGCCCCTATTTCACCCCCTTACGGACGGAATATCGAAAAACCGCTTCTTAAATGACGCCTACAGAGTAAGATCAACACCCCTCTACAAATTTAAAGTTTCTATCTTCAGTGGTTTGGGCTAGACGACGATGATGAGTCAGTCAGTCGGGACATTTCCTTCTATGTGTAAGAGAAGATGAGCAACAACAACAGTTCTTTTACATATGTATATAAGAACTAATACATATAATAAAGCAGGGATCTTAGAAGGTACACCTGACTATGGCATTCACTCCGAAACAAGCCTGTCGCGTTAAATAATTGATTAAAAAGCAGCGTCTTTGGCAGTAATTATTTACAATGTCTAAACCACTGAATCACCTTTTTTACATTAATTTCCATATTATGTATGTCTCTTGGTATTCTACTAATGCTTGTAACTCAATTACACTATTTCGTGAATTACTTAGATAAATAATTATAAACAAACAGTATTCCTTCGGCGGCTTGCCCACCGCTAGGAGCGCTGATGTCGACGCAACTGTCTGTTGGTACACAGCAGCGAGTGTTGTGGCTGAAGACCAAAACAACAACAACAACAAACACGTGTTATTAGCATTAATTGTTTGGAGCTTTGGCGTTTGTGGCCAATGACAGGTGGCGGAGGGTACACTGTTCCACTACTAGGCATTTCCTTTCCTATTCCACTCCCAAATTGAACGAGGAAAGAAAGAATGCCTATATGCCTCCGTACGAGCCCTAATTTCTCTTATCTTGTCTTTGTGATCTTTACGCGAAATGTATGTAGGCGGCAGCAAGATCGTACTACACTCAGCTTCAAATTCCGGCCCTCTAAATTTCCTCAACAGAAATTCACGAAAAGAACGTCGTCTTTCCTCCAGCGATCCCGAATTGAGTTGCCGGTGCATTTCCGTGACACTCGCGCATTGGTCGAACCTACCAGTAACAAACCTAGCTGCTCGCTTCTGAACTGCTTCTTTGTCTTCCTTTAAACTGATCTGCTGCGGGTCCCAAACACTTGAGCAATACTCAATATGTGGTCGTACAAGCGTTTTATACGCTGTCTCCTTTACAGATGAAGTACATCTTCCCAAAATTCTCCCAATAAACCGAAGTCGGCTGTCCGCCTTACAACTGTCCTTACATGTTCGTTCCATTTTATATCGCTCTGCAATGTTACGCCTAGATATTTGAACGACGTGACTGCATCAAGAAGCTCACTACTAATGCTGTATTTGAACATTATGGGATTGTTTTTCCTACTCATGCGCATCACCTTACATTTTTCTACATTGAGAGCTAGCTTCCATTCTTCGCCCCAACTAGAAATTTTGTCTAAGTCATCCTGTATGCTATTACAGTCAGTTAAAGACGACACCCTACCATACACCACAGCATTATCAGCAAACAGCCGCAAATTACAACTTACTCTGTCTATCAGATCATTTATATAGATAGAAAATAATAGCGGTCCTATCACACTTCCCTGGGGCACGCCTGACGATACACTCGTCTCTGATGAACACTCGCCGTCGAGAACAACGTACTGCGTTCTATTACTTAGGAAGTCTTCCAGCCAGTCACAAATCTGAACCTATTCCATACGCTCATATCTTCGTTAACAGTCTGCAGAGTGACACCGCATCGAATGCCTTTTTGAAGTCGAGAAAAACACAATCCGCCTGTTGCCCTTCATCTATGGCTCGCAAGATGTCACCGTGAAAAAAAGGGCAAGCTGAGTTTCACATGAACGATGTTTCCTAAACCCGCGCTGATTCATAGAAAGAAATTTTTACGTTTCAAGGAAATTTACTATATTTGAAAGGGAAGGGGCGGAACCGATTCCCGGATTCACGCTTAAATAGCGAGTTAGCGCGAGGTTGCAGGCTTTTATCGAGGTGTCGGATGCAGCGGCGGCAGAAAGCAGCACCAGCGCCGCAGGTGGCAATGAGCGGCAACTAGCTGGATGAGCGCGTGGGCGCGCCGTGGCGGGCCAGGGGTCAGGCGCGTCTGCAGTCTGCACCACTCCAGGCGCTGCTTGTGCCACCGTCTGCAGCAGGCTGCCGATTTCATCAACTGCCACTATCCTTCATCAAACTGTTACTCTCTACTTCTCATTCATTCATGTACATCTACGTGGGATACTCTGCAATCACATTCAAGTGCCTGGCAGAGGGTTCATCGAACCACCGTTAAGCTATTTATCTCCCATTCCACTCTCGAATAGCGCGCGGGAAGAAAGATGACCTGAATCTCTCCGTTAGAGCTCTGATTTCTCGTATTTTATTCTGATGGTCATTTATACCTATGTAAGTGGTCGGCGCGCCTCGGTTGCACAGTGGTAGAGTAGCAGATTACAAATCCAAAGGTTGCGGGTTCGATCTCCGCCAGGTCCTAGGGTTTTTATCTGTCACTTTCCACTTCTTTCACCTCTGGCAATATTGCCCATGTGAAAAATACCGAGTAGCACCGTGGTTCGGAACCAACGTTAAACTGTAGGTCCCCCTATAACTGGCTGGGTAAGTCAGTTCGAAGGTCGGAGGAAGGCAATGGCATACCACCTCCAAATAGGACCATGCCTAGTAAAGCACTGTGGTGTTCAAACCGATCTTCGGATTGTTGACTGCTTTACGTACCTTTACTTTTTTTAAGTGGGAGTCAACAATATATTTTCGCATTCGGAGGAGCATGTTGGCGATTGAAGTTTCGTAAGTAGCCCACGCCGCAGCGATAAGCGCCGTTGTAGTAATGATTCCCATCCCAGATCCTGTATCATTTCCGTAACGCTGTCTCCCCTGTATCGTGACAATACGAAACGAGCTGCCCTTCTTTGGACACTTTCGATGTCCTCCATCAAATCCACCTGATAAGGCTCCCACACTGGGCAGCAATACTCCAAAAATGGACGGACAACCGTAATGTATGCAGTTTCTTTTGTAGTTCTGTTGCATCTTTTAAGGATAATGCCAATAGAACGCAGTCTCTGGTTCGTCTTTCCCGCGACATTATGTACGTGTTCTTTCCAATTTAAGTCTGAAGTAATAGTAATTCCTAGGTATTTTGTGGAGTTTACGGCCTTCACATTCGACTGATTTATCCTGTAAACAAAGTTTAATGGATTTCTTTTCGCACTCATGTGGACAACTTCACACTTCTCATTATTTAAAGTCAATTGCTAATTTTTACACCATAGTGATATCTTATTTAGATCGCTCCGCAGTTGGTTTTGATCTTCAGATGATTTTACTAGACGGTAAATGACGGCGTCATCTGCAAACAACCTAAGAAAGCTACTTAGATTTTCCCATAAATCGTTTATGTAAATAAGGAACAGCAGAGGACCAATAACACTACCCTGTGGAACACCCCGTAATCACCTCTGTTTTTAACGATGCCTTACCATCAATTACTACCTACTGTGTCCTTTGACAGGAATTCCCCTGTCCAGTCGCAAATTTGGGGCGTTATACCATAACCACGCAATTTGATTAAAAGCCGTTTGTGAGGTACGGTGTCAAAAGCCTTCTGGAAATCAACTAATACGGACTCGATTTGCGAACCCTTGTCGATAGCACCCATCACTGTGTGTGAGTAAAGAGCTAGTTGTGTTTCGCATGAACGATATTTTCTAAATTCGTGTTGACCTTGGGTCAATACATCATTCTCTTCGAGATAATTCATAATATTTGAATACAGGGTATGTTCCAAAACACTGCTGCAAATTGACGTCAATGAAATAGGCCTGAAGTTTAGCGGGTTACTCCTACTACCTTTCTTGAATATAGGTGTGACCTGTGCAACTTTCCAATCTTTTGGTACAGATCCTTCTTTGAGAGAGCTGTTGTATATGGCTGTTTAGTCTCACTCATCAAAATGTAGTCTTCGTATGTCAGTAAACTTTAAATTTTGATACAACGTTGCATTTTTTTCACGGAACACGCTTTATGCTATCCACTTTGCTGTATGTAATATTCGAAGGAATTTGGGTAGAGGTGAAAAAGCGTAGTTCCCAATTTATACCTTTGCGTTTGAGAATAAGACGATAAAACTTCGCGGAACTACTACTACTGATACAGACCCGTTCCCCATACACAAATATACAATTAGATCGAAGGTAAACAATGTTTTTTCACTTAGTACTTCGTCGCTTAAGTAGTTTGACAGCGTGTATGGCCTCTTCAAATGTTCAAATGTTTGTAGACCTACTGGACTAAAACTGCTGTCTATGGTCTTCAGTCTCTAGACTTACAAACTACTTTAACTTACACTAAGGAAAATACACACACACACACACACACACACACACACACACACACACAAATATATTACTCGTCCATTCTTCTACATCTCTAAAAATTACTGCGATGATGAAATGAATGTATGTAGAGCTCTAACGCAACAGTCTAACATCTACAGTCACGAGGGTGATTCTATTTACACTTCGGTAAAATCAGACGTGACGTCATCACGACGTATCCACACTATCTACGTCCAGAAGAGCGGCGCATCGACTTTTGCGATCGGTCGAGACGCTGGTTTTGGCTGGGACAACATGCTTAATTCGACATTCTTTCTGAACTGCATACTTTTTTCCTTCGTAGTTTAGTGACAAAACTAGGCCTTACTTAATATTGGTATCATGTTTTGGAAAGCACTGACGGAAATTTCAGTAAATGTAAATTGAAAATTATGTCAGAAATAACGCAGACCGAGCCTTAAGAGAACAACTTCACACATTTTCAAAGAAAAGAACTAGCATGTTGCAGCAACTTGGCGGTAGATAAGTACCCAGTTTTATGAAATGTTTTACCTGTTGTTCGCAGAGCCTCTGTAACAAATGACTGTATTAATATTGATTTGATTTATAGTTTCGGCGAAAACATACATATACCTACGGCGACTATATGTTGTTTTTTAAGTCGCATATTTTGACATGTCCAAGTACACATTGTCGCTTCATAGCCTGGTAATCTTATTTTGTCCTCTTAGTTTAACGTAGACTCCGTACTACAATGCAACTCGGTAGCATTTTTCGCTTAGAGGAAAAGTTTCCATTAGTTTTAAACACAACCTTCAAAAATGGGCCACGATGACAACATCAGATTTGGCTGAATAACGTTTCAGAGCTCACACTAGAGGTCCTTTTTCGGAAAGTTTATAGCTTCTTACTTTCGAAAAAAAGAAAGCAAAGTTATAGCTTCCGAAACTGTAGCAATTTTACTGTCATGTCTCCGGGATTAATATAAGTGACGGAAATTTTTTATCGCCAGTACTTGTGAACCTTGACAGGCAATATGTTAATGTTTAAAATTTCATTCAGTAACCGTGTTTTTAAAAGCACTATTATGCTTGAGAAGTTTATATTTACATTCAGGGTTGTTATTCAATATTTGTGTTTGCTTTCACAAACGAAGCTTTCTGATACAGGTCTATTTACAAAGACATGTTGAAACTTTAAAATGAACAGCGACGAAGAACAAATGAATAAATAAACAGCTTTCTAGAGGAGCAGACAAAGAACGAAACAATCTTGGCGCTAATGTGTGGCGGCCGGCCGATATTGGCCCAACGTCCTTTATGTTTGATCGCAACGGATCCGTACCAACGTTCTCTCTCTCTCTCTCTCTCTCTCTCTCTCTCTCTCTCTCTCTCTCTCTCTCTCTCTCTCTCTCTCTCTCACACACACACACACACACACACACACACACACACACACACACACACACACACACAGAGAGAGAGAGAGAGAGAGAGAGAGAGAGAGAGAGAGAGAGAGAGAGAGAGGCGTTGGACGTGCACCAAGTTATTTTAAATGAGGCCTATTAGAACAGCGGGGCACGGCCCACGACGCGTCAATTGCTGCCGACACAGCGACGGGGACCGTCATGCGGCCAAGCACATAACCTGCCAGCCTAGGTGTATGGAAAGACTCAGTCTTTACCTTTTTTCCGTTATCATTCGGCAAAAAAAAAAAAAAAAAAACAGTATTTACGTTGACTGTTGTTTCACAAAATATGTTACAAAACTCTCAAGCCATCATAAACGGAAACTAACGTTTAATGTCATTATAAGAGATACGTTGCGAAGGTGCATGGTATTCCATGTACATATGGTACATTAATAGATAAATTTACCACCCATTAATCGCCTTGAAGAAAGGATAGAGATAAGATAAGGAAAGAGTTAGAAATTTTATTCAAAATGAAGTAAGACATATTAAAAAAACTGTAATTGCGACTACGTGAATAAGCAGTGCACAAGCTGCTGGATAGATAGTACCAACAGACGCACACAGATCGCAGCACTACTATTTTAAATCACGATTAATATTTTTTACTTATACACTCGTTACTGTTATTAGTTATGACCTGTACGCTACAAACTACTACGATCTGCATTCTACTCTTATTAGTCCATTAATAATCCTCATAGTATATTAATAACATTGTTTCCTTTATAATTGGCTTACTACACAACTCCTAAAAGGTTTATGAGACAGTACCTTCTAACGTCGCTAGAAAGCGTCGTGATCGAATGTTCGAACATATCCCGAGATTTCCCGAAGTGTAACGTAATTTGTTCCAACAGTTCGAATCGTGTTCGAACCCAGCTCTACTAATAACCCTCTGTTTCTGTAACTGGATTTAATCTCCAAAAACATTGTGGAAAATAAACACATCAAGTGAAAGCTACAAAGAATTTACTTTGTGAGACACTCATCTTCAAATATTTTAGTGTCATTTTATTAAAAATGTAGTCTGAAATGTATTACAGAGTTCTTGGCGCAAGGACAATGAACGGATGAAAATCCAACAATTGTTGAGAATCAAAATGTTTGTTCAAATGTTTGTAAAGTCTATGGGACTTAACTACTTCATAAGTAACTTACTTACTTATGAACTACTTACGAACTAGGGCGGCACAAATATCCATGCCCGAGGGGGGATTCGAACCCCCAACCGTAGTGGCCGTGCGGACCGTGACTGGAGCGCCTTAGTCCCCTCGGCCACCGCTGTTGAGAATCACAGGCGTTCGCAAGGGAAGCGGAGGGGGAGAGGGCAATCGCTCCTAGTGCATGGGGGGAGGGGGGGGGTTACAGCCTATTGATTACAGAATTCTCATGTGTTTCCAGAAATGGTTTTTTGTGACTATATTGCATCGTAGACCTAGCGCTGTCGGGCGCGATAGCAATAGCCGTAATTTATCTTCCTTAGCTTTGTTTGGTAGTTGGGCGAGTTAAGAGAAAGTTCGCCTTTGTGCGATAGTGGTTTCTCGTGTCGTCCTGCACTCTTGGTAAATGTCAAAACTTCAAGAAAACTGCCACATTACAGTAGTTACCAACACACGACCTCTTTTTCGTTTGCAACCCTTATAACTAAGTTAACGTCATTTAGCAACATGATAGGCGAAAATCAGTAGCTTCATATGTGTCGTAAAGAACTGTAAAATTGATTTTTTAAGATGACATACAAGTTGCTGAGCCTTTTCTACAGTTTGTATCCTGTCTTAACTTCGAACAGTTCAGTCCACAAACATTTCTGCTGATAGGTTTTATTAATAACGAACAATTTTTCAAACGATTTAAGCTTCGCTTTGTGTGTCAGTTAATTTTCAAGATAATGTATTGCTGGGGCGTGAACAATACATTGTTGTGAATATATTGTTTCTAGTGTGTTCTCTACCTTGTTGGATTTTACTAATGTAATTTCTCTATGTTAAATCGAAGCGGTGGAATTTCTATTCATACTGCGCACAGACAAAATACAGTGCATACGTTGATGAAGTATGTTCATTTTCCGTTTTAGGTGTCGAAAATGTTCAAATGTTTGTAAATCTATGGGACGTAACTACTCTGGTCATCAGTCCGTATGCTTAAAAGCTACTTTAACTTATGGTAAGGACAAGTACACCCACGCCCGAGGGAGGACTCGAACCTCCGACGGCGAGCAGCGGCGCGATCGGCAGCTAGGCGCCTTGGAACGCTCTGCTTCTCCACCGAGGCTTAGGTGTCTAATCTACTTTCAAAAATCTTCAGTTGTAAGCATTAGACATACAAAACGGTTAGTACACTCAAGATCAAAGTTAGTTCTTGGGGCACCATAGGATTCCAAATTCGACGAAACTGCTCCACAGGAATTTACAAATTTCGAAGCTTGCACCCTCTAGTGGAAACACACAGGGCAGAGGTCGTAACTGACGGAAAGTCATCGAGTAGAACTAAAGTGATAGCTGGCGTTGCCCAAGGAAATATTATAGGACACGGTTCCTTGTGTTAAACGACTTAGAAAAACCAAACGAGCAAAACGACTTAGATCTCCACAGTTGCGAAAATTGCCAGTTGTCCGTAAATAATGAAAACTGTGAAGTCGTCCATATGAGCACTGAAAGAAATCCGTTGGACTTCATTTACACGATTAAATTTAACTAAATATTTAGGATGCGTATTGTGGGATCTCCAGTAAGTGGTACTGACGGAGGATAGAGAGAAAGTTCAGATAAGCCAGCTCGTTTTGTATTATTGTCCTATAGGGATGATCGAGTCTGGGAAATGATGCACGAATTTGGGTGGAAATCATTACAATAAAGGCGTTATTCGTTGCGGAGAGTTCTACTTGCGAAATTTCTCTCTCCAATTTTGTCCTCCGAATGCGAACATATTTTGTGAGCACCAGCTTGCATAGGGGGAGATGATGATCACAGTAACAGAAAATATATCGAAAGCGGAAAGAATTAGGTGTGTGTTTTCCTTTTTCAAGCGCGCTTTTAAGAGAACGGAACGGCATAGGAATACACTAGTCCAAACAATTAGGACATCAATTGAGATATCTAGGTTCTGGAGTATTGTCATCTGTAGAATGAACTAAAACGGTTCGACGTTTTTCTGTCGGTTCTAGAGTGGAGACAACATGACGGCAACCGCGATAGTGGTAATAACGAAAACTTGCTGCAGAGGGCCGCGGCGGAACGGCCGAGCGCATTGAGGCGCTATGGTACGATGCGCGAATCTCCTCTCGGGCATGGATGTTTGTGCCGTTTAGTATAAGCTAGTTTGTAAGTAGTCTTTAAGTTTAGGTACTGATGACCCCGCAGTTAAGTCTCATTAGCTTCACAAACATTTGGACATTTTGCTTCAGAGGGGGGTTGGTGTTGACTTGTGTTTACCAAATGAATTACAGAACCAGTTGAGTTTAGGTATTGTAGTGAGCAACAACACCATTTGGAGAGCCATAGGAAGTTTGGAAGAGGTACAGTCACAGAGGGAGGTGGTTGCAGCTATTGGAGTATCCTAAAGTGTAATTTCCATGACCTGAACAGGATTTCAGACAACAGGAACCGTTAATGAAGGCAAGGCCAAGGTCGTCCACGGATAACACCAGCAAGAGATGACCGTTATCGCATGTTAACAGCCTGTCGAGCGACGAGACTGAATGCAACTCAGCTGCAACGCACCCCTCCAGGCAGGAACAGCAAGCGCAATGTCAACACAAACAGTCCGAAATCGCCTTCGGGAATGTGGCTTCCACGCACTAAAACCTATGGAGGGTGAACCACTGAAACCACGACAGCGTTTATCCCACAGAAAGTGGGCGGAGGAACATCAGGATTGGAGTCAAAACGAATGGCGCCGGGTTCTGATGAGTCAACATTTCGTGTTCAGCAGGACAATCTTAGTTACCTCATCTGGAGAGCACGTGGAACTCTGGACAATCCACATGGTGGTGAACGATTGGTGTGGGCAGGAGTCATTATTAGCAGACGTACGGACCTCTGTGTAGATCTGATGATGCTTTGACTGTTCAGAGGTAGTCTGGTGCCACAGGACACGGGTTCTTCTAGTGGACGATAACGCTAATCAGTGTACCCGAGCGCACAGCAGCAAGGCGTCTTAGAGCGCTCTGCCACTCCACCGAGGCGATAACGTTAATCCCCACAGATATGCACTGGTGGACAATGTGCTTTGAAGCTAAACGAATGTAAGGAATTGAATGGCCAGGTTGTTCACCGAACTTAAACCCGATTGAGCACGTCTGGAATGCACTTGCAGCCAAGACCAGCACCTCCTACAAGGGTCGCAGAGCTGGATATTGCACTCTTGGAAGAATGGCCAAATATCCCTCAGCAGCTGATTGATAACCTCATTGTCCATACCACGCAGGCGTGCAACTGTACTGGCCCTCCGTGGTGACCACACACACCATATTAGAGGGTAACGAAGATGACTTTTTTCACTATTATTGTAAGTCGATGGTGCCTCGCGTAAGTAAACCTCAAGTAAAGAGCTGAGACAGCGAAATATCGTACTGCATCACTCAAAAGTTACAATTGTAACCATATGCTACCATATGTATAGTGTGCATGATATCTGACCTGATCCCCTAATTGTTTATTATGAAAGGTGTTTGATAAACCTTATGCCCGTCAAATGTGCTTTGTAGAGTCAATATGTAGGGCAGATGGTGTGAACTGCCACTTTTGCTCACTGTTAATGCAAAATTATAGAGTCTAGAGCTTTCTTTCTAAAAATGCTCGGCTGTTAACAGGGTGTATACGCGGACAAGAAGAAAAAAATTCCCGGATATTTCTCGGATTTC
Source organism: Locusta migratoria (assembly GCA_026315105.1). Taxonomy (NCBI): domain Eukaryota; kingdom Metazoa; phylum Arthropoda; class Insecta; order Orthoptera; family Acrididae; genus Locusta; species Locusta migratoria. The sequence continues at coordinate 163,607,822 of CM048746.1, forward strand.
CCGGGTAAAAAGGTAAAGGTTTTCTCTGGCCAAAATATACTTTTTTGGAGTGAAACACACTTCTTCCTGTGTGAATTACGTGTTTTCTGTTATAAGTAGCAATATACTTGGCTTGGAGCAGTAAAACTTATCACTTGTTTAAAAAGTTGATGTTTTATACACCGGCGCAGAACTTCTCAGCGTTAAAATGCACTTGAGTTATTGGCTTTTTTTTATGACGTTGGTAACAGCGCAACATTTAATGGGAAATAAGCGTGGCCATTAATGCCTCAGATTCAAGCAGACAGTGAGAATATATATCTGTTCGTAAATGAAGCTCGCATATATTTCATGTTTTTCATTATGAAGCCGATATAAATTTTGAGAAGGCCGTTAACTTCGTTTTGTAAAATACTTTTGCAGTTTTTTACGAATACGTTACGATTTTTCGTGTATTTTGCTAGGCTGGAGCCGGAAAGAACAGCTTGAATTGCTTGTGAGAAATACAGTATTTCCATCTTTTGTTCGAATGTCACGATTTACGATTAAGTTGTGCATAAAGCTAATAAAACAAAGAAAGTACGACGAAAGTCATAATTATTTAGATTAGCCTGATTCGCTGTCTTCACTTCCCATAATTTTTAAGAATAATTATACTTTCTGCCACCATTGCTGCGGAATTTATAATCTATCTATTAAAGCACTAAAATAAATATGATAGACCTTGAATCTTCTCCTTTTAAATCGTGTGTTACCTTTTTCGATATATATGAAGCAAATGCGGCGTTAATATTTATAAATAATGGCATAAATGGCTTGTATTCAGCGCCGTAAATTTTCCTAAACGCTGGTACCCAAAGTGTTAAGTTTTGAAAGGGAGTCACGCGGTTCGTGATTTAAGAAATTGATATTCCAACTATTAACTTAATTCGGATTACTTACAAAATAACGGTTCTCAAACAACTATTCACGTATTTTACCCGCTAGAAAAGTAAACATATGAGACACCAGGCTCATCGAAAGCTGTTTGTTGTAAAGTAATACATATTCTTCGTTCTAACTCCTTTGACACATTCTACTACAGGCAGACGCGGTTGTAGGCTAGGCGCAAGGTGTTTTGCTGCTGGAAATTGCTCATTGTAGTTTCAACGGAAGTTTTATTTTTCAAATATACTCTCATTCATTTTTATTACTGCAGTATTATTGTGCAGTAGCGGGCTTAAGTGAAGTTCTTAGCAGCCAAAATTGCAAAAACCTCAACTCACACTGAGCGGGATGGAGCAGTGGTAACGCACTGGACTCGCATTCGGGAGGATGGTGGTTCAAATCCACCTCCGGCCATCCAGATTTAGGTTTTCCGTGATTTCCCTAAATAACTTCAGGCAAATGACGGGATGGTTCCTTTCAAAGGGCACGGCCGATTTCCTTCCTCATCCTTACCCAAAACTCCGAGCGTAAGCTCCGTCTCTAATTACCTAGTTATCGACGGGACATTAAACCCTAAGCTTCCTTCCTCCTTCAACTCACAAATTCAGTAATGAAAAATTTCCGGAGTGGTACAAAATTCCCTAATATATGTCCGTATTTCTTCCGGTTGAAGATATTCCCGGTGTTTTCCCGGATCTTGTGGTTGTCCCGGTGTGTACACACACTGTGTAAACATAGACGCAAAGCAATATTCTGCAATCAGATTGCCTTCCATAAAGAAGGTTTTCTTTTTGCAACCACGACTGTATTTATGATATCCAAATGGGTGTTTTGCAGCAATCAGTCGTTCTGATAGCTGGAAAACACCCATATGGATATTCTGTAATGTTTTAGAGGGCTGGTGCGCCAGCGTCTTAAACTTTTCGGCACTTGTATTTCTAAAAATGTTCAAATGTCTGTAAATCTATCGGACCAAACTGCGTGGGGTCATCAGTCCGTAGCTTGCAAACTACTTAAACCTAGGTAAACTAACCTACGGACAACACACACGCGCACATCCGCGCGCGCGCACACACGCGCGCGCGCACACACACGCGCGCGCGCACACACACACGCGCGCGCGCACACACACACGCGCGCGCGCACACACACACGCGCGCGCGCACACACACACGCGCGCGCGCACACACACACGCGCGCGCGCGCACACACGCGCGCGCGCACACACGCGCGCGCGCACACACGCGCGCGCGCACACACGCGCGCGCGCACACACGCGCGCGCGCACACACGCGCGCGCGCACGCACGCGCGCGCGCACGCACGCGCGCGCGCACGCACGCGCGCGCGCACGCACGCGCGCGCGCACGCACGCGCGCGCGCGCCCCAGGAAGGACTAACCACCACGGCGAGCAACCGCGCGCTCCGCAGCGAGACGCTTTAGACCGCTCGGCTACTCCACCGCGGCTGTATTTTTAAGACTCCTCTGCAGAGAGAGAAGGCATGCTGGTCATTATTTCGCAGCAGGAACGTCGCTGGCAGCGTGTGGCGGGCACTGGCTGCGTCGGCGGTCATTCAACTCCAGCCAGCCCAGAGTTGCGAAGACGCAGTCGCGGTTCCGCTCCGGCGCAGCCGACTGACCTTTCAACGCTGGCCGCCGCCGCCAGCAACAGGAAACATTCCGCGGCGGTACTGACCTTCCTGCCAGTCCACAGAGGCACGGCACGAAAACCAACGAGGCCGCATTTCTGCACAGTCAACTGCAGAAATTAACACGTGGGGGGCCACTTTAAATGTTATCGCGGAGAGTGTCATAGAAATGATACATGAGCTAAGGTGGCAGTAATTACGAAGGGCGTTCAAAATGTTTTGCTCGGACATATATTTCTTTTTACTTTATTTTTAATTTTTTGCAGTAGAAGAATGACATTTTTGTCATGTTTCAAGCTTTCCCGGCGTACAGATATTTCCATAAAATCTCGGGCGATATGCCGTATATTTAACTTCTTGCCACGATGTTTCGGCGCAGAGTCTTCTGGCCATCTTCAGGTGAGTACTGGCGAAGAGGCACTGAGCTGTGCTATTTATGACCAATTCAGCCGACATTGCGCATGCGCGTACTTAGCGTGTGCGTTCACAACAACTACGTACGCTACTCAGAGCGCCCTCCGTGGCGGAGGCTTGCCGCTTCGATATCAGATCGATCATCATTGTCATTCAGTTGCAGGGAACTGCGCCGACTACGAAGCTTTCCAATGCAAAAGAATCCTGTCTTTGGAAAACTGAGCAGCGTACGTAGTTGTAGTGAACGCGCACGCTAAGTTGGGGTTGGGTTGGGTTGTTTGGTTCGGATAGGGGGACTAAACTACTGAGGTTATCAGTCCCCCGGTGGGGACGGGAAGGAGTAAGGATTGGAAAGGAGGGGAAGGGAAAGGAAATGCAGTCTGGGAAGTAAAGAAGGAAGGAAGGAAGGAAGGAAGGAAGGAAGACTGCATTAGTTCGGGGCCACGTGCTCGCCACGCACGTACTCACGAAAGAACCGCGAGCCCCCTGGGGGGAGGGGGCGGCGGCACGCCAATTACGCGCATGTACAATGTCGGCTGAATTGCTCATAAATAGCACAGCTCAGTGCGTCTTCGCCAGTACTTCGTCGGTACTCACCTGAAGACGGCCAGAAGATTGCGCCGAAATATTGTGGCAAGAAGTTACAGACATCAGGCAGTTCGACCGAGATTTTATGGAAACGTACTTGGAATATTTAGCTATTTCTTTCATTTACAGGTGATCCATAATGGACTGTGAAGTAGATGTCAGGTTGCGACAACGGTCGGTGATGGCGTTCCTCTGCAAGACCGTCGATGACTGCCACACTGATTCACAGGAAGCTGCTCCCTGTTTGTGGGGAGGACACAGTGGATCGCAGCAGAATCCAGCGGCCGTTGCAGATGTTTTAAGAAGGTGATTTCTCTCTGCTGGATAATCCACCATGCGGTAGGCCACCGACGGTAGTGAGTGATGTGAGTAAGGAGACCATTGATCAAATAATTCAAAATGACAGATGTGTGACGACACGACAGCTTTCTGAAATGACTCGTTTGTCACTGGCTAGCGTGGTTTCACTGGTACACTCACTAGGGTACAGAAAAAGCTGTGCACTTCGGGTGCCTTGATTATTGACAAGAGAAATGAAAACGATAAGGAAAAATGTGTGCGAGGGTCTCAAAGACCTTTACTGAGGAGTGGGAATAGTGTTTTGAGAGCGTCATTACCCAGGACGAAACATGGTTGTTTTTGTCGAAACCTGAGAGCAAAAGCTAATCCTCCTCCTCCTGGGATCAGCGTGCTGTCATTTTCATTCACTTTTTCGAACCGGGCACCACCATTAACCGGAACCGTTACTGTGACACTGGACATGCTTCGACGTGCCATTAAGACCCACAGAGCACAGCTTCAGTATCAGCTCATCAGACTACACCATGATACTGCCAAATCCCATACGGCCCTTATGACGCAGTAAAATGGGTTGCAAAATCGTTCCGCATCCTCCCGACAGTCCGGATTCCGCACCGTCTGATTTTTACCTCTAGTCAATTGAAGGCCAACTTGCGCGGTAAAACATTTGATAGAAAGACCTTGCTTCCTATGTCAAGCGATGGTGTAAAAGTCAATCACCAAAATTTTACGAAAATGCATTTACATCATGGAAAAGTGTTGAGCCAGAGGCATCACAGCTGATGAAGTCTACATTGTATAGGCTCTATGCATAGCTAACTGTTCCAGTATGTTCACAAAAATTGTCATTCTCCTCCTGCAAAAAATAAAAAAATTGGAGACGACTGTGCACAACTTCTTGAACGCCGTTTGTATAAGTCAGTTCTACGCAGTGGCTTATGTAAGGGTAGAGTCGATATCCTTTCGAGGCCTCCCCCTCCCTCCCACTATTCTATAAGCAGGTGGTTTTGGCAGCGGCTGATATGCAGCGCACAATGTTTCCGCGAGTTAGAGATTTTTCCACTAAATCCGGTTATTTTGATTACCTGTAAAATAGGCCCTGAAAGGCCCCACAGGTACCGTCCCGACCGGTTGCCGTGTCATCTTCCACTCAAAGGCGTCATCGGATGCGGTATGCACGCAACACCACCTAGAGAGAAGGCCGCGGCGCTCTCGTGTGACGTCAGGCAGAGTAGGTTGCGCGCGCATAGCTGACTGGGTAGCCGCTGGGGCACGGTTCACTATGCCTAAGCAGCGAACCATTCAGCTATGCGCGCGCAACCTACTCTGCCTGACGTCACACGAGAGCGTCGCGGCCTTCTCTCTAGGTGGTGGTGGTGATGGTGATGGTGATGATGCACGGGGGACGTTGTCGAGGTCCCTCAATCCCAGGCGCTACTTCTCCTTCAGTGGTCTCTCAAGGGCTGAGTGCACACTGACTGTCAATAGCGCTCTGCAGACCCATCCAGGTGATCTAGCGCGAACCGGTGAATCCACCACTGCGACATGGCAGTTGGTTTGAGTATCTTGTCTGTTGTGCAAATATTTTATCTGTGCGAATTATGATCGAAATTAAAAATATTTGGATGGTATCCCGATAAAATTAGTTTATAAAACTCACTTGTTTCCGTGCAACAGAAAACAGCGCTATTAATCTACTAATTTTTGGAAGCTCTTAGATTTCACTAAAGTACAGTTACGGTGTTAGCGGTTTTTGCAGGAAGGATGGAAGGTTAATGTTTAACGTCCCATCTACGGCACAGTCACTGGAGACAGAGCTCACGCATGCAAATTTTAGGTAAGTATCGGAAGGGGTAATTGACAGTGGCATTCCAAAGGAACCATCCCGGCATTCGTCGCGCGGAACGGCCGCGTAGTCTAAAGCATCATTTTACGGATTGGGCGGCCGTTCTCGCCGTAGCTCACTCAGTGGTTTTTGAAGATGTGTAGAGGGTGGTAGGGAACGATGTGAAGCACGTGCAGTAATGACTATCAATCATGAGTGGTGCAGACAACCAATAAGATTGGTGTTTTTCCATTTCTTTTGGTTCGGAACTGTTGTTGTTGTTGTTGTTGTTGTTGTTGTGGTCATCGGTCCGCAGACTGGTTTGATGCAGCTTTCCACACTACCCCGTCTTCCATTTCTAGAATACTACCTTGAAGTTTATTTCTTTTGTACGGGCCCTCTATAAATTCCTTTCACAGTTCAGCTTTTCCCTCTTTGTTTAGTACAGGTTTCCCGCCTGAGTTCTTAATATTCATACAGCTGCCTTTGTTCTCCCCAAATATCTCTTATTTTCCTGTAAGCGGTTATACATTCTTCTATGGTTCTGCGTTCGTCCTCTAACCAGTCCTGCTTAGCCAGTCTGCACTTCCTGTGTATCTCCTTTTTCAGAAGCTTTAACTCCATTTTGCCTACTTCACTTGCTGAATTTTTATATTTTCTCCTCTCGTCAATTAAGTTCAATGCATCCTGTGTTATCCAGAGGTTTTTATTAAACCTTGTCCTTCTGCCTATATGATCCTCTGCAGTCTTCACTACTCTGAGCTATCTATTCTTCCTCTATTGTATTACTTTCCCCCGTTTCAGCCAATCGTTTCAGCCAATCGTTGCCTAATGCTCCCTCAAACTCTCATCCACCTGTGTTTCCTTCAACTTTTCTACCTTTCTGCAGTCTAAATTTTTAATCTGTAGTTACTGAAGTAAGAGTATTGCCGAATTTTGTCGTAATGGCGCATGATCAGAATCCACGAGACCGTCGTTCAGTAATTTCGTTTCATTAAATACTTCGCTGTTTCTATGATCATGTCACAATTTTACGAGTGAGTGTTTACGAAGAAACATAATATGTAAAAGCACAGCAAGTAGGAGCACCAGTCAAATTTACACTCTGTCATGTCAAGAACATTTTGCCGTTTTCTACGAATATATAACGAATTTCGATCATGTAGCCACACACGAACTTAATACGAGTAGTACAGGAATAGGATCCACACAATGTACATTTGTCTAAAACGGAAAGAAATGAACGACATACTCATTGGCCGTCTGGAGCTGCCAAATACGTATATATTTTAGATAATAAACACTCTGTAGTTGTCTTCGTAAGGTAAAAGTTTACATTCCGTCCCGGCGATGTAGTGTGCTGATGTTGGCAACGACCTTTGAATGCTCTTTGAAAACACTATCACATACTGTAGAATGAGAGGGAATAATTCTTCGTACTGGCCGTGAAATAAATAACGCTGTTCCTGCTCTATGCTTGACAGGTTCTTGTCCGGTTAGTAAATTATCCTCCTAATTCAAAGCGTACATTTTGTTGCCAACATTAGCACTTTACTCTGCCGATACGGTAAGTAAAATGTAACCTCCTTGTGAATTACATGTTACCACAACAGAATATACCATCAATCACCGGTGTCAAGTCCAAAAATTCACGGCTTCGGCGCTCACCTGCGGAAAAAAGACCTCTTAATCTATACCTTACCATCAGAGTGAAGCAACAGATTACTTTTTATACACAAAATCCTCCTCCAATCCTGTCGCTGGTTACGCCACTGCTTGCACTAGAGATTACACGCCACTATTCTTCACACAATAATCACTAGTACAAGCAACTGCTGCTTCACACATTAATCACTATTCGAATGAACAGCAGCTTCCCGTTCCGACATTAGCTTGTTTGACACTATAGATTCGATACGAACCGCTTCGAGATTATTAGTTTGGAAGCCTCCGCCGTGCTATGCATCACATCTTCAAAATTAACCGGTAATTTTGTGTGGGCATCGCTACTTCGGTTTAGAAATGTTTAAATGTTTGTATAGCTTATGGGACTTAACTAAGGGGTCATCAGTCCCTAAACTTACAAACTACTTATGAACTAATACTAAGAACGGCACAAATATCCATGCCCGAGGGAGGATTCGAACCCCCGACCGTAGTGGCCGTGCAGACCGTGACTGGAGCGCCTCAGTCCCCTTGGCCACCACGGCCGGCGTTCGGTTTAGATTTGTATTTCATACGCCGTCATACCCTTCATCGGTAACATTCTGGACACTTGGGCCTAAAGAGGGAGAGGCTATGTAAGGCATAGAGGGTTGGACTAACAGAAGTGTGGAATAAGTGAATAGCCTTGCAACGCCTGGTTTTCTGTTGGTAAGATGTAGGTAAACACACACGCAGTCAGGGCCGCGGCGAGGGGGGGGGGGGGCAGGGGGGCTACAATCCCCGAGGCCCGTGCCTTGTGAGGACCGAGGTTTCTAAACTGACGAGTATCAGACAGCTGTTGCAAAATAAATTTTGGAACAGAGTTTTAGAATATCGTCACAGACGCAAAAATTTATCAGTTATATGTAGATGACAAAAGGCTGTGTTGTCAAGTAAGCGATGTTGTATTATAGTCCCACTAACATAAAGCTCCACATTGCAGTTAACTTTTAGATTTGCTGCTCTACGAACGAATGAAACAACGTGTGTACTGAAGGGGCCGTCCAACTGCATGAACGCTACAAAGTGACGGATACGGTATTACCGCAATGATGCTCACCGATTCTAGCGTCACGTGACTATTGGTCGGCGGTGTTGCTAAAATGGACACCGCTTTCTGCGATCAGCAGCTCGTCCGTATATCGAGTTCTTCGCAAACATAAAGCTAATCTCATCTTGAAATAGACAAATAAAGACTGAGCTCGCAAGGAAAAAGAAATCAATTGGAAAATATGTTCAAGCGGGAAATGATTTCGTAAATACAGCAGCTTATAACGAGTATGTTGTGGTTGCTATGGCAAGTTCAGTAAACAAAACAATTGAACTGAAGGTCATCGAACTTGTCTGAGCACTGATCAAGAATTGACAGAATTGGTAAAAGGAGGAGGCAGCTCAATTTATTTCCTGTATTGAGTGCGTTACACTGACCTGGATGACTGTGTTCGCTTCAGTGGCAGTCATTTGTTTTACAAGCTTTTGACCAATGCAAGTTTAGTGTGCAAGAGTGTAAGTTTGATGTGTTAACGTTATGGAGTATAGACAAGTCTGGGGGCGATGAAGCGAATAGGAAAGTACATTCAACGTTCAGTTAATAGCAGCATACGCACTGGGCCCGTTCGTGTAGAATCTGCTTCAGTCGCCACTGGCTCTAGAACATACTTATTCTTCCACATATAAAGGTTACCACTCCCATGAACCACAGACATTGCCGAGGTGGGGTGGCTTGCGTGCCTCAACGATACAGATAGCCGTACCGTAGGTGTAACCACAGCGGAGGGGTATCTGTGGAGAGGCCAGACAAACGTGTGGATCCTGAAGAGGGGCAGCAGTCTTTTCAGTAGTTACAGGGGCAACAGTCTGGATGATTGACTGAGCTGGCCTTGTAACATCAGCTAATGTGGCTTTGCCGCACAGCTACTGCGAACGGCTGAAAGCAAGGGGAAACTACAGCCGATATTTTTCCCGAGGACATGCAGCTCTACTGTATGAACATATGATGATGGCATCCTCTCGGGTAAAATATTCCGGAGGTAAAATAGTCCCCCATTCGGATCTCCGGGCGGGGACTACTCAGGAGGATGTGATCATCAGGAAAGACAATACTGGCATTCTACGGGTCGGAGCGTGGAATGTTAGATCCCTTAATCGAGTAGGAAAATTAGAAAATTTAAAAAGGGAAATGGATAGGCTGAAGTTAGATATAGTGGGGATTAGTGAAGTTCGGTGGCAGGATGAACAGGATTTCTGGTCAGGTGAGTACAGGATTATAAATACAAAATCAATTGGGGGTATCGCAGGAGTAGGATTGATAATGAATAAGAAAATAGGAATGCGGGTAAACTACTATGACCAGCACAGCGATCGCATTATCATTGTCAAGATAGATACGAAGCCAACACCGACAACAATAGTACAGGTTTATATGCCAACTAGCTCTGCCGATGATGAGGAGATCGAAGAAATATATGAGGAGCTAAAGGAAATTATTCAGACAATTAAGGGAGAGGAAAATTTAATTGTTATGGGAGACTGGAATTCAGTAGTAGGACAAGGAAGGGAAGGGAAGATAGTGGGTGAATATGGTCTGGGCAAAAGGAATGAAAGAGGAAGCCGCCTGGTAGAATTTTGCACGGAACATGATTTAATAGTAACAAACACCTGGTTTAAGAATCACAAAAGAAGGTTGTATACGTGGAAGAGACCAGGAGACACTGGGAGATACCAGATAGATTTTATAATGGTAAGACATAGATTTCGGAACCAGGTTTTGAAGTGTAAGACATACCCAGGGGCAGACATAGACTCTGACCATAACTTGTTGGTTATGAACTGTAGGCTGAAACTGAAGAAACTACAAAAAGGTAGGAAAATAAGGAGATGGGACCTAGATAAATTGAAGGAACCTGAAGTTCTTAAGAATTTCAGAGGGAGCTTCAGGCAACAATTGACAGAAACAGGGGAAAATAAAACAGTTGAGGAGGAATGGGTAAAATTGAGAGATGAAATAGTGAAGGCAGCAGAGGACAAAATAGGTAGGAAGGCAAGACCTACAAAGAATCCTTGGATATCACAGGAGATACTAAATTTAATCGATGAAAGGAGAAAGTATAAAAATTCAGTAAATGAAACAGGCAAAATGGAGTACAGACGACTAAGAAATCAGATTGACAGGAAGTGCAAAATGGCTAAGCAGAAATGGCTAGAAGGCAAATGCAAGGATGTAGAAGAATGTATAAATAGGGGAAAAATAGATACAGCCTACCGGAAAATAAAAGAAACATTTGGCGATAAGAAAAACAGCTCTATGAATATCAAGGACACTGATGGAAAACCAGTTCTCAGCAAAGAAGGGAAAGCTGAAAGGTGGAAAGAGTATATAGAGGGGCTCTACAAAGGAAATGAACTTCGAGACACTATTGTAGGAAGGGAAGAGGATGTAGATGATGATGAAATAGGAGATACTATACTGAGAGAAGAATTTGACAGAGCACTGAAGGACCTAAGTCGAAACAAGGCCCCTGGAGTAGATAACATCCCGTCAGAGCTACTGAAGTCTCTGGGAGAACCAGCCATGACAAAATTGTTTCACATTGTGTGTAAGATGTATGACACAGGTGAAGTACCCTCAGACTTTAAGAAAAATGTTATAATCCCCATTCCAAAGAAAGTGGGCGCAGACAGGTGTGAAAACTACAGAACCATCAGTTTAATAAGTCATGGTTGCAAAATATTAACACGAATTATATACAGAAGGATGGAAAAGCTGGTAGAAGCCGACCTCGGGGAAGATCAGTTTGGGTTCAGGAGAAATGTAGGAACACGGGAGGCAATACTCACTTTACGGCTTATCCTAGAAGATAGATTAAGAAAAGGCAAACCAACATTTCTAGCTTTTGTAGATTTGGAGAAGGCTTTTGACAATGTTGATTGGAATAAACTCTTTCAAGTTCTGAAGCAAGCAGGAGTAAAATATAGGGAGCGTAAGGTTATTTACAACTTGTACAAAAACCAGACTGCGGTTGTCAGAGTTGAAGGGCATGAAAGGGATGCAGTGGTTGGAAAGGGAGTAAGACAGGGTTGTAGCCTTTCCCCAATGTTGTTCAATTTGTACATTGAGCAAGCTATAAAGGAAAGCAAGGAGAAATTTGGAGAAGGAATTAAAGTTCAGGGTGAAGAATTAAAAACATTGCGTTTTGCCGATGACATAGTAATTCTGTCAGATACAGCAAAGGACCTGGAAGAGCAATTGAACGGAATGGACAGTGTGCTGAAAGGTGCATATAAGATGAACATTAACAAGAGTAAAACTAGGGTAATGGAGTGCAGTGTAAGAAAATCAGGTGATGCTGAAGGAATTAGATTAGGTAACGAAACAATAAAGGAGGTAGATGAGTTTTGTTACTTGGGCAGTAAAATAACAAATGATGGTCGCAGTACAGATGATATAAAATGCAGTATGGCCATGGGTAGAAAGGCGTTTTTGAAAAAGAGAAATTTGTTAACATCGAATATTGATTTAAGCCTAAGGAAGTCCTTTCTGAAGGCATTTGTATGGAGTGTTGCCTTGTATGGGAGTGAAACATGGACGATAAGCAGTGTGGACAGAAAGAGTGTAGAGGCTTTTGAAATGTGGTGCTACAGAAGAATGCTGAAGATTAGGTGGGTGGATCGCGTAACTAATGAGGAGGTACTGAACCGAATTGGGGAGAAAAGAAATTTCTGGCATACCTTGACTAAAAGAAGGGATAGATTGGTAGGACACATTCTTAGACATCAAGGAATTGTGAATTTAGCGTTGGAGGGAAGTGTGTGGGGTAAAAATCGCAGGGGGAGACCAAGAGACGCGTATAGTAAGCAGATTCAAGTGGATGTGGGTTGTCGTTCTTATGAGGAGATGAAAAGGCTTGCTCAGGATAGAGTAGGGTGGAGAGCTGCATCAAACCAGTCTCTGGACTGAAGACCACAACAACAATAAAGGTTACAATGGTATGATGCGAATTTGCGACAATCGGAAATGAACGATTAAAAACAACGTAAAACCTTATTTTTAACCCTTAACCCGAAACATCGGTCTCTCAGACCCCTCGTTTATTTTAAAGGTCGAGTGTGGCAGCACTGCTAAAAAGCGCGGCTCCCGCTTCCGTGTACCTTCGTCACAATACTTACCGCGTGTAAAGCAACAGTCAATCAGTTTTGCTTCGTCACTGAAGAGATACAGAGTATTGTTTCGAGGAGCGCGCCAAGTTGTGTGCCTGAGATACCGCATGTTTCGTATTGCGTACAAGAATTTGGTGGGTCCAATAGACCGCATGTTTCTAACTATGGCATAGTCTGATTTCAGTGGTTGTTATTCTGTAGCATTTTCTTCTATGCGTGAATATATGTTATATTTCAGGTATAATATGGATCGACTATCTAAGAAAAGTAACATATCTGCAGCTAATCCAGATTTGGAAGCTAATCCAAATTTGGAAGCTTGGGTGCAAGCGCAATTACGGGATTTAGATGAAGAGGGAAATGTGAACGATGATGACACATTTGATGATTCTGATGATGATCCAGATTTCGTGATAGGTGATGGCCACCATGAAACAGAAAATGTTTTATTGGAAGAAGAGCCTGGAGTGGTCTGTACTACAGATAATACCTCACAAGAAACACAGTTCTTTTATGGTAAAAATAATTTCAAGTGAGAACGTTCAGAGCCTGTTAAGACAAGAAGAACAGCCGTGCACAACAACACTCTGAAAGGAGGAATGCCTGGACTAACAGCCAAAAGTCCAAGTTTTGGACAAGGTCCTACTAAATGTTAAATATGGAAGAATTTATTTGACGATGACGTGACAGATGAAATAGTTTTACATACAAACGTAAAACTGAATACTATAAGGGCGAAGTTGCAGACAACAACTAATCCATCCAATTACAGAAATACTGACGACACTGAGATCAAAGCTTTCATAGGTCTTCTAATGATGACATCAGTATTCAAATCGTCTCATGAAGATACGTGTTCTCTTTTCGAAAAAGACCTGACCGGCCGTCCTATATTTGTGGTGACAATGTCGGCAAAGCGCTTTGAAATACTTCTAAGCAGCCTGAGATTTGACGATGTGACTACCAGGGAGGAAAGAAAGAAGTCAGATCGCACTTATGATATTTCATGTTTATTTTATATAATGTAAACAACAAAGTGTTAATATCGACTAGAAAGTATTAAATTTACTTAGAATAGGAATTAACTGACTCTTTACTTAATTTCTGTGAACTAATGTGGAGGTCGGTGACATAACATTAGGTGGTCTGAGAGACCGCATGTTTCTAGTTACGCACATTTCAGAGATGTTTCGGGTTAAGGGTTAAAAAACTGATTGCTATATTTTGAGTTGGGGCCCGATCTTGCTTCCTGCTGGTTCTCGACGCTCCTGCAGACGCCCGGAAGCCTGTTGAGTGGTACGGGATGCGGCGGGCAATCAGAGGCGCCGGCAGAGCGTGACGGGCCCACGGGCCAAGCCGTGGTAACCACCTCAACCCGGCCACCACCAAGGCGACCCTTCTACGATGGCACTTTACTACTCATTTGGGGAGTGGCCGTTCACAAAAAAATACCACACACGTTCCCCACTGTGACTGGATACAGCGTTCTCCAACAGGCATCAGTACACAGTTCTGCATTTGACTTTGACATACCTGAGTAGCCTATTATCAAAGACGGACATCTGTCGTTTGCCAGAAACTGAGAAACGTCATTTTTTTTATTGTGAAACGTGGAGCTAATATATTTATAAGCTGATTTGAGCATTGTCAACTTCAATACTCGAGGATTTATACCTCGAAGTGGCTAATATCAGTTTAATTACTGAAGCACCTTCTAAAAAAAGGAAAGAAAAAGTTTGTATAGTCTATGGGACTTAACTATGGGGTCATCAGTCCCTAAACTTACAAACTACTTATGAACTAACTAAGACTAAGGACGGCACAAATATCCATGCCCGAGGGGGGATTCGAACCTCCGACCGTAGTGGCCGTGCAGACCGTGACTGGAGCGCCTCAGTGTCCTCGGCCACCGCGGCCGGCAAGCACCTTCTAATTGTGTTTGAAAATACAGATGTCCGTCTTTGAAACCAAAACTTGTAGGTGTCCGCTTTTCATGTGAACACGCTTTCAGAATTCCGTTTTTGATACACAGAGATTCGCTTACTGCTGACGAGAATCTTTGACAGGTGTATAATTTGGGAAATGACAGGAATATCGACAAAGTGAAAAATATTAAATTCTGAACTCTATTACATATTGGAAAAATACAAACCACAATAATCATAATAATTATTTTTAATTCTATGAACAAAATTAAGTGTTACGGCACTGAATCTCTAAAATCTGTCGGCAGAGTTTTCTGTAAAAATCCTTACGTTATTTCTGACATCCAACTTCTTTCAAACAAGTGATAATTTCGTACAACACATCTTACAATAGAACAGTGTAGTTTGCAAGCTAGTCTTACGTTTCTTTCTTGTCAATGGTTATTTTCCGCGTTTCAAGTTGTCTTAACCGCTTCCTAGCTTTTCCTTTTCCTTCGGACGCTGGTGATGTTCCATTTCACTCGCTTTAAGATGGTTATTAGTAATAATACAATAAAAAATTACTGAATAACTTAAGTACGGGCTTAATACGTCTTAGTACCTGGCACATACTGTCGCCATGTCCTATTTACGAGGTCATGTGATCATATACTGTGTTCCCATTGGTGAATACTGCTTCATTCAACAAGTGTCCGAATTTGATATCACGCTCTTATGTAGGTGGCCGCTTTTGATGTGAACAGTCAAATTTAAGGTGTGATTTATCACATTTACGTCAATTTTTGAGGGAAAAAAATTTGACTAATGAAAAGTGCGGAAAAACTTCATTTAGGATCGACTGCTAACTAAATTTCGACCATTAGGTCAGACGTCCAGGTTTGATATTAAGGTATTCACCTATTATTATATTGGTCTGGTGTCTATTTCGGACATCTTCGAAAGGACAGACCGCACCAATTTAGTAGTTCAATTCCATGGTGGCATTTGTGCTCAGCGACAGTTATTTGAGATGGAAAAACTTATTCAGCAATCAGTCGTAGATATTAATTTATTCATAGATTTAGACTTCGGCCACTGTGTCGTCATTATCAGTGCTTAAAACAAAGATGTTTTACGTGTTTTAACCATTTTGTTTTAAGCATTGATAATGACCACACAGTGGTCGGAAACTAGATCTGCGAATAAATTAATATTTACGACTGATTGCTAAAATTTTTTATATAATTAGTAAGTATTTCCACGCGAAGACGGCGTTTGTTTCATTTAAATCACCGCAGATGCGGTCATACGTTCGACCTCTCACTGGAATCCGTAGTGGCGAGTGTAAGAGGGCATGGACGGTAGGGGCGCTACAGCTGTAGCGTGCGACTTGTCAGAGTTTGAGTCGGACGCCAAGCGAGCATCGGTAGCCACGTGGTTAAGGCGACCGCTGGCCCGAAGCAGGAGACCCGGGTTCGAATCCCGGCCCGGCTCACATATTCGCTTGTCGCATTGTTTAATTTCAGTGCCCTAACGCCGCCCCTGTCAAACCTTTCCTTCCTAAAGCTTCTTCATTCCCCTCTCTCATAAATAATTTAAAAATTTGGGAATTACAGCGTACCTTTATAAGACGGTCAAGAAGCTGACAGTGTTTCTACATTTTGTTGCTAAGTAGGGTCAAGCCCACTCCGTTTCGAAAGACGGGCTGCAAGGACATCCGTGTAGTGAATCGCCATTATGCAAAACGGCCTGAACAAGTAGAACTTCTTTGTTTACTGTGGTGAGGAAAATAGTGTCTTTAGTCTCTAAGCTTTCCTACATGCGTGTTACTACAGTATTTTTCAACAATGAGCATATTATAGCATTTCTAAATTAATTATTGACGCATAGTGGAGAGAATGAATTCTGACTCAACATAAACGCCGCGCGGGAGTAGCCGAGCGGTCTGGAGCGCCACGTTACGGACCGCGCGGCCTCCCGCGTCGGAGGTTCGAATCCTCCCCCGGGCATAGATTGTGTGTGTGTGTGTGTGTGTGTGTGTGTGTGTGTGTGTGTGTTGTCCTTAGGCTAGTTTAACTTAGTTTAAGTCGTCTGTAAGTCTAGGGACTCATGACCAAAGTACTGTGGTCCCATAGAATTACAAATATTTGAACAGTTTTTCAGTTCAGCGGGACTTCGCTTACAACTGCACATTTATGGCGGGGGAATATAGCTTTTCTGGAGGAAGTGGAAAATAAAGTAAATGGAGCGCAGTTGAATTGGGAGAAAAAGGACGGAAAAATCCAACAAGTTTTCCAGAAAAAATACCGGACACAAGGGCCTTCTCAAAAAAATCCAGTTCCACTAAAATGCTCCATTCCCGTCCAAAACGTACCGAAAGTGAAGTTCGTCCTCGTCACACATCCATTGATGTAGAACGTTCATTGCCGCGGCGGAGTGGCCAAGCGCATTGAGGCGCTATGCGTCGATGGATCTTTGAGCCATCTTTAAGTAGTTCGTAAGTATAGGGACAGATGACACCGCGGTTAAGGGACTTAAGCTTAAACAGCTGAACATTTAGAACGTTCATTCTTACGGTGGATTGCGGAGTACAAAAATGTTCAAATGTTTGTTAAGCTTATGGGACTTAACTACGGGGTCATCAGTCCCTAAACTTACAAACTACTTATGAACTACTTACGAACTAGGACGGCACAAATATCCATGCCCGAGGGGGTATTCGAACCCCCGACCGTAGTGGCCGTGCTGACCGTGACTGGAGCGCCTTAGTCACCTCGGCCACCGCGGCCGGCGATTGCGGAGTATGTATGTAGATGTAGATCGTGGCTTTTCTCGGGAAAATCTACATAAGTTTTCATAACGATTGAAACTAGACTCTTAGGCCAACACTTCGTAATTTATCTTATGTTTACTTGAACCGCTGAATTCTTTTAAGGGTCTATTTTAGATTTTATTGAGCCTAAATGAGGTAAAGAAAGTGCCTATTTTAGACACCTAAAATGCTCTTTTTACGACCTAATAATCCGCTGTCTCATCAGGCCATTTCTAAAGAGCGGAATCTTTGTAGGAATCAGCACGGTTTCCGAAGGCAACGATCGTGTGTGTGTGTGTGTGCGTGTGTGTACGTTGTTAATACGTTTTTAAGTCTAGGTGCCATTGACCACTGCTCCCATAGTTTTACAAACATTGGAACATTTGAACCCGCAGTCGTCTTTTCCGCGAACAATATACAACCGGGTGCAAATGTTTAATTTTTTCGCCTTGTTGTGTGTCTTGACTCCCTTTTCTAACTTCATTGTATTTCTTTAAATCCAGTTAAAAATATCAATTCTGTAACCCGAAGAGCACCTTAGGTGCCGCCAACCAGCCCCACCCGAGGATAAAAGTACAATAAGAAGAGAAAAAAAGAGGGGTGAAAAAAGGAGAAAGTGACAACGACACAGTAGCCATAAACCGTGAGGTGGCTTGAGGAGTGTTGAAGATTCTGGATACAAAGGCTTTTTCAGGAATAGATACGTCAACTGTGTCGACGTAGTGACACTACCGAATTGTCTCGGAAAGAACTAAACAGTTGTCAGGCAACAGATCGCCAAAGCACAGTGGACAGAAATGTTGCGTTCTACCGGCAATAAATAATTTAGTGGTCAGAGTGTATACCCTGGATCCGCGATTGCGCGCGGGTGCCAGTATATCGTGACAGTGTACTCTGTCACTGCCTTCGTGAAATCAGGGCCGTAGCATAGCCTTGATGACGTCATGCATTGAGGCGGGATTGAGGCGCCTGATTGGTAGGTAGGCATATGAAATGGATTTTGAAATTATACCTAACGTCAGCCTACCAATCAGGTGCCTCAATCCTGCCTCAGTGCATGACATCATGGCTATGCTACGGCCTTGATTTCACGAAGGCATTGATCTGTTCAACAGCTGTGACTGCAGCGAGAGAGGGGGGAGCGCGCTGCTGGTGAGATATGCGCACGTGCTCTGGGCGGCTGCGGCAGCGGCAGGTGTCTGGGAACCCGTCCTGCCGCCAGACCGTGAACCACAAGGCAAGGTCAACGCAAGCCGGCCGCGCCGCCTCACCCAGCCCTCACCACCACTTCCTACCGCACTGCCTACACTAACACTACACCCCACACACCAAGTTATACAAAATTGTGTTGCAATCTTTCTACCTCTAAGGGACTTAAAATTACTTTGGTCATCCCTAGGCTTACAAACTATGCTCCTGGCCATTAAAATTGCTACACCACGAAAATGACGTGCTACAGACAGAAATTTAACCGACAGGAAGAACATGCTATGATACGGAAATGATTAGCCTTTCAGAGCATTCACACAAGGTTGGCGACAGTGGCGACACCTACAACGTGCTGACATGAGTTTCCAACCGATTTCTCATACACAAACAGCAGTTGACCGGCGCTGCCCGGTGAAACGTTGTTGTGATGCCTCGTGTAAGGAGGAGAAATGCGTACCATCACGTTTTGATAAAGGTCGGATTGTAGCCTATCGCGATTGCGGTTTAACGTATCGCGACATTGCTGCTCGCATTGCTCGCGATACAATGACTGTTAGGAGAATATGAAATCTGTGGATTCAGGAGGGCAATATGGAACGCCTGGCTGGATCCCAACGGCCTCTTATCACTGCAGTCGAGATGACAGACATCGTATCAGCATGGCTGTAACGGATCGTGCAGCCACGTCTCGATCACCGAGTCAACAGACGGGGACGTTTGCAAAAATTGTGTAGGTATTCGAACACAATGAAAAAAAAAAAATCACTTTCTACAGGAAACGAACCACCGACTATGGTTCTGAGCCCAGAACGCTACCACCTAAACTACACCAACCGATGGTGCAACTGTTTTAGTTATTGGTACTTACGTGTACCTGCAAAGTCGATTTTCTCGAGATTGAGAGTTGCGTCGCGCGGCTTCGACTGATTGAACTTAAATAAGTTCTATACTTCAAGTACCGTAAACGTGAAATTCTAAAATCCGACACCCATGTGGTAACCTTGTTAAGATTAATTTCTTAGTTCTCACTCGAAATTATATTCTTCAGAGAGCGTTACAAACCCGAAGCATACAATAACCGCTGGTACTCAGCATCGTACAGTCGAACCGTCAGCTCTGCAAACAATGAAGCCAGTAGCTGCGGCGGAATAGCCGTGCGCGCCAAGGCGCCGCCTGTAGAGGTGACCAGAAGTTCTACTGAACCTAAACTGGTGTATACCATGTATAGTTCTCTATTTGCTATTGATATGTAATTTTCCGCATTCCAGCGCTTGGTTGTTAATAATAGTGTATGTTTCAGCTATTTTCACCTTGATGTGGTAGTTTTTGCAACCATAGCAAATGATGCCGGACCTTAAAGAATATTTGTACCAAATTTGGTTAAAATCTGTTCATTAGGAACACATGAAGCATATTATCGTATGATGCGGCCGTTTTTCAAGACAATTGCGTGGCCAGCGAGAAAGACCGGCCTGGGCACTCAGCCCGGTGACGTGGCAAGAGTAGTGCTGCGCGGACTTGACTGGTTAGCCGCTGGGGCTCGGCCCACTGCCTCTGAGCGGCCAACCAGTCAAATCCGCGCAGCACTACTCTTGCCACGTCACCGGGCTGAGTGCCCACGTCTGTCATTCTCGCTGGTCACGTCACAATTGTTTATGACGTCGGCAGAAGAAATAAAAACATTGCGGTTTGCCGATGACATAGTAATTCTGTCAGAGACCGCAAAGGATTTAGAAGAGCAATTGAATGGAATGGATAGTGTTTTGAAAGGAAGATATAAGATGACCATTAACAAGAGTAAAACGAAGGTAATGGAATGCAATGTCAGAAAATCAGGCGATGCTGAAAGAATTAGATCAGGTAATGAGGCAATAAAAGTAGTATACGACTTGTTATTTGGGTATCAAAATAAATTCTGATGGACGAAGTAAAGAAGATGTAAAATGCAGAATGGCTATGGGAAAAAAAAGCATTTCTAAAGAAGCGAAACTTGTTATCATGCAATATTAATTTAAATGTTGGGAACTCCTTTCTGAGAGCGTTTTTATGGAGTGTAGCATTTAATGGGAGTGAAACGTGGGCGATAAGGAGTTCAGATAAAAAGGTGATAGAAGTTTTTGGAATGTGGTGCTACAGACGAATGATGAAAATTAGATGGGTAGATCACGTAACTAATGAGGAGGTGCATAACCGAATCTGGGAGAAAAAGAGTCTTTGGTATATCCTGACTAAGAGAAGGGATAGATTGGTTGGACACATTCTGAGACATCGAGGAACTGTCAACTTAGCATTAGAAGGAAGTGCGTAGGGTAAAAAATCGAAGGAGACCAAGTGAGTAATACAGTAAGCAGATTCAAAAGGATGTAGGTTGCCGAATAGACTTGCACAGGACAGGGTAGCGTGGAGACATGCTACGCGAGTAGAAGAATGCGAGTGTATCGTCGGGCATGCCCCAGGGGTGTGTGACAGGACCACTATTATTTTATACCTATATAAATGATCTGTGATTTGCGGCTGTTTGCTGATGATGCTGTTGTGTATGGGAGGGGATCGTATTTAATTGTGTAATAGCATACAGGATGACTTAGAAAAATTTTCTAGTTGGTGTAAAGTATGGCAGCTAGCTCTAAATGTAGACAAAAGTAAGGTGATGCAAAGGAGAAGGAAAAAGAATTCCATTACGTTCGAATACAGCATTAGTAGCGAGTTTCTTGATGCAGTCGCGTCGTTCAAATATCTAGGCGTAACACTGCAGAACGATACGAAATGCAACGAACAAGTAAGGACAGTTGTGAGTAAGGCGGACAGAATTTTGGGAAGATGTATTTCATCTGTAAAGGATACCGTATATAAAACGCGTGTACGGCGTCGTCTTGAGTAATGCTGAAGTGTTTGGGACTCGCAGCAGATCAGTTTAAAGAAAGACATGGAAGCAGTTCAGATGCGAGGAGCTATATTCGTTACTGGCAGGTTCGACCAATGCGAGAGTGTCACGGAAATGCTCCGGGAAGTCAAATGGGGATCGCTGGAGCAAAGACGACGTTCTTTTCGAGAAATTAGAGCTCGTACAGAGGCGTATAAACATTCCTTTTTCCCTCGTTCTATTTGGGAGTGAAATAGGAAAGAAAATGCGTAGTAGTGGTACAGTGTACCCTCCGCCACGCAGTTTACGGTGGATTGCGCAGTATATATGTAGATTATATTGCGAAGTGGCTAACTTTATAAGGTTCTTCACAAGTCGATAAGGTCAGCTGCGGTGTCAGAGTAACACGCTATGCGAGTCAGAGAAGAATGCTAGCATTCCAGTCGGGATGAGTGCGCCAGTGGTCTTAAACGTGCAGTGCACCTGTCCGAGTCAGCGACTACGCAACGGTGGGGGAGCGCTACAAAAACCGGGATGCCTGCCCCTGCCGCCAAAGGCAGCCAGCTGACGTATATGGACGCGACGCGACGCAGCTGCTGTCTCGCCTCCCTAATTACCAGCTAGTCTACAGTGTAGACGACAGAGGGCTCTGCATGCTGCACGTGTTCTGCTCGCGGCACACGTGCACTACACGCCGGCACTGCCACAGAAAATGAACGGAAGCGTTTTGTGCGCCGCGCAGTATGAATATGAAATGAGCGCCCAGCTGATACCAACTCAGCGCTGGCCCACTTCTGCTTGAGCAAAGACTGCCTCACGACTTGCCCGTTCCGCCTGCATTACACCGCGTCTGCAAGTGCTGTAGGCCTACTGAGGTATTTCAATCCAAACCAGTTGGCTTATTTAAGATGCGTTTTCTTACTTCGTAACCGTAACTTCTGTTATGTTAGAAGTAAGTAGACACGGCAGGCAAATTAATAACTGATCAACTACATATCTAGCAGCCTGTTTCTTTTAACAACATCACATGGCCTAACTCTTATGAGCAGACCATTGTGTGTCATATTTAACAACTAGTAGGCCATCTCAAATTAGAACACTCCAACAGCATTCCACGTTATAACAGATGAATGTGTGATGCATTCTTAAAATTTCGTTCGCAATTTGTGCTAACCCAACTTCATTAACAAAAATTTTTATCGCGTGACGAAAATTTTGTATCTTCAGAAGAATACATTTTCGTAAGGAGTGCACATTTAGTCTTAATAATATGCTCCTTCACAACAAACTAATATCTTAACATAGTACAGTTTTTCATGAACTCTTAGATGCCTAATCCATATTTGTACACTTAATAATTTGCCTGATTGGGCTAATTTGGAGAAATACAAGATTGAACAACTGTTCTCTGCTGGACATGACTCGCGGAGAATTTACTCAAGAAGGAGGGGAGCTAGCGAGAACTACCTGCTCAGAGCATATGCTTCGAACTTTTGGTTAAATTATTCGACGCTTCTCGCCGGGCTGCAGTGGTTATGTTGGCACCAATGGTAATGATGGCAACTCAGATGGCCAATAAATGTTTTTTTCGTGACAACTGCAATTAAAACGAAAATTTTTTTTCTGTACGGACAAGGGTACATACAAGAACCTATCGACCATAGAGCAGGTACAGTACTAAATTTGCTGCGAGTGAAACGAGCAGCAATAATATTTACTCTGTAGCTCGTGAGAAATATTAACACAATTCTACACTTCATTGTTCATCTGTTGCCAACATAAGCACTGGACCCCGGCGAGAAGCGTCGTAAAATTGTACCGAACTTTTTGTTCATACGAAATTGAGAACTTACTCAGAGAACGTTCTTTCGCTCTGAGAATCTTATCTGGAGCATGTGCTCTTTTTTATTCATACGGTCCATTATCCCGAATACAGGTTGTCCACCATGTTGATGACGTCATGGGTCAAAGCAGACGGGTGGAATCGCGTGGTAAAATAATGCCGTGTTGTGCGTGCTAGGTGTGTGGGTGGGGTGAGAATGGTGGCAGGCGTGGAGAGCAGCAGAGGTGAGGAGAGGAGAGGAGGCGGCCGCGTGTGACAGGAAGCAAGGGCTGACGGCCCGGCAGCGCCGCGGAGCTGCGTCCTGTTGCCGGCGGAAACGACCCGGCATTCACACTGGAGACACCGCGCGCTTTACGTCCATACGGCGGCCAGTTTCCTTTCTGCGCTGACAAATTAGTACACCTTTAAAGGCGATATTCATAGAATATATGACAACTGCGATTTGGCAAAGCTGAAAATGTGCATCCAGCCGGGATTCGCACCCGGGTCTCCTGCTTTCTAGGCAGTTGCGCTGACCCCTACACCACACAGTGATCACAGCACCTGCAAGGACTACCCATGCACGCCTCCCGTCAGATACAAATTCCCAGCTGCCCTGCCCATAGTACTCAAACTCGTAGTTTAACTAATTCCCGTAAGAGTAAGGGCTTCAAACTTGTCCACCCCTCCCCACTAACGATAGGATCATTGCCCGTCACCGGCATATTATATATATATCTGTGGCGTCTGTTCCGAAAGAATAGACGTCACTTCTGATCCTGCAGGGCGAAGCTGGGAATTTGTATCTGACGGGAGGCGTGCATGGGTAGTCCTTGCAGGTGCGGTGATCACTGTGTCCCCAGTGGTGTAGGGGTCAGCGCAACTGCCTAGAAAGCAGGAGACCCGGGTTCGAATCCCGGCTGGGTACACATTTTCAGCTTTGCCCAATCGCAGTTGATGTCATATACTATGAATATTAAATAATAACAGCTGCAGGATCAGAAGTGACGTCTATTCTTTCGGAACAGACGCCACAGATATATATATTTAAAGGCGATGTCGATTTGGATTCGGTAACGGCAGATGCCACCTGGGGGATAGTAGCTCTACTGATAATCCGGTTACTTTCCATTGTAAACTTGTCATAAATGAAAGCCTTGTTGTTTTATTACTTTGACTTATCTAATTTACTTATTCTGTTGATAAAACTATTGTATTCGTTGAGCTGTAGAGGGCAGCACATGCCCAAATGATGTTCTATGTCGTCACCCACTTTTGTTTTGAAATAGTGTTTGTGTAGATTTGAAACGGTAAAAATGTCCAGTTGTCATACTTGGCGTGGTGTGAGGTATCCATATTAACATCTTCAGTTAAATGGTATGTATAATTAATTAAAACATTGTTATGTCTGTCATAATGTCATGCAGTAACAATGTGTTTTTCTTGTACATTTTACTTTTGATAATGGCCAGTCACTGGCCGAAATCATGATAAGATCGACTGATAGCTGAAAATCTCAGAGTATTGGATCTACTGATAATGCGTTCGACGTCGCCCGAGAACGGCGTAGTGTCACAGCTGCCAGAGCATTATTCGTGTGTACCCTTTAACAGTCAGTAAAGCCGTCCTCACACGGGACGTGTTGACCCAGCACAGAAAGAGGCCTTGTAGTGACGGTGAAACGAAGCCGGCAGGACAGCGCGATACCCAACCAACATGGCGGCCGCAGAGAATGGGGGTTGGGCTGTGTTGTTCGGTTGGGATAGGGGGAGTAAACTACTGAGGTTATCAGTCCCCCGGTGGGGAGGGGAAGGAGTGAGGATAGGAAAGGAGAGGAGGGGAGGGGGAATGGAACTGCAGTCCGGGACGTAAAGAAGGAAGACTGCATTAGATCGGGGCCCCGTGCTCGCCACGCACGTACTCGCGAAAGAACCGTGAGCATGAATCATCCTAGCGCCGAGCGCCACCCGGCTGTCTTCATTCCTTTTTGACAATCTATTTTTGCCAGAAATTACAAATTTCAGCTAGGGATAGCAAATCTTACTATCATATAAAATAGAAGTACATTTTTCCTCTGTCTGTCCCTTTAACCTTTTATAACTCGAGAAGTACCGAACGTATCGTCATGCGGTTTCTTTTAATTTCTTCTTTAGAATCCTGGGATAATCTTAGGCTTAGTTGTTGTGGTCTTCAGTCCGCAGACTGGTTTTATGCAGCTCTCCACGCTACCCTGTCCTGTGCAAGTCTCTTCATCTGAGAATACGTTCGGCAACCTACACCCTTGTGAATCTGCTTACTATATTCGTCCCTCGGTCTCCCTCTGCGATTTTTACCCCCCTCACGCTTTCTTCTAATGCTAAGTTGACAATTCCTTGATGTCTCAATGTGTACAAACAATCTATCCCTTCTCTTAGTCAGGATATGCCGAAGACTCCTTTACTTCCAGATTTGGTTAAGCACCTCATTAGCTACGTGATCTACCCATCTAATTTTCATCATTCGTCTGTAGCACCACATTTCAAAAGCTTTTATCGTCTTTTTATCTGAATTCCTTATCGTCCACGTTTCACCCCCATACAATGCTACACACCAGACTAATGCTTTCAGAAAGGACTTCCGAACATTTAAATTAATATTCGAAGTTAACAAGTTTCGCTTCTTTAGAAACTTGTTTCTCCCCATAGCCATTCTGCATTTTATATCTTCTTTACTTCGGCCATCAGAAGTTATCTTGCTACCCAAATAAAATTCATCTACTACTTTTATTGTCTCATTACCTAATCTAATTCCTTCAGCATCAAAAATGTTCAAATGTTTGTTAAGCATATGGGACTTAACTACGGGGTCATCAGTCCCTAAACTTACAAACTACTTATGAACTACTTACGAACTAGGACGGCACAAATATCCATGCCCGAGGGGGGATTCGAACCCCCGACCGAAGTGGCCGTGCAGACGGTGACCGGAGCGCCTTAGTCTCCTCGGCCGCCGCGGCCGGCCCTTCAGCATCGCCTGATTTTCTGACATTACATTCCATTACCTTCGTTTTACTCTTGATGTTCATCTTATATCTGCCTTGTGCAGTGCTCTTAGCTTCGGAGCATCGAGGTACACCTGATGGACTACAATTTGGAAACGAGGAAGTACTGGCAGACTGTCAACAAAAGCATTAGCCGCGATATGGACGGCCTTGGTCCGACACACAGTCTAATCAGAAGAATCATTTCTCGGAGCGAAAATATTTGGTGCGATAAAGATGGTTAAACGGGGATTTATAAAGCGGAAGTGGAAATGAACGCATCAGACATTTGTAAAGAGGTTACGCGTGAAAGCCTGAAATGTGTTGAACGAGACTGTGAGTCGAGAGCAGGGCGCAGTTTTCTGGCTACAGGCCTGAGTCAGCCCCAACTTCCGGCTAGCCTCGTAGTTCAGCTAATGGGCGGCGAGGGGCGTGGCTTCTACTCGCAGAGCAAACACGGTGACTAACTGGTTCGCACAGTGAGGAACCACTGCGTGGCACCACGTCTGACAGCCTCGCAGCGCTTAAGGGTATATTACACGGAGCGTAATTGGACGCTAGTCGCTGGCGTCTGTTGTCGCTCGGCGTATTGGCGAATAGCGAATGAATACGCTGACGCAATGACACGCAGCGACTTCAGACGCTAGCGTCTTCGTAAAAACAATTGAAACACGACGTAGCATATGATACATCGTTTTGGAGGTTATGTGATAACAAACAGTTCTGTTTCCCAAGGTGCGACATGGTCGCGAATTTGTATCAGTGATCCATTTTGTAATTACTTTTAATATCATTATTTACGTCAATCATTACAAAATTTCTCGTCGTTTTGACGACCGGTTTCGGTCAGTGATGACCATTTTCAAGTCTACAGCAAATCAGAAACACAAGGACACATTTAGTAATAAACTATCTTATAAAACATAAATAAGGCATTACAGTCATCAATACATAAAACGTGTTAAAAATATTATACATCATACCTGTTGTTACATTCCTTAATGAAGATACACTTAGCTGTGATGATGCCATATGGCTGTATTACATGTATTGATGACTGTAATGCATTGTTTATGTTTTCTAAGGTAGTCTAATACCAGATGTATCCTTCTGTTTCTGATTTGCTGTAGACTTGAAAATGGTCATCCTGACCGAAACCAGTCGTCGAAACGGCGAGAAATTTTGTGAACATTGACGTAAATAAAGATATTAAAAGTTCTGTGTCCCACCAAACAAAATATGAAGTGGAATTGTAATCAAATTTCTGAAAATTTATCGAAGTTTTCCAGTATTATGGGACATTGAAAATAAGGATTATTTAAATTTTATTCTTGGCGAGATCGCCATCCTCATGATGGTATTCTGTTTCCTTATTTTATCCTCTATCATTTACAGTAATCTATCAAAATTTTCTTATGTGATCCTCATATTTCTGTAGGCAGAAGGACCTTCACACGATAATTCACCCAAAAGATTTGCAGAAGCACCATATTTATCCCTCCTCGCAATCCACCTTCTAATCCATTTTCTTTTATTCTTTTCTACTTTTCCGTTTTGCTTCTGGTTCATAAATTGTTCTTTTGAAACTGTTGTGAGAAAAACAACGCCAGCATTTACAATTTCCTTCGACATTTTGACTCGACTGGTGGCTACTTTAGACGCTCCCGTATATGACACGGGGCGACCAAAAACGCCAGCGACCAGCGTCTAAAGTAGCCCACCCTTCAACTTTAGACGCTCGCGTTTCTGAGCAGCGACTTTGTTCGCTGTCCCTGTTTACACGGAGCGAATTTAGAAGCTGCGTCCAAATACGCCAGCGACTAGCGACCGAATTCGCTCCGTGTAATATACCCTTTACCCAGGAACTCGCAGCAGTCTACAAACCGAAGATTGGTTTGAATAGCACAGTGCTGTACTAGGCATCGTCCTGTTTGGTATGCCGTTGCCTTCCTCCGACCTTCGAACTGCCTTACCCAGACAGTTGTAGGGGGCCTACAGCTTAACGTGGATTCCGAATGTAGTGGGACAAGATAGTCTTACTACATTTTCCTGTGTCAGCGCTATTTTGAAGTTGTAAATAGGAAAAACAAAACTTTTTAAATAAAATGTATACATATTTTATGTTCATGTAAATATTGTTATTTTATAATATGATTCTTAAAATGTTTTATTTTCTGTATGTTTCATGTATGATCGAGGCGCCGCAATCAACAAGGGCAGCGTCGTCGGCGCCGCAGCCAACCTCGAAGTATGTGACCGCTAGCAGAATTTAACCGACGGCTACAGGGCTACGAATGCAGCTGCGCCTTCTTTATTGCCGCGCGTCAATCGTTTCAAAGAAGAAAAGAAAATAACATTAAATGATTAATTATTGTTGTTTGAGATTCGGTCCAAGCTGGTTGTACAGCTTAATCATTTTCTGAATTGTGTTTTTAGTTCAATATGATGATCTAAGGAATGACGGAAGAATTAGTGAAAATGCCCTCATTTGCCTTTGCTTTAAAGAAGTGTATTTCTGTGACCAATAAAAATTGAACAAGTGTTGTATAGCATTTTTTTTTGGTTTGAATTTGTCTGTACTACCATCTCGTAGTTTACTATTCCTTCTCAAACTTCCTCTAAATAAAACAGTTTTTTACTTGAAAACAAAATACGACGCACATGTGTCATTTGTCACGTGGAATTCTAATAGTTTTAACGGCTTCAAAGTCACTCGGAAGTTTCTATTTTGTTTTAGTATGTTTGAGACGCAGGGTGCTCTGTTTACGTTTCTGTTTATGGCTTTCGCCCTAACATTTAAATTAACGGTTAAGAGAAACGTGCAGTAACTTTTTGGGTTAAATATCTACGTTTAATGTCGTGGTTCACAGAGAATCGAAATACTGCATACAGCTAAAAACTGACCGTTAACAACGCATGTTTGATGAATCACAGACAAAAGAGAGGCTTCAATCAAATTCTGATTGAGATTTACGTCTCTATAACAGTAGAACACAATCGAAATTAATGGACGATTACCATTTTAATAAAAATTTGCAACTTCCGTTTAGTTTACATGTTCCGTACTATAAGGATCGGTAGTTGATACTCAGCACAAAAGAAGAAAAAAAAAGTAACTTATTGCCCACTAAAAGAAAGAGAAAAAAATCAGTTATGTGTAATTATACGACTGCCGAACAATCGTCACTGGAAACAGTAACATCCGTTAAATATATGAGAATTACGTACTAAGCGACGGAAAGAACGCACAAAAGTAATCATCGGAACGACATAAGACAGGCCTATTGGTTGAGAGAACCTTGAGGCAGTGAACTCAACCCGCAGAAGCAGTAGTTTACAAAACCTTAAAAAAGTTCAAATGTTTGTAAAACTAAGGGATATGAGTCTCTTGACTTATAAACAACTTATGTTAAGGACACACACACACACACACACACACACACACACACACACACACACACACACACACGCGCGCGCGCGACGGCGGGCAACCGCGCGTTTGCAGCAAGGCGCCTTAGAGCGCTCGGCTATTCCACGGCGGCAAAACCTTTTTCGACGTATACTTTAATATTGCCCTTCAAGCTTGGACCAGTAGCAGTGAAGACAAACACGAAACAGAGAAATAACGAAAAATACTGATAGAATGTTAACATAGATAATCAATTTGTAAGCGCGAATGCGTCAAGGAGATGCTAGCCAAGTTGCAAGAGGGCATCACAGTGTACTTTAGTAGCAAACCGTTAAGCAAACCGTACGCTCCTAGAAGTCGGCCAATATACAGGGCTATTCAAAAAGAAGGAACAGATTTCAAACATTTATTGCTTGCATTCTACAAAAGGTACCAACTAAACTCCTAGAAAGAGAAAATGACAAATTTTTATGCATTCACGGTGACTAATTTCTGGTCACACACGAGGCATATGGCGTCTCATTATCGATTTCACAGCTAGGACAATTCTATGTCGCAGGTTTCCAAGTGTGTCAGGCATGGTGCAAGAGCGGACTGGGGGGGGGGGGGGAGAAGAGGTTTAACGCGGTATTTTATGTACGACTTGGGAGGCCCCCGAAGATGATGTGTTCCTCCTAGTTCAATTCAGCGTCTTGGGATGTGTTGTCTTTCAGGTAACATTGGACAGGCGTAGAGAAATGAGGCGGGGGTACCATCTTGCACGAAGATAAGTCATCTGAATATTCACGCGGAGAAAATTATCAGCTTTGAAGCATGTCTAGAACTCACCTTTGTCCCACTACCGACTATCAAAATCACAAGCAACAGCGCCCATGTGGCAGTGATTGGAACGCCTACCAAGACTGTTAAAACTTTACACTGTTACCTGTCCAGGAAAGTTAGAAAATTCACTTGTTTGTAAATCAATCTGACTCAAGTGCTGGGTTATTAGTCCGTAGCTTACAAACTACTTACAGTAAGGTGAACTAACGGACAACACAAACACGTATGCACTAGAGGGGACTCGAAACACCGACGGAGGAAAATTAGAAATACGGTTCCATCTTTTGTAGTTTGGAAGATGTAAATGTTTGAAACGTGTTCCTTTTGAATAGCCCTGCTACGTATTCTCTCCCCCTTAAAGTGTGTCTCCCGAAAATACCGTGCAGGTAAAACACGACATTACAGCTGCACAGAGGCTTTCCTAACAGCATTCGCAGCTTCAACAGGCAGGAGGAAGTTCAAATGTTCAGATGTTTGTAAAGTTGTGGCAGTGGTCATAGGCCCCTAAACTTACAAACTACTTAAACTAACATATCCTAAGAACAACACACACCCACCCACCCATGCCCGAGGGAGGACTCGATCCTCTGACGGTAAACAGCCGCGCGCATCGTAGCAAACGCCTGAGTGCGCACGGCTATTGCACCGCGGCGAGGAGGAAGCGACATAACAAAGATACTATCCGCTAAATAGCATCAAGTGGCTCACGTAATGTAATTTAGCTGTATAATGTTTGTGAGCGTCTGTAGACCACTGTGTTTACCTTACTTGCATGTATTAAAATTCAATCTATATCTATAAATGTGAATGATCGGTGTACGTTTATCACGTCTGAACCACAAGACAAAGAGCTACAAATTTGTACAGTTACTAATGTCTACCCGGGGAAGGCTTTAGGCACATTTTAATGGCGAGTGAATGCCTGTTCGGTGTACGCTTATCACGTCCAAACGACAAGATGCAGAGACTTAAATATTTGTACAGTTACTAATTTATACCTGAGGAAGGTTTGAGGCACGGTTTTATAGCGATCTGATAGATATTTAGTAATTTGAAGAATATAACGCGAAATGCGGAACAATAATTACTCTTTGAAAATGGTTTTATTGGTTGCTTTGTTGCGTGAGAGTTGGTAATGAAAACGGTGGAGTATATTGGGATGGAAAGTTATGGGGGTATATAAAATTCTACGTGGTGTGTGTGTGTGTGTGTGTGTGTGTGTGTGTGTGTGTGAATATATCGCCTCTGTAGCGAAAACTACAGAACGCAAACGAATGGTCTGTGTGTAATTGTTGTCTGAAATCTCCCGTTGTACTCCATAGCAGTTCTATGCCGATAGCTATAAGGCGGTGGAAGATATGGTGGCTGAAAGTCGTCAGGTTATAAAAAATTCGGACTGAAGGCCAGCGATGACGTTAGCGACTCTATAGCAAGGAGGTTACATACAGCGAAACGTGATGCCACAGACCATATCTTTGGTCTATGCGTGCTAGTGTCTTCAGCTCTTTCTCATTAAGGGTAAGCATACGAAAAAGGAAATATTACAATAAATAAATAAAGCAGTTAAAAAGGAATTTCTTTTAATCCATCTCTTAAAAAAAATCGATTTTACTTTCACGCATTATCTATCATAATCAACCAACACGCGAGCGGAGCCGCGCGTTTAAGCTAGTGCTGAATAAAAGCATAACCAGGGCTCTAAATAGGCATTACTCCGGTAGGACGCACGCATGAAGAAGGCAGCAAGTGCAGAGGCAAACTGTAGGTAGGTAGTTACCTGCCGATCAGCCATTAACACGAAGGCAGTGCAGCACAGCGGCGGCTTGCGATTCCGCAGAGAACCACGAACCGACTAGCGCAGGCAGCAGCGAAACGTGGCCGAGTGCTGGGCTGTTGTCGCCTGTTGCGACCTGAGGCCACCTGCACGCCTGACAGTATCGAGCGCTTCGGAAACAGCTGCGCGGTTCCCTCCCTCACCTCACCCCCCCCCCCCCCCCCGCTCCTCGCGAAACGCACAGCCCCTTTAAGCACGGAACTGGTTCCACCGACGAGCCGCTTGCGTACCTCACTAGGCACGAGCTCAGAGTGTCTGTGGCACAAGCCATTACCTACCGCTTCCGGACGCGGAGGAAGCAACCTATTGCACACAAGAGTGTTGGAAAGCAGCCACCATGCCAGCCCATTTCTTTGTCTTTCGCTGCACCTGCAGAACGTGTAGCGTGACTGCATTTGTCATACGTCCCGATTAGTCGGGGCTATCCTGATTTTTCACTCGCAAAAAGGGCTAAATCGGGACGCTGAAAATACTGATTTGCAAGAGAAATAAGAGAATAGAAAATTTATATTCTACCGACGGATTATAATTTTCTAGGTAAAATAAAACCCTACAAGCACCAAGCACGGGCAAAAATTACTCGTACATTTTTCTTTTATTAAAAAAACACAATAAAAAACCTTTGTTTATGGGCCTTTTTCTATTTGGCTCTCATATAGCAAATCGGACTTAGTCCTGGTAGAGGTAGGCAGCCGTTATTAATATGACAACACAACAAAGGATTCTAAAAAAAAAAAACACTGATTGGCTGCAGTAATGAAGGAATTGTATGTCGTAAAATCCTTTATTTTTCTCTTTTCGATGATGCGTTTCGGGCCCAGCCAATCATCGCAGCGCCTCTACTGAAAGGAGAACGGAAAAAGATGCATGTTAATAAATTAACGGTCAACATCAGCTGTACTTTTAACATAAGTTGCTACCTCGATGGACCACATTTGCATGTGATCGAGCTAGCAACATATGTTACAAGTACAGCTGATGTTGACCGTTAATGTATTATGAGTTTTTACATGCATCTTTTTCCGTTCTCCTTTCAGTAGAGGCGCTCCAATGATGGGCTGGGCCAGAAACGCTTCAGCGTAAAGAGAAAAATAAAGGATTTTACGACATCTACAACTCCTTCATTGCTGTAGCCAGCTTTTAGAATTCTTTGTGTTGTCATCTCACCTTATTAAGCACTACACCGTACATTCCTATGGTTACAATTTTAGAAACTGCAAACAAAATATATAAATTTTATGCCCAAGGGGACATTTTGCCCAGGGTAGGTACTACATGTGACCATAATTCTTAGTGTCTTCCCTACAACCACCAACACGGAGAAAAATATGTGATTGTAAAATCATTGTCCATCTCCTCTAATTTCAGTATATCCTACCTATTTACAAGCCTTAAAGACCTATTAACTGCTGAAATTACTATAAACAACAGCATAAAAATTTAACAAGACTGATAATGTAACTCTTTCGTTCCTATATTTGCAGGTAATCCAAGACGGCAATACTGCAATAAGGGTTACACAATGTACACATGTTTAACACACAACAGCTGATGGCAAAGACAAAAAAATTAATGCATCTTACACAATTCGCAGATTATTGTAATACGAGCAAAATTATCCCTTGCTTGGTGCTTCGTGTAACCTGCTATACCTTGGTGCTGCTAGGGTTAATGAAATAAAACGAAAAGGTCTGCGAAATATGTTGCATTATTGCTCGTAAAAACACGATGCCCATCATCTGCCTCAACTCCGTGGGTTACTGACATGAAATAGCTACAGATCTAAAAAATCTTCCTGATTCATGGAATCACCCAAAAAATGACGCTTACTACATCTACATGGGATGCTCTGCAAATCACATTTAAGTGCCTGGCAGAGGATTCATCTAACCATCTTTATATTTCTCTCCAATTACATTCTCGAATAGCGCGCGGGAAGAAAGCTGAATCTCTCCGTTAGAGCTCTGATTTCTCGTATTTTATTCTGATGATTATTTCTACCTATGTAAGTGGCAGTCAATATATCTTCGCATTCGGAAGAGATTGTTGGCGATTGGGGTTTCGTAAGTGGCCCACGCCGCAGCGATAAGCGCCGTTGTTGTAATGATTCCCATCCCAGTTCCTGTATCATTTCCGTAAAGGTGTCTCCCCTGCATTTTGACAATACGAAACGAGCTGCCCTTCTCTGGACTCTTTCGACGACCTCCGTCAAACCCACCTGATAAGGATCCCGCACTGGGCAACAATACTCCAAACAAAGGACGGACAAGCTTTGTGTATGTAGTTTCTTTAGTACTTATGTTGCATCTTTTGAGGGTTCTGCCAATAAACCGTAGTCTCTGGTTCGCCTTTCCCACGATATTAGCTATGTCTTCTTTCCAGTTTAAGTCTGAAGTAATAGTAATTCCTAGGTATTTAGTGGAGTTTACGGCCTCCACTTTTGATTTATTTATTTGTAAACAAAGTTTAACGGATTTCTTTTCGTACTCATGTGGACGAGTTCACACTTCATTATTTAGTCAATTGCCAATTTTTACACCAAAGTGATATTCTGGTCGTTCTGCAGTTTTGATATTCAGATGATTTTACTAGACAGTAAATGATGGCGTCATCTGCAAACAACCCAAGAGAGTTACTCAGATTTTCTCGCAATTTGTTTAAATAAGGAACAGCAGAGAACTAACAACACTATCCTCTGGAATATCGGATATCACCTCTCTCTCAGTCGATGCCTTACAGTCAATTACTACGAAATGTGTCCTTTCTAACAAGAAATCCCCTATCCAGTGGCAACTTTGGGGTGATATACCATAACCACGTAATTTGATTAACAGCCTCAGGCATCTTCGTAAGCTATGAAAACCAGTCGGTAACCAGTCGAAAATAACACTTCAGTCATAGAAATACAAATCAACACATACTTCAAGCCCTATATATCCGCAGTAAACACTTCCAAAATTACTAGTATGCATTTGTTGTTCGTATTACATTTGGAAAGAATTGTCTTACAGATCGCTATTCCAACGGGAACTTCCAGATTCTTCTGCGTGGCGCTGCTTACACAGTTCCGGCTTCGCCTACTGGAGAAGTCTGCTATTTTCCCGAATGATTTCGCTCTATCTAGTAGAAGTTTCCTTCATCGATACAGACTACGCAACATAAGGCAAATGTGAGATATTCTACAAATTTATTGTTTTTACAAACCGGTTTTTTGCTGTTAGGCCATCATCAGGTAAACACTACATATATAATGTTTACCTGATGATGGCGTAACAGCCGAAAACCTGTTTGTAAAGACAATAAATTTGGAGACTATCATACATTTAGTTCATGTGTTTCATTCAAAATGAACAGGATATACTGTTAAGAATCGACGGAACAATCAGTGAATTGAATTAAAATTGTTGACACTAAAACAGGCTGCATTTATATGTTGAGCTAACAGATGGCGCTACTTCAGTAACTCAGCCAATTTTGTAAAATCGGGCCAAATTGGGTCTTGTTGGGATAAGAAGGCCCATACGGCGACGCACCCGATATATCTGAACGGATGGGAACTCTTCATACAGTGGTAAGTTCTGCAAGATAATGCAACCAACCACTGTTTATTGTTTTTATGATCGAGTGATATTCTAAGCATAGTTCGATCCGGAACGCTAGATGTCTGAGGTGAACCTTATTCATCATTTATTTTGCAACTACGTCTATTTTGTATAGTTGTTCTGCATATTCAGACTAACGGAAAAGCACTGATTGCCTAACACAGCTGCTCTACAGAATTCTTTATTTTTACTTTTTTTTTTTTTTTTTTTTTTACATGAGACAGTCAGAGGGAATGAAGGGGATTAATTACGGTCCTGGGGACAGTCAGGCAGCCTATTTCAAATAGTACCAAAAATAGCGGATGAACCCAATTATGAGAAACTGTCCTTTGTTTTACAGGAGATAATTTAAAGATAATTTTATCTAAAAGCCCGTTGTCCCCACTTCATTACAGAGTAATGCTATAATTAAGGTTTATTCAGTTTGTTACGCTAGTTACCTTTGTTTCTGTGAAAACAGATTGACAGCAGTGGAGAAGGCTATATCAAACACTTATCAATGCGCTCAATACCTATTTCAGAATGATGAAACAACACTTGTACGCCAAAGTATTCTGATGTGGTCGCCGTCGTAGTGGGAACAGCTGATGTTAGCGACGCGGAGTGTGTTCCACTGCATTCAGTGACCTTGGGAACTAGCTCTACCAGCCAGCTCATTATCAGCGTACATGTATACTCTGCCAAAACGAACATCGAGACATACGCCAGCACCGCTGCATGCAAGCTCGAAGGCTCCGAATAAAGCCTACATTAGTGTTTTCCACCTGTGTGTTTCATAAAATGCAGATTCTCTTTACAAACTCTAAATGTACAAATAATCTTTCTTCGTTTCTTTCGATCAAGTCCTCTTATGTGCATTTTCAAAGTTTTGGTATCGCGTGAAAAACATTTAAAGTCGTTCAGATAGCACACATACTGCGAAAGCGAGGTTCGACTTCTGAACCACTGTTATTACACTTACAGGTGTCAGATATGGACACGGGGAAGCGTCGCTCCAAAGCAACTCACAATCGACGGAAAATGTGCAGACGACTGACTTCATGCAGTTCATTTTTTAGAAATAACTTAGCTACATACGCAGAGATGACGGCCCAATATCCCTGTATATGAATTTAAGGAATAAACAATGCAGAGTAAAATTTCATTGTTGCAAATCATTATCACACGATCTGTTAGTAGGGCGTACCTTTAACTCGAGCGTTTGAGATTTATAGTGAAAGGTGGATACAATCGGATTTCATGATTATTTAAACGATAAAACAGCCGCGCGGGAGTGGTCGCGCGGTGGTGTTTGTTGTTCCCCCCCCCCCCCCTTGGTGTAATTTAGTGGAAGTACTTTCAGTCTGGGGTCCGATAATCATAGCAATCTGGACCAATAGGTTTATAAACATTTCAACATTTTTGTTGAAGCTACCAATTGTGGCACGAGTTTTACAAAATATATTCATACTGGTTAGGCCGGAATTCGAAACCGGATCTCCCGCTGAGTAGGCAATAGCGTTGCTCAGTAATTTGCCCTGGTGCTGTAGCTAAAGCATCCTCATGGACTACCAAATGTGTGTGTGTGTGTGTGTGTGTGTGTGTGTGTGTGTGTGTGTGTGTGTGTGTGTGTCCACAAAATCCAACTCCGCCACAAACCATCTAAAGGTTTTAATTCGTGCTAGTATTGGCGAGACTAACAATGCAATAGCACCCTAGGTTTGAATGTAATGCCGATAATCCTGCCTGTATTTCAGGCGTAGGTGACATTTAAAAGAACAAATTATTGGATCTCTAGGCATATTTAGTCTCAACATTAAAAAATGCTTCAAATTAATTAAGAGTGAATAGTAGGGCAGAACCGCAGCAATCGTGTACGATGATCACTTTATCGCAGACTAACACTTTCAGGTTTGATTTCATTCTAAATGTATTTGTTGGTAGGGTGGCATGCAAATTAATGTTTCTGATATGGGGAAGAGAAACTAATTTTTGGTGCAAATATCTGCCAGATTTTGTCATTAATCGCTAGGGTAGAAATGCATACGTTGTAGCACGAGTGTTATTCTTATCTTTGATTGAACACCAACGAACAAATTGAGTAAATGATTAAGATCCGCTACCTATAAGATAAGCACCTATTGTCTGTTTCTCTCCAGTGCGACGTTCCTATGTTCCGAGGGAAAACGATCGCACTATTGAGTATCGGTAGGACCACCATCGTTTGCATGGTTTGGCTGCTATTCTCCAACATTCTGGCTCATGATTTACCTGACCCATATGAAACAGCTCCCAGCTCTTTTAGTCTGTCTTTTACACAATACGTTACTCCAATGACCTTGCTTGTTTTCCCAAGGATATGACGCTACTCGATTGTTTGCGGTAAGTAATTCACCGCTCAGGAACGCAAGTGGTGATTCACGAGATAACGAAAAACAAAACCTCTTTAGAACAACACACAACGATGTACTCTCTCTCTCTCTCTCTCTCTCTCTCTCTCTCTCTCTCTCTCTCTCTCTCTCTCTCTCTCTCTCACACACACACACACACACACACACACACACACACACACACACACACACACACACGAGAACAGATTGACGTCATTATTTCTAATTTGCTGACGCTGGTAGATAATGTAGAGTGGGTGTGTTTCAATGTATTTAACTATGTCTTATTTAGCTATGTATCTGATACGATGCCCCATTGTTTTTGTATGAAACGTGTGGTGCGAAAGGTAATGTGTTCTACGAATTGTTTTACGGGAAAATACCAGAACCGCTGAGATTTAGTACGTAGTCAAGTGCCTTTCGCAACAAAATAAAAATGCCTGCATCTCGCCAATATGACGAAGCAGCTTCCAGTAACTTAGTTGTCATGATTCTGCATCCCCCCACTTCTGGTGTTTCATTACGCACGCTTACACTTATGAAGCCAGACTCACTAAGAACCATAAATATATGTTACGTTATGTAATAAAGTACGTGACAACATACAGGGTTCACGAAAAGCCTTTACTGTAATAGCTTCTCCGCAACGTGAAATAAGAAAGGTTCTAAATTTCATTTATTGAAGCAGATGAAGTAGGTTTAACTCTTCTAATCTCTACAATCATGTTTGTATTGTGACTTACAATTAAATGGATTCTAATTAACAATGAAACATACGGAATGTCATACGTGACTCTTACCTTACAGTTAAAACAGGCGATTTCACGAACAGTTTCATCTGGTTAAATGAAATTAATCGTAATTAATGTGTCAATCACGATTTTCCCAAATCGGCGCGTATATCTTATTTAACAAGAAATGAACCAAGATAATTTATTTCCATTTGGGTTACACAGAAGTAAAGTACGTCTTTATTGTATGGCAATCCGAAAGATGTCGCCTGTGTCATTCGATATACCGTATTTGGTGAGTACCGTTTTCGTATGTGGAAAGCAAAGATGTGTTGCAACTGACTAAGGCATCTTACAGTATTACTGATATTACTTACGTCACTAATATAGAAACCGCGTATTAAGTTATTTTGTAGTACTTTAGGAAATATTTGAAAGTCACTATCGGAAATATTACATCATGTTCACGGAAGTTAAAATGTAGGCAGTACGTGCTGTATCTTGTAAATTCCGTAAAAGAATGGATCGGGATCATTAAAGAAATGGAGGAAGAGAGGCACGATTGTAGGAGGAGACATATGCCTGAACACAGTAGTGACGATCAGAAGGAAATGTATTGCAGTACTTAAGCGGGGTGAATAGGCTTGCAGAGGGTAGAGACCTCCATTAAATGTGTCTCGAACACAACGACAACGAAATCTTTGTTGTTATGTAGTAAATAGGTCTCCACGAGGAGACAAATATTTCTTAAATTTAAGCGGTTTATTGTAAAGGTTGTAGCCATTAGCTTGGAAAACCAGTACCAAGTACTGATTTTGTGCTGCAAGAGGTTCAGCAAATGTGGCGCAATTCCTGTATTTTGCACTGTGAGTGCTTTCGTTCCTGAAAGAAGCTTGTTGTAAACGAGTTCTTTCGTAGTGACGGTAACGTGCAGGCCGCATCATTCACGTGATCAGCAGAGAGGGGAGGGGAGGGGAGGTCAGCCACCTGCGTCATTTTGCAGGTGGGCAAAGCGATAGCGTTCAACAACACAGCAGTGGGATGGATTGCTGCACGCTATAGCATGACGCAACGTTTAGTCCGCTACGTGACGGAAAGCGAGGTCTTGTCACAACTCACTCGCGCAGGTCAAGTTCGTATATACGTAGGGATGCTGAAAAGTAATGCCTCCTATTTTTTTTCTGGGAATGACACAGTCAAGGCAGCCTGTAAAAAGAAAAAGAAGGCATTTCAAAAATGGCTCCATACTAGAAATCAGGCAGACAGAGAAAGTTATGTTGAAGAAAGAAAGAAACAAAGCCAAAAGGATAATTGCAGACTCCAGGCAGAAATCATGGGAAGACTTTGGAAATAAGCTAGAAACTCTGGGTCAAGAAGCGGGAATACCATTTTGGAGCGTAATTAGCAATCTTCGAAAGGGAGGGAAGAAGGAATTAACAAGTGTTTTGGACAGGTCAGGTAAGCTGCTAGTCAATCCTGTGGATGCCTTGAGCAGATGGAGGGAATATTTTGAAGAATTCTCAATGTAGGTGAAACGTTCAATGATGTCAGATTTACAGGTAGAATGGGATAGGAACGACGATGGAAATGTGATCTCATTTGAGGAAGTGGAGAAAATGGTCAGTAGATTACACTGCAATAAAGCGGCTGGGGTGGATGAAATTAAGCCGGAAGTCGTCAAATACGGTGGAATATCAGGTCTCAAATGGTTACACAGGATCACGCCAATTTTCAAACATGGAAACAGAAACGATTGTAACAACTATCGAGGTATCTCTTTAATTAGCGTTGCAGGCAAAATATTCTCAGGTATTGTTGGAAGGAGAGTGCAAGTATTAATTGAGGACAAGTTAGATGAAAATCAGTGTGGGTTTAGGCCTCTTAGAGGATGTCAGGGCCAGATCTTTAGCTTACGGAAGGTAATGGAAAAGTGCTACGAGTGGAACAGGGAATTGTATCTATGTTTCACAGATCTAGAAAAGGCTTATGACCGTGTCCCTAGGAGGAAGCTACTGTCAGTTCTACAAGATTATAGTATAGGAGGCAAATACTGCAGGCAATTAAAGGGCTTTACGTAGACTATCAGGCAGCAGAGTAGATGGCAAATAAAGCTCAAGGTTCAGGGTAGTTTCAGGGGTAAGACAAGGCTGTAACCTGTCACCACTGTTGTTCATACTATTCATGGATCTATGTTGAAAACACACTGGCAGGGCGGGATTAAAATCGGTGAAAACAAAATAAGGAATGACTTAGTTGTAATGGCAGTTTCGATTGAAAGGTTGCAAACTAATATTTCAGAGCTCGATCAGAGGTGCGTGGATTATGATATGAAGATCAGCATCTCGAGATTTAAACAGATTGAGTGCCAAATAGGAGGAACAAAGTTAGAACAGGTAGACAGTTTCAAGTACCTGTGATGTATTTTCACACAGGATGGCAATATAGGGAAAGAACTGGAAACGAAGTGCAGCAAAGCTAATGCTGTGAGTGCTCAGCTAAGATCTATTGTCTTCTGCAAGAAGGAAGTAAGTACCAAGACTAAGTTATCGGTGCACCGCTCTATATTTCGACCAACTTTGTTGTATGGGAGTGAAAGTTGGGTGGATACAGGGTACCTTATTCATAAGGTAGATGTTACAGGTATGAAAGTAGCAAGAATGATTGCAGGCACTAATAGATGGGAACAATGGCAGGAGGGTGTCCATAATGAGGAAATAAGGAAAAACTGGGAATGAACACCATAGATGAAGCTGTTAGAGCGAACAGACTGAGATGGTGGGGTCATGTTACACGCATGGGAGAAGCAAGGTTACCTAAGAGACTCATGAGCTCGGCAGCGGAGGTAGATCAAGAAGAAAGTACTTAGATTCGGTGCAGAATGATTTTGAAGTAAAAGGCATAACATCAGACGAGGCATCAATGTTAGCATTGAATAGGGGATCATGGAGGAATTTTAGTAGAGGTACTATGCTCCAGACTGAACGCTGAAAGGCATAATCAGTCTCTAATGATGATGATGATGGGAATACCTTACGGCTTTTGAAATAAACCATGGGAATACCTTACGGCTTTTGAAATAAACCAAACTGTATTACAATACCACATCTTTATTCACCATGTCTACATATTTATTTCTCAACAGTCACCCTGGCGA
The DNA here is from genome assembly GCA_026315105.1 of Locusta migratoria. Taxonomy (NCBI): domain Eukaryota; kingdom Metazoa; phylum Arthropoda; class Insecta; order Orthoptera; family Acrididae; genus Locusta; species Locusta migratoria. Next base: position 163,649,915 of record CM048746.1, read on the forward strand.
CGCACACATTTATACCAACGAGAATAGAGTTTGTTGGCTCCATCACTGTAGAAGTTTGGACCTCGTTGTCTGAAACACCGCCTCTCCTCCGCTTGCACTGCTTCATCAGTTGTAAAGTGGACACGGCAAAGGTGTTCTTTAAGCTTTGGAGAGAGGTGAAAATCGGAGGAAGCCAAGTATGGATTGTATGGAGGATGATCGATGACAGTGAATCGAAGGCGGCGGATCGTTGCAGATGTCGCAGCGCTTGTGTGCGGTCTGGTATTGTCATGCTGAAGGAGAGGGCGTTCCATGGCGGGACGAGTTCTTCGAATGCGTGCTTTCAGTTTCCGGAGAGTCTCGCTGTACCGTGCGGAGTTTTTGGTGGTGCCTTTAGCCATGAACTCCATATGCACGACACCTCGATCATCCCAGAGAACAGTGAGCATGATCTTGCCTGCCGACGGCATGGTCTTGCACTTTCTTGAGAGTGGTGATCCGTGGTGGCGGTACTCCTGTGATGCTCGCTTGCTTAGGGGGTCAAAATGGTGCACCCAGCTTTCATCACCAGTCAATGTTGTTAAAGAACCCATCACCCTCCTGCTCAGAACGTAACAGCAACTGTCGCCAGATGTCCGATCTCGTTTCATGTCAGGGGTGAGCATACGGGGCACCCACCGTGCACTCACTTTTCTGTACCACAGTTCTGCGATCGGGGCCTGTACTCGCTCCCGTGATATGCCACACTGCAGTAAGAGTTGTGCCTGTGTTATCCGCCGATTCTCTCTGATGAGTTGATCAACCTGATTCCGACGAGTCGTCTGTTGCCGTACGCTGTCGTCCACTCCGTGCTGTGTCACAGACGTTGAGGTTAGGACCGTGTTTACGAGCACGAACAGCCCACCGGCGCACATTACTGATGTCGATGCACTCGTCACCGGACAGTTTTCGTTCTTCTGTGGATCTCAATTGGAGGAGTGCTTTCTGCGGTTAGAAATTCGATCACAGACACTGTTTCTCACGCACCGACAGTCACTTTACAGAGCGCCATGTTACACGGTACTACTCTAAGCCCTCTAGCGGCAGAGGGTTGTACTTTGCGTCAGCTACGCGAGGACAGCCGAGTAATATGCAGGACGTGCGAAACCTCAACTATGCTGCGAACAAAGGAAAAAAAATTTGGAGGCATTACTTTCAAGCATCCCCTCGTACATGTCCCAAGACGAACCAGTAGCTTCACTCCAACGGCGTCGCGCATTCGTCCAGAAACACACTGCACCAGATGCGGAGTCAAGCAGCTACAGCTACGAACAGCACCATCAACTACGAGGGCGTGCTGAAATCACGCCTTAGAATTTTTTTTTCTCAGTATCGGTGAGATATTACGTGTTAAGCACGTTAATATGTCTATTTCCCCACACCACTTCAGTGACGCAGTGTACAACCGCCTACAACTGGAGAAACTGCACGCTCGTTCGGTCTGACGTGACGTCATTCTGAGGTATACACGCGCTATAACAGACGACAGAAACCGTGTCTCGACTTTAGATACCGTTCGAGATTTTTACCTGCGATATGCATTCTTACAGTGGCATTGGAAGCTACTCATGACATATTCAGTAAACTGCATGCAAATATGAACACTATCTCTGTCTTCTATTTCAAATTTTGTAAAGCTATGGGAACTAACTGCAATGATCATCGGCCACTTATAAACTACTTAAACTTAACCAAAGAACAAAAACCACACACACATAATCATATGCCCGAGGGCCGCGGTGGAGTGGCCGATCGTTCTAAGGCGCCTTGCTGGGGAGCGTGCGGTTTCTCGCTATTCATAAAGTAATTAACGATTTTTTTCAGATATAAAAGTCTACTTTTCGATAACAGGAAAACTGAATTAATTTGATAGCTATGAGGACGAAGTCAATGAGTGAGTGAAATTAAATTATCCAATAATCTGGGATTTTCAGCTATCAGTCGATCTTTTTGAAAATTCTTTATTATAAATGAAAGCCATGTTGTTTTATTACTTTGACTTCTCTATTTATTCTGTTGATAAAAACTGTTATATTCGTTATACTGTAAAGGGTAGCACATGCCCAAATAATGTTCTATGACGTCACCCACTTTCGTTTTTGAAATAGTGTTGTGTAGATTTGAAACGGCAAAAATGTCCAGTTGTCATACTTGGCGTGGTGGGAGTTATCCATATTAATAACATCTTCAGTTAAACACATGGTATGTATAATCAATTAGAACATTGCTATGTCTGTTATAAGTGGTACTTAAGTAACATTTTCATGTAGTAAAAGTGTGTTTTTCTTGTATTTTTTGGCACTGATAAAGGCCAGTTACTGGTCGAAATCATGATTTGCTAATAAAGAATTTTAAAAAAGATCGACTGATAGCTGAAAATCCCAGATTATTGGAAACATATCACAGTCGTGGAGCGCAAACCATGGAAAGTAACCTGATGAAATTAAATAATATCATTTAAATAACACCCCATGTCTAATGAGAAATTAAGATTTTTTTTCCTTTTTTGTCAAAAAGTTTTTCTCCCTGTGTCCTATTGCACTATAAATGTCATATAATGATGTCAGAACGAAAGCGTGAAATTCAGAGTTCACGTAGCGGTTTGCGGCTAACTTTCTCAAATATGGATTTCTTTGCCTGCGTTTCATACTGTCAGACATACGCAGAGGTCTCTCACCAAACAATTTGTCACGAGGTCCACCAAGTACCAGTTTTCGACGAAGGAGTTGGAGCTGTTTCGTCCCTTTAGGACGCCATATTAGTTGCATGCAGTCCGGGCCAAGGTCACCTATGGCTCTGAGGAGCTGCACGAGTGCACGTCACAAGGGACTGGCGGTAAGTCAAACAGCAGCGTCTATTTTAAGCTGACCCACTTGGTGTGAACTCGCAGCGCCGTACGACCCGATGAAAGCGCAAGGCTGCACATAAACTTCGGGTCCACACAACACAACTTCCTGGAACACCGTCAACACACTTCTTCGCTCAAGTCTGCTCAAAAATGGATCACGAAACTGGAGATACCGAACGCCGCTTCCAGAGGACCACAGCAGGCTGTTTAGTTGCAGCCCATTGTTAACAAAGCCATACTCTAGCGCCACGATTTAAATTATTATCCTTGGAATACCGAATCAGGCAACGCTTCACTACTGATAAATACGTACGTGAACTGAATGTACTAGGGCGATACGTAAAGTTAGTTCAGGTCTCTTACGTCACGCGAACGAGTGGCGCTGGCATCGGCAACTTTGTTTCGTACTGCAGCTTGGTTCAAAACTCTCTCGGCAGTGATGATGTATTCGAATCCCAAGTGTGAGGCACTAGCAGAATTAAGATATCTGTGGGCAAAAGAAGTGAAACGAGTAACAATTCTTTCTGAAATTACTGAAGAGTGTGGGAACATGAGAGACAGGTTAGCTGAACGGCGGTGTTCGTGCATTTCGCGGCGGGAGCAGTAACCTCCAGATGACGAGCGAAGTGGACAACCGTTTATTGTGAATGATTAACTTTCATCAAAAGCGGATTGAGTGCTCTAGTGCTTTGACAGAATCGCCGTTTTGTCATTTTGAACTCTCAGAGGAAGGAGGACATAAGTCGGAATCTACATTCGCAGGCAGAATAGTCTTTTTCCTCTCTCTCTCTCTCTCCCCCCTTCTTCTTCTTCTTCTTCTTCACTGGAGTGGTTTCAAAGCTTGTGAATCGGTATGACAAATGTTTGAATCTGTATGGTAATAATGCTGAAAAGGTATACAGTTCACTGGAATGTAATAAAAGTTCCCATAGTGAAGTATTTACTTAAAAATGTATCGCTCTCCTACGATCCAATCTGGGGTGTATTTGGGAATTGTTACGACTTATATTACGGCTCCCTGTACCGATCTCGCTCACACCGAGGGTACGGAACCTTAACACAAAACATCTAGAATAATAAACTCTGTGGCAGATTAAAACTGTGTGCCGAATCGAGGCTTGAACTCGGGATCTTCGCCTTTTGCCGGAAAGTGTCCTGGTAATTTGCACTTCCCAATCACGACTAACGACCCGTCCTCAGTCTCACTTCCGCCTGTGCCTCGTCTCCTATCTAACACACGGTATCCTACCAAGTACTTGAAGAAAGGGAATTGCTGAGACTTGGCTGTAAATGAGGAAACAATTCCTTCAAACTATGTCTGCGCACTTTGCTCTGGGAGGGAAAAAAAATGTTTCGATTAAGCATTTCCTAAATAAATAGCTGCGGGAAAGCAGCATCTTTACCTTTCCAATCCCCAGGTCTCAAACCATTTTTATTTCTGGGACTATTTAACACTCTTAAAAGGGACACCTTTGACCTCTAACGCTCGGAACCGCACAAAACCATGCTTGGAACAACAGGCAATCATAAACAGGACAGTGGTGTTCGTCATTTCCATGCAAAACGCCGCACTTGTCTGTTAGCGCCACTAGACGGTGGCATAGTGTTGAGAGATTCATGGGCAGGTCATGCAAGTCGTGCCCTTCTAGAAGCAAGTTTTTCCAAAGATATTACGCTGAAGATCTTGCTAACGAAACAACGAAATATTGCCAACCCCTTGATGCTTACTTCTTTCGGCAATATAAACTCTATTTCACAAGAATTACTGATTTTTTTAAGACTACAAGGTGCCAAACCACAAGTGAAGGTACATGATCGATATTTCATCGTGAAACTTCACTCTGTGATTTACGATCAATTTGCTGCACCTACGTATAAGCCTATATTGTAATACTAGCTGAAAACCCGGCGTTGCACGGGTATTTATTTATTCTTGCCATTTTTCAGGTGTATATTCATTTGTATAAGAAATGTTTCTCTGTAATATCTCTTGGGAATAATATTAGTAGCAAAAAAGTAATAGATTAAAACTTGGTGCTTGATGGGCGGTTTTCCATGAACTTCACTGTGTATGCGATCATCTCATGAACTACATGTCTTACTGTGATATAATTTAGAGGGTACATTCAACTATATGTGTGTATACTGTCTGTAAAATTTCCTGATTTTACAATTTGTAGTGTACAAATTATAAATTGTAACGTCATACCGAGAGCCGTAGTTTTACTCCATAAACAGCGGAGAAGTAGTAAGCGAGAAACATTTTTCCTTTCATCATTTTACTATGGCTGCCAATGAGAAAAATTTTAATAAATGTTTGAAATTATGTTTAAAGTTTGTTGCAAGTCGCTAAGTACTGTCATTCTCATACAGTGTATTTCTAAAGTCTCGCCGCATTATATGACATTATTTACGATTTCTATTGGTTATGACGTAATATCTTTTGAACCATGTGTCGTATAATTCTTAACCCTACAATAACTGTACCTCACGGCAAGGAATGTGTGTACCAAATTTGGTTGAAATCGGTCCAGTGGTTTAGGAGAAAATGAGCAGTATTGTCGCTAAATAGCAGCAGTTTCCCGCGCATCTCATTGTTTATGACGTCATATCTCGTGAACTATACATCGTACGTGATTCTTGCACTTACGTTCTCATGGACTGAAGCTTACGTGTAGAAAATTTCATGAAGATTGGAACAAAATTGTAGATTTCTATGCAACACGTACAAATATACGGACACACTGCTTTATCTATTAGATAGAACATGCTTGGCGAAAGCCAGGACATGACATTGAAATACTAACACCATCCGAAAACGTAATTAGTGTGGCTTTTAATATTGGCCTGCGTGAATGCGAAAGTGATTTGGAATGTGATAACGTGGCTTTAGTGAGATGTACACATTGTTCTCTCCTACTTTGTTTTAACCACTTCTTGGAAATTCCGCATCTGCACTTTGAGGACTAATATAATCACTTTCAGGTAGTGGTACTGATGTGTGTGTGTGTGTGTGTGTGTGTGTGTGTGTGTGTGTGTGTGTGTGTGTGTGTGTGTGTGTTCGCGCTATTGTAAGTGCTTTAGTTTTTGGCACTGCTGATTGAATAGGTAGTGGGTAAATTACATATACTTCCTTCCTATTGTACTGATATCTTGTTACTTCGTTTCACTCTGTTAAGATGTTACTTGAGATGCAACGTTTTGTATAGAAAGGATGCATACCACTGTCCTGTTTATGATTGCCTGTTATTCCAAGCATGGTTTCGTGCGATTCCGAGTGTTAGAGGGCAAAGGTGTCCCTTGTTAGTACAGGCCAGTACTAGTCTATGTGCGCAGAATCATTGTAACTAACAATTAACAATATAAAATCTTGTATCTATAGCCAGACGCGTGAAAACAACTCGCAGCGCTTTATAACCAACTAGATACTCTGGCCCGTGAAACTTACTCAGCACCAAGCCCGTTTATTAATGTACTCACGATCTACGACGAGCATTTTCGACGTACATCGCCATGGTGTTAGGAAGGGTCTCGAGAGATATGCAGACATCTGGAAGAGGAGAGCTTGGAAGACTTTCCATGATGGTGCGTTTGGGGGCTTGCGCTTCACATTTTAAATATCACTGAACCACCAGAAAACAACTTTTGTAAATAACAAAAAATCGTGGAAATTTGATCAATGACCACTGAGCTGAAGTTTACCTGCAGAGCAAAATGCTATTTACATGCCGCTTATTGATATCCGATTTTCAGGATGTTCGTCTTACTGTGACAGTTTTATTGCGTAGCCACCTCGCCTTCCAGAATTTTTGGAACTTTACATTGCCCGACTTCATTCTGCGGCATGATGGTGTATATTCACACACTTTATACTTTGTCGCTGTTGTGGATGTCTATAGTCAGGTGGGAACGCAGTATCAGTACAGGCCAGTTATAAGTGCAGCAGGAAACCACCTCAACCGCTAGAAGTCCATTTTTGCTTAGAGCTTGTCCATATGAAGACATTAACCCACCGAAGAACTTTTTCACGGAAACCAAATAATAGTCGAATGCCTGCTGCAAACATTCCGCACACTATTCAACAAAAATATAGATTTCTCTGTAATATGTATGAGGATACAGCAGCTCCTCTACTCATAACTTAACAATTTTACGTTACCAGTTTATGACCATCAAGCAAAAAAGGCAGTGCCATCAACGGGAAACGTACCTGTAAAAGAGAAGAAAGAAGAACATTAGACTCGGCACACAGAATTACATGAGCAATAGTTGATAGATTGTTTAATTTTATTGACATTCTCTAATGATTAGCTTCATTTCAACTTTGACATATACACTATAGTACTGAAATACCACAATAAATTACATGCATGACGCCTCACTATACGGACAAATCAGCAAATCTCCCCTAATGAGTTCTGTAACTTAAGCAATGCAGTAGCCCCTCAATGTGTCCACTTACGGAATGAAATGATACTAGGAAAAAAGTCTACTTAATGTCATATTTTCTTCGACTCTATAATGACTATGTTTAAAGCCAACCGGTAAAAATTAAGGGACTACTTATTTATATAAAAAAGACTGAATACAAAATAGTGTTACTCCAAGTTCATAAAATCGATTAAAGACTGACAGGCTTTTACAAACTGGATAAAACTGGTATACCCCTTCGAAAATACGAATATTACAGTCACTTTAGAAAGAGAATATCCTGATCTGAAATTTTTTTTATTTAAAATCAAAATGTCATCACAAAATACATCAAAACGATATAAGTTTAATCTCAAATTTAAAAAAAAAAAAAAAAAATGCATTTTGCCAGAGCAGAAATCCGATTTTATATCGTGATCTACACTTGAATAAATTTCATCTGTGGAATCCTAAGAACGTCAAAATGTTGAACATTTGATATAAAGATTACGGATTTTCATTTCCAAAAGTTAAATCATCCTAGAAAAACAGCTAGAACATGCGACCTCTATAGGGATATAAATCACTATTGCACAGTGATTAGATGTGATGCGTACACAATTGAAAAGATAAAATCCAAAGTATCTGTCTAAAATTACGGGCGTAATAGCCATAGAAATTCCCATGAGGTGACGTGTATTTCGTGAATTTACTGATTACACAATCAAAACCGGAAGGAGGACTCTAACCTCCGGCGGGAGTTGTCGCGCTATCCATTACATGGCGCCATTTCCGCACGGATTGCTGACCACAGATGAAGACAATAACAATCGGAAATGGTTGAAACGCTGAGCTTTGCGCATGGGTATATGAAAGATCTCTACTGCAGTTGCGGGGATGCACGGCAGAACAGAATGGCTGATAATCTCCCCCTCGCCGGTCTGCTACAACTGTGCACCCATTCTGAGAATAGGTGCTACGTCATCTACACTTCACTTGTACGTGTATGTGCCGGGAGGGTTATCTGAGATAATCACCACTGCGAATTGGCCTAAATGCTACGATAAGTGCATTCGTCTTCCAATCACAATACGCAAGAAAAAACAACGCAAGAGTAAAACGCGAGTTTGAAGACCCGTAATTTTAGCATAAGGTGTTTTTAAGGAGTATTTTGTTCATATGAGGAATTATAAGCATTCCTCTGAAATTCTTTGACAAGAGGTTTTCCGCGCACTGCGTTCCCTCTTCAATGCATCGTACGAAATCCTGACGTAGACAGTGGGGTTTCTCTTGTTTTTAAGATCTAGTGTGCAAAATTTCATCAATATCTGAATAAAGCTGTAGTTTGCTGTTGAACTCTTTTGTGCAATACTTTCAGTCAAGCAATGTACGAGATCTTACGCATACAGTGACCTTCGTCTTGCTTTGAAGGTCAAGTGCTCACAATTTTATCACAAACGGGTGAACGGTGAGCAAGCGTATAAAATATAATTCGCAGTGGCGATGCTCATACAAAATTTTACGTAATACACACTTTAGCCAAGATCGCTAGTTTTATTCCCCCCCCCCCCCTCCTTTTTTTACCGGTTTCGATGAGCTATGTCATCTTCAGAATTTTTTTAAAATATAATTTTGTCCTATTCTCAATAAAATGAAGAGTTACTTCTGAAAATGTAATACAAGAGAAAGAACATTGTCAAACGATTAAAATTTGCATCACCAAGGTGGATTGTCATCTGCATTGCACATTTAAAAAAATTGTATTCTTGCCACAAGTAACAAGGAGACATGGAATGTTTACCTGGTTCAGTCTCCTTGTTACTTGCGACAAGAACACACACAATTTTTTAAATGTGCAATGCAGATGACGATCCACTTAGGTGGTGCGAATTTTAATCGTTTGACAATGTCCTTTTCCTTATATTACATTCTCACAAGTAACCCTATTTTATTGAACATAGAACATTGTAAAAAAAGTTTAAAAAATTCTGAAGGTGATATAGCTCATCGAAACAGGTTAAAAAAACGTGGAAATAAACTAGCGATCTCGGCTGAAGTGTGTTTTATATAAAACTAGCTCCGCTCGCATGTTGGTTGATTATGTTAGATAAGCTATCTTTCAGACAATGTAGCACGCATAGACCAAAGATATGGTCCGTGGCATCACGTTTCGCTGTACGTAACCTCCTTGCTATATAGTTGCAAACGTCATCGCTGGCGTACAGTCGGATTTTTTTTTTAAATAATTTGACGACTTTCAACCACAATATCTTCCACCCCCTTGTAGCTATCAGCATGGAACTGTTAACTGTTATGGTGTACAACGGGAGACTTGGAACAACAGTTACACACAGACCATTCGTTTGCGTTCTGTGAGTTTCGCTGCAGAGCGAAATATTCACACACACACACACACACACACACACACACACACACACACACACACACACACACACACACACACACACACGCGCGCGCGCGCGCGCGCGCGCGCGCGCGCGGGCAGAATTTTATATAATCCGACAAGTTTCCATTCCAATATACTCCATGCAGCCTTTTATCATTATCAACCCTCAAGCAACAATGCAACCAATAAAGACATTTTCAAAGAGTACATATAATTTTCAAAGAGTAATTATTGTTCTGCATTTCGCGTTATGTTCTTCAAATTACTAAATATCTATCAGATGGCTATAAAACCGTGCCTAAAACCTTCCTCAGGTATAAATTAGTAACGGTACAAATATTTAAGTGTCTGCGTCTTGTCGTTCGGACATGATAAGCGTACACAAAACAGACATTCAAATTAACATATACATAGATAAATAGCTATCCGATCGCCATAAAACCGTGCCTAAAGCCTCCCTGGGTCGACATTAGTAACTGTACAAATTTTTAGCTCTTTATGTCTTGTGGTTCAGATGTGATAAATGTACACCGAACAGACTTTCACATTTATAGATATATAGATTTTCGATCGCTCTCCATGGGCGTAATTTGCCACTTAATCATACAAAGTTACTAATTTCTTTTTTTGCGATCTTTCAGATGTTCATTAGGGTTTTTCCATTTTCTTCGTACCCCCACCTCTGTATTAAATGAAACAAAACAAAAAAAGAGTTGAAATCGGCACGGCCCCGTAGCTGGTGGTGGGCACGTGTGTCGAAGTCGCTGGCCTGCCGCCCGCTGCCTTTGTGTTTGGACGGACGGACGGGCGTCGGCGGCGACGCCCGCGGTGCTGCACGGCAGTGGCGTGCACAATGCTCCATGCCAGCGCGTGCGCTGCCTGACGCCCGGCTAACGGGTCCTCACTCTGACACACCACACCATACGACACTCGCGGAAGACGCCACGCCACATCCTCACCACGCACACGTCGCACCATACTAGGTTCGTTCCACTGGCGCTCCAAACGACCAGAAACCGTTTGAGACGTTCGAACGTGGCTCTTCTGACTCTTTCTGACTGACCAACGAGGTGTTCGAGTGGCGGAGTTGATAGTTTGAAATCGTTTATTTAAGTGAGCAGATTTTCGTCAAACCGTGTTCTGACTGACTTCAAAGCTTATTAGTTCAAAATGTTCAAATGTTTGTATAGTCTATGGGACTTAACTACGGGGTCATCAGTCCCTAAACTTACAAACTACTTATGAACTAGCTAATACTAAGGACGGCACAAATATCCATGCCCGAGGGGGGATTCGAGCCCCCGACCGTAATGGCCGTGCAGACCGTGACTGGAGCGCCTTAGTCCCCTCGGCCACCGCGGCCGGCAAGCTTATTAGTTTCTCCATCACTGGATGCTTGCTGTTGCCGCAACTGTGGTACAAATTTTAATGAAAGTCCAGCTCCAGTTGCACTTATTGGTGCCTCGTTTGTTGCAATCATTTTACATTTTAAATCCTAAGAATTTTTGTACCTTGTTTAAACAATACATCCAACTTTACATTAAAGTAAATTGAATACAATTGGCGTTAAGCTAAATTATTATACTTCCTGTATCAAAATTTTAAATTGACGACACGCCCATTTTTCACATAGCCTCATTGGCCGCTGTATGTTCCGTTTTCTATCCTAACTGACAATATAATATTTTACTAGTGACCTTTACATTTTATCAACTAATGTTTAGAATTTTATGCTTGCAATGATGTAATGTTTACATCAGAACACGTCAGAACATGCCGATATAATGTTTTGGAATGTTAAATTTGACACGCCCATGTTTCTCATGTCGCCATTGGGGGCCAAAAGTTTTAAATTATCCGAGTTCTATTCTTTTAATTACTTGACGTTGCTTTCTCTATGGCATAATTTAAGTTTACTTCTGCTTCTGTAAAGTACCTTTTTACATATGTAACATTCTGTCTTGTACCATTTAATTTTTGTAAACTTATTGCTATACATGATACGCAGGTCTGCCACAGTTGAAAATGGCGTAATATAGAGGCCGAAACCGGTAGTGTGGGCTTAAATAAAGCACCAATAAATGCAACTGGAGCTGGACTTTAATTAAAAAATGACTTCAAAGCGTTTAACAAACTTGCTCCAAAAGACAAACCTGCACATTTGCGAAGAGTTTATAGTTTTTTTTTCTATTCACACAGTGTAAAATATCTGTAATAAACTGAGTGTTGTATATTCGTCCTTTCTTATCCGTTTTCCATGTAGGTTAGAGTGCTCGAACGAGGATGATTCGTTGTTTCTACGGTTTAAAAAACCATGTAGCGACACCGTAAAAAAAAATAAACAAATAAAAAAAAAAAAAAAAAAACAGGAGTTTCATTCCTACAGGGCAGGGATGGCGGCTGGTTCACGGCACGCGTGCATGGCGTCGTCTTCTACTTTCAGAATTTACCAGCTTAACTAAAAGTACCGATTTATCCTGTTTACATATTTAACAGTAATGTCAATTATAGATCCTATTTATAAAAATCACCGTCTCCATAGCAAGAGATGTTTTTATTTGACAACTGGTTTCAGCGTACTTGAGACACCATCTTCAGGCCAACCGTGGGCAGGTTAGGACCTTTGGCCGTGGATACCTAGTGCTCAAATCTTTTATAAAATTGTTAATGATATTAATTGACGATTACTTTCATAATAGGTCTTCAAATGTAGAAGAGTAAAATCAGCATATATATATATATATATATATATGCTGCAAACAAGTGTTGCCCGGGTATTTATTTATTTCACACACACTTATCTCCTCTCTGTATTTTACTAGCGGGTAGAGGTAGCTGGGTACCTCATGCCACTCCTGCATTGCGCATGCGTGAATCTGCCACCAGGACGCATGCGCCAAGTTGTTGTTCGGTAGCGCGCCTTGTGATTTGCGCGAAGTTGGTGTCCTCGGGGTATCCCCTTTGTTGCTTGTAGCGCGCCTTGTGATTTACTTTGTGTGAATAGAATTGCTAGCAAAGTACCACTTGCTGCAGTCTTAGATGACGTTCGAACTTCCATAACAAATGAGCTAGACAGTGCATCTGTTAACTAAAAAAAGACCTGCATGATATAGAAAGAAGTTTTAATTTAAATTGTGGTGTTATAAAAAATCAGGACAATGGAACAAGTGTGTCTGCATGGGTTAAGAAAATAGAAGTGGAAGTTTTGTTCTGTTGTACAAGCCACCGGGAAAGACTGCCCTCAACTCGAAGAAAAAAAAATGAATGTGTGTTAATCATAATGAACGATGCTCAGAGTAGCATGCCACCAAGTACGGTGGCGATTGCATCTGCATGGACGGTACACGTGGTCTCAATAGTTATGGTAATGAACTTATGACTACACTCATCATAGATAAACTGAGCCGGCCGCGGTGGCCGCGGAGACTGAGGCGCTTCAGTCACGGTCTGCACGGCCACTACAGTCGGGGGGTTCGAATCCCCCCTCGGGCATGGATATTTGTGCCGTCCTAGTTCGTAAGTAGTTCATAAGTAGTTTGTAAGTTTAGGGACTGATGACCCCGTAGTTAAGTCCCATAGACATTACAAACATATGAACATATATATATATATATATATATATATATATATATATATATATATATATATATATATATATATATATAAGACAAACTGAGGCAACGTTTCCCGTGTACATTTTTAATATCAAACAGGACCGACCACACAGCGTTGTCTTTTTTTTTTTTTTCCTCTTCAGAAAGTGCGTCAGAAAACAAATACAGTTACCTTTAATATATTCATGTGGGATGGTTTTTATGAACACAAGTGAAATGTACTCTCAGCAAATTCATTGTCGGCTTTCACACATCGGAAGTAAATTCCGCTTATCTTATTGTAGCAATACACAGCAAGCAATGTTTAAATATACATTTTTCTCGAATAAGTTTTCGAAATGTAAAATGAATATTTCAGCAGGTAGACCCTAAATATATTTAATGAGCTTACTAAAAGTTTCAATACTTAACAAAGCCACACAAAAATTAAGACTAGGGCATCAGGGCCACTTGTTGTGTTGCTCTCCACTCTCCACCTGCTTTGGTTTTTGAGAGATGGCGCGCGGGTGACTGCGCGCACACCGACGGCGCATGCGCAATGCATGAGTGGCTCAAGGAATCCGCTACCACTAGCCGCTAGTCTGTATTTGTCCATCTCTTTCACTCCCTTCGCTCTGTTTTCTCCTCGTCCTGCCTCAAACTTCACCTCAGTTCATCTCTTCCTCCCCTCTTTTTTCCAGTTTTTCTTACGGCTTTTCCCGCCTACGCAGGGTCGGCGTCGTTCACTATCCAATTAGCGTGTTTGATTTTAAGGGGTTACTGGAAACCCTTCTCTTTGAAAAATCACGTATGATACGTCAACTTTCGTGGTTATTAGTTAAACTAATTGAGGTGTACCCTCTGCCACGCATAGTACGAGATATTAAATACGCACGGCTCATCGTTCGATGGTCAAGTGTGCAATTTTTAAGATCAGAAGGAAACTATAGGTTCGTGTCTATACGTAAAGTACCCTCCGCCATACAACATATGGAATTTTATGTAGACCACGACCTTCCTCCTATTGCAAAAATTCATCAAGATCAGTGCAGAAATATGGAATTTTATCCAAGTCCGTAAGTGAAGTACCCTCTGCCATGCACCGAACGAAATTTTATATAACCAGTGATGTTCCTCTTGGTCTGAAGATCAAATATGCAAAATTTAATGAAGATTGTTTGCAATACACAAGGACGGACACATTGAAAAACGCACTTTCGAGTTTTTGTTGAATTTTTCCGGCGTATTTCTCCCAAATTTTAAATAGTAAAACCCTTGTGTTGAGAATTACGAACACAAAAAAAAAAAAAAAAAAAAAAAAAAAAAAAAAAAAAAAAAAAAAAAAACGATTAGTCGCATCGGTCTAGCCGTTCTCACGTTCCGTTTATCCTCGGGAAACATTATGCCGGGGGCAAATTAATGCATTTTTTGAAAAAAAAAGCACATATATGTAGAAAGGTTCGCCATCCCTGCTATAAGCTAACCACGTATTCAGAGCCGGCCGCGGTGGCCGAGGAGACTGAGGCGCTCCAGTCACGGTCTGCACGGCCACTACGGTCGGGGGTTCGAATCCCCCCTCGGGCATGGATATTTGTGCCGTCCTAGTTCGTAAGTAGTTCATAAGTAGATTGTAAGTTTAGGGACTGATGACCCCGTAGTTAAGTCCCATACGCTTAACAAACATTTGAACGTATTCAGATAAATCGTAAATCACGCGACCAGCAATATGCAGCACATTAGCCTGAATGGAAGTGCGATTAATTTTTTTCCGTTTGTTTTTCTATGTGCAACAACAAATTTATGAAGCTGTAATGTTTTTAATCAAATCACTTATGGTTGAAGCATAGATTAAGTTTGACAATAAACGAAATGTGCCGAAACTAGTCGACTTCCAAATTAATGTGCAACTGGGACGGTAAGTAATCATTGATTACTGTGACACTACTCTAGGCATGACTCACGATTTGTTTCACCGAAGAGCGAACATGTAAATGTTCGCAGAACAGCCATAGAAACATTAAGAACTGGTAAATTCAACATGTGCAGGAGCGCAAGCTTTCACACTTCGTAAGACATAAAAGTATGTTATCTGTTTATGGAATATCAGTTACGACTATTCGTGAAGATGTTTTGGAATAAACAACGTTCAGCTATCGTAAGGGTATATGGGAATCTCTTAACCATTAGTACACCTCAGAGGTAATGAATAACTTCCGTGCTAGCTCTAGTGAGGAAGAAAAGCAATTACTTCTATTGCTACTCAACCATTTTACGTTAGAAAAACACGATTAACTTGTCTAAGATATGAGGTTTTCAATATAAGTAAACAATATATCCTCAATGGGATAGTGTGCCAGTATGCTGTCCCTAGGAGACAGGAAAATACTTTAATACTACTCATGTGTCTGCAACGCACCTCTGGTCGTCTTATTAGAGGACATTGAGCGCAGACATGTTGAAAAATCTCAATTACCAAAAACTGGAAGAAGAACGCCGTACATCTCGCTATACTCAGAAAATCCGAGAATTTTCATTCAGGGTAAAAGAGCGTACTATCATTACTTGAGATAAGTGGCAGTCGTCAAAGTGCCGTGCGAGCAGTCATTGTTACCATGAGTTGTCAATGAGAGGAACGGTGAAACACAATAATACAAGATGACAAATGAAACCTAAGTATAAATATAGAGAAATACATACGTTTTCTTAATAATACGAGAATCCCGACGTCGTTAGTACAAGGGCTTGCTACAGAAGTATACAAGACAGGAACACAGCGGATATAGAAAGATTTTGCTTTCTGTCGAACCCCATATACACTAGCCGACGAAGGAAAACGGGTAGGCGGCAAAAATGCTCAAATGTTTGTGAAACTACGGGCCCAAACTGCAGTGGTCATCAGTCCCTAAACTTACAAACTACTTGAATTAACTTACACTAAGGATAAACACACACACACACACACACACACACACACACACACACACACACACACACACACACACACACACACACAGCTATGCCCGATGGAGACGATGGAGAACTAAAATCCGACAGGGAAGCGCCTACTGAGTAGCGTACTTTCTGACTTAAGTATAAAATAGGAAAATTCAAAAGTACCAACCAGAGGGGGGCTCGCAGTAGTTTCGTGAGTACTTGCGTGACAAGCACGGGGCCCCGAGCTAATGCAGTCTTCCTTCCTTCTTTACTTCCCGGTCTGCATTTCCTTTCCCTCTCCCCTACTTTTCTATCTTCACTCCTTCCCCTCCCAACCGGGGGACCGATGACTTTAATTTGGTTCCCCCGTCCCCAAACAAGTAACCAACCAATATTCAAAAGTAATGGAAGACGTACGATAGCTGTTATTTCGAGACATCGCGGGATTCTAATACGTGATGCATAAAATTTTATATATAACTAGCTGTTAACCCGGCGTTGCCCGATTGTTTGTTTATCCTACACACACTTAGTCCACCCCCCCCCCCCTCTCTGAATCCAACTCTTTCTCTCCCATCTCTCACTGTCCGTTTCAACCTCTCCCTCTCTCGGCAAAGTTTTGTACAAGGTGCCCTCTGTCATGTAACATACAAACATTCATGTACCCAGTGATCTTCCTCTTGGTTTAAAGGTCATGGGTGCAAAAAAAAAAGTAAAAAGTTTGGAGCAAAAATATGCATTTTCTAAAATTCCTTAAGTATCCTCCACCACGCATCGAACGAAATTTTATACAGACAGTGACATTCCTCTTGTTTTTAAGGTAGAGTGTGCAAAATTTCATCAATATCGGAACAAAACGCAGGGTCACATTGAAAAAACACTTTGTTATCAAATATTCCACTTTTATTTCATGCAACCCCTTTTCAGAGAATAACGAAAACAACAAGAAAAGGATCTGTAAAATCGGTCGTGCCGTTCTCAATTTATGGCTCAACCAAGGTATTTATGGATCCATTTTTATGTTGCGAAGTACCATCCCCCATGCACCGTATGAAACTTAAGGTAGACGGTGACGTTCCTCTTGTTTTGCAGGTCAAGCGTGATCAATTTCCTGAAAATCTGAATGAAACTGTAGATTTCGTGAGTCTGTAGGAGAAGTATATTCCGCCATGCAACTGTCACTAAATACTTTCTTAGCTGATGTTTTCTACCTACAAACTATATTCCTGCCAAATTTCATAGATGAAGTAGTTTTCGAGATTTCGTGTTTAGTCAGTAAGTGTGTGTGTGTGTGTGTGTGTGTGTGTGTGTGTGTGTGTGTGTGTGTGTGTCCTTTCGCTTTTATATAGATAGAGATTAAGAAAACAGATTGCTTAATTTTGGTAGCAAGTGAATTAAGGGAGACTTGCAGACAAAAATAAATAGTAACATGCCAATCTGTAATGCTAACTGATACAAGGTCATGCCTGATGCGACAGTTTAACGGCATCTACAGCGAAACTGTTGTGAGCGGTAGACTATTTCATCATTGTGTGCGTGTGTGTGGGGGGGGGGGGGGGGGGGGGGGGAGGTTGTTCAGTTAGAACAAACTTCATAAATGTCCGAAATTACATGCAAACTTTGTTGCATTTTCCAATTATGGCGCATAAATCTGGGTATTCTTAAGCGGTGGCTCTCCTGAGCTATGTGTCGTGCTCTTTTGTTTTTGGGTCACAGATCTTCGTGGGGTATGGCGAACAGTTCACCAAAGTTTTATTGCAATGGAATGAATGGTTTATATACACAGAGGAGATTATATATATATATATTGCGCCTCGGTTGCACAGTGGTAGAGTGCCAGACTACAAATCCAAAGGTCGCTGGTTCGATCCCCGCCAGGTTCTAGGATTTTTATCTGTCACTTTCCACTTCTTTCACCTCTGGCAGTATTGCTCATGTGAAAAATACCGGGTAGCACCGTGGTTCGGAACCCACGTTAAACTGTAAGTCAGTTCGAAGGTCGGAGGAAGGCAACGGCATACCACCTCCAAATAGGACCATGCCTAGTAAAAGCACTGTGGTGTTCAAACCAATCTTCGGATTGTTGACTGCTTTACCTTTATATATAGATAAAAATTAAATAGTGTGTAAAGAATTCTTATATTTGAAATTATCTTTTAACACTGGTTTTAGCAGTTAATTGGCACAGAACCTCACGGACGGCTAATACCAGATATTGAGCTTTTTGTAGCCGTTTCACTGGTCTCGCAGGTGAGGCACTCACAGTTCACGGCGCTGCTATTGGCCAGTTCGCCTGCTTTCCCTCTGTCGCCCTCGCGGATGCCTCAGTGTTCCTCAGTTTTACGGCTTCTACGGATCGCCGCCGCACACCTATACAACCCTGGTTTGGAGGTCAGCCGGCGGCAAAGACTTTTGTATTCGTCACTGTTGCCGGTACGTCCACTTTATGGCCGCTGTTGTGACATACGTGTGGCTACTCTTGTTGGAAATGTCGAATCTTAAGCTGCTAGGCCTGTGTATAACCAGGATTTTAACACAGAAGTAACATCTTACACTCCGAGTACAGGTAAAGCAGTCAAAATTCGATGATTGGTTTGAACACCACAGTGGTTTACTAGGCATGGTCCTGTTTGGAGGTGGTGTGCCATTGCCTTCCTCCGACTATCGAACTGACTTTCCCAAACAGTTACAGGGGTCATATGGTTTAACGTGGAATCCGAACAATAGTGGTACTCGATATTTACACATCAGCAACATTTCCATATGGTAAAGGAGTGGAAATTCTGTAACAATAATCCTCGGACATGCCGGGGATTTTACTCGCGATCTTTACATTCATAGTCTGACACTCTACCCCTGTGCTACCGAGCCACTCGGTATAGTTAGCCTAAATAAAAAAAATTCCTTCCTCTGCAAGGGATGGTTCCTTCCTCTGCAAGGGATGGTTAACTTGTGGACTTATTGACTTTAAAGTTTTGACGAGTTGAACCCTGTCTTACGCGACAAAGCGCTGTAGCATATGGGACACGGCAGTAGCAGGCAGGATCATGCATCAGCGCTGACTGCTGTGGGCGTAGTGTCGCGCTTCCATTCTGTTCTGCAATCGAGCAACCGCACAATAACGAGTCATTCCACATACGTTGCCTGTGTTTATGTTTATGGTCAACTTAACATGCCAAGTTTCTGTATGGCGGAGGCAGTGGTGCATTTCAGATAGCCATTGTGCTGCGTGGAGAGGCAGCTTTCGTGTCTCTGGAGCGGACAATGCTGTCTGCGAAACACAACCAGGCACGGTGTGGACTCGTGTGCTGGGAGTTTTGCACGGCAGTGATCTCTATTGTCGTTGGCGGTTGAAATCAGATGCGGTGTTCTGTTCCTGTTTGTATGCTTGCGATAGGAACAATGGTATAAACAAAAGAGGACGAGATGACAGTTGAAAAGTGATTAAGATATGAAACGAAAACTACACTATGTCATCAAAAGTATCTGGACACCCCTAAAAACATATCGGGTAGATTGTGCTACCACCTACACAAGTATGCACAAGTATGCATGGTGAAAGTGAATGTAAACATGTCAGAGCAGCTCAACTAATGAATGGTTTATGAACGCAGAGGACATACAGACAAAGATTCAATTTAATACATATAGCTAAATCTTATATAGTATGTAAAGAACTTTTATATTAAAATGATCTTGTAACACCGGTTTTAGCAGTTAATTGCCACAGAATATCCTCAAGGACGGCTAATACCAGATATTCAGCTTTTTATAGTCGTTTCACTGGTCTCGCAAGTGAGCAGTTCAACGTCAAGACTGGAGTGCGACAAGGAGATTGCCTCTCCCCCCTTCTGTTTAATGCCTTACTGGAGATACCTCTGACGAGTGGTAAGCCTAGAGACCAGAACAGAGTTAGGAAGAAGAACCAACACCCCGGCCTATGCGTATGGCTGTGTTCTAATAGCAGAGAGAGAGAGAGAGAGAGAGAGAGAGAGAGAGAGAGAGAGAGAGAGAGAGAGAGAGAGAGAGAGTTTGTTCAGATGACAAGAGCATTAATAGAAGAGGCAATGAGAACAGGCCTTAAGTTTAATATGGATAACAGCAAGTACCTCGTAGTTAGCAGACAAGAAGATGACAGACATCTAAATGTGGATGATAAAGTCTTTGAAAGGGTAAAAGACTTTAAATAGCTTGCAGCCACACTGTATGAAAGGAACGAGGTAGACCATGAAATTACCGCACGGATACAAGCTGGAAACAGGTCAAGGTTATCTCAGGGAAAGTCCCGGCTACTATTGAGATCCTCAAAGACTAACATCTACAAGACAACATAAACAACCTCAAGTCTTATATGAAGCAGAGACTGACTATTACCCGAAAGATGGAAAGAAATCTCCTGACATTTGAGAATGCCATCCTCAGACAGATTTTTGGGCCAGTGAAGGATAGAGATTAATGGAGAAAAAGAGAGAACCATGAATTGCAGGAGATATCCATGGACATCGTGGCAGTGATGAAAGGAAGAAGATTGAAGTGGTATGGACACCTAATGCGTCAAGTAGGCCAGATCATCAGGTAGTTAGTTGAAAATGACACCAGAGGCAAGAGACCGAGGGGAAGACCACGACTGCGCTGGATTGACCAGATCAGAGAGGATATGAGTACGCTGGGACTGTCTGAAGATTACATGGACCGAGGACTCTGATCGGTGAGGCCAAAGATCGCCTGCGGTTTGTGTGCCAACGCAACAAGTATTTTAGGACCACCCTGTACATGAACCTGCGGTGAATGAACCTTTGGAATCAAAATGTGTAAGTACGGGCGTGCTCCGCTGCAGGGAGTGCAGTGAAACAGCCACGTAGTGTCGGCCGAGTCTTTGTCGAGCTGGGGGCAGCCAAGGCCGGTGGCCGGGCGGGCATTTCATTTCCCACGGCGGGGCCGGCTTTGTTTATAATTCGAGGCTCGCCTCGCGGCTCCCGCCCGCCTGCCAGGGTCCGCTGCGTGCGCGCCGACGCCACCGCAATCCCACCACCTTACATTACCAGCACGACGGGAAGTCGTAAAGGCCGAGTCGTCACAGCACACAAATAATGTTTGCGTTTTTTGCTTGTTTGTAGAAGCATGTCTGCCGTCCTGGTACACAGAAAAATCTGCACGCCAAAACACCTTTACCGAGCGAGGTGGCGCAGTGGTAACGCGCTGGATTCGCATTCGGGAGGACGGCGGTTCAAATCCACCTCCGGCCATCCAGGTTGATGTTTTCTGTGGTTTCCCTAAATCAGTCCATGCAAATGCCGGCCGATTTCCTTACTAAAAAAAATCTGAGCGTAAGCTCCGCCTCTAGTGACCACACCGTCGACGGGACGTTAAATCCTAAACTTCCGTCCGTAACACCTTTAGAAGCCGCAATAGGAACTGGAACTGCACGATGCAGCCAGTTGATGAAGTGGAGTATCGGGCGTCTCGCGAGATACGCACCGTAGATTTGCGTACACGGGAAGTTACGTAACACCTGCGCGCTGGGCCCCTGCAAATTCAGGTCCCATAACCTTGTAGGAAGTATTAGTAACATACAAAAATGGTGTCGTGGGTTCCTTCTTACACAGTTCTGCCCCCTGCCATCAACGACGACTTTGAAGATAAGCAACAGTGTGTTGTTTTCCATATGGTGCTCATACTTGTTCGTCCGTTCTACCATATCAGACGAGTCAAGATAAACTTTGTCTCTATATAATAAAAGGCAATGTCCCCGACTGACTCATCATCGTCGTCTAGCCCAAACCACTGAAGATAGAAACTTCAGATTTGTAGAGGGTGTTGATCTTACTCTGTAGGCGTCATTTAAGAAGCGATTCCGTCCATAAGGGGGTGAAATAGGGAATGGAACGTTATTTGAAAATACCTTGC
Organism: Locusta migratoria; assembly: GCA_026315105.1. Taxonomy (NCBI): domain Eukaryota; kingdom Metazoa; phylum Arthropoda; class Insecta; order Orthoptera; family Acrididae; genus Locusta; species Locusta migratoria. The sequence continues at coordinate 163,672,032 of CM048746.1, forward strand.
TATTTAGGCAATTTTGAAGCTAGAACTAATAAATTTCGGATTGTAATTCAGGGTTCGAATTTAAAAGACGAAACACGTCATTTTTTGAAAGTCAAACAATAAGGTGGTAAAATAAGGGACGAAAAAAGTTGATTTTCAAAAATATGTTGCTGTTAATTCAAATTTTAAGCCACAAACTATGAATCTTCGGATATGGAATCTCTGTCAGGATTTAAAGAAAAAACACGAGTTTCAGTACTTTTGAAAATTCAACAAGTAAGAGGGTAAAATAGGGGACGAAACTCTTATTGAAAACATGTTGCTATTAAGACAATTTCGAAGCTACAGCTGCAAAAATTGGTATTTGTATTGTTGGTTAGAATTTAAAAAATGCGTGTTTCGATATTTTTGGGAATTCAACGGGGTTAAATTGGAGATGCATTTTTCTCGAAAATATTTTGATTTTAAGGCATTTTTGAATCTACAACCACATAAATTGGTATAAGTTTTCTAGGTCATAATTAAAGAGACACGTGTTTCGGTATTTTCATAAAATTAATCATTTAGGGGTGAAATAGGGAATTTAAACATTTTTTGAAAATACGTTGCTACTAAGCCAATTTTGAACCCAGAATTGCATACTTGGTTGGAATTTAAAAATGTTGGGGTATTTTTGAAATTAAACTTAACAGTACTACATGCAATCATGTAGTTCTGTGCTAGGCACATATTTTAAACAAAACAAAATCGTAGTTCCCCAGACAGAATTTTTTGAGTAGCATTTTAACTCTCAATACTTAGATAGTGAAAATCTACGGGTTAATAATCTTACACTGCTGCCCATCCAGAATGAAAGGACCGGAGATATCACTGCGCAGTTTAGTTCTCCATTAAACACATGAGTGATGGAAAAAAAAGTTCGCCGCAGTGCAGTGGCCGAACGCTCTAAGGCACCTTGTGGCGGAGAGCGCGGTTGCTTGCCGTCTGAGGCTCCAGTCCTCCCTCGGGAATACGTGTTTGTTGAAATTAGCATACATAGGTTTATGTAGTTTGTAAGCCTAGGGAATTAAAACTGCAGGAGTTAAGCCCCTTAGATTCACAAAAATTTGAATAAAGTTCAAATGTTTCTAATTGGATGAGACCTAACGACTGTGGTCACCAGTCCCTAGACTTACAAACTACTTAAACTACGCTGACCGTAGGACCCCCCCCCCCCCCCCACACACACACACTGATGGCAGTAGTTACAAACATTTGAAAATTTTTTACCCCATGTTTTTTGTATAAGTGAATTGTGCTATCAAACTCCGGTCCTTGTATTGTAGATGGCCAGCAGTGTATCGTTATTAAGCCACAGATTTCCACTAACTAACAACTGTGAGTTAAAGTACTATTCAAAAAATTATGTCTTGGAATCTCTGATTTTGTTTTAAATTTGTGGTACATAGAACTGCATGGATGCAGTTAATATTTTTTCCGATATATTCCGAAGTAACGAATTCTGTTTCTGTTTCTACTAGGAAGCATGGATTATTATTTGAGAAACTGCATTTCTTCGTATCTTGGTCGACATGTACAGCATGACAAATCTGCCCCCCCCCCCCCCTCGGTTCGGCTCCACGACTGCTACAACCAATTTGAAAAAGCGATGAACCCGGGTTTCAGCGATTAATTGTGGAAGTATGTCACGGCAGTACTCAGTACACCGTGGATGAATGGGTTAATATGATTCCGTCCCTGAAAACAAAGCAGGCAACGGAGGTTTTAAAACTACTGCCGAAAAAGCAGAAGCTCCACCAATCCGTAAGGTTACGCTGACGTTTTTGAGACTGCCATCGTTTGGTGTCAACAGAAGACGCTAGAGGTTACGGAAGCCAACCAAAAAATGCGTAATAGTAAGTACACCAAAGGGTTGTTTTTAAAAATGTTTGTATATTCTATGGGACTTAACTACGGGGTCATCAGTCCCTAAACTTATAAACTACTTATGAACTACCTACGAACTAGGACGGCACAAATATCCATGCCCGGGGGGGGGGTTTCGAACCCCCGACCGTAGTGGCCGTGCAGACCGTGATTGGAGCGCCTTTGTCCCCTCGGCCACCGCGGCCAGCGGGTTGTTTTTGAGCGACACAAAGACCACACGTCCTGCAACACAACACACACTCACTCACGATGCTACCAACTTTTTCGTCACCTCTCCTATTCTAACACAGCAATCAGTAAATTCTTTCCCTTTCCTTGGATGAATAATGTTATGGGGCAATTATTTCCAGTCACAGATGATTTTCGAGGTAAAGCTATCGTGAACAATCAAACTACAGACTTCTATTACCAAGAATGTGTAAAACGTGGCACATCATTGAAGACGCAACATATCTCTCATACTCTCTCATACTGACATTCTGTAAGCTCCTTCCTTATAGGAGACATTGCGCTAGTGAACAGATGTTTAGCACGCACGTTGGCAACACCTGGCGACCTCGATGGGTGCGCTCCGTAATTATAATTTTCCTAGGTTCCGCGTTAATGCTGTCGCGGATAGAAACAGAACGCTAGGACGGACAAAAGGCTAGGCTGGCGTGTTTAGTCAAATGTCGAGGCCTCCTCGAGTTCCAGCCGTTAGCCTTGTCGGGTTCGGCACTCGCCTCGGGACAACAGACGAAGGGCAGCGGCGTCAAACGGTCGTTTACGACGGTGTTTGTCGGGAGTCGATCAGCTGGCGTCCAAGGTCCTCGCCGCTATCGCCGTTTATCTCCTCGCTCCGACTCACGACCGACACCTGCGTTTATCGACAGGCCAAGTGGTCCCTGTACCATGTCCAACAGCAGATCTTTTAAAACTTATGCCAGTTTAAAAGATTTATCCATTTGGCTTATACATTGACCTGGTCGGCTTATTTAGAAAATAAATGCAGTATACGAAGAGCTTGTTGCAATATATCGTTCGTGTTATGTAGAAAAATTGGATGAAGTTTAAAAAAAAAAAATCATTGCGGGCGAATTTCAAGTAGGCCTTTAGCATTTCCGAGTTGTGGTACTGTTCTTGCCGGCGAGCGATGTCTCGCCAAATTACATACAAAGAAAAGGTAATGTATAGAATATGCATGGTAATAAATATTCATGCAGGACGCATACAATGGCTTCACATGTTTCCATCACAATTTTGCTGATAGTATTTGCAGACATTAGGGTGCTATAATTCAGACATACAAATGATCTACGTGTCGCAAAGAACCTTAATGTAACATCCAATCTCTCATCCACTCCGAATGTCTCTCCCATTACACGATTTTGTTTCTCTTTTTATCCTGTCGCATCGTCGTAAAATGCGAGACTCATCCGATAGTAATTAATGAATTATCGCCGGCCGCGGTTGCCGAGGAGACTGAGGCGCTCCAGTCATGGTCTGCACGGCCACTACGGTCGGGGGTTCGAATCCCCCCTCGGGCATGGATATTTGTGCCGTCCTTAGTTGTAAGTAGTTCATAAGTAGTTTGTAAGTTTAGGGACTGATGACCCCGTAGTTAAGTCCCATAGACTCTACAAACATTTGAACATTTTTTTGAATGAATTATCCTTTCTATCAATCATTTTCGGTCCCATTTCCTTTTGCTTCTGTGGTTTACAAGCAATAACTAATATCAGCGCAGCTTACACTTTCTACTGGGAGGTAGACACGTTAACACAGTGCTGCCATGTTTCCAACCGAAAAAAAATTGTCAATATTATTGATGGTGTGAGGACGCTTCAATATATTGAAGGACTCACAACTAGTACTGTCAAATACTGAACGTGTGCGGGCCCCTTTAAACTCTACGCTTACTGTCGGAGTGGGCTATCTGTGGGATACCATGAGTCTTTCATTCAACAGTAGTAGAGAATGCGCAGTAGCTTCTAAAGTCCCCAGTAGCGTGAGTGGTACCCAGTCATGCGTGATGACAGGTAGCTGAAGTGTTTGCGGGATGCCTGTACTTCAGAATACAACTGCACTCTGCGCTAAATACCGAGAGTTCCACCAGAAGTTACCAGAGGGTGCATTTAGACCCAATATAGAGTTTTATGGTCGAACCATCGACGGTATGACCACAACATACACGTAATAAAGAAACAGACGATGATTTGTGAAATGCACGAATATGAATTTTGTTGTCTTTCACTCGAAGATGTTAGGTTCATACCTAATCACAAACTCGTAAATCGCTACTTATTCGGAAATAAACTGTTTTTCTTTTAAGGGCAGCCAGGTACCTGCCATCAGTTGTTTTTAAATTTACAATTATGGTTCCAGCGTATATTACTGTATATGGTGCTGCTACACCAGGATCATATTGGTATGGTGACCACGGAATAGGTTTTACTTTTCTGTAATGTGTCGTATCCTTGCACTGATGCAGTAAATTTTCGCTATGTGCTCAATTACGGAACTTGACAACCTGTTTTGTGAAACAATGTATAGTTATGTGACAATGACTTGTTTCTCAGCATGTCTGAGAATTTAAAATTGTTATGTGGCACATGAAAATGGACTTTTCAACAGAAATCTTAATTGTGAATTACAAATAGTTGATGACAATCTATTGTCCTGTATACATGGTATTTGACTTATCCTCTACAACTGAAAATGATCAAGCAGTCACTTATTTAGCTACAAGGAATAATATAAATGTTAATGGTACTGGTTTCACTGACAGTAACTAAAGTTGTTTTCTAATGTTTACTCCTGATTACCGCATTCGGAAATCGGCAAATATTCGGTTATAAACAGCCGACTGTTCGTGAAAAGGCAGAATTTAAATGTCAGTTGCAGGTTTGAGCTGATGTGATTTCAACTTTCTTCTTAAGTTCCTACCTTAATAGAAACTCTGAAATCGCAACATATTCGAAAATAGATCGCCATCAACGTCTTTGAGAGAAGGAAGAATGTAAGTAACATTCTTTTCAGTGCACAAATTTAACCTGTACTGTTAGGTTCGTGCACAACGACACTTTTTGCGACATCAAAGTATTCGGGAAAAAAATACTGCCGAATACTGTATAGCATAATTGTAACATTATGTTCTTAGATTCTGTTACGAGAGGAAAAAAATATTTCAGTTCTCACGTTATTGCACCACTGATAGATATTTGTTCTTCATTGACATTTAATGAACTAAGGTGAAGAGTGATAAACCTTCCATGTATTATCGCCTGAAAATGGTATATTGTAATGATTTGCATTTCACATTTCGTGTTCAAAGTAGAGACCGCAGACTACTTCTCCAAGTGACCACAGAGACAATACAACTGAGCTTCCGGCATAATACTTTCGGTGGCACTCTCGGTATTTAGCGTCCACTCAGAACTGCATGATGTTCACCGCTTGGCAGCCTGGTTGGTTAACAGTCAGACTGGCAATCCCAAACAAAGTTCAGCCAAATTCCTTAAAGGACCTGTCGTAACTTCACGTGTACTAGTCTGCGTGCCTTTACCAGAAAGACAGGCAACTGGGACTGGAACACACTGTCTGCACCGCGCTGTTGACCAAAGAGCACCTAATGGTAGTTTCCAGCTGTGAACAGGTTCACTCTGACGGAAGTAAGGTGTGCGCAGTGGTTATTAATGGTAGTTCCGAGACAGCGCGCAACGGGGCCCTTACGGTCACCATAATTAGTTTTCACGCCGAGAATTCCACAATTAGGCCTCGCCGTTAGATCTGCAGTAGATTTTATCTCGCGCTAGGGTCACTACCCTACGTAGCCCGGATATATATTTATCCCATTCCTATGTTCGTCTTTTTCCACCTTCCTCTCTGTCCACCGCCTTCTGCTTCACACTATTCATATCAGCTGCATCATCCGTAGTAAATTTCAGCCCCCTAGTTTCGCATTCACGCATCACCTCAACAATGTTTCCCCTCAATGATTTCCCAGGTACGTACAGAGAAATTTGAGGAAACTCTGCGAAATGTAATGTGAATAGAGTTAGTAGTGAAGACATAAATTCAAACATATAACTCCAAGTTGCTATTGAATTGTGAAAAACAAACTAATAATTTTCTTCGATAGTGTTACACATAAAAATTCGAAACCACTATACCTGAATACTATTGAAACTTACATCAAACAACTAAAAACTAACAATGCTCGAGGTGAAGAAGGTCTCACTACCGGAATTCTAAAAGCCAGTAGAGATATGGATGCAAAATTATGAAAGAGAAAACTAAGTCTGAAAAACCACAACTGCTCCAGAAGGCTGTAAGATACCACTAATTCACCCACTGCACAAAAAGGTGATAAAACAATTACAAAGGGATATCTCTGCTACATTTACAATACAAAATTGTGTCTAAAGTTATTCTGGATATAGTAAACGCTCTGTTAGATAAAGAAATCTGAGACTATCAATGTGGGTTTAGAGGTGGGAAGATCCTAGACAACTATAATAGACTTTAAAAAAGTATATGATTCAGTAGATAGGTACTCACTTTTTGAAATCTTTAAAGAATTCTCAGTAGCAACAAAACATTGGCAATAATTAAACGCACCCGACGAACACAGAATCTAAAATTTCCTGCCACAATTTCTAATTCATTTAAAATATTATGAGATATCCAAGGAGCCAAGGAGGAGATGGTCTATCCCCAATACTATTCAACTGTGTGCTTGAGAAAGTTGTACGGATTGGATAATCAAGAGAGAAAAAAGTTAACGTTAAACTAGATAGGTTAAAAATACCAGTAAACTGTCTGGGATGTGCAAATGTCCTACAAATACTAGATTAAATAAATGCCCAGAACACAGTATAAATGCTAAAAGAAACAGCGGAGGAAGCCTGTTTACAAATATCAAGAAAACAACTTCAAATATCTTGATGAAACTAGAGACCTTAAAAATTAAAAGAGCTTACTTGTTTATCTAGAGATAAAATATTGAGGGATTAAAATGCAGTCGTCAAACCTTAAGTCATCTATGGTGTCTTAACACTTCGTGTAGGTGAATGCAAAATGGCTTTAGAAGATTTTGAAAATAAAGAACGAACGAATAATATTACGAAAAACAATAGGCTCAACGAAGAATAGGGATGGAAAGTAAGTTCTAATACCAAACAAGGAACTAAATAAACGTTGCCCTAAAATAAATGACATCAGGAACAGACGAGTTACATTCTATGGCCATCTGGAGAGAATGAATGAAAATCGACTACCGAAGATTCATACATTCTTTCAAAATAGGAAAACAAAATATATTGGTGGGTGAGGCTATGAGAAGAGACTTTGAAGAAATTCATATAGATCAGGAGACCAAACAGAACTTTACTTTTATAGCAGTAGTCTAGAAATTCTCAGGTTTTCGGGGAGACCAAACCAGCAAGAGAGATGGAACCAAATGGTCAGAGGAGACGAAACGAGCACATTCCCAAAATATGAAGGATATCTGGAAGAAGAGGGGACAAAAACAAAACCGTTATCTTATTTCGCTTGTAACGAATAAGTTTTGCAGAACATCTGAAAGAATATAACCACAAACCCACCACAATAGAAAAAGACATGAAAGTAATTAGAATAAATAATGAAAAACATCTAACATTACAAGAAAATTATCACATATATAAAACAAAAGCTGAGAATAAGTTGCTACTAAATGACCAAATAAACCTAACTAATCAATCATTGTTCTCACTGATTGACCATATGATAGACACAAATCCCAACACACACACACAAAGATACCTTCAACACACTTTCAATGAAACAGTCGAATTTCAAATAAGCTAAGGTTGGCAACACTACAAAACAAACAACAGTGGACACAGTAATGGCAGCAGGTGACAGTGGAACCAGAAAACTGCAATGGGTTCCAGAAAACAGTGTAGCCTTTCGACCTGGTTGCCAGAAAGAGACTGACGTGGAGTAGCAAGTGCTGTAAGTACACCATTTTATAGCTAACAACGAACTGTTTTAAATCATAAACGAAATGTTTTGTACATATGTAAGAAACCTAACATTATGTGTAAACAGAAACAAGTAAATATTTCAGCAGGACACTCACTGATGATGCCTTTAATACAAAGGCGAAACGCGTATGGGTAAGTTGTAAAAATAAAACCATTCGCAGTAGCAAAAGGCGTTCCCTTTAAAAACAGCTGCTGCTCAAAATGGCCACTGCAAGCAACGTATTAAACGAATAAATAGAACTTGATGCATCAGGAGATTTCGTTTTATTCATTTCGTATCTCCTGAACTAAGTGCCGTACCGTGATATGATCTTGGAAGCAAATTCCGTGATGTGTGTTCATTAGAGTGGTCCAAGCGCCCATCAGCCACACTCGCTACGTCTCGTTCCCGCCGGATCGTGCCAACATCGTCTGGACTAGAGACAAGGCCGCACAAAAGTCCGATAGGCCGAGATCGCTAGCTGACTGGCTGGCTGGCTGGCTGGCCGCTACGATATAGTGGGTTGTGCCCCAGTGCCTGTCATCGGGCGCGTCGACTCACCACCACCTAGAGAGAATGCCGCGGCGCTCTCGTGTGACGTCAGGCAGAGTAGGTTGCGCGCGCATAGCTGACTGGCTCGCTGCTTCCGCATAGTGCGCCGTGCTCCAGCGGCTACCCAGTCAGCTATGCGCGCGCAACCTACTCTGCCTGACGTCACACGAGAGCGCCGCGGCCTTCTCTCTAGGTCAGAGGTGCGCTCTCTGAGCCGCCTGTCTGAGCAGGAGCAGAGCCACGAGCAGCTGGCGTCCAACACGTAGTTCCTGCTGAAAAGACTAGATGGCGTTATGTGCAGCCAACGCGCTAACGTAGCCGCAGAAATGCACCTGGCCGAGTGCGTTATTAAATAACTTATAAAGATAATAGAGCAAACTCTTTAATATCCAACTCGAATGAACAGATTCCCCTGCTAGGGGTATCTCCTGAAAAAATGCTATTATGTTTATAAGTAACTAACTTCTCTAAAACGTCCAGCGCGTTCAGTCGAGCCGACAAATATATTATAAAGATAAGAGCGATTTTTTTTGTTTTGTTTCAGAAGACACCGCTAACAGTGCCATCTGTTAGTTCGAGTTTTGTACTTAAGGTTTTTCGTTATAATCGATGATATTACGTTATGATACAGTACGCTGTGGAGTTGAAATGGCTAGTCAAATCGGCGCGGTAAAGCGGCGTTCTATTTTCCAGTTCAACTCTAGTTGGGAGTGTGATTACTTGTTCACTGAAAGCGAAGGAGGAGCAAAATGTTTGGTATGTGGTAAAATACTAGGCATAAAAAAGTACAGTTTAGAAGGTCACTATAGAACACATCACTTCAACCAGTATGGTGAAATGCGACTTAATCTTCTTAATAATCTACGCGAGAAAGGAAGTAAATAGAGGTATGTATTTAATGTTGTACCTACTAACGAGATAACAATCACAGTGTTTTATTTAATAAAACCGATTTTCCTTTGAAATGACAACTCTGTTAATTTCTTACACATGAATGTGATGCCTCATCCTCCGATGTAGCTGTTCGTGCTAGTTACAGAGTAGCTTTGCTGATAGCCCGTACTTCCCGACCATTTTTTGACGGTGAATTTTTGAAGCATAGTTTGGAATTGGTAGCAGACGAACTATGTCCACAGTTATCACGTTTTTTCGCAAGTGAGTCTGTCGCGGCGTACTATAACTCGCCGTATCGAACGTTTTGTCAGGTGCGCCAGCAAGCATGCCGACCTCTAGCGGCAACTAGGATAACTACCAGCCGAGCGCGAACGCTGCTCCTTTTCCGGCCTGAGCCGGAGCGCTGCTCATTGAGCCGATTTGTGCCCACCTCTGCTCTAGGTGGTGCTTGCGAGTTTGTGACGCGGGGAGTGACACTTGCGGGGAGACTGGGACGCTGCAGGTAGTGAACAGGGTGTTCCAGAAGTAGGGATACACCAGCCCTACTCCACGCCCTCCAGCCGCTACCTGTGCCGTATTCAGGGAAAGGCCCACCGGACCGGCCGCGCAACTTGTGACACAAATTGTTTGATAATATCAATTTAATGCATAGAAGTATGAAATCGCATCAAGACTACTTCCTGCAAACATTTCGACAAAAAAAGTTGGCACTGAGTTTAGAAAAACAAAATTCTGGTATATTGGATTTTAACATTTTATAAAAAACTGAATGTTACTACAAGAGATACAACCATTCAAATTTACGGGCACCATAACGTTTTCCCTTCCTGAGTAAATGAGCTGCTTCTTGTAGTTTCAACATCACAGTAGCCTTTTTCTTGAATGTTCTGAATACAAGTCTTCAAACAGACTTCTTGAGGAGGAGAGTGATACGGATATCTGATTGTAAACCACTGCCTATTACCTTAGGCATTTTTGACTGTACTGTACAGGAGTTCCTCGTATTCCGTAATTTATATTTATACAGTTAACAGGCAATGCAATTCATAACCAATTGGCTGCCAATTTCGCTTCATTTTTCCTGGAAGTCTTGCAACTTGTTTCTCCCTGTTGGTTTATGCCAAGTTCGGAGTAAATATGGTTCTATATGACGGTTCTAGAAAAAAAGAATTTATCTTTAGCATTTTTCGGTGTGTGGCATTCCCTTACACATTCCATATTTCATACATTTATTAGATATATTTGTAATTCCAATACAGCGAAATCGTTTTGGGGTCATCAAGTATGTAAAATACTCATTGACTTATTATTAACGTTTTTTAATTGAAGGTTTAAGGTTGCGTCTCCTATTAAAAAGCAAAGTAGCTATTTTTAAAGAGATGGATGTTGCGTGATAGTGGGGTTAACTACATAGCGGTCAATTACATCAACGTATCTGTGCTGGATGCCTTATATATTTATTGCTTGCGCAGGTGTCTTGATATGCTCAGTGTTCTGAATAATATGCTTTTAGGAGGTATGACTGTTGAAAGTCATCGTCTTGTAGTAGCAGAGAATGTCTTAATGACTCTCCAAACATTTTGTTTTCAGGAGGAACACTCAACGAATTAATATGTAGTTAGAACAAGTTTCATGTTATGTTGACAGTGCTAGACTTCTCGGTGTGCCTGTACCCAGGAAAAGCTATTAGCCGCCCCAAGGGCCCCGGGTTCCCCGCAAGTGTTCCAACTCCGGTGCTGGCTGTGTCCCAGCGCCTAGGATGCGGCGTGTCGCCTGGGGACCGCTGACGTCATATTGCGTGAGCGAGCTGCCACCGTCAACTGTCGAATCGGCACGAGGCAACGACCTCCAGAGGTCGATATTCCGGCATTCACATCAAGCAGCGGCTGTCTTCAGATGCTGCCCTAGCTTTGGCTGCTCAAAGCATTTAATCGCATTCGAAAAGTTACAGAAGCTTAGTAGAAAATCAAACGAGGTCATTCTCCAACTTTACAGGGCCAGTCTTCGAAACAAATATTCCAGGTCACTTCCAACTGACCTAAAGAAGAAGCAAGAAATGTTAAAATGTTAGTGTAGATGAACTATGAACTACAGTTTTTTTGTGGTTTTAGGGCGCACAACTGCTAAGGTCATTAGCGCCCAGACAAGAACAGTGATTCGCTACATCTCAAAAAAGTTTTTAGCTGCCAGTTAGAATATCAAGAGAAGGCTAAAAACGAAAGATAAAAACAAATAAAAGGGTTAAATATCCTTTGATAAATTGGCCAAGTTGATAAAACGTAAAACTCTAGCAGCTGCTCGTGTCATTAGCTAAAATTTCCTCCAGAGTAGAAGGAAAGTGAAGGGCTACACGGAGATTATTAAAATTAACAAAAGACAGTAAAGCATGTCGCACCGTCAGCAATTCACCGCAGGAGCACAGCGGTGCAGGATCGGCGGTTAGCAAATGATGGTGGCTGAAACGGCAGTGACCGATCCGCAACCCGGTCAGGATGACCTCTCGCCGAGAGGGGCGGGAGGAGGTCCTTCAAGCGGTCGGGATCGGTTTTACAGTTCTCAATTTATTGTCTTACAGTGAGAACTACGCACTGTGTCAGGACGACACGATACTCCGGCGAAGAGCCCGTTGAACATCGTCCGATGGGACACAAAAGGTAGCCATGCGAGGCAAAAGAGCTGCTGCCATGGCTGCTATGTCGGCGGCTCATTCCCGGGCACACCCACGTGGCCAGGGACCCACAGGAAAGAAAAGTGTCAGCTGTCATCTGCTAGCAACTGGAGGGAGCGTTGGATCCGATACACGAGAGGATGGTTCGAGAAAGGGTCTTTTAGACTCTGCAGGGCACTAAGGGAGTCCGAACAGATGGCATAGAAAGATTGGCGGTGGCGGCAGGAAAACTACAGTTATGTTACTGTCCTTGGAAAGTCACCTGTCATAACTATGCACCGCTGACCTCTGCGATACACATCTTGTAAACTTCGCATGAAATCTTCGTTTGGAACGGTGCTCAAAAACTTCGTCATCTTTCTTTGGATGTCGGGAATAGTGTCAAATCTCTTTCCTTTCAAAGCGAGTTTGGGTCAAGGGAATAGGAAGAAGTCTTGAGGACTGAGACCTGGCGAGTATTGAGGATGTGCAAGTTTCACCACTCCCTTTTTTCCCAGAAACTGTTTGACGATATCGGATGTGGGCCGTGCAACTTTAAGATCCACCATACCCACCGGATCTCAATCCTCCAGAGTCCTGCCTATTCCCTTGACTCGATTTGAAAGACTACGATATTCCTGACATCCAATGAAATGTGACCAGGCTTTTGAACATTATCCCAAAGCAAGACTTCGCGCAAAGTTCCCAGGACTAGAATCGCAGAGCTCAACGGTGCATAGTTATGGGCGGTGAAAACTTCCGAGGACAGTAGGGTAACCGTATTTCATCCACGTCAATGTTATAGGACTATTCACCGAACTCTGTGAAAGGTTTATTTTATCGTACCGATTTGTTGCTTCACTCTTTAATGCATGAATTTTTATTTGAAGTTATAACAAGTACCACGATTAATATATAGTGAGTGTATACTGAGAAAATATTTTTTAAAAAACGCCCTTAAATTATTATGCACTACTAGGTCATAGCTGGTAGGTATCTAGTGCTTCTATGATTACCCAACGCAGTAAATGTCACTATTATGCCTCATTTTTCCAGAAATTAACTCATAATGCAACAATAGTATGTGATTGACTACGCTTACATGGCAATGGAGGTATACTAAAGTAAATTCGCACATGTTTCGAGTAACTCAATGCAGCTAACTTTCGAAGTGATTCAGTAGCACTCTGTAATTTATTATTTCTGGGACACTATGTATACAAGCAGCTACAAACGAATTTGTAGTATAGTGTTTATCAGTCACAGAGAATGGAAAAAATTAGGTATGAACACTACTGGCCATTAAAATTGCTACACCAACACGAAATGCAGATGATAAACGGTATTCATTGGACTAATATATTTTACTTGAACTACACGTGATTACATTTTCACGCAATTTGGGTACATAGATCCTGAGAAATCAGTACCCAGAACAACCATCTCTGGCCGTGATAACGGCCATCATACGCCTGGGCATTGAGTCAAACAGAGCTTGGATGGGATGTACTGATACAGATGTCCATGCAGCTTCACCACGATACCACAGTTGAAATAGTGACTTCCGTATTGTGTCGAGCCAGTTGCTCTGTCACCAATGATCAGACGTTTTCAGTCGGTGAGAGATCTGCAGAATGTACTGGCCAGGACAGCAGTCGAACATTTTCCGTATCCAGAAAATCCCGCACAAGACCTGCAAGATGCGGTCGTTCATTATCCTGCTGAAATTTACGGTTTCGGCCACTGTTCAAAGTGCCGTCGGTGCAAACAAGAGGTGACCGAGACGTGTAACCAATGGCACTCATACCATCACGCCAGATGATACGCCACTAAGGCGATGACGAATACACGCTTCCAATGTGCGTTCACCGAGTTATCGCCAAACACGGATGCTACCATCGTGATACTGTAAACAGAACCTGGATTCATTCGAAAAAATGACATTTTGCCATTCGTGCAACCAGGTTCGTCATTGGGTACACCGTCGCAGGCGCTCCTGTCTGTGATGCAGCCGTGGTCTCTGAGCTGATAGTCCATGCTGCTGCAAACGTCGAACGTGCAGATGGTTGTCTTGCAAACGTCCCCATCTGTTGACCCAGAGATCGAGTTGTAGCTGCACTATCCGTTACAGCTATGCGGGTAAGATGCCTGTCATCTCGACTGCTAGTGATACGAGGCCGTTGGGATCTAGCATAGCGTTCCGTATTGCCCTCCTGCAGCCACCGATTCTATATTCTGCTAACAGTCATTGGATCGCGACCAACGCGAGCAGCAATGTCGCTATACGATAAACCGCAATCGCGAGAGGCTATAATTCTACGACCTCTACCAAAGTCGTAAGTGCGATGCGCATTTCTCCTCCTTACACGATGCATCACAACAACGTTTCACCAGGCAACGCCGGTCAACTACTGTTTGTGTATCAGAAATCATATGAAAACTTTCCCCACGTCAGCACGTTGTAGGTGTCGCCACCGGCGCCAACCTTGTGTGAATGCTCTGAAAAGCTAATCACTTGCATATCACAGCATCTTCTTCCTGTCGGTTAAATTTCGCGTCTGTAGGACACCATCTTCTTGGTGCAGCAATTTTAATGGCCAGGAGTGTAGCTGATCACTTACAATATACATTAAAGGGTTAAGCCATTATCCAATGACTCTCTTGCATCAATATTAAATTTTAGTAACTTTTATAAGCGAACTAATGCTTTATTTACTGTTTGCGGGTTAAGCTAGGAAATGTTACCTGTAAAATGGTATGCAGGCCATTATTTGGTTGTGTTATTAGTTTCATCCCTGGACCATGACTAACAATAAGAGACACACAAAGTGTAATGAAATTACAGATATTCTTAATGCTCTTTACTGACACAGAGATGCCAAGTTTGAAAAGACGCTAACCGTAATGGGATAAGAATAGGGGATGAGGGGAGTACACCGGAGCACTACCCTGAAGTTAATTTTCGAAACTGATAGTAAAAATCTCCTTTTCATGTTTAACTGCAAAGTTTTAAAAATAACTAAGACACGAGAAGACGCCAACTAAGAAATAAATATACCACTGCTACAGTACACATCACTTTAGAAGAAACGATTACATTGACCTTTACATTCGTTCACATACGTCCGAAACAGACTAAAATAGTGCGAGAGTTTATTTTTCAGTGCTGCTTCATAACTGATTTACGCTCTATTGATATACCAGCATGAACATTAGTACTACGAGTACAATTTTATGCACCCGCAGTAGTAAAGTTATCGAGGCTCCACTTCATTGTTTGTATGTACTGTTTGTAGCAAACTGTCGATAAAAGGGTACGGTATTGGGTAATTTCTGAAACTATGGTCGCTCATAAAATGACCCAAGCTACTAAAATAAATGAAATGGCGAATTCCGCAATTTGAGGTTAGGCGCCCGTAACACCGTAATTTTTGCCTAGAAATCGTGATAATTACGGACAAACAGTAATACTTGGCATGTCTGAGACACCGTACACATTAAGATGGCTGCGTGATACACTAAACGTGAGCATTCCCGGAGCTCCCTCGCCGATGACCTGTTGGACGGGACGTAGTGTATCTGTGTTGATGGGGCGTCAGCTGCCGTCAGATGCGGAAAGAGTTCTGGGTGGCGAGGTCGCGATAACGGGCAGAGGCCACCAGGCCGACAAACACACTGCGAAACACCGCGGCCGCCGCCGTGCCAACAACACGTGGCTCTGGAACGGGGTACAGCACGGGCGCCAAAAGAAATGTACACGAAGAGCAATGTGTGATTTACCACTGTGTTTGGCAATCGTAGATTTGGACACAACTTTCGACTGGGTACAGGATTCAGAGGGACTCCATATCTTAATATTCTAACCGATCCTAAGCAAGTTTTCATATCCCTAAACGGGGTAAAAAAAAGAACATATGATAATGAAATATATTTGACGTTTCTTTTGTCGTGACTTGTAATGCTTCCCACTTGTCAGTCAATCTATCTATATCTATAAATGTGAATGTACGTTTATCACGTCTGAACCACAAGACATAACGAGCTAAAAATTTGTACAGTTACTAATGTCTACCGGGGAAGACTTTAGACACGGTTTTATAGCGATCTACCTATATCTATCTATCTATATATTAATGTGCATGTCTGTTCGGTGTATGCCTATCACGTCCGAACGAAAAGACGCAAAGACTTAAATATTTGTACTGTTACTAATTTATACCTGAGGAAGGTTTGAGGCAAGCTTTTATAGCGATCTGATAGATATTTAGTAATTTGAATAATATATCGCGAAATGCGGAACTATAACTACTCTTTGAAAATTTATTTATTGGTTGCATTGTTGCTTGAGGGTTGATAATGATAAAAGGGTGGACTATATTGGGATGGGAAAAATCGGTGTATATAAAATTCTACGCGCGCGCGGGTGTGTGTGTGTGTGTGTGTGTGTGTGTGTGTGTGTGTGTGTGTGTGTGTTTTAATATTTCGCTCTGCAGCGAAAACTACAGAACGCAAACGAATGGTCTTTATGTAATTGTTGCCCTTAGTCTCCCGTTGCACACCATAGCAGTTTCATGCCGATAGCTATAAGGGGGTGGAAATATGGTGATTAAAAGTCGTTGAATTATAAAAAAAAAATTCGAAGACCAGCGATGACGTTTGCGACTCTATAGCAAGGAGGTTACATACAGCGAAACGTGATGCCACGGACCATATCTTTGGTCTATGCGTGCTACAATGTCTTCATCTCTTTCTCTGTAAGGATAAGCATACGAATAAGGTAATATAAGAATAAATAAATAAAGCAGTAAAAAAGAAATTTCTTTTAATACATCTCTTTAAAAGACCGATTTGGCGTTTCGCGCATTACATGAAGTGATCGATCTGTGATATTATTGCAATCATTATTGTTGAATTTCGTGATTGGATTGTTCGAAACGAGTGCATTTTTACGTGTGATTTGATATCATAGCACACTACTGAAAGATAGCTTTTCTATCATAATCAACCAACACGCGAGCGGAGCCGCGGGTTTAAGCTAGTTATTGTATAAAATGACTGAATGGAGTAGAAAATTATGCAAATTAGAACGGCCTCTAAACCAGTTATGAACTTTTTGTATTTCGAGCAATTAAAGACATCAACTTCATGGAAAGTGGATAAATTAAACAGATGAAAAAAAAAAATGATCTGGAAGGCTTCTGATAAACTACATAGAATTTTAGAAACTGGGCTAGTCTTTCTGAAGAGAACTCATACTTTTTGCGTAATACAAAATTTGATTCTGGCTACGAGACATGGAATTTTAGCCTGTGAGTCTGAGAGATACGTAATTATTAGAAAAGGGAAGAAAAGCGAATCTACGTTGGAAAACTGGAATGACTGCCGTAATTACGGTTTTAATGAAAATAAAATGGAGGTACGAAGAGTATATACGCAGATAAATAGACGGTGGATACATCACTAGATTCACTGTTGGATATCTTGGAGATATGAATAGACCGAAGCTAAGATATAGTGCAAGAGGCGTAGGTGATGCACAACAGAAAGCACTGTTTTTTCTATATAGGCCTACGCGGATCTATGCCTTGCGAAACGGGGCATTTCTGAGAAACTAAACAGTAATCAAATTACATAATTCTCAGTCTCTGTTGCAGTATTCTTTATTACTCCAGTTACGCGTTTCGCGCTATTAGCGCTTCATCAGACTGGAAACATAAATGTTTTATTACAGTCCGTGTACCTGGCGGGCAGCGAATCTAATGTGGCTAAGGTGAGTAAAATTTTAAAGTCAGACTTACTTGGGCGGAGATGGGGCCACAGAACTATCTAAAGCTGTGATGGGAGTAGCTTTAGATAGTTCTGTGGCCCCATCTCCGCCCAACGAAGTCTGACTTTTCAAAATTTACTCACCTTAGCCACATTAGATTCGCTGCCCGCCAGGTACACGGACTGTAATAAAACATTTGTTTCCAGTCTGATGATGCGCTAACAGTGCGAAACGCGTAATTGGAGTAATAAAGAATACTGCAACAGAGACAGAATTATTTAATTATTCAACACTGTTACTGCACCAGCCACCTCCACCACCAGCACAACCACAACCACCATTATGGAATGGAATGAAATGTAAACAGTAATCCTTGCTGCACTGTAATAGTATCTTTTGGATTTAAAGCCCTGTTTCAGCACTTAAAAATAAAATTTCGTGCGTCTTTTTTATCATATTTCCAACTGAAATCACGGATATGGTTAATTCGTAGCAATTTACAGAGTGAAAATTATTGAACTACATGAAACATAGCGTAAATTAGTTCACAAACTACGGCGTGCATAGACTTTATTCAACATGTAAAAGTATCTACAAATTTTCGTATTTAGGGCATGGCTTTTGATTATGTAAATCATGGGATTCTTCTAGATAAGCGTAAGTACTGTGGTATGAGTGGGACAGTGCACAAATGGTTTAAATCACACTTAACTGGAAGAGTGCAGAAAGTTGAAATAAGCAGTTCACATGATATGAAAGAAACAATTCCTCAAACGGGTGAAATGTCAAAAATGGTGTTCTACAAGGTTCGGTCCTGGGTCCTTTGCTGTTCTTAATATATATTAACGATGTTAAGCTAGTTCCTTTTGTTGGCGATACAAGTATAGCTATCACTCCTTACAAACAAGATTAACTGATGAAATTGTAAATAATGTCTTACAGATAGCACCAACAATCCTAATGGAAGGGTAATTCGTCGCTGAAAACTAACCACATTCACATTAAAGTTCACATAGTAATTGCTAGCATATCCCGCGTCCACCCATAGTATGTACGTCCGATTACTAACAGTTGATAATTACTGCGTATGGTTTCACATAGTTGTTGCTTAAAAATAAACTAAAAAATGGAATTTGAATTCCGGCAATATTTTTACCCTCACGGGGAAAAATGGCGTTTAATACAAAACTTGTACTTGTTGAGAATACCGGTGGTAAAGAACAGAAGGTTCTTACGCCGACGTACGGTATCCGGCAGATATGGCTAGGCGTACTGATATGCGAATCAGCTGCTTCCTGTTTGTAAGCAAACGTACGCTGATCCTGCTCGGCAGCTACACCATTAGTGGAAGCAGTTTATAGACAACTATCAAGCTTCGAGCTTCTTCAGTCTCGAGCAAGTAATATTTGCTGCAGTGAAATATAATCTTCTAGATGTAAGATATTATTGCCTTATTATGTAACTAGCTGCAAGTACCCGGCTTTCAAAGTAAGGTTTTCTGTAGTAGCGTAAAAAAGGGTCAAGTGTATAAAATTCCATCAAGATCGGAGCAAAACTGTGGCTTTCGGCGAAATCCGTAAGTACCCGTCACCATGCACTAAAAGAAATTTTAGCAGCGGGAATAAAGCTAGTTTCATAATACTTCCGATACAAAATATTCTATTCCTGAATTCCTTAGCCAGTGTACTGCGAAACTCTTCCTTCTACACCCAAACAATTTATTTTTAATATTTAGATGTTTTCCTATTTCTTTCGCGGATGTAGATTGAGAAGAAAACTGCCATCGTACGTTTGGTCCCTAGACGGACAGTGCGTTTGAAATTGACACTATTCTTAGACTGAACAGATTCTTTGAATTACGTTAGTGGGTCAGACTTTAATTTTACCTAGATCGTATCTTAAACCACGTCATTAATTTGCAACTTTTGTCTTGTTGGGTATACTTATTTCTTTCGTAGAAGCAACTACCTGCACAGTATCCCTCGTTAGTCGTCTAACAAGAGAACCCAATTTCGAAAAACTTACGGGTATGCTGCCAGGTACCAAAAATCGACGACGGCCGATATTTCGGCAGAAGACCACCCTGCCATTTTCAAGGCGAAACTGCAGGAAGAAAGCAATGTGCAACGATCTTTAAAACCTCGGTTTTCATTGGGTAAACAGGAAAGACAACACACACCGAGCAAGCAAGCAGACAGCGCCGACACGACCAAATATGAAACCGGTCAAAATATCGGTAGTAAGCATCAGTTATCGACAGATGAGGTCGGATTAGTTTTCTCCCTCTCTCACTTGTCAAAAAACAGGGGAGAAAACTAATCCGACCTCATTGGGTAAACAGGAAAGACAACACACACCGAGCAAGCAAGCAGACAGCGCCGACACGACCAAATATGAAACCGGTCAAAATATCGGTAGTAAGCATCAGTTATCGACAGATGAGGTCGGATTAGTTTTCTCCCTCTCTCACTTGTCAAAAAACAGGGGAGAAAACTAATCCGACCTCATCTGTCGATAACTGATGTTTACAACCGACATTTTGACCGGTTTCATCTTTGGTCGTGTCGGCGCTGTCTGCTTGCTTGCTCGGTGTGCCGGCCGCTGTGGCCGAGGGGACTGAGGCGCTCCAGTCACGGTCTGCACGGCCACTACGGTCGGGGTTCGAATCCCCCCTCGGGCATGGATATTTGTGCCGTCCTTAGTCTTAGCTAGTTCATAAGTAGTTTGTAAGTTTAGGGACTGATGACCTCGTAGTTAAGTCCCATAAGATTTACAAACATTTGAACATTTTGCTTGCTCGGTGTGTGTTGTCTTTCCTGTTTACTCATTGAAAACCGAGGTTTTAAAGATCGTTGCACATTGCTTTCTTACTGCAGTTTCGCCTTGAAAATGGCAGGGTGGTCTCCTGCCGAAATATCGGCCGTCGTCGATTTTGGTACCTGGCAGCATACCCGTAAGTTTTTCGAAGTTGTTATTCGCCAGGAGAAATTAAGGAATCACAAGAGAACCCAATGTTTGAAGCTGAAAGTGGCCCGTACCAACCTCACTAACGTACCCACAGTCAGCCGCCGTGTGTTATCTTGTGTAGCGACGGCTGTTGGCAGTGTGGCAGGCCTGCGAGCACTTGCCGCCTCCAGGCAGTACCCCTGCTGATTATCCGCTGCCCCACAACCGCTCAGCCATACATATTCAACGAGCAGCCTGCCAGTAATGACTGATTGTTTAGGGGGGCTACCTGCTACCACAGCGACAGCTGCTCCACGAAACTGAAGCACTCACATGTCGAGGCTTTTAAGCAGTCACTTCTGCTTCTGACAAGTTACACCTTTGACCTTTAACGCTCGGAAGCTCTACGAAATCATGCTTACAAGGGAACCTCGCCGTCGCACCCCCCTCGGATTTAGTTGTAAGTTGGCGCAGTGGATAGGCCGCGAAAAACTGAACAGAGCAATCGAGAAAACAGGAAGAAGTCGTGTGGAACTATGAAAAAGTAAGCAAATATAAAAACTGTCAGTCCATGCGAAAGATAAGCAACGTTGGGCAGGGTGTGAGCATAGGGGTGCCGTGGTCCTGTGGCTAACGGGAGGAGCTGCGGAGCGAGAGATCTATGAGATAAGTCGTAACATAGTAAAATGTTCAAATGTTTGTTAAGCTTATAGGACTTAACTACGGGGTCATCAGTCCCTAAACTTACAAACTACTTATCATATACCTTATACTAAGGACGGCACAAATATCCATGTCCGAGGGGGGATTCGAACCCCCGACCGTAGTGACCGTGCAGACCGTGACTGGAGCGCCTCAGTCCCCTCGGCCACCGCGGGCGGCGTAACATAGTAGATGTACTGGAAAGTGTATCTAGTAAGTTTATTCAAGACATAGCTTTTTAGTAGAGTGATTCATTTACGCTGATTTTTAATTCTGTGCAATTCAGGATGTCTTGAATAATTTATTTTATTGGTTCGAGCCTTCCCACAGGCGAAAATTTTTTTTTTCTATTTTCAGAAAATTATCATCTGTCTCTCCGTCCGTTCGATGCGGAGTAACTGCGTTGTAGTAAGGGGACATGTTCATATTTGCTTCGACATAGGCAGGATTTGACAGTCTATACACAAAAAAATTCGAAAACGTTAAACCATGTTTTGACAGAGCACAGGGAAAACTGTGCGACTGTGAAACTCTTATGTTTTCATCACTTTTTTGCGAGTGATTCACATTCACAATAAAACCTAAGTAGGGCAAGGTAGAATCTCTTTACCCATTCACCAAGTGTTCACGTCAGGTGGGTCGACAAGAGATTCCTGTCATACTATAACCATACCATCACCAGTGTCATACAGTATACATCAGACGTGTTTTCCTGTGGAGGAATTGGTTGACCTATCATCTTGCAATCAAATGTTTTAGGTTGCCATTGAAGAGGCACTTCCTTTCGTCTGCTAATCGCACGGTTTTGTGGTGTGGTCGCAGAACACAGACACTAAACTTATTACAGCGAACAGAGACTTCAATGAACGAACGAACAGGACATAATTTTTCGAAAATAAAAATTAAAATTTTCATTCCAGGGAAGGCTTGAACCGAGATCCTATCTCTGCGCAGCCCCTCATGCGCCACAGGACCACGGCGCTCCAATGCTCACATTGTACTCTACGTTGCGTATATTTTCATGGACCGTTCAGTTTTCACATTTTGCTTATTTTTTATATAGTTCCACACGACTTACAGTTTTCTCGAGTGATCTGTGTTCAGTTTTTCAAGGCATATCCACTGCACCAACTTATAACTGAATCTGACGGGGGTGCGATGAGGATGTTTCGTTATTAGAATAACAAGCAATCATAAAACAGTGGTGTGTTCCATATCTGTGCAAAACGCCGCACTTGCCTGCTAGCGCCACTAGATGGCGCCATAGTGGAGATGCACTTAAGACAGCCTGTATAGGGAAAGAGCGGCCAACCGGCCAGTAGCCGCCATGTTTTTACCAGACTACGAGCGGGACGTTCGTTTAGACAGCGACCCAGGGAGAAATGCAGCCACTTAACGATTTAAATAAGGCATCAGTACGACACATGAAGCCAAAGCACATCTTATAGCTTACTAATCAGTACTTGGTTAACACAAATGTCATTCGCCTATGTTTACATAGGCCCAACAAATTTGTAAGCAAATGAGTCTCGTTAAGCAGTGTATGTCCGCCGAATGTTAATACCATATTTTACGGTGTTCGGTAACTTCGACAGTAGACAGTTGATTAACAAGAAAGAGAGGTATTTCATGTTATGTTTCTCAAACAAAACGATGTTCTTTCAGATTTTCCTGTCTGTAAATCCATCGCAGGAATTAGATTAGGTAATGAGACAATAAAAGTGGTGGATGAGTTTTGTTATTTGGGTAGCAAAATAAGTTCTGAATGCCGGAGTAGAGAAGATATATGCAAAATGGGTATGGGAAAAAAGCGTTTCTAAAGGAGCGAAACTTGTTAACATCCAATATTAAATGTTAGGAAGTCTTTTCTGAAAGGATTGGTCTGGAGTGTAGAATTGTAGGGGAGTGAAACGTGGACGATAAGGAGTTCAGACAAAAAGATGATAGAAGCTTTTGAAGTGTGGTGCTACTGACGAATGATGAAAATTAGATGGGTAGATCACGTAACTAATAAGGAGGTGCATAACCTAATTGGGAAGAAAAGGAGTTTCTGGGATATCCTGACTAAGAGAAGGAATAGTTTGGTTGGACACATTCTGAGACATCATTGTCAACTTAGCATTAGAAGGAAGTGTGTGGGGTAAAAATCGTAGAGGGAGACCGAGGGACGAATATAGTAAGCAGATTCAGAAGGATGTAGGTTGTCGAACGTATTATCTGTGAAGAGACTTGCACAGGACAGGTTAGCGTGGAGAGCTGCATCAAACCAGTCTGCGGACTGAAGACCACAACAACAACAGCAAATCCATCGCTGAAATTAGTACAATATCATCACTTTCCGCCCTCCTCCCCTATATAATGAATTTTAAGTGTGTTTCTGTTGATATTATAACCTTTTTCTATACTGGGAAATACCAAAAACTTGATTCTGTTCATACTTTTAGGAACACAGTACCACAGAAAATCGGAAAAATACCATTATCTCTACTGAAACAGCAAAAAGAGATTGAAAATAGGTAACTTACTATTTACAACGAGTCAATAGTTCCTCCCCTCTTTTTTTTCATGTTACATCCCGTAACCAATTATTGTTGATTGTGAAAAGCTAACAACACACAGCCAAGAGGGAGGAGCTGTAGCCATGTTAAAACATATGTCAAAAATGAAAACATCGAACTAACAAAACGCTGAAAATAATAATAAATGTATTGACTACCGGATACGAACTCTTGATCTTCACATTACGAATTCTCGCTTTCTCGGTTAACTTTCACCGCCCCCTTCAGTTTTTACAGCCAGCAACGGAACAAAGAGTCATTTCTCTCGACTAATGATTACAGTCATTAAGTCACTTCAATCTTAAAAATTGCTGCCAATTTCTAAATTTGTCGTGAACAACTGACGAACAACACGTTAATTTACGTAAAAGGAACCGACAGAAGACGTGCAAAACTGCAGCTGTGCCTATCGTAACACAACTTTTGTATAACTGTACAGTGAAATCACTGTCAGAAGCATAAAAGGCTCTCGACAATACAGAAACACACACACACACACACACACACACACACACACAAACACACACAAACACACACACAACAGCTATTCAGATACATACAAAGCCCGCCAAGTCTGGTAAAAATATGGCGTCCAGCGCTCTCAACCAATAAGCAGCGACATAACGCGTGGGCACACTCTCCTATACAGGCGCTCTAGCTGCACTAACCAGTGCTCCACTTGCATGACTGGTATAACTGTAGTACGCATTTGTCTCTAAGTGTTAGCAAGCGAGCTACCGTGTAAACTGTGTTCAGTGCACTGATATCACGAGGAGAAGTAATCCTACACATGTCATCCAAATATTAGGGACCACGTTTGACGTGCTGAATATGGAAATGACACCGGGGCCGAGGATATGGTCTTCGCGGATGTATTACATAGCGTAATAATTCAGAAATATAATGGTGACGGCACAGAAATACACGACGTTACGCTGGAAAGATATACAGAATTTAAAGGACAGGAGGAACCGGAAGGTGGCTTTTCAAGCAGTTCACAACATTAATCTCCAGAGAAACACGAACAGTCGAGTAACAGTGAGTGGAATGTGATGATGCGGCTTTAGTGGGGTTTGCACATTGTTCTCTCCCACTTTGTTGTAACCACTTCGTCGAAAGCCCTCATCTTCACTTTGAGGACTACAATAAAGCACATTCAGGAGTGTGGAACTGCTGTGTGTGTGTGTGTGTGTGTGTGTGTGTGTGTGTGTGTGTGTGTGTGTGTGTGTATTGCGCTATTGTAAGTACTTTAAGTAGAGGTAGAGTATTTTTGTAGCTGCTGATTCAATACGTAATGACACACTGAGGCCATTAAATTATATATAATTTCCTTGCAATGGTACTGACAGCTTGTTTCTTTGTTTCCCTCTGTTAAAATGAAGGAGGTTAGAATACAGGGAGCCGCCCTTACACTGAAAAAGTGAAGCTTATCTCCGCCATACTGCTAAGTTTTGGTGAAGTATTCGTATTATAGAGCTGATGTTTGATGTCACTTAAAACAGGGGTAAACTTTCTGACGGTTTTGCCGTAATGTGCAACGTAATGTGAGTGCAAATTAGCCGTTAAAAACTAAGTTTTCAAATATATTATGATGTGTATTTATTACTATTTATTCAAGCATGTATATTGTTTGAAAGTACGTACTTTGCGGTGATTGTCAGTTCAATGCATTAACAGTAAGAGGGTCGACTTAACGCATAGTTTTAACATATAAATAGCATTCCAAAACCGAACCAAGATGGCTGACAGGCTTGAACTGACGCATATGCTCGGCATAGATAATCTCCCTGTATTCTAACCTCCTTGGTTAAAATGTAACGTTCTGCATGGAAATGACGCACACCACGTCCTTTTTATGATTGCCTGTTATTCCAAGCATTGCAGGTCAAAGGAGTCCATTCTTACTGCTCCAATCCCGCTTCTGTGTCACGTCACCACAACATAGCCTTTGGAAACCAAGCTCTCTGATGGAAGTGACTAATTAATAGATAGTTGAAACTTATCGGTCCACTAAAACAATGTGTCGGACCGGAATTCGAACCTGGGATCTTTACTTTCATGACCAGTGCTATAACCAACTGAACGATCCAACTTTAGAGCACATGTTTATCATTCAATGGATGGGAAAAGAACTTTCACAAGAGCTGTCTAGTAGCCTGAAAGAGAAGCAATACTGAGTGGGTAGCATTGTGTACTACAATTGGTCACATCTGCTTGGTTTTTTTTCTTTCAGTAGTAGCTACGGTAAGATTAGATTATGGTAAGTTTCGGCCGTTACAAGCCATCCTGTGACGGATTTTTAAACAGCGTAACATTACGTTCCTCGCAGTGAATTGCTGCATCGACTTTCAATTTTTAACACCTGTCCGATGCTGCTGTTCACCATACTCGTAAACATACTTTTTCACAAGTTTATTACGCAATTTTTATTTTACAGTGGAATGAAAGGCTATTTTCAGCTAGTGATTAGTCGCCCATTTTTTCTGTCTACAAATATCGGTATCCCTCCTCTCGCCATCCAAAGGGTAACACTCGCCACGTGAAATTTACACTGCAGTCACTAAGCGCAAATCGGTTTTTCATGTTGTTGTTGTTGTTTAGTACCTCAGGTATACGTTACTTACATCGTCTTTATTTACAGTTATTCTAGAGAGTCGTTAATTTTTTCCTGTACGTGAAGGGATAAAGCGAAAATCCTAGATTATCTAAATCTATAAATGTGAATGTCTGTTCGGTGTACGCTTATCACGTCCGAACGACAAGACGCAGAGACTTAAATATTTGTACAGTTACTAATTGATACCTGAGGAAGGTTTTAGGCACGGTTTTATAGCGATCTGATAGATATTTAGCAATCTGAAAATTATAACGCGAAATACGAAACAATAATTACTCTTTGAAAATTATATGTACTCTTTGAAAGTGGTTTTATTGGTTGCACTGTTGTTTGCGCTCTGCAGCGAAAACTACAGAACGCAAACGAAAAGTCTGAGTGTAATTGTTGTCCGAAGTCTCCCGTTGTACACCATAGCAGTTCCATGCCGATAGCTATAAGGGGGTGAAAGATATGGTGGTTGAAAGTCGTCAAATTACTAAAAATTTGGGACTGAAGTCCAGCGATGACGTTTGCGACTCTATAGCAAGGAGGTTACGTACAGCGAAACGAGATGCCATAGACCATATCTTTGGTCTATGCGTGCTACAATGTCTTCAGCTCTTTCTCTGTAAGGATAAGCATACGAATAAGGAAATAGAATCAATAAAGCAGTAAAAAAGAAATTTCTTTTAATACATCCTTTTTTTTAAAAAAAAAAAAATCTATTTGACGTTTCGTGCATTACATCAAGTGATCGATCTGTGATATTATTACAATCATCGAAACGAGTGCATTTTTACGTGTGATTTGATCTACACTACTTACTATTGATTTGGTCCCATAGCTTTACAAACATTTGGACAGTTTTGAACGTTCTAAATGTATCGCCCCTTAGAGAATATTTTTAAGCTTGACAGTGTCGTAATTGCAGTAGCATACCAAACGTCAATTATTGTGCCTTAATCTCGCTTCATCTAGAAGGTTGAAGGAAGGCCACGGCATACCACATCCAAACAGGACCATGCCTAGTAGACCACTGCGGATTAATGAGTTTGGAAAACATTGTTTCCTTTTTGGCGGCGGCGAACTGGTATGATGTTTTGATATGAAAATATCATTTTAGCTAGCAAAAAAGCTTTTACACTTTACTTGATAATAAGGTGGCCGGTCTCGATCTTATGCTGACAAGGGAACATCAACTCGACCTCATATTTTCCTGAGAAAAAAATATATGATCTAGATATCAACTCCAGAAATCGATAACACGTGAAAATTTGGACCATTATTCAGATACTACGCAGTTACGGCCTCCTCAAAGTACAGCTTTTAAACATTCGCGTGCTCGGGCTGTTTCTCACTCGGCCCGCTTCACTGCGGTCGCTTAATGTCCCAACACGAAATGCAGTGCAATAAAGGGACGAACAGCGAGTATCTCGAAATGTGAAATTTGAAGAGCTACGGAAATGAAGGAGCAAATAACATTACAAAATGAAACTCCACTTCAGTAGTGTGAGCTTTACATATAAAAAAATGATGTGCATAAAAGGTGTAGAAAATTAAATTACGTTACACTACTTGTTGAAAAACCGTCTCATTCGTTTCCACTGCAGTTGTGACGCGCAATATAAAACTCAAACGTCTCGTTGCATATATTCTTCTGTTATGGAGGCGGGCAAAGTGGTATTCGACTATTTAGAATAATCGAAGCAGCTTTCACCATCACTGACGACCTCAATTCCACGGCCAACCTCCGTTGAAGCAATGAAAGTGTTCGACGAATCTGACGGTAGTGAAATGGCACCGTCGTTATCTACACCAAACGTCAACCCGCTATTTTCTTGTACATCCAGCACGTCTTCGTCACTGCAATTGTCTGTGATATCTGCAACGCAGTTGAAAGATATAAGGAAAAGGATAAAGAAAGCGCCAGGTATTTTCTTTTCCGTGTATAATACGTCTAATAACTGCAAATGATTATGCTTACCGGTGACGACTTTAAAGAGCTCTAGCTCTTTGACATTAAATCATTGCAGATTAGTCATCATTCCATACCGCTCCTGGAGGTGTCGTACGACAGCCTGTGGGTTAATTGACATCGCGAACACAGGCCTCTTACTGGACTCTGCTAACAGTACCAGACGTTCGGGCATTAAGCGGCACAGTGAAGCGGGCCGAGTGAGGAACAACCCGAGCGCGCGAAAGTTTAAAAGCTGTACTTTGAGGAGGCCGTAACTGTGTAGTATCTCAATAATGGCCCACATTTCACTAGATATCGATTTATGGGGTTGATATCTAGCTCATTTTTTTCACACGAAAATGTGAGGTCGAGTTGATGATGTTCCTTTGTAAGACCATCCTCAGGCCGATTTCCCTGATATTGATGAATATGGTCATCGTCTCAGCATCAACGGGATACAAATAGGTCTGATGATGATCTTTGCATAAGATCGAAACGATGACATCAAATTAACTGTAGAAACTTTTGCGAACTAGACTGATACTTTCATAATAAAATCTCTCACACACACACACACACACACAGACACACACACACACACACACACACACACACACACACACACACAGACACACACACAGACACACACACAGACAGACACACAGACAGACACACACAGACACACACACACACACACACACACACAGACACACACACACACACAGAGAGAGAGAGAGAGAGAGAGAGAGAGAGAGAGAGAGAGAGAGAGAGAGAGAGAGAGAGAGAGAGAGAGAGAGAGAGAGAGAGAATACTACCCTATGTTGAATTTTTATGTTTCCCCGATAATTTTTCTTCAAGAGAATCACATGATTATTTTCGTAATTCGTAGTGGCATCTCCGCCCTAGTACTATGCCGAATATTGCGCTCCGGTATGGATGAATAGTGCTCACACAAGGAAGATTGATGTGCAGTTGAATGGCACAATGCGAATTGTCAGTGGAACCATTCGATCAACCCCAACTTCCTGGCAGCCCATCCTGAGCCACGTTCCACCTGCGGATCTGCGGCGAAGCAATGCTCTCCTCCGGGAATACAGGAAGGTAACTAACAATCCTCGGCTCCCCATACACCATGACTGAAATAGACTGCGATCTAGACACCCAACAATGAAAACAGCCAAGGAATTACACAATACGGACTTTAATAGTCCTGGAAGGAAAGATGGCGGCAGGCATGTCCTGAGCAATGTCAAGCTCTCCCCTGCATCACAGAGAGATCGCCTGAATACGAGCTGCCCCGTAAAGCATCCCTGAACAGAATTCGCACGAACCATGGAAGATGCGCAGACTTTCTCTACAGATGGGGTAAAATTCCATCTCCCAACTGCAACTGCGGCGCAGATAGGCAAACCATACGCCACATAATAGAAGACTGCGAGATGAGAGCGTACGATGGGAACGTCTCCGATTTCCTGACTGCAAAAGACGCCGCAATAGACTACATACGCAACCTTGATGTTTGTATCTGACTGTGTTAATTTATTCTTTGTGTGCTGTATGCATCTTATATACTTTGTCTCTTTTGTATTCTTGTATGTTTTACATATTTTTTGTATGTATAGTTGTATAAGACCTGCTAAATGATGTGCACTGCCATACATTATATATATATGTCTTCAGTCCGGAGACTGGTTTGATGCAGCTCTCCACAATACCCTATCTGAGCAAGCCTCTTCATTTCCACATATAACGGCAACCTACATCTGGCTGAATCTGCTTACTGTATCCAGCTCTTGGTCTTCCTCTGCGATTTTTACCCCACACACTTCCCTCCAACGCTAAATTCACTATTCCTCGATGTCTAAGAATGTGTCCTACCAATCTATCCCTTCTTTTAGTCAAGGTATGCCAGAAATTTCTTTTCTCCCCAATTCTGTTCAGTACCTCATTAGTTACGCGATCCACCCACCTAATCTTCAGCATTCTTCTGTAGCACCATATTTCAAAAGCCTCAATCCTCTTCCTGTCCGCACTGTTTATCGTCCATGTCTCACTGCCATACAAGGCAACACTCCATACAAATGCCTTCAGAAAGAACTTCCTTAGGCTTAAATCAATATTCGATGTTAACAAATTTCTCTTTTTCAAGAACGCTTTTCTACCCATTGCCATTCTGCATTTTATAGCCTCTGTAATGCGACCATCATTTATTATTTTACTGCCCAAGTAACAACTCATCTACCTCCTTTATTGCTTCGTTTCCCAATCTAATTCCTTCAGCATCACCTGATTTTCTTACACTGCACTCCATTACCCTAGTTTTGCTCTTGTTAATGTTCATCTTATATGCACCTTTCAGCACACTGTCCATTCCGTTCAATTGCTCTTCCAGGTCCTTTGCTGTATCTGACAGAATTACTATGTCGTCGGCAAAACGCAATGTTTTTAATTCTTCACCCTGAACTTTAATTCCTTCAGCAAATTTCTCCTTGCTTTCCTTTATAGCTTGCTCAATGTACAAATTGAATAACATTGGAGAAAGGCTACAACCCTGTCTTACTCCCTTTACAACCACTGCATCCCTTTCATGCCCTTCAACTCTGACAACCGCTGTCTGATTATATATAATACAGGAAGAAAGCTGAAAACTGGTGTCATGTCGAGTTCGTTACGAGATTGCAACAAGTGCCAACTTTGCCGTCGGCAAAGTGCGCCGCACCGCCACCGAATACCACGCCTCGATGACGCTGGAGGTCCAGTGCGTGGCGCATCTGCCCCAGGAACCCGCTGGCTGGCAGACACGTGCGGCGCGCCGCCTTGCGAAAGACGCGCCATCTGCGGCGCATCACACGTGCAAGGCCGCTCGCCACGCCACGCCACACCACACCAGCCCAGCCAGTACAGCTGCCCAGGCGCACGGCCGACGCACGCGAGGCCGTCTGCCGCGACAACACAGCGCACATGGCTACCAGCTCGTGGCGTCACTCGCCGCGGAATTCCACTGCGCCGCGGAACGCGAAATGACGAAACCGACATGGCAGATGTTTCCTCGTGGATAAGGACGTTCCCAATGAGGAGCAACATCCTTTTTTATGTTACAGCAGAAGACGCGCCACGATACGTCATTCGGAAACGCTGCAATAGGTTGGTGGGGTTCCAGATTCCGATGGTCAGGCGTCCACTACCCACAAGAAGCGGTTAGGCGGGTAGAGAGGGCTGTGTGGCGTGGACTGGGCGGTTCTTTAGGTAAGAGGGCGTTGGTAACACACAAAAATGTTCAAATGTTTGTTAACCTTATGGGACTTAACTACGGGGTCATCAGTCCCTAAACTTACAAACTACTTACGAACTACTTACGAACTAGGACGGCACAAATATCCATGCACGAGGGGGGATTCAAACCCCCCACCGTGGGAACACACACAGAGGGTTTCAATCTGTAAGAATGCACGTCACACAAGACGAATGTAAATTGTTGTGTGAGGGAAGTACCAGAGGTCCAAGCGCTAACAGAAAGCACTAACGCGCACATCGTTATAGGTGGGAGCTGGTTGCAAGTTCAGCCAAAATTCTTACAATGGGCTTAATGCTGTTCAGAAAGAGTAGACTCAAAATAGATGGTGGCGTGATACAGCCATCACAAGCAGTACCTCCTGTAAAGGAATTAAGTAGATACTTCCTGTGAACTGTTACGAACAGGAGTTATACTGTATTTGACAAACGGAATAAATTAATAATTCGTTAATTTTACTAACCCCAGACTCAGACAATCCGATTGCAGAAATGATCAAATAAATCTTGAATCAAATTTCAAAAACATACCTGAAGCATACAATTATTAGAATTGTGGTGACTAACTTACCCTCGATATATTTGCAAAAATACATGTTCAAAACCGGAAGTAAGCACAAAGCAGTCGCCGAAAAGTATCAAAATGTTGAAATGTTTGTAGAGCTTATGGGAGTTAACTACGGGGTCATCAGTCCCTATACTTACAAACTACTTATGAACTAGCAAATGCTAAGTACAGCACAAATATCCATGCCCGAGGGGGGGGGATTCGAACCCCCGACCGTAGTGGCCGTGCAGACTGACGACGCGCCGCAGAACTCTCGGCCACAGCGGCCGACCGAAAAGTATCTGTAGTAATTACTTCATGGACAAAAAATAGTTCTAAAAACACTAACAACTAGTAAGTGGGAGCTAAGAAAGACCATCGAAACATACAAACATAGCTTAACGCTTTCTCAAGTGACAATTTCACGAAACTAACAATGTGAATGTACATCAGATTGACAGAAAGTGAGAGATTTATAACAAATTAACAAAAAGTGACATCAACGTGGACGTAGAACTCTTTCTGTTTCTCTGTCCTTGCCGCATATATTTAAAAAGAATTGAATATTTTCATGACTATTATATCAACACGGAGAGTTAAGACTCCAATAGGGTTTATATAGTATTGTAGAAAATATAGGCAGATCAGACATTTAATTCTACATTTTTCCCTACTTATGTAATTTGGTGCAATACATTCCGCTGGCCGCGTCTAAGTTGGTATTGTTATGTCTCCACAAAAAGCGATTAACGTACCTACTGGAAAATTTAGTTGTCCCAAAAGTGACTAATATTTTGCAGATTTCGTTATTCAACGAATGGAACTTCAACGGCTTCTGTTGGATTGTCAGTTTCCGTGAAGTACTGAACGACTAATGGAAACAGCGTTGTGGTTTGACGCGTCGGTGCCTTGTTACAATTGTTTTAGACATTCGTACTCTTGGTGCGAGAACATTTTTAACCATCTCTGTAGCTTTGGCCGTGGCTGAAGAGCGCTTTGCGGCGATTTTGGAGTTGGGATACATGGTGGCACTCCGTTTTACAATACAATGGCGAGAACAGGACTGATGATAGTTGACAACTTCATAAGCTGATAGTTCTACAGCAGAATGAAGATGTGTCCTTTAGTCAGGAATGTAGATGATGGTGTGACATTTATGCCGTTAACAGCAACTGGGGTCGTGTTAAGCCTGCGACGTGCGAATCTTTCTAGCTGACGCCACTTCAGCAACTTCCGTGTCAATGATGTAATGACGAGGACTACACAATAGCCAATCCCCAAGCAAAGAAAATCCCCTACCCGACCGGAAATCGAACCCGGGCAGCCTGCGTTGCACCACACCACGCCGTCCACTAAACTACAGAGGACACGAATGTAGAAGAAATGGGGCTCCGACGTCGATGCTACCGCGAATCTACTTGTTTGAATCTTCCTAGGAATATGATGTCTTACATGTGCCTTACCTCTGCTAGTTACTGGCGAGTATACAATAAGACTTTAGTCATCGATATGCACTTCACGTCCTATATAGATGCAGTAAACACTTCATCATTACTAAGTTGCATTTTTTTTATATTACACTAGCTGAAAATCCAGCGTTGCCCGGGTATTTATTTATTCCTGCAATTTTTCAGGTATATATTCATTTGTCTGTAAAATCTCTTGGGAATACTATTAGTAGTAAAGAAGTAATAATTAAAACTTAGTGCGTGATGGGGCGGTTTTCCATGAACGTTACTGTTCATGTGCTCTTATTTCAAGAAGTACGTGTTGTAATGAGACAATTTAGAAGCTACACTCAACTGTCTTTAAAATATCCTGCGGCTACAATTTTTAGTGTACAAATAATAAATTGTAACGTCATACCGAATGCCCTAGTTTTACACCATAAACAGCGGAAAAATAGTAAGCGAGAAACTTTTTTCCTTTCATTATTTTGCTATGGTTGCCAGCGAGAAAAAGTTTAATAAAGGTTTGAAATTACGTTTAAAGTTTGTTGCAAGTAGCTAAGTACTGTCATTCTCATACAGTGTATTTCAAAATCCCGCCACATTATGTGTCAGTTTTTTACTATTCCTATTGTTTATGACGTCATATCTTCTGAACGATGTGTCGTATGTGATTCTTAACCCTGCAGCAATTGTTACCTCACGGTAAAGAAAAAATTGGTTCAAATCGGTGGAGTGGTTTAGGAGAAAATAAGCAGCTTTGTCGCTTAATGCAGCAGTTTTTCGCGCATCTTATTGTTTATGACGTCATAATTCGTGAACTATGTATTGTACGTGATTCTTACACTTACGGCGACTGTTCTCACGGACTGAACCTTACGTGTACAAAATTTAATAAAGATTGGAACAAAACTGTAAATTTGTTTGCAACCCGTACACAAAAAATCACAAACCCACAAACATACGGACACACTGCTTTATATATTAGATTTAGAATGAATCGTCTTAATCAGACCGCTATTGAAATGGGTACTGCCCGATTCTTCCGCAGATCGTTTTGTATATATGGTATCATCTCCAATGTTGACGCTAGGTTTAAAAGGTCGATACAGGATATGCAATATGCAAAGCCATGTGTGACACTTTGTCAACATATACTTTTTGATAAAATTAATGGAGGCTGCATTTACATGTCGCGGTAACATATGGCATAACTTCAGTACTTGAGTCAAGCTAATATCAGTGTTTCGCAAAATTGGTACAAAATTAATATTAGTTGGGATGTCGGCACAAGAAGGGCCATAACGGTTACGATCTCAACGGAACGGATGAAAAGGCTAAACATCTCAACCTTCCCCCATCCAACAACCGCGTTGCCAATCCGCGTTTCTATAAAACGCATGGGATATGAGAGGAGACAAATAGGACGTTATCTCTGGTTAACAGCTCGTCGAAACAGGAGGATGAATGCAAATCAGCTGCATCGTACTCTCCAGGCAGCAACAGGACGCGCAATATCAACACAAACTGTCAGAAATAGCCTTCGGGAATGTGGCCTCTACGCACGGAGGCCTATGGTGTGTGTCCCATGAAAACCACAACGTTTAGGCAGCAAAAACGGGTGCGGAACATCAGGATTGGAGTCTTAACGAATGGCGCCGGGCCGGCCGCGGTGGCCGAGGGGACTGAGGCGCTTCAGTCACGGTCTGCACGGCCACTACGGTCGGGGGTTCGAATCCCCCCCTCGGACATGGATATTTGTGCCGTCCTTAGTATTAGCTAGTTCATAAGTAGTTTGTAAGTTTAGGGACTGATGACCCCGTAATTAAGTCCCATAAGCTCTACCAACATTTGAACATTTTGAATGGCACCGGGTTCTGTCCACAGATGAGTCAAGATTTTGTGTTCAGCCGGACAATCGTGGTTCCCTCATCTGGAGAGAATGTGGAACTCTGAACAATCCTGATTATGTGCAGCAAACACCGTATCTCGGTGGTGAACGAATGGTGTGGGCAGGAGTCAGTATTGGTGGACGTACGGACCTCTATGTCGTTCAGATGTAGAGAGACGAGACCCTTCTACCTTTTGATGTGGCTTACGCTGGTGCCACAGAAGATGGGTTCCTTCCGGTGCCCGATAACGCTCGTCCACAGAGAGCTGCACTTGTGGACAACGTGTTTGAAGCTGGGGGAACTGAACGAATGGAGTGGCCAGTTTGTTCACCGAGCTTATACTCGATTGAGCATGTTTGGGATGCACTTGGCAGATGCACTGCAGCAAGATCAGCACCTCCCACAACGTTGCACGCAAGGAAGCATGTCCAAACAGCCCTCAAGAGCTGATTGATTCATACTGTCCACGTCACGCAGGTGTGCAAGTGTACTGGCCGTCAGATATATTCACACACCATATCTAAGAGCAACGAGAATGTCTTTCACTATTATGATAGCCGCATGGTGCCTCGCTTTAAGTAAACGCCATGTAATCCTCAAGTAAAGAGTTGAAAGAGCAAAATATTGTACAGTATCTCACACAAATTCCAATTGTAACCAATACCTGAATAGAATTGGTTACCATATGCATATTGTGTATCTCACCTGATCCCCTAATTGTTTTGTCCCCGCGCTGCGACAGGCTTGTCCTTGAGAACATAGTCGGGTGGAAACGGGCAGCGACGCCATGTATTTCGCCGATACTTGATCGTGCGCTTGTTATGTGGCTCACTTCGGCTACGCGGAGATACGCTATCTACCCTCTCTCACGGCAACTACGCTCGCGTAATCGGCCCAGATTGGGATCCGCACGCGGCTGCAATATGTATATTGACAGAATGCGTACGCTCGCTACTTTTTTCCAACCAATACAGGACAGGGTCTCTCAAAACTATGTAAATTACTATACCAATGAAATACTTGTCAACGAGGTAACATAAAAAAAACGCTGCTGAATTTGCGAGCAAACTAGATAACACTTTTGTACGTCTTAGCTACAAAATACTCAGACGAACTATTGACTGAAGAATTGACATACTACGTTTACATGCAACATCTTCCGGAAGAAGAAAACCGAACTTCGTCATCCGTTTTTACCAAATCAAAACATCAAATGTTTGTTAAGCGTAAGGGACTTAACTGCGGGGTCATCAGTCCCTAAACTTACAAAGTACTTATAATCTACCTTATATTAAAAACACAAAATTCCACGACCGAGGGTGGATTCGAATCCCGACGAGAAAGGGCCTCGAGAATAGGAGCATCGCGCCTCAATGCGCTCGGCCACTCCGCCGCGGCTGCTGCTGTCGTGTTTACATGTTATAGCCTGAAGTGAATTTCCTAGTCCACTTAATATGGCCGCTGAAAAACAGCTGACTCAGTTCCTGATTTAAGTCCGTACAATCGCTATTTTTCTTTATTTAAATACACAGATTCAATGCTTAATCTAATATTTATACCTCTTTCATTGTATAAAGTGTCACTTTGTCCATATAAGCCGAATTTTTTTAGCAAGAAAACACAATCTGACAATCCAAGAAAGTTTCAAACCCGGTTGCGTTTACATGGGCACGAAGATCTATTGTGGAACTGGAAAACCGGGCCGCGGTGGAGTAGCCGAGCGGTCTAAAGCGTCTCGCTGCGGAGGTTCGAGTCCTCCCTGTGGCATGGGTGTGTGTTTTGTCCTTAGGTTACTTTACCTAGGTTTAAGTAGTTTGTAAGCTACGGACTGATGACCACGCAGTTTGGTCCGATAGATTTACAAACATTTGAACATTTGGAGAACCGGTTT
The DNA here is from genome assembly GCA_026315105.1 of Locusta migratoria. Taxonomy (NCBI): domain Eukaryota; kingdom Metazoa; phylum Arthropoda; class Insecta; order Orthoptera; family Acrididae; genus Locusta; species Locusta migratoria. Next base: position 163,709,613 of record CM048746.1, read on the forward strand.
ACAGAAGTGGATTTCCAGAATCGATTTTGGAGTGTTTACATGAACAACCAAAAGCGGATTTGGGAAATCTGCATACGAAAGCCGGTTTTGGGAGACCATGTAAACGGGGTGACACTGACGTCGTGACCCATCAGCTTAGATTTGAGAGGCAGTGCTAACCCTACTGACTTATATTACGGTATATATTAAGGGGAGGCAAATCTACGTTTCATAAGACGTCGAGATTTGGAGACTAATACTGACAATGCTGACTGGAAGATTACCACTTAAACACAAACCAGACAGTAGCTGTAAGAATTGAGGGTGATGAAGGAGAAGCAGTGATTGAGAAGCGAGTGAGACAGGATTGTAGCGTATCCCCGATGTTAATACCCTGAGCAAGCAGCAATGAGACCTGACAAACACTTGTAATCATCATACTGTGAAGTAAAACAGATTTCCCCTCTGAAGAGTCTTTAACAGACGAGCGCAATACAACGTACAGCTGTTCGTAAACTTACGGGACAAAGTGCTAAGGGCATCGGTGCCTTGGCTTACGAACTAACTTATTCGAAGTACAATACACACTCTCATCTCCGAGGGATGACTAACTTCCGGCGGTACCGGCCGCGCAATCCGTGACATTACGCCTCAGACCGCGCGGGCATTTCCGTGTGGCAAATGTCAGGAAAGAAAGAGAAAATAATGACCAATCAGCCGACACGACCAAATAGAGATTGTTGTGCGATTAGATGTTCACGCTACTTAATTGCAAAACAAATTTTTGTGGAAACATATTGATATCACAACTGTGGTTTTCCTATTAAGTTTCTTTGGGTCGAATCTCTTTCAGGTGAACCATTAGTTGGATGAAGACGAATTTGGATGCCGATTTGGTACGATTCGTGAGCACAAGGCTGCCGGTTGCACAGCGTTCCACCTCTCACTTTTAAAGTACCATTACCACTACCGCACGTCGACAATCATCGGTCACATAACAGTAAATCGCACTCAAAATGGAGAAAGAATTTCCATTTTAGATGACTGAGCTGCTATTGAATGTCCCAACCTACAATAGCATATACGTTTTGATATGTCACTACAAGATGTGACATGACAGGTGTTTGAAATGAAAGTCTCCTGTGTGAAACTGTACCAGTGTCTTCGTCCTGCCCCGTAGGAGTGGCAGGCTCCACGTTTCGGACCGTGCGGCCGCTGCCGTCAAAGGTAGAAGACCTCAGGTCGCGCGCGAGCCTATGTAAGGTCTGTTCGTAGTTATTCATGAAAATGTTGTACATATGCTCTGAAGTATACAACTACACACAATAATATATGTAGTTAGCACAATACACGCATTCCCAAGGTGACTTCATATGGGGCCACTGTCTATGACTATGCATCTTCAAACCTAACCTATAGTTTTTCGATCCAGAACGCAATGACTACGAACACCGTCCGAGACAGAAATTGGCAATTTTGGACGAAGTTACATCTGAATCCGAATTAGACAACGATGAAAGCGAATTTGACGATAATCATGAACCTACTGTTGACATTATTCGTGAAGACAAGTTTACCAGGTCCATCACGTAGTACACCCTCTCCCTCCCCCAAGAAATTCAAAGCACAAGTGCCCATGGAGAAGAGAAAGTCTGAAGAAAACATGCCGCAGCATGGGTCTCCGAAACGTTGCGCGTACAGTAGTAGGAAAAAGACCTCTCATAGTTACAGATGCCGTTGTAAAACATGTGGTGCTGTCTTATGTTTGTCATCTGATATTGTTTTATTCTTTTGATAAGTAGTTATTTTGAGGCTATTCATGGTATGTTGCGTGTTTTCATATGTATTGTGAGCATTGGCATTTGCCACAGTGTATTCAATTGAAACCAACCCCCCATGCGTAAGCAAATGTACAAAAAATTAACAAATTGTTATTTTCATTTCCTTGTAGTAAATTTGAACTCTTTCAGTCAGGTTCCACATGAGATTCAGAGGTTTTATGTCCAGTGTCTCGAGGGTTTAAGGAAGGTTCCAGTGTATACGCAATTTGGAAAGTAGATGTTTTTTCGAATTTTTCAAAATTACTTGTTGTATCAAGTTATTTTACCTATCGATTAGTTCCTTAGTTTTCACACTTTGCGCTTATCCATCTTAAACGCGCTATATTGCAAAACAATCTGTGACCTTTTCAATTCATAATGAATGTTATGAGGAAGTTCGTAATTTTACCATTAAAGAAATTTCACCTAGGCATACCTTTTGGTATTATTGGACCCCTACTTACTTTATCCCTTTCAGACACTGCGTGCACAATTGTGCGGTTCTGGTTTTGCTTGCTTTATTTCTTTGTGATTCACGCTAGGAAGTATTGGCCAGCATCACACAATTGTGAATGGAGCGTGGTAACATGCCCAACATCTTTTAATTCCATGTTTCTACAATGCGTGACACCAGCAGTCGGCAAAGTTGGGAAACTTCCAATACACTTACAATGGCAGCAAGAAACACTTTTTGACAAGGTGTTGATATCCTTGTTTTGACATGTGAAGGTATCACATTTGACAGCCAGTTGATTTTATATGATCATGTGAAGTTATGTCATTTATTTGAAAGGCATGTTACTGTAAGACCGTGCAAATCATAAAAATCTGAAAGCCCAAAACAGACAATTGTTTAGGTAATTTTTTAATAAATTTTCTTTTTGTAATAAATTAATGAATGTATTTTGTAACTTAAACGTCCCTACATCTACAGGGGATACTCTGCAAATCATATTTAAGTGCCTCGTAGACCGTTCATCGAACCACCGTTAAACTATTTATCTCCCATTCCATTCTCGAATAGCGCGCGGGAAGAAAGAACACCTGAATCTCTCCGTTCGAGCTCTGATTTCTCGTATTTTATTCTGATGATTCTTCTAACTATATAGGTGGTTCGCCTTTCTTAAGACATTATCAACTTGTTCTTTCCAGTTTAAGTCTGAAGCAATAGTAATTCCTAGATATTCCGTGGAGTTTACGGCCTTTACTTTTGATTGATTTATCTTGTAAACAAAGTTTGGCGTATTTCTTTTCGTACTCATGTGGACGACTTCACACTTCTCATTATTTAGAGTCAATTGCCAATTTTACACCGTAGTGATATCTTATTCATATCGTTCTGCAGTTGGTTTTCATCTTCCGATTATTTTACTAGACGGTAAATGACGGCGTTATCTGCAAACTAGCTAAGAGAGCTACTTAGATTTTCTCTCAAATCGTTTATGTAAATAAGGAACAGCAGAGAACCAATAACACTACCCTGTAGAACGCCCGATATCATATCTGTTTTAGTCTATGTCTTACCATCGATTACTACGAACTGTGTTTTCTCTGACAGGAAATCCCCTAACCAGTCGCAAATTTGGGGCGATATGGCATAACCACTAAATTTGATTAAAAGCCTTCTGGAAATCAAGAAATACGGAATCAGTTTGAGCACCCTTGTCAATAGCACTCAAAACTTCTCAGGTGCTACGGTTTAAATGGTGTGCCGTGACTGCTTCAATGAAAGAAACACGTTTGCCTCCAAGTGTCAGTTATCACGCCCAGTAGCCAATGGATGATACGGGTCGCTTTGTATTACCCTGTGTTCGGGCCCTTGTGGAGCTAATAACTCGCTGTTGCAGTGTTGAATAACAGACACGGTGAAATCAAGTAAAGTAACCACTAAACATACTGCTCTCTCACCACAAGGCGGAGATATCTGTTTGCAAGTTGGAACGTTCTTATTAGAACACTCAGAACGTGGAAGGAGGTCGCCAAAAATTGCCCTTCGCGCTGGTGTCAGTGCAGAAATACACACAGTTCATGCCGACGCGGTTATCGAAACAGTTAATGTAGGGCTTTTTTGAGGTTCAGGAGAAGGAAGAAGCAAGACTTTGCGATCCACAGGTTGATAAACACTGCTCTACTGTAGTGTAAGTAGTTCGTTAGTCTAGGGACCGATGACCTCAGCAGTTTGGTGCCTTAGGCTAACGAACATTTGAATTTGTCGACTCACTCACCAGTTGACGATACCAACGGACAGCCTTTGGGATCCCGCAGCCGTCGTCAGCAGAAACAGCGGCCGGTATCACCGCAGACTTCCGCAGCACCTGCGCTCACATCCGCACCAGGTGCGACGTCTCCAACTTGTTCAGACTCGGCGCAGAACCTCAAAACGTCTTAATTGAAGTCACCGCGTCAATTGGAACCTAAAGCTTCTTAATCCGAGGGGATACCCGCAGTTGTTTGAACCGTAGAGTAGCTTAGATTCACTAGAGAAACACGTCTTAAATACGGATTTAAGAACTACGTACACATAGGGCAAATTAAGTAGAGAGATTGGAGTGATGGACGATAGTGATGTTTGGGAAACCGGCACGCGTTAGGTAGGTGTGTGTACGAGGCGAGGCGGACCGCGGCAAGGCGAGAACTGCGTCCCGCCGCGGCTGCGGTGTGGTGTGGTGTGCTGATAAGCCTCCCCACTAGACTTCCTGCTGCACACGGCTAAGCGACAACGCGCCAGCCTGTTTGCAAACACCTAGCGAGCCAACAGCCAGCCTCACACAGCGCTCTCGTGGGAACTGCAGCGTGGTCCCCACACAACGGCACCAAGGTCCCTGTCTTACAATGCACGTTAGCTGCACTGGCCCTGCTACTTCCTATGTTGCTTAATTGACAACGAACATCACTCAAAATCATCATCTTTACCTTTCAAGACATGCCTTTCAACGCTCAGTCTGAACAATTGTCCCCCTTATAAAATTCCTCCACGATTCCCTTAATCAATGCTAATACTGATGCCTCATCTGATGTTAAGCCTATTACTTCAAAGTCATTCTTGACCAGATCCAAGTACTTTCCTTACTGTTCTACTTCGACTCCTCCTACCATCTACTGCCGAACCCATGACTCTCAGGTAACCAATTAAGCCCGTTCGCTCTAACTGGTTCTTCTATTTCGTTAGGACCCTTCAGGATCTCCCAAGGCTTGTTTTGCACTACATCTTCCTTCTCAATACTCATTCGTCCTCTAGTTCCTTGTGTTGATTGTTTTTTCTTATGCTGTGACACCTTTGATTTGGGTGTCCGACCACCTCTGACCATCCACCAACTACTACTGCCTATTATTCCTAAAGCCTGCCAATCATTTCTGACTTCCTTCACCCGGTTGCCTCATCGTCCATCCTCATGACGTGCCTAACAAATCTTAACCACCTCCTCTGTATCTCGCTCGATATAGGTTTAATACAAACAGTTCCTGTCGTCTTCAAAATGTTCAAATGTTTGTAAATCTATGTGACCCAACTACCGTGGCCATCAGTCCCTAAGCTTACAACTCAAACTAAGGAACATCCCCCCCCCCACACACACACCCAGCACACGTACACGTATGCCCAAGAGAGGACTCAAACCTCCAACAGGAAGTAGCTGCGAGCTCCGCAGCTAAGCGCGTTACAGCCTTCGGTCATTCCACCACGACGTCCTGTCATGTTCTGTGCAATCATAAATCCCCATGCTTTAGTGCCACATTCGTCTCTCAAAAATTTCCACTCTTTCTCCAAATTGTATACAAGCTCTCATGCCGAGTGTGATCGTTTGTGATGCATACAGTTCAGTACTTCTCACAGTTGCTGTGTAGTGTCGCAATTTAGCATTCCGTGACTGATTTTTCTTGCAACATGTCTTTCACCACATACCGGAGCTTCTGCGAAAGCTGTGTCGTGTCTACTGCCTTACTGTTGCTCTGTTTTCTACCAGTTACCTTCTCCCCAAGTTGCAGAAACTGTCTACTTCCTCAACCATGTGGCCATCTATCTTCAAGTCGTATGCAGTGTTCAACTTATTATATGCAGTCTTCAATCCGACCTATTCTACTATTTCCGATACATATTTTAGTGGTGCCTTTGCCTCTTCTTTCTCATTTCATGTCATCAGCGAATGCCAAGCAGTCCCTATTGCACCGTGTTTCACGTTGTACCCTATTTGTACACCTTTGATCTTCTTGTTACTATTTACTTGTGTACACTGTTTCACTACTACTTCGTCCAAAACCAGGTTAAATAAAATTGGAGACAGCCCATAACCCCTTGCCAGGCTTCTGTTTTTATGTCGAAGCTATCTTTCAGCGTAATGCGATGCCTTTACCTGGCAAAAGTGTAGCTTAATGTTTCCTTTATTATTGCCTGTGTTGTACCATCCAGTCTGCTATCTTCTAACACAACAAGCAGAGTACTTCTGTCAACTGAATCGTAGGTCATTTCCAAAATGTCCATAAATGTCGCTATTATCGTTTTTCCTTCCCTGTGTCTACTACCCTTTTTTATGGCAAATATCAGTTCTGCACAGTTCCTTCGTTTTCTAAAGCCACACAGACTATCGTTGTCGACTCAATTGTTCTTCAACTCTGTTCAGCAAGATGCTCGAGAAAACCGTATACCCTATGTTTAAGAGAGAGATGCGCGTGTAATTATCCAATACTTTTATGTCTCTTCCTGTATAGTTATAAACTGCTTCATCTATAGTTCCCTTGTGCCACTGTTCTCAGCTATTAGTACCTGGAATCATCCTTATTACCTTATTAATACGATTGAGGTTACGAATATTTAAGTACCCTGCATCCACCAAGCTTTCACTCCCATAAAACATAGTTGGTCGAAAGGTTGAACGGTGCATTCCTAACTTAAGTCTTGGTACTGACGTCTTTCTTGCAGAAGAATGGTCTTGGCAGAGTGCTCACTGCATTAGCTTTGCTACACCTTCGTTCGAATTCTTTCACCCTAAGTACTCTGAACTGTACCTGTCCCTCCTATTTGGCATTATCTATATATCTTTCCCTACAGATACTTTCGCTTTGGTGATGCTGATCCTCATACCATAAATTTCACATTTCTGATCTAGCTCTGAAATTCAATCAAATCTGCCGTCATCACTGAGTCATCCGTATATGCGAGACTGCTCGTAGGTTCCTGTAGTCATGTTCTAGTTCATGAACCTTTGACAACTTATCAGTGGCCAAGTAAGTGATCCTGACAGTCGGTATACCAGTTACTTTGGAATAAGGTTGGGAATATCAGACATATTCTGTTTCGTGGTCACCTTTGTGCTCATTCGGCGAATACTGCCAAATGCACAGTTTAGTCCATCAGCCGTTGGGGGTAAATGGCAATGGGGACCCGGGCAAGTAAAGCTAGCAACCTGCCTCTCAGATACTCCTATCTCGTGTTGGAACGACGAGACCAAAATGCCTCGTACCTTTGGAAGTAACAGTGTCCCATCTGTAAAACGCACACACGAACAACCAAATTGAAAGCACTCAGTGAGGTTGCAGAGCGACCAAGTCATTAACTCGTTGGATTTTCAGTTATTCTCCTAAATCATTTGATAGTTTATACTAATGCCGCGGTTGTGTTCTTTAGAAGATCACGTCCGATTACCTCCTCCATTATCGACCATTTCAAGTTTTTGCTTAATCTGGAGCGACTTCTTCGTTGACGGGAGCAATAATCCCTTTTCTTGGCTCCAGACTTATTACATGATCCAGTTACATTGTTTAGACTTAGCAAAAATGTTCAAATGTTTGTTAAGCTTATGGGACTGAACTACGGGGTCATCAGTCCCTAAACTTACAAACTACTTATCATCTACCTTATACTAAGGACGGCACAAATATCCATGCCCGAGGGGGGATTCGAACCCCTGACCGTAGTGGCCGTGCAGACCGTGACTGGAGCGCCTTAGTCCCCTCGGCCACCTCGGCCGGCTTAGACTTAGCCATTTCAAATGATTCCGCTCTTGAACCGAAAGACAATGGCTGACTATTTTTACATCAAATAAAGGGTTCTGTATCCGCATTACGAGAACGAATGCACTGTTTTCGTTGTGCCCCCAACAACAGTGCATTTGTTCTCGTAATGCAGATACGGAACCATTCATTTGATGTACAAATAGTCAACCATTGTCTTTCGATCCAAGAGCGGAATCATTTGCGAAATGGCTAAGCATGTAAACTGTTCTCAAACCGCCCTGCCTAAAGTATATGGTGCATAGTACAATGGCGCTGTTGAAAACTGGGGTGGCGAGAACTGAGGTGCAGCACGGGCGAAGGATGACACGGTTGAAGGAAGGCAGCGGAAATGTGTACACGTCCACTGACTGGGAAGGTCCCTTCTCGGGTGAATCACGTCCGGTGAATGAACACATGGCCGCGGGTGCGACCAGCGTGGCACGCCTGAAACCAAACATCCTGCTAAAAGTTCAACGTTCAGATCGGAGGGAGTGGTGTTGTCTGGAGGACGCTTAGGAATCGTGCCCTACGTGACATCTTCGTTCTGGCAGGCCAACTAGATCAACACACTGTATCTGCCCTTAGGGACCATGGTCGCCTATACATACTGTTCGTCTTTGCTCTGCTTGGTGGCATCTACCAGCTTGCAACGTGTCACACAGCTCACAGTGTACGTGCATTTATTGCCCTTGATACAACACTCCCAGTATTTGACCTCAACTAAGAATGGCTGGGATCACCTCAGTCAGGGTGTCACACCATGTATGTTCAACCGATAAACTTAGAGCAGCTGGCCAAGAGACTTGAGCTGGCATGGTTACTTGTCGGTACGTTCTGACTGTGCCTGCACTTCTCGCAGCGTCCAGCGCAGCAAAATGAGCTTGCTGAATCTTGAAAAGTGGGCCTGTTAATGTGAGCCAGTCCAGTATCGTTGAACAACCACCTCCCCATGACGACGGCGCTCCATCACAGCAAAAACGTTGTTCACAATTCAAGGTCGTTGATCACGGCACGTCTTGCTCGACAACGTCCTTCACGTGCTAAACAGGTGTCTTAACGGACTACCTAAGCAGCATAAAGTCCGCACTATCTTCCTAGCCATTTCCACCCGAACCCACATGCTCGTATGGGTTCAAATTTTACTTTCTTATCCCGATGTCAATCTTCTGGTATGCTTCCAACCAACATGCAATGCTAGTTCAGGCTCTGCTCTTCGCATGCACGATCATTGCATGTCGGTTAAAATCATATCAGAAGACTGATGTCAGAGGAAAGGGGAAATCAGAAGTAGCACGATCATGAGGGCTCGGGTGTAAAGGGGTAGAACATTCTGGCAATGTTGAAGTTAACGCTCTAAGGCGCCTTGCTGCGGAGTGCGCTTCTTACCTTACTCTCGGGCTTGGGTATGTGAGTTGCCCTTAGCATAAGTTAGTTTAAGTAGTTTGGAAGTCTAGGGATTGATAACTGCACTTTGGTCCCATAGCTTTACAAACAATTGAATTTGATTCTACTGTCCGCCAACGATATCCTCAGAGATGCATTGTGATGCTGATAAACACGCACAGTATACAATAAGCTGTAATTTGCAGCCATTTCCTCGCGTCTTGACCGGTTTCTTAAAGGCAATGATGAGAACGCACACTAAACACAAAAACGCCCTCCTCTCCCGTATTTCGCTGTTGAATCGCCCCTCTATAGCCCAGAGCTTTCGCCAGGGTGTAGAGTAGTGCCATCAAGGATGTTGCGCGGATAGTAAATTCAGAAAAGCATATATTACGCCCTTCTCTTCGTTCAGTACGTGCTATACTTGGAAATTAATTTTAACAAAATGTATTCTTCTTTACAGAATTAATATTAGTGAAAAGGTGTCCGTGAAACTATATGTATTAGAAGGGTGTCGCCGTTAGGAAAAGTTTGGAAAACTGTTTTAGGCATACGCCAAAATCAAGACTACTATTATTTATTTACTCTTTATTAGAGCCGCAAAACTACTATGGTCATGACAAAATATGACTGACTGGATTAAGCAAGAACAGACAGACTCAAAACTGGAACTCTTTGGGATATCCAGAATAACACACTAAAATAGTGAGTGAGGTAAATACAGGAAAGGTTGGGGAAATGCCAGCTGACTATATTATAACCCCATACTGCTTCAACAAGCCTTTCAATATAACAATTGGAAGTAGGGAGCAGTGGGAGAAAATAGTTCGACACCGTAGGGGGGATATTGTCTGGTTCACTGACGGGTCCAAATCAGACCAAGGTGTTGGGGCTGGGTATATGGGGTGCAGCCAAGACTGGAGGGCGTCATCTCTCTAGGGAAACTGGACTCAGTATTTCAGGCCGAAATCACTGCCATCAGGGCGTGTGTGGAGGAGAATTTGCGTACGTGCTACAAAGATCGTAGCATCTATATCTATTCAGACGGCCAGGCAGCCCTGAGATCACTGGCAGCTCCTGCAACAAGGTCTAAAAGTGTTGCAGAATGTCACAGGGTTCTGGTGCAGCTAGGGGAATGCAATAGAGTGAACCTATTGTGGGTCCCTGGCCACTCGAGGATCAGTAGCAACGAACATGCCGACAGATTAGCCAGGATGGGGGCAGTGACTCCATCTATTGGACCGGAACCTGTCCTGACAATAACCAAGGCAATGATCAAATTAGAGCTACGTAACTGGCTCAGAAGACAGCACGTAGAATATTGGACCAAAGTCCATCAACAAAAACATGGCAAGGTTATGATGCCAAAGCCATGTTTTAAAAGAAGCTCTGCAATCCTGGGCCTGAACAGGAGAGAGATTAGACTCATTGTTGGATTGCTGACAGGCCATAGGAATTTCAAAAAACACCTACATACAATGGGAATAACAGAAGAGGACCCTAAATGTAGGATCTGTGATGACGGTGATGAAACTGCATCACATCTAATCTTCGAATGCATTGCATTGGAGAGTAAAAGGCACAGAACATTTGGGACAACCAGACCCGAAGAAACTGTCTAATAAAGAACTGGTAAAGGGACTCCTTGCACTGTTCAAGGGCATTGGTTGGCTTTACTAGATATAGAGGGAGCGATACCGCACAATAAACTTCGTTTCGGTGCGGGCAGTGGCGGGTTGGACGAAGACACTTTTGGCTTCCCTGAGAAAATCAAATCAAGCATGGGCAGAGTTAAATTTCCTTTCCCATGTTAGTGTGGTGGATAACAAGTAAGACGCGATCAACAGAGCACCGGGTCATCGGCTAAAACATCGGACAACTCAGACGGAAAACACAAAGTTTGACGGAGACGGATAAAAAAAACGGGCACTGCAACAGAAGTTGGCGAACAGTCAACAGTTGGCAACAGTGGCCGCAAAGTGGGGCAGGATCGCCGCATAGGAAGCGACTGTGTTATGACATAGCGGCGAGAGGGCCGTGAGGAAGTAGACCAAGCAAAAGGGAGGGGTTGGTTGGTTGGTTGATGTGTGGGTGGGACCAAACAGCTAGGTCGTCAGTCCCATGACCTCTGTATGGAGTGCAAGCCAGGGTGTGGTCGGCTAAGACCGTGACGACAGTAAAATAGAGGAACTAAAAGGAGGTTAAAATCAAGTAGAACAGGACTAAAACCAATAGAAAAAACGGGATTCTGCAAGGAACGTTGCGACAAATCGAGAATCCGGTTAATTAATGAAAGATACAGGAGAACAGTGTATGCTCCTAAAAGAGAAGCCTAAAAATGTAAAAAGGGAAACAACGTGGATTAAAACCAAGTTAAAAGGAGAAATGGAAGTCGTCAAGGGGAGGGGAGAGCTCCAAACCCACCCATCCTGTCCAAGCGTCAGCAATAAAATCTTATAGCCGAGAGAAAAACCTCTTTCACGGATAAACGCAAGAGTTCTGTCAGATATCCGTGAATCATTCGCTAAAACCGAGAGCAATGAGTGCGGAATTCCGTATTTGGCACTGAGCGCCAAGAGGAGCGGACATTCCACTAAGATATGAGCCACAGATTGTAGGGCCCCACAACCCCAATGTGCGGGAGGTCGATTACGCAAAAGAAAACCATGGTTCAGCCTGGAATGACCGATGCGGAGACGACAAAGGACAGCGGATTCTCTTCGAGAAGGGCGTAAGGAAGCACTCCAAGCTGCAGTGGTCGACTTGATGGAGCGTAGTTTATTAGACAGAGCAGTAACCGCCAGTTGTTGTTCCAGTCCTGTATGAGTAGCGATCCCATCTGCACCTTCAAATCAAAAAGGGAGGAGTTTGATCTCCGTGAGTGTGTGGTCTTGAACGGAAGACCAATGCGAATACCAGAGTGATGCCACGGACACTACAGCACGGAGGTCTTCCGACGGAACGGAATGGATAGCAAGCCGGGGGAGGGAAATGGCTGCTCTGTAGCATTACTCCAGGCCACAGCGCGATTTATTACTCAAGGTATCTTCAGTGACCACTGGAAATTACCATGCAGTCTGCTGTATGATTACATTGCTGCTTCGTGTTACGAGTGATCCCTTTGCTTTGCCAGACAGGGAATGCGTTTGTCACCAGGGTATATAAACGTGGGTAGCAGCGGATGCGCGCGTCTCCCACGGTAAGTTAGGCACCTAGGGGCGTTAGTGTCCTCCTGCTAAAAGACCGTCAACAGCACTGCCTGGAAGGTCACTAGCTCCTCCAACGCTTCGCCAGAAAGACTGTCAAACACACCGTCCTGTAACAACACTGCTTCCCAGAACACGCGGAGAAAAATTGCTTCCTGTGCCTCCACGCTACCTTCAGAAGACAGGGGGTGGACAAGATAACGTGAACACCGTGCAGTATACTAGTTGGCACCACTGGTTACGTGTCGACACAGCCGCCACCGCAGTGCGCAACTTACGCACGAAGTCTTGGACGTTACCTTGCAGTACACTATACCTTTTTTTTCTGCTACGGTCAACAAATAACTGACGAAACGTGCCGTCTCTTAGACTTCTACATCTACATATATACTCCGCAATCCACCATAATGTGCGTGGCGGAGGGTACACATCACCATTACTAGGCATTTACTTTCCTATTCCACCCCCCCAAATAGAACGAGGGAAAATAGAAGGCCTATATGCCTCTTTACGAGCCTTCATTTCTCTCGTCTGGTCTTTGTGATCACTACGCAAAATGTAAGTAGGCGGCAGCAAGATCGATCTACACTCAGGTTCAAGTACTGGTCCTCTAAATTTCCTCAACACAATTTCTCGAAAAGAACGTCGCCTTTCCTCCAGCGATCCCCAATTGTGTTGCCGGAGCATTTCCGTGACACTCGCGCATTGGTCGAACCTACCGCTAACAAATCTAGCTGCTCTCCTCTGAACCGCCTCTATGTCTTCCTTCAAACCGATCTGCTGCGGGTCCCAAATACTTGAGCAATACTCAAGACGTGGTCGTACAAGCGTTTTATACGCGGTCTCCTTTACAGGTGAAGTACATCTTCCCAAAATTCTCCCAATAAACCGAAGTCGGCTGTCTGCCTTACTCACAACTGTCCTTACATGTTCGTTCCATTTCATATCGCTCTGCAATGTTACGCCTAGATATTTGAACGACGCGACAGCATCAAGAAGCTCACTACTAATGCTGTATTCGAACATTATAGGATTGTTTTTCTACTCATGCGCATCACCTTACATTTTTCTACATTGAGAGCTAGCTGCCATTCTTCGCACCAACTAGAAATTTTGTCTAAGTTATCCTGGATGCTATTACAGTTAAACACGACACCCTCCCATACCACAGCATCATCACAAACAGCCGCAAATTACAACTTACTCTGTCCATCAGATCATTTATATAGATAGAAAATAATAGCGGTCCTATCACACTCCCCTGGGGCACGCCTGACGATACACTCGTCTCTGATGAACACTCGCCGTCGAGAACAACGTACTGCGTCCTATTACTTAGGAAGTCTTCCAGCCAGTCACAAATCTGTGAACCTATTCCATAAGCTCGTACCTTCGTTAGCAGTCTGCAGTGTGGCACCGCGTCGAACGCCTTTTTGAAGTCGAGAAAAACACAATCCGCCTGTTGTCCTTCGTCCATGGCTCGCAAGATGTCATGTGAGAAAAGGGCAAGCTGAGTTTCACACGAACGATGTTTCTTAAGCCCGTGCTGATTCATAGAAAGCAGCTTATCCGTCTCAAGAAAATTTACTATATTCGAGCTGACAATATGCTCCAAAGAGACCAACGCAGAGGGAGCGTCTGTGAAGGAAACGGTTGCACAGTTTAACGTTTTACTACCGGCAGTACCCTCGGTAATGACAGTGCACACAAATGAAAACGTCATTGGCGAAGAGGAATAGTGGGCGAAACCAGAACCGACAACGACCGACGAGCGTTAACGATGATTGTGGCCAGACAACACGAAACTACCATGGCAAAAGGGACTGCAAAACTCAACTCACTTGAGTAACATTATGGAGTGACAGCGATCTGATGACTGAATTCACACAAAAGTCGGCCTACATGGCAATATACTTTATTTTACGGTAACCTGTACCGACCATTTAAGTGGCCATCGTCAGACCTCTACAGCCAGTGTTAGCCACAGGTTGTTCTGAGGATGAGCTGCCTGAATAATACACGTCGACATCTTTCTCAGAGGATAACATTTGAAATGGCCGAAACCTTTTACCGTAAAATAAAATAAACGGCGATGTACACTGCCCTTCTGTGACCTCAGTGTTTCCATAAAAACATTACGTTGGGAGCCTAACATACACGGAAGCATTGCTAGAAACTTAGTAACGGAAGCTAACGCAGTACTACGAAGCAAGGGGTGCCACCATCATAAAACTGGACACTTGATAACGAAGTATGCGGTATGCTGCGATTAATCATCGTTTATCGCGCGGGAGTGGCCGTGCACTCAAACGCACCTCGCTGCGGAGTGCGCATCTGATGCTTGTCGGAGGTTCGAGTCCTCCCTCGGGCGGGCGGGCGGGCGCGCGCCCGCATACTCCTCGTAGATGCCGACACACACACACACACACACACACACACACACACACACACACACACACACACACACGCGCGCGCGTTTGCTTCCATGATGTATCCGATGTAGTAACTGTCACTAGTGTGCCTCTCATCTTTCGAGAGAGAGAGAGAGAGAGAGAGAGAGAGAGAGAGAGAGAGAGAGAGAGAGAGAGAGAGAGAAACAGTAGTATGTGATTGATAACTTTACTAATGAAATCCACATGTTAGGAGTAGCTCAATGCGACTAACTGATTCAGTAGCACTCTAATTTATAATTTCAAGGACGAGCTACTTGCATGTGTAACACTATGTATAGAAGCAGCTACAAATGGATTTACGGTAAAATGTTGATCAGTTTGAGAGATAATGGAAAAATAAGGTATGTAGCTGATCAGTTACACTATGCATTAAAGGGCTAATATAGGATTGAGAATAAAAAGCGCTACCACCCACATTAAAGATCGTATTATTTATGACAAGAACAGTTTCGGGCTGCTGCCCATCTTCAGGTGCTAAAATTTTCGCAATTTTTGTGTGTAGTCAGTTGGAGTTCAATTTAATTTTGGATACAAAATTAAATTGAACTCCAACATGCTGTTGTGGTCTTCAGTCCGCAGACTGGTTTGACGCAGCTCTCCACGCTACTCTGTCCTCTGCAAGTCTCTTCATCTGAGAATACGTTCGGCAACCTACATTCCTTTGAATCTGCTTACAGTAATCGTCCCTCGGTCTCCCTATACGATTTTTACCCCACACGCTTTCTTCTAATGCTAAGTTGACAATTCCTTGATGCCTCAGAATGTGTCCAACCAATCTATCCCTTCTCTTAGTCAGGATATGCCAGAAACTTCTTTTCTCCCCGATTTGGTTAAGCACCTTCTCATTAGTTACGTGATCTACTCATCTAATTTTCATCATTCGTCTGTAGCACCACATTTCAAGAGCTTTTATCATCTTTTTACCTGAACTACTAATCGTCCACGTTTCACTCCCATACAATACTACACTCCAGACAAATGCTTTCAGAAAGGACTCCCTAACATTTAAATTAGTATCGGATGTTAACACGTTCGCTTCTTTAGAAACGCTTTTCTTCCCATAGCTATTTTACATTTTATATCTTCTTTACTTCGGCCATCAGAAGTTATCTTGCTACCCAAATAACAAAATTCATGTGCTAATTTTATTGTCTCATTACCTAATCTAATTCCTTCAGCATCGCCTGATTTTCTGACACTCCATACTATTACCCTCGTTTTATTCTTGTTAATGTTCATGCTACACATATAAAAGTCTGACTGTTAAAGCACATGAAGATGGGCACAAGCCCGAAACCGGTCGTGTATAAATAAATAATGCGATCTTTAATGTGATGGTAGCGCTTTTTATTCTCAACCCTCTCGTTCTTTGTCTGAGAACTGGTGTGGACAGAAGTTGCGGTCTCGCCACGTGTCTTTCACGCCTGTCCAAGCTACACCATTACGACCCCACCTGTGAATGCATGGCAACAGGTAGCGGCGACCAGAAGCAAGTTGCGACAGAAGTAGGGCCTTTAACTGGTGCGTCTTCCGCACAGCAATGCACCGCACCTCTGCGCGTCTGGCGGCAGGAAAGGGAATGGAGAGTCTGTCAAGGCGAGCACAGCGCTCATCCATAATTCAGGCCGTGACGCTTCCGAGAAGCGCCGAGGTGCAGCGGCCGGCTGTGCGGGAAACTGGAAGCCGCGCCGAGGAAACTGGACACGGCCTTGTACGAGGGCCCCGTCGCCGCGGTCCTGGCTTCCATTACCGGCGCGCGACCGCAGCCGCACGCCACCCAGACACGGCCGGAATGCAGGCGTTACCACCATCGTGGTACAGTACAGGGCCTCTACAAGTACCACAGATACCGTCTCCTCATGATCCCCACCAACTATCTACACTGAAAAAAAACAAAACAACCTGAACCCAAAACAAAAACAAACAACCTGAACCCAAAACAAAAACAAACAACCTGAACCCAAAACAAAAACAAACAACCTGAACCCAAAACAAAAACAAACAACCTGAACCCAAAACAAAAACAAACAACCTGAACCCAAAACAAAAACAAACAACCTGAACCCAAAACAAAAACAAACAACCTGAACCCAAAACAAAAACAAACAACCTGAACCCAAAACAAAAACAAACAACCTGAACCCAAAACAAAAACAAACAACCTGAACCCAAAACAAAAACAAACAACCTGAACCCAAAACAAAAACAAACAACCTGAACCCAAAACAAAAACAAACAACCTGAACCCAAAACAAAAACAAACAACCTGAACCCAAAACAAAAACAAACAACCTGAACCCAAAACAAAAACAAACAACCTGAACCCAAAACAAAAACAAACAACCTGAACCCAAAACAAAAACAAACAACCTGAACCCAAAACAAAAACAAACAACCTGAACCCAAAACAAAAACAAACAACCTGAACCCAAAACAAAAACAAACAACCTGAACCCAAAACAAAAACAAACAACCTGAACCCAAAACAAAAACAAACAACCTGAACCCAAAACAAAAACAAACAACCTGAACCCAAAACAAAAACAAACAACCTGAACCCAAAACAAAAACAAACAACCTGAACCCAAAACAAAAACAAACAACCTGAACCCAAAACAAAAACAAACAACCTGAACCCAAAACAAAAACAAACAACCTGAACCCAAAACAAAAACAAACAACCTGAACCCAAAACAAAAACAAACAACCTGAACCCAAAACAAAAACAAACAACCTGAACCCAAAACAAAAACAAACAACCTGAACCCAAAACAAAAACAAACAACCTGAACCCAAAACAAAAACAAACAACCTGAACCCAAAACAAAAACAAACAACCTGAACCCAAAACAAAAACAAACAACCTGAACCCAAAACAAAAACAACCTGAACCCAAAACAAAAACAACCTGAACCCAAAACAAAAACAACCTGAACCCAAAACAAAAACAACCTGAACCCAAAACAAAAACAACCTGAACCCAAAACAAAAACAACCTGAACCCAAAACAAAAACAACCTGAACCCAAAACAAAAACAAACAACCTGAACCCAAAACAAAAACAAACAACCTGAACCCAAAACAAAAACAAACAACCTGAACCCAAAACAAAAACAAACAACCTGAACCCAAAACAAAAACAAACAACCTGAACCCAAAACAAAAACAAACAACCTGAACCCAAAACAAAAACAAACAACCTGAACCCAAAACAAAAACAAACAACCTGAACCCAAAACAAAAACAACCTGAACCCAAAACAAAAACAACCTGAACCCAAAACAAAAACAACCTGAACCCAAAACAAAAACAACCTGAACCCAAAACAAAACAACCTGAACCCAAAACAAAACAACCTGAACCCAAAACAAAACAACCTGAACCCAAAACAAAACAACCTGAACCCAAAACAAAACAACCTGAACCCAAAACAAAACAACCTGAACCCAAAACAAAACAACCTGAACCCAAAACAAAACAACCTGAACCCAAAACAAAACAACCTGAACCCAAAACAAAACAACCTGAACCCAAAACAAAACAACCTGAACCCAAAACAAAACAACCTGAACCCAAAACAAAACAACCTGAACCCAAAACAAAACAACCTGAACCCAAAACAAAACAACCTGAACCCAAAACAAAACAACCTGAACCCAAAACAAAACAACCTGAACCCAAAACAAAACAACCTGAACCCAAAACAAAACAACCTGAACCCAAAACAAAACAACCTGAACCCAAAACAAAACAACCTGAACCCAAAACAAAACAACCTGAACCCAAAACAAAACAACCTGAACCCAAAACAAAACAACCTGAACCCAAAACAAAACAACCTGAACCCAAAACAAAACAACCTGAACCCAAAACAAAACAACCTGAACCCAAAACAAAACAATTTGAACCCAAAACAAAACAATTTGAACCCAAAACAAAACAAACAATCTGATCAAAAGTATCTGGACGCCCCCCAAAACATATATTTTTCATTTCATATACTCTGGTTTTAATCACAGCTTTAGGGAAAAAAATTTAACAATTTTAAATTTCCTTCTTGTCCATCTGGTATGATACTGACTTCCATATTTGATATTTGACAAAGCACCCCTATACTGTGGTGCATAACATTGTACTTTACAGAAAATATTTTTTATGGCATGCAATGTATATGAAATGATAATTTATGTAACCATGCAATTTATGTATATACCATATTTAATGTAAAAAAACACATGCCTCACAGGCCAAACCCATAGGTAATCTATTGTACATGTAACATCTCTGTATATGGTTTCCCGCCTAATAGTCAATATTATGCTTCACTTAAGTCAGTACTGAGCTTGGTTCTGAAGTGCCTCTAACTTCAACCTTGAGAAGGATGGATTCTGTCATTTTATTATTGACATGTACATTTTATTTGCGTGACTCTTCAATATGGATGTATAACAATGTGCTATATTAGAAGTAGTTGTTACAGCAGTCATGTAAAAAAAATTACGACAGGTATATAATTATGTAATTGTAGGTAAGATTTTTTGCCATATATAATGCAGCTCATATTGTAAAAAAAAACTATGTATTAGGTCTGAAGATGGCGTCTAGCACGCCGAAACCGGTCATATAATTAAAAGAAGAAAGCGATCTTGGCTGAAAACCTCTTATTAAACAATTCTAGATCACCCGAACAATGTGTTCCTTATATATGTTTTTCATATTATGTGCATTAAGTTGCCACCTACTGCCAGGTACTCTATGTCAACGATCTCAGTAATGGTTAGACATTGTGAAAATTCAGAATAGGGCGCTCAGCAGAACTCGCGAACTTTGAACGTGGCCAGGTGATAGGGTGTCGCTTGTGTCAGAAGTGTATGCGAGATTTCCACACTCGTAAACATCCCTGGGTCCATTGTTTCGTATGTGATGGTGAAGTGGAGACGTTAACGGACACTTCCAGCACTAAAGCAAGATCCTCGTCGGTTGACAGAGACCGACGACAGTTTAAATCGTCGAGTGTATTCCGCGTCAGGGAGAACAGACCAAGAGGTATCGAGACAATTGTCAGGAGCCCAGCCTCGGCTTGTATATACATCGAGACATAATTGTGTCTCGATACCTCATGGTCTGTTCTCCCTGATGCGGGAATACAGTATTGTGGCTGCGAGCATTACAGAATAAATACGCTGTGACGATAGGAAGAGAGAGCGTGGCGAATGGAGATTTGGGTGTGGTGGGAGACATGCAGGGAAGAGTCCTCTGCAGTCGGGCTGGTCACTGTGTCCTCGGTGGCGGAGTGGTCAACGCGTCTGCCTAGTAAGCACGAGATCCCGGATTCGAATCCCGGCTGGGCACAAATTTTCATTCGCCGCATTTCATATTTCATCTAAACCTACTACGGTGAAGCTATAACTGATCGCAAATTGAGATTTATTTCATCTAACTTAACTGGTCGTTAGCAGTGTAACGAGCAGAATTTTACTTGTTATAACTTGTTATCTGCAAAGCCAACAGTGTTAATGACGTCTTACATCGATATTTTAATAATAAGAATTATATAATTTCAACATTGTATAGTCTTAATTGGTATTAGTTACACTATAAGCTTATTTCGACTTAAAACTCATCTTCAGGGGTTACGCCACATTCTGTTATGCTGTACTTTTCGATATCATTGTGACGTGATTTATTGTATTATTTTTTCCTTCTTTTATAAGAAAGGAAAAAAAATATAATAAATCACGTCACAATAATATCGAAAAGTACAGCATAACAGAATGTGGCGTAACACCTGTAGATGACTTAAGTCGAAATAAGCTTATAGTGTAACTAATACCAATTAAGAATATACAGTGTTGAAATTATATATTATTGAATTCTACTCGTTAACTTTACGGCCAGTTTGAGGTGTTTTAACGTCAGGTTAACTAATAACGAAACATTGACAAACGCAATTCTCTTTTAACAAGTTAAAACTTAAGTGGAACTTAACGAGACATTGACAAACCGGCCCTTAGTCCGCGTGAGCGGGGAGAGGTGTAGCCAGGCAAGACGGCGGAGGGTTGCTGCCAGATGTGTACTCAGGGCGGAGAGGGCGGCAGCTGTGTTTACCGAAAGGGTGGCAGTCGTGGGCTGCTGGGGCAGCGGAAGGTATACAGGCCAGCAAGTGGGCCCGCCTCGTCACGGCAGGTAGGGTTTCCTCGCTTCCTGCTCTCCCGCGGCGTCGCGTGTCCGGGTCGTCAGGTGAACACTCCGTTACACTCTCATACCTTCCCGAGAGCAACACCTCCCCAAAACACCTCATCCGATACGTCTTCTATGCGGGAAAGCCATTTTCCTGCCACTCACATCCTAGAAACATCCGGTCTGAAGAACCTAACTGCGAAGCTTGGAGGAGAGAGCCTGATTCCGGTCGAATCTCTGACCGGTGGTCTGGTACAACGAGATTAGATTGATACTTGTTCCATAGATCACATATACGACATTTCGTAATGATGTGGAACGTGTCAGTCAAGTAAATGTTGTCTACACTTGACAATCAATATTTTAAAAAATTTATTACATGTTGTTTTTTTATTTTTTAAAAAGTTTTATCTAAAAATTCATCTACTTTGTAGAAGGAGTTGCCATTCAGAAATTCCTTTCATTTCTTTTTAAATACTAGTTGGCTATCCGTCAGACTTTCGATGCTACTTCGTAAGTGAACAAAGACTTATGGCACCATAATTCACCCCTTTCTGAGCCAAAGTTAGATTTAACCTTGAATAGTGAATATCATCCTTTCTCCTAGTGTTGTAGCTATGGACACTGCCATTACTTTCGAATTGGGTCGGATTGTTAATAACTTTTCATGAGTGAATATAAGTATTGTGAAGCTACAGTGAAGATCCCTAAATGTCTGCAGGATACTCTTGGATGGGTTCCAGCAATTATTCTGATTACACGCTTTTGTGCAATGAGTACTTTTTTACTCAATGTTGAATATGATCCCATATGAAATCAGTGAATGAAAATAGGCGTAGTAAGCTAATTTACTGAGATGTATATCA
This sequence comes from Locusta migratoria, assembly GCA_026315105.1. Classification (NCBI taxonomy): domain Eukaryota; kingdom Metazoa; phylum Arthropoda; class Insecta; order Orthoptera; family Acrididae; genus Locusta; species Locusta migratoria. The sequence continues at coordinate 163,731,488 of CM048746.1, forward strand.
CCAAATTTTGCAATGACTGATAGCATAAGTAGCTGAACGCAAACGTTTCAGGAGATCTTCAATATGTTTCTTCCAATTCAGTCCCTCGTCAATGCAAACACCTAAAAATTTTGAATATTCGACCTTAGCTACAGATTTATGTTTAAAGTCTAAATTTATTGATGGTGTCATGCCATTTACTGTATATACTGAGTTTTATCAAACTTTCATTAAAGTCCATTTGTAGAGAACCACTTAATTTTCTGAAAAATATAATTTACAATTTCATCAGTTAATTCCTGTTTGTCAGGTGTGATAGCTATACTTGTATTATCAGCAAAAAGTACTACCTTAGCATCTTCGTGAATGCAGATTGGCAAGTCATTAATATAAAGAACACCAAGGGACCCAAGACCGAACCTTGTGACTGTGCAGGCTACCTACTGAAGACAAACTTCAACCTTTATTTGGCACCCACAGAAATCTCGCGAAGAAGACAGACTTAACCCTTACATGCATGGTACTGTAAATCTGCAACATCGATGGTAAAACTGTTTTATCCGCATCTAGTGGGAATTTTGTGAGTTAACAAGTGTTTAACATATGCAGCAGAGTTTATAGAAAGTGCCTGTTGTAGAGGTTGCCTGCAGTGTGAACTTCTGTTAACATTTTTTCCTTATGTTTGCAGTAATCTCCAAATATGGCAGAATTTTTTCCATATAAAGAGCCAGTTTCTTATGGAGGAAAAAATCATACCAATTGAGACAGATTTGGAGTACCAAAATAAGCACAAAAAATTGTTTATACTATCCAATTTTACAAATTATGTAACAAGTTTCTTTATGGTGTATCTGTGCTTTTTTTTTGGAAACCTATCACCATAGGAATTTTTAAACTATTTGTCCCTTTATTTGTACAACTTATGTAACAAGGAATTTTTTTAATTAGAAAACATGCATTTAAGGGTTAAATGAGACATGTGAAAAATTTCATAAGATTTTATTTTTTCAGAACATAGCTTCTTGCATGTAAGTAACACTGGTCAAAAAAAGGTGCATTGGTACTAAAATATGAAAACTACAGTGCTGTTCCTGTGCCTGTAAAATTTGTTGTATAGTATGTCGCACTGTTGTTGTGGCCTTCTTTCCGCAAACTGGTTTGTTGCAGCTCTCCAGGCTACCCTGTGCTGTGCAAGTCTCTTCATCTCAGAATAAGAACGGCAACCTACATCCTTTTGAATCTGCTTACTGTATTTGTCCAGCGGTCTCCCTCTACGATCCCCCCCCCCCCCAAACTTCCTTCTAATGCTAAGTTGACGATTCCTTGATGTCTCAGAATGTGAGCCACCAACCTATCCCTTCTAGTCTCGACATGCTAGAAACTCTTTTTCTCTGCAATTCTGTTGAGTGGCTCCTCATTAGTTACGCGATCTACCCATCTAATCTACACCATTCGCCCGTAGCACCACATTTCAAAAGCTATCTTTTTGTCTGAACTGCTTATCATCCAATGTTTCACTCCCAGGCAGTGCTACACTCCCAGAATGTCAAAAATTTCACTTTTCAGAAACGCTTTTCTTCCTATAGCCACTACGTATGTCTTCTTTATTTCTGCCATCAGAAGTTATTTTGCTACCGAAGTAACATCATCTAATTTAACTAACTATCTAATCTAATTCCTTCACCATCGCCCGATTTTGTGACACTACATTCCATTACCATTGTTTCACTCTTATTTATGGTTCATCTTATACACTCCTTTCAAGACACTGTCCATTCCATTTAATTGCATTTCCAGGTCCTTTGCTGTCTGGTGCAAATGCAAATCTTTGTAAAGCTTATGGGACTTAACTACGGGGTCATCAGTCCCTAAACTTACAAACTACTTATGAACTCGCTAATATTAAGGACGGCACAGATATCCATGCCCGAGGGGGAATTCGAACCCACGACCTAGTGGCCGCGCAGACCGTGACTGACGCGCCGCAGAACGCTCGGCCGCCGCGGCCGGCCCCTGCTCTGGTGCCATAGGAGATGGGTTTCGTCTGGTGGACGATAACGCTCGTTCCCTCAGAGCTGCACTGGTGGACCACATACATGAACCTGAGGCAATTGAACGAATGGATTTCCCAGCTTAAACCCGATTGAGCATGTCTGAGATGCACCTGGCAGATGCATTGTAGTCATACCGGCTGCAGAGCCACATATTGCACTCGTGCTGGAATGCCCATCAAGAGCTGATTCGTAATATGATAAATGTCCATGGTACGCAGGCGTGCAACTGCACTGGCCGTACGAGGTAATCATTACAGGGCGACGAGGATGAATTTTTCCACTATTATGGTAGCCCCATGGTACCCCACCAACTTTAACGCCACGTAAACCTTAAGTAAAAATTTGAAACATCAAAATCTCGTACTGTATCACACACAAATTACAATTGTAACCAAACTGTTAATAAATTACGTTACTATGTGTATATTCTGATCGAGTAATTGTTTTGAGCAGTTTGTTAGAGAAGTATATACATGTGGCGTCTGTTATTATTTAATATTGCTGTTATTTAATATTGCTGTTATTTAATATTGCTGTTATTTAATATTGCTGTTATTTAATATTGCTGTTATTTAATATTGCTGTTATTTAATATTGCTGTTATTTAATATTGCTGTTATTTAATATTGCTGTTATTTAATATTGCTGTTATTTAATATTGCTGTTATTTAATATTGCTGTTATTTAATATTGCTGTTATTTAATATTGCTGTTATTTAATATTGCTGTTATTTAATATTGCTGTTATTTAATATTGCTGTTATTTAATATTCACAGAATATATGACAACTGCGATTGGGCAAAGCTGAAAATGTGTACCCAGCCGGGATTCGAACCCGGGTCTCCTCCTTTCTAGGCAGTTTCGCTGACCCCTACACCATTGGGGACACAGTTATCATCGCACCTGCAAGGACTACCTAAGCACGCCGCCCCCCCCCCCCCCCCGTTAGATACAAATTCCCAGCTTCGGCCTGCCCACAGTACTCAAACTCTTAGTTATGAAACTAATTCCCATAAGAGTAAGGGCTTTTAAACTTGCCCACCCCTCCCCACTAACGGGGGGCGTGCTTAGGTAGTCCTTGCAGGTACGGTGATCACTGTGTCCCCAGTGGTGTAGGGGTCAGCGCAACTGCCTAGAAAGCAGGAGATCCGGGTTCGAATCCCGGCTGGGTACACATTTTCAGCCTTGCCCAATCGCAATTGATGTCTACATCTACATACATACTCCGCAATTCACCGTAGGTGCGTGGCGGAGGGTACACTGTACCACTAATAGGCATTTACTTTCCTATTCCACTCCCAAATTGAACGAGGAAAGAAAGAATGCATATATGCCTCCGTACGAGCCCTAATTTCTCTTATCTTGTCTTTGTGATCTTTACGCGAAATGTAAGTAGGCGGCAGCAAGATCGTACTACACTCAGCTTCAAATTCCGGCCCTCTAAATTTAACAGAAATTCACGAAAAGAACGTCGTCTTTCTTCCAGCGATCCCCAATTGAGTTGCCGGAGCATTTCCGTGGCACTCGCGCATTGGTCGAACCTACCTGTAACAAATCTAGCTGCTCTCCTCTGAACCGCCTCTATGTCTTCCTTCAAACCGATCTGCTGCGGGTCCCAAATACTTGAGCAATACTCAAGACGTGGTCGTACAAGCGTTTTATACCCGGTCTCCTTTACAGGTGAAGTACATCTTCCCAAAATTCTCCCAATAAACCGAAGTCGGCTGTCCGCCTTACTCACAACTGTTCTTACATGTTCGTTCCATTTCATATCGCTCTGCTATGTTACGCCTAGATATTTGAACGACGCGACAGCATCAAGAAGCTCACTACTAATGCTGTATTCGAACATTATAGGATTGTTTTTTCTACTCATGCGCATCACCTTACATTTTTCTACATTGAGAGCTAGCTGCCATTCTTCGCACCAACTAGAAATTTTGTCTAAGTTATCCTGGATGCTATTACAGTTAAACACGACACCCTCCCATACCACAGCATCATCACAAACAGCCGCAAATTACAACTTACTCTGTCCATCAGATCATTTATATAGATGGAAAATAATAGCGGTCCTATCACACTCCCCTGGGGCACGCCTGACGATACACTCGTCTCTGATGAACACTCGCCGTCGAGAACAACGTACTGCGTTCTATTACTTAGGAAGTCTTCCAGCCAGTCACAAATCTTCGTTAGCAGTCTGCAGTGTGTCACCGCGTCCAACGCCTTTTTGAAGTCGAGAAAAACACAATCCGCCTGTTGCCCTCCGTCCATGGCTCGCAAGATGTCATGTGAGAAAAGGGCAAGCTGAGTTTCACATGAACGATGTTTCCTAAACCCGTGCTGATTCATGGAAAGAAGCTTTTCCGTTTCAAGGAAATTTACTATATTCGAACTGAGAATATGCTCCAAAATTGTACATGAAACGGATGTCAACGATATTGGCCTGTAATTGTATGGGTCATTTCTCTTTCCTTTCTTATACACGGGAGTCACCTGCGCTTTTTTCCAATCACTAGGAACTTTACGCTGAATTAAAGATTCGCGATAAATGCAAGCTAACTAGGGGGGCCAATGCCGCAGAATAGTCTTTGTAAAACCGAACTGGTATTCCATCCGGGCCAGCAGACTTTTTCGTATTTAGCTCTGTCAGCTGCTTCTCTACACCGGAAACACCTATTGCTATGTTCCCCATTTCGGAATTAGTACGTTGATCAAATGATGGTACATTTGTGCGGTCCTCCTGCGTGAAAGATTTCTTAAAGGTTAAATTTAGAACTTCAGCTTTCCGTTTGCTTTCTTCTATTACTGCCCCGGAATATCATATATTCTGTGAATGTTAGAGAAGTGTCTGCTTTGAAGGAAGGCAAGAACTCTGGCGTGCTATGGACTGACTGAAGGCGCGGTGTCATCGGCCTTGGTGTCGGCGTGTGTGTGTGTGTGTGTGTGTGACCCGCGCCTATCGCGGCAGAGGCAGCGGCAGCTGCGAACCAGCCTCCTCTGTGCAGTCCGTCGCGTTATCTGCCAGTCCGCCAGTTTTATGGCGGCACAGCAACTACACGCAGCTCGCCGCACAGGTCGCCGACGCTCCCAGCGAGCTGCAAAACATCGCAGGCTGACTGCCGACCACTGACCGCTCTTCTTGTTCTTCACCCTACTGGACACACACACACACACACACACACACACACACACACACACACACAAAGGCTGTTAACGTTTTTCCTAATATCGCAAATCCAGTACGTCAATGTCTACAATTATCAAATCCTGTATGTCGATATTTAGGGGAGACCGGGGCACGTTTTTACGCCATTTTACATTTTTATTTTTGTACTTATTTTTATCGATTTTGCGGCAAACAGCGGATCATTATATTTCCTACACCTTTATTTACAGTCTTGTACAGATATTTTTGAAAATAGTAAATATCATTCTTGGTAGCAAATGGTTTTGTCTGACCATGTTGCGTTGGAAAATTTGCCCCGTATGCGGGGCAAGTTTTCCAGCTTACTTAAAATGTACAGGGGCAAATATTCCAACTATACTTTCAATGTTAAAACAAAGATAATTATCTTGATTTCACTGAATACGTATTTTTTATCATGAATTTACAATACATTACAAAAGAGGATAGTAAAAAGAGCCACATTAAATAAAAGGAAATGCTATTTAATGGTTTTACAAAATATGTGACTTAAATATTTTACAAATAGACATTTTTAACAATACTTATACTCATTGTCTGAATCACAATGTAAGCAAACAAAAAATGGAACATTCCCTTTCGTACAGTCTCCATGCGCACATTTCGTGCACTGTACCCATTTTTCATTTGCTTTAGAATTGGCGTAAGACTCAAAGCAATAAGGAATATGTGCCCCCATATGCACTCTGAAAACGTGCCCCGTCGCCATATTCGGAACTTAACACTATGTCCATGAGTAAGCTATTTATAAAACAAATGCACAGTCACGTGAAGAAAGAAACCCACTTTTAGTGTGTGCAATGTCAAAATAATAAGTTTAACGCTAGAATGTTTATTTTAAGTTTCAATAAAAACGTGAAAGTCTACTCACATTTGCAAAAATGACGAAAACAGCCCTGCCGACGTTGTGACTGCTGGTACAACACTGAAACTTTCGTAAATGAAGCGTGCTTTGTTGCTACTTCCTACAGTATCGCCGGTGGGTGTAATGTGTACATAATTTAATAGAACACTGTACATCTGATCCTGTACATATATTGTCCTTCTCATACATATCTTACAATGTATACAATTAGAACTATGTACCTGAACCAAGGTCTGTATCATTCGATAAATAATAATAAATAAATATCTTATCGACCCAGTGGTTGGGAAGGGAGTATGATAGGGTTGTAGCCTTTCCCGAATGCTGATCAAAGTGTACATTGTACAAGTTGTGAAGGAATACAAGGAGAAATTTGGAGAGGAAATTAAAGTCCAGGGAGAAGGAATAAAAACCTTCGGATAGCTGATGACATAGTAATTCTGTCAGAGACAACAGAGTACCTGGAAGAGCAATTAAAGGGAATGGGCTGTGTCTTGAAAGGGAGATATGAGATTAACATTAACAAGAGTAAAACGAAGGTAATGCAGTGTCAGAAAATCAGGCGATGTTGAAGGAACTAGATTAGGTAATGAGACAATAAAAGTAGACGAATTTTGTTATTTAGGTAGCAAGAAAACTTCTGAGGGCCGAAATAAAGAAGATATAAAATGCAGAATGGCTTTGGGAAGAAAAGCGTTTCTGAAGGAGCTAAATGAAGGTGATCAACAGAATTGGGGAGAAAAGGAATTTCTGGCATATCCTGACTTAGAAAGGATAGGTTGGTGGGACACATTCTGAGACATCAAGGAATTGTCAACTTAGCAGTAGAAGGAAGTGTATGGGGTAAAAGTCGTAGAGGGACACCAAGGGACAAATACAGTAAGCAGATTCGAAAGGATCTAAGTTGGCGTACATATTCTCAGATGAAGGGGTATGCAGAAGACAGGGTAGCTGCATCAAACCAGTCTGCGGACTGAAAACAACGACAACATTATCGATCTTCGATATCTAATAATTATCGCTATTTCGTATGAAGAAATGTCGATATTTCAGCCTATAAAAGCATCGCCTTCATATTGTTATTGTAAATATATTGACGGTTTTAGAGCTCTAAGAGTTTGATCACTGCGAGTGCCAGCAACACCGAATCTGCGTTTCTGAAGGAGCTAAATTTGCTGGCCACCCTAGATGTAATTTTTAGGCGGTTTTCCACCTGTCAGAAGGCGAATGCCAGACTACTAGCGGAGTCCCGCCTCAGATACACGATTTGCGAGAGACGGCAAAAGAAAGAACAAAAAAAATATGCGGGTATCGGCTCATTCCTGGAAAAATTACAAGTTCCTGGTTCTTTTGTTATTTTTGAGGAAAAACAGGCGCGTATTTCAGTACTTCATAGCAGGTGGTCTACAAGACTCATGATATTCGCTATGTTACTAGGAATCGAGTTCCTTTATCAGCTATTACATCAGTCGAAAACTGATTTCAGCACTGTTCCATTTTTAGAGCTACTGATTATCTGTCGGACACGATAAATGAGATTTCCACAGAATTGCTGTTTAACAGGTAATCAGTATTACCGCATAACTCCGCGCCATGCAGAACGTGAAAGTCGCATTAAGCATCGTCCATCCCAACGGCCGATGTGCTCGATAACCGAAGCACTGCCTCATTAGTGTGCTGCTTAACGCGCCTGTCAAGATATTCCACACATTGCCTACTGCCCGTGACTGCTCGTACATTTAAGACCTAACTGCTGCACAGCGAGAGACGTTTCCTATATTTGTCGCAAGCCTTACTGTGGCTGAACGCCGACACTACAGGGCTACGCCCCTACATATGCGGCCACCACAGTTACGGGCCTGTTCCGCAAGCCAGATAGGGCCCCGCCTTTACTTAAGCCACAGAGTAACATATATATTTGTCTGTGCTTAAGCTCAGTTTACACGATGATCGCGCTAGTAATGAACAGATCACGTTGCGCGCCATCTAGCAACGTAAACGCTGAACTACTAGCATTTCCTGAGCACAAACGGCGTTTCGTACTAGCTAGTACGCTTTAGGACAGGTTCTAAATTTGCTTGTAGCGAAGTGGGTGCGCATGAGCAGAAGTGAATTCGTTGAGTGGTTTTCATGTTTATGTGTGAAAATAGCCGCGTCCTTGCCGAAATTGCTTGCTTTGTTGGAATGATCTTGCATCAGTGGAATAGAACTGAGCAGGAATTCCGCTTTCGATTGAGGCATACAGGGTCACTGCAGAAAACCTCTATTGTAAGAAGGTACAATGACTGCTATTTATGAAGAAAATAACAGAAAAGTGTAGGTTTAAATGAATTTTGAATACGTCTTGTTGGTTAACTTTATATTTTTAAAATTCTATAATTTTTAGCATGTCAGAAAGTCAGTTGCACATAATCTGTAAAGTGTGGTGCTAAAAAGCCAAGCAAAATATAGTTGACTCAGGTCCTATTATGGATCGGAATTTGAAATAGCTGTGCAGACTTCAACGGCATTATTTCTAACAGTCGGTACAGAAATTCTTTGTGCAAAGGCTACGCTTTCAAAAGATTCTCCTGTCGCCAGAAACCGCAATGTTATATCGAACCTGCAAAAAATAACAATTACAGGAAGTAACTGACGCATAACTTTAACAAAGCTGAAAATGTAATTCAAGTGTAAAAAGTATTTCGTACCTTCAGCTTGGCGAAATTCTCCCTCTCTCTCATCGCCGTATTTTTGTCCTTGGACGAACGTAAGTGACTTGGTAAAACACTCAGCACTTAATATTAAAAAAAAAATTCTGAATTCATTGAAGCCATCTGGTATGAGTTACTTCATTATCTGCATGCAGTACACATCTCATTCTTCGTCTCTTCATCTCAACCAACGACACATCCAATTTCTATTTCTTCTTCACGTGGAGTGTTCTAAAATTGCCACAGTTCCTGCAGCCGCCTACAGTGTAAGCTTCTTAAGTTGAATATATTATCAGCTATGACATACACCTAAAAGTGAACAATCCACGTATACAAACAGTAATAAGCCCGTATATTCGCACAGGTGCTACTGTTAGTGGTAATCAGACGTGTAGACGGAAGTTTATCGTATTAACGCAACCAAGCCTGTATGATTGCACGTCATTAGTGCCGAGTTTGTGCGCTTGGAGCGCTGCAGCAGGCAGTTATCTGTCTTGTGAACTTTCGATCGTCGTGTAACATAGGCATTAGGTGATACCACCTACGAACGAAGCTGTTTACCTCTAAGCCAGTATTTCACCCTTTTTGAACGCGCGATCCCGTTTCCGAGTAAAAATGCCCCCGACCCCCCAGGCTCGTAACGGAACTATGTCAGTGATTCTAAAGGCAAAGTATTTTTCTTTCTTAGTGTACCTAAGAGGAGTTCTTATATCCCCAGCAAAAAATTTCTTTCCCTCCAATGAAATTCGCTGTGACATTAGCCAATGAACGACGACATGGAAAGTGACGTCAAAACGACATTCATTTATTCCTTCCATGTCACAGACGCCATCTTTATTTGCTGTATATCTCAGTTTTAACTCGCAGTAAACCGTTTTAGTACAACAGCGCATTAAAGGTGAATCACAAAATCATCTCTAGTTCAATTTATTACAACTAAATGAAAATAAAATCTTATGAACATCGAAAGACACAATTGTGAAAATGACATTAAATAATATACAAAGGACACCCCCTGGCAGCAAGTTCTTGTAGCGTAATGGGTAGAGCGGTGGACTACTGAAGAGGAACTGTGTTCAAAGCTCGTCACATTAATTTTTTTTTATTTTTTTTTTTTTTTTACATCTTATCGTTTATAGGACATTGTACGAGTTATTTATCTGCAGTATTGTGGGAGTTTCTTATTCATATAACAGTCGTATGTTATCCAGTAATCCATGTTACTTGTGAGTGCTGTACAAGGTGATTTGTGAGTGACTGAAGAACGGAGAATGAAACTGCTGCTGCAAGTGGTACGACCAGCAATGTTCTTCCTTCTCACAAATATTTGACCTTTGTTCCACACATGTTGAGGTTTTCGAGAATATGGTTAGAGGCAAAACTATGGGAACGTTTAAATTGCTGGTAAGTGAAATGAGTATCAGTAACATTTACACAATTCGTTAGTCAGAAAGATTTGGCTATTTATTTCCAAAAATCTCTACTTTTGAGGGTATGGGGAGACTGATATTTTTTATTTCTCACCAATATTTTAATGCTTAGTTTCGAATATGTCGCGATTTCCGAGAGTGTGCTTACACCGATATTCCGCACTTATTCAGAAATTTACTACCAAATATTGGTGATATGTCACGATTACAGAATGTGTGGTTAACTAAGATCCTAACAGGATTACTTTACTTTCTTTTTCAAGTGTTTACAGAATACTCTGAACAGCGTCGTTTGCTGGCATCTCTTCATCCGTACTGCATGATCGTTTTAGATCTTTGGCTAACAAGTAGTATCTCTGGGAAACATTTTTTCACTTGGGATATAAGTGCACGTGTATCTAAGATCTGCGCAACCAATCACATCTGGTGAAAGCTGCAGTAGCGGAAACGAATAAAAACTGAAAAAGAAAGACTTTATGACTACACGTATTTGATGTGTGGTTTTGCTGTCATGAATAATAAACCACAATGAGTAGTTTGAGGCAACGTGTTGTAATGTGCGAGTGTAAAACCATCATAGCTGTAGTATCACTTCTTAATACTTCAAGGGTGCTCAAACACTGGATTTCTTCAAAAGGATACTGAAAACCTGAACTATCAGCAAAGTATTGATATTAGTTGATTAAAAATAATACTGCACTGAAAACTCGTTACCAGCATTAAACTACTATGACCCAGTAGTAAAAAGGTCTTGTTATGTATAGACTAAAAGTAATATGTTAGTGATATTTGTTTTTCTGACAACAATATTTCGACATGTGACGAAGTCATACAAGAAAATTGCGACCACTGTAAATAACTGTAACAGTGCTGCATAAAAGCTGTTAAGTCGTTTAATTAACAACTCATTATGAGGTGAAAAAATTGTCATAAATGACAGGGGCTATTATATTGAAAGTGTGTAACGGTAAGCATCTCTGTCAATGCTGTCATCTCCGAGGAAAACTATAGTTGTTACTTTTTCCCTAGCCCATATATGAGTAAAAGATTAATTTCAGAACATGAGTTCGTTACCACAATGATACCTGCCAGCTTTTGAAAAGGGCTATCAGTAAAAATCACGCGCGACAAAAAGTCTGACAAATGCCAACATACCACTGTTTCATGAAAATAGTACTACTTAAATCCTACGCCAATGTTTCTAGATGAACTTCAGAATCGAGAAGAAACCCTTGTTACATTGTAGCAGGCGTGGTGAATATTGGTTTGGAACATACCTAACAAGACTTCCTTGTTAAATTAAGCAGATATGCGATAGTTGAAAAAGGCATCACACAGTAAAACTAGTTTAACTTAACATAGGCAAGATATAACACACACATGCTAGTTCGACTTTGAAACCATATTTGTGATCTTAGCTTTTTGCAAGATGTCATTAGAAACTTTTTTGTCTTGACAGGTACCAAAACTATTCCTCTCCAAAATACAAAGACTAGGGAGATTGATTGAACATGGATGGCTTAAAGTCTGTTGTATTTTTCTTCGCAAGGTTGGCAAGACGTTCGCCTTCTGCACTGCTATGGGCTGTGGTGAGAATAGAGAGCACTACTTAACTATAATCTAATTTCTAGAAAAGTCCTTCGGTTCCAAGAATTCTTCGTATTGGTGTCCAACTGGAATCATCTGCAGTACCTTGATTTGCAACCAAACTGTCATCTACGTGAAGAGCTGTGAACTGCCTCCGAAGCTCATTCACCATCTCATCTATAGTTTTATTCTCTTCGTAGCGTAACAAGAAAGGAAACGTTTCCAAAGGATTACGAATGGATGGAAATTGTGTACCTTCAATTCTGTCAAACCTATAGTGCAAATTGGCTGATGTAGTCGCAGGCAGTACGTACGTACGTACAAAAGTATTTTCTCATTGATGAAAAGAAAAGGAATTTTTCTGTATCCTTGAGATAGATCACTATGATCTACGTCTGAATGCCAACAACTAACTCATGATCTCTTCTTTCAGTTTGTGGTGCAGAGCCTGTCGAAACCTAATATTCACTTGGAAGAGCTGTTATCCCGAAATTAAAATGAACTCCAATGACATCACACTCTTAAAAGCACCAATCGTTATCATAGAACTTGTTATCCTATATCGTAGACTTGCCTTCGACTTAAACAATGGAGTGTACGGAATTGGGGTGATTATCAAATGTTAACGTTTCAAATTTTTGCCCTCGAAGTCGTTTGTTTTTTGTGGTTTTAGGGCGCACAACTTCTATGGTCATTAGCGCCCAGCCAAGAACATAGATTCGCTATGATCTCAAAGAAAAAAGGTGACTGTCAGAACATCAACAAGAGGCCAAAAACGAAAGATAAAAGACAAGTAAAAGGGTTAAATATTCTTGGATAAGTTGGCCAAGTTGATAAAACGCAAAACTCGAGCAGCTGCTCGTGCGTCATCAGCTAAAATTTCCTCCAGAGTAGACGGAAAGTGAAGGGCTACACGGAGGTGATTAAAATTAACACAAGACAGTAAAACATGTCGCACTGTCAGCTGTTCACCGCAGGAGCACAGCGGCGCAGGGTCGGCGGATAGCAAATGACGGTGGCTGAAACGGCAGTGACCGATCCGCAACCGGACCAGGATGACCTCCTCCCGCCGAGAGGGGCGTGAGGAGGTCCTCCAAGCGGTCGGAATCGGTTTGACAGTTCTCAATTTATTGTTGTACAGTGAAAACCACGCACTGTGCCATGTCGACACAATAATCCGGCGAAGAGCCCGTTGAACATCGTCCGTTGGGACGCAAAAGGTAGCCATGCGAGGCAAAAGAGCTGCGGCCTTGGCTGCTATGTCGGCGGCCTCATTCCCGGGCACACCCACGTGGCCATGGATCCACAGGAAAGAAACGTGACAGCTGTCATCTGCCAGCAACTGGAGGGAGCGCTGGATCCGATACACGAGAGGATGGTTCGAGAAAGGGTTCTTAAGACTCTGCAGGGCACTAAGGGAGTCAGAACATATGGCATAGAAATCTACAGACTGGTTACAGCATGTATACACTCACCAACAGTCCCCCCCCCCTCTTTTTTTTCCCCTCCACATAATGGGACATTCTCAGAACCCAATGTAAATGTGAATATAAAGTTCCGTATCTCTTAAGGAAGTTTCAGATTTAACTGCAAAGCTCTTGAGTATTTAAAACCCTGGTAGACTTTTCTGCACTTTATCGAGATGTAGGGCTTTGGAAATCGTCGTGAAACAAGAAGACAAACGGAATACAACTTACCAGGTAAGACTTGCTTGGTATAGAGGCATTCAACACTGGATACTCACCTGGAACAGAAGAAAACCAAAATTAGGTTCAGAAACGGGTATCGTTAAAACAGTCATTTAAAATACGTCTTCTAAAAAATACGAGGCGCGTCCAGAAAGTAAGTTCCGTTTGGTTATATCAAAGGAACGGGTACAGATACAGAAAAAATATTGATTGTACAAAAATCTACAACTGTTAAACTACTTTTCTACATAGATTCCGAAATTTTGCAGGCAATTGTCATACCATGGCACAAGGTTTTGTGTGCCTTTTTCATAGAATGTTGCCGCCCGTGTATTCAACCATGTGGTAACATGTTCTTTCAGCTCGTCATCATCGTTTAAGTGTTGTCCACCAAGGATGTAAGAAGAGGATTACTGTCAAAAGATTTTTTTTCTTCACGATAATGCCTGACCTCACACACCGAATGTGACCAAACAATTCTTGCGGAAATTTCAATGGGACCTGTTTGATCATCCTCCAGACAGCTTGGACCTCTCTCCTAGCGACTTTCATCTCTTCTTACACCTAAAATCTGTCCTTGGTGGTCAACACTTCAACGATGATAAAGAGCTGTTACCACATGGCGGCAACCTTCTGTGAAGGATGCATGCAAATAACTTGTGGCACGCTATGACAAGTGCCTACAAAATTTCGACAGTTATGTGAAAAAGTAGTTTAAGAGTTTGTGAGGATACATGGTTTTAGGTTAGTAACCTCTTTTGGTCGAACGATAGTTATCATTGATGTGCAGCGAGAGCTGCTGGCAACAATGCTTCGGTTAGAATGTTCTTTGTTTGTTGACCTGTGTGCGGCAGTCTCCCGCCGACCGCAGAGCGAGGCGGTAGCATTTCGGCAGTGAGTTCGTAACCTGCGTTTAGTCGTGGCTAAAGTTTTTGCCATTCCGTCGTATCGCATACGGGTTGCAGTAATATATTGAAATGTTTCAGTGTGGACTTGTAGCCATTCATCGTAGTGGCACGCAGTTATTAAATCAGTGTGTTTAAAGGGAAGTGTTTTTAACATTTGTCGTTCCATAATAAAGGAAGTTAACAAAGTTTACTGTTATGGATCAACCTCGTAATTGCCCGCATCCCATACCTTCAAATCATTGGAACAATTATTAAATGATTAAGCATAATGTAATGGCAACTTCGCCCATCGAAGGTTAGGCGGACGCAGCGGTGACGTTACAAGTTGTAGGATTTCGTGCAATAAAAATTTCTTATGTGTCTGTGTACAGTTTCATTTTATTACCAAACGGAACTTACTTTCTGGACGCGCCTCGTATCAGCTAAAACTAAACAGTCATCAGATCACATCCCCACACAATATCGACAGCTTTTAAGCAGGTGTAGTCAGTAAACTGTAGGACAAGCAGCGCACAAATTCAATAATTTGACACACACTGTAGTCACAGCAAAGCAAGGCAAACGCAGTGCTCTCTACTGAGAGAGTACGTGCGACATATTCACTGTTTATTGGGTGCCGCAGATAAATGGATGTGTTTCAGTTGTCGTTTGTGTGTGAATGACGGGTAACGACGACTTCGAACATTATTGCTCGCGCCAGTGTAGGAAGTCAGATTTTTATGTAAATATATAAGGAAATGCGCCTGGAGATTGGTCTAGTAGCCCAGTAGCGTCTCGCGTTCCCATCTGGCAGTGATTTTCAACCTTTTCCAATGTGCGATCCCTTCCAATAAATATTCTGGCAGCCACCCTGGACCCTCCTCAACACGAACTCTAACGAAACCATGTTCGTTATCTCAAAGGCAGCGAATGTAATGTTCCTTCAGTTGCTACAGCTTTCTTGTAAATTGTTGGACACGGTTTTTCGCAATGGAGAACATTATTTTACATGGTATTCGACAGAAATATATATTTTGCATTACGACTGTTACGAACTTAGGCAAGATTCAGAACCAAATTATGCCGATTAAGAAAGCTCCCACTGTATACACAATTTTTAAATAAGTAGATTTTTTTATTTATGAGAATTAGTTACTGCATTTTGTACATTTATCTAACAAATGGTTCCTGAAAACAATTTTAAGACTTTGCGCTCGTTCATCGATAACACACTGTAATAAAAAATAAATAATTTGAATTAAAAAGTAGTCTCTCTTGCGAATTACAATATTTATTACTTTTAACGCGTTTCGCACTTTTGGCGCATCATCTGAACCCTAACAGGGAAAATATACAAAATATGTCAGTTTCATGCCGCGGACCTATCCACGCCGGCCGCGGTGGCCGAGGAGACTGACGCGCTCCAGTCACGGCCTGCACGGCCACTACGGTCGGGGTTTCGAATCCCCCCTCGGGCATGGATATTTGCGCCGTCCTTAGTATAAGGTAGTTGTTAAGTAGTTTGTAAGTTTAGGGACTGATGACCCGTAGTCAAGTCCCATAAGCTTAACAAACATTTGAATTTGACCTATCCACTACAATAACAGTAACAATGAATTGGGGTCGTGAAGATACTTCAGAAACAGTTGGTATAAAAGCACACGACGCTCAGCACTTTGGACTCGATAAAAGCTAAGGATTTAATCAAAAGCATCGTCAAGTGTTAAAAGAGGCGGGACAAAAATTCTTAAGACGGAGGTCAGAGAAAAACAATCGTGAATGGGCAGTGGTAAGCAGAACGGGTGTGGAGATGAATACTTACCACATCAGCAGCGTTGTGTTGGGTGGGTCCGCGTTCATAGAATGAATTTCGATACATTACATGAGCATTTGTTACTGCGCGGACAACTGATAGTCAAGTGACGTGAGGGACCGGAATATAGCAAACGCCGCAAGGCGGCGGTGACAGAACGCCGACATGCGGAACATAGATTTGAGCGGTTACATTTGGACGGTAAAATCAACCAACATTGTTGCAAGTTATTAAAGGAGGGAAGTAATAACAACGGATAGTAGTGATGAAGTATAAAAACACTTGTAAGTCAAAATGAATGACAGTAATATTGATTATGTTAGTAAAACAACCATAAAATATATAGCCCCTATATGGAAATTAATTATAAATGTATCCTGTCACACAAGACTAAAAAAAAAAAAAATAAAAATAAAAAAAAAAACAAATATGGTTAAACTGTAGATTTAGTGGTATGAGCCGGGTGGTGGTTAAGTTACAGTATCAAGCTCCAGCCAAGACGACAATCTTGTGGCGAAGGCGAGGGGAAGGGGTTATTAAGTGAGAGGGGGAGTTGGGAGTTGCGACTTACAATAAGAAGATCGGGTAACATTTTATAAAGCTCACATCATTATGTCGTAATGGTACTGATTTTTACTTGTCAGTTGGTCATAGAGGTTGAGATGGTCTGATGATTTAAAAAAATTCGTAATTACAAATTCCTCGAGAAGGTTAAGCTTTCTTCCCTTGGGGGCCCTGTGCAAGATCTGGAGAGCATTGATTGTAGGTTCGCTGTGACCTGATGCTTTGAGGTGTTCAGCAACTGTAAACAACTTCAACTGCGAATGGGCAACGCTGAAAATGTGTGCCCAGCCGGGATTTGAACCCGGTTCTCCCGCTTTCTAGGCAGTTGCGCTGACCCCTACAGCACTGGGGACACAGCGATCACCGCACAGCAAGGACCAAGTTTCAGAAAATAATTTCCCGTAAGAGCAAGGGCCCCAAACTTCCCACCCCTCTCCGTCCCCTCTGTCGTAAGGATGGGAAAAAAAATGTCAACAGCAAGTGACGTACCCGGACGGTAAACCATCCAAGTTACTGGCCACGCACGACGGTGCTTAACTTCTGTTATTAGGCGGGTACCCGTGTATTCATCTCCATACGGCCGCTGACTATCCTAGTATTGTGGCATGGCGTGGTGGCCCAGTGCGTTCGTTGAGAAAGCTGGACACACTCTAATAAAAATAATACAATAAATATAAAAACAGACAAGAACTCAACGATCAACATAGAAAAAGCACGATTCGAAGTCCATAATGTGATGGGTTCAAGACCACATCAGTTTGTAAAATGCAATTTCAATGGAGAGTTTTAGCTCCTTTTGACGTATGTACTGTGTAGCCCCCAGGCCGATATTAGTTAATTTTATCGTCTTGTACGTGTGTGACAAGTTCTGAATAAAGACACACAGAATTTACGACATTAACTGCGAATGGGCATTGAAATAGTAATACTGGAGAAAGTTGAAAATTTACGCCCCAGCCGGGATTCGAAAGCGGGTCGTCGTCCTTACTAGGCAGTCGCGCTGGCCACTACCGGACAGTATATATTACAGCACACCACCAAGCAGGAAATTGTTACTTTTATGAAGAGCATTTGTGTTGTTTACACCTTACAAAGTGACAAGCCAAATGCAGCAGTAATAATGCCGACCCTTCGTCAATGCGGGACATGCAAAAAGAAAGAACAAATCATCTGTGGGTGAGTGAAAAATTAGAATAAGTTCATGGTTCCTTTATTATTTTTGAAAACAAAAAGAAAACAGCAATAGGCGCTTTTTCAGTAATTCATAGCGGGTGGTCTGCAAGACATACGTCCTGATAATCAATTCGTTACTAGGATTCTAAATTGCCGGCCACGGTGCGGTGCCCGAGGGGACTGAGACGCTTCAGTCACGGTCAGCGGTTCGAATCCCCCCTCGGGCATGCATATTTGTGCCGTCCTTAGTATTAGTTGATAAGTAGTTTGTAAGTTTAGGGACTGATAACCCCGTAGTTAAGTCCCATAAGCTCTACAAACATTTAATCATTTTGATTTTTATTCTAAATTTTTTTCAGCAGGTGCATCAGCACAAAATTGATTTGAGCACTGTTCCATTTTTCGTGTTGCTGCTTATCTGTCGGACACGACAAATGCAATTTCCACTTCATTACTGTGTAAGGAGCGTTCAGTTCCAACCAGAGTTCTTCAATCAACTACGTCCTACGAGACCAATACGTGGCAACATTAAAATAATCGCCTCATACGGCATGTTGAAAGTGAGGGCTGACGGCGATTGCATTTGATGGGGGGAGGGGAGACAAAAAATTATGTGTGACTCCCACCCCCGTCGAACAACGGAACCCTAGAACCACGCCACACCCCTTAGGCCATACACTATCACACAGGTTCAGCACAGTTATCTGTCTGTCGACCGCTTCGTATCAACACTTATTGCGGTTAATGCGAGGCACACACTGTTTACTCGTGCCTGATAACCGGGTGCAACAGACGGCAGTCTGCATTTGGTTCTGTATCCACAACGTCTGGCGCTGCTATCGCAGAGAGAGTAAACATGTGCGTGTGTGTACCTGTTTTGACGGGCCTCCTGGGTCTCCGTCACACTGCTATCGCGTGTTGTTGAGCTTCCTTTATGATTTGCCCTGCCACCGAAACGTTCCAGTAGCACTGTGTCTTCCAACACACGTCCGGCCCTCTCTGTTTACAGTGCTGTACTTTAATGTTAGATGTTACTGTAACATTCTCAGCACAGTTGCGCACTGATGAAAATAACCAACTGTTTGGCAGTATAAAGTTACCACTCGCATCTAATTCTGTTCAAATGTTTGTATAGCTTATGGGACTACTCTACGGGGTTATGCCCGAGGGGGGATTCGAACCCCCGACCGTAGTGGCCGTGCAGACCGTGACTGGAGCGCCTCAGTCCCCGCGGCCACCGCGGCCGGTTCCGGCTTCAATCAATGCATGTAAAAATAAATGCATAAATAAAATCATTTTTATTTCTTTATTTACTAAGAATATTTCCCGAATGTTGTGTCCAACGTTTTTCTTAACCCTTTCAGACCTGATTTTTTTTGTCTATCAAGGAAATTAGTTTTAATGCTGTAACACACTTAAGTTAAATTTTAGAAGCAAGATTTATGCAACTATATGCACCCATTTTCATACTACAACACTACGTATACTGAAAAACAAGGCTTTTTTACGGACTAAATTTTTTAGTATCAACTGTTGTACTAAAACTGATCGTTCAATAACTACATCGCAAAATAACTACTTTCAGTTATACAGTGGAATACAAGTAACCCAAAATTCCCGTGTTCTCTGAAGTTCGCAAACTGCTGCGCAGTGCAACACTCGCTTCTTAATATTTTTTATAGTGATCTTCCGCAGGTGGCAGTAATTGTGCATGATGAAATGATTGGACACTCAGGTGTCGTATACATTTTCTTTCCATTGAGAAAAAATGCTTCTGAACCATCTTAGACACCGTAGAAGTTATGTACACATTTGTAGCCAGGGGGTACGAAAGGGCGTCACAATTAATGTTCTTTATCATCAAAACCGCACGGAAGTACACTTTATATTCGACGCACCACCCGATTTACCTCCTACATTCAGGTTTGTCTCAAGTTTTGAGTTAATGGAAATGTCCGATACCGCCGTCGGTATTCCCGAGTCTATCTCCCGTGCTTCAGTTTAGCCTGCTGAGGGGGTCCACACTGGTCGATGCATTACAGCAGTCAAGCAGAGAGAGAGAGAGAGAGAGAGAGAGAGAGAGAGAGAATATCGAAAACAAGACGGCAGTGCAGTGGCAGCAGAGAGCTGGTGCAGTGGCCGCTATGCTGGCGTGCGTTGCCCTCGACAATGGGCCGAAACGCCGAGTGTGCGCGTGCCAGCCATTACGGGCCATTATCTGCGGCATGCGCTGCACGCCGCAGGCTTCCGCTCACCTAACTACCTGTTCCTGCGCTGCTCGCCCGTTGCCCGATAGCCGCTGTACCGTACACCTGCCTAGCGCGGCCGTAACCGACCACGGAGCGATACCGCGGCGTGGATTCTACGTCCTCTGAGGTGTATGGCTCTGGGTCTGTCTCACAAGGAGACCACATGGTTACCCGATTTTAGAATTTTTTTATATTTATAGTATCTCAAGTTCACAGTGGCGGCGCTAGGCGTCGACGACGTCTACCACCGCCGACGGCGGTGGGACTGACGGAAGATATTGATAAGGTTCAGAGAAGGGCACCTCGTTTTGTTTGATCACGTTATGGGGGGGGGGGGGGTGGAGCGTCACAGAAATGTTGCACGAATTGTGGTGGAAATCATTAAATGAAAGACATTCATTTCGGCGTGATCTGTTTGCGAAGTTTCAATCAGCGACGTTTACTTCTGAATGTGAAAATATTTTGCTAGCACCCACGTACTTAAGGAGATATGACCATCCCAATAAAATAAGAGAAATCAGATCGGAAACTGAACGATTTAGGTGTTTTCTTCCCGCGCGCTATTAGAGAATGGAACTGTAGAAGAAAGTTATGAAAGTTGTTAATGAACCCTCTGTGGCAGGCACTTTAATGAGTTTACTGACGACTAATTTCTGACTGAGTCGAGTCCATCCTGAAACCTCCAAGATATATATGGCCCGTCTCAGTATTCCTGCTTTTTGCCATGGACATCTTAACCTTATATATGAAGTGAGGGGTATTTCTGTAGCTATGAATTAACAGCTCACCGTCCACACAAACTATGTTGCATATTACAGTTCTTAACGGCTCCGCAAAAGCAACGTCGTGTGGCCGCTCAGGGAGATAGCTGTGCCAGAGCGCATTCTACTGTGCGCGACCTTCAAGCTGCGTCTCCTCTGTGCAGAAACGTCTCTATCTGCCCACCCTCAACTTGCTTCAGTTCTACCTATTTTTTCTTTCTTTCTTTTTTTTAAATTCTTACTGTAAAGACAGCGATGTTTAGCTGTAGCCGAAACCGCTGAAGCGAAACCTGCACGTTTTCATCGTATGGTGAATCTCAGACGTATCGGAGACGACTCGGAAAGCAGCGAGCAAGCGCACGCCGTGTGTTTAGGCAAGCGGATCTGTGTAGTGTGCCAATGCTCACACAAACAGGCGGCCAGCGCTTACAAGAGATCAGACGGCGCCTTGCAGCCGCTCACCTCTGCCAGCTCCCACCCAGCTTTCTGTACCAACGTTTCAATACCAGTCCTAACAAAAGGCGTCATCTTTACTCAATAATTCTACCACCCATGTCTCCCCGTAAAATTCACTACACTTATGTCTGCAACACTGAATAGTAGCTTACCCAGAACGAAAGTGAATGTAGCATACAGCATAAGATGGGCGTTGGAAAAGTCCGCGTGAAAAAAAAAAACGAATAAAATAAATAAATACATAAAAATATTTTTCGACATAGTCTTTTACACATTCTACAACGCTGCTCTAATTTATTGATCCCTTCAGAATAATGGGGACTGCCAGCAAAATAGTTATTAGTGTCTGCAATGAGCACCTCGTTCGAAGGAAATCTTCGTCCCGCCAGCCATTTCTTCAAATTGGGGAACAAATAGTAGTCCGAGGGAGCGAAATCTGAAGAACAGGGGGCACGTGAAACGAGTTGGAATCCTATTTCCAATAATTTTCCGACCACAACTGCTGAGGTGTGTGCTGGTGCATTGTCGTGATAGAAAAGGATTTTTTGTGGGCCAATCGCCGGCGTTTTTCTTGCACCTCTGTTTTCACACGGTCCAGTAACGATGAATAATATGCACCTGCAATAGTTTTACCCTGTTCCAGATACTCGACGAGGATGATCCCTTGCGAATCCCGGAAGACCGTCGCCACAACCTTTCCAGCTGAAGGACCAGTCTTCGCCTTATTTGGTGCAGATTCTCCCTTGGTAACCTATTGTTTAGATTTTTCTTTGGTATCAGCACTATAGTAATTTATGTTTCATCAACAGTGACCAAACGACGCTAAAAGTCCTGCGGATT
Source organism: Locusta migratoria (assembly GCA_026315105.1). Classification (NCBI taxonomy): domain Eukaryota; kingdom Metazoa; phylum Arthropoda; class Insecta; order Orthoptera; family Acrididae; genus Locusta; species Locusta migratoria. Next base: position 163,753,739 of record CM048746.1, read on the forward strand.
CTTCCTGAACAGCTGCAAACCTTCCTTGCAACTCTTCACGCGATTCCGTATTTGGTCAAGTGTGAGCAATCGTGGCACCCATCTTGTGGATAGCTTTCTCCCAAATTTTTATGCAAAATATTATGTACCCGTTCGTTCGAGATGCCCACATCTCACGTACCTTGTCTGTCATTCATCACCGTATGATGAATTTTATCAATGATTTCTGGAGTCGTAACCTCCACAGGGCATTCAGAACGTTTAGTGTCACTTGTGCCCATATGGCCACTCCGAAAATTTTACAACCAGTTATAAACATTTCTAATTGAAGGGGCAGAGTCACCATAATGTTTATCAATTTTCTCTTTAGTCTCCTGGGGCGTTTTACATTTCATAAACTAATGCTTAATCACCACACGAAATTATCTTCTGTCCATTCTTTGACAATCACTCGATTTACCTGATTCACACGAATACGAAACACAATTAGACAAATATGGCTGAAACTTGGCGTGCGTTTTTTCCAGAGATGCTGCTAACAAAACATGGCCTCAATACGCCCCGGTGGTGCCATCTCTCTGACTTTGCATGAACTTTTCAAACGGCAATCGTATTGTACAGAACAAGAGCTCCAGAATTATGGAAATTATTGCCAGGATGGATAAAGAGTATGGAATAAGACTCACCATTAATGAGAACGAAGTAATTAAAATCGCAATGAATGCGACACAATGTATCACTATATGGAAGATTATTACAACAGCTTCAGCCATTCCAGTATTTGGGAAACTTGATACTTTCCAGTGAAAGTTATACAGAAGAAGAAAGACGAGACTCTCAATGTGAAAGAAATCATTAATTTCATGGTTCGCCAAATGTTGTGTGTGAAGCATGATGTCAAAGTTTTGAAACGTAGACAACAAGAGATAAGCAACTAAGTTTTGAAATATTGCCATGAAGAAAAAAGGAGGAAGTGAAATGGACAGACAGAATGAGAAATAAGGTTTTGAGCATGAGATATTGAGTAGGGAGAAAAGGAACTTCATTAGGACGAGACAGAAAACATCTTGCGTTGGATACGCATTTCGCAGAAATGAACTGCAGAAGATAAAGGGGCAAAAGAGACAGAGGAAGAAGAGGGTTTGGTATGCTAACACACGTGAAGAAATGAAGTTAGAAGCAAGTGAAGGAAGATGCCCAGACTGATACAGAGGAAGTTTACTTCATACCTGCCTCAGAGATTCCGCATACACAGGCGAAGAATAACTTCACGCTCTCTGATCCTGTTGTTGTTGTTATGGTTATGGTCTTCAGTCGGGAGACTGTTTTGATGCAGCTCTCCACCCTACTCTATCGTGACCAAGTCTCATCTGATAAGAACGGCAACCTACATCCATTTGAATCTGCTTACTCTGTTGGTCTGCTTCTAGGAGTTTTACCCCACACACTTCCCTCCTAGGCTAAATTCACGTGGTGGCCGAGCGTACTGCGACGCGCCAGTCAGGTTCTGCACGGCTACTACGGTCGGGGGTTCGAATCCCCCCCTCGAGCATGGATATTTGTGCCGTCCTTAGTATTAGCTAGTTCATAAGTAGTTTGTAAGTTTACGTACTGATGACCCCGTAGTTAAGTCTCATAAGCTCTACAAACATTTGAGCATTTGGTAAATTTACAATTCCTTGATATCTAAGAATGTGTCCTATCAATCGATCCCTTCTTTTACGGAGAGAAGGCCAGAAAACCTTTTTGTCTCCAATTCTGTTCAGTACCTCATTAGTTACACGATCCATCCACCTACTCTTAAACATTCTTCTGTAACAGAAGATTTCAAAAGCCTCTATCCTCTTCCTGTCCGTACTGTTTATCGTTTACGTTTCAGTCCCATACAAGGCAACACTCCACACAAATGCCTTCAGAAAGGTCTTCCTTACGCTTAAATTAATATTCGATGTTAAATTTCTCTTTTTCAAAAACGCCTTTCTTCTCATTGCCATTCTGCGTTTTATAGCCTCTGTACTGCGACTATCATATGTTATTGTACTGACCAAATATCAAAACTCATCTACCACCTTTATTGTTTCGTTATCTAATTCCTTCAGCATCGCCTGATTTTCTTATACTGCATTTCATTACCCTTGTTTTGCAGACGACATTGCATTGCTAGGAGAATCAGAGGAAAAGATGGTAGAAACTGAAGGACCTAGCACAAAATACAAGAAAGATCGGGCTACGGATTAATGCGGGAAAGAACGGAGGTAATGTAAGTATTCAGAGAAGCTCCTAATGAAATCCCGTTACGGGTAGGCATTTGGAACATCGCTAAAGAGGTAAAATTTAAGTATCTAGTTACATGATTCAGCTGACAAAATTATTTAAAACGGGAAGAGAACCAACACATTGTCAATGAGTCTAAAACACATTTACGTACGAGGCGGATAATGTCATCAATGAATCTGTCAATAAGGATTAAACTTCAAGCACAGTACAGTAATAGTACCAGTGTTGTTGTATGGAACAGAAACCCTAAGCACAACAAGGAAAGATGAAGAGAACGTATTAGTGTTTAATAACAAATAATACAATCCCATCAGGCAACATTGTCTCATTATACCAAAGGTATTAAGGAGAGGCATTGAATTAAAATTTATGCGGTGGCCGGGATTCGAATCCGGGACCTACTTATTAGGTAGGCGCTTTGACCACTCAGCTAACAAAGCGTTACAGCCAAAGCGACCACACGGAATGTTCCCATTCGCGTTCTTTGCTGGGGTGCTATTCCAATGTAGGAGAGCCCCGGCAATTTGATACACATTTCACAGGAAACATGAGGCAGAATTAAAGTATACGGTGTGGAGGGAGACGTGCTTTAAGACAGTCCGTGTAGTTGCTTTGGCTACAACGCGGTGTTAGCTGGGTGGCCTAAAGCACCTACCTAGTAAGTAGGAGGCCCCAGGTTCGAATCCCGGCCACTGCATAAATTTTAATTCAATGCCTCTCCTTATGTTTAATACCTTTGGCATAATGAGACAATATTGTCTCACGGGATTGTATTAATTATTGATATTTCTATCACCTCGGCCTGAGGAACAAAGCGGGATGGTTCCTATTCGCGTTGTTAGTGTTTGATAAAAAAATCACAAGAAAGATCTTTGTGTCGGTGCGTGAAGAGAACACGTGGATACGGAGAAAGAACGAACTGTATATGACCTGATGAGGCAAACAAACATTGTACATAAATCAAGAAGAATAAGTGATAGGTCACATTGCTAGGAGACCAGACACCTCACGGGCAAAAGCCGTTCTTATGGGAAGACCTGATGCTACCTGTCCAACGAAGCGATGGGATGATTAACAACGGAAAGACCTTCGTCAGCTAGTAATCCATGACAATTGGATGCGAAGTGCACAAGATCTTCGTCTATGGAAGAGAATTATGAGGTCGTCGCGTCTACAGGGTCCACGATCCCGATTTGATTCATTGATAATTAACACTATATATTAAGAACACAAAGAAATCCCTTTAAATACAGTTTCAAGACGATCTAAATTGAAATTCAGTGTGAGGGTAGCCACATGAATATCCACAGAAGTACCTTAAATTATGAAACTTCCTGGCAGATTAAAATTGTGTGTCGGAACCGGGACTCGAACCTGGGACCTTTGCCTTTCGTGGGCAAGCGCTCTACCACTGAGCTACCCCGACACGACTCACGATGCCGCCTCACAACTTTACTTCCGCCAGTACCTCGCCTCCTACTTTCCAAACTTCACAGAAGTTCTCCTGCGAAAGTTTCATTCTGGAAACATCCCCTAGGCTGTGGCTAAGCCATGTCTCCACCATATCCTTTCTTCCAGGAGTGCTAGTCTTGCAAGTTTCGCAGGAGAACTTCTGTGAAGTTTGGAAAGTAGGAGGCGAGGTACTGGCGGAAGTAAAGTTGTGAGGCGGCATCGTGAGTCGTGTCGGGGTAGCTCAGTGGTAGAGCGCTTGCCCGCGAAAGGCAAAGGTCCCAGGTTCGAGTCCCGGTTCCGACACACAATTTTAATCTGCCAGGAAGTTTCATATCAGCGCACACTCCGCTGCAGAGTGAAAGTTTCATTCTGGATACCTTAAATTATGGTTACACGATTAACTGCTTTAATCCCAAAGCTTGCCAATTATGCTGAATACGAGTATCTTCAATTACAAGGACGGAAGGCAAACAGAAGATTGCACTTATTTAGTAGAACAGAATATGCAACTTATCTACTGAATTAACAGCCACTACGTTTGCGCGTCTCTGCTGGAATATAGCTGGTCAGTAGCGAATGCTTACCAGGTAGGATTGACGGAGAATATCAAAACTTAAGAACACGGCAGTTCGTGATATATTATCACGCAGTTGGGCAAAGTCTCGCGGATATGATACGGCAGTTGGGTATCGAAATGCCTACCTGTAACGGGATTTCATCAGGAGCTTCTCTGAATACTTCCATTACCTCTGTTTTTCCTGCATTATCCGTAGCCCGATCTTTCTTTTATTTTGTGCTAGGTCCTTCGGTTTCTACGATCTTTCCTCTGATTCTCCTAGAAATGCAATGTCGTCTGCCAAACCAGGGTAATGAAATGCAGTCTAAGAAAATCAGGCGATGCTGAAGGAATTAGATCACGAAACAATAAAGGTGCTAGATGAGTTTTGATACTTGGTCAGTACAATAACATGATGGTCGCAGTACAGAGGATATAAAACGCAGAATGGCAATGGGAAGAAAGGCGTTTTTGAAGAAGAGAAATTTAACATCGAATATTAATGAAAGCGTAAGGAAGACCTTTCTGAAGGCATTTGTGTGGAGTGTTGCCTTGTATGGGAGAGAAACGGACGATAAACAGTGCGGACAGGAAGAGGTTAGAGGCGTTTGAAATGTGGCGTTACAGAAAAATGCTGAAGATTAGATGAGTGGATCTCGTAACTGATGAGGTATTGAACAGAATTGGGGAGAAACAGGTTTTCTGGCCTACTCTCCCTAAAACAAGGGATCGATTTATAGGACACATTCTTAGATATCAAGGAATTGTGAATTTAGCGTTGGAGGGAAGTGTGTGGGGTAAAACTCTTAGAGGCAAACCAAGAGATGGAATAGAGTAAGCAGATTCAAATGGATGTAGGTTGCCAATCTTAGAAGGAGATGGCGTTTTACTATGCGGCGATATCTGACACTTTGTCCTCTGGATGCAAAAATATTTTGTTGGTCCCATCTACACAACGAGAAATGGTCATCATAGCAGACATCAGAGGTCTGACGGAAAGATGTAGTTGTTTGCTTTTCCCGCGCGCCATTCAAGAATAGAAAACACTGTAGTCTGCGGTGCATTCTGAAACACTAAATACATCAAGCTATGACCAACAATTCCACGACCAACAGTATGTACACGTTCGTTCCAACATAGATCCAACATACGGCACTGAACTACACTCAACAACGCCGTGATCACGACTGGCCGTGCGCGTTGAAGTCACCGGACACTTTTGTGGTCAAAGAGAACAGCTCAACCCGCTGGCTTGGCTAGCTTTCTGCATTTCGATATTTTTGTCCATCCCCTAAATGTGAACGTCCAACCTGCAAACAAACATCGGCGTCACCGAAATAAAGGAGACATTTTTCATAGTGACTGCCGCAGACGGGAGCTGGGGATATTTTAATGGCGGGCATTGCCCTTTTGGCTGGAATCCAGCAGGCGGCCCGGGCGCTCTGGAAGCTGTTTCCAGTTGGCAGCTCGCAGCTCGTCACCCGCCTACCTACCAATGTAAATTCAAGTTTAAAGCTATTCTCATTTGTTGTCCGTCAGCAGTTGCTGGCAGTACTTGTCATAAAGCGGATGAGACGATTTGCGGGCGGACGATCTGGAAAAAAAAAAGTGTGTTGAAATAATATTCTAAATTTGTTTATATTGTGAAAAGGCGATCTAATATTTCTATACGTTCCAAAATTGGTAAAGCCAAGATCGCTGGTATATAATTTTATTTGAACGTCTGGTTTCTATGGTGTCTGCCATCATCATTTGGTCAAAAAATTTTTACACAGCCTTTAACTTGTAATGTTAATAGCTGTTGTATAAAGTAATGTAAAGTGCACAGGTGCACCATGTCATTGTAGTAAAAGTTTACATATCACTATTAGACGTCTAAAAAAATGTTTAAATGTTTCTATAGTCTATGGGACTTAACTACGGGGTCATCAGTCCCTAAACTTACAAACTACTTATGAACTACTTACAAACTAGGACGGCACAAATATCCATGCCCGAGAGGGGATTCGAACCCCCGACCGTAGTAGCCCTGCAGACCGTGACTGAAGCGCCTCAGTCCCCGCGGCCACCGCGGCCGGCTATTAGACGTCCCGGTGAACTTCGTATCACTTATCTCTTATATAAGCCATATTAATTTAAATAATATGTATTTCAGACCCAGTAGCTTCATAAATGCAGCATCAGATAGTCTAAGTATCGGCTCGATAGTGGGCGGAAAGAGTGGGCACATCACGCACACATGTCCAGGATGACGCGGCGGAGTGGCCGAGCGCATTGAGGCGCTATGCTCTGTTGCGCGAGACCGTTCCCCGTCGGCGATTCGAATCCCCCTCGGGCATGGATGTTTATGTCGTCTTTAGTGTAAGTTGGTTCATAAAGAGTTTGTAAGTTTAGGGACTGATGACCTCGCAGTTAAGTCCCTTAAGTTGCACAAACAATTTAACATGACCAGGATAATGTTCATGTCACATTCGTGGAAATTCAGGGAAGGTTTAAATGGTGATAAAATATGGAAAAATTGCGAGGAAAATTTAGATTTAAAACATGTAAAATAATGACTTGGTTGTTGGGTTCGGTGCGTTCAGAAATATACTTTGAAAGAGTAAATTTCTCTTTACACGATTTGAACCCGTATATGAACTGTCAAAGATAATACTCTTGCTTTGAAATTCAAATATGGAGAATTTTATCGCAATCAGATGAATGGTATTGATATCCCATTAAAAAAGCTCTTTCAGTTTCTCATGAATTTTCATATTTTTCGGGCAACTTTCCCAAATTTTTATTTCATACGATCAAAATTTTATTGCAATGGGATGAACGGTTCTTTAACTTATAGTGTTGAATACATTTAGAAACACATTGAAAAAGGAACTTTGTTCGTATTTTGCGACTTTCCTTTTACTTTTTCTTTTTACTGAAAACTTTGCCGCGACCATAACGAACTAAACAAAAACAGAATTACCCCTCTCCGTCGTGCGAATGTCGTACTCAAGTGATGCTCTTACAGCCATGTGGAAATTTACTTTTAATGATAGAAAAGATCGCTTTCAGTTTATCGTAAATTTTCCTACTTTCCGGGCGACTTTTCCAAATTTTTATTTGATGCGAATCTTCCTCTTGCTTTCAACATGAAATGTACAAAATTTTATTGCAATTGGACTAACGGCATTGATAGCTCACTGGAAAATGCTGTTTCAGCTTTTCCCAATTTTCCTCTTTTCCCGGACAACTTTTCTATATTTTATCACCGTTTCAGCCTTCCTTGGACTTACACGAATATTTCAAGACAAAAGATAGTCAAATCGGTTCAGCCGTTCTCCAGTTTTAGCGAGACTTACGAACAGCAATTCATAAAAAATGTTCAAATGTTTGTAAAGCTTATGGGACATAACTGCGGGGTCATCAGTCCGTAAACTTTGAAACTACTTATATTAAAGACAACACAAATATCCATGCCCGAGGTAGGATTCGAACCCCCGACGGGGAACGGGCTCGCGCATCGGAGCATAGCGCCTGAATGCGCTCGGCGACACCGCCGTTGCGTTTTAGAATACGTTATAGTATTTGATTTCTTAAGCCTCTGACGTACGCACATGCTCTCTAAGAGTGTTTCTTCAATATCGTTTTTGTTACTGATATATTTGTGGTGCAATGCTTAAGTGGACACCCAGTACAGTGCCGTGACTTCCTATGATTTCCTCCCCCCCCCCTCCCCGTTCCCATTTACTATTAAGTGATGAGGACATTCTCCGAAGAAATGAATACTGGGAAACAATGAGAAATTGAAGGGCCGCTACAATAGGATACATATCAGTTAACACATCGGGGCGTGTCGGAGCAATCAGAATTTAACAAAACATATAAACTGCTATAAATATGTATTAAATAATCAAGCGAGCCTCTTTTCATTACAAAGGGTAAACCATCTCTAGCAACAAGCTATCCTGGCAATTTAATTCTATAACCCCGTGTCTAATCCTCCTCGCCTCACGCTCTTTGCAGAATAATTTTCAAAGCAGGATGCCAGTGACGTGCGAAGACACTTAACTGTTGAATTGTCGAATTACGTTTGTATGAGAGCTGCAAAGACACTAAGGTAAAGCAGTCAACAATCCGAAGATTGAACACCAAAGTGCTTTACTAGGCATGGTCCTGTTTGGAGGTGGTATGCCATTGCCTTCTTCCGACATTCGAACTGACTTACCCAGGCAGTTATAGGGGGACCTACAGTTTAACGTGGGTTCCGAACCACGGTGCTACTCAGTATTTTTCACATGAGCAATACTGCCAGAGGTGAAAGAAGTGGAAAGTGACAGATAAAAATCCTAGGACCTGGCGGGGATCGAGCCCGCGAAGACTTGTAGTCTGGCACTCTACCACTGTGCAACCGAGGCGCACAAAACCCCATTACATTTCTGTAAATATCAAAGTAGCATTTAAGAATATTGAACCTCGCTTCAATACTTCGAGGGAAGTGTTAAACGAAATAACCATTTTGTACTATTCGTTTATTTCCTAATCCAATCAATTATTCTTGGAAAGAAGATTGTTTTCAGATTGTTTTTGCACCTGCACTTTTGAAGACTTCCAAAACGTAAGAAAAAATAATCAGTCGCTTGCTATTTGCGAAGCAGCTAGCGTCACCGCCCACCGGATTATGATTTCGGCATTTTATAGAGGAAGCAGTTCGGCCGTCTTCGTAAATACCTGCGAAATGTATTGCTCGGGCCGCCAGTACTGGGAATCCAGCCAAGCCCGCAGGCTATACTTAGATATCCAACCGCTTCGCGACGAGCCCTCACCGGTTCCGCCCACGCAAACCCCGCTATGTAGAAGACAATATGGGATCAATATCATTCCTCCGTACCAGATGAAATGTTAATACAACGTCGTTACTTGTCAGGCGGCGATAAAGAAAAACTCTTTGGTAGTGATGGATCACATGGGTATTCAAAATAGCTTGCGGCGGTGTCTGCACACTGCGAAAGAAGATACGAGCATATGCAATTGGTTTCCCAATGTGTGATTGGCTCGCAGACTTCTGAAGTAAGAGAATCCGGTACGTTGTCGTTGAAGGCGAGTGTGATATGGGATGTGGTCTCATGACTAATGCCCCCAGAGTGTGTGATGGGACCGCTATTATTTTTGATCATTGTTAAAACGTTTTATCACCTTACACTGTTTTGTTCCTCGACTCAGTGATTGTGGTCTTCACGTCTTAATAAATCTCCACAGCATCAAAGTTCAGGACAGTTACCTTGATATCTCGTGGATGTAGAATCATCTTAATACACAGCATCTATATAACTTGCTTACAGGAATCCATAGCATTTATTCAGAATACGTGCAGCTAGAGAAATGTTCTCTATTTTATGTGTGCGTCAAAATTGAGGTAAGAACGCAGAAAAAACACCAGGCATCTAAAAAGTTGTTTAATTTCATCACTTTTACCCTACAATGTATTACAACAATATGTTCATCGATGCCCAAACAGGCTTGGAAAGCTGTTACAAGACTGCCTTTTTCGATCTTTGTGTGGCCTCCTTTTATGTCCTGGCCTACAATACCATACATTGTTACAACTATGAAAGATATGAAAAACAATTTGTTTGGCCAGGTTATGGCAAGATAATAGCAGCTTTATATTCAAAATTTAGGTAATTATCAATTTACATCGAATCATAATAATCCTTCTTTCATATATTGGGTTGCAGATCTGAAATATGCTTTACTCTAAAATACAACAATACATTGTTTGTTTATACTAATATCTTGAAAAATAGTTTAGGACAAATGTTCCTACCATGTACAGAATAATGAAATAAAGTGTTAGTTGTTTTGCTGTATACAAGAACACGGGAATATTTCATATAGGCTTAGTTAATCTACAATGCTGCCCATGCTGGCACGTTTATATTGGAATCTTATTATATTTGTGTTTTCATGGCCAGCCCCTACTCAAATATACAATAGAATATATCTCTAAGCATACTATTTTACTTTATGTTTTCATAAAGTGCATATTAGCAGTTTTAATTTCATGGCCACGTACTCTTGTTTATTTTCCTATTTATTGATGAAATGTTGTTTGTTTTCCTAGCTATGTATGTATCTTCTCTTAACCATTACTTTATCTAGAAATCATGTTTCTTATATTACACATACTCTGAGATCACGAAATGGCATTTAACGGTTGAAGTTCTAATAAAATAATTTGTTTAATTTGTTATTTGGGTGATAAAGCAGTAAACATTTAGTTCTGTAGCTTGCCTTATGACATCTCAGTGTAAATGGTCTGACGAACACGGTGCCCTACGGTAAAAACCAGAGCTCTTCTTGGCATTGTTAAAGACGACCTTGGTCTACGTAAATCAGGAGTTTACAAGATACCTTGCCAATGCGGCGAGGAATTCATAGGACAGACTATTCATACCATTGAAGAAAGATTCCGCGAACACTAAAGGCACACGAGATTACAACAGCCAAGTAAGTCGGCAATTGCAGAGCACTGCCTGTCGAACCTGCATGGCATGGATGACCAGACCAAAGTCTTAGCACAAATTTCGAAATACTGTAACTGCATCATTAAAGAAACTATAGAGATCAGAAAAAGGAAACCAAAACTGAGTCGAGACAACGGCTATTTTCTCAGCAAAGTTTGGGAACCAGCTATTACCCAGATTAAGACGAAGAATAAAACTTCCCATAGTGTACTGACTTTGAGAGGAGGGGACCCCCCTGGGACCCCCTGGGAACGCCCAGACTACGGACGAGAGGCGGGATCTGAACCATGGACCGGGCGCGGACCGCGATCGGCTCAGACGGATAGCCCGATGGAGGAGGGATTATTGAAAATTCGCGGGTTCGATTCCGCCTGGTGGCAAATATCTTTTTGCTCCTTGGCAATGCATACAAAACTGACTTCACAATTAACCGCAACATCATATGTTATTTAGTATTTATATGTGCCCAAAATAAACATATCTTGCAAATTTGGGGTTGTGAACGTTCCGTATTTGATCAATTGAAAAAGACTGGAAGTATCTATTTACATACACGACGTCCCCAAGTACGGTTTAAATGTTTGTAGTCCCGAATTTCATTCAATAGCCAGTCTCTCTCTCTCTCTTTTTTTTTTTTTTTTTGCCTATACAAAACAATAAAATCACCTATATGATGTTGCGGTTAATTGTGACGTCAGTCTACATCTATATCAATATTCTGCAAACCACTGAAGTGCATGGCAGAGGGTACGTCCCACTGTATCAGTTATTAGGGTTTTTTTTTTTTTCATTCAATTCACGTATTGAGCGTGGGAAGAATGATTGTTTATATGCCTCCGTGCTTGCTGTAATTAATCTAATCTTGTCCTCACGATCCCTACGGAAACAATATGTGGGTGTACGCACTGCCAAGGAGCGTAAAATGGTTTGCGGTCGTTCGTTCAATATGTTCGTGGTTGTTCTTTGAATGGTTGGCTCAGCTTTTTTATTACAGAGGGCGTTTAGCTCCCTGGCCGGGCGCGCTGAGCCACGGCGCCCGGCCTGCTAAGCCGAACACTGCGTCCTAAACACGCCGTCACAGGGACAGTTGACAAATGCATAAGGTGATAGATCCGTACCAAACTTACTTTTATTTCGTAAAGGCTTGACCATCTGTAGTTCCCACTCGGGGCACTTTCGTGTCTTAAGACGCCCTCTATGAACCATAAACTTAGACGGATTCGGCGACGACGAGTAGGTGTCTTGTCAGATGCAAATCTACACAGCAGACAGCTGTATAGTTTTTTTTTTTTTTGGGGGGGGGGGGGCGCAAAACTACTTAGGTCATTAGCGCCCAACACTGCCCATAGTAAAATCGAACCGGGGTTAGAACTTAAAATGGCTTTCGCCATAGTTGCACGATGCATAAAAAGTAAAACTCCGTCAACAGAATGCGGATCATCAGCTAAAATATCAGACATTGCAAATGGTAAACACTGATCATGACGTAGACGATTAAAAAACGGACATTGCACTAAAAGGTGGTATACAGTAAAAGGTTCATCAAAGTGCTCACATAAGGAAGCAGTATCATCACATAGTAAATACTGGTGGCTATAACGACAGTGGCCAATACGAAGCCAGGCCAGAACAAAATGTTCAAATGTCTGTAAATCTATCGGACCAAACTGCGTGGTCATCAGCCCGTAGCTTACAAACTACTTAAACCTAGGTGAACTAACCTAAGGACAACACACACACACACACACACACACACACACACACCCATGCCCCAGGGAGGACTAACCTCCACGGCGAGCAACCGCGCGCTCCGTAGCGAGACGCTTTAGACCGCTCGGCTACTCCACCGCGGCCAGAACAATCTCCTCTCGGCGAGAGGGTCGAGATGACGTTTACCAAAGATCAGGCACAGGTTTAATGGCTCGCAATTTGTTCCGTGACAGGGATAACCAATGTAAAAACCAACGTCAGATGATACGCCGGGAGACGCCAGCACGAAGGTCATCAGAGGTAGTAGAAAAGGTAGACAGCCGAGGGTGGAGAACTGCCTCCTTGGCAGCCGTATCCGCAGACTTATTCCCCAAAACTCGCAAGTGGCCAGGGACCCACAGTAGTTCCGCTCGCTGAAAGAGAGATAAGACAATTGCGGATGCTTTGTACCAGGAGATGGACAGGATACAGCGTGCGGAGGCTCGAAAGAGCACTCAGAATTACAGTTTCGGTGTTTATGTGTAAACGAAAATGACCACTCTAGACAGGCGATTCTCCTTTTCTTTCACATATTCTTGTATATATTTGTTTTCTTTGGGAAAACAGCGTCCATATATTTATTTAATAAAACAGTCTGGAGCGAAAATTTGTTTTATTAACTAGTTTCGAGCCAATGTTGGACCATCTTCAGGATGTTGCTTCGAAATGGTGTGGAGCGGAACAGCGCAAAACACGCCATTGGCACTGCAGTAGACCCAGTTATCTCGAGTAGTCAACTCAGACAAGAAACTCGACCGCGTAAAAGGGACAAGCCTGTATCAGAGAATGGAGTGCAGTGAAAGGGCCTTTACCCGCCTGGGCTCCCGTCGTATTTACAAACAGCCTGAGTCACCGCAGCCGCACACGTTGGCTCTCACAGCTGTTCTGCCGCCGCCTCCTTTTACGTAACCGCCGGCTCATTATTCCACTCGTAAATGCAGTATGCTTCACTTACTCACCGTCTACGACGACTGAAAACTTTACTGCCGCCAACGCCCTCTCTAACGGCGGATAACCACAGTTATCGAATAGCGAGGAATGCCAGAGAGTTACTGTAACAGCTTGAATCCTTGCGTTCCACTATCTTAAATCGCATTCACAAATCTAGCAATTTATGACGCACCGTGACGTCATCGTGATTCTAATTCATATCGATCATTATAGAAAGCGTTCGTGAACATTCGAAACTAAGAGCCAAACGCATCTCAGAGATGCGTCCGTTCGGAATAATGCGAAACATGTTTTAAATAAAAACAGTCTAGAGCGCAAATTTGTTGTTTTATTAACTACTAAGTTCGAGCTAATGTCGGGCCATCTTCAGGATGTTGTTTCGAGATGGTGTGTAGCAGTAGCTATCAGTTCCTCAAGTACTGAAACTGAGGTACTTAGAGCTCCCGTTCCGCTGCACACCATTTCTAAGATGTTGCCAAAAATTGGCTCGAAACTAGTTAATAAAACGAATTTGCGCTCTAGACTATATATATAATCTCCGGAAACACTTTCCATGTTAGAGCTCATTTTATTACTTATCTTCAAATCATATTAATTATGGAATGGAAACACACAGCAACAGAACGTACTTCATACACTTTGTTACAGGAAATGTTCAAAAATGTCCTCCGTTAGCGAGGATACATGCATCCATCCTCCGTCGCATGGAATCCCTGATGCGCTGATGTAGCCCTGGAGAATAGCGTATTTTATCACAGCCGTCCACAATACGAGCACGAAGAGTCTCTACATTTGGTACCGGGATTGCGTAGACAAGAGCTTTCAAATGCCCCCATAAATGAAAGTCAAGAGGGTTGAGGTCAGGAGAGCGCGGAGGTCATGGAATTGGTCCACCTCTACCAATCCATCGATCACCGAATCTGTTGTTGAGACTGCAATGTGCAGGAGCTCCATCGTGTATGAACCACATGTGTTATACTTGTAAAGGCACATGTTCTAGCAGCACAGGTAGAGTATCCCGTATGAAATTATGATAACATGCTCCAGTGAGCGTAGGTGGAAGGATATGAGGCCCAATCAAGACATCAACAATTCCTGCCCAAACGTTCACAGAAAATCTGTGTTGATGACGTGATTGCACAATTGCGTGCGGATTCTCGTCAGCCCACACATGTTGATTATGAAAATTTACAATTTGATCACGTTGGAATGAAATTTAAAGAGAAATACTAAAATGAGCTCTAACATGGAAATTAAGCGTTTCTGGACATGTCCACATAACATATTTTCTTTCTTTGTGTGTGAGGAATGTTTTCTGAAAATGTGGCTGTACCTTTTTGTAACACCAGAGAGAGAGAGAAAGAGAGAGAGAGAGAGAGAGAGAGAGAGAGAGAGAGAGAGAGAGAGAGAGAGAGACGCTGTTTTCCCCAAAGGCCGGCCGTGGTTGCCGAGGGGACTTAGGCGCTCCAGTCACGGTCTGCACGGCCACTACGGTCGGGGGTTCGAATCCCCCCTCGGGCATCGATATTTGTGCCGTCCTTAGTATTAGCTAGTTCATAAGTAGTTTGTAAGTTTAGGGACTGATGACCCCGTAATTAAGTCCTATAAGCTATACAAAACATTTGAACATTTTATTCCCAAAGGAAACAAAAATGTTTACAGGAATATGTGTAACAAAAGGAGAATCGCTTATGTGACGCTGTAATCCGGAAACCCGTGACAAAAAGGGCAACTATCGTATAATGTTACATGTTCTCATATGTTGACACTGACAACAAAATGGTTGCAATTTTTTGTCATGCGTTACCGGAGTATTCTGACCACGGTCATGGGCCACTGACAATGTGGTTAACAGCAGCAACGTTGTACCTTGCAGTCTAAGCATGGTAAGTACAGTATATCTGTCTATTACACTGGATCTCTACACATCACGACAGTGCTGCGGCCTTTACAGCTAAGAAAAACTACACCACTTTTGGAAACTATTGCTCTTTATTACTTCAAGGGGGCGGGATAGTCTATAATGTATATTCCAAAAATAGCAATAAGTACGAGTAGAAACCAAGCGCTTTAACAGAAATAAAAAAAAAAATGTGATATGTAACAATTCGTATGTCGACAACTCCGCTTTCTTGCTGAAAGGGAGGAAAAATTACATACTAGAGATAAGTAGCAGCCTCAAATTTCCTTCAATTTAGATGTGAAATAGGACAGTGGGATTAACTTTGTAGACGTGCCTTCAAAAGGGAAGGTGGAAGCCATACCCTCGGTGTTCTTGATCCATCCCTTCGTCAGTAGTAAGATGAGGGAGACTTCGTGACACTCAGAGCGATATTACAGTGCAACAGAGCCGTCAGATTCTCACCGAAGACTAAGAGTCTATTACGGAGAACTGTCAATTATTAAAGAGGTGCATTACGAGACCAGCTGCCAGGTGCAACTTTCAGCAAAAAGGACTGCTAAAGTAAATGAAGAAAGTAAGATTATAAAAGATGGGAAGAAGTATATCACTGACACTATAGGATCGCCACATCAGTTTTACACAAGATTACATCTGGAGAAGTGGGCTGAATCTTCGAGGGTGCTATCAAGAGCGTTTGAGCACAGCAAATAGTTAAAATGTGGGAATTGGAGAAGAAAAAAGAGAAAATCGAAGCTTTGAAAATCTGGCGTCGCAAATGATGGTTGAAGAGCTGATGGACTCATGTGAAACTCCATCGAGAACACGATTGTAAGAGTACAATGAATGGGAGATCGAAGGGTGCTAACTACGACATGAGTTGTTAATGGAAACGGTCGTTGAAATGGTGGTAGGAATCGCAAGGCCAATTTCGGGATGGAAAAGACCGAGAGGTTCAAACCTGTATTTTAGTTCTGAATAACAGGTTTCTCGGTGTTTATTTGGTGACGTTTGTAACGGTTAGTTTTTTAGTTATTTCCAAAACCGGGTAAAAACATCGGTATAATTACTTTGTGCATTAGTGGTTCTAAATGTGTTTTAAATAATAATAATAATAATAATAATTAAAAACCATATTTATTCTTAAAATTTCCCTGAGGTGAAATATTAGGTTATACTAGAAACTAGGAAATACAACCAGTGATAATTTAAGAACAAACTCGAGTCAGAAACGAGCAGCAAACTCAAGGCATAAGAACTGGTACAGTAGTTGAGGTGTGCAGTGTACCATTAAACGACGTTATGCACGTGCAGTGTGCGAGACTTGTGGTCATACAGCAATTCCTCGCAGTCGTCTCCATTCCCAGTCTGGAAGACTTACTTTACTAAGAGCGGTAGCAGTTAGGTGCAATGGATAACGAAGAAAAAAGTATTGTTTCATCCATCTCACGGTGCTTAAAACTTTAAACAGAAAAAAACTTTATATGATATGTCTGTATCTATCTGGTCAACTTCACACTGAAGAAAGAATTTACCAATCTCAGCTTTGACCCTTCAGTGAGGACTATTCGCAGTGCCCAAACAGTGATGCGATGCTTGATAATTTTTCAGCTGAGATTCTGAATCAATAGGAGAACACTGGTAATTTCTGTACTATTCAACCTCGTATTACTGTCCTATAAAAGCAACGAACGGTAGATGGCCGAAGTCCTTGTTTCAGTTCCCTCTTTTACCACCTGTTTTGATTCTATATATCTTGAAGAGAAGTACAAAGCAAGAGACTGAATAATTTTTTTTTTTTTTTTTTTTTCAATTTTTGGTTTCTACATTTGTTACTGGAAATAACGGCAACCAAAACCGAAAACCGGTTACTTGCAAATCTGT
Source organism: Locusta migratoria (assembly GCA_026315105.1). Taxonomy (NCBI): domain Eukaryota; kingdom Metazoa; phylum Arthropoda; class Insecta; order Orthoptera; family Acrididae; genus Locusta; species Locusta migratoria. The sequence goes on from CM048746.1 coordinate 163,770,993, forward strand.
TATTTTGGGCCCTTTTTTATACAGTAAGTTTAAACTGGAGACAGAAAAAATGACAGTATAAGTTAAACGAAAACAGGTTGTTATTAGCTCCACCACGCGTTTCGACAGAAAGCTGCAATCACCGGGTGCATTTGACAGTTACAAGTTCATTGTTTGGTTATGTTTTGTTTTGTGGATGGCAGTGAGGTTATGGTTGGATATTTTAACAGTTTTGTTGATCATCTTGTTTTCTGGCACACACCGAAGAAGAACACAGATATATACACACAACACACGTAGACTTTTGTGTTAGCTGTTTCAAATGTTTGTACAGCTTATGGGACTTAACTACGGGGTCATCAGTCCCTAAACTTACAAACTACTTATGAACTAACCAATACTAAGGACGGCACAAATATCCATGCCCGAGGGAGGATTTGAACCCTCGACCGTAGTGGCCGTGCAGTTAGATGTTTACACAGTACAGTACTGTGTATGTAATTGTGTGCCAGATAACAAGATTATCAACGAAACTGTAAGTAAATACAACAATATAATAATCCAGAAACTATAATCACGAAACATACATACTAAAATAGCTGTAACTTCCTGAACAGCTTAAAATGTCCAACCATAACCTCACTGGCACGCACAACACAAAACATAACGAAATAGTAATGAACTGGTAACTGTGAAATGCACCCGATGATGGCAGCTTGTTGCCGAAAAGCGTCGTGCTAATAAAAAATCGCACTGACGTGTTTTACGTCCCACTTTAGATTTGTAGTTTTATAAGTTTCTGCAAACATTTTGGACTAAAATAGTAATCTAAATTAATTAATAAGTGTGTCTGAAAACTTTTTAGGAAAAATATTGTAAGTAGTGGCGGGTTTCGAACCAGCGACCTTTCGCGTCACAGTCTAGCACCTAACCCACTATGCTACAGCTATAAATCAAAACAGAAGTTTTTAAATCTTATACTATTGATGGCCGTTGTTAACTGATAATATGGCATTTGTAGACATTATCATTTATCGTACGAAGAACGATGTGTTTCGTTAATTCGTCGCCGGCCGCGGTAGCCGAGGGGACTGAGGCGCTCCAGTCACGGTCTGCACGGCCACTACGGTCGGGGTTCGAATCCCCTCTCGGGCATGGATATTTGTGCCGTCCTAGTTCGTAAGTAGTTTGTAAGTTTAGGGGCTGATGACCCCGTAATTAAGTCCCATAAACTATACAAACATTTGATTTTTTTTGTTTTTTTTTTTTTGTTTGTTAATTCCTCAGTGTGCCGTTGATTTGAAATGACGAAGTTCAAGTTACAATAAGAAAATCATCAAATACGCGAGGACTGTCACGTGACGTCTCCGAACGGCTGGTTTTCGTTAATTCAATGGAGGGTATCCAATCTCCGTTATTTTTGCAAATATGTCTCAAACGATACGAGATATGAAAAAACATAAGGGAGCTAAGTTGTAGAGAATTTTCCCCTCTACCAATTAGGTTATTCAATTTTCGAGCTCTCAAAAGACGATCGCAAAGGCCTACTTTTAGTGTTACTACCGTAACGTAAAGTGGACCAAAAAGTTAGTAAAAAGTGACTGCTGCAGTATAAATTATTTCAAAAAGTTTATAAAACAGTCGCAGACCTCATATCAATCCACAACATCGGTACATTTATGAAAACAGATTGTTTGAGCGATAAACGCCATCCCTAGGCCTAGCCGCCGGCACGTGGTTGTGTGTGTGTGTGTGTGTGTGTGTGTGTGTGTGTGTTCGCACCCTCAAGCTCCAAATTGGGATGAAGGCTTTAACAACACTGACAGCGGCGGCGGTGCCACCACCATGACAGGAGATGGTTGGTAATGGAGGGCCTATTTGCTAACGACTGTTTGGGTCGGAGGTGGTGAAGGTTAAGGCGAAGGTTAGGGGAAGGGGAGAGCGGGCTGTTCGGTTGCGGCGTCGACGGTTGCAGCGCTGCAGCTGCAGCTGTCGGACAGGTGAGCAGCTGGGCCTATACATAGCAGCGAGCGGCAGCTGGCGTGGGCGGCCAGTGGCCTTTGTGCCGCAGACACGTGCCAGCGGGCGCACGAGCCGGCAGGGCAAAACGGGAGCGCGCCCGACACGTGGGGGCGCCCCGCCTGCCCGAACGGCCGTTTGTCGTGTCCAGGAACGTTGACCGGCGCGCGCTACCAGCAAACTTGTTCCTCCCCCACACTGCGTGCTGTGCAAGACGTGCAGCAACTTGCCTGGCCTGCGTGATATCCACACTAGCCTCCATTACAGCACGTGTCGGATGACATGTGTTGACAACACACACGGGCAACTCATGCACCATACAACTCTTAAGCCGTCCTCATGAGGGACGTGCCGTCTGCCTAACTACACCACGCTCTGAAACGACCCACTACATCCCACGGAACACAGCGTGCTGCTCATCGTGATTTGCGACCGCAGCGCTCCCCAGCGCCCGTTACGGGCTGGCGCGTAGATCATTAGGTTCGTTCGAGTGGCCCAAAAGCTGATAGTTCCTGACAGTTGCTGACGATTTGGAAGGCCTCTACTGCGCATGCGCGCTTTTTGACAGTTGCCAACTCCGAAGCCAACTCGAACGCTTATTTCACCTGTTTCGCATATTGGCCACCCATAGCGCTAGTTGGCATCTTTTCTCTCTACCAATGTTGAAAGTGAAGTTCTGACTGGCGATATGTTATGCATTTCTCAATTGAGAAAACTATTTAAGTCGTCATGAAACCAAAGTATAATAATAAAGATTAACAAGACACATTTGCCTGCAAACCGTGTATCTGTCGAGTATAAAATTCGTGTGACGAAACTAGGTTAACTTGCGAGTCGCGATGTTACCAGACGACCATTCCATCAAAACATTCTTCTTGAGAAAGCTCACGTTGACGTGAGGTGGCGGACCGGCGACGGACAGTGTGCATTCCGCCATTAGAAATACATTGTGGATTAAATTCTGATCATAAACTTCGACAAAACGCAAAACATACGTAAACATGTCCCCCCCTTTATAAATAATGTAGCCAATTTAACCTGACAAAACCTCATAAAAAATGAGGTAAATTAGGATAGTTGTGTGTGAAAGGAATATTTGGTAACATACAACTTCATATGCATTTTGTCCCATTATTATGAGTTACAATAAAATTTAAAAAATGAAACATACAAAAATTTGCAGTGTTGTGCAAGAATTATCATCGTACATGATTTTCCCAGAAGTTACACATTTCGTGTAGAAACGTCCACATTGGCACTAATAGATTTCTATAATATATAACCACAAGGAGAAACACGGAACAGTAATTGTGAGACGCTATAGTGGCACATATGTCGGTTATAAAAATCTATCACTGCTAATGCCTGTTGTGAACTATACTATTCTTATGTGTCAATCACTTCATTTACAGATGGCACAGAAAATCTCAGTAGGAGTATTTTTACTTCATTTTCAGGCGAATATATCACAATCCAAACTGTAAAAACATACGCATTCATCTTTAAATTCGTGTTATGAAAATTCATTTATAGTATTTATGGGTGTAATAAAAAGGGGCGTACTGTATTAGAAGGCCACATAAGTTGAAAGAATGCCTGTCTAATATACAAACTCAGCCTCAATCAAGAGAAAATGGAAGACTTGGAACACAAACCTCTTCGTAAATGTGCAGGCTTGTCTTTTGGCCGAGGCTTGTTAAACGCTTTGGAGTTAGTCAGAAAACAGTTTGACGAAAATCCGCTGACTTAAACTTTCGGTCGCCAACTATCAGCTCCGCCACTCGAACACCAGATTGGCCAGTCAGATATCGTCAGCAAGAGTCAGAAGTGCCACTCGAACGCCTCAAACTGTTCCTGGCCGTCAGCAGCGCCACTCGAACGAAGCTATTGTCTTTACAAAGATGGATGTGCGTTAAATTACACGGTATCTGTTAGCGAAAGCCGGAAAAAATTAAATACAGTAGCTTTCTTATGCGTGCACGTTGCATGCAACACTCTTCCAGAATTCTTTCTTCGTTTTTTGCCCTCGTTTTCCGCTGTTGCAGTTATACAATTTGTATAGGTTATGGGATCGTCTTATGCGTTATAAGTTGTAATTTGCGGCTGTTTGCTGATGATGCTGTGGTGTATGGGAGGGTGTCGTCTGTAAGTGACTGTAATAGCATACAGGATGACTTAGACAAAATTTTTAGTTGGTGCGAAGAATGGCAGCTAGCTCTCAATGTAGAAAAATTTAAGGTGATGCGCATGAGTAGAAAAAACAATCCTATAATGTTCGAATACAGCATTAGGAGTGAGCTTCTTGATGCTGTCGCGTCGTTCAAATATCATTGCAGAGCGATATGAAATGGAACGAGCATGTAGGGACAGTTGTGAGTAAGGCGGACAGCCGACTTCGGTTTATTGGGAGAATTTTGGGAAGATGTACTTCACCTGTAAAGGAGACCGCGTATAAAACGCTTGTACGATCACGTCTTGAGTATTGCTCAAGTGTTTGCGACCCGCAGCAGATCGTTTTGAAGGAAGACAGAGGCGGTTCAGAGGCGAGCAGCTAGATTTGTTACCGGTAGGTTCGACCAATGCGCGAGTGTCATGGAAATGCTCCGGCAACTCAATTGGGGATCGCTGGAAGAAAGACGACGTTCTTTTCGTGAATTTGTGTTAAGTAAATTTAGAGGGCCGGAATTTGAAGCTGAGTGTAGTACGATCTTACTGCCGCCTACTTACATTTCGCGTAAAGATCACAAAGACAAGATAAGAGAAATTAGGGCTCGTACGGAGGCATTCTTTTTTTCCTCGTTCAATTTGGGAGTGGAATAGAAAAGGAAATGCCTCGTAGTGGTACAGTGTACCCTCCGCCACGCACCTTACGGTAAATTGCGGAGTATGTATGTATGTAGATGCAACTGTCAATTAGTCTACTTTAGACCAGACGCGTTTCGCTTTATTCTAAAGCATCTTCAGTGGTCAGCTGTACAATAAATGGTTTGTATTACATTTTTTGAGTTTTTACTAAATTCGATCTGTAACAGTTCTCATGCAATTGGATTATTTTGATTCTGAATAAATTGGACTATTAATATTACTCACGATTTTTTTATTTTTTCTTCATGTGTGGTTTGTAGCACATTGTCACTAGCTGTCACTGCTTATATTTATACTATTTACACTTTTTTACAGTAACCTTTGTTACGAAAGTTTTTGAAACATAGCCATTTCTGTGACCTGGCAGGCTCTGTATGTCGTTTGTTTTGTTAGTCTATTGTCTGTCTGTGTGTGTGTGTGTGTGTGTGTGTGTGTGTGTGTGTGTGTGTGTGTGTGTGTGTGTTCTTTGCTTTAGAGTTCTTTGGTTCATGCTGTAAGGTGTTTTTTTGTTTCGTTTCTGTCATAACAGGCGTCTGCTTGCAACTTTGTGTGTGATGTTCTGTCTGTATTGTGTGCTTATAAATATGATTTTAGTTCAACACACTTTCTGTGTGTGTGTGTGTGTGTGTGTGTGTGTGTGTGTGTGTGTGACAGAAACGAAACAAAAACACACCCCACAGTATGAATCAAAGAGTCGCAGTTCCTGTCTGAGTAGCTCAGGTGGTAGCATTCTAGCGCTGTAACTATAGGATCGGTGGTTCGAGTCACACCATCAGATTTTTTTCGTTGTTTTCTAACATTGACAGTATTTTAATACTTAATGGTAATGTTTATGAACAATGCACGTATATTTGTTTATTCGTAATGCTCTATAATTTATAAAAGGTTGTCAGTAATGATGATTTAAATAAGCATGCAAGCAACCAACCACCTAATTCGTGTGCGAGGAGTAACTTGCTGGAGGATGTGAATAAGTTTACACTATTTCAAATTCAGTTACATAAAACATTTTGTTATCTCTAATTCCACGTATTGTGTCAGTTTTTGTTAATGTGAATATAGACGAGCTGAACACCTTGTTACCTAAAACGAAGGTTGAGTAGGTTGACTAATTGGAAAGCTATTAGTAGCTATGGAGTAGTCTTTCCAAAAACAGCGTCTTAGCTCTTCACAAACTGAGCAATCAAAGAAAACCACCGTCAATAATGAAGCCAATGCTGCAGAAAATGTAACTGTTATATTGAAACCATAATTATTTACAATCTTGGGTAAAATATAGAAAACTATGACTAACAAAAATACGTGCATTTTTCGTAAAAATTACCATTAGATATAAAAATTGTGTAAGTATTCGACAATAAAGGAAAAAAAAACTGCCATAGCGGAATTCGAACCACCGACCCTACGCTTGTAACGACAGAACGATTCCACCTGAGCTACACCGACGGACACTGAGTATTTTAGTAATTAGTACTTACATGTACTTAAAACCTCAAAGTCTATCTTCTCGAGAATTTTTAGAGATGCGTCGAATGAATTGGGATGATTGTTATTTGAGTTCTGAACTTCACGAACCATAAATATAAAAAAAATTCTAAAATCCTACACCCATGTAGTCTCCTTGTTAATTGAGAATCGAACTCCTAACCTTTGTCATAGCCATTGGGCCACAGTAAAGACGAACACGAAATGCTCAGTTTGTTATTGGTACGTTAGGCTGCGTGATTATCGACTACAGAAGCACTCCGTATCGTATATGAATGCTCTTTTCTATACAGTCGCAGAAACAAGTACCGATCAATCCCAAGAGTAAAATGAGTAAGTTGATATGTTCAGCGTGCGTCCAGTTTCGTAATGTATTAAACAGGTTTTTCAGGTTGCAGTAGTATCACAGCGTTCGCACAGACTTTTACTTCAAGATATTTCCTTTCTCAACTGAAGCTGTTGTGGCAACGAAGGCCCGCGAGCGTAAAAGAAGAAAATGGCTCTGTAAATCGAATGGCTGAAGACGCTGGTTCACATTGAAATGCATGACTGCAGCTGAGTACCGTGAGACTGGCTCGGTGAAAGTCCTTCCACGACTGACACTGAACACTAGACCGTATCAAAGAGTCACTCTAACCTTTCACGGTAGTCGCCACCTTTAAGTCGTAGGTAACTAACTAATGGAACAAAAATACTTCATAATGTGGCGGCTTCTTCGTGTCTTGCCTGTGTTACATACTCTGAAAAGCATCGAGAATTAGAGTTCTAATGGAGCTGCTGAAGGTATAAGAAGTTCCCTGTTGAAGGCCTACGACGATTACAGACATGCACGAGCACTGTCGACGAGATGTTAAACTCTCCTTTTCTTATTGAGTTAAAATTACAACCCGCTTCGTGGAAGTAAACAGCTGTAGTTCCACTGCTAAATCAAGGACACCTTTTCTAATTTACGTTGTCCAGTTTGTCACACCTGCCAAGGACTTCTTACTACGGATTAAAATCATTTAACGGCTGTATCGTTAAATAGTGAGGAATATGAAATGATGAATGTGTGCCAATTATTTGTCAACAACGTTGTGGAGGAGGCACACTTTGTTAACCCTTTAATGCGTCACTTTTTATTCCAAGCTATGAAAACTACCACGATTAATATACAGTTAGTATATACTGTGAAAAATGTTTTAAGTTTTCCTTACAATTATTATGCACTACTAGCAACAAACCGGTCATAATCAAATGTTTGTTAATCTATCGGACCAAACTGCGTGGTCATTACTCCGTAGCTTACAAACTACTTAAACCTAGGTAAACTAACCTACGGGCAAACACACACACCCATGCCCCAGGGAGGACTCTAACCTCCACACGGCGAGCAACCGCGCGCTCCGAAGCGAGACGCTTTAGACAAACCGCTCATAGCTGGTCAGCTGTATAAAGGATCATGATTTATCCGATGCAGTTCAAATGTTTGTTAAGCTTTAGGGACCTAACTACGGGGTCATCAAACATACGAACTACCTTATACTAAAAACGACACAAACATCCATGCCCGAGGGAGGATTCGAACCCCCGACGGGGAACGGCCTCGCGCATCCGAGCATAGCGCCTCAATGCGCTCGGACACTCAAATGTTTGTAAATCTATCGGACCAAATTGCGTGGTCATTAGTCCGTAGTTTATGAACTACTTAAACTAAGGTAAAGTAACATACGGGCAACACACACACACACACACACACACACACACACACACACACACACACACACACACAGGCCTTCTGGAGAACACAACCTCCGACGGCGAGCAACCGCGCGCTCCGCAGCGAGGCGCCTTAGACCGCTTGGCTACTCCAACGCGGCCACTCGGACACTCCGCCACGGCAAAGGATTAATACTAATGCAAACAGACGCACATGTTACGAGTAACTCAATACATCTAACTGTCAGTGATTCAGTAGCACTGACAATTTCTGGAACGATCTTCTTGCGTACGTAACACAAGCAGTTACAAATGAATTTGTGGTAAAATATTGATCAGTTTGAGAGATAATGGAAAAAATTGGGCATGTAGCTAGATGATCAGCTACGCTATGCATTAAAGGGTTAAACTGCTTTGAAGTACAAAAGTACAATATGTAAAACCAAATACGAAATTTCCGCGTGCAGTTCCGCGAGAAAGTAAACCAGAGTCACTAATTCGCTTTCAAAATGTGTTCCGGTGTGCTGTTTGCAGGCCACAGACTGCCCCAATTGGCCGAGTCGGCCAGTGATGACAGCTGCTGAGGCGGTCACAATATGGTCACTGGATGAAAGTGAGTCCCAATGACCGACTGCCGCAACGAGGCTACGGCACCGACTGATGTGGGACAGCAAACACAACCCACGCGCCAGGTACGTTGTAGGCAACACGACGCTAACTGATGCAAACGTCACCAGTAGACTCAAGAGTCACATACACCCCGTTTACATGGGCTCCCAAAACCGGATTTCGTAAACCTATGTCCCAATTCCTTTTTTGTTGGTCATGTAAACACTCCAAAATCGATTATCGAAATCCGCTTCTCTAAAGCGGTTTTCCAGTTCCATAATAGATTTTCGTGCCCCTGTAAACGCAACCGTTTTTGAAGCGTTCTTGGCTTGCCAGATTGTGTATTCTTGTTAAGAATTTTCGGCACATATGGAAAGAGTGAAATTTTCTAATGTGAAATAAAGTATAAATATTGGAGTGAACATAAATCTGTATATTTAAATAAATAATAATTTCGTGTGGCTCATTGGCTTGGTGCAAGTCTTTCAATTGGATACCACTTCGGCGACTTGCGTGTCCCTAGCCTACCCCAGTTATCCAACCGGGGAAAGGGGACGTACAACTTACGTGGAATCCGAACAACGTGTCGTTTCTGGCGACTCCTCACATCGAAGGATGGGTTAAAGTGCAGGCTGAAAAAATCCCAGGTCCGGCCGGGTTTTGAACCCGCGACCTTTCGGCTTCCAGTCGAGCACTTTACCCCAAGACCACCGGGCCCGACTATTTAAATAAAGAAAATTATTGATTGTGCGGACTAATTCAGGAACTGAATCAGCTGTTTTTCAGCCGCCATTTTAAGTAGGCTAGGAAATCCGATTCAGGCTATGCCATGTAACCACGACAGCGAAAGACTGTTTACGAAAATCGGTTTTCGTCTTCCGGAAGATGTGTTGCATGTAAACGTAGTGAGAGTGGAAATGGCAACGAACATTATTTGAAAAATGAGAGCGAGAGAAAGACTTTTCAATAGCAGACGACAGTTCCGATGTTCGAGGTCTTCAAGTCGGCAGAAAGAAGACTAACAATTATGGAGACTATATTATAACCCCATACTGCTTCAACAAGCCTTTCAGTATAACAATTGGAAGCAGGGAGCAGTGGAAGAAAATAGTTCGACACCGTACGGGGGATATTGTCTGGTTCACTGACGGGTTAAAAATCAGACCAAGGCGTTGGGGCCGGTGTATACGGGGTGCAGCCAAGACTGGAGGGCGTCATCTCTCTAGGAAATCTGGCCTCAGTATTCCAGGCCGAAATCACTGCCATCAGGGCATGTGTGGAGGAGAATTTGCGTAGGTGCTACAAAGATCGTAGCATCTATACCTATTCAGACAGCCAGGCAGCCCTAAGATCACTGGCAGCTCCTGCAACAAGGTCTAAAATTGTTGCAGGATGTCACAGGGTACTGGTGGAGCTAGGGGAAAGTAATAGAGTAAACCTATTGTGGGTCCCTGGCCACTCGGGGATCAGTTGCAACGAACATGCCGACAGATTAGCCAGGATGGGAGCAGAGACTTCATTTATCGGACCGGAACCTGTCCTGACAATCGCCAAGGCAATGATCAGATTGGAGCTACGTAACTGGCTCAGAAGACAGCACGTAGAATATTGGACCAAAGTCCATCAACAAAAACATGGCAAGGTAATGATGCCAAAGCCATGTTTTAAAAGAAGCTCGCAATCCTGGGCCTGAACAGGAGAGAGATTAGACTCATGGTTGGATTGCTGACAGGCCGTGGGAATTTCAAGAAACGACTACATACAATGGGAACAACAGAAGAGGACCCTAAATGTAGGATCTGTGATGACGGTGATGAAACTGCATCACATCTAGTCTTCGAATGCATTCCATTGGAGAGTAAAAGGCACAGAACATTTGGGACAACTAGAGCCGAAGAAATTGTGTCTAATAAAGAACTGGTAAAGGGACTCCTTACACTGTTCAAGGGCATTGGTCGGCTTTACTAGATATACAGGGAGCGATACCGCACAATAAACTTAGTTTCGGTGCGGGCAGTGGCGGGCTGGACCAAGACTGTTTTGGCTTCCCTGGAAAAATCAAATCAAAATGGAGACACTGTGCTAGATTTGCAACGGACTAGTTCCCACATGGTGAATCGTATACTCAGGTAGACCGAATGGTTATCTTTAGAGGAAAGGCGACATTCTCTCAAGTCCTGTAGAGGGAATTGAGAGAATCAGTTCTGAGAAACATTTTAGCGTATTGGCGATAAATTTTGTATGGTAAAGATGGGAAAAATCTGACGGTTTCGGAACAAATGAACCCGTACAGTGAGTATTTTGTAATAGCATGAGCCTGTTTATTGTAACATCGTCAATGTGTAGTGTGTAAGTATTACTATAGAACCAGGTATGTCGAGGCCAGCAACTGTAAGTGAATAAACTTTTATTCAGATGCCTTGGCAGTGATATATTTTCTACGCCGGCACAATTTTACCTATCACCCCCGCGGCCTCGTGTGGTTATGTTGGCAACATCAAGAACACGATAGAAAGTCTTTGCTAAGATGTTTATATTCTTAGAAATCCACATAGAATGACTTTATTGGTGTTTCGTACAAACTATGACGTAAATAATGCTGTTCATGCTCTGTAGTTGACAGGTTCTTGTATGCGCCCTTGTCCGCTCAGTGTAAGTAATTGTTCGCTTACAAGGAAACTTTTATGACAAGACATTTTCATTGACACGCGATTGATTACTGCCAACGTCATATGATTGCCAACATTATCACGCGAGGCCGCCAGGACGATATGTAAAATTTTTGACCTTGTACCAAATGCATTGCTTTCGCAATAACTGACTTCCTGCTTTCTCATTTGCTGAGGACTGACGTTTCTATGTCTAATATATTAGTTTATGAAACTAGGTAATTATGATCAATAAATTTTATCTTTCTATTCTAGTGCCTAATATTGATAGGTGTTAGGTAAGTTTACCTACATTTGATATTGAAAAGGCATATTTTCACGTATCATTTATTGACCTAACATTTTGGGTTAAGTTTTTATATATCGTTATCGCATTTCTGGGTACTTTCGTAAAATAAATCTTACCTTAAAATTTATGTTTTGGGGATATCTTTAATGGAAGTTTTGATTTACCATCCAAACTTTCGTAATATGGCAGTATAAATATGAAATTTATCAAATACGGCACCTTACGTTAGATTTTCATGTATTTGTTTCTTAAAAAAAATAAATAAAAAAATAAAAAAATCATCTTTTACATGAGAGTCCGGCCAAGACTTCTCGCAAGAAACTAACGGGAGGCCTACGGAGAAAAAGTTGCAACTCTTTAAAATGAGATTAAATTTGCGATTTCTTCTTGTTACTATAAAGTCTGTCGTTTTAAACTTTATGTTTAAAAAAGGATGTTGTAGGTGAAGTCGTGAGTTTTTAATATGATTACTGTATATGGACAAATAAACCTAGAATTTTACTAGATATTTCAATGAAAATATTGAGCAATATTTTATTGTTCATTTGCGTTAATAAAGCAGACATTAGGTCATTTCGAAATACAGCAGTTAATTTAGAAACTAATCTTGATTCTAGTCATCGTAAACTGCATATTCATGTCTGTCGATTAGTTTTTGTCCCTCTAAACATCTTATACTAGTAATTTGCGCCCTAAATGTTTATCTGAAAAATGAAACACCGCTGCTTCGATACAATTCATCTCCCTGCATTAGTGATCTGAAACAGCTGTTTTGAAACACTGAAACCTACAGGACGAAACAGTTTCAATATCGACCGCGAATGTGATCTGAAACAGCGCAGAATAAAACGCGGTTGTTCGAAACATTGGCAGTTTTGAAAAAGTGGAACAGTTCCGTGTATCGAAACATGGTTTCTCAAGAATGAAACAGTGGCTAACTGAATAGTATGGGTATCACAGGTATATGGTTAGCGAGAGTAGGATCAGAAAAGAAGCATATAATCTTATGGACTGTTCATTTTGATCAAGCAAGTGTTGTCTACTGTGCGAATGAATTAAATTTTGTAAAATAAACAATTTTTCAAAACATAAAATGAAGATGAAAAGTCATTACCTGATTTTTATATGTTCACAATTAATAATATATATTGTATTTAATTATATAAATCTTCTTACAATGAAACTAATATTTGTTACTAATATTCGAAGTTTATTATTTAATAATTCGCAGTCTCTGTTGCAATATTTTTATTAATCCAATATAGCGTTTCGCGCTGTTAGCGTATCATCAGACTGGAAACAGACAAATATTTTATTACAGTCCATGTACCTGGCGGGCAGCGAATCTAATATGGCTAAGGTGAATAAATTTTGAAAAGTCAGAACGTACTTGGGTGGAGATGGAGCCAAAGAATTATTTAAAGCTGTAGTGTAAGTAGCTTAATTTGTGTTTTGTCATTGTGCCCCTCCAAAGAGGTGAACGTACAAAGTACGTAACGGTTATTTGAAGTAGAACATCATGGAATGAAATGGAATACAAAATTTACTATCTGTTATTCATAAGTACTTCCATCTGCCTTTTCTGCTTTACTATCTTACCTATCTGTGACTGATCGGGACAAGATGCGAATTATTCGCTCGGGTCAACTAGTTTGACGATAAATTCGCGGGAGATGGAAGAAAATGACGAAAATCGAGTCAACCACGTAAATTGAAAGATTTTGCATAAAAGACGGGAGGGCCAACCGAGGAGACGGCCTATTTCAATGCGGCTGACTGTCAATACCCTACTTGCGTAACAAGAAACTTAGAATATCTATTTTTGATTCATAGTAAAGTGACCAGATGTCCCGATTTGGCCGAGACTCTTCCGGTTTTTGGAGTTCTGTCCCGTAGTCCCCAACTGGCTCTACCTTCGGGACTGTGTTGTTGGGGGGTGAGTATTGTATCACGTATAGCATAATTTCTTTATTCAGTTTCCATAAGCTGATGCCAACTTCGCAATGTCCAAACGGTGCTACGTATTCATTTCAGTCTTCAGGACAGATGAGTAACGTCACACTGTGATATAACTGTGTTTTTAATTAACCCCCATTATGGACCGTCTCTCAGAACTCTACTAATTATTTATCTATTATTATCTGACTCAGCCTTGTAAATCGAAAAGGGTTCTTCAAGTTGGATGTGATGCACTGATCCCATTAACATGAAAAGTAATTGATCATAATTCTATGACTTTTATAAAGCTAAGGAAACATTCGTTGAATCAAATTTTTTCGCCGCAATTTTTGACGCACTTCGCTCTTTCCGTACCTAGGCCACAGTAAGTTCGACTTCTCTGGAAGCGGACGATTTCCGCTCGGCTTTGCACGTTCCTGGCAGCGGATCAAACGGCGTTCCTCAGAAGATTTAAGTTGGTACCTCCGAGAAGCGGGAGGAAGCCGCTGGGAGGAATGCGCGACAGCAGGGCGATGCCAGCTGCAGGCCCCATTGTTTTTAATCTGCCGAAACTCGTTTCCAATACCGGCACGTTAATTACGGTTTGGAAACCGAACAATTCAGTCCTCAGGCAGAGCTCTCCGACGAGATGCGTGGCATTCGTTTTACTATTACAAGGAGCTACGAATGCCGTTTGGTTTTACTGTTCTCGGCCCTGAGGGAGGACTCGACCCTATGACGGGGAGCAGCCTGTAACTCAATTCTTCATAAATGTGAAATAAAGAATCTTTATACATCCTCTTTCCTCCCTGTTGCTCCCCTCTGGTCAGTGAAATTTATTTCGTTCCTCCTCTTGTCTTCCATATCGCTGACCAGAGCGGAGAAGACAATGACTAATTGTTCTCTGTGGCGATTCAGACATGAATTGGATTTTCTCCGCAATCTTTACGTAAGTGTGTCCTTTAAGATACTCATTAAAAGAATTATTTCAATTTACCCCATTCGGGTTATTATTTCAAAATATCCTTCCTCTGGTGGTAACTTTCTCATTAGAATAGAATATTATATTAATGATTGTAGAACATTTCTTCAAGGTTGAGTTGCCTACTGTTTGAATATTGCGGTCGGTAGTATCGATAATGATAGTAAAAATTATCTTACCAGGATATGTCTATATTGCTATATTTAATGGTACCTTTTAATATTATTAAGAAATGAATTCCTAAATATTATTTAAATGATTTATATAAGAGTGTTCGGAGGTCCACTAGTATCGCACTTTTTATAACTTTGAACGAAACATTACTTTTCAAATATTAACCCAAATCATTGATTATTCCTACAATATTTTCCGTAATATTAAAATTCTTCAGCTTCGGATAACATTTTTCGGATCAGCAATAAGTATAGGCTAAGCGGTCAAGGGGCAGACTTACTTTCAATCTACTCGAGTGCTGCAACAAGTAGGTGACGTTATAAGCCGCCCAATCCGTAGCACGACGCCTTAGACCCCACGGTCATTCCGCGAAGCTCACGCTGGAAGAAACGCTCAAAAACGAAAACACGGACACCAATAAGAATCATGATCTTCTTTAACCCTTTGTAGGACAAAACTTTTTTTGAAAATTTTAAAGTTAATATTTTTATTGCATTCAATTTGACTTATATATAGGCATGTAATATACTAAGGATTATTTTATGTACATTTAACTTGGAAGCGAAAGAGAGAAATAGGTGGTTGATGTACAGTCCATTATCCATTTTGGGTGGGGCTTAGACTACTGTGGATGGTAGTGATTTAAAAAGACCATCTTCTTATATCTGGAATAGAGAACTAAAAAAAGTGGCATTTGGTACGCAAAGAAGATACAATTTATTAAAAATTTACTGATTGCAAAAATTGAACGAATTATAATAGTCCAACAATAAACATTTACTAAACACTATGAAATTTTACAAATTCTAGTAGTAAACTTGTTATTTAGAATGAAACGGGTAAAAACAAGGAAGGCAAAGAGCAACGTACACTGTTTTACACTTTTAGTAGGTGGGCACTATATCGATCACTATCCTATAAAGGGTTAATTGGGGAAATGGCTACAAACGTCAAGGCGAGAACGAATACACTTACCGAATTCATTACTTCGATTCCCGAATACTGTAATTTTCTATATACATGTGGCGTGTATTATTTAATAGTCACAGAATATATGACATCAACTGCGATTGGGCAAAGCTGAAAATGTGTACCCAGCCGGGATTCGAACCCGGGTCTCCTTTATTAATTCCCGTACGAGTAAGGGCTTCAAACTTGCCGCCCCCCCCCCTCCCAATCGCAGTTGATGTCTTATATTCTGTGAATATTAATGTAATTTTCATCCAGCCGCGAATGCATTGTCAGTCATTAAATCATGTCGTAATGCCAACCATAGACTGTATTAAAAATATGGTCGGATTGTTGTTATTAATAATGATTGTAACAATCAGCTAAAAACTACGAATATTTTCACGAAGCCTCTTGTTGTTCTGTAATTTAACTTAAAAGTAAATTTCAAGATTTTAAAAAAATATTCGTCAACCCTAAGTAGAAATTTTTTGTTGTTATTGTAACAAACAATTTCGCTGTACGTTTCTACAGCCGGCCGCGGTGGCCGAGGTGACTGAGGCGCTCCAGTCACGGTCAGCACGGCCACTGCGGTCGGGGGTTCGAATCCCCCCTCGGGCATGGATATTTGTGCCGTCCTAGTTTGTAAGTAGTTCATAAGTAGTTTGTAAGCTTAGGGACTGATGACCCCGTAGTTAAGTCCCATAAGATTTACAAACATTTGAACATTGAACGTTTCTACAATCTCGCTGCAGTTGCGAAGTTGCGGAAAGTGTGCGGGCGTTAGGTGCCTTACGCTAGGCTGGCTGTACGTTGGCCGGTTAGTTGGCAGCCTTGCGGCAGGTAATGCAGTGAAATCGATGCCGCGGCAGGCGGCGTATGGCCCGCGATTTTTCGGAGAGAGGACTGGAGAGGGGGAGGCGGCTCATTGTGAGAAGGTTTCACCGCAGCGGCGCCGTGAAGGTGCAGGGATCCAGCGTAGTAAGCCAGCGCTCCCGGGAACAACTAATGCTACCATCATATGGGCCATCACGACATATGCATTCAGGATTTCGTGGTAACTCTACCTGGCACTGTACCCTAGACCAGTGTTTTTCAACCGTTTTGAAAATGGGACCCCCTCAGAAGTAAAATTATTTGAATGAATTTTATCCATTATGGATGTTGAACTCCGTGACTTATAGGTTGTGGAAATAAAATCCGCTACCAGTCACAATTATTGGTGTGGTTTATTAAAACACTACCGGTTTCGGGCTTGTGCCCATCTTTAGGTGTTTACATTCAGTGTTGTTGAATATAAGTTAAGTGTCCAGTTCTTGTTCGTACATTTCTCATGGATATTAGTTCAGAACATTGTAGTAACAGCAACATGATGCTAATTTGCACTCCCATGTTTTAGGTTTTGCACTTTATAACTGTCACTCCAAACATCGCAATAAACCGCCAATAATTGTGACTGATAGCGGATTTTATTTCCACAACCTAAACTACTAAATTATGGCGATCCCTCAACTACTCTCACCGAACCGGAAAATATATATATATATTATGTGTGTGTGTGTGTGTGTGTGTGTGTGTGTGTGTGTGTGTGTGTGTGTGTGTGTGTGTGTGAGAGAGAGAGAGAGAGAGAGAGAGAGAGAGAGAGAGAGAGAGAGAGAGATTTCAAATAGATTTGCTTCTCCTGGTACAACTTTTTTCCCCCTTTTTTTTTTTACCAGTCCAGTATTATACATTACATGATTATATTATTAATTTATTTTTCGGAATGGAACACATTATCCTAATTTCACAATAAGACAAAAAAATATTTGTACCTCAAACAGTCTAAAAACGCAATATTTTTAAAATGACCGGTTTCGGCAACAACATATTGCTATCTTCAAATGTAACCCACTGTAAATAAAGAAGATACTGCATGACAAACAGATGTCAGAACTACATATTACTGTTTACAAATTACGAATAAAAAAGTGTAGCATTACCCGTTTGGCTGTAGCAGCAACGTTCCGTCACAGTCAAACTGCTGCCGATGGCTGAGTTGTCATGGTTTAAATGGCGAAAACTCGCACGCGTGTACCTTCGTGACGTCTGCGTCAGCCAATGGGAAGTGACAGCCCTGAGTTAAAATTCACGAATAAAGTTAATAGGTATAATCATTTTGACAATAATGTAAAAGGGAATGTTGTACAACATTACGAACAGTGCTCAAAATAATTAAAATGGTTTAAAACGTCGTCTGCTATTGGCAGTTTACGTCAGGGACGCCGTTTCTATGGTACCATGGCTGCTTAGTCAGTCATAGATCTAAAATGGAAAGATTTAGGTGTTATTTTTTCCGCGATTTATTAGAGAATGGAACTATAGAGAAACATCATAAACGCGATTCGATCAACCCTCTGCCTTGCACTTCAATGTGACTTGCAGAGTATTTATGTAAATGTAGATTTAAAATACAACGCCACATAAAATTAGTCGCGGGTAAAGCAGATACCCGACAGATTCAGTGCAAGTATCCTTGGGAAGTAATGTATCATCAAAGGAAGTAGGTTATAGAGCAGTCATTTGGCCGACGCTTGAGTAATGCGGTCGTTGTCAGATCCGTACCCGGACAATATCCAACAGACAGCAGCACGCTTCGTTGCGTGCTCATTTAGCAAGCGCGAAAGCGTCACAGAGATGATTGGGAAGCTCCAGTGGAAGACACTGCAAGAGAGACTTTCTGTATCGCGGTACGGGCTTCTGTTAAAGTTACGATTATTGTTAGGGTGTCTTTTCGGATATGTCCTCACCATTAGTTGACAGCAATGGCCGTAAATTTACGAATTCAAAATATTTTAACATTTCGTCCGTTTCGGGAGGTTGAAATAAATACAACGACAAAGTTGAAAATTTGTGCTGGACCGGGATTCGAACCCGGATTTCCCGCTTCGTGCCAGCGGTCGCCTTAACCAGTTGGGCTATCCGGGCACACTTCCCTTTCAACTCAAATTGTAGCCCTGTGTCCATTGACTCCTCTCGCTCGCAGCGATTACTGGAAACTCGCAAGAGATCGAGCGTTTGAATGTACCCGCATTGAAATTATCATTGCCTGTTGTGAGCATATTTACAATTACTGTTATGGTGGTGGTCTTTTTGGTCATGTCCTTGCCTCGATAGCCTAACTGTTTAAGGCGACCTCTGATCCGAAGTGGGAAATCGGAGTTCTAATCTGGTTCTAATCCCGGTCCAGCACAGATTTTCAACTTTGTCGTTGAATTTATTTCAACCTCCCGAAACGGACTTCGTAAAGTTCAGACTGCCTACGTTTCTCGTAGAGTCGACCAATATATCGGTTTCTCCTATGTATATCTCCCGAAATTATCACAAATATAAAATAACGGAGATCAGAGTCCACACGGAGCCTATAATATAACGTCTGACCAGGGTGAAGATAAAACTGATGTGTATTTTATTATTAGTTGGGAGAAAATTATTAAAAGTCTTTAATAGTATTCTGACCGTGTCGCCTAAATTACTGTTTCAAAATTAATTTCTCATGTTTGTGTTCGACCTAATGCTGGTAAGACTTTACACCTGAAACAGTGGTAATTTCGCAGATGTCCTGTATAGTAAAGAAAATTGTCTCCAGTTAGTGTCTTTCAGCAAAGAAAAATGTCAATGTGGAAAAATAATGAAGACCTGAAAAGTAGAAATTCTTTAACAATCATGCAGCTCAGCGTTTTCTCGTTGAGAAATGAAGACTCCTCCACCACGTAAAGGAGTCCTGAAACATTATTTGTAGTTCAAAAAGCTCGTAAACTTGGTCCCTCGGTTGACTGAGTGTGCAAACTCTGCAAGTGCATAATTCTTGTGCTTCGGCGAAAGGATCGATTACTGTTTATCTTTGACTAAATTATTAATAGCTGCAGGTTCGCCGTTCTCACAAGAAAAAAGCACAATACGATGCACTAAGCTTCCGTATTCGCAAGATGTTCATCAATATAATGAAATTGAATAAATTACTTTTCAGAAAAGACGTATTACCTTTTAGATAAGATCTACTGATAATTCTGATAACCATATATTACAATTCCAACCACCCATAATACATTATTTTCAAGGAATAATTATAATTTCAAAGAGTAACCTACGAGTATCTCTATCACAGTCATTGTATCCAAGAACACAAAAATTACATACAAAATTGAATATGTATATTTGTGACAGCTCAAGCACTACCGGCAACTGCTTTTCCCCGCGAATTATACGTGACTGAAATAGCGGAAGGCAGTGGCAACGGTACACAAAATACCCTCCGCCACACACCGTTAGGTGGCTTGCAGAGTACGTTGGTAATCGCCTAGCGCCAAACCGATCTCTATGGTGCAGGTTTGAAAAGACCCCATTCAAAGCTTCATAGGAGTTCTCGAGCTCGATTGGCAGTGTATGGACGTGCGTTTTGATGGTAAAACTAAAGTCTTTCGCTACGTTTTGGCCGGCGCAAATTTTACAATACCCGACTTAATCAGAGTTTCACAGGGACTAGCAATTTGCCGCGCCACTAATTGTTCGCGATCAGTTTGAAGAACACACTGCACAATTACCAGATGATGATGCGGTCACCCAGATCAACCGAAACGAATCACGTCTATCTAACATTTATGGGCCACAGTCGACATGTCAGTTCGTGCAACACTGTTGGATGCTTTTTTTTCCGTCATTGGAAAAAACTTGCTAAAAGGTTTTGTGAGCGAGTTTCACTCGACAACATTGATATCTAACGCTGCAGTCAGAACGCTATAGACAATCAGACCCTCATGCACTCTTTATAATCGGTTCATTGCACCCATATTCAACAACAAGATTAAGCATGCCTGGTAGAAAGAGAGATTTACATTTGCATGCGATTCTTTCGATGCTCGTGACAGTGTTATTTAGAATACGAAAGATTCAAGTTGCTCAACACCAACTGCTGAACTCCATTACTTATTCAGTATAGTCTGTTGCATGTGTGTGTAACATTTCTATACCAACACCCACAAACATCCTTATTAGGTACATACAGCTAAATGGAGTAAGGAAATAGATAATGATATTATTATTATTATTATATTATTATTAATGTTATGCTAGTACCTGAGTTTCCTGTCATTTATTATTACAACATTATCTATAAGGCTGACCAACATATACGAGGGTCGTCTACAAACTAAGTTCCGTTTCTGTTTCTATCCGCGTCAGCGCTACGATCGCAGCTCCGAGCATGCGCGGCAGTTTCCGACTCAAGGAGAAGACATGTACGCCATTTTCAGATCGCTGCTGCCGACTTTTTTTGTGCTTCTTTATTATTGTCGTAATTTAAAATGCCGCCGCGGCTCAAATCAGAGCTGCGATTTGTTTTCTAAATGCAAAGAAAGAAAAACCAAAGAAAATTCATCGGCAAATCTGCGAGGTTTACCGACAAAATGCTATGAGTGATTCACTGGTTAGAAGATAGGTCAGACTGTTCAATGACGGACGTAATCAAGTACACGATGAAGAACGAAGTGAACACCCGTCTGTGGATACTGATGAACTTCTTCACACAATTGAAGAGAAGATTAACCACAAACGTAAGTTAACACTTACTGCCCTTACCATAGAAGGCAAGGAAAAATCAAATATTCAAATATTTGTAGAGCTTATGACAAACTACGAGGTCATCAGTCCCCAAACCTACAAACTACTTGTGAACTAGCTTATACTAAAGACGGCACAAACATCCATACGTGAGGGGGGATTCGAGCCCCCGACCGCAGCGGCCTTGACTGGTATGCCGCAGACCGCTCGACCACTCACGATAACTAATTCATGAAATTGTTACTAAAAAAACAAATTTAGAAAATTTTTCTCACGTTGGGTACCCAAAATTCTTACTGAACAGAAAAAAAAACAACGTATGGACAGTGCAGTTCAGTTTGAGACGCCACAATGAAGGAGGCGATGGTTTTGTTTCTCTGATAGTCACGGTAGATGAAACTTGGGTATTGTCCTACACTCCTGAAACAAAACAGCTATCAATTGAATGGAGGCACACTTCATCCCCAACGAAGGTTAAGCCTAAGCAAATCTTTACACCTTCAAACTTCATGTGCACCTTTTTGGGGGGCAGAAAAGGTATTTTGTTGATTGATTTCTTAGCACGAGGTCAAACAATCTAAGCACATTGGTACTACGAGACCATTAAGAAACCGACACGCAATACAGAACAAGCGCCGAGGATTACTGTCTAAAGGTGTTGGTTTTTACCACAATAATGCCCGACCTCATACGACAAATGTGACCAAGCAACTCTTACGGGAATTTCACTGGGATGTGTTTGATCATCTTCCGTACATCTCGGACCTCGCTCCTAGCGACTTTCATCTCTTCCTACACCTCAAATCACATGGTGGTCTATACTTCGTCGACGATGACGAGCTGAAAGAACATGTTACCGCATGGTTGAATACACAGGCGGCAGGCAACCTTCTATGAAGAAGGAATACAAAAACTTGTGCCACGCTATTACAAGTGCCTATAAAATTTCCTAAGCCATATAGAAAAGTAATTTAACATTTAACGAACCAGAGAGAGAGATGCGGGAGTGGTTGTTTCGAATCCAAGTCCACTCGACACTTGAGACAACTTAGTAGAACCTGGAATTTAATTTAACTCCTTCACATCGTAGTCACAGTGATCACTCTTAACGGGGGTGTACGGGATACAACACACCGCTAGAGCAAAGTCATTGTTGTTGTTGGGAACAAAAATTCTATTCTTGATTTCGGTTATTCTTGTTTCAGACGTAAAATATAAAAGCCATCACAGGATGACTGGAATTACTATAATACGAAAAAGGATTTGAAAATGGCACATGGCTGAGATCAGCAGATAGCGTAAAACGCATGACTAACCTTAATACAGCGGAGGAATGGAAGTGTCGTTCAACAAATCAGCGGATGTGGCCACACCATGTCAGGGCCGCCGCAGCCGGGTATAGCACGACTTTTTTTTTTTTTTTTTTTTTTTTTTTTTTTTTTTTTTTTTTTTTTTTTACAACAGGCAGATATTTGCACAATTTATACATCTTATAAAATAGGCCGTATGTGTGTAAATGTATGTGTTCCACATTTCCTAAACGTCTGCACCGATTTCAACCAAACTTGGCACACACGTTCCTTACTATCAGGTAACAATCGTTGTCGGGATAAGAACCGCCTACGACACATACGTCAGGAGATATGACGTCTAACAATGACAGTTGTGACAAACGGCCGCATCATGCGATAATATTCTACCTCTGCTCCGAAACTAATGGACCGATTTCAACCAAATTTGGTACAAATATTCTTTAAGGTCAGGAATCATTTGCTATGGTTGCAAAAACCACATACGATACGTAGTTCAAACGATATCACGTCACAAACAATAAAAACGGGCCCCATTTTGTGGCGCGTGATAACATGATTTTATTTGTCAAGTATTTGACAATGAGAGCACTTAGCGACTTGCAATAAACTTTCAACATAATTATAAATCTTTACGAAACTTTTCTCGCTGACAACCCCCAAAAATTGATGAAAGGAAAAATGTTTATGGCTGACTACTTTTCCGATGTTCGTGATATATATTACAGTGTTTGACATAACGTTACAAGTTATTACTTCTACACTGTACATTTTATTCGCGAGTCAATTCACAGACAGTACAGATACATACCACTGAATGTTTCTTCGATACTATATCACAGTTAGACATAGTTAATGAGATATGAAGTCGAACAATTTGGTTCATGAGAAACCGCATCATCACGCTTGACGTATTGATTTATTACGTATTTACTACTAACACCATTCACGACATATTTTGCAGACATAAAGCACATATACCACTGAATGTACCTTCAAATTTATATCATGTTTCATGAGATATGACATTGTTTGTAATTACCCAAAAACTGCAACATCATGCTCTATTTTTCAACATCTCCTCCTAAAATAATGGACTGATTTCAACTAAACTTGGTACACATAGTGCTTACTATCAGAAAACAATCGCTAAGACACATAGTTCACGACATATAACGTCATAAACAATGAGTCACAAAAAGTTTCCCTTCAGACGACGCGTGATTTACGCAGACAGTTTCCTAATATACACTCTACAAATCTGGAAAATGATATTAATTTAGGGCACATAGTCAAGGATATATGATGTACTAAGTGTTGAGCTGCGTGAAAACGAAACTTAAATTGACAGAGATTAAGGTAGAAAGCGATGGTCGAAAATGGAAGACATATAGAAAGGGAGGGGGACTGGAGAGAGAGAGAGAGAGAGAGAGAGAGAGAGAGAGAGAGAGAGAGAGAGAGAGAGAGAGAGAGATGGCCAGGAGTGTTGTAGATGAGGTTAATGATGATATGGACGAAGAGAATGGGAACAGGAAATACATACAAAAAGTATATAGAATAGTTCTGTTTGTTTCTAATATAAGCCTGGAAAAATCATACACCCAGGAAATGCCGGGTTCCACAGCCAGTTTTAAATGAATGTTAAAGTCGGACAGAAGTTACATTTATCACTAACGACTGATTTCGGACATATTGTTGTCCATTTTAAGGCAACCAATAGTCTTCACTAACAAAATACGTAACAGCTGACTTTTTTTTTTTTTTTTTTTTTTTTTTTTTTTTTTTTTTTTTTTTTTTTTTTTTTTTACGCGCGCCTGGTCGGGCGTGTATACTCCACCGCACTGTCAAGTCTCCTAATGAATTTCGTGTCCTTATAGCTTACAACTACGCTCGTTAAAAGTTCAGCACGGAGCATGCTGAAGTTCACGAAATTATTTTCCAAGCGAGAATTTTCTTCTATGAATTATATGAAGGGGATTTTAAGAAATGATCTAAAAAACTATTCGCATAAGATGACGAGAAACGTATAAGGTTTCGTTAAAAACCCTCTGCTTGCCGTTCCTATACTTCGAAAATGTACCTTACATCATCACTATCAATTAAAATTTTTTACTTACGTTTATTTCGAAAAATGTTTCAATTTGAGGTGGATAAAAGAGTAATGCACACTGGTCTGAAGATGAGCCAACGGCCATACTAACCGGCATTGTAAATATATAAATATATAAATAAGTACAATAATGTCACCTAAAAAGAACTTTTTAAACTATCCTGTACAGGTAATTTTTTATTCACAACTAGAAATTACGCATATTGTGATGATGTAATAGATTTTTTGTTCCAAGCGATAAGTTAGAGCTCTGAGTACTCAGCTGGAACATTAATCAGTAAGGCAGATTTTATGTAACCGTAACGTTATTCTTCTGCTGTTGGGTTCAGGGACCGCCCGCTAGGTCACTAATTACGTGCAATAAACCGAGAAGGAAACTTTATTACTCCTTATATTCCAAGCAGCTAACCTGAAGAAAAGAAGCTATGTAACATGTTTTATCCAGGTTCTTTACGAGTTGTTACAGAAGGTTCTTGGTATCTGCCGACGAAGACACTTGCTGAATCACAAGACAAAATCTTCCAGCGAAATGCAGGTGGAGAATACTTAATGTACATGAAATCTACATAGACTATTCATAAAACAGATAAACAACGTGTGTGTGTGTGTGTGTGTGTTGTCCTTAGTCTGACATTATTTTTCAACCTTTTCGTTGAGAGAAAAAGAGAGAGAGAGAGAGAGAGAGAGAGAGAGAGAGAGAGAGAGAGAGAGATTATGTAATTAACTCCCACAACACTACTCAGGTTTCCGTGAAGAACGTCTTCTGTCTCTATTGTTCACTGAGCAACTTTACAGTTCATATTCAACTTATGTCATTTACTTACTTTCCTGTGAAGGTATATGTAAGATTTTCTAATAGCTTTATAATCTAGGGCGCACTAAAAAAGGATGCATTCGCATTTCTTATTCTGTTTTCGGTATCGGTTGAGGTAACATTTCATGCGTATTACACGCTCGTCTTTTCCACTTGACTGACGCAAATTGCAGCCCTCTGTTGCTACAACGCTTCGATCTGTAGCGAGTGACATGGAGTTTGTATCGTTGTGTGGCAACCCCTCAAAAAACTGATACCCTTTGAAGAGTTTGTCCACACATGAAGCATCGTCTGTTCCGGGACGTCAATGCCTCTCGTGTGTGCTTGGGAGATGTGCAGCAATAACATGTCAGTCTCCATGCAGTTCCAGCCTATTCCATCTTCTTGTTTATGTTAAGGAACACCTTCGAGGATGATGAAGCGGTGCAAATAGTGAGACTGTGGCTCATATTCTACAGTGTAGGTATAAACTCAGCGCTATCGACACAATTGTCTCTCGGCAGAAATGTAACCTATTCGTCGACTCCGGTGGAATAAATATGTATAAATAATTACTAAGATATACATTTTACACATAGAACATAAATCAATTTTTTTTAATCTTTGACCATTTTCATAGAAAAAATCGAAGACGTTAATTTTTAGTAGGTTCTTGGAAAAGTGGTAGATAAAACATTTGCATTTAGCGTACGCTGTTCTGGGAAAAATCGATCCAATTGTCCAGTCTACAGGACTTAAGCTGCCGCTTCATGGTTCCCCCCCCCCCCCTTTATTTGTCTTCTTCTTCTTCCTACATGATATTGAAATATACATGAATCGAATGGAAATATATATAATTTATTATACGATCGATTCCATTGTTTCCAACACTAGCAATTGCTCAAAGAGTAAGACTTGCCGAACTTTGAGCAGCTCTGTAATATGTTTCTTAGAGTTCAAGTTTTAATCGATATGTTCATAGTCACCATATTACCCGTTTTTACTGAAAGCACCAGTTTTTGCGACCCATTCCTACCCCCCCCCCCCCCTCCTCAGTTTTGGAATGTTCTTGTTAAACCACTACTAATAAAAATATTTTAACCACTTCAGTTTATTGTGGTTACTGGCTATGCCAACATCCATCTACGAAATTTATTTCACTTCTAGCATTTTTGTTGCAAATGTACTGATTTTCTTTGCACCCAGGTCTTTGCTGAACTCTAAAAGTTTACAACACCACACCTCATTAGGGTTATTTATATATATTTGTGAAGACTCAACGAACAAGATAAGCTTCACAGTAAAGTTTTCACTAGACCTATGTAATCTGGAAGTATTAAAGCTGTATATAGACCTACTAATAGGAATCAAGACCCCACAAGGTAAGAGCGTTTAACCCATAATAATGAGATTTGCGAAAAAAAAAATGCTTCTCCCCTTCCTGTCCATTCCCCGGTTTGCTCCCCTGAAAACGATTTCCACGTTACTGCATTTATCGCAGAGTATAATCTGCTCAGAAAAATGTCATTAGGATTTCCTGTAGAACTCTGACAGCTATTTAGAACTGTTCAGAACTATGTTTGCGTTAATAGGCAAGTAATTAGTTTGAAAAAAACTAAAGTTTGTGGTAATTTTTTACTATTTTTTCGGCGAAATTTTGTAGAACTATTTAAATTTTGTACAGAGAACTCCAAAATGGTCAGTAGATTACAGTGCAATAAAGCGGCTGGGGTGGATGAAATTAAGCCGGAACTCGTCAAATACAGCGGAATATCAGGTCTCAAATGGTTACACAGGATAATTGAATAGGCGTGGGAATAGGGACAGGTTCCGTCTGACTGGACGAAAGCGGTAATCACACCAATTTTCAAACATGGAAACATAAAAGGTTGCTCCTTAATTAGCGTTGTAGGCAAAATATTCTCAGGTATTGTGGAAAGGAGTATTAATTGAGGACAAGTTAGATGAAAGTGTCGGTTTAGGCTGTCAGGACCAGATCTTTAGCCTGCCGCAGGTAATGGAAAGAGTGCTACGAGTGGAACAGGGAATTTTATCTATGTTTCATAGATCTGGGAAAGGCTTATGACCGTGTTCCTAGGAGGAAGCTAATGTCAGTTCTACAAGATTATGGTATAGGAGGCAAACTTCTGCATGCAATTAAAGGGCTCTCCGCAGACTGTCAGGCAGCAGTTAGAGTAGATGGCAAATTAAGCTCATGGTTCAGGGTAGTTTCAGGGGTAAGGCAAGGCTGTAACCTGTCACCACTGCTGTTCATACTATTCATGGATCATATGTTGAAAACACTAGACTGGCAGGGCGGGATTAAAATAGGTCAAAACTAAATAAGCAGTCTCGCATATGTGGATGACTTAGTTGTAATGGGCGATTCAGTTGAAAGGTTGCAAATTAATATTTCAGAGCTCGATCAGAGGTGCAAGCATTATGATATGAAGATCAGCATTTCCAAAACGAAAGTAATGTCTGCGGGAAAGAGAATTTAAACAGATCGAGTGCCAGATAGGATGAACAAAGAACAGGTAGACAGTTTCAAGCACCTGGGATGTATTTTCTTACAGGATGGCAACATAGTGAAAGAACTGGAATCGAGGTGTAGCAAAGCTAATGCAGTGAGTGCTCAGCTAAGATGTAGTCTCTTCTGCAAGAAGGAAGTAGGTACCAAGACTAAGTTAGCAGTGCACCGTTCTATCTTTCGACCAACTTTGTTGTATGGGAGTGAAAGTTGGGTGGATACAGGTTAGCTTATTCATAAGGTAGAAGTTACAGATATGAAAGTAGCAAGAATGATTGCAGGTCCTAATAGATGGGAACAATGGCAAGAGGGTGTCCATAATGAGGAAATAAGGAAAAACTGGGAATGAACACCATAGATGAGGCAGTTAGAGCGAACAGACTGAAATGGTGGGGTCATGTTACACGCATGGGAGAAGCAAGGTTACCTAAGAGACTCATGAGCTCGGCAGCGGAGGTAGGCCAAGAAGAAAGTACTTACATTCGGTGCAGAATGATTTTGAAGTAAAAGGCATAACATCAGACGAGGCATCAATGTTAGCATTGAATAGGGGAACATTAAGGAATTTTATTAGAGGTACTTTGCTCCAGACTGAACGCTGAAAGGCATAATCAGTATCTAATGTTGTTGGTGATGATAACAGAACTCCATAACTATTGCATATCTGTCTAGAACGCTAACAAAAATGTACATTTTTCAAAAAAAGGTACCAACTTTACAGGACTGATGTAAAAGCACCTAGTTGTGAAAGCAACAGCGATAATAGGATTCACGGCATAACAGGGCGCCATCGGCGCTGCTCGGTCATCAGCTGATGGCGAGAGTGGAAGATGGCGGGAGTCGAGAGGGGGCAGAGTGCCACACGGCCGGGAGGGAGAAAAAAAAGAGAAGCTAAACAAACGCGGCGCGCGCAGACAACAAAGGCGACGGGACGCCAGCCACTCGGCGGCAATCACGCCGCTAACCGGCCGCACCGCAGCACCACCGGGGCACGCCCTTTGTCTCCCGAAAGGTGCGCCCTTTCCGGTTCGTCAACCCGCGCATGCGCCGTGTCATCGACGAGCGCGTTAATATCGCCGCGTGCAGGGCGCCGGGGTCGTCTGGCAGTTCACGTGCCCCGCCGAGCACAAACGCCCGCCGAACAGGTAAACAGCACTGCAGTCAGCTGCCGTATCCGGTTGCAGCGCGCCGCAGGGGGAAAAAGCGCAACGACAATGGAAGAACCCAGCCGGCAATGGTTAACAGCTGGCGAGCACAGAACGCCAGTCTACTGTTCCATTGCGCTGAATGTGACAGTCATAATGCACACGACTGCATTTAAACAAAAATGTAAACATGTTTCTTGTTTGTTTTTCTGGCCTGTTTTTCCCGCAACAGCAGATGATATAGATAACTACCGCCTTTTGCGATTTAAAAGTCTCGAGACCAATCGCGGTTCGTTCTGTTTCGAAGTATCTTCAGTGTCAGTTTGATATGTCCTCCTGTCTTAGAATTTGCGTGGTACTAAACTGTACTGCACTTACAGTTACACATTATTCTACAAAGAACCAGCAACTCACTAGCACAAGCTATATTTTAGGAGTACCATCTCTTTTGTTGCATCTCTGAATAAAGGTGCTACAGGTAAACAAGAAGAATATTCGACATAAATGAAGTTCAAAGGAAAATAAATAAAACAAAAATGCACAATGCATTTTCAGAGTTGTTACACGATCGATTTGATGCTTAGCTTCATTTCCCCGACATTGTGTGCTTTGATACCCAATGCCATCATCAGTATAACCCTCCCCCTTATCAGTTTTGTTGTTACTGAAAACTTACTTTACCACTTCATGCTATCTTTGTTGAATTCCTGTAACTCGTTTTCCACGCATATTATGTCATACTACGGCTTTCATGTACACTGTAACCACACTGTTTTGATTCTTTATTGAACCCTGGTGTCAATTGAAGTCCGCGATACGACCCAATGACGTAATATCTGAGTTAAAGACGATAGTTTGTTTACAAGCAGAACACAGATTATAGATTACGATTTTGTGAGTAAAAAGTGATCTGTAGCTTCTCTAATAGGTATAGGTTAACAGGTTTCTTTTTCTCAAGTGAGCGCTGAGGGAGAGAATTTTTGAGCTGAGATCTGTGATCGATGGTACATTCTGTTGTAGTGATCTGTAATTTACAAGGATAATCACAGTTATTTATGATCTACAAGTTGGCAGTTGACGTCAGTGGTCAAAACAGAGGGCTGTATCGCGGTCTTCAATTATGTCGAAGTCTGTCAAAACTTCGAAATATTATATATCATTTTCTAAATAGCCACATACACACCATCGTAATATCCAGGTGAAAAAAAATTGTATTTGCAAATAAAACTTTTTGTTGTTGCAGATCACAAGCTGTAAAACATATTATTGCTTAATTACAGAAATATAAACACTGCCAACAATTTCATGTAGGTATGTAAACAAATGTAGGCCTAAAGTGTTTAACCTAATTCTCAAATGTAAACATATTGGTCTACCCCAATGTTTATACAATCAACACAACTAACATGGCATAATTTCAGTAAATAAAGGCAAAAACGCACGTAAAACGAGCCAAAATATATGTCTGGCCAATAAATACAAAAGACGTGTCTTGGATAAGGCACAATTTCGTTAATCGTAGCAGGCACGGAACTAAGAAAAACTGCAACATACCAAAGATGATAAATGGAATGGTGTTATTCACAATGGTGAATTTTAGATAGTATGACACTTCCAAGACTCAAGCGTGGCTTTTTGCCCTACCCTTCTTACGACTATCTCCACGGAGAGTATAATCCTAGTAGATGCTTCACTTGCACAAAATACACAGTCATGTCACCAGAGTGACACTAGACGTGTTTAACATCTACTTTAAGAACAAGTCTGATTCCAAACAAAAGTCAGTTTTTGCCAAAAATATTACGACACGGGCTATGCAATCGTTTCTAACACAGTTCACGGAGAGCAATGACGACACACACATCTCGAATCTGCAATACCGGAACAGTACACAGTTCTCAACTAAGAGTAGTACTCACTGGATAGCTAGTCTGAGTCCCTCCATCCCCGCGACGCGTCAGCGGTGTCTGAGTGCACGGCTCGAGGTGAGTTGCGGGCCCCCGCCACGTGCTCCCGGACGCACACGGCCTGCGCGTATTCACGCGACGCGGGATGTACGCGCGCGCTACGCACTCCGCCAACAACTGCCGAGCTGCGACTAGCCGCGCGTCAGCAGGAGAGCTGGCTGCCTCCCGCACTGAGCACTGAGCAGCGAGCGGCATGGCCGCCGCGTCGCACAGCTGACCCGCCTGCAAGGCTGCCAACGTGCGCGCCGCGCCGCGCCACCGCCACCGTTGCCAACTTTCGCTTTCTCCTCCAGGCTCCGGCCGGTATCTGCTGTTACTCGAGGCTTCGAAATCACCGCGGGAGTTCGTCTGCGGCCGGAAAGAGAGATTCTCTCAGTGTAAAAAGCCTGAGCCGCAGTGTTTGGAAAGCATAGCAAGCATTTCACCGAGCTAGAACCACCGGTAAAGAAAACAAAACACCTCTGTTTTACGTCAGAGTGCATCCACACAAAAAGTTGTTAATACTTTGGAACTTTGCAGATCTATTCTCATCAAAACAAAGAATAATCTGCCTTTAAGTGTAAGGATCAACATATTAAAAGTTAAGATTACTTGACATAGTCGGGTCTGGAGGCGATCTAATCGTTTTATAGTTTTCAAAATGACAAGCCAATATCGCACACTAACAATTTATTAAATGACGACCGGTTTCGGTGCACTGTGTCACCATCATGTGGTCACATGTATGTTATAATCTGGTCATCTTGTTAAAAAAAAATGGGTATAAAATAACAAGTGCAACATTGCACTTAGTCACTATATAAAAAAATACTTAAGTTAAAAACATGACAGCTCACAAAATACTGTAAGCTGTCATGTTTTTAACTTTTGTATTTTTTTATATAGTGACTAAGTGCAATGTTGCACGTTATTTTATACCCAATTTCTTAACAAAATGAACAGATTATAACATATATGTGACCAGATTATGGTGACACAGTGCACCGAAACCGGTCGTCATTTAATAAATTGTTAGTGTGCGATCTTCGCTTGTCATTTTGAAAACTATAATATTAAAAGTTGATCGTTTCATTGTGCACCAATCGAAAGAGAGAATTCGCGCAGCGATAAAGGCTTGGGAGGACAGATTTATGTTTTATTTTATTCTATTCTACTTTATTTATTTATTTGTACTTAACACCAGGAGGACCAGCATTAGCGAACTACCTAGAACGACTGCTACCGAATTTTTGACTGCTGAAGGATTGCTTTTTTCGTTATTTGTTGTATTAAATTGTTTCAATGCTTTTAAATGTCACTAGAGTATTGTGCCTACCCTACAAATGTGCTATGCTTATTTTATGTTTTTTAATACTGGAAATTAACTTAATTAAAAAACGGCTCGAGATAATGAAGCCGCAGCGCAGTGGCCGAGCGCATTGAGGCTCTATGCTCCGATGCGCGAGATCGTTCCCCGTCGGGAGTTCGAATCCTCCCTCCGTCTTGAATGTTTGTGTTGTCTTTAGAATAAGTTAGATGGTAAGTAGTTTGTATGTTCAGGGACTGAAGCAGTTCAGTCCCATAAGCTTTACAAACATTTGAACATTTGAAAAAACGAATATATCGACTGCTGTCTCTTCACGTTCAATTTCTGGATGTGATACTTTTCATTTTCTTCCTCGGCTGCTGCATAGCAATTTGTGGTACCACTGGAACTGAGTCGGTAAGCGCTGGGTTATTTGTGATTTTCGTGCTGGTTCTGAATATTCATCTTCCGAATCTGACGATGCGCATTGTTGTGCATCGCCAGGTTGATATTCTGTATCATCTTTTTGCACAACTCATCAGATTAAAAAATATCTTCTCCTTCGGAATCTTCTTCTAGTAAACTATACAAATAATTCAGTAATTCTTCATCGGAACAAAAATACCGAAGTGCCGTAATAGTGAGGAGAGCTAAACTTCAGCATAGCACAACAACACACTGACAAAAATAACCAACTAAGTATGTCCACTCAGTCACGAAATAAAGAAAGAGGGAAAGAAAAAGCGGGAACGAGATCACAACAATGAAATAATTAAGCTAAGCGGATGAAAAAATAATTGTTCCGCTGTTACAGACGAAGGTAAAAAAAATCTCGCCGGTCTATATGACCGGTTGTGGTTCTTTAAGGTAAATATAATGCAAAACAATTATTTATCTAATTTTCGTAATAGATATTAGCATTTACTAAAAAGTATAGACCACCAAAATACATTAAAAGTCATGAACTACAAGTTCGCTAAATTAAAACGTACGCGATTTAATAAATGTTAAACAATGCTCACCGGTCAAATTATCTGAGACAAATGTAAGTGAGGATAATTTTACCTGGATGAAATGACAAATGTAAGTGAGGATAATTTTTACCTGGATGAAATGATTTCCTTGCCTGTTTTTCTCAATCCGCGCTTGTGCCTCGTCTTTAATGACTTCGCTGTCGACGGGATCCGATAGTGAACTTCCACCTTCAATCCTTAAACATGAGACCCGTCATATGATGAACCATTGACAGCGTACTTTTGATACAGACCTGTAACACGACGGACCAATAAAAGCTTGCCTTCATTGTCAAGCCCGGCATATGACAGCCGCTAATAATTCTTGTTTGCAAAGAGAAAAAAAAAATGTTCAAATGTTTGTTAAGCTTATGGGACTTAACTACGGGGTCTTACCAACTACCTATGAACTACTTACGAACTAGGACGGCACAAATATCCATGCCCGAGGGGGGGATTCGAACCCCCGACCATAGTGGCCGTGCAGACCGTGACTGGAGCGCCTCAGTCCCCGCGGCCGGCGCAAAGAGAACGTGTCAGCTTATCTCTATGTACATAAAGCTTTAAAACGAAAAGTAGCCAGTGACGACCTGTTTTGGGGAAGACAACACGTGTATACACAAAGCCAGGGCCGGCCTGAACCTTCCAGGCGTCCATTGTTATATGGCCAACTAACCTAACAGTGGTTTGCTTCAGGATATTTCACTGTATTCTAGAAATCGTCTGAAGTGGCTAATTACGTCATTTATGCTCATAACATGGTTTAACATGATTTTAAGAGAAAAACTGAAATTTAAATGATACGGCTGAGTGGCCGAGCGCTCAAGGCTCCTTGCTGGGGAGCGCGCCGCTACTCGCCGTCGGAGGTTCGAGTCCTTCCTCTGCACGACAGCTACGGTCAGGGGTTCGAATGCCCCCTCGGGCATGGATGTTTGTGTCGTCTTTAGTATAAGGTAGTTCATAAGTATACATCTTTAATAAGATGGTCCGCTTCATGTGTTTTACTTTTTTAAAAAAGACGACCGGTTTCGCGACTTAAAGTCGCATCTTCGGGTCAAATACCTGAATAAAAAAAAGAAACACCAGACTATAAACGCACTTTGCGCATGCGCGACCCGTGGTGCAGTCTGTCACCACGCGCTCCTGCACCAGTTTACGTCCAGCCACGCCGCTGTCCGTGCCGCCTGGCTCTATCAGGTGGTTTGATCGACGAAGGCGGCTGTCGCCCTGATGTTTTGTGTGAAGTGTTCTGACAGCCGGGGTTGTTGTTGATTGTATTGACAGCACCTGGTTTTACGTTTTAACTTTAAGTATATTTCTATTCCATCTTTGTCCAGATAGACTTATTCTGGTTTGTCACTGGCTTATAGTCTGGTGTTTCTTTTTTATTCTGGTATGTGACCCGTAGATGCGACTCTAAGTCGCGAAACCGGTCGTCTTTTTTAAAAAAGTAAAACAGCTGAAGCGGACCCTTTTATTATAGATGTATCATCTTAGCTGTGGATGTCCGTCAACAAAGGTTTTAAGTTCATAAGTAGTTTTTAAGTTTAGGGACTGATGACCCCGCAGTTAAGTCTCTTAAGCTTAACAAACATTTGAACATTTTGAGTCCGCCCTCTGGAATAGGTATGTGTGTGTGTGTGTTGTCCTTAGCGTAAGTTAGTATAAGTAGTTTGTAAGCCTAGGGAGTGGTGACCAAAGTAGGTAAGATGCGTGAAATGCGGTTGAAAGGCGGTAGCAGATGCCAAATAAGGTTGTGAGACAGATGGTCGAGTCCCGGTCTGGCAAAAATTCACATATGTTACGGATCGATTTTCCGTCATCAGAAGAGCAACAGAAGTCGGAAAATTTCGCAATTTCAGAAAGATAGCTATCGTTTCGTTACTCCGTACGTTTATTTTTGTGAGGGCCATTTTAATGTTGTATTAGTTCACTGTTAATTATCATGCTCTGCAAACGTGTAAAGTATTATTAGGTACAGATAAGTGAGGTGTTTACATTTGGAAAAAAAAGCTGTTCACGATATGAGACGCCAACGATTTATATTTGAAGTCGTTTTCTAATGTAGTTGGTGAAAGTACAAACGTTATGTTGGTTTCTAGTTTTAATATTTACACCAGTGATGCAGTACTTCATTCACCTATGTCCCGCGTGTCTTTACTTACCGCACTGCGTGGTTATTGTCTTTCCAACAGTGAAACGACTGCTGCTGAATGAGAGAGAATAATATTTTATTTGCGCAAAATGAGTGATAGTAAATTGTAATACTGATGTTAAAGTATCTGTGTTTTTTAAATTTAATTATTAATTTTTATTTTTTTAGACATGCATTGGCACCCCTAGATCCCGGCAGCCTGGGCGACTGCAACTGACACCCTACCTAAAGTAGACGCTGCGCACACGTTTTAGTAATCGGTTCCTAAAAAAATTTCGAATGTTTGTAAATCTATGAGACTTAATTAATCTGGTCATCAGCTCCTAGGTTTACAAACTATTTAGAGTTTACAAACTATTTAGAGTAACTAAGGACAACAAATACACCCATGCCCGATGGAGGACTCGAACCTCTGGCGGCGAGCAGCGGTGCACTCCGTAGCTAGGCCATTTTAGAACGATCTGTTACTCCACCGCGGCCAAAATGATCTGATCTTGACACGGACTACGCGGCCGCTACCCGCCGGAGGTTCGAGTCATCCCTCGGGTACTTGTGTATGTGTTATTCTTAGCATAAGTTAGTTTAAGTAGTTCGTAAGTCTAGGGACTGATGACCAGAGTAGATAAGTCCCATAGATCTAAAAACATTTTACAATTTTTCAGTTTCTGTTAGTTTGCTTTCCGTTTTAGCCTGCTGAGTGACAGCTACAAGAAATCGAAGAATAAACATACTATAAAATAGTGATATTCGTGGTGTGCAACCAACCTTGGGTAAGATTTTTTTTCTTTCTCTCTAGAAGGCTTGTACTTTTTTCCATACCCTTCATACAACCTGAGGCGAAACGTTAATGTTGCCATCGGAAAAGTATTTCAAAAATGTTCAAATGTTTGTAGAACTTATGGGACTTAACTACAGGTTCATCAGTCCCTAAGCTTACAAACTACTTATGAACTAGTTAAGACTAAGGACGGCACAAATATCCATGCCCGAGGGGGGGGGATTCGAACTCCCGACCGTAGCGGCCTGCAGACCGTGACTGAAGCGCCTCAGTCCCCTCGGCCACCGCGGCCGGCTGCCATCGTTTAGCCGACACAATCTGCAACATGTGAATAGTACATTAAAAGATATACAGGAGAAACAGGACTTCGTGACCTCACTATAGTGTGCCTTATAAAGAGGATGATCTCGACCATGGTAGGACATTGAAATAAATTCAATGGAAAAGTTGAAATTTTGTTCTGGAGTGGGAATGAAACCCGGATTTCTCGCTTACAGCCCACGGTCGTCTTAACCATTTTTTTTCTTTCGTTCTTCTAGTAGATCGGTTCTATGCGGTCGTTTGTTCGTGTTGATTCTACCTTGTACGTGGCTCTTTTATTATTATTATTATTATTATTATTATTATTATTATTATTATTATTATTATTACAGAGGGCGTCGAGACCTCTGACCGAGCGCGCTGAACTACCTTACCGGTAAGCAGTTAAACTACCCAAGCACGCTCCCCTTGTATCCCAGTTCCTCTTGCTCGCGGTCTATACTCGACTCCCGCAAGGGGTCGACCATATTTGTGCATCCGCACAGAAACTGAAATTTGCCAGTTGGGGGCAACGGCGGGGAAGTGGCCTTGCCGCGTTGGAGTGACCGAGTGCTCTAAGGCGCATCGCTGCGTAGCGCGCGGTTGTTCGCCGTTGGAGATTGAGTCCTTCGTGGGGCATGGGCGTGTGTGTTGTCTGTAGGTTAGTTTACCTTAGTTTAAGTAGTTTGTAAGCTACGGACTGATGACCACGCCATTTGGTCCGATAGATTTACAAACATTTGAACATTTGGAGTGGCCGAGCGTTCAAGGGGCCCAGCGGCCGAGAGGGCTACTGCTCGCCGTCGGAGGTTCGAGTCCTCCCTCTCTCAAGTGGCTCAGAGCGCCTGCTCAGGGGGCTCAACGCCCTCTCTTATAAAAAAGCTGAGCCAAGAACCCATCGAACAACAACGAATAAACAAGATCTGCGACCGCAAGGAAATGAACTACCCACAGGAAAAAAATAATAATAAATAAATAAATAAAATAAAATATAAATAAATAAAATAAAGTTCTCCCTCGCGCACAGGTTAGTTTAAGTAGTTAGTAAGCCTATGGACTGATGACCAGAGCAGTACTCCCACAGCTTTACATACAGTTGAACATTTTTTATTGCGGACATATACAGTATACAATTATTGATATGGTGTCTATTCTGTCGGGCATGATCGAAAGAACAATCAATAATTTCAGATACTTAACATTCCTCAACCTTGTCGCCGGATGACTTTCAATAAAGCCGTACGGTGGAAGACAGTTGGCGAACAGGTTCTGAAATTAGATTAGCATAGTGGTAGGCGCGACTGTCAGCAGAAATGGACACGTGTCAAGAGCAGCCGCGGGTGTTGGCCTCGACGCTGCATGCCGAAGGCTGCTGTCAACTGTCAAAGCGCTGTGATCAGAGCCAACGTGCTGAGCGCTTTAGCAGGGACCTAGACAGAATTTTTTTACGAGTGTGGCCATCAGACAATAAAAGGCAGCTCTAAATTGACATCAGCTTGTAACAAATGGGTCATTAAACGCCGCGGCGAATTAGCTGCGCTTACTGAAGCGCAGTGTTGCGGTGCGCGCGGCCGTCCGCCGTTGGGGGTTCGAATCCCCCTCTCGGCAATGGTTGTTTGTGTCGTCATTAGTACAAGGTGGTTCATAAGTAGTTTGTAAGTTTAGGGACTGATGACCCCGCAATTAAGTTCCTTAAGCTCTACAAACGTTTGAACATTTGGGTCATTACACGTCAAATAGCAAATTTTTTTAAATGTCGATGCTCAACCATCTTGGATTTTTTCAAATTTTACCAGAATGTTGTTAAAGGTCTTAAAAGATGTTTTACAAAACTTAAGGCCGAATATTTAAAGTGGTCTAGGCTCCGGGGCCGCTTTTGTGGCAGTTGGTGAGCCGTTGCGCGTGTACCTGAGGAACTTTTGGCCAAGTTTGCGCTTTCATTTCTCAGCAGCTAAGGTACTTTACTTTTTCAAATCTGGGTTTCTGGATCAGTTTTGTACATACAAGTGAAAAATAAGATTATCATTGGTAGAGATTCCGTTGTTCCTTTTTAATTGTTTTTCAAAGTCAGGAAAAAATTTTGTGACCCAAAATTTAAGGCAGACTTCGGAAGTCCCTTACTGAACTACTGATCCGTTGTACACATTGATATTTCGCCTTTGTGTGCAGCTTCTGCCTGGTAAGCCAATAGTTTTGTACAGTTCGCGAACGAACTAGTTTGGAAGAGCGCTCCCACAGGAGAACTACGCGAACTAGTTCGCAGATCCCTCGCCTCTTTGTTTGTCCGCTCCTCTTCCGAAGACTGACGTGTTACAGCGAGAGGACGCTAAAGCGCGCAGAATCGCGTGATTCCCTTCTGCCAGTTGCTGCCATTTCGAGCTGAGATGCAGCTCAGCTGTAGTTTTAGTAGCGGTAGCAAAAGCCCAAAACGAGCGGACAAACTAAAAAGAGCGCTCTACTTCGTGGTCGAGCTGCGAACTAAAATGAGAGCTACCGGTCGCGAACTAAAATATGCGCGATAGGTCGCGATCTAAAATATGCGCGATAGGTAGGTCGCGAACTAAAATATGCGCGATAGGTCGCAAAATAAAATATGCGCGATTGGTCGCGAACAGAATGAAAAATCACATGTTTGCCTTCTGCTGATGAGAGGCATTTCGAGGTTAGCGTCTACCTGCTAGATTACATAGTTCAGTGCTACAAAATTTCTGCTTTGAAGTATTCAGCACTCTGCAATATCTGACTAATAAATTCCATAATGCCAAGATATAGAGATAACTCAAAACTTAAACGCGAGAAATTGTCCACAAACTGTTTCTTTTGGTTTGCGTGATATCGTTAGCGGCTTAAGCAGCAAGTGCATGAATCAGCTAGGTGGGGAACTTCTCCCTCCACCTGCATGCGCAGACCACGCCGCTCAGCCGTCCCTGGGAGCGGACGAA
Source organism: Locusta migratoria (assembly GCA_026315105.1). Lineage (NCBI taxonomy): Eukaryota > Metazoa > Arthropoda > Insecta > Orthoptera > Acrididae > Locusta > Locusta migratoria. The sequence continues at coordinate 163,810,574 of CM048746.1, forward strand.
GTAAAAGAACGACCTAGTTAGCGGCAGAGCCGTGAACTAAAGTGAGCGCTCCCGATGGCGAACTATTATGCGCAAGTCTATAAGCCAATTTAACAGTCATATATAGTTTTCGAGATAATTATCAAGAAAGTTGCCTCCAAAAAAACAGAACGCAAAATGTGACCACGTTTGGAGGCAAATATCTTCAAATACGTCACCTCCGATTTTAATTTAAATTGCACCATTCGAAAGAGCAGATTTTTCTCTGCTATTATATTGATTGTTCATCTTGGGCGCTCTATGAGTTGACTTGCAAAACGGTTCGGAAAAAGACGGTCCGATCTCTCCAAATGCAGGTTTGAAAAATTTTCGGCCAAGTTTGCACTGTCACGGGTTTGAACTGTGTACAGGTTCTGCCTGGTAAGCCTCCAAAAAATCAGAATACAAAATTTGACCAAGTTTGGAGGCCAATCCATTTATATCAGTCACTTCTGATTTTAATGTAAAATGTACTATTGGGAAGTGCAACTTTTGCTTTAATAGCAAACTTTCTTTACAACATAAATCAATCAAATGTGAAGGCCGTAAACTCCACGAAATACCTAGTAATTACTATTACTTCAGACCTAAACTGGAAAGAACACGTAGGTAATATCGTGGGAAATGCGAACCAGAGACTGCGTTTTATTGGCAGAACCCTTAAAAGATGCAACAGAACTACTAAAGAAACTACATACACTACGCTTGTCCGTCCATTTTTGGAGTATTGCAGCCCAGTGTGGGATCCTTATCAGGTGAGTTTGACGGAGGACATCGAAAGAGTCCAAAGGGCAGCGCGTTTCGTATTGTCACGATACAGGGGAGACAGCGTTACGGAAATGATACAGGATCTGGGATGGCAATCATTACAACGGCGCTTATCGCTGTGGCGTGGGCTACTTGCGAAACTCCAATCGCCAACATTCTCCTCCGAATGCGAAAATATATTGTTGACTCCCACTTACATAGGTAGAAATGATCATCAGAATAAAATACGAGAAATCAGAGCTCGAACAGAGAGATTCAGGTGTTCTTTCTTCCCGCGCGCTATTCGAGAATGGAATGGGAGATAAATAGTAAATGTTCAAATGTTTGTATAGTCTATGGGACTTAACTACGGGGTCATCAGTCCCTAAACTTACAAACTACTTATGAACTACTTACGAACTAGGACGGCACAAATATCCATGCCCGAGGGGGGATTCGAACCCCCGACCGTAGTGGCCGTGCAGACAGTGACTGAAGCGCCTCAGTCCCCGCGGCCACCGCGGCCGGCGATAAATAGCATAACGGTGGTTCAATGAACCCTCTGCCAGGCACTTAAATGTGATTTGCAGAGTATCCCATGCAGATGCAGATGCAGAATAGAATACTGAGCACAGTGTGAATGTGCAGTTATCGCGAGGCCGCTTCCTGTGTCCGCCCACTGGGCGAAACAGTTTATTGCTCTCTCGAGGTGCCCAGCGCCACTCAAGCAGGCAAAATTCGACACTGTATACCCAGTTGGTCGTGGCTCTGATGTGTGAGATAAGGAAACTGAAAAACATCGACGCAGTCACAGCGAAACGAAGGGCTGAAATTAATTATTCCGAACAGGTTCGACTCCACTGTGATGACTCCAATCTGTGTTCTCCTGCCAGGTACAAAGCCGGATTCCGCCACATCCTTTTGTAATGATGCTTTCTGGTATTGTCAACAAGGATTTAGAAAATATCGTTCATGCGAAACAAAACTAGCTCTTTATTCACACGAAGTGCTATCGACAAAAACGCGGTTACGGTCGAAACAGTGGCTTGTTTTCCCGCATAAACTGCGCTTCTGCATTGACTAACAATGTAGAAAAACAACCACTTTCGCGCGCCTGTTGACAATCTACATGTAGTTAGCACACTCTAACAGAGATGGTACAAGTTAGAGGTGGGAACACGGAGTACCACTGAACGTATAGCGAAAACAAATAAGTGGGAACTATAGTTCCCACTGGCCACTAAAGGGTTAAGAATGCAGAAAGATACGGGACTTGTGTAGGAGAGTTGGCAGCCCTGGCAGTGGCCGCGTGCGCCAGTCAGCTGGGGTTACCGCGGTAACGCCTGCCACTGCGACTCGACCCCTCACCCCTTCCACACGTAACCCTTTCCGGCTCTCCCCTATGCTGTTTATTTCTCATTACCGGGACCCTCCCCTCGCCTATCAGTAGATCTCTTTGTTTTGTGCCCTTATCAAGCGCAGGGTCCTGTCACTAACACATGACATTTTTGGCACTGATTAATCTCCATTATTTGCAGCTGTTGTTTCGGCGATTTCTTTATTTTGTCGCAGCACAAGACTTATGAACAAGTCGACAGCCTAATTAATGCTGAGATGGCAATAATCATTTACTTCATTTTGTCCACTATTGCCAGTGATGTTCTGTGACTGCTCTACTTCAGTAAAATAAATCTATAAACAAAGCAGAGATCATACTATTCGAAATTAATGGTAATCGCTGCAAACAAACAATTACGCTAATAAATACATTAAATCGTTAAGAGGCCTGCAAATCATAAGGACGTTTGACATAACCAGTTCTACAAAATATACATCATAATAAAATGTATATATACGTGTATAACGCAATTGCAATTCGTAATTTAACAAAATGTAACAGAAGGAGATATAATTAATACCAAAGAAATAGAAACGATTGTAACCATGTAACATCTCTGACTGAGGTGTCAACATACCTGTCAAAACAGGAAGAAAATTTTAAAAATTCGGAATTATAAGAGCGACTCTAACTGCTTTCACTATTAACAGCAATAAAATGGTCAAAACATCATGACAGCAAATAAGACAGCGATGTTGCAAAGAAGTAAAGATCAACGTACGTAGACTTATTGTACCTATGTTGTTCGTTTATATTATCACTTTCAAAATTGTAATATTATTCCTCTGTTAGCTATATTATGTTCACAGAAATCTGAAGATGGCAATTGTACTGAAACAGATCCGTCGTAATAATAATTTTTCATACAGCAAAATTTCTTAAAATGAAATGAATTCGCCTTCAGTCACAAATTATGTTTTATTTTACACAGTGCATTTCGAGCCCTGAGGGCTCATCATCAGGTTTTTATATACATGTTTAAAGGCTTGGGGCCGCGCGGGAGTAGCAGAGCACTCTGGAGCGCCACGATGCGGACCGCTCGGGCGTTCGAATCCCTCCTCGGGCATGGATGTTTGTGTCGTCCTTAGTGTTAGCTACGTCATAAGTAGTTTGTTAGTTTAGGGACTGATGATCCTGTAGTTAAGACCCATAAGCTATACAAACATTAGAACATTTTTTTTTAAATAAATTCTTTGGTGGGCCCACTCCTAACCATGTCAGGGGCATGGAGATGCCAAATCCATTCCGCAGTATTTAATAAATTGCCCTGTTATTTATTAATGGTAATAGAAAATGCAAGTTCCATTGGCAACCGCAGTCTCTTGAAGTTGAAAGGTAGATTTTTCGGATATAATGGGTATTCGTTGGGTGTACAGTTTCATTCAAAAGTGTTCAAATGTTTGTATAGCTTATGGGACTTAACTACGGGGTCATCAGTCCCTAAACTTACAAACTACTTATGACCTAGCTAAGACTAAGGACGGCACAATTATCCATGCACGAGGGGTGATTCGTACTCCCGACCGTAGTGACCGTGCGGACCGTGACTGGAGCGCCTCAGTCCCCTCGGCCACAGCGGCCGGCCAGCTTCATTCTCTTCCTTTCCTTATAGCTCTGTAGAAGGCAACTGCTTTTGCTTGTATCCGTGAGCGCTTCACAGTTCAGAGTTGGCAATAGCACCGTCAGCTTTTGCCGGCCGCGGTGGCCGAGGAGACTGAGGCGCTCCAGTCACGGTCTGCACGGCCACTACGGTCGGGGGTTCGAATCCCCCCTCGGGCATGGATATTTGTGCCGTCCTTAGTTGTAAGTAGTTCATAAGTAGTTTGTAAGTTTAGGGACTGATGACCCCGTAGTTAAGTTCCTTGGGCTTAACAAACATTTGAACATTTTGAACCGTCAGCTTTTAGGAATTTCCTTAAGCTTAACAGTCGGGGGTTCAATTCCCCCTCAAGCATGAAATGTTTAAATGTTTGTATAGCTTATGGGGCTTAACTACGGGGTCATCAGTCCCTAAACTTACAAACTACTTATGAACTACTTACGAACTAGGACGGCACAAATATCCATGCCCGAGGGGGGATTCGAACCCCCGACCGTAGTGGCCGTGCAGACCGTGACTGGAGCGCCTCAATCTCCTCAGCCACCGCGGCCGGCCTCAAGCATGAATCTTTGTGTCGTCTTTAGTATAAGGTAGTTCATAAGTAGTTTGTAAGTTTAGGGACTGATGACCACGCAATTAAGTGCCCTAAGCTTCACAAACATTTGAACTGCGAAAACTTACAATCTATGATAAAAATTTAACTTATTGCTAGGAAATTAAACCAGATCTTTGGTATCGCCGCGGTGGAGTGGCCGACAGAGTGCTCTAAGGAACCTTGCTGCGGAGCTCGCGGTTACTCGCCGTTGGAGGTTCGACTCCTCCCTCTGGCATGTGTGTGTGTGTGTGTGTGTGTGTGTATGTGTGTGGGTGTTGTCTTAACCCGCGAGCACTCGCGCGTGAGCATTTTGCTCACAGTAATTATAAAACAATCGGCATTATATCAATTTTAAATAGTCAAATATGTGTGTTATCTTATAAATGCAACTGGAAATACTTATTTAGAATACTAAGTACATTACAGACTGTTATTTTGACTGTCAGAAAAATGTTACACACGCGATCCGTCGCGTAACTCTTAAAGGCGCGAGTTCTCGCGGGTTAACAAAAGTTAGTTTAAGATTTGTAAGCCTAGCGGCTGATAACCGCAACAGTCCATCAGATTTACAAACATTTTAACTCTTTGAAAATTCCGTGCAGATTAAAATTGTGTGCCGGAACCGTGACTCGCACCTGGGACCTTTCCTTTCTCGGGCAAGTGCTCTACCGATTGACCTATCCCGACACTACTCACGATGCCGCCTCACAACTGTACTTCCGCAGTACCTTGCATACTACTTTCCAAACTTCACAGAAATTCTCCTGTGGAACTTGCAAGACTAGCCCTCCTGGAAGAAAGGATATGGTGGAGACATGGCTTAGCCAAAGCCTAAGGGGTGTTTCCAGAATGAAACTTTCACTCTGTAGCGGAGTGTGCGATCATATGAAAATTCCTGGCAGATTAAAATTGTATGCTGGAACCGGGGACTCGAACCTGGGACCTTTGCCTTTCGCGGGTTTCAGAGTTGGAAATTTTCCGGTCCCAACTTTTGGCAGAGAGGTAATAGTAACGAACGCTAACACCAGAAGCCGTGGAAGCGCTTATTTACGTAGTTGTTGGTTTGAAAATTTTCCGCGCAGTTAGTTCGGTGCCTATCTCCGGTACGCCGCCAGACACGTCATGACGTTGGCTTTCCTAACATGCCGTCAGCGAATCATTGCTTACGTAAAGCAATTAAGCGAATCGCTCGCGGCACAGCTTGTTGCGGGTATTGGGGGGGTTGGGGGGGGGGGAAGCAGGCGAGCACGCTCGTCAGCTGTCAGCGGCCACGTCACTCAATTTCCCCGTGACTCCGACTAAACCTGCCGGCTACCTGCCTAGCCTGCTCCTCCTCTTCATCGCAGGGCAGTACTCACACAGTTGGAAGTAGCGAGGCCAGCTATCAGCATTATGCAGTACGTCCCTCAATTTATTTATTTATTTATTTTTTTTTTTTTTTTGTGTGTGTGTGAATAGTGGCGACGCTAGGCGTCGGCGACGTCGGCAGCCGCCTGTGGGGGTCTCGCAAAACATTGTTAAAATAAATTTGCTTTATAGGTAAGGTCCGCCTTGAGCAAACACAAATGTTTTTTGATTTCCCCCATACATGTTTTACTGGCGTTGCAGCATCATCAGTGGGATGTTTAATTCATATTGTCTGTCAAATTAACAATGAAATGATTGTTACTTTTTGTAAATTAACAGTAAAAACTGCAGATAATTGTGAGACTACTATACATCGTTTCTTATTTTTATAGGTATACTAGAAGGTAGGCCTAGTATACCTATAAAAATAAGAAACGATTTGTAGTAGTCTCACAAATGTTCAAATGTGTGTAAATATATCGGACCAAACTGCGTGGTCATCAGTCCGTAGCTTACAAACTACTTAAACCTACGTAAACTAACCTAAGGACAACACACACACACACGCATGCCCCAGGGAGGACTCGAACCTCCACGGCGAGCAAACGCGCGCTCCGCAGCGAGGCGCTTTAGACCGCTCGGCTACTCCACCGCGGCTAGTAGTCTCACAATTATCTGTAGTTTTTACTGTTAATGTACAAAAAGTAACAATCATTTCATTGTTAATTGGACAGACAATATGAATTAAACATCCCACTGATGATGCTGCAACGCCAGCGAAACATGTAAAAAAAAAAAAAAAAAAAAAAAAAAATTGTGTTTGCTCAAGGCGGACCTTCCCTATAAAGCAAATTTATTTTGTAAGCAAACACGGAGATTGAAGAGCTTTTTCAAATCTCAAAATGAATACATTGTTAAAATTTTAGCTTTTTAACGGCGCTTTTCGACTGCTAGATTATGTAGCGACGACCTATATCTAACTTACACTAGCTTAACCAAAGGACGAACACAACATCCGTACACAAGGGTGGGATTCGACGCCTTAGTGCGCTCGGCCATTTCCGGCCGGCGGCGTATTTAATTCCGTATGAGTGCAGCAGTGATGCAATTTTTACTTAAATACTTGCAAAACAACTTTTCAAAATGTTCATATCTTTGTAAATCTATCGGACCAAACTGCGTGGTCATCAGTCCGTAGCTTACAAACTACTTAAACTAAGGTAAACTAACCTAAGGACAACACACACACACACCCATGCCCCAGGGAGGACTCGAATCTCCGACGGCGAGCAAAAAAAAAAAAAAAAAAAATGTTCAAATGTTTGTAAATCTATCAGAACAAACTGCGTGGTCATTAGTCCGTACTTTACAAACTACTTAAACCTAGGTAAACTAACCTAAAGACAAACACACACACACCCATGCCCCTGGGAGGACTCGAACCTCCGACGGCGAGCAACCGCGCGCTCCGCTGCGAGGCGCTTCAGACCGTTCGGCTACTCCACCGCGGCACAACTTTTCATTACAATTTAGAAAAAAAAATGGAAGAAGTTATCCAAATGTTTATATAACTATCACAATCATGCTCACAGTTCCAGTCAGTACAGCTTCGGCCGAGATAAGCTTCACAGTTTAAATTAAGACTAACTTGAGAAGCATAATGAGCCAAGGAAGACTATCTGTGTTGTCAGTACTATCCACTGAAGCCGAAATAGCGGCTAGTATTAATTAAGATGTGATCTTAAAAAACTTCAGTGACACGAAAAGCCAAAAAGTTACTCTGTTTTAGTTTGTGTTTGTGTATTGTAATTTTTGTCATTGCAATAGTACTTGTATGTACATTGATGCATAATTCAGCTCATTTTATTGAACATTTTCTTCCTTACTGAAAAAATAAAAGGGGCCTCGCAACAACGAGTTCGCCGACGCCCAGTTTTCGACTAGCGCCATCTCTGTGTGACAACGTTCCACGCGTGATGTCACTTGTACTGCAATTGTTTGGTTTGTATCTGCGCGTATTCTCGTGTTACTGTCATTGGTACGAATTTTCATAATACGAAACAGGCCTGCTCAAAAAAAAAAAAAAAAAAAAAAAAAAAAAAAAAAAAAAAAAAAAAAAAAAGTTCAAATGTTTGTTAAGCTTAAGGGACTTAACTACGGGGTCATAAGTCCCTAAACTTACGAACTACTTATCAACTACCTTATTCTAAGAACGGCACAAATATCCGTGCCCGAGGGGGGATTCGAACCCCCGACCGTAGTGGCCGTGCAGACCGCGACTGAAGCGCCTCAGTCCCCTCGGCCACCGCGGCCGACAGGCCTCCCATCTAGCTTAAACTAACGATAGCGAAAGAGTTGCAAACAGAATGGTCTATGAAACTGAAAAGAAGCAGGTTATAACAACTTTGGTGACGTAAGTTGTGCTCCGGCGCATTAGCCGCGCGTACTGGAGCGCCTTGTTGCGGTGCGCGCGGCCGTCCGCCGTCGGGGGTTCCAGTCCCCCCTTGGGCATGGATGTTTATGTCGTCGTTAGTATAAGGTAGTTCATAAGTAGTTTGTAAGTTTAGGGACTGATGACCCCGTAGTTAAGTCCCTTAAGCTTTACGAACATTTGACGTAAGTTGTGATGATACTTTTTCTTTTTAGCTGGTGTTGTCGTCAAGATTAAAGTTAAGTACCGTTATTGAAATTTAGCAAACTGTGAAATATTACAATCAATATTAATTTTGAAAAGATAGAGACACGGAGAGAAACATGAAAGATTCCGCCATCAGTATTTAGCGGCAATAGTATTAAAGACAACACCAGAAAGCATCATTACAAAAGAAAGTGGCGGAATCCGTTTTTTACCTGGCAGGAGAACACAGATTGGAGTCATCACACTGGAGTCGAACCTGTACGGAATAATTAATTTCTTCTTTACTGTAAACTGATGCTGGGTTGCATAAGCTTTTAATACTAAAGTTTCAGGAACGTGTTTACTTCCAATTACGATTGTTGTTTAAAGTTACAAAATTGTCGGATTTCGTTTAAAGGAAAGAAGAATTACTGCAGGCACTGAAACAAAATTCAACGCAAAATGTGCGTAAGTGAAATTCACTTCTGGAATGTTCTTCCGCAATCGCGAAGCAATTTACAACAATGGCCAAGCTTCATTTTACGAATTATGCTGGAAATAAAGATTTTAGAAAAAATGAAAAATGGGGAAAAATTTCTGTTTAAATAAAGTATTGATTCTAAACGAATTACTGAATTTATTACAATTAATTGTTTTCGTAGCTCAGACTTACATGATCAATATGGAGAGATCAAGAGAAAGTCGTCCGATCTATTCAACAGTAAGAAAACGAAAGACAAGCGATTCCGTTTTCTCCCCAGCTCGTTCAAAAAATTTGAAAGTCTTTTATGAAACAAAATAATGAGAGATTTACTGGCAGAGAGAACAGGATGCTAGCGACAAGCGACGCAGATATAATTTTAATTAAAAAAAATATTAAATGTAATATTCCTGTAACCTTTGAGTTTTTGTGGCTTTTGAAACGGAATGATTTGCGAAGACTTCTATAATGCAAGAAGTGCCAATGAACACAGTTCCAAGCAACATAACCGATGTAATAGTTTCACTTATTTTCGTATTCACAGGATATATTACTTCAACTGCGAATGGGCAAAGCTCAAAATGTGTAGCCAGCCGGGATTCGAACCCGGGTCTCCCGCTTTCAAGGCAGTTGCGCTGACCCCTGCACCACTGGAGACACAGGACTACCTAAGCACGCCTCTCGTCAGATACAGATGGGGTGATCGCCCCAGTGGTGTAGTGGTCAGCGTAACTGCCTTGAAAGCGGGAGACGTGGGGTCGAATCCCGGCTGGGTACACATTTTCAGCTTTGCCCATTCGCGGTTGAAGTCATATATTCTGTGAATATGACAACAATAACAACTGCAGGATCAGAAGTAACGTCTGTTCTTTGGAAATAGACGCCACATGTATATAGTTTCACTTATGTTGAGGTTTTCAGTATTTCTATAGTCTGTAGTTATGACCAGAGGTTGCAATCATCCAACAAAGTATAACTAACAAGTGCCACAAATATGTATTTTCTTCTATTTACGATATTTTTAAACAAATGTTGTAATATTTAGACTATAAAATCAATAGGTCTATTTATTTTATTATTTCAGTTTCTTTCTTTACTTGCATTTAGATGGTTTTCATTTCACAGGATGGGAAGAAATTGCTCAATAAACATGAGGGAAATAGATTTATCTATCTTATTATTTGCCACCTGCATCCCAGACATGCACAGTCGGCTTAAGGTTCGTTCAATTTCCTCATGTTCAAGCATGTTGTCCACCAATGCAGCAGCTCTGTGGAGACGAGCGCTATAGTCCACCAGAAGGAACCCATCTCCTGTGGCGACAGTGTAGGGCACAACAAAAGTTCGAAGGATTTCGTCTTTATGCCTCTGAGCAGTGAATGCACTATTCTGGACGACATAGAGGTACATACGTCCGCCTATATTGACTCACACCATTCGTCCACCACTATGATATGGCAATGCTTCCTGCGCATAAGCAGGATTGTTCCGAATTTCACATTCTCTCCAGATAAGAGGACTACGATTGTACGGCTGAACAAAAAATTTTGACTCACCTGTGAAAAGAATACTGTTCCATTCGTTAGGACACCAATCGTGATGTTCCTCCGCCCAGTTTCTGCGATCTAAACACTGTCGTGGTTTTAATGGGACACACACGACAGGCTTCGGTTGTAGAGGCTACATTCTCGAAGGCGACTTCGGACTGTTTGTGTTGATATTGCGCGTCCTGTTGCTGCCTGGAGGATACGTTGCAGTTGTGTTTCAGTCTGCCTCCTGTCTCGATAACGGTCATCTATTACCGATGTTACCCGTGGACGATATTGCTTAGGTTCCTGTTGTCTGAAATCGCGTGCAGATCCTGCAAATTGTACTTTGGGCTACCTCCCTCTGCGTCTGTCCCGCTTCCAACGTTTCTATGACTGTCCAACCCATAGCTTCTGGTAAATCACGTTGTTGTTGCATTCCACTACTTGGTTACTACACTATCTGAATCCAACAATACGCCAGTGGCCATTAAAATTGCTACACCAAGAAGAAATGCAGATGATTAACGGGTATTCATTAGACAAATATATTATACTAGAACTGACATGTGATTACATTTTCACGCAATTTGGGTGCATATATCCTGAGAAATCAGTACCCAGAACAACCACCTATGGCCGAAATAAAGGCTTTGATACGCCTCGACATTGAGTCAAACAGAGCATGGATGGCGTGTATAGGTACAGATGCTCATGCAGCTTCAACACAAGAGTTTGTCAAGAGTAGTGACTGGCGTATTGTGACGAACTAGTTGCTCGGCCACCATTAACCAGATGTTTTCAGTTGGTGAGAGATCTGGAGAATGTGATGGCCAGGGCAGCAGTCCAACATTTTCCGTATCCAGAAAGGCCAGTACAGGACCTGCAACATGCGGTCGTGCATTATCCTGCTGAAATGTAGGTTTTCGCAGGGATCGAATGAGGGTAGATCCACAGATCGTAACATATCTGAAATGTAACGACCACTGTTCAAAGTGCCGTCGATGCGAACAAACAGGTGACCGAGACGTGTAACCAATGGCACCGCATACGATCACGCCGGGTGATACGCCAGTATGGCGATGACGAATACACGCTTCCAATGTATGTTCACCGCGATATCGCCAACCACGGATGCGACTATCATGATGCTGTAAACAGAACCTGGATTCATCCGAAAAAATGACGTTTTGTCACTCGTGCACCGAGGTTTGTCGTTGCATACACCATCGCAGGCGCTCCTGTCTGTGATGCAGCGTCAAGGGTAACCGTAGCCATGGTCTTCGAGCTGATAGTCCATGCTGCTGCAAACGTCGTCGAACTGTTCGTGCAGATGGTTTTTATCTTGCTAACGTCCCCATCTGTTGACTCAGTGATCGAGACGTGGCTGCACGATCCGTTACAGCCATGCGGATAAGATGCCTGTCATCTCGACTGCTAGTGATACGAGGCCGTTGGGATCCGGCTCGGCGTTCCGTATTGCCCTCCTGAACCCACCGATTCCATATTCTGCCAACAGTCACTGTATCGCGACCAGCACTAGCAGCAATGTCGCGATACGATAAACTGCAATCGCGATAGGCTACAATACGACCTTTATCAAAGTCAGAAATGTGAGGGTACGCATTTCTCCTTACACGAGGCATCACAACGTTTCACCAGGGAACGCCGGTCAATTGCTTTTGTGTATGAGAAATCGCCTGGAAACTTTCCTCATGTCAGCACGTTGTAGGTGTCGCCACCGGCGCCAACATAGTGAGAATGCTCTGAATAGGTAATCATTTGCATATCACAGAATCTTCTTCTTGTCGGTTTAAATTCGCGTCTGCAGCACGTCATCGTCATGGTGTTGCAATTTTAATGGCCAGGAGTGTACAAATCAACACTAACTCCCCCTGCAGGAACTTTGTGTTATTAACACTATCTCGGTTGCTTTAAAGTTGTTGTCTGCACTCCGTACTTTTTCATCGCGCGGCTGAACCTTACTATCAGAGTTACCAGGCGAAATTTAGCTTTATCCGTTTTACTGCTTTGGTGCTTGTAGAGGAATGTCATGAACACGAGAAAATGAAGTTAGTGTCTCAGTAGGCGCGCTATGAATTCCCCCTCCGTCGTCCACCTGTCCGTGGCCGATGTGGGCCAGGCCACAGAGTAACATATACAGAGGAGAAGCCCCCCCCCCTAAACCTCTGTCCTACGCTCCCCTCGTAGTTCAGTAAGATGCTAGCAGGTGTCAGGCGGTTCCCTGGCTTAGTACCGGTAGACCACACTAGAGGCACTTCTGAGGGCGCCTCTCTAGGAGTTCTTAAATTGGCGGTTACATTAGCCAATGAACGACAACTTTGGAAAGTGACGTGAAAACGATATTCACTTGTTCCTTCCATGTCACAGACGCCATCTTGATTTGCTGTATATCTCACAGTTTTGGTTTATTAGCTCGCAGTAAACAGTTTCAGGACTACAGCGAATTGAAGATGAATTACAAAATCATATCTGGATCAATTTATTATAACTAAATGTAATTAAAATCATATTAATATTGAGAACCAAACATGTGGGAACTGGTATACAAATCATAAAGGGCCATATGGTGTCGAGTTGTTGTAGTGTAATGGGCAGAGTGCTGAATTACCAAGGAAGAGGTACTGTGTTCAAAGCTCCTCCAAATATAAATATATTTTTAAATCTTATCGTTTGTAACACATTGTAGAAGTTATTTATCCACAACACTTTGTGGGATTTTCTTATTCACTTAACAGTATTATGTTATCCAGTACTCTTATGTGCTGTCTCAGGAGTTAGTAACATCGATTTGGTGACTTATGTGTGACTGAACAACGGAGAAGTGGTACGATCAGCAATGACATTTGTGTTCTCACAAATATTTGACTTTGTTCCAAATATATTGCGGTTTTCGAGAATATTGTTGGAGACAAAACTATGCGAACGTTTCAATTGCTGGTACAGTAAGTGAAATGAGTAGAAATGACATTTAGGCCTACACTATTCGCTAGTCAGAGAGATTTGGCTATTTATTTCCGAATATCTCGTGACTTCCGAGGGTATGGAAAGGCTGATATTTCTTGTTTTTCCCCAATATTTTTCTGCTTAGTTTCGAATATATCGCGATTTCCGAGAGTGTGCTTAGCCTGATATTCTTTACTTGTCACCAATATTTGGTAGTTTGCTTCTGAATATGTCACGATTACAGTGTGTGAGATCCTATCAGGATCAATTTAATTTCTGTTTCAAGTGTATACAAAATACTTCGAACAACGTCGTCTGCTGGCATCTCTACATCCGTACTGCATGGACGTTTTAGATCTTTGCCTAATGCCAACAGGTAGTATCTCTGGGAAAGATTTTTTTTCGCCTGGGATATAAGCGCACGTGTCTCTCGTACGTCAGAGGGTAGCATGGAGGGGAGGCTGAGGGGAGAGCTCGTGCCGCCTGCCACGAGGCCATGGTAGGGATGGGAAAAACCGACCGGTTAAAACCGATACCGGTATTTTAGTTTCGAATAACCTGTTTTTTTTCGGTATTTATTTGGTGTCGGTTGTAACTGGTTTCTTTTAGTTATTGCCAAGAACCGGATAAAAAAACCGGTACGACTACTTCCTGTAGTAGTGGTTCAAAATGTGTTTTTGTAAACAATTTTTAAAAATTAAAAATAGTAGACCCTAATATTTAGGGCTATTCCTAAAATTTCCATTGCTGTGAAATATTAGGTCATCGCAGAAACTAAGAAAAGCGATCAGTGATAATTTAAGAACAATCCCGGCAGTCAGAAACGCGCAACAAACGTGCAGCATAAGAACTTAAGAACTCTCTGCAGCTGTTGAGGCATCGATGCACCTGTTGCCGTGTGGCGTGGCCTATTAGACGAAGCGCGTGCACCGGCAGTGTACGAGACTTGCCTCCGTCTGGTCATGCGGCAGTTTTTGCTGTCGTTGCGAGGCATCGGTTGTGTCTTAAATGGCACCATCCCGAGTGTGGAAGTACTTCACGAAGTACGGGAGCAGTGAGGTACAATGCTCCATTTGCTTTAAAAAGCTGAAAACGGGTGGAGTTGTGTCATTTAAGGAGAAAGCATCCAAAATGTTCCTTGGAAGAGAAGGTAAATTCGATTCATATACCTATTTTGTAATTGATGTACTCTAAGCTTGGAATACTAACTTTTAATGTATTACCATATTGTTGTGCTAACAAGTTTTATTAAAGTGATTCCTTGAAAGCGAGGGACTTTTTTAATAACCAATATGGGTTTAGGTGACATTGATCATGTGGTGCGTCGCGAGGTAGCCGTGCGGTCTGAGGCTCCATGTTACGGACTGCGCGGCTGCTCCAGTTGGAGGTTGGAGTCCTCCCTCCTCCCTCGGTCATGGATGTATATGTTGTCCTTAGCGTAAGTTAGATTAAGTAGTTTGTAAATCTAGGGACCGATGACCTAAGCATTTACGTCTCATAAGAACTCACACCCATTTGAACATTCCTTGATCATGTGGTACAGAGCATTCCTAATTCAATTTGCGTAAATTTACACTGACAACAATCGGAACTGTGACTTTATTTTTCGAAATACTTCTGCAGCACTCACTGAAGTTCATTTACTGACTGTAACTTATATATATAGTGTATATAAAGAGATATGAAGTGTTTTATCCATTACAGCAACTGTTAAGATTATAAATAAATGAAATGCAACAACCAGTTGCTTGTCGTTATTTATTTTGAACTTCAACGACCATAGATCTATTAAGCAACAGTACAAAAATAGACCAGAAGAAGGGCACTCAAGCGCCCGAAATCGGTCGTTGAAGTTCAAAGTAAATAACGACAAGCAACTGGTTGCTGCATTTCATTTATTTATAAAGAGATATTCGTATGCTCTGGCTCACAAGTCCAACTTACGTAGTGGTTGGCTCAATATTCGCAACTGCCGGATGGAAATACTAGGCCAGTAAATCTGTATGCTTCGTATATCGTCTTCTACGGACTCCTGGCTAGGCTTACACACACTCAAGAAGGCGTAGTATTGGGAGGGGACTTTGCAAAATATGGAAAGACTAATGATTTGTCGTATAACGTAAATTTACATAAATTTTAACTAAATGTCGTAAGTTTCGGTTTCGGCCGAAACTAGAAGAACCGTTTCGGCCGCAAGAACTGTTTCGGCCGCAAAATATGTTTCGTTCGAACTCTAGTGGAAATAATAGCAATAAAAACCGAAAACCGGTTATTTAAAAAACCGATTATCTTGAGGAAGTTTTACGGTGCGGTTAAACTGGAGATGAAAAGAACCGGTATAACCGAAAACCGGTTGTTTCAGCGATAACCGCCATCCCTAGGCCACGGCTGTGTCCCGCTTGCTGGTGTCTGAGGGGAGGTGGTGGTGGGGACAGCCACTACCTGCCGCCTGCTCTGGCGGCTGCTTCTGACCTCAGCGCCATTATGGAACATCTTACGGAACTGCTTCAGCACCCCCCGCCCCGCATCCCTGAGCGTGTGACCTGGCCCTTACGGAGGTTTCCCGTCTGTGTATATTTGCCTGTGGCCAGGCCTACAGGACAGGACGGGGCACGGCTTTGGGCCGGTCGCTGAGAGGCGCAGTACAGGCACAGAGAGGTCGGGAAAACTAGGGCGCTGTGCCGTGCGGCTTGCTGTCAGCGGGCCCACTCGACCGCTGATGGAATTACCTCGCCCGCGCCCGCCCTGTCTGCGGTGCGCTCCGTCTGTGCTCTGCCTGCTCCACGGCCGGTGTGGGACGCCGCCAGAGTCTAAAGGTGGTATTACACGACGATCCGTCGCGAAAGGTATAGGTCTAGCGCGGCAGCCATCTAGCGGTGAAACACGTGGAACTACCGCGGAACCGTGATTATTAGCTGACACATTATCCGCGCGCCTGAAGAGGGACCAGTTCTAAACTCCCGTGAAACCGCACATGCGCACTAGGCAGCGCTAACTCGCGCATGCGCAGAAGCGGATACTGCAGGAAGCTTTCTGCTTGTTATTTGTGTATGACATTCGTAGTTAGAACTGATTTGTGATTTCAGACTTCCGTGTTGCGGTTTCTTCCCGCTTTTTCAGTTAGTAAATTTTCATAAATACAGTAATTAAACAAGAAACATGTTTGCCAGATGACCTTTATACTAGGTGTTTAAGAAAATGCGTTTTTACATTGGTTGCTTCATAGTTATGAAATGGAACAGCGAGCCGTTGAGTCATTATTCAGGCGTACTGGGAGGAAAGTTGTTTGTATAACCCACACGATCCCTTTGTCATAAGTTACGTCAGCAATTGTTTACTCCTCAATGATATGCGTACAACTTTACATACAGCAGCTTTTCAAAACAGGTCACGTTCTTCCTCACGAAGTTCCAAATTTGTTGCGGATTTCCGGGACTCAGTTCTTTTATTAGCTGTAAGTATATTCTCCTACCTTCCTTCTCTCCGGCCACAGTCGAACCCAACGTCTGGTTCTCGTCATTATTGTGTCCTTTGTGCGAAATGCTATATAAATGTAAATTTAGACAGAATATACATTTTCAACGTAGTGTCGTAAAATAAAGCTGTCGAGCGGTCTGAGGCTCACGAATTGCGCGGCCGCTCCCGCCGAAGTTGAGTCCTCCCTCAGGCATTTGTGTGCATGTTGTCATCGGCATAAGTCTAGGAACCGATAACCTAAGTAGTTTGGCCATTACCTACACAAACTTAGAACTCTTATATAAAACGAAAGTGTTGAGTCTGTAATTCAAAACAATAGTGACTCAATTCTGTGCTAACTACATAAGAAAAAAAGAAATACTTAATAAAAAATGACAACTTCACATTAAATAGGAACCGTAAGCTCACAGAAATTATTTAATGAATGAAGTTCCAGGAAATCACAGCTTCCCTCGGGTTCTTGTGTGGTATGAACGATTAGATGAGTTCTGTTTTCTTCGTGTTTCATGCGCGTTATTGCTGTCTACTGTGCATGGTCGGATTCGCGCGAAGAAATATCCGCCGTGCATCGTGTAATAGGTTTACGTGAAGCAGCACGTAGTTCCAGATAATCACACTTGTGGCGCTGGTGCATAGGCGTACGCCTCAGGTGTATCGTGTAATAGGGCCTTAAAGCCCCGTTTACACCAAAGCGAACACGGGCGAATGCGCGTTCACCAGGAATTCGCCTGTGCGCGCACGCATTGGCTTGTACTTGCGAATAAGCGTTCACACCGGAGCGAACGGAACAGAAAACAGCACACTGCCGCAAGGCGAGCATACACATGACGTTAGCGGCTGAAAAAATACCAACTGGAAGTGCCCGTAATTTGGCAGTCAGAAGTATAGTATCTGTGTTCGTGAAGATCTTTGCGTAGGCTACGCAACGTGAAGTGACAGCTTAGAATGTAAACAAAGCAGGCGATCATGCTATTTTGGTTGACACTCGATTATTGTTTATCTCAGTCTGTTGATAATTTGTGAAATAGCTTGTTGTTTCTTTACTTATTGCTTAATTTTCTTTACTGTCCGAGTGAAAATCAACTGTTTCACAGACAGTACAGATCTTTCAGTGACTATTCAACTACTTATATTTTTGAAAATAAATTTTCAGTTATAGCGTTCTTTAAATCATGTACCCAGCTACAACCTATGTTGTACAGAGAGCCTGCTGGCTTCTGTCTCGGAGTTTTCAGTCCACATTTGTTTGATTTTGTAACTGTCATTTCGCTACCACCGATTCAGAGTCAGATTGGCTAGCACGGTTAAAATTTCAACCTTCATTACTCTTGGAGGGTGAAACTTAGGCAATGTCTGCAGTTCATACTGCGCAAAACGTTTGACAAACCTCAAACTTCGACAGAAAATCTCGAGATAGATGTCAACGGACAACATGTCAACAACTGGTCATAAAAGCTTATAGTGTACAGTACATAAGAGCTTGGGACACGTCTTTACATCCTCTGTATTTCCCAGGATCTTGAAGGTCCAGTAGCTGCAACAGTTGCGGTATTTATCTTATCATTGCCAATACCAATAGATTGTACCCTCAATAAAACATTTCAATACACTCTATGTTGTAGTTTTGTCCCTATTAAACATCCAAACAACAACAACCGCTGCACACTGTGTCATTAGTTTATTTAGGGCCCCTTTTCTGCAGATGGAGAATAATCTGCTTATAAAATATTTGTATTACCACATTACTCAGACGAACCTGAATTGGGCTAGCAACGTTATCTTTATTAATGATCCCATCAATGAATAATGTCTACTGTCAAGTCTCAAATGCAGAAATATTTATCCTTTTCAGTCTACTTTGTTAAGTGATGTTAACCATCCGAAAAGATCGTTACATTTACATTGGTTTGTTATTCAGACAGTATTCCCCTAAACACACACTTGGAAATCGTTACATATTCGGAAATTGCTATCGAAATAACTGTTTCGTCCTTTCTTTTCTAATCAGTTGTAAATGCAAATAAAAGACAGAAACGTAGAACTAACTTTTAATACATGCAGAGAAGCTCAATTAGAATGAAAAGATTAAATAAAAAACTTATAAGACAAGGTGATCCAAACTTACAACGAGACTAGTATCCAGATTACCAATCCACTACACTATCCACTACACCACTGTCACAAACTTTGGAAAGTTACTTTAAAAATATATATACCTAACCTTCAATAGTTACGCTATTAATTTGTCACAAACTACTATTTATTTGTAAGGTAAGCGTTTTCATGATTACTCTTCAAGGCATTGTAATGACATACTACAACTTTAAACGTCACCGTTTCTGAATAAGCTGAATATAAAATGGCGCCTGTCACATCAAGCAAAAGATTCTACCCGTGCTGTGTATAGTCTCTGATCCAAAACGGAAGTGGTATTTTTCCGCCGCTAACGTATACTCGAGCATACACAGTTTGTCGCATACGTTAGCGCTGAAGCGGAGAGGACGCGAACTTCCTTTGATGGTTCGCCCTGAAACCGCCACCTGCCGAGGAGACTGAGGCACTCCAGTCACGGTCTGCACGGTCACTACGGGCATGGATATTTGTACAGTCCTAGTTCGTAAGTAGTTCATAAGTAGTTTGTAAGTTTAGGGACTGATGACCCCGTAGTTAAGTCCCATAGAAAAAAAAAAAAAAAAAAAAAAACCGCCACCCAGCGGAACATAAGCGAACACCTGCGAATGCGAGCCGAGAGTGACCGAACAGCGCGTGCATAGCGTTTACACCAGAGCGAATGCTCGTTCGCTGCTGCTCGTTCGCTTGTGTTCGCTTCGGTGTAAACGGGGCTTAACCTAACGCAAGAGTCACGAAACTCCCAGTGAATTCTTGCAACCTTGCGACTGCAGTGCTGCCAAGCGGCTGGGTCGTAAAAACATACCGCGAAACGATTGATTGATTGAGTAATGCGTATTTGGAGTAAAGCAGCACATTCAAATTACCTTCGTATTTAGAAGCTTTTGTGGTGCTATAAATTGTAGCAACTGGCAAAAGATAATTCGGAAATTTGCAAAGGATTTTCAGAAGTAAGAAAGTATGTTACAAATAACAAGTATTCATTTACGGTGGTTAGTTACACTCTTAGACATACAAGTAAATCTTTAACAATTCATTCACATCCAAACTTCTGTTCTTAATCATAATCACGAATACTTGACCAATATATCATAATATTACTGGTGTATAAAAGTAATTTCTGAATGCTTCCAATAACAGTTAATGAACTACTGTATTTCACTAGAGCCTGCCTTGTTTCGTATCTCAGTTTCACAAAAATTATAGGCCTATATACCAACATATTTTGTCGGTTACCTACTAGTTTGATTAAGTGAATGCGTAGCTACAAATAAATAATATATTCATATATAAATTGTTAATATTAGCACGTCACATTCTTCAAGAGATTCAGTTTGATACTTGCCAAGTAGCTAAAATAATTATGATAGGTACACGAAAGGCGGAGAAGCAAGGACAAGGTGAAAAGAAGGATCTGTACCAAAATATTGGAAAGTTGCACAGGTCACACCTATATTCACGAAAGGCAGTAGGAGTAACCCACTAAACTACAGGCCCATTTCATTGACTCTCTTAGGTTGTTTGCAGATGATGCCGTCATTTACAGTCTAGTAAAATCATCTGAAGATCAAAACCTACTGCAGAACGAATTGAATAAGATATCACTATGGTGTAAAAATTGGCAATTGACTCTAAATAATGAGAAGTCTGAAGTCGTCCACATGAGTACGAAAAGAAATCCGTTAAACTTTGTTTACAAGATAAATCAATCAAAAGTGAAGGCCGTAAACTCCACAAAATACCTAGGAATTATTATTACTTCTGACTTAAATTGGAAAGAATGCGTAGATAATGTCGTGGGAAAGGCGAACCAGAGACTGCGTTTTATCGGCAGAACCCTTAAAAGATGCAGCAGAACTACTAAAGAAATTGCATACACTACGCTTGTCCGTCCTTTTATGGAGTATTGCTGCCCAGTGTGGGATCCTTATCAGGTTGGTTTGACGAAGGACAACGAAAGAGTCCAAATAAGGGCAGCTCGTTTCGTATTGTCACGATACAGGGGAGACAGCGTTACGGAAATGATACAGGATCTGGGATGGGAATCATTACAACAACGGCGCTTATCGCTGCGGCGTGGGCTACTTACGAAACTCCAATCGCCAAGATTCTCCTCCGAATGCGAAAATATATTGTTGACTCCCACTTACATAGGTAGAAATGACCATCAGGAATAAAATACGAGAAATCAGAGCTCGAACGGAGAGATTCACATGTTCTTTCTTCCCGCGCGCTATTCAAGAAAGGAATGAGAGATAAAATAGTATAACGGTGGTTCGATGAACCCTCTACCAGGCACTTAAATGTGATTTGCAGAGTATCTCATGTAGATGTAGATGTGAAGCTTTTATAAGAGATGTAGAATCAAGTTGACTACAATGTAAAAGTTGTTTGTAATTCTGAAACTATTACAGTGTTTGACATCCCCTAAAACAAAACTCATGCAACATAACAGTACGCACCGAGCATACGAACATAATCATAACCAGTTCCTTTTATATTTGAACACATCTGGCTGTAATTCATTTCTGCTTTCGAAAAGCTTCTGGACGCTATGATTACGACTCAGCTTTTGTGAGCCGTGCGAATTTCGCTGCATTGACATTTTATTATTACAGACTGCCATTAACAGGAAGAAGAAGTGACATTACTTTAATGACGTTTTAATATTTGTATTAGAAAGTTGATAACTACGTTCAGTGACTAGGAAGTACGAAACTTAACAGCATTAAAAACGGCAACTTCTCAGTTTGTATCATGCCATTCTTCCGTTACTCCCAACTGGCCGCTAGTATCGCTTCAGCTGCACTTTTTCCCATAGAGAGTTTCGCGACTGTCTGTAATAGACTGTGACGCCGCGCTGTGGCAACACATGCTGATCCTGCTTGTGCTCCAGATACATACCTCAGTCTGAATAGAGAAAGAACGAGTAATGGGATAGCGACATGCACCGATACAGATAATGGCAGTATCGTGTACACAAGGCATAGAAGGGCGGTGAGTTAGCAGACCTGCCCTCTGTGTTGTTGTTGTGGTCTTCAGTCCGGACACTGTTTTTTTGCAGCTCTCCACCCTACTCTATCCTAAGCAAGCCTCTTCATCTCCTCATCAGACTTGCAACCCACATCCATTTGAATCTGCTTACTGTATTCATCTCTTGGTCTCCCTCTGCGATTTTTACCCCACACACTTCCCTCCAACGCAAAATCCCAATTCCTTGATGTCTAAGAATGTGTCATACCAATCGATCCCTTCTTTTAGTCAAGGTATGCCAGAAATTTCTTTTCTCCCCAATTCTGTTCAGTACCTTCTCATCAGTTACGCGATCCACCCACCTAATCTTTAGCATTCTTCTGTAACACCACATTTCAAAAGCCTCTATCCTCTTCCTGTCCGCACTGTTTATCGTTCATATTTCACTCCCATACAAGGCAACACTCTACACAAATGCCTTCAGAAAGGACTTCCTTAAACTTTAATGCCGCCCTGGAAAGGGTGATGAGAAATGCAAACCTTCTGAACAGGGGAACGATTTTCTGTAAATCAGTCCACATACTGGCCTATGCGGATGACATAGTGTGGTGTCGCACAAGTACAAAGTGCGCGCCACCTACTTTCGCCGCGCGCCGCCATGCACGCACGGCGCGGCGATCTCAGGACGACAACCACGAGCGCCCTCTGCTGGAACGCCGCTCGTGGCCACCACTGAAGAACACCGGTCACTTCGGACTGAGATAGCAACGAGTTAGGACCTTCGTAATCAGATAGGCACGAGTGAAGACTTTGCTATTGTACAGGCACTAGGCAGGCCTCTAACAACTATGTATCAACATTCTGCCGTACTCTGTAAAAGTTAAGTATTGTTACATTCTGTGCAATATATATATATCTTTCTAATTTACTCGAGTGTTTATAGTTTCTGGCTGCTCCCCTCCACCGACACCTACGACGAGGCTGGGACACAAAAGCGGCGACGAAGTCGGGACACAAAAGTGGCGACGAGGAGTGATAGAACCTTGGACCAGCCCGCTTGCAGCAGCCAGACAGCAGCAGTCGGAGCACGCAAAAATTGCTCCCGCCCACCCACCCTTATTATAAGATTTTTGGGGGAACATATTCTGTTACGTATTTTGTGGACTTTTTTGTTGCAGAGCGTCCTCATTTATCTTGCATTTGTGTTTTGTACTAAGTTACTTGTATACGCGGCACCTAATCGGTCAGCATGGCCACTACCCCGAACCCAAACTTAATGGAAATTATTCAGTTACAGACGGCGCAGATCTCACAACTTCTCAACGCAGTGGCGCAGTTGACGGCAACTCAACAACAGCCGTCGCATCAGCAGCCCACACCTGCCGCTGTACCGCTCCCTACGTTCCGCCAGTACAACGAACGTGAGGAAGAATGGAGCGACTACTTCGCACAGTTTCAAGAACTCGTCGCGGCTCATCAAATTACAGGTCAGAGAGTGAAGAACCTTTTCTTATCGATTGTGGGCCCCCAGACCTTCGTATTACTGCAGAAACTATTCCCGCAAGCATCTCCTCGGGATGTAGACTTTGAACAAATAGTAGAGGCACTAAATGCTCATTATGAGAGAAAAGTTCTTGTAGCCGCTGCACGATACCGATTTTTCAGACTTAAAAAATTACCGCAGCAGTCACACCAAGAGTGGATTACGGAATTGAAGGGCTTAACCCGCCAATGTAAATTTACTTGCTCTTGTGGACTTTCGTATAGTGACGTGATGTTGAGGGATGCGATTACGCAGAATATTCAGGACCCCAGAATTAGAGCAGCAATTCTGAAACAGTCTGACCCTTCATTAGACAGTGTACTGCAGCTTATAGAAGCGCATGATACTTTTGACTTAGCTGATGTAGAAATGCAAAGCCACAGTGTAAATTCAGTGCGCCGCAACGGACGCTTTCCTAGCAGTAGTTCTCAGTGTAGCACTAGTAATTCTTACAATAGTACAGGCCGTGCTGAACAGACAGTGAACAGTAGCCAGTGTAAAAGTGCGACACAAAGGTCGCCCCGTCGTAGTAGAAACAGTGATTTGAATAAAGGGCGCCAACGCTCATTTCAGAAAAATGTACGTAAATCTTGCCCCCAGTGTGTGTCTCGCCACAAACGTGCACCGTGCCCAAGTCGCAACGCAACCTGTTATCAATGTGGCAAATCGGGACATGTGCAGTCTGTGTGTATGCAAATTAAAAACTCGAACAGTAACGTTAGAAACAGTGCTTCGCATAGTGCGAGAGCAGTGCATACAGTCAATGTCATAGACGCTGTAGAGTTTAACAGTGTTTTAGTTGGTTCTCCATTGCAAGAAAGTAGTTCTGCGCCTATGGCAAAACTATATAGTGCGCCACGTAGCAAGCGCCGACGAGCGCGTAAAACAGTGCAACGGAAAGGGGTTCGGGACAAGCAAAATGACTATGAACAGTGCATTCCTGTAGTGAAAATAGTGCCTTCTGCAACTGCTCCTTCTAATAGTGCCCAGTACTGTGTAGCTAGTGACAGTAGAATTGGTGTAGCTACTCAAAGTAATTTTAGTGCAGTAGCCTCGCATTGCGCGGACGCCGATCCGGCGGTAGTGTCATCTAGTGACAGTGTGGTTACTCCCCTGTGTGCCGAGTATGCGCCGCTTCCTACCGCACGCAACCCGCGCAAGCGCAGAAAACAATATGTATTAGACGTTGCCCACATTCGCGCACCGGTCGTGCGCCAGAAGCACAAGCTGTTTGTTACTCTCTCTATAGAAAATAAGACTGTGCAATTTCAGCTTGATACTGGTTCCGCTGTTACATTAATAAATAAAGATACTTACGAACTTCTGGGTTCGCCAAAATTGTCGCCGTCACAGCAAGTGTTAACAGCTTATACCGGTGAAAATATTCCCGTGCTAGGAACATGTAGCCTGCCTGCCTCTTTTCAAGGTGTTACGAAAACAGTTGCTTTTGTTGTTCTTCAGGCCAGATCTACACAGAACATTTTTGGACTAGATGCTTTTGACTTGTTTGGTTTGTCAATTCAAAGAGATGTGCTTCAAATTTCGTCAATAGTGCCTCAGGATAAAATCAATGCATTGTGTGACAAATACAGTGCCTTGTTTTCGCCGGAACTAGGTTGTGCAAAAGACTTCGTGGCACATGTAACTTTAAAAGAATCTGCAGTTCCAAAATTTCGTAAAGCTAGACCAGTGCCTATCGCATTGCGTGATACAGTTGCCGAAGAACTTAAACGTTGGCAAGATAGTGGGGTGATTTCTCCTGTTTCTGCGAGTCAGTGGGCCTCGCCTATAGTAATTATACCCAAGCCGTCAGGAAAACTTCGTCTCTGTGCGGACTTCAAATCAACTGTGAACAGTCAGACAATTGTAGACACTTATCCCCTGCCCAGACCTGAGGAACTGATGGACAAATTAGGACAGTCTCGCTTCTTTTCCAAGATTGATTTAGCAGAGGCATACTTACAGATTCCACTTGATGACGAGTCAAAAAAGTTTTTCGTCATTAATACTCACATGGGCCTTTTTCAATTTCAACGCCTACCCTTTGGCAGTTCTTCTGCTCCCGCTATTTTTCAGCGTTTTTTGGAACAGCTGACAGTTTCTGTACCGTGTTGCTCGAACTATTTAGATGATATTGTGGTATCCGGACGTACAGTTGAAGAACATTTAGCAAACCTGGAGTGCCTTTTCAAAGTTTTGACTGCGGCAGGTCTACGTTGCAATAAAGCAAAGTGTTCGTTTTTTCAAACTGAAATAGAGTACCTAGGCCATGTCATTAATGCCCAAGGAATTCATCCCTTACAGTCACATCTTAGAGCAATCAAAGACTTGCCTCCTCCTAAGAATGTGCATGAATTGCAAGCAGTAATGGGAAAGCTTAACTATTATTTCAGGTTTATTCCCAATGCCTCTCAGATTGCAGCTCCACTGCATCACTTACGTAGGAAGAATGTTCCTTTTGTTTGGTCCAAAGATTGCCAGGTTGCCTTTGACAACTTAAAGTCTGCACTACTGAGTGATGCATGTTTGATTCCCTTTGACCCACAGAAGCCTGTAGTGTTAGCAGTTGACGCCTCGTCGTACGGTCTGGGTGTCGTTCTGTCGCATCGTATTGGATGTCACGATCGTCCTATTGCCTTTGCATCCAAGCTACTGACGCCGACGCAACAGAATTATAGTCAGATAGAAAAGGAGGCCTTAGCAATCATTTACGGCGTCACAAAGTTTCATCATTATCTCTATGGCAGAAAATTCTATTTGTTGACTGACCACAAGCCTCTCACGTCGTTGTTCTCACCCACAAAGCCAATTCCGCCACGTACGGCACAAAAGCTTCAGAGATGGTCCTTGATATTGTCAAATTATCAGTATGAGATTTTGTACCGACCTACCACTAAACATGCTAACGCGGACACACTTTCCCGACTTCCGGTTGGCCAGGATGTATCATTTGATTCTTCAGAAATGGCATGTTGTCAGATAGACTCCAGAGATGCTACCGCTGTCGCAGACTTTCCTTTGAACTCTCGTCGGGTTGCACAGGAAACAGCTGCGGATGCAGACTTAAGTGTGGTAGCACGTTTTGTTCGCTTTGGTTGGCCTGCCAGAGCCAAAGACATTGATCGGCCTCTGGTTCGACGTTATTTTGCACAACGTCATGCATTATCTTTAAGTCAGGGTGTACTGTTGTTGCATACCGACAACGACCAAGCAAGAGTGATTGTTCCTCGTTCCCTGCAACGAGAAGTGTTACGCCTCCTGCATCAAGGACATTGGGGTATTGTTAGGACAAAGCAACTGGCCAGACGTCATTGTACCTGGGTTGGTATGGACGCTCAGATAGAGAGCATGACATCACAGTGTACAGTTTGTGCGGAGCATCAGGCGGCTCCTCCACAGCGTTTCTCAGACTGGCCACGCCCCAAGGGACCATGGCAACGTTTACATATTGACTTTGCCGGACCTTTCTGGAATACGCGCTGGTTAATCGTTGTAGACGCTTTCAGCAAGTTTCCTTTTGTGATTGCCATGAACTCAACGACGGCGTCTAGTACGATCAGTGCCTTAACATCAGTGTTTTGCATCGAAGGTTTGCCTGAAACTATCGTCAGTGACAATGGACCTCAGTTTGTTAGTGCGGAATTTCAACAGTTTTGTCGTGTGAATGGCATTCAGCATATTACCACTGCACCTTTTCACCCTCAGTCCAATGGTGAAGCAGAACGTTTCGTCCGAACATTCAAGTCACACATGGAAAAGATGAAAGGTCAGCACTCCAGGCAGCAAGCTCTTCAAATTTTCCTGTCTACGTATCGGTGCATGCCACGTGACGGCCCGTCTCCTGCCGAGCTGCTACACGGCCGCCGTCACCGCACTCTCCTTCACCTGCTGCAGCCTCCCACGCACCGAGTCGGTTCGTATGGCGCTACGCGTTTTCAGGTTTCTACGCCGGTGCTGTACAGAGTGTTTGCTGGAAACAAGAAGACATGGTTGCCGGGCACGATTCAACGCGTGCTTGGGCGCAATATGTATGTTGTACGTTCTTCCACAGGGTCGGAGCTGCGGCGCCACGCAAACCAATTGCGCCTGCACAGACCGCGCGATCCTGTCTCCGGTTTCTTGATTCCAGACCCAGTTCACCGCCAGGGAGCACAACCACATCGTTCGTCCCCGGACTACGAGATCCCTATGGACGTCGACGTACATCCGACGCAGTCGTCGCCGCCGCTGTCGCCGCCGCAGATGACAGCGTCACCGAGAGGGACTCCGGGACCGTGCGGGCCCCCCCAGCTTGGGCCACGCACCTCAGAAGAAGATGACCTGCTCCCTCTGGGCGGGGGCGGGCGCCCTTCCCCAGGTTTCGGCGGGTTCCCTGGAGGATCGCAAGGCGGATGCCGGGGCGCGGACGGCGTCTCGATCCCGGCCTCAGCTACGACGCCCGTCCCACCAGTAACGCCCCCGCTCAGGCCCTCCTCCCAGTGCCGTCGCCGTGGCCCTCAGCCCTACGCCACGACGGCGCGGCGGTTTGGGGGGGAGGGGTGTGGTGTCGCACAAGTACAAAGTGCGCGCCACCTACTTTCGCCGCGCGCCGCCATGCACGCACGGCGCGGCGATCTCAGGACGACAACCACGA
Organism: Locusta migratoria; assembly: GCA_026315105.1. Lineage (NCBI taxonomy): Eukaryota > Metazoa > Arthropoda > Insecta > Orthoptera > Acrididae > Locusta > Locusta migratoria. The sequence continues at coordinate 163,838,627 of CM048746.1, forward strand.
GCGCCCTCTGCTGGAACGCCGCTCGTGGCCACCACTGAAGAACACCGGTCACTTCGGACTGAGATAGCAACGAGTTAGGACCTTCGTAATCAGATAGGCACGAGTGAAGACTTTGCTATTGTACAGGCACTAGGCAGGCCTCTAACAACTATGTATCAACATTCTGCCGTACTCTGTAAAAGTTAAGTATTGTTACATTCTGTGCAATATATATATATCTTTCTAATTTACTCGAGTGTTTATAGTTTCTGGCTGCTCCCCTCCACCGACACCTACGACGAGGCTGGGACACAAAAGCGGCGACGAAGTCGGGACACAAAACATAGATATAGTAGCAAGAACCCAAGAAGCAATGGAAGAGACATTTACGGCTCTCGAAAAGGCTAGCAGGAACATGGGGTTAATTATTAATAAACAGAAAACAAAATATATGGCAGCTGGAAAAGCACACAGAGAAAATATGCCAAGTGCAATAGCAATGGGCAGTCATATATTTGAGAGAGTTGAACATTTCAAGTACCCGGACTCGACAGTTGCCCATCTAAAAGATACGTCCTATGAAATCAATCAGAGATTAATACTAGCCAATAGAGCCTATTTTGCCCTAACAAGACTTCTATCCTCAAGGCTCCTGACTCGTACCACTAAATTAACTATCTATAAATCACTTATGCGACCAGTGCTTACATATGCCTGTGAAACCTGGACATTAGCAACTAAAGATACTGAAATACTGGGCGCATTTGAAAGAGGAAGATGGAGGAGGAGATATAACCATGAGTTGTATATCATATACAAAGACCAACCCATCAGAAGGAGGGTGAAATCGTCCATACTGATGTGGGCACGACATGTGGCTCGCATGAATGATACAGAAGTACCAAAAAGAGTAACAAAATGAAAGCCACGACGGCAGAGAGGACTTGGTCGACCAAGAGCCAGATGGGAATATGGAGTAATCGAAGATCTTAGAAAGATATAGATATAGGGGATATAGGGGATATAGAAACTGGAGAGTATTGGCAAAGGACAGAGAGAAATGGAAGGAAATTGTAGAAGAGGCCAAGGGTCATCGTGAGCTGTAGAGCACAAACTGAGTGTAGGAACATCAGGATTGGAGTCGTAACGAATGGCGCCGAGTTCTGTTCGCAAATGAGTCAAGATTTTGTGATCAGCCGGACAATCGAGGTTTCTTCATGTGGAGAAAACGTGGATCAATAATGCTTATGTGCAGCAAACATCACCATATGATCGTGGTGGACGAATGGTGTGAGCAGGAGTGAGTATTGCTGGACGTACGGGCCTATATGTCGTTAAGTATGGCGCTTTGACTGCTCAGAGGTATAGAGACGAGATCGTTCGGTTCGACATTTCATTGTGCCCTATGCTGATGTCGCAGGAGATGGTTTCCTTTTGGTGAACGATAACGATCGTCCCCACAGAGCTGCACTGGTGGACAACGTGCTTGAAGCTGAGGGAACTGAACGAATGGAGTGGCCAGTTTGTTCACCGGACTTAATTAAACCTGATAGATCACGTCTGGGATGCACTTGGCAGACGCATTGCAGCCAGACCAGCACCTACCACAACGTTGCAGAGCTGGATCTTGCACTCGCGTAAGAATGGCCAAATATCCCTGAAGAGTTGATTTATAACTTCATAATGTTCGTGACACGAAAGTGTACAACTGTTCTGGCGGTCCAAGGTGATCACACGCCATATTAGAGGACAACGAGAATGACTTTTTCGCTACTATGGGAGCCCAATGGTACCCTGCTCCACGTAAACGCCATGTATACAAGTAAAGAGTTGAAACAGTAAAATATCTTACTGTGCCAAAAATTACAATTGTAACCAATACCCGAATAAAATACTTTCCCATGTGTATAGTGTGTGTGATATATACCTGATCCCGTAACTGTTTTGGGCAGTGTATTATCAAAATGTTCAAATGTTTGTAGAACTTATGGGACTTAACTACGGGGTCATCAGTCCCTAAGCTTACAAACTACTTATGAACTAGCTAAGACTAAGGACGGCACAAATATCCATGCCCGAAGGGGGATTCGAACCCCCGACCGTAGTGGCCGTGCAGACCGTGACTGGACCGCCTCAGTCCCCTCGGCCACCGCGGCCGGCAGTGCATTATCAGTACGTCTACTATCCCCCAGACGGCGTCTGCTGTCATCGGAAGAAATCGTATGAAATCTTTTCAGATGTACAGATTTTTCGACAATGTGTTATACACTAGTTCTGATGACACCACATTCGGATTAAAAAAAAAAAAAAAAAAAAAAAAGAAATACGTGATACTATATCAAAATTGATATTCAGATCCGTACATACGATTGCTGTACACACACCGCGAAGCTATCCTGATTGCCGCGGCGGAGTGGCCGAACGTATTGAGGCGCTATGCTGCTATGCGCGAGGCCGTTCCCCGTCGGGGGTTCGAATCCCCCCCTCAGGCATGGATGTTTGTGCCGTCTTTAGTATAAGATAGTGTATAAGTAGTTTGTAAGTTTAGGGACTGATAACCCCGTAGTTAAGTCCCATAAGCTTTACAAACATTTGAGCTATCCTGATTTCACTTAATGGAAAGAGTATAGCCGTATGATTCGGTTACCTTGCCCACGCGTAACATAGCTTTGCCTAACAAACCGCACCGCTGCTGTTCCATTGGAGTATTAAAAGCAATGTCTTTGTGCTTGTGAAATGAGCCAATATATGTTTCCGACAGCTAGCTGATTTACTTCTCAATTTGTGGCGCTCTTTCTCAGCCAGCCGGAAAATTAGAGTTATTAGTGAGGGAGGCGCAAGGTAATAAACTCGGCTGGCAGTGAACGTGCTTACCATTGATCTCTATACACTCTGGATGTTGAACTTCAGCTGTATTAGCGTGCCAGCCATAGATATTCATATTTAGTTTCTTGCCAAATTCAAACATGGCTGCTAAGAAGCATTTCTAGAAAAAGAGAAGAAAATATGTTTCGATTCTGCTCCCATATCAGCCTACAACATCGAATATTGAATTAAATTCCCAATGAAGAGGTAAGCAAGCAATTCTTTGTCACATAATAACTGATGAAAACTCGTTTGCCCAATTTAAACATGGCGGACGATGCGAAATCGTGTGCAAAACATATGAATGTGCCGGCACGCTGCAATTCTATGCTCAGACACCAGAGTTATACATCCAGTTTGTATAGAGATCACTGGTGGTTACCAAGAGACTGCGGTGAAGCAGTGGCGCGGTGAAGCCGGCGGGCACTGTGCTCGCTGGGTCGAGCACGCAGTTTACGCGCTGTTTCGCGGGTATTGTGAAGCCAAACAACGCCAAACGCCCTGTACCTGTCGGCGTCGGTGAGTTCGTGTTCAGTTGTCACATAAAAAAATGTTCATATGTTCGTAAATCTATCGGACCAAACTGCGTGGTCATCAGTCCGTAGCTTACAAACTACTTAAACTAAGGTAAACTAACCTAAGGACAACACACAAACACACACCCACACCCACACCCATGGCCAAAGGAGGACGTGAATCTCCATCGGCGAGCAACCGCGCGCTACGCAGCGAGGCGCCTCAGACCGCTCGGCTACTCCAAAAATGTTCAAATGTTTGTTAAGCTTCTGGGACTTAACTACGGGGTCATCAGTCCCTAAACTTACAAACTACTTATGAACTACTTACGAACTAGGACGACACAAATATCCATGCCCGAGGGGGGATTCGAACCCCCGACCGTAGTGGCCGTGCAGACCGTGACTGGAGCGCAACAGTCCCCTCAGCCACCGCGCAGTTGGCACATATACAGGCTGAATCACCTAACACTTGCATCGTAAATATTGCGGAAACGGAAAGTACTATTGATGTGTGGTTTTCACAGAATGGATTGGTAGTCAAGGACTCGTATTATTAGCCGATAAAGAGATTGTAAAAATACGTGGAAAGTGTATTTTTTATACAAACATACAATTTTTCAAATGGGACAATGGTTGTTTCTATCATAAACTAGAAATTTTTGACACGAGCTGTGTACAAAGAATTTTGAATGACATTTTTATCACGTTTAGTTTGGCAGTTACAAACATTCAAAGTTTTGGGGGCGGAGACTACGACAGCGTAGCTAACTGGCTGGTGGTCATGAGACCGTGGGCCGTGCCCCAGGGGCTAGCCACTCGGCCAGTTAGCTACGGTATCACAGCCTCCGCTCCCGAAACATTGAACGGTTGTAGCTGCCAAACTAAACGTGATAAAAATGTCATTCAAAATTCTTTGTACACAGCTAGTGTCAAAAATTCCAGTGCATGATAGAAACAACCCTTGTTCCATATATAAACAGTATGTTTACATAAAAAATACACTATCTTAATTATATTACAATCTGTTTGGCTAAAAATACGAGCCCCTGACTACTAATCCATTCTGTGAAAACCGCACATCAATCGCACTTTCCGTTTCCGCAAAAATGTGCAAATGTTAGGTGATTCACCCTGTATATGTGGCATGGTGGCTGTGAGTTGACGTTATGAGTTTGCCATTATGAGGATACACAGGTAAAAGGAGAGATTGTTCGAGATGTATAGCTGGGTCATTCATACTTGAGATAACCTATTGTCAAAGTATACTACAGGTCTCTGTAGACTATGATATAAGGGCTTTTATTTGTCAACAAAGTGGTCGACACATCAGTGATGCAATGTTCACCTCCTTAGTCCAGTGGACAGCGTGATTGGTTTCCTGCAGGATGCCCGGGTTCGACTCTCGGTCCGGTCGGAGATTTTCTCCGCTCGGGGAGTGGGTGTCGTGTCGTCCTCATCATCATTTCATCATCATTGACACGCAAGCCGTCGCAATGGCGTCAGCTAAAGAGACTTGCACCAAGCAGGCCGAACACGACCATCATTGGTTGTTACACGTCTCGGTCACCACTTGTTCGCATCGAGGGCACTTTGAAAAGTGGCCGTTACATTTCAGATGTGCTACGGCCCGTGGCTCTACCCTTCATTCGATCCCTGCGAAACCCTACATTTCAGCAGTATAATGCACGACCGCATGTTGCTAGTCCTGTACGGGCCTTTCTGGATACGGAAAGTGTTCGACTGCTGGCCTGGCCAGCATATTCTCCAGATCTCTCAGCAACTAATAACGTCTGGTCAATTGAGGCCGAGCAACTGCCTCGTAACAATACGCTAGTCACTACTCTTGATGAACTGCGGTATCGTGTTGAAGCTGCATGGGCATCTGTACCTGTACACGCCATCCAAGCTCTGTTTGACTCAATGTCCAGGCGTATCAAGGCCGTTATTACGGCCAGAGGTGATTGTTCTGGATACTGATTTCTCAGGGTCTATGCACCCAAATTGCGTGAAAATGTAATCACATGTCAGTTCTAGTGTACTATATTTGTCCAATGAATAGTCGTTTATCTGCATTTCTTCTTGGTGCAGCAATTTTAATGGCGAGTAGTTTATTAATTAAAGTACCGAATTCGGCAATGTTTCCTACCTGCTAATTCCAAACATCGTATTATGAAATAATAAAAGCGTTTTCACATGTACTGTAAAGTTAGTCAGTCACACAATATATAGCATTTCCTAAGAATATTTGTTGCTCTGTTTCGCGGACTTTTTCTCGCCACACGTTTCCATTGCAAGGCACCTTAACGAATTATTCACCTAAACCTCCCCCATGACTCACTCCGTCCACTGACGAGATCCGTATGGAGATCCATTCGGTAGTTTTTGCATTTATAGAGAACAGACGAACGCGGCAGTTGCACTTTGTTTTGTAATATGTAAAAGTAAAATATGAGTACAATTGTTATTATTATGATCAGAATCATAAAGGTGTCTCGTGTGCAGAAACCCGAAACGAAATTTTATGTCATATGTTCCGTCGCCAAAAAGGATCCTTTATTTGTGACCTATCGTGCAGATATTTTGGCTGTGATATATCTTAAGCGTATTGAGTCCTGTATATCGACAGCTTGTAAACGTAAGAGACCAAACTATAATGGTTATCAGTCCCTAGACCTACCAACTACTTAAAGCAACTAAGGACAACACACACTTGTATCCCCGTAGGAAGATTCGAACCTCCGGTGAGTACGGACGTGCAATGCATGACATCGAGCCTTAAACTGTGTGGCCATTAGCCACAGCTAGAGGTCTTGCGCGGATGAGAAAAGTGTTATCAGAATCCGCACCACAATCCGAAAACGCATCCGCGGCACTTTATCCGCATTCCCTAGTTCGTTATCCGCATCCGCAGATATTAAATTTTTGAATGGTAATAGTAATAGATAGCAGTATTTAAAACCATGGTATGCAATGATATAATTATTGTTAGTCATTTCTTAACTACGTTTGACCTCTCGAATCACGGTAACTGTTCTATACCTACTCCAAAACAGGCTGTTCCAAACAGGAAAACAATGGCGCTCCATATACAGGGTGTTTCAATAAGTGTGTTTACCTCTGTTACTTATAAAATAATAGGTGACGGGAAATTTTAATGCGGTAGGTCAACATAAGAAATGTTACACTTTGTGCGGAGCTATGAACATAGTTTATTGTATCATTTTCCAAAGAATTACACCACAAAGATATATTTTTAAATGGAACAATAGTTTTTTCTATCGTGTATTGGATTCGTTTAAACCCGCTGCGTCCAAATCAATTTAAACTACATTTCTATCACTGTTAGTTTGGGAGCTACAAACCTTCAAAGTTCCGGGGGCGGAGGCTGCGATAGCGTAGCTGACTGGCCGAGTGGCTATCCCCTGGGGCAAAGCCCACTGTCTCATTACCACCCGCCAGTCTGCTACGCTGTCGGAGCCTCCTCCCTAAACTTTGAAGGGTTGTAGCCCCCAAACTAACAGTGATAGGAATGTAGTTTAAATTGATTTGGACGCAGCTGGTTTCAACGAATCCAATACACGATAGAAAAAACTATTGTTCCATTTTAAAAATTATATCTTTGTGCTGTAGCTCTTTGGAAAATGATACAATAAACCATGTTCATAGCTCGGCAGAAAGTATAACATTTCTTGTGTTGACCTACCGCATTAAAATTTCCCGTCACCTATTATTTTATAAGTTACAGAGGCAAACACACTTAGTGAAAGACCCTGTGTATACAGTAGCACTTCGGAGCCCGTGTGGTCGGAGCACTACGTCAGCTGTTTAATACAGGCATCTTCTTAAATTGACGTGGTTAAAAGTGATCGGCTTAGAAGAGATTTTATTGTGTTTACGTTAAAAAAAAAGAAACGGTTCTCTCGGAGTTTTACAAAAGGAACACTTTTATTTTCCCCATATTAACGCACAAAACGTTATGTCACATGAAGCACAGCATGTCATTTAAAGTGTTAAAACTGCCGTCTATTTCTAATTGCTAACTGTCAGCAAACGGAAACAATGTGGGCTGCAGATACTGCCAGCCTATACAATCTAACATCGCGTTCCTTCCTAAATACATTACTTTCACTGTACTTTCCTTGCCATCAAATACGTATCCAAATTTTTTCCAAACTGACGATTTCAATTTGTTTTCCTTCACTAATGTAAAATCAACTATTTTCACTTTACACGATATAGTATCCACTGACGTCGTGTTCATTTTAAGTAAGAACTATCACTGATTCACTGCAATATGCGTTGTCACTCGGTCACTATAAAGTGATAACCGAAGGCTGCGGAAATTTGGCACGGCACCTCTGGTGGGCAGTGGGCCGGTTTGCCACCCAGAAAGCACGTGACAGACCGCAGATAACACACGGTCGCGTAAATGGTTTCCTGTCAAAAGCACCCAGTGACATTAGCACCCAGTTCTAGTCGAGGGGCGGTACGCTAATCTGTCTACCGACTATTCGTAATAAACCTACTCCCATCACACTTTTATCCAGGCTTTGGACTGGCTTAAAGGCAGAGGTAAATTGTCATTTAGATGTGTTTAAAATCAGTTATTTTATTTTATTTTTATATACGTTCTTATTTTATTTTTCTTCTTTTTAAAAAATTTATATTTATTAACCTTTTTCCGTGTTCTCTTGTCTAACAAGACACCTATGAAGTTACTTCATAGTGGCCACATGACTCTACCTTGTTGGTCGTTGATATCTGCATATCGAACCTATACGCTCACAAACACACAAGCTGCACCAACCGAATACTACGATATTCATAATCGTACTGACCGTTAGCAGTCATCCGCTGAGGTGAACAAGGACCTTGGGACTGCAGGCAGACTGTGTCGATAGAACGTTTCCGGTGAGCGAGGACTCCCTGGGGTGAGGGTGGCGCCGACACAGGAGCGGCTTAGCTGCAGGTAGGTCGTGACGTAGTAAACAGGTAGTTTCCAGTCAGACTGGGTGCAAATGTCACAGATTTTTGGTAGGGTGCAAATGTCACTGGGTGCAATTGTCACATATCCCGCTTAAATGGGTTAGGCGCAGGTCCCTCGGGTATAGCTACGTCCCATGTGGGCAGAGGATGAAGAATATCCGCTCTACCTGTGCCCTGGAAGGATTCCAAGAATGTCCACAGGCTTGACGCTTTCAGCTAACATTTCGACAGATATGGGCAGATTCTTTATCCGCATATAACACGCGGATATCCGCGTCGCTCACAATTTTACCCGCAGAGTAAGAAATACTGCGGATATCCGCTGAGATATCCGCGGATATCCGCATCCGCGCAGTCCTCTAGCCATAACAATTGTAACCCAGAGACATTTTTATTCACTGAACGACACGAATCAGCCAAACTTTCTGAACTGACAGTTATCCAGAACACCAGTCGGACTTCCCAAACGCCGGCCGCGGGGACTGAGGCGCTCCAGTCACGGTCTGCACGGCTACTACGGTCGGGGGTTCGAATCCCTCTCGGGCACGGATATTGGTGCCGTCCTTAGTATAAGGTAGTACGTAAGTAGTCTGTAAGTTTAGGGACTGATGACCCCGTAGTTAAGTCCCATAAGCTTAACAAACATTTGAACTTCCCAAACACGTCGTGAGTTCGCTCTTTGTGCAGAGGAACGATTCACGCCCGCGTCACGAAGTATTCTGAGCCTGTACTTCTTGTGCCTTAGGGCCGATCCGTCTTATTCCCACAAGTGGCATTAATCTCCGCCGTTTCCCAATGCTCCCGTATATCATTCCTAACGTTTTTTGAGTGCCCATGCTTTCGGCTTTCGTTCGCTCCGAGCACACTAATTAACTTGTCGCTGGGGACGATTACCAGAAATACATGGTCGGCTATTCCTGCAGTGTCGGTATTTTTGCCCTCTCGCGGTTCACTGACCTCTTCAGTCAGCAGACACGCTTCGCAGCACTGCGTGTGTATGCAGCAGAAGTCAATCTAGCGATAGGAGACCTCTAATACAGTACTACTCTAGCCAGCCGGTATTAGCCGCTGTATGAACGTTTTGTTTCCATTTCTGTCTCAGTGGTCCGCTAACGTACATGTCCGCGAATATTTATTTTGACGAGGCGTATCTGTAATTCGATTTTTTGTACTGAGAGGGTGAGGTGAGGTTGCTCTGTAGAATTTGCAAATTATGAAATATGTTTCAAAGAGCTAGAGGAGAAATGGGAGGTGGACTAATCGAAAATTGGAGTAGAAATGTTACTGAGAATTACGCGTACCATCATTTATACTAGAAGGAGGGTAGATGAAGATTAAATGAGACAGGGAGATGGTAGGAGGAGGTAGAGAAGGACGGCGAGGAAAAGATGGACAGAGAAAGGGTGGAAGAAAGAGAGAGAGCGGAGATGGGTAGAGAGAGAAGGAAGAGGACTGACGAAAGATCTGAATAAATACATAAATACCGCATAGGGCCGGGATTTTGCATAATTTTAAATATTCAACAACACATTCAACAACATATGTCTAGGATTTGAAGCAATTTATTTATACGAAGAGCGTTTGAAAAGTCCGTGTAAAAATAAAAACTACCAATGTGTTTGGGAAAAACCATTTGTTTTTCGACATAGTCTCCTTTAAGAGTCAAACACTTCGTCCAGTGCTGTTGTATTTTGTTGATCCCTTCCGAGCCGGCCGCAGTGGCCAAGAGGACTGCGGCGCGCCAGTCACGGTCTGCACGGCCGCTGCGGTCGGGGGTTCGAATCCTCCCTCGGGCATGGGTGTTTTTGCTGTTCTTATCGTAAGGTAGTTTAAGTTAGTTAAGTAATTGGTGTGCAAGTCTAGCGACTGATGACAGCGAAGTTTCGTCGCATAAGACCTCACATGCTTGAACATTTGATCCCTTCCGAATAACAGGAATTGTCCAAGCCTGCAAAATAGGTATCAGTTTCTGCAATGACCACCTCGTTCGAAGGACGAAGGACGAAGGACGAAGGAAGCCATTTCTTCAAATTGGAGAACAAATAGTACTCCGAGGGAGACAAATCTAAAGAATAGGGGGGATGTGAAACTAGTTGGAATCCTATTTCCAATAATTTTGCGACCACATCTGCTGAGGTTTGTGCTGGTGCATTGTTGTGATGAAAAAGACTTATTTTGCGGGCCAATCACCGGCATTTTCTTGCAGCTCGGTTGTCAAACGGTCCAATAACAATGAATGATATGCACCTGTAATAGTTATACCCTGATTCAGACATTCGATGAGGATTATCTCTTCCGAATCCCAGAAGACCGTCGCCATAACCTCTCCGAAGGAACGCTTTTATTCTCTCTTGGCAACCCATTGTTTATATTTTTCTGTGGTATAGTAATGTATGTATGTTTCATCCACGGTGATGAAACGACGCTTAAGTCCTGCGGATTCTTCCTGAACAGCTGCAAACCTTCCTTGAAACACTTCACACAATTCCGTTATTGGTCAAACGTGAGCAATCGCGGCACCCATCTTGCGGATAGCTTTCTCACATCCAAATATTAATGCAAAATATGATGTACCCGTTCATTCAAGATGCCCATAGCACTAGCAATCTCACGCACCATAACTCTTCTGTCATCCATCACTATCAATGATTTCTGGAGTCGTAACATACACAGGGCGTCCAGATCGTTCAGTGTCATTTGTGCCCATATGGCCACTTCTGAAATTTTAAAACCACTTATAAACTGTTCTAATCGAAGGTACACAGTCACCATAATTTTTACCAAGCTTCTCCTGAGGCGTTTTGCCTTTCATAAAGTAATGTTTAATCACCATACGAAATTCTTTTTCGCCCATTCTTTGACAATAACTCGACTTCCTTGATACACACAAATGTCAAACACAAAGAAATAGACCAATATGGCTGAAACATACTGTGTGTTCTTTCCAAAGATGCTACTAACGAAACATGATGTCGATACGCGCCGGTGGTGCCATCTTTCGGACTGCATGGACTTTTCAAACGCCCCTCGAAACGTCATCATAATACCAAATCAAAAGTATTCAATATTTCAAATGTTTGTTAAGCTTAAGGGACCTAACTGCGGGATCATCAGTCCCTAAACTTACAAAATACCAATGAACTACCTTATACTAAAGACGACACAAACATCTATGCCCGGGGGGGGGGGATTCGAACCCCCCGACCGTAGCGGCCGTGCAGACTACGACTGACGCGCAGCAGACAGCTTGGCCACTGCGGCCGGCTTTCTATATTTGAAGAAAGGAAGTGATAAAAACGTTTCTTTGAATGAAGATACAAATATTCTAAGAAGTGGACGTTATTTTAATTGTGGTATTAATTTAAATGTAAATGCAGTTGCTTGTTTATTAAGGGAATTACGTTTTTAGGAGGAAACAATTCCTTAATTTATACAGCAACTCCCCTCCGAAAGGACTCGAGTTCGACGTCTTGTCAGTTTCATATCGCATTATGCTTGCTATTTGTTTAGATTGTTCTAATGATAGCATTGTACGATTCTTTTGAAAATTAGGACATTGAATCTCAGAAAAGAAAATACAAGCAAACTTTCTTATAGACCGAAGCGCAATAAAATCACTACGACTTAATCTCGTGTTGAAGACAGAAGAGATTTAATAAATAAAATGCTTGTACCGTAGTGGACGCCGTTACAGATTTATGAAATAATGATCCGTTTCTGTGAACTTGCACCGAGCTATACAAGATAAAATTCCGATTCACACTTCATTACGCATTTAATGTACATACTTGGTTGACATTTACATCTGCAAAGTGCGAGAGCGAAATTAATATTCGTACTCGCGGGAAGCGAAATATACACAGAAAATTTGGCAATGGATTAAGACTGTCAAGTAGCTTTCTTTCACTTGCAGTTACGTTCGCGTTGCGTCGCATTTATGATCGCCAAAGATTTTATAAGAACCAGGTACACAACTTTAGAGGTACTCGAGATTTGTGTTAATCATACTAAACCAGCTCAAGAATAAATCAACGTTCTAAGAGTGTCAGTTACTTTCTATTGTCTGCGGCCTACTCGCTTCCTATTCTTGTTATTTCGTTCTTGTTATTTAGTTCTTGTCTTGCCGATAACTGTGCGCCTGTATTTACACCCAGCAGAATTCTCTCTCTGGAAGTCGCGCTGACACATGGGCATTAGATTTTTGACTGCAGTGTGTGGCTCACAACGTTGCCGCAGTTTGTTCAGCTGCGACACTAGCTTAAAGATTTCGCATCAGAAGCTACAGAACTGAGTTATGTGACAGCTAATTTTGATGGTTTCTGCGATTTTCCTAAAGAGTTTGCAACAAATGTCACAACAGGTTTTTCGATAGTTCATCAGCCAATTTACAAGCATCCTAGCTGATATAGTGCATCGTATTTAAACACATCCAAGTTAAAAAATATGTTGTTTTCGACAAGCACAATGGTATCCAAGTTCATCGTCCTGTTGGAAGTAGTATCACAAATAAAGTTTCTAGTTTGATCTAGGTACCATGCCTTTCCTTTCCTTTGAATTTCGAAATGACTTACCCAAGCAGTTATAGGAAGATCTACAGTGTCGGGGTCTCTAAACCAGCGTGTAATAAGAGATTTTTGAAATATAAAAGTCATTACCAGAGATGGAAGATAGAAAAAAGTCCTAGTGCAGATTTAGTAGGAATTTGTGAACTATGACCTCGCAAGTAAGTGCGCCTTTACACACTGCCTATAGCACATAATAAAAGGCGCGCACGAAAGCATAAGGGAAAATTCGTGTGTCGTTAAACGAACCATGAAAGAGCACAACGGTACAACTCGCTCAGAAAGCAAGCTGTTGTGGCGACACCAGCTAATTATTCTATTACCTTCATCAGCCGTAGCAGTGTACACAAAAACGCTCATTGCATGTCAAGAAATGCTTGAGCAGACGAAAAGAGATACAAAGCATGACGTCCCTTGTTTGGACATTAATTGAGGATGCGCGAAGATAAATGATGATATTTACTGGAACTCGTGTAACAGAAATTACTGATGCAAGTCAATGCGATAAGAAAATCATTTACTTATTACGAGAAACTGTCGCTTCTTTACTGTTCCAAAATTTTAGTCTCCGAAATATGTGAGAAAAAAAAAAAAACTGCCACATGAACAACCTCACTGCCAGCAGGACTTGTGTTGCAGATCTCAATGACGTGTCGTTCTCCGCACTGCCATCAACGCACAGTTTTTTTCAATTCTTTTTATTTTCTCCGCTGTTGTCTGCCGCCTACTCACTTTTAGCTTTACACGTTAGTTGCTGTTGTGATAATCTTCACTTATTGCATCAAAAACACGCGGTTTCAATCACTTTATTAAGTGAAAACACTCTGTATCTACATCCTTACTCTGTAAATCAAATTTAAGTTCAAATGTTTGTCAAGCTTAAGGGACTTAACTGCGAGGTCATCAGTCCCTAAACTTACAAACTACTTACGAACTACCTTATAGTAAAGACGATACGAACATCCATGCCCGAGGGGGGATTCGAATCCCCGACGGGGAACGGCCTCGCGCATCGGAGCATAGCGCCTGAATGCGCTTGGCCACTCCGCCGCGGCTCAAGTTTAAGTGCCTGGCTGAGTGTTTATCGAACTTTTTTCATAAAACGTGGGTTGGAACTTAAATAGTGGCAACACTGCTGTGAAAACACTATGCAATAGACTCTAATATTGTTGCTGATAGCACATATTGTCGACGTTACGTTCCAGCAAATGGAATCGCCCGTCCCACGTCACCGGCGTGCGCACAATCGAGGGAAACAGTCACTTGTAAAGCCCTTTTTACTCAGGAAGTGAGAGCTTACGAGATTACCCATGGTGCACCGGGCACGCCGACCGCGTACAGTGTAGACGCGTCCATTTGCACAAGATGCACGCATACGATCGCTAGTAGAAGGAATAGGATGGATCCTATTCTCACGCGTATGGAAGTGCTTCGCGCATGCGCAGACGACCGAATGGTGAATCCAGCTGACAAACGAAGCCAAGTCGGGAATTTGTTTGAGAATGTGTACTTGTCTCCTGCTCAGAAGAACGTAGTTTTCCGACTCAGTTGTAAGTATTTTAGGAGGTGGTACTATAGAGGGATTGCATTAAAAATTTAATATATCCTGTGTACTATTTGTATTGAATACAGAGATATAGCTGTTAATATGATACCCAAACTAACGTAGAGCAAATGTAAATCAAGAAATTTTCGTTGATTTATCCGTCGGTTCTTGGTAGTACAACATCACACTTATTTAAAAGTAGTATTTTGTGTATGTTCTACACATTCATTTCCACTTAGTTACCCGATTTTCGGCTTACTAGGACATATTCAGACTTTAAACTACATCGATAACCGGTTATTTAAATAAAAGTCAATATGGTGATCTATCAAGAACCGACGAAAGAATCAGTCAAAATATCCAAATCAGTTTGTTGTACATACCAAGAGCTGTATCTCTGTACCCAATAAAAATTGGACACACTTTGTATGGAATTTTAACTGCAAATCGTCTTTATTACCATCTTCTAAAATATTTGCTATTTTTCCTGAAACATGCTGTAGTTAACAGATGAAAAATTTGTTTTTGGTGAGCATTATTTGAAGCTTTATCAAAGTGCAAGGTCTATGTACAGACACCTGAGCTTGTTCATCATATACATAGGCGGCACAAACAGCAGGAGCTGTAAGTATGTAATCGCATCTTATAATGAGGACATTAACACATGTGAGCAACGTAGCTACGCATGAACTGCACGAAAACAATTAAATGCAGTTTCACAGTGGCAGTCTAAAACACAAATAAATGTTTTAATCACTACAATATATCTTACAGTTTCGAAAAGTGATGTTAACGCGGCGATTCATTTGCTGTAAGTTGACAACAAACGAAGTAGACGACCCAACAAATGCGTACCGTTTGAACGCTTCTTTGTAGTTCGACGCTCTATCACAAGGTGCGCTGCAGCTGACTACGACTTCATTGTGCGTGTTGCACGTCTCGTATAGAAAGGGCTTAAGCGAGTGGTGTCACTACGTTCCTCCACGGCAGACCGTCAATGAACAGTATTACTGTTCGTTTTTGAAGCGTCACCTGCGACCAGCTTTGCGATATAAGCGGCAATACTTTCTGCGCAACCCACTCAATATTTCGCACGACAGTACGTGGGCGTATACAACGCAAGCTGTAGCTGCTGTGTTCGGTCGATGAGACTGGGAAGTACTGTACCATCCACCATACTCATCAGACTTAGATCTTTGTGACTTTGATTTATTTCCAAAGCTTCGTGCCATTTGCGTCATAACTGTTCCAGAGATTCGACAGGCAGTCGCACCGTCAACAGAACAGGCTCTGCTAAAAGTATACTACGCCTTCCACATCGCTGGCAACGGGTTCTACACACCGCTAATGACTACTTTGAACCACATTAACAGGTGCAAAAATGCTTTCGTATCAGTTGTGAATAAATATTTGTCACTATTTAAGTGCCAACCCTCGTATTATCTACCGCTCCATACACTAATAACGCACGGGAAAAAGAAACACCTTAATCTTTCCGTTTTCGATCTGATATCTTTTATTACTAGCTGTAAACCCGGCGTTGCCCGATTGTTTATTTATCCTACACTCTCGTAGTCCACATCCCCCCCCCCCCCCCTCTCTCTGCATCCATCTCTTTCTCTCCCATCTATACGTTCGTTTCCACCTTTCTCTCTGTCAGCAACGTTTTCTGCAAGTTACCATCTATCATGTACCATACAAACATTTATCTACCCAGTGATCTTCCTCTTGGTTTACTGGTCATGTGTGCAAAAATTAATAAAGATTGGAGCACAACTATGCATTTTGTAAAATTAAGTACCTTTCACTATGCACGGAACGAAATTTTATACAGACGGTGTCATTCCTCTTGTTTTTCTTGTTTCTCGAGTTACGGCGCGACCAGGTATTTAGGGCTGCATTTTTATGTTGCAAAATACCCTCCCCCATGTACCGTGTGAAACTTAAGGTAAACGGTGACCTTCCTCTTATTTTGAAGGTCAAGCGTGCGAAAGTTCGTGAAGATCGGAATTAAACTGTAGATTTCGTGAGTCTGTAGGAGAAGTATGCTTCACCATTCATCTATCACAAAATACTTTCTTAGCTGACGTTTTCTACCTATAAACTACATTCCTGGCAAATTTCAGTTTCATAGGTGAAGTAGTTTTCGCATTTACATAGATAGAGATTAAGAAAACAAATCGCTTAATTTTGGATGCAAGAGAATTAAGGGAGACTTGCAGACAAAAATAAATAGTAACATGCAAATCTGTAATAATGCTAATTTTATTTGATACAAAGTCATGTCTGATGCGACAGCTTTACGGCATCTACGGCGAAACTGTTGTGAGCTGTAAGCTTCTTTTCGTGTTCCCCCCCCCCCCCCCCATTTTCCAATAATTGACGCATAAATCTGGGTATTCTCACGCGGTGGTCTCTCATTATTTATGACGTCATATCTCCTGAGCTATGTGTCGTGCTGTTTTGTTTTTGGGTCAGAAACCTTCGTGGACGTGCGGTGCAAAGTTCGCCAGAGTTTCATTGCAATCGAATGAATGGTTTATGAACACATAGGGAACATACAGACAAACATTCATTTTTATGCAGATGATGAACATGTGTCTCTATGTAGGTAGGTGCTGACAAAATATGCTAGATTCGGAGGAGAAGTTGGAGAAATAAATACTGCTAACAGATCTCGCCGCAACGAATAATGCATATCTTGTAATGATTTCCACCCCAACTCGTGCATCATTTCCGTGACACTCTCTCCCCTGCATCGCGTTAGTACAAAACGAGCTGCCCTTCTCTGAACTTTTTCTATATTCTTCGTCAGTCCCACATCGTGGGGATTCCGCAATGTGCAGAAATATTTCAAAATAGGATGGACAGGTCCAATGTAGTCAGTTTCTTTAGTATTCTGTTTTAGACCTTGTTCCACTATTGCACCTTATTTCTTTCACCACTACTCGTACATAGTTGGCATGTCGTGAGTGATACGCGCACTGCAGAAGTCTCTACATTAAAAGAACACGTATCACGTGTGAGTGAAGACTTGGGATTCGGCCGGCAGTAATCGTGTAACATCGGTATGGCTTTCTCTCACGGACTTAGCTTACACGCAGCGTTCAGCAGCGAGGTGAGGGTATTGGAGGCAGTGAGGGTAACTCCATGGACACTCGTTCACTGGAATGAACTCCTAAATTGCCTCTCTATGTTTCCAGCTGCTGAAAAGACGTGCCATAGTTTTATACAGTTTTAAGTTTCTGCTTGCAGCAGGATGTTTGAGCCTGCCGCCCCATCTCATATGCTTTATATACTGCATATGTGCTCCACTAACGATAACTGATTTATTCTACTCATTTTACAGTACATTAGGGCTGTTCCGATTCCATACCCAATCACGGGAGAAACGATTACCTTTATAAATCAGTGTGAACTGCATTTAATCTAACTCCGTAACTCAGACGGTACAATCGGAAACCTTATGCAAACACTTCGCTGATCCTCTTTTGGTCTGACTGTCGGTCACTCCGTTTGTACGACTTAAGACCACTTTTTCTCAAGCATGACATTTATCGAATTCCAAGGTCCAAAGTCCCTTGCCGGTGCGAATAATTTAAGCTTCTAAAACTGACCAAAATGTTTGATCCTCGTAAACTCACTTATTACAATGTTAGCGATATTATCGTTGAGCTAGCATCATAACATAAAAAAAGGTTTTTAATACCCTTACAGGGAAATGTCCGAAAGTTGTTAATATGAAATTAAATGTTACAACAAATATTGTTTTGTTGGATGTTGTCCTAATGTTAAAACCAATTCTTCCGCTCGGTCTAAGGTACCAGGTCACAGATTCGGCTGCCGTCGTACGTTCGAGTCCTCCCTCGGGCATGTGTGTTGTCCTTCGCGTAAGTTAGTTTCAGTAGTTTGTAAGTGTAGGGAATAATGACCACAGCAGTTTCGTCGGTTAGGTTTACAAACCTTTGAATGTTTGATTTCACAACCAATTTTTCTCAATTTATCACGATTACATTAATGTCGAATACCGTGCTCTACGATTCCTTTACAGAGGAAATAAGTCAAGCTCTAAGTGATTTAAATAAAAATTACATGCTCATGTACGTCACATACTTCGATACAAGTTCACTTGTCAAAACTTAATTGAAGTACGGAAATGCATTACGGGCCGGGTTATGCAGCGGTAAAGCGTTTGTCGGGCAGTGATATGTCGTGAGATTTAATCTCGACCAGACCACCGAGTTTCTAGCATTGACATAGGGTTCATCTCTCAACGATGTGCGGATTCGTCAGAAACAGCACGTAGTTCGGTTGCCATCTTACATTTGGCTTGTTCAAGATTTATTACTGGAGTGATTATATATATACTTGGGAATAAAGGGGCCACTCATCAATAAGAAGTTAATTACCGTTTGCCGCAAAAAGAGTGCTTTAAACACAACTTAAAGTACGATGTGCAGTGTCCGTGTTTATTGATAGCACTAAGCAAATGTCCTTCAGACACTGCACATCGTATTTAAAATCATTCATAGCAAGGCTTGCGACAAATGTATTAAAGTCTCACCCTGTGCGGGAATTAGATCATAGAATGTACGAGCACTCATGGGCAGTTGACAGTATGTGGCATATGAAGGTTTGGATCGTTCCGGAAAGCGTGCGCGGGTAGCGTAATGGTAACGCGACCGCTCGCGATAAGCGGGAAATCTGGGTTCGAGTCCCGGCCCGGCACAAATTTTCATATGTCATCATTACACCATACAGCTGATGCTGATTAATATTCGCAATTGCGAATACATTTCTTGTATTTACAACTTAAAGTTGTCATGACTCATGCTAACATTTTGGTTAACACAGTATATAAATCATGCTAATTGGTCTCTATATGTTATATTAATATTATCTATTTATTTCGTGCGGACCCAACATCACATGATCATTGTATATAGTTCGTAAAATGAAGAGGTATAACAACCTTAGAATGTTCAAATGTTTGTTAAGCTTATGGGACTTAACTACGGGGTCATCAGTCCCTAAACTTACAAACTACTTATGAACTACTTACGAACTAGGACGGCACAAATATCCATGCCCGAGGGGGGATTCGAACCCCCGACCGTAGTGGCCGTGCTGACCGTGACTGGAGCGCCTCAGTCACCTCGGCCACCGCGGCCGGCACCTTAGAATGTACTTGACTGATTTCCTTGAATGTGTATGCCACAGGTGAGAACTTTTCACTTTACGAGGTATGTACAGTAATTATCGGATGATGATATGCGTCTGAAATCGGTAATAAAGAGGTAGTTTGATATAATACATACCGATTAATAAGCTTTGATTTCTGGTACTGTGTTAACCATAGGAGTGGACACACAATGTAATGGGGCATTTAAAGCTCGCATCTGTGTTCAAGCGACTCGTAGCTCTAGGTAGAGACTAGAACGAAACAGTTTTCTGTGTGTACCGGGCCAATGTACTACGTCAGGTTGTGGTGGTGCAGGTGGTACTGGTAATCACTACGCTACGGTAAAGGACCTAGCGACTAGCGGCGGCTGTGGCCATCCTGTGCGGGGAATGTGGGTTTTTGTGAACTTACTGTGCGGCGTGCTCGGTACCTGTTCTGTTCGGGACAATGCTTTGCCGGCCCCGCCTGGGGCAGCACAAAGGAGCCGACAGCCACAGCCGGGCGTGGGCAATCAATACCACAGCTGAGTCCAGGGGGGGGGGAGGGGTGTTAGTGGTGGGAGGGGAAGGGAGGGGGGTCAGGCAGGACAGCGATTCACGCATGCAGGCGTAAGCCGCAAAGCTCCAGCGACATGTTTCATTCGGATAGCCCTGGAAAGTCAGTCTACTGCAGCGTATTATTCGCTTACGCGATTTTGCCTGTCAGGAGTGGTCATTTTTGTTTACGTAGTCTCCCAAAAGTGTTCAAAAAATGTTTGTATAGCTTATGGGACTTAACTACGGGGTCATCAGTCCCTAAACTTACAAACTACTTATCAACTAGCTTCTCCTAAGAACGGCACAAATATCCATGCCCGAGGGGGGATTCGAACCCCCGTCCGTAGTGGCCGTGCAGACCGTGACTGGAGCGCCTCAGTCCCCTCGGCCACCGCGGCCGGCCCCAAAAGTGTGTTACGGCAACGCCACCTAGATATAAGGCCTGTGCGCTGCCTGCCAAGAATAGTCGTAACATAAGCAACTATTTGTTTTAATTTTTTTAATTTTTTAAAGCTTATGGGACTTAACTACGGGGTCATCAGTCCCTAAACTTACAAACTACGTATGAACTAATTACGAACTAGGACGGCACAAATATCCATGCCCGAGGGGGATTCGAAACCCCGACCGTAGTGGCTGTGCAGACCGTGACTGAAGCGCCTCAGTCCCCTCGGCCCCCGCGGCCGGCAAACTATTTGTCTTACGTAGCGTTGTACTGCGTTTGGGAATACGTGCACGTTGCACACTATGTTTCAGAATGTTCTCAATGTTATTTATATGATTCACAGACAAATTTGTTTTGGTATAAGATACTTAAGAACTATTAGTAAGATATCTTACCGATTTTGGAATCGGACGATTCATATTAGGCATTTTGTCTCATAACAGCAAAAATCTGCACAGATTATCACGTAGATAACACGAAAAACATTCTGACACACAGCGTGTAATGTGTACGTATTCCCAAACTCAGCACATCGCTACGTAAGCCAAATAGTTTGCTTGTGTTGTGACTACTCTTGGCAGGCAGCGCACAGGCATTGTATCTAGGTGGCGTTGGTTACGGGCGCTGTCTTGTATATTTCGATAAGGAAAATGAGAAAGGGACGTTGTTAGGGATTGTTCTTCCCGCTAAAGACAATTAACCCTTTCATTCACAGTGTTGTTCCTGGACAACAACATATTAAAACTTGATTTATATCGTACTAGCTGAAAACATGGCGTCGCCCGGGTATTTATTTATAAATTTATTCAAGTCTTGAGTTAGTACTTCTCCAATCCCTTCTCTCTCTGTCCATCTTCTTTTTTCAAAAAATATGTTGCATATTATAAGAAATACAGCTGTCTTACATAATGTACAAAATTTCAAGTACAGTATCCAAACAAACAAAGATAGAAATAAAAGTACAAATGATATGTAACATTCACACATTCATTTAATTCATTCATGACTATAAATCCGAGGTAAGCTCCGCATCTAATGACCACGCTGTCGACGGGACGTTAAACAATAATCTTCCTTCCTTATTTCCTTCCTTTCTGACTATAAACAATATTTTTGGTCAGTTATCCAGGATGTAATATTAATATTTTCTGTGTTGAGGCCATCCCTGAGCAAGCGACATAAAGCTGTCCGTGTGAGAAACATGGAGATTTCAAATACACTCCACATTATTGAATAGATTCCCCTGTGATTTATTAATCATAATACAAAATGCAAGTCTCACTGCAAACTGCAGTCTCTTAATGTTGAAAGCCACATCTGTCGGAAATAATGGGTATTCGTCGAATGTATACTGTTTCATTCTCTTCCTCTCCTTGTCGCTCTATAAAAGTCTATTGCTTCGTCCTACAGCGGTATGCGCTTCACAGTTCAACAGCAGTGTCATCTTCCAGGAATTTCCTTAAGCTCACTGCAATACAGGAGTGTCTTAGCAGTAAATAAGAAATGTAATAGAACGTAGCGTCTGGTGTGGAATTTCTAAGCCATCGCAGTGTATATTCTCATAGTTACTGAGTTATATGTTGTATAATTGTAAAATTTTTCAGCTATATATTCATTTGCATAAATGCTGTACGTCTGTAAAATCTAAAAAATGTTCAAATGTTTGTTAAGCTTATGGGACTTAACTACGGGGTCATCAGTCCCTAAACTTACAAACTACTTATGAACTACTTACGAACTAGGACGGCACAAATATCCATGCCCGAGGGGGGATTCGAACCCCCGACCGTAGTGGCTATGCTGACCGTGACTGGAGCGCCTGTCACCTCGGCCACCGCGGCCGGCTCTGTAAAATCTGTTGCGAATACAATTAGTAGTAAAGAAGTATTAGATTGAAACTTGGTGCGTGAGGGGGCGGTTTTCCATTAACGTTACTGTTTATGTGCTCATATCTCATGAACTACGTGTCGTCCGTGATAAAATTTAGAAGGTATATTCTGCTATATGTGTGTCTACTATCTGTAAAATTTCCTGCGGATACAATTTGTAGTGTAGAAATTATAAATGGCAACGTTATAGCAAATGTCGTAGTTTTACTCCATGAACAGCGGTAAAGTAGTAAGCGAGAAACTTCTTTCCTTTCATCATTTGTCAGCGAGAAAAAGTTTCCTAAAGGTTTGAAATTATGTTTAAAGTTTGTTGCAAGTCACTAAGTGCTCTCATTCTCAAATAGTGGTCTGATAAAGTCACGTTATCACATACCTCATGACGGGGAAGTTTTTCATTGTTTATGACGTCATATCTTATGGACTATCGGCCCTATCGCAAAATACTTTCTTAGCTGATGTCGTCTACCTATAAACTACATTCCTGCTAAATTTCAGCTTCATAGGTGAAGTAGTTTTCGAGATTCCGTGTTTAGTCAGTGACTGAGTGAGTGAATGACTGAATGAGTATCCTTTCGCTTTTGAATAGATAGAGAGATTTTGTGCATCCATCCTTAAAGTTGCACTTTTGTTGATGGACAACATGCTTCTAGCACGACATTTTACCTCTTGGTACGGCGTGTAGCCACTTCTGAGACATTAATCTGTCCATCTTAAGAGGTTGTGTTGCGCTGCCGTCTGTACGTGGCTGACAGTATGAGCGTGAGTGTGGTTCCTTTTATTTTATTCCAGGAATGAATTGTCTTGTGTTTGGTGCTGTGGCAAAGATTGTGCTAGCGTTATTGATCTGGCAGTGTCAACTATCAACAAAATAACGTCCAAGTAATAAAATACCTCGTTACAAACATCTATGTTGTGCATGAAATACATGACATAAAAAATCAGTAGATCGATAAAAAATTTTAAAACACATATTTTGATGTTTACTGTACTGTATTAATTGAGAAAAGAATTTTAATTTTTCCAAAGCTGATTTCATAATGTGGGATTGAAAGGGTTAAAGGACTAGCAATGACAGTGGTCTATAAATGTCCGTGTTGTTTGTTTACAACGCCTGCAAGCAGCTGAAAAGGAGACCCATTAACAATCGGATTTTTGAATTTTTTGATTCTTATGGTACGTGTAACTCAGAACTCAAGTAATAATCAGCCAAACTCATTCGACGCTTCTCTAAAAAATTATCGAAAAAATCGACTTTGAAGTTTTTCAAGTACACGTAAGTATTAATAATCAAATCACTTGCAGTATCTGTAGAGGTAGCTCAGGTTGTAGCGTTCTGCCCTTACAACCATAGGGTCAGTGGTTCGAATCCTGCCGTGATAGATTTCTTACCTTTTTTTTCTGTTGTGTTCGAATCCTTACACAGTGTTAATATCTAATGGTATGTTTTCCGAAAAATGCACGTGGTTTTGTATATACGTATTTTTCTATATTTTATAAAAGGTGGTTAATAATGATGGGTTCAATATAAATAAAAACAAATCTAGCTGCTCGCCTCTGAACCGCCTCTATGTCTTCCTTCAAACCGATCTGCTGCGGGTCCCAAACACTTGAGCAATATTCGAGACGTGGTCGTACAAGCGTTTTATACGCGGTCTCCTTTACAGGTGAAGTACATCTTCCCAAAATTCTCCCAATAAACCGAAAGCGGCTGTCCGCCTTACTCACAACTGTCCTTACATGTTCGTTCCATTTCATATCGCTCCGCAATGTTACTGTATTCGAACATTATAGGATTGTTTATCTACTCATGTGCATCACCTTACATTTTTCTACAATGAGAGCTAGCTGCCATTCTTCGCACCAACTAGAAATTTTGTCTAAGTCATCCTGTATGCTATTACAGTCAATTACAGACGACACCCTCCCATACACCACAGCATCATCAGCAAACAGCCGCAAATTACAACTCTAAGCAGACGTATTTCGGAAATTAGGAAACTTAATTCATTTAAGAATACTTTTTAAATAGACTGCAATAATCAGTAATTTGTTTAAAACATATATGCGTTTATTTTGTGCGTTATTTTGCTCCTGTTGCGTCTCATACACTTGAAACCACAACCCCAGTACTAGGATTCTTGCCTGCAAATGGCGGCAGTCAGCTGCTTCAATTCGGGAACAGTTGCCTCGCTTCTCCGCTACTGCGTGGTAGGGGCTTGGTGGTGGTAGTGTGTACGGATGCGTCCCCATAGCAATGCCTCGCGCCGTCTGCGAGCAAATGTTGGAACCGCGGTAACGGCAGTTCCTGGGCTGAGTGACCGGCCGTCCACACAGAGGAGAGCAGAAACAGACCCTCCCCTCCGCACAGAGGAAGGGCATCGCGAGGTTCCGCGTCGGATACGATAAGCCTGCGAGTGCACACGTCGCAGACTGCCCTGTAGCTGTGAGCCGGCGACTGCCGCGGCTGATGTCACCGCTCGCTGTTTATCGCCAGCCTATACAGCTGACCGCCGCCTGGAATGCGCCTTGTCCTTCACTCGCTCTCTCCTCTCTCTGCTGAAAAATAACAACAACACAGCACAGCGCTCAGCTGTAGCGGGCGCCGGCGAATGCCACTTGTGCAAACGCTGTCAGCGATCACCGGGTCTTAAGGCCGTATTACACGAAGATCCGCCGCGAATAGAGACCAGTTCTAAACTCCCGTGAATCCGCGCATGCGCACGAGGCAGCACTGACGCGCGCATGGCAGAAGCGGGTATTCCAGGAAGCTTTCTGCTTGTTATTTGTGTATGTCATTCGTGGTTAGCATTGATTTGTGATTTCAGACATCCATATCGCGGACTTTTGCCCATTTTTTTTCAGTTATTAGATTTTCATAAATGCAGTAATTAAACAAAACACGTTTTTTTTCCAGCAGACCTTTATACTAGGTCATATTCTCAGAATATATGATATCAACTGCGAATATGAAAGAATAACAACTGCATGATCAGAAGTGACGTCTCTTCTTTCGAAATAGACGTTATATATATATATATATATATATATATATATATATATATATATATATATATATACTAGGTGTTTAAATGTTCAAATGATTGTTAAGCTTAACGGACTTAACCGGGGGGTCATCAGTCCCAAAACGTACAAACTACTTATGAACAACCTTATACTAAAGACGACACAAACATCCATGCCCGAGGGGGGGGGGGGGAGAGTCGAAACCCCGAACGTTGCGGCCGTGCAGACTGTGAGTGGGGCGTCGCAGATCGCTCGGCCACTGCGGCCGGCTAGGTGTATATTAAAAGGAGTTTTTACATTGGTTCCTTCATACTTTAGAAATGAAATAGAGAGCCGCTGACTCATTATTCAGGCTTACAGAGAGGATAGTTGTTTGTATAACCCACAAGATGCCTTTATCGTAATAAGTTATGTCAGCAATCGTTTATTCCTCAATGATATGCGTACAACTTTACAAACAGCAGATCTTCAAAACAGGTCACGTCATGTCCTTCCTCACAAAGTTGCAAATTTGCTGCGGTTTTCCGGTACTCAGTTCTTTTATTAGCTGTAAGTATATTCCCCTTCCTTCCTTCTTTCCGGCCACATTGGAACCCAACATCTGGTTTTCGTGTTGTTGTACCGTAATCTGTCACAGCTCCAAAAAAAGTGTGTCCTATGTGCGAAATGATGTATAAATGTATATTTAGACAGACACATACATTTTCAACCTAGTGTCGTAATATAAAACTATAGCACGGTCTGAGGCTCCATGTCACGAATTGTGCAGCTGCTCCTGCTCAGCCATTTGTGTGCATGTTATCATTGGTATGAGTTAATTTAAGTAGTGAGTAAGTCTAGGAACCAAAAACCTAAGTAATTTAGCCCTTAGCTACACAAACTTTCAACTTTAATATAAAATGAAAGTGTTGAGTCTGTAATTCAAAGCAATAGTGACTCAATTCTGTGCAAACTACATAAGAGAAAAATAAATACTTAAAAAAAATGTCAACTTCACATTAAGTACGAACCGTGAGCTCACAGAAATAATTTAAATGAATGACATTCCAGGAAATCATAGCTTCTCTCGGGTTCTTGTGTGGTATGAATGAGAGATAAGCTGAGCTCTGTTTCCTTCGCGTTTTATGCGCGTTATTGCTGTCTACTGCGCATGCAAGGAATCGCACGAAGGAATATCCCCCGTCCATTTTGTAATAGGTTTACGTGAAGCAGTACGGAGTTCCAGATAATCACACTTGTGGTGCTGCCGCATAGGCGTACGCGTCAGGTGTATCGTGTAATATGGCCTTTAGAGTCCGCGCAGGTTAAGGTGGCCGATGCGCAGAGACGGGTTTTCGCCCGAAGCGCGGAGCGAGTTCATTGCTTCGTTCTGAAGGGGAGGCCGCGTCAGTCTACTTCCGCCTGCCGGCAAGTGCACGTAGAGCCAGCGTACCGCTATAAACGGCGTGGCAGCACGTTCTCCAAGCGCTATAGGTGCAGGAAGAGTCCTGCATAGCCAGGCACGGGTATAATTAAATGTATGTTGGATGAGGCAAAAAGATAGGATGCAATTCCCATTAAAAGTGTCCTTGAAACAGTGCAGGCTGCTACTCGTGTTTCACTTCAGACAATAAAAAAATAAAGAGGGAGAGAGAGAGAGAGAAATTAGTTGCTGGTAGTTCTGAAGGTTGCTCTAGTAAAAACCGGAATAAAGAGAAAACGGTCTTAGGTTTAGATGTTATTCGTGAACACGTTGTGCGGAGATTGGTAAACAATTTCCACGTGACAGACAAACAGAACCCCACAATAAAGTAAATTTTTACGTAATGAGGGAAAAATACGTCTTTCAAGGGATGTATTTCTTCCTCGTGGTACTTACTTCAAAAGTTAGGCTTCAGGTACATTACTTTTTTTTACAGTTTCAATGTAATACTTACATGCTTTATTTTTCGTGCAATTAACATACTTAATATTTACCAGGTGGCGAAAAAAAAACAGGTTACAGGAAGCTGCTTTGCAACTTTTAGAAATACACCGTAAAAGTGTCGATTATTAAAATAAAAAATAGTACCGTGAAGAGGGTTGACTTCTCATATATGTCCATGAAGCAGACTACGTCCGATGAGTGGACAGATGGATCAAGTAATGGAGTAAAGGCGCCACTTTCAAGAGGACAACGTCTGATTATAGTACACGCAGATAACTGATAAGGACAAGCAGTTCTGCAGACTATAAGATATTAATGCGTCTAGAAGCTGAATGAAATATTTAAGTTTTCTGGTCTACAATACTGTAGAACAGGAGAAAGTGAGCATTCCTTTTAAATTTAAACATGTTCTATAATGCATCGACAGAAATACCACCGGTTTTATTAACATGTTTCCTATTGTGGGTGTTTGATTTATTATTGATTCTAACTCATTGTTTAAACTCTGTCCATATGAGTCCAGTAAACTGAAGACTAATGAAAAAATTTTCTATTTGCAAGTTAGACAGAAACACCATTCCTGCCTGCACACCAGTAATACTAACATATCAGTCCATATCCTGTATTACAAATGTTCTATAAGTAACGCTTTAAGTAACCTGTATTTCGAAGAAAGATAGGTAATGTTAATACAATGATAAAAACAATGAAATATTAATAACATTAACCCTTTAGTGACCAGTGGGAACTATAGTTCCCACTGATTTGTTTGCGCTATAAGTTCAGTGTTCCCACTTCTAACAAGTGCTACCATTTCTGTTAGAGTGTGCTAAGTACATATCGATTGTCAACAGGCGCGCGAAAATGGTTGCACTATTTTACTACATTGTTAAGTTAGTCAATGCAGAAGCGCAGTTTTCGCAGGAAAACAAGCCCCTGTTTCGACCATAACAGCGTTTTTTGTATAGTGTGCTTTTCTTTTGCGTGTGAAGTAACTTGTCTTGTATTTGTCTACTTTTATATTTACGGGGGAGATAGTATTCGTTATAATTGCTGGATATCAATGAAAATTACATAACTATTACAAGGTAAGGTAGTGGGAACTATGTTTGCGACTGAACGTGTGCGAAGTGCAGTTTGTATGGTTGTGCAATCGGCATCGTAGTTGTTTCTTATTGTTTAGAATTTCTGGACTCACGCCAGAAGAGGTTTTGAGAAGTTTGTATGCTTTACCAGAAGATGTAGAAGATTCAGATGTCAATGCTGACTCTGTGGATTTTGAGTCACCAAACACATTGCAGATTTTGAACAAAAGATGGAAGCAGGAGTGAAGTATTCTGTTCTTTGTCTGTGGCAGAGTACAATAAAATAATGGGAGCGGTGGATCGATTTGATCAACTGCGAGAACGGTATGCTGTAGGTAGTCGTTCACGGAAGTGGCGGCACAAACTATTTTTCTTTCTTGTATGTTTGGCATTTGTCAATGCCTACATTATGCAGAAGTTACAGAAGCAGACCAGCTAACATTTAGATTGTATTTGGTAAGACAGCTCATCTCGGCTTCTCAAGTCGTAAGCGAAGGGGAAGGCCCGTTCATTTTCAGACACCAAAAAGAGGCGTGTCTGGAGATCCAGATGAAGTTCGTCTGGCGAAAGTTGGAACTCATTTGCCAACAAAAGGTACTTACAAACAGATGGTGCCGCCAATGTAGCACCAAAAACAAAGAAAAGAGGACAAAAATAATGTGTAGTAACTTTTGTGTACCTTTGTGTGTAGTATCATGCTTCTCTAAGTTCCATAGTATGTCACCTTTGTGAACTCAATGGACAACATGAACTAATATAAAAATAAATCAAATGTTTAACATGCTTTTTATACTAACAAATAAAGGATATACATTTTTTAAAATTATCATGTCCAGTCACTGCAAAGTTCGGTGGGAACAATAGTTCCCACAAATTTTTTACACATGTAGACTAAACTCTTATTTTCAAGATTTAAACTATGATTTTTTTATGTATGGCTTCTTAGTGTAATATATTATTCTGGAAATAGTTTGGTCACTAAAGGGATAAGTATTTAGAACAAGGTATTTTTGATAGTGTGGTTAGGTACCGAAGAGAGAATTTATAAAACTCCGGCAGGTAGTGGAGTATAGGCTTCAGTTTAGAGCGGCGTTCCTCTTCTCCTCCAGCGCTCTCTCACTGCTCCGGCCGCTACCCCTACCACTACCGCTCTCCCCATGCTTGCCCAGCTGTCTGCACATCTACCAGCCAATTTATCCTGCGTGCACTCTTACTTGCTGCACAGTAGAAATCTAGGTGGCAGCTTTATTCCAGTGATACCTAAACACCCCATACTTTTCAACGGAAGTTAACGTTATTCATTTGTCAATAAAGTCATTTTTCATACGTAAGAAGTCAAATAAACAAGGTGTACCTGGAAAGCAGGCGAAAGGCCTCAGGAAATATAGGAAAGTATATTTGGGAGAGTATAAGAGTCCTCAGGACTGATTTACTGCACTCAAGATGATCATGCTGCGATAGAAATCGATATGCAGTAAATAAAGATTTCTGTTCCAACGACCAATGCCGAGCTTCCTCTTGTTGATTGTATTGTGGTGGTGATCGTAGTAAACACAACTCCTAACGGAATCATCATGCATTTGTACAGTCGTCATATCATATTTCAATACAGTCCATACCCACTAGTGGGGGGTGGAGAAGCTCGCTTTATTAAAACAGTATTATGTATATACAGGGTGCGCCAAAATAAATATATACACACTTTGAAGCATCATAGAAAATTTATTTCCCATTCTACAACGTTAAATTTCTGGACATGGAAAGCTTAAAGTCCAACTTGAAAAATAAATGTACTTTAAAAATGTGATTAATGTTCAAACTGGTGGCCTTCAGCATCAAGACATTTCTGAGTACGAGTCACCACTGATTCTGTACACCGTACCAAAGTGTCCAATGAGATTTCTGCGCACACCGCTTGAATCTCATTCCAAAGTGTGTCCAGGTTACGTGGTTTACGTCTGTACACCTCATCTTTTACTGTGCCCCATAAGAAGAAATTCAGCGGCGTGAGGCATGGAGAGCGTGCAGGAAACTCGATTGGTCCCCTGCGTCCTATCCACTGGCCTGGCACACTGATCCAGGTATGCTCGTACGTCCCTATGATAGTGCGGCGGGGCGCCATCTTGTTGGAAATAAAACCCGTCATTACCGTATAATGCACGAATGGCAGGGGATATGGAGTCAGCAAGCACTGCTAGGCACGTTTCTACAGTAACAGTACCTTCAAAGCGGAAAGGCCCAAAGAGTTCCCTTGCAGACAAACCACACCACACATTTACACCAGACAAATTCACAGCCTTTTCAACTGTAATGTGAGGATTATCTTCAGCCCAGTACACACAATTGTGCCTATTGACAGTTCTATGAGTTTGGATTGGGCTTCATCCGACCAAGTTACGCTACCCATAAATCTCGGTTCACGTCTCACCATCTCCTGAACTGTTGAAGTTACTTTCTTGCCACTGCTGCCACCTGTTGAAGAAACATAACATTACTTTCTCACAGATATTTAACCTTGTAGAACTGGAAATAAATTTTCTATGACAGTTCAAAGTGTGTATACATTTTTTGACGCACCCTGTATTCTCCATTACCTTACACATCTGCTTCTGTACTCCGAAAACAAACTTGCGGTGTGTAGCGGAAGGTTCTTCTGTTACCACTGACTTCTCTTCCATTCAATATGTAATTTGCGAATAATACATGGGAAGAATAAGTGCCAGAAGTCCAGCCTAGGAGCTACAAAATCTTTGATTTTTTCGTCATTTCGTGAGGAGACGAATACCAACAGGTATATTTCAAAAATTACTCCCACATTCCATTTGCGTACGGTGCAAGGAAAGATGATTGTAAACATCCGTATGATCTGCAGTTGTTTTATGCTGACGTCATGGTCATTTCGCAAGATGTAGGAGAGTGAGTCAGTAAATAAATGGCAAACTGAGGTAGACACGCTAGTACTGCGTTTACAAGCCCGAAAATTGCTTTACTTTTCAGCTGACTCCACCTGTAAATTGTTCGGGAAGACGTTAAAAGCCTGGAGTTTGGAATTTTTGTGGCAGCGTTTGCGTCATGTAAGTGGCGCTCTGGAGGTGTAACTTTATTTGGCTCCTTAAACTGCTGCAACCCACAAGACGGATGTGTCGTAGTGGTAGAGAAATACCCCTCACAGCAGCAGTACTGGCTTGTCTACCTCACTTCCCGACTTAATTCACTGACTCACCCTCTTATATGGCAAGAAGTGATGTGTTGGCCTGCTCTTCTTCCAGCGTACACTCTCTCTGTTTCAACAGTAATCCTCTCTTGTAGCGTGTGCTACTGTAGTTGTCTGAGCGTTTCCGTAAACGTCCCTCTCGCCGACTAAACCATACTGTGACGAAACCGTCGATCGTAGAGCTCCTAAATACCCAGGCTGAATCGTCCGCCATGTTTTCCCCAATATGGTTGGAATCGCGCTGCACTAACAGCGTAGAGGCGCATGCCCTGCCATTTTTACAAACGATTTCGCAAAAAGGTGTTCTGTGGGATTCAAGTCAGGACTCTGTACAGGCCAGTCCATTACAGGGGTGTTATTGTCGTGTAACCGCTCCGCCACAGGCCGTGCATTATGAACAGGTGATCGATCGTGTTGAAAGATGCAGTCGCCATTCCCAAACTGCTCTACAAGAGTTGGAAGCAAAAAGGTGCTTAAAACATCAGTGTACGCCTTTGCTGTGACAGTGCCACGCGAAACAACAAGGGGTGGAAGTCCCTCTACGTGGGATACTCTGCAAATCACATTTAAGTGTCTGGCAGAGTGTTCATCGTACAGCCTATAAACTATTCATCTCCCATTTCATTCTCGAATAGCGCGGGGGAAGAAAGAACACCTGAATCTCTCCGTTCGAGCTCTGATTTCTCGTATTTTATTCTGATGATCTTGTCTACCTATCTAAGTGGGAGTCAACAATATATTTTCGCATTCGGAGGAGAATGTTGGCGATTGGAGTTTCGTAAGTAGACCACGCCGCAGCGAGAAATCCCGTTGTTGTAATGATTCCCATCTCAGATCCTGTATCTTTTCCGTGGCGCTGTCTCCCTGTATCGTGACAATACAAAACGAGTTGCCCTTCTTTGGACTGTTTCGATGGCTTCCTCCAAACCCACCTGATAAGGATCCCATGCTGGACAGCAATACTCCAAAAATGGACGGACAAGCGTAGTGTATGCAGTTTGTTTTGTAGTTTTGTTGCATGTTTTAAAGGTTCTACCAATAAAACGCAGTCTCCGGTTCGCCTTTCCCACGACATTATCTACGTGTGCTTTCCAATCTGAAGTAAAAGTAATTACTAGGTATGTTTTGGAGTTTAAGGCCTTGATTTATCTTGTAAAAAAAGTTTAACGGATTTCTTTTCGTACCAATGTGGACTACTTCACACTTCTCATTATTTAGAGTCAATTGCCAATTTTTACACCATAATGATATCTTATTTAGGTCGTGCTGCAGTTGGTTTTGATCTTCAGATGATTTTACTAGACGGTAAATGACTGCTTCATCTTCAAACAACTTAAGGGAGCTGCTTAGATTTTCTCAAAAATCCACGAAAAAAGAGACCACACCAGAACACCACCGCCTCCGAATTTTACTGTTAGCAAGGCACACCGTGGCAAATGACGTTCTCCGGGTACTCGAGGATTCACTTGGCATTGACCTGCTCGATTTGTGGCTTATGGGCAGTCTCTCGATCATGTCTTCTTCTTCATTGTTCAACCCTGAGGTTGGTTTCCTCTCTTCTGTCTGCCTTCCTCTTCATTTCCACATATGTGTTACATCCAACATCATTCATGATCTGTTTGCATGTATGATATTCTTGGTCGCCCCCATCGGTTTCTTCCCTCAATATCTCTTTCTGCTATTGTTCCGATGATGTTATTTTTTCTGAGGGTGTGCCCTGTAGGTTTGTCTCGTTTGGATGTGCCTCCACAGGGATCTGTTTTCCTTTACTCTCCTAAGCACTTCTACTTCTTCATCTGTCACTCTCTCTTTCCGGCCGATCTTCATCATCCTTCTATAACACCACATCTCCAGGGCCTCTAGCCGTCTTCTCTCTTCTCTTCCTGTTGTTCAAGTTTAGCAACCGTATAGAGCCACACTCCAGACAAAAGCTTTCACTGCACATTTTCTTATCGACATACTGATGTTCTTGCTGGTCAGTAAGTTTTTCCTCAGACTGAATGAAATTTTGGGCTGTTGTATTCTGCTCTCAATTTCTTTCCGGCTTCTGCCATCTCTTGTGATCTTGCTTCCCAAGTAAGCAAATTCCTCGAATGCTTCCAGCTCCTCTATTCCAGTTCTTATTTTGGAGGTTCATATTCTCCTTCTGTGCTGCATACCTTCACTTTAGTCTTTTTTTGTTTATTCTCATACAGTACTGATTGTAGAAAATCCTTTCCATTGTTCTGGGGACTTCTTCTAACTCTTATTTTGTCTCCGTGACTATAGCAATATCGTCTGCATAGAGTAGCATGTCTATCCTTTTCCCGTGTATTCCAGGTTTTATCACCTCCCGCCTTACTGCCATAATACTTGGAGTGGGTCCTGATGATTTCGGAATTTCTGTGTTGGCGAGTTCCACGGAGCGCCCCATTCTGCCTGCCCTCTCACGACGTCTAGTGACTACTGAGGTCGCTGATGTGGAGTGCCTGGTAGTAGGTGGCAGCAAAATGCACCTAATATCAAAGACGAATGTTCTTTAGGGTGTCCGGATATTTTTGATTACATAATGTATGTGGCTTAATCAGAAGATCCGGATCCTAATACTTACGAATCACGCTAGAAATTTCTTTCAAATATTCAAATGTTTGTAAAGTTATGGGGACTAACTGTAGTGGTCATCGGTCCCTAAGTTACAAACTAATTTAACTCATCCAATGGGGACATTTTAAAAATATCAGAAAAAACCTGGGACAATTAAGGAAACAAACTGGACACAATTTATACTGACAAAATTTAATAGACACTGACATTTACTTTCACATCTTACTCTCAAATGTTCCCAAATCAATGTTTACATTTCTTCTGCTGCACTGCCACCATACTTTTCATTGTATATATCTTATCGAGAAGTGCATTTTTTTTTGACATTGTCTCGTGAAAGTCAGCACATGATACACCGTTAAAGTGTCTTTTGACGGTAAGGACATCTTGTTTGTCTTGCTGTGAGCTAGTAGCCTACAGGTTTGTATTCAGTTTAGTAAACTTACAGAATCATTTATGAGATTCCACCCTTACTGTGTATATGTGGAAATGCTGGTAGATTTTGTTTACAATTAATTTACAGTCAATTGGTAATATCCAGAACAGAAAGTAAACCAAGTTTGATAACAAGCGATACAGTCAACGCTTCCTAGAGTATTTATTTGCGCAATTAATTGAGCATTAAACATCTCACATTATAAAATACTTTAGCCAAGCGCAACCACAATAAACGGTACATTTGAGCGTCCCCATAAAAACTTGCGGGACAGCGGGACATTACGGAAGAAAACGGGACTGTTCCGGGGAAAACGGGACGAAAGGACACCCTATAACAACAACACCCACACAGCCTGCGTGAGGGAGGAGTCGAACCTCCGACGTGGAACGGCCGCGCGTACCGTAGCAAGGCGCCTTAGCGCGCACGGGTATTTCGCCGTGGCGAATTTTCTTTGGAATATGGTTTTTCATAGACAAAGCAGTGACATAAATGCTGCTTCCACATTCCGTGGACGCGAGGTCATCAGAGACAGAGCACTAGCTTGGATTGGGGGAGAACGTGGACGGAAATTTTTCGTCCTTTCAATGAAAATCATCCTGGCTAGTGTCTTAAACGGTTTTGGGAAGCATGAAGCCTTGAAGGTCAGATAGAGATGCGGACCCCACTCCTCTCGAATTCAGGTCCCGTGTTTTAAACACTGAGTCACCTTCCACCGCAGTCAAGGTCAGGTACAAAAGGTTAAAGATCACTTGAGAGGTGCGAAGAATGGCCACACCGTATAAAAATAAGGGAAATGCAAGTAAATACAGATAGTTAACTCCTCTGTTGGT
Organism: Locusta migratoria; assembly: GCA_026315105.1. Lineage (NCBI taxonomy): Eukaryota > Metazoa > Arthropoda > Insecta > Orthoptera > Acrididae > Locusta > Locusta migratoria. The sequence goes on from CM048746.1 coordinate 163,874,216, forward strand.
GTGATGGTGTCACAAAATCATTACTTAAACCATCTAATTTACAATTACATTGTAAAATTCAATTAAGATTTAAGGTATCGCTACATTAAATTTGATGAGAAGAATAGTGGCATATTTCATGGCACACGGTGTTGATAACCTTCGCCAGGACTAGCGAAGATAGTGAACTGCACGACGTCGTTAGGAAGCCAGCAGCTTACAGTTCTGCGTAAAACACTGAGGTGAGTAACGCTGTTGCGATTCAGATAAGCTGACTACTCCATTCTCGTGGTTGGCGCCTTACAAGCGCCGTGCATACTAACCCGCCGAGCAGGAGAGCGTGAGTCGTTGCATAGCGTCAGGCGCCTTCTTGTAGTCGCCAATAACTCAGCCACGTAATGGTTTTCACCGCATCTTTAAACCGGTAACTTTCTCTGATTTCAAGGTTACGTTTCAGCGTTACTTTACGACCTACTGCAACAGGAATACGCAATACGGAGTCGGTATCAGTTCCTCTGAAAAGTATTTTATTTTTTAAATATACATTCATTACTTCCCAATTTGCGAGAATTTCCGACTTTAGCTGCTCTTCTTCAGTTGGTATATCATACTGCAACATATGAAAATTTGTGCCGGACCGGGACTCGAACTTGGGTCTCCCGCTTTTCACGAGCGGTATCTTAACCACTCCGCCACCCTGACACGCTCCCAGGCCAGACCCAAACTTCCATATGTTACAGTTGTCTACTTCCCTCACCGTTCGTGATAAGCGGGAGAGCCGGGTTCGAGTCCCCGTCCGGCACAAATTTGATATATATTGTAGTATGATAGACAAACTGAAGAAGAGCAGCTAAAATCGGAAATTCTCGCAAATTGCGAAGTAATGAATGTATATTTAATATTTATAGCTGCGGGCCATCTGCAACGTCTGTTCCTTCGGAGCAGACGTATCATTATTTGTTATTTGTGATGAGCAGTAAATGTTTTCTAGAACTCAAAGCTGTAGTCTACTTCATAGTTTTCTGCCTAAATTCTTCGCCTTTTGTCTCTCGATAACTTCGGAGACTATAGTGGTTGTTATTTAAATTCTTTGAGGTTAATCCCTTTCTGACTACGACAACATTCAATATTCTAATTTCATTAGCAGCAGATCGTTAGTGAAAACAGCCATCGCGTCATTCAGGGTCACGTGTGTCCTGGGCATCGTTTTCCGGATGAATCAGCTGTTTGCTTTATTTTTCGCCACAGCCAAGGACGTGTCATCTCTGACGAAGTTTTCCCAATTTTTTATTTTATTTTTTGATTTTTAAATACTTCTATCCACCATGATAAAGCCTGAATTACGTCGTATGGAAAATCATATTGAATGGGTGCTGTACTTCTAACATTAATGATGCTACTGCTGTTGTCTCTCGAGGTATGACGGTGATTAGAGACCTGAAAGGGGTTGTTACTAAGTGTAGGATACTCCATACATTATATGGACCGCTTTATGCATCACAAGACCAAGCGCCGTTACTTTATATTTCTGATGTGCGCGCAATTAGTGCTGTTTAGTAGTGATTCGCTGTGAGATTTCGCTACTAACTGAAAGAACACTAACCCTTCTTTGGTACAAAAAGTTGAGAAACATTCATAAATAAATATATTTCAGAACATGTAAAATTTAGGTTCCATTATGTCAGTTATGACATATGGCGCTTGGACTAGTGATGCATAACACTGTCCATATACACATCACGCATCATCAGTTGTTGAGCTGTTGTAATGTTTTTGGCAAATTATATTCGTGATGGGACTCGTGTACTGTAAGTCGGCCCCGAAACCTTGCGTGTCGCAGATAATACTCTTAACGGCTAAGCTACTCAGCCACGCCTCCCGACCCTCCATCATATTTTCAACTTCCTTACACCTGAACTTCACAGCGTATTTCTAGCAACAATCATACATAAATATTTCTGTTTTTCTACCCGTGAACGAATCTTTAGGTATTCGTCTGTTCTCGCCTTTAGACCAGTATCATGCCTCAACTTATTCCACAGCTTTCATTTCCTACAAACTGCAGGAAGTCCCTAGTGAATACAATGTCAATTTTACAAACCGCGCAATGACCTTATATACTTTAAATAAATCTTCCGTACATTTATGAAGCCAGAAAACTAAATAGACGTGTTCAGTGGATAGACAAAACCTCCGACAGCAAGAAACACTCCCATAATGGTGTCTCCACTTTGCTGTTGTTGTGGCGCACGCGCAAAAGCTTACAATTATTCATATGGCCCCTCTATTCAATTAGCTCCGGTCTACCCTATTTATCGAAATCAATCCAGGATGACCAAGGACTCCAGAAACTGGGAGTCTACGGCAACCCTTGCCAGTGCGGGAAACTGTTTATGCACCAGGCCGTTCGGACGGTGAAGGAAAGATGCGGCATGAGCATAAACGCCACACCAACAACGGGAGCCCCGGATGTAAAAATGTTTGTATAGCTTAAGGGACTTAACTACGGGGTCATCAGTCCCTAAACTTACAAGCTACTTATGAACTAGCTAATCCTAAGGACGGCACAAATATCCATGTCCGGGGGGGGGGGGGGATTCGAACCCCCGACCGTAGTGGCCGTGCAGACCGTGACTGGAGCGCCTCAGTCCCCTCGGCCACCCGGCCGGTCCCCTGATGTACAGGGAACTGGGAGGGGGGAGGGGGGTGGTACTCACAGAGGTGCACCAAGTGATCTTCAAGACAAAGCAACATGTGGGGGAAGGGGGTGCCGCTATGAAGTTTGTGCTCCGGTTGGGAAATGTAGATCCGGCACTCAATAACGTACAAGGGGCAAAGTTCACTTGACCTTCCACACAAACCAGCTACAACAGCTCTACCTCCGTATACCAGCGAAGGTTACCGAACTGCTACGAAGCCGACGATTCGGGATCGCGTTAAAATCTCCCTGGCATACGCCATCTTGCTTTGTGTATTTGATGATATTCTTATTGTAACTCAGGCAATGTTACTTAAAAAGCATAGCGCGCTCAAGAATTATCAAAAACACTTCGTTCTTAATAATCTATATATATAAAAGGAATGTTCCGATTGACTGACTGACTGACTGACTGACTCATCATCGCCCAGCCCAAACCACTGAAGATAGAAACTGAAATTTGTGGAGGGTGTTGGTCTTACTCTGTAGGCGTCATTTAAGAAGCGATTTTTCGATATTCCGTCCGCAAGGGGGTGAAATAGGGGATGAAATGTTTTTTGAAAATACGTAGCTATTTAGGAAATTTTGAAGCTAGAACTACAAAATTTCGGATTTTAATTCAGGGTTCGGATTTAAAAGACACGTGTTTCGGCATTTTTTGAAATTCGACAAATTAGAGGGTAAAATTGGTGAGGCAAAAAATTGATTTTCAAAGATATGGTGCTGTTAACTCAAATTTCAAGCTATAACTACGAAACTTAAGATATGGACTCTCCATATGGATTAAAAAGAAACGACTGGTGCAGACCAACCAGCCTACGCATGCGAAGCAGCGGGGGTTCAGCTAGTATTAATTATAATCTAATGTCCAAAAGTGCCACAAAAGCAATTAACATTTGCCTTTAATGACAGGAGAGTTGGAATCTCAATCTCAGTGGACAGCGTGCTAGATTCTGATGTAAATACGCATGAAAGCTGTCCCGCGACCCACTACCGACATTAATATTTTTTTTCACCTTGGCTCCTAAACGGGTTTTGGGCAGTCTTATTAATTAAATAAACATATGAAACTTCCTGGCAGATTAAAATTGTGTGCTGGAACCGGGACCCTAACCTGGGACCTTTGCCTTTTGCGGGCAAGTGTACTACCGAATGTGCTATCCCGACACGACTCACGATACCGAATCACAACTTTACTTCCGCCAGTACCTCGCCTCCTACTTTCCAAACTTCACAGAAGCTCTTCTGCAAACACGCAAGACTAGCACTCCTGGAAGAAAGGTTGTGGTGGAGACATGGCTCAGCCACAGCCTAAGGGATGTTTCCAGAATGAAACTTCACTCTGCAGCGGAGTGTGCGCTGATATGAAACTTCCTGGCAGATTAAAATTGTGTGCCGGAACCGGGAAGTTTGGAAAGTAGGAGGCGAGGTACTGGCGGAAGTAAAGTTGTGAGGCGGCATCGTGAGTCATGTCGGGATAGCACAGTCGGTAGTGCGCTTGCCCGCGAAAGGCAAAGGTCCTAGGTTCGAGGCCCGGTTCCGGCACATAATTTTAATCTGCCAGGAAGTTTCATATCAGCGCACACTCCGCTGCAGAGTGAAGTTTCATTCTTGAAATAAACATATGTTCTGTGATATTAAGAGGTGTGCCGATGCAAGAACACTCCCTCTTAACTGTAGGTTTGTTCTGTTTCGTGAACATGCCATGAAATACGTAACAACGAATTGCACAGGCAAACAAATTTTGGAGGTACTGTGACAATGAATATTGTAAGCAATGTGCTGTTACTAGTATTATCATATTTAGACCATTTTTTGTATGCAATATGTTGAAAGTCACTTTTTAGAATCAATGTGTCTACTAAAATCTTTTTCTTTGGCATGGTTTCTTTGGACGTTTTTAATGTAGATTTTCCTATCCTGCAGTTTAGGTGTGATTATTTTCATGTTACTGTATTTCATCCTGCGCTAAAATAAAGTGCAAACAATATGTTTCAAACAATGACAGCGTTTTCTTTTATAGCTAAAATAACAACAAAATAACTGTGCTAATACTAAATTGCACAGAACTGTCGTACTTAATATACACTCGAAATTACTAGTATCATCACGTCGTTTACAACAGTACTTGTTACAGTATCTCCCCACTTTATGTGTGCGTACTTCGGAATATACATTAAAAACAAAATAAATAAATTAGGATGTGCTGGGTTGCGATCGACCGCCTATGCGTACTTAAAAGTCTACGCTAGGACCGACAGTCATGGTTCACTGGATGCAAACTCTTCTGTCGTTAAAGGTAAATGTTTCTTTCTAGCCGGCCGCAGTGGCCGCACGGTCTGCGGCGCGCCAGTTAGTCTACACGGGGGTTCGAATCCACCGTCGGGCATGTATGTTTGTGTCGTCTTTAGTACAAGGTAGTTCATAAGTATTCAGAGAATATATGACATCAACTGCGATTGGGCAAAGCTGAAAATGTGTACCCAGCCGGGATTCGAACCCGGGTCTCCTGCTTTCTAGGCAGTTGCGCTGACCTCTACACCACTGGGGACACAGTGATCACCGCACCTGCCAGGACTACCTAAGCACGCCTCCCGTCAGATACAAATTCCCAGCTTCGCCCTGCCCACAGTACTCAGACTCGTAGTTATGAAACTAATTCCCGTAAGAGTAAGGGCTTCAAACTTGCCCACCCCTTCCCACTAACGATAGGATCATTGCCCGTCACCGGCATATTATATATAATACATGTGGCGTCTGTTCCGAAAGACGCCGAAAGACGAGAGTGGGGAGGGATGAGCAAGTTTGAAGCCCTTACTCTTACAGGAATTAGTTTCATAACTACGAGTTTGAGTACTGTGGCAGGGCGAAGCTGGGAATTTGTATCTGACGGGAGGCGTGCTTAGGTAGTCCTTGCAGGTGCGGTGATCACTGTGTCCCCAGTGGTGTAGGGGTCAGCGCAACTGCCTCGAAAGCAGGAGACGCGGGTTCGAATCCCGGCTGGGTACACATTTTCAGCTTTGCCCAATCGCAACTGATGTCATATATTCTCTGAATATTGAATAATAACAATTGCAGGAACAGACACCACATGTATATAGTTCATAAGTAGTTTGTAAGTTTAGGGACTGATGACCCCGCAGTTAGGTCCCTTAAGCTTAACAAACATTTGAACATTTTTGTTAATTTCTAATGTGGCACTTTCGGACACCAGATTATAATTAATTGTTCTAAGAACGAAGTGTTTTTGAAAATTTTTTAGTGCGCTATTGCTTTGATTGAACAACGCCTGAGTTACAATACGAAAATCATCAAATACACAAAAATAGCATATGACAGGGAGAGTTTTCATCCAGTACCCGATGGTGTGCTTTGCAGCAGTTCGGTAACCTTCGTTAATATTCGAAGGTGGAGCCGTAGTTGCCCGTCTGTGTGTTTAACGTGAAGTCAAAGTCTGCGGTGTCAGACCATTTGACCTCCCGCAGACATGCCACGAATTACGATGGCGAGAAATTGCTGCAATAATACGATACGTTCTGAGATTGACTTCTCAAAGAGGCTGAGAAGGTCCGACTACATGAAAGACTGGTGAGTAAAGACGGCCGTTTCCAAATGAGCGCCGGCCGCGGTGGCCGAGGGGACTGAGGCGTTCCAGTCACGGTCTGCACGGCCACTACGGTCGGGAGTTCGAATCCCCCCTCGGGCATGGATATTTGTGCCGTCCTTAGTCTTAGCTAGTTCATAAGTAGTTTGTAAGCTTAGGGACTGATGACCCCGTAGTTACGTCCCATAAGTTCTACAAACATTTGAACATTTGATCCAAATGAGCAGCGACTGGGATCCAGACTAGTAGTCTTGTGTAGTTCGCGAAAGAACTAGTTCGGAAGAGCGCTCCCAAGGCGAACTACGCGAAGTAGTTCGCAGATCCCTCGCCTCTTAGTTCGTCCGCGCCTTTTCCGAAGACTGGCGGGTAACAGCGAGAGGACGCGAGAGCGCGCAGAATCGCGTGATTCCCTTCTGCCAGTTGCCGTCATTTCAAGCTGAGTTGCAGCTCAGCTGTAGTTTTAGTAGCGGTAGCAAAATCAAAACGAGCGGACGAACTAAAAAGAGCGACCTACTTCGTGGCCGAGCTGCGAACTAAAAGGAGAGCTACCGGTCGCGAACTAAAATATGCGTGATGGGTCGCGAACTAAAGTATGCGCGATAGGTCGCGAACTAAAATATGCGCAATAGCTCGCGAAGTAAAATATGCGTGATAGGTCGCGAACAGAATTAAAAATAATGTGTTTGCCTTCTGCTGATGAGAGCCACTTCGAGGTTAGCGTCTGCCTGCTAGATTACATAGTTCAGTGCTACAAAATTTCTGCTTTGAGGTATTCTGCAGTCTGCAATATCTGACTAATAAATCCCATAATGCCAAGATATAGAGATAACTCAAAACTTAAACGCGAGAAATTATCCACAAGCTGTTTCTTTTGGTTTGCGTGATATCGTTAGCGGCTCAAGCAGCAAGCGCATGAAGCAGCTAGGTGGGGGAACTTCTCCCTCCACCTGCATGCGCAGACCACGCCGCTCAGCCATCACTGGGAGCGGACGAACTAGTTCGCGGCAGAGCCGCGAACTAAAGTGAGCGCTCCCGATCGCGAACTATTATGCGCAAGTCTACAGACTAGACCATCATCAAAACATAACGGCAGTTTACGCGAGAACAGTATGAAGACGCCTTCTCGCTGCGGCGGCACAGACCTGCGCCGGGTCGAGGCCGTGGCAGAACTGAAGGCCTGGGATCGACGCCAGGCTGCGCTGCCCCCACCACCGCGCGGAGGCCACCGGGTGTTGGCTGCAGAAAGGGGGAGAGGGGGCAGAGCGGATAGACAGGTGGTATCAGCTGACGTTTACCATACTCTGGGAACGCCTGAGGATGGAGTCCCTTGTGCATGACGCCACCAGACTTAGGTAAGTTTGGGGCAAACGGACATGATGGCAAGCGGACAGAACGTAAGCAAATCTGGTGTATTTTCCTCGTTGAAGTTGGCAACACCGTTCTTATGAGATTGTAGCAGTGTAGTGTATACGAGTGACAGTGATAAGTATTGTTTGAAATAACCTATTCAGAACGTCCTTCTGGCTTGTAAACTAACGCACGTAAGCAACATATGCTGTGCAGGCAATGACTTTGTTCAGAATATTGTTCGGGAAATAAGTGTTGTTGGTATTTCAATGACTTCACGCAGGTTCTATCCTGATCCGGTGGAGGGCTCCTGCTTCCCTCCACGTGCCAGTATGACGATATGCCTTGGTGGTGCCATCCGTTGTATTTTTACGACACTAACTCAAATATTGCTCAGGTGGGGCAGACGGACACTTGTTCGTGGGGGCAAACGGACACATTAGTTTTTTCTTAATAAAACAGTTATGGTGGTGTAGCAAATATCTTTCACTGACTAATAATTTAATTTTTAGTAAATCTCAGTAGTTGTGACTAAATACTATTCTTATTTACAGAATGGTCCGTAATCGTAAAAGGAACATAATTAGAAGGCCGCAGCCAACAATGTGCATCTGTTGCGTTTGCCCCCACACAGTACTCACAGGCTACAGCCCCTTAATGTCTCTTTCTTTGGTCCACTAAAGACATTTTATAATGAAGCCTGCAGGTTGTACAACAGAAGAAATCCATGGAAAGAAATTAAAGTGCCAATTGCAGCTGTTTTTGCTGAAGCATGGAACCGTGCAGATACACTCGGAACTGCAACTGTGCATGAAGACCCCACAAATAATCCAGTAGGAAATCCTGTGAATCAAACAGCAGACGTGCAGATGACAACTGTACCAGGAAATAGGCCTAATCGAGTGGCGGAACTGCAACCACAGCCAACAACAAGGGTCACCAAACATGCTGCAAATGAGAGGCATTGGCGGACATTGGCACATCATCCGTTTGTATCAATTATCCTGGGCCGAAAATAAAATTTAAAAAATGAATTATATATCTGTTACTTTGACATAAGGTATAACTTTTTAGTGATATAAAATAAACATCTGAAATTAGATTTTTTAAATAGTTATCTTAAAAAACCCGCTTAGCGTGTCCGTTTGCCTCAACCTTACCCTAATCCGCGAGACGTAATAACGACTTCTCTACGTTTGGGAAAACTAAAATTAGTCACGCGCACGCTAATCTACGCTTCAATCGCGATGATGCCGTGCCCTCTGAAATCGTAATTGTGTCGCTGGGTCAACAGGAGAGCATGCAGTGGTTGTCTTCTGCGAAGCCTCAGGTTCAGTATTTCGTGCTCAACAGTGTGATTCGAAACACCACTGTCTGCAGCAACGTCATACTGCAGCGCAAGATCTGACTCAGATCCTCATACTGCTTTATAAAATGAGCAAGCCAATGACCTCCATGTTCTGTAATGAAGCTTCACCTACTCGCAGTTAATTGGTCTTCAATAACTCACGACAGAAACAAGGGTATAGCAGACGACATTCGTCGTTTTCGAGATGTTCGTGTCTCTTTCGCCTTTTTCAAAGTCGCTTGTGGCAGTACACTTCTCCTTTGCAACCCGTGTCGTCGTATGAATGGCAGCCCATTCGTCTATCTTTCACTTACATACCTTTCTCACCAGGCGAAATGCCTGGACAGTCACTGAGCTGCACTGAATTCCACGATGGACGGCAGTCACAATTTTGTAGTTCATTAGTTTAGATGTCTTTCTGATCTATATGCCAGCTGCGGGAGACATGCTCAGTTAACACTTGAATATACTGAATAACAGGGGGTTCGAAACAAAGGAGCACAGACATTTCTTGCGAAAATGAGCTAAGTCCAACTACAGGGCGCTAAAACAAGGAAAGTTGTTGCGGCAAATGGATATAACTGGTTTTCCACTCTACGTTACTCCTTGGTGAATGAAAGGAAAACTAGTTACGTGTCACAAAGCAGTTAGCGCCAGACGGACACATGTGCGCTTGTATCGTCTTGCCTCTCAGCAGAACAGGTGACTCGTCTGTTACCGTGTTTTTCGTGTAATCACGTTGTATAGTTTATTGTAAAATAGTTATGTTCACAACATTTTCCAGATATAATGGTGAATGTTACCGACTCCAGTAACTTTAAAATGTCGTGATGAGCGACGAAAGTAAGTGATTTGTGGTACTCTATTTTGTTTGATGAAACGAATTTTACGGAATATAAATAGTATTTTAACCTAGTAATAGTAATAATAATGACAATAATAATCGACTTGCTACTAGAGTTTGTGTATTACTCTATTGGTTTGATTTATTTATGGTTGATTGTGCTTTCAGGCGTATGTGATGTTTCAGGGATGACAGTGGTGAGAAATACGTAGCACATGAAACCTTCAACACTTCCATAGATGGAGGCAAACGAAAGAGCAGAATAAATAACATTCTTATTAATTCGCAATTTTTTTTGCCGCAAAGGGATACAAGTGCATACATACTTCTACGAATTGTGTTATAAAATCGATAATTTATTTTAATATGACTTTCTTACAAAATGCTACAAAGTCTATTAATGTCTAAAAAAAACATAAAAAAGTGAAATTCCGTTTTGCCGCGTAGGATTGGTAGCAGAAGCTGAGTCGCTCCCCGTCGGAGGTTCAAGACCTTTTTAAATCTAGGGACCGACGACCTCAGAAATTTGGTGCCTTAACTTTAGGAAAATTAGAAAATTTCATATAGTAATGTTAAGACAATTCTGGAACCTTGTGAACTTTAAATCCAGTTTTCTCGAAACTGCTGAAAGTGCGTGCATTTATACCCCTTCGCTTCCAAGCCCTACATATATGTAGGCGAAAAGTCGCGGAAAGGCATGTGGCACACGTTTCTGTACAGTCTTGGTAGAAATGGCTTTCATATTGGGATCGTTGGCAATGGACCGTCGATGGTTCTAGTGAAGAGACTTGACGACCTTTTGCCAAACATTTTTATTTGTCCAGTACGGTGCATTACGTCTATAAGGACTGAATTACTGAAGATCCATTCTAGCCACCGATGACTTTGCAAACCCAAATTTTTGTGTTGTTCCCGACATGCGTTTTCAAGCGTCTATTAATCTACTATAACTCGTGAAGTACTATCTTGTTTCCTAAGCACAAAACTGTAGCTGTAACTGTAACAGTCGCGTTTCTTCTCGCGCCACTTGCTGTACGCAGCCGGTACATTCGACTGTCAATCACGACACGTCTTCACAAATGACAACAGTTACCGTGTTTTTGACCGTACACGTCAGTAAAAGGTAAGAAATCTAATATATAAAGCAGAGTGTCCGTATATTTGTTCGTGTTGCATGCAAATCTACAGTTTTGTTCCAATCTTTAAGAAATTTTGTACCCGTAAGCTTCTATCCATGAGGACGGTCGCCGTAAGTGTAAGAATCACATAAGATATACAGTTCACGAGATATGTCGTCACAAACAATTAGATGCGCGAAAAACTGCTGCATTTTGCGACAATGCTGCTCATTTTCTCCTAAACCATTGGACCGATTTCAACCAAATTTGGTACACACATTTTTTACCGTAAGGTAATAATTGCTGCATGGTTAAGAATGACATAAGGTAAGAATCACATAAGGCACATGGTTCAAAAGATATTACGTCATAACCAATAGAAATCGAAAAAAATGCCATATAATGCGGCGAGACTTCCGAAATACACTGTATGAGAATGACAGTACTTAGCGACTTGCAACAAACTTTAAACATAATTTCAAACCTTTATTAAATTTTTTCTCGCTGGCAACCGTAGTAAAACGATGAAAGGAAAAAAGTTTCTCGCATACTACTTTTCTGCTGTTTATAGAGTAAAACTACGGCTCTCGGTATGACGTTACAGTTGATAATTTGAACATTACAAATTGTAGCGATAGGAAATTTTACAGACAGTATACACATATATAGTTGAATGTAGCTTCTAAATTGTATCACATTCCGACACTTAGTTCGTGAGATATAAGCACATATACAATAACGTTCCGCTGATCATGGACTAAAATTGTGGCATTCGGTGTGACGTTACAATTTTTAATTTCTAAACTAGAATTTGTAGCTGCAAGAAATTATACAGACAGTATACATGCATTTATTTGAGTGTACGTTCTAAATTGTATCACATTCAGACACGTAGTTCATGAGATATGAGGACTTAAACTTGTAATTTGCGGTTGTTTGCTGATAATGATGTGGTGTATGGGAGGGTGTCGTCTTTAACTGACTGTAACAGCATACAGGATGACTTGGACAAAATTACCAGTTGGTGCGAAGAATGGCAGCTAGCTCGCAATGTAGAATAATGTAAGGTGATGCGCATGAGTAGGAAAAACAATCGCATAATGTTAGAATACAGCATTAGTAGTGAGCTTCTTGATGATGTCGTGTCGTTCAAATATCTAGGCGTAACATTGCAGAGCGATATGAAATGGAACGAACATGTAAGGACAGTTGTAAGGCGGACAGCCGATTTCGGTTTATTTGGAGAATTTTGGGAAGATGTACTTCACCTGTAAAGGAGACCGTGTATAAAAAGCTTGTATGACCACGTCTTGGTATTGCTCAAGTGTTTGGGACCCGCAGCAGATCAGTTTTAAGGAAGACATTGAAGCAGTTCAGAGGCGAGCAGCTAGGTTTGTTACTGGTAGGTTCGATGTTCAAATGTTCAAATGTTTGTAGAGCTTATGGGACTTAACTACGGGGTCATCAGTCCCTAAACTTACAAACTACCTATGAACTACCTTATACTAAAGACGGCACAAATATCCATGCCCGAGGGGGGATTCGAACCCCCGACCGTAGTGGCCGTGTAGACCGTGACTGAAGCGCCTCAGTCTCCTCGGTCACCGCGGCCGGCGTAGGTTCGACCAATGCGCGAGTGTCACGGAAATGCTCCGTCAACTCAATTGGGGATCGCTGGAGAAAAGACGACGTTTTTTTCGTGAATTTCTGTTGTGGAAATTTAGAGGGCTCGGAATTTGAAGCTGAGTGTAGTACGATCAAATGTTCAAATGTTTGTTAAGCTTATGGTACAACTACGGGGTCATCAGTCCCTAAACTTACAAACTACTTATGAACTACTTACGAACTAGGACGGCACAAATATCCATGCCCGAAGGGGGATTCGAACCCCCGACCCCCAGACCGTGACCTAAGCGCCTCAGTCCCCGCGGCCACCGCGGCCGGCATAGTACGATTATGCTGCCGCCTACTTACAATTCGCGTAGTGATCACAAAGACTAGATAAGAGAAATTAGGGCTCGTACGGAGGCATATAAGCATTCTTTTTTTTTCCTCTTTCTATTTGGGAATGGAATAGGAAAGGAAATGCCTAGTAGTGGCACAGTGTACCCTCCGCCACGCACCTTACGGTGTATTGCGGAGTATGTATGTAGATGTAGAAACAGTAACGTTCATGGTAAACCGCCCCTCCCCGCACCAAGTTTTAATCTATTACTTCTTTAGTACTAATTCTATTCCTAAGAGATTTTACATGCAGCCCTTATACAAATGAATAAAATACCTGAAAAATAGCAGGAATAAATAAATAAATACCCGGGCAACGCCGGGTTTTCAGCTAGTTAGTACATATATGTATGGTCACATGGCTACGTATTGAAGTTAGAGGCAGATAAAGAAGACGAAGACGACGAAGAAGCATGGCAGTGTAAGAAAAATGATGACATGGGAAAATGTTTATGTTCGGTGATGTTTTTTGATGGTGTATTAGAGAAGCCCGCGTGGGAGATGTTAGCGGAGCGTGCCACGAAAAACGCTACACCGGCACTGGCGGCGCGGTCCCCTAGACAGCGGTGCGGTGTCATGCGATCCTTCCTGTGTCCCCTGCACGGCTGTGCTGGGAACAGCGGGCTGGTGGAACACTTCACAGCTGCCTGCCGCTGCACGCGCTAGCAAGCTGAGCACATCGTGGCTGTCAAAACACGAGGGGTACTTCTCACCAAGCTATTGTTATCACTCGTCTCCAAACAATAAAAGAACCAAATTACGTTTCTGTTTTAGTACTGCCATCTTCTTATTTAATAAGGATCGCAATGGCAGGCTGAATTATGCAACACGTTAACGCGTATTTAATTTCGTGAATGGTTACAGATATCGAAACGTGGTTTACAGTAAAAGTTAGTGCGTGGTTATGGTATATCGCCCCAAATTTGCGATTGGATAGGGGATTTCCTGTCAGAGAGGACACAGTTCGTAGTAATCGATGGTAAGGCATCGACTAAAACAGAGGTGATATCGGGCGTTCCACACGGTAGTGTTATTGGTCCTCTGCTGTTCCTTATTTACATAAACGATTTAGGGGAAAATCTAAATAGCTCTCTTAGATTGTTTGCAGATGACGCCGTCATTTACCGTCTAGTGAAATCACCTAAAGATCAAAACCGACTGCATGGTGTAAAAATTGGCAATTGACTCTAAATAATGAGAAGTGTGAAGTCGTCCACATGAGTACGAAAAGAAATCCTTTAAACTTTGTATACAAGATAAACCAATCAAGAGTGAAGGCCGTAAACTCCACTAAATACCTAGGAATTACTATTACTTCAGACTTCAATTGGAAAGAACACGTAGATAATATCGTGGGAAAGGCGAACCAGAGACTGCGTTTTATTGGCAGAACCCTTAAAACATGCAACAGAACTACAAAAGAAACTACATACACTACGCTTGTCCGTCCATTTTTGGAGTATTGCTGCCCAGTGTGAAATCCTTATCAGGTGGGTTTGACGGAGGACATCGAAAGAGTCCAAAGAAGGGCAGCTCGTTTCGTATTGTCACGATACAGGGGAGACAGCATTACGGAAATGATACAGGATCTGGGATGGGAATCATTATAACAACGACGCTTATCGTTGCGGCGTGGGCTACTTACGAAACTCCAATCGCCAACATTCTCCTCCGAATGCGAAAATATATTGTTCACTCCCACTTACATAGGTAGAAATGATCATCAGAATAAAATACGAGAAATCAGAGCTCGAACGGGGAGATTCAGTTGTTCTTTCTTCCCGCGCGCTATTCGAGAATGGAATGGGAGATAAATAGTATAATAGTGGTTCGATGAACCCTCTGCCAGGCACTTAAATGTGATCTGCAGAGTATCCCATGTACATGTAGACGTAGAAGGGCCACTTTTTGGTTTTTGTACTAGCATCAGCTGAGATATTGAAGAAAGTACATTTCCAAAACGGAATCGTGTCTTCTGTGGTGTCTCAAGGGCCTTGGCTGTGAAACAGCTGATACGAGGGGGAATTGGAGAATACGTTTCCCCAGTCGACTATGGGCAGAATTGTCTATGAAAGGGGAAAAATACAATGAGACATTAAAGATAAGACATATCTTTATTTTTCTACATAATTTCGAAGTCAATTTAGTGTTTGCAAATCTAAGGGACTTAACTATGTTCATCGTTAGTCCCTACGCTTACAAACTACTTAACACTAACTTAAAGTAAATTATTCTAAGGACAACATAAACATCCATGCCAGAGGGAGACTCGAATCCTCGACGGCGAACTGCCGCGGGCACCGCAACTGGTTGCCTTAGTGCGCACGGCTATTCTGCCGCGGCTACATAATTTCCAAGAACCGTACATTGAGACATTTGTCAAACCGGTTTAATAGCTTCAAAAAGCCGTCCAGGAAAAAATCAGGGCGTTGCATACGGAAGAAGCGTTGATCGGCTATGGACGAAAGACGACACAGTAGGTGAACGCGCACGTGCAAGACACCGATACACCACTGGGTGGAGGTCGACCATGAATATGGCAATGAATTTCTGTTTCAGATTGTGACGGGGGATGAAATGTGGGTCCACCATTACACGCCCGAATCGAAGGCCGCATCCGTGGAGTGGAAACATCCGTCATCACCTGTCCGAAAGAAGTTCAAAAGCACTCCGTCTGCAGGTAAAATGCTACTCACCGTTTTCTGGGACGTAATGCTTATTTTTTCTGGAAAGCTTCTTGAAGCTTATAAAGCGGTATGTCAAATGTCTGAATGTACTTGGAAATTATGCACAACAATAAAGATATATTTTATCTTTAATATATCATTCTATTTTTTTCCTTTCATACGCAACTCTGACTACAGCTGACAGAAGAAACTTATTTTCTGACTCCCCCTCAACTTTGCCGGAGGACCTAGCGGGCAGGATTGTTGCGACAGCGGGCACCGCGGGCACCACATCAGGTATTTTTCAGAGGCTGCGCCGTTCAGTGTACCGTCGATGTCTCGATGCTCCTGGACAAAACTTTAAGCGACTCCCGTAGTGGGTGTCCATTTGCGGCAACGCTATTTATTGCACACGATGGCCGTTGCGACCCCAGTTTGCTGTGTAACTACTGGTCCTTTTCGTATTCCCCATGTCAGACCTCATACGGTAAATCATTTTTGAATCACCTTATGTCCCTATATTTAGGAACGTCTCAAGTTCAGATTACAGATGTTCATTATGTCGTCCATCAGCGACACGGACAATATAACACCGATAGTCAAATACCTGCCACACTCGGGCAACAATGTCCTTCGTCACCGATTTATGGCAGTACGTATCCGGTTCTCCAACTCTTCCAGGTTCTGTGGGAGTGGTGGTATGTAAACATTGTCCTTAACGAAACGCCACAGGAAGAAGTCAGAGTGTCAAATCCGGTGACTGTGGACAACACAAAATGATTTCTGCTGCGGAGTAGCCATGTTAAACATGTGACGGATACCAAGCAAAACAGAAGACAACTGACATCTAGCGTGTATTAATATAATAGACTACGTATTTCTTTCCCCAATGGCCGAGCCGAGGCGCAGCGTGAAAGCCATAGGCTGAAGTTCATTATTTATGGATTTATTGGTAATATTTTTGGTGAATCTGAACGGGTATCCGCCTTATAGCTTAATTTGTAAGTGAAAGGCATTCATGATTGATAATCTCAGTCCATGTTTGTAACTATTGCACATTATGTCTTTGCAACTGCGATGTAGCGTCTGCGCTACAGCAGCTTCTTTGACCGCTGAGGCGAGTAGTAGAGAGTGAGCTGTTGAGCAGAAGAGTCGATTGTGGGCTACGCTAGCTGACAGACGTATGGCAAGTGTGTTGTGTACTAAGGTTGAATTGGTCAGCAATGATTGTATTGAGTTTGATTGATTTATTTCTCTCTTTATTTATGAATGCAAACGTATTATATTGGACAATGGATTCTGTATCAAGAGGAAGAGAATATTTGTATGGAACGGAATTGTATAAAACCATTGTATTATATTGAAGACTCAACAAAGGTATGTTTCTTTAATTCAATAAATAACTTAATGATTACTAATTTTTCTTATTTCAGCTCAACCTCGTCCCTCATTTTCCTTATTGTGGCATTTTTGATTTTGTTGTATGGTACGTGTTGAGTTTTTTGAGAAAAATATTTCCTTTTAAATGTAAATGCTCACGTACCAGTAAAGCAATCAGTCCTTACATGCCACTGAATCTGACTGTCAGAAATAATGTTCACAGAAGTACAGATTGTTTTACTTACAGGGCGTAATTTTGTTTGTTAAATCCGTTGCGCACATATGATCAGAGAAACTCCTTGATTTAAATAGAAAGACTTAATAAGAATAGGAAACTTTCACTTAGCAAACTTTCATCAAGCTTTCACTTTTACTTAATAAACTTACAACAAGAAGCTTTCAAGCGATCGAAAGTTTTTACAAAATAATACTTTGAAATTCGTATATTCTTTTTTAAACACCCTGTATGTTTTGTATGAGCGTCCTTACCAGTGTTTTGGTTATGATATTAGGCAAACTCCCTCCCAGGGGATGCCGCCTTACCATCGGCACCTTCAATGCCGGGCGGGAGGGTATGCGTGCTTCGTTGAAGTCGAGAGCTGTAGCGTAGCTGCTGGCAGCGTCTCCCAAGCCGCACTGGTCTCAACTGAGGAGCCATAAGTGTGTCCCACAACATAGGGCAGGGGGGTACTAGCGGCGCGGCGAAGCCAGCTTCCCTACAGGAGACAACCCTGACAGAAAATCAGGCAGTCCACGATACCTAGTGGTGGAAGCCCCAACACGCCACTTAAACTGCGCAGCGCTCGTAACGCAGCCAGGGGACTGTAAAACTACTGTCAAACTCACAAACAGCCTCGGATGCAGGACTGGGTCAACTGGTGACAACCGGAAAATCGTAAAGGACTAACGATTTGACATTACGGATCATATGTTTTTGGCATCGTGGAATGTTAGAGGGTTGACAAATAAAGGGGATGAGTTAAATGACGTTCTCAAACAAAGGAACGTAGACATTACAGTAATAACAGAAACTATGAAAATACTCAAAGGAACAAAGGACTTGGCTGGTTATTGGATGGCTTACAGTGGCGTCGCACAAAGAAAACATGCTAGTGCTCGAGTAGCAATTTTAGTCAATGTTAAATGGAGAGACAACATGAGTGAATACAGCTTCATAAATGAAAGAATAGTTACAGTCAGATTTCAGAGTCCAAGAGGTCATCTAACAGTTATAGGTGTATATGGCTCAGAGGAGGGCGGGAAGGAAGATACTGATACTTTCTATGATGACCTCCAGAAAGAAGTTAACAAAGTCAACAAAAGAGACCATGTTAACTGATTCTTCCGTCGCTTCTTGGTGGAACTTATTCATTATGAAGCTTAATATACACAATTTTGTGTTTGTTCTACTGTTTTGTTTATTTTGTGAATCGATTTTCGGCTTATTAGACCATCATCAATCATTTACTGAAGTTCAGTCAAAGAACTTGTGTTGTCAGTAAAACAGAAGATATGTTATATACAGAAAAGTAAATTAACTTCTTTGATGGAGAAGTTACATGTTGTAAGAATTTATGTTTGCACTGTTTCTTTATGTATGGTATTTATGTTTTCTTTTTTCAGTATTATTAATTTACAGATTTCATTCAAATTTTTATTTACACTGTAACTGCTCCATCAAAGAAGTTAATTTACTTTTCTGTATGTAACATATCTTCTGTTTTACTGACAACACAAGTTCTTTGACTGAACTTCAGTAAATGTCTGATGATGATCTAATAAGCCGAAAATCAATTCACAAAATAAACAAAACAGTAGAACAAACACAAAATTGTGTATTTTAATCTTTATAAAAGAGACCACGTTCTAATTGCTGGCGATTTTAATGCAATAGTTGGAAACCTATCTATACCACGTATAGTAGTATTATTTGGAGAAAGAACTCTTAATAATAAGGGGCAGGAATTACGCCAATTTGCGTCCTTCACCAACTTTAAAATTACTAACACATTTTACAGAAAGAAAGACATTTACAAGTTTACATGGAGTGCACGAGGATTCAGGTCTGTGATGATTATATCCTTATTAATGATCAAATGAAGAATCCTATGCAGGGTATAAGTGTTTACAGGAGAAGAGACATAGGGAGCGACCATTTCCTTTTACGCAGTAAGATAAGGATACTATCAAAATGGAAAACAACAAAGAAACTGCAAAATAAACCACAACATGAGGTATTTAAAGAACATCTCTTGTCAGAAAACAGCATCAGAAGATTTTATCAGCACAGGCTGCAAGAAAAGCTTCCTCATTACCATTCAATAAAGACATTTATATAGAATGGAATAATATTAAGACCTGCATCACTGAAGCAGCCACAGAAGCACTTGGTAAAAGTAAGAAAACAAATGGCAAAAGACGCCTCAGAATACGGAACACAGAAATCAAAGAAGCCATCAAAGAAAAGCAGGCAGCTTATCTTAAGTTTCCGCAAATAAAAACACCAGAGAATTGGGAACAATACAAATTAAAAAGGAATGATGCGAAACAAACAGTGCGTAAAGCTCACCAGGAATCATGGGATATGTACATAAGCGTCCTAGAACACGATGTACATGGCCGTCAGAAATGTGCCTACAAGTTCACGAAAACCATGAACAAAGAAGGAAAAGACACTGCCTCACTGAACATCATACCCAATGAAAAATGGGTTAATCATTATACGGACCTATGGTGTACACAGACCACCGAAGATGAAACCGAAGAAAGCGTGTACAATCAAACGGTAGACCCAATTACTATGGAAGAGCTGCAAAGGGCTTTGAAAAGCATGAAGAACAGGAAAGCTACTGGAATGGATGGAATAAATGCAGAGCTAATAAAATATGGAGGCTCTTCACTAGAAAAAGATTTTTACAATTAATAAATGAATGTTGGAAGAGCTACAGGATCTCAGATAACTGGTATATAGCAGAAGTAATCTCTCTCTTCAAGAAAGGCAAACGAAATGACCGTAAAAACTATCTTGGGATCAGTCTCCTAAACTCTGTCTACAAAATATACTAAAAAATAATCAACAATCGCCTGAAGACTATAACAGAAGCTGTTATTTCGGAAGAACAAAATGGCTTTAGATCAGGACGTTCATCCAAAATGTGTTTGTAATTAGAAACATTATAAAGAAGCACAGAGAGTTTAACATAGAAACTCATATGGCATTCACCGATCTTGAGAAGGGTTTTGACCGTGTCGGCCGTGATAGCCTATGGAAGATTATGTCCGAATGTGGGTATACTTATCACCTAAGAGATGCAGTAAAAAGTCTTTACAAAAATACATGCATTGTCATAAACGCAGGCAAGAGTAAATTACAAGAAATAAGTATTAATTAAGGAGTAAGACAGGGATGTGGACTCTAACCTACGCTTTTTAATATATTCAATGACTACATTCTCTGGAAATGGAAGCTTAAAGTAAACAAAGGAATTAAAATATCGAATCAGGAATACCTGAATGTGCTTCTATTTGCAGACGACTTCGTTATTATTCAAAAGTATATCAGCTGAACGAAATATGCAGGAAATATAACTTTAAAATATCTAGTAATAAAACTAAAATAATGGGTTTTCGAGGAAAATACCCAATCAGATCAAAATTCTCTTCGATAATTCACCTCTAGAACAAATCTCTCATATCTCATTTTTAGGCTGTGATATAAGTTTACATTTTCATTCCGACGTTGGAAATAAAATACAAAAATTCAAAGCTGTCTGTGGTACATTAAGCAGAACATTTGGCCATATAGTACAAAAAAGGTACTATTTTAAAATTTATAAAGTGATGGCAGTCCCTGTACTATCTTATGGAAGCGAAAGCTGGGTTACTACAAAGGGACAAGAAAATAAAATCCAAAGTGCAGAGATGAAAAAAAAAGTTCAAATGTTTGTTAAGCTTATGGGACTTAACTACGGGGTCATCAGTCCCTAAACTTACAAACTACTTATGGACTACTTACGAACTAGGACGGCACAAATATCCATGCCCGAGGGGGGATTCGAACCCCCGACCGTAGTGGCCGTGCTGACCGTGACTGGAGCGCCTCAGTCACCTCGGCCACCGCGGCCGGCTGCAGAAATGATGTTCCTGAGAAAAACAAAGGGCTGCACCAGAAGAGACATGATCAGGAATGACGGCATTAGAAAGAGTTAAATATTTTCAGCATCAACGTGAAAATCACACAATATCGAGAAAACTGGAGGCAACACCTTCTTAGAATGCCAGAGCACAGAATTCCCTGGAAGATCCTGAAATACAAACTAAATGGTAAAAGAAATATTGGAAGACCACGGAAAAGATGGAAATGGCTGTGAGTTCGGACTGTAATGTTTATGTGTCTTTATACTGCAATGTTTTCGTATCTTTATACTGCAGTTGTTAAGATCTATACCCTAATTTCACAAACCACCTCGCGCAATGTTCCTTTGTCACGCGAGAAAAACGGTTGGCAGTAAGTCTCCGTGTGGGCTGTAATTTTACGTTTGTGGTATTTTCGCATGATATATGCTGGAGAAAGAAATATTTGATTGCCTCTTCCAGAAACGTAGACTCCAGGAACTTCGACGGCGTCTGCCACTCAAGTATCCTGATCATCTCCGTGACGCTTTCCAGATTACTAAAGCAGCCTGTAACGAAGCGTGGTGGTCTCCGTTACATTTGCTCATTGTCTTTTATCTACATCTACATAGATACTCCGCAAATCACATTTAAGTGCCTGGCAGAGGGTTCATTAACCACTTTCATAACCTTTCTCTACCGTTCCATTCCCTAATAGCGCTCGGTAAGAATCGTTCCGTTTTCGATCTGATTTCTCTTATTTTATTGGGATGGTCATATCTCCCTATGTAGGTTGGTGCTAGCAAAATATTTTCACATTCAGAAGTAAAAGTCGGTGATCGAAATTTCGCAAATAGATCTCGCCGCAACGAATAACGTATTTCTTTTAACGATTTCCACCGCAAATCGTGCAACATTTCCGTGACGCTCCCCCCCCCCCCCCCCCCCCGTAGCGTGATAAAACAAAACGAGCTGTCCTTCTCTGAACCTTCTCAATTTCTTCCATCAGTCCCACCTGGTGAGGGTCCCACACTGGGCAACAATACTCCAGGAGAGGACGCACAGGTGTAATGTTCCCAGTCTCTTTGGTGGAGCTGTTGCATCTTCGAAGCGTTCTGCCAATGAAACGTAACCTTTGGTTCGCCTTCCTCACAATATTTTCTGTGTTCTCTCCAGTCTAAGTTGTTCGTATTTGTAACGACTAGGTATTTGGTAGAATTTACGACCTTAAGGTTTGACTGATTTATCGTGAAATTGAAGTTCAGCGGATTTCTTTTAGTGGTCATGTGTATTACTTCACAATTTTCATTATTTAGTGTTAATTGCCAATTTTCGCACCTTGTAGGAATTTTGTCTAAATCGGTTTGCAGTTGATTTTGATCCTCTGTTGACTTCATTAACCGATAAACGACAGCATCATCCGCGAACAGTCTAAGGGAGCTATTCAGATTGTCTCCTGAATCGTTTATAAACACAAGGAAGAGTAGGGGACCTATAACGCTTCCCTGGGGAACGCCAGATATCACTTCTGTTTTACTCGATGACTTACCGTCAATTACTGCGAACTGTGTCCTTTCTGATACGAAATCGCGAATCCAATCGCATAATTGAGGCGATATTCTATAAGCACGCAATTCATTAGAAGCTGTGAGGGACAGTGTCAAAAGCCTTCCTGAGATCCAGAAATACGGAATCGATTTGAGATCCCTTGTCGATGGAACTTATCACCTCACGTGAATAAAAGAACAAGCTGTGTTTCGCAAGATAGATACTTTCTGAACTATTGGTTAATAGGTCGATCTCTTCGATGCAGTTCATAATATTCGAACAAAGTATATGTTCCAAAATGCTACTACAAATCGACGTCAATGAGATGGGCCTGTAATTTTAGGGATCACTCCTATTGCCTTTCTTGATTGTTGAACTGAACTGGGCAAGTTTCCAGTCTTTGGGTACGGATATTTCGCCGAGTGATCGGTTGTATATGGTAGCTAAGTATGGAGATATTGCATCAGCATACTCTGAGAGGAATCTAGTTAGTATAGAATATGGGCCGAAATATTTGTGTTTGTCTAGTGACTTAAGTTGTTTTACTACTCCAGGAACATCTACTTTTAAATTTCGCATGCCGGCAGCTGTTCTTGGTTTGAATTCTGGAATGTTCACTTCTGGTACGGATCCGACAATGATGACCAGTACTGAGGCGTCGGCCAAATATGTTTTGTAACCTGCCGCCTTTGTGGACGGACAGCACTTCCTGAAAATTATTCCAATGAATCTGTGTGGCGTCTGCCTTACCGACGAAAAATTTAATATCGTTTTAGCATTAAAACTCGCTCCTTGTTTTATGGAAGTAACTACTTGCAGGGTTTGTCCTACTGTTGCGTACTTATACCTTGGTGAAAACAGTTAGGGGATCATTTGAGATATCTAGGATCTGAAGTACTGCCATCGTCAGAATCAATTTAAATGGTTCGACGGAGTGGACACAACATTACGACAACCGAGATAGTCGTAATAACAGAAAATTGCTGCGGATGAGGTTGTTGTGGACTTGTGTTTACTTTACCAAACGAATTACATCAGCAGTTGGATTCAGATAGTGTAGTGAGTAGGTAGTGCAATGCAACAACAACGTGATTTGCCTGAACCTATGGCACGGAAAGCCACAGGAAGGTTGGAAGCGGGACACATAGAGGGAGGTGGATGTAGCTATTGGAGTGTCCCAAAGTGTAATTTCCAGGTCCTGGACGCGATTTCAGACAACATTAATCGTTAAATGAAGGCAAGGTCAAGGTCGTCCAGCCGCGGCGGAGCGGCCGAGCGCACTGAGGCGCTATGCTGCGATGCGCGAGGCCGTTCCCCCACGGGGTTTCGAATCTCCCCTCAGGCATGGATGTTCGTGCTGTCTTTAGTATAAGGTAGTTTATAAGTAGATTGTAAGTTTAGGGACTGATGACCCCGCAGTTAAGTCCTTTAAGCTTCACAAACATTTGAACATTGAACAAGGTCGTCCACGGATAACACCAGCAAGAGATGACCGTTATCTCCGGTTAGCAGCCCGTCGAGACAGGAGGCTGAATGCAACTCAGCTGCAACGCACCCTCCAGGCAGCAACAGGACGCGCAATATCAACACAAACAGTCCGAAATCGCCTTCGGAAATGTGGCCTCTACGAACCGAAGACTGTGCTGTGTGTCCCATCAGCATTGGAAGAATGGGTTCTGCTCACAGATACGTCAAGATTTTGTGTTCATCCGGCCAATCGTCGTTCCCTCATCTGGAGAGAACGTGGAACTTGGAACACCCGGCTTATGTGCAGCAAACATCGCCATACCATGGTGGTGGACGAATGGTGTAGGCAGGGCTCAGTATTGGCGGACGTACTGACGTCTATGTCGTTCAGAATAGCACTCTGACTGCTCAGAGGTAGAGAGACGATATGCTTCAACACTTAGTTGTGCTCCGCACTGGCACCATAGGAGATGGGTTCTTTCTGGTCGACGATACCGCTCGTCCCCACATACTTGAAGTGGTGGACAACATGCTCGAAGCTGTGGGAATTGAACAAATGGACTGGCCATCTTGTTCACCGGACTTAAGCCCGATTAAGCGAGTCTGGGATGCTATTGGCAGACGCACCTCCCACAACGTTTCAAGACCTGGATATTGCACTCATGGATGAATGGCCAAATACTCGTCAAGATTTGATTGATATTTTGATAATATCCATGCCACGCAGGCGTGCAACTGTACTGTCCGTCCGAGGTGATCACACACCACATTATAGGGCAACGACAATGACTTTTTCACTATTATGGTAGCCCCATGCTGCCTCTCTTGAACTAAACGCCATAAACCTCAAGAGTTGAGACAGCAATATGTCGTACTGTACCACATACAAATTACAGTTACCAATTACGAATATCTGAATAAAATCCATTACCATTACCGTCTATGACGTCTCACCTAATGCCCTAGTTGATTTGGGCAGTACATAACAAAGGAGCTTGCTTTCTATGGGAATGCAGCACTTTTCATTTGTTTATGTTGAGGGTCCACTGCTATTCAGTCCATCATGTGTCAATATGCTGCAGACCCTGATGCATTTCACTACTCTTTTCCATAGTTGCAACATTTCGATATATTATTCTGAAAACATCTCTCCGTTAAGAACGACATGCTGCTGTCTCGACTTCAAAAAGGCGTTCGACGCAGTGCCGTACTGCAGACTGCTAACGAAGATACGAGCTTATGGGATAGGTTCACAGATTTGCGACTGGCTGGAAGACTTCCTAAGTAAAAGAACGCAGTACGTTGTTCTCGAAGGCGAGTGTTCATCAGAGACGAGTGTATCGTCAGGTGTGCCCCAGGGTAGTGTGATAGGACCGCTATTGTTTTCTATCTATATAAGTGATCTGATGGACAGAGTAAGTTGTAATTTGCGGCTGTTTGCTGATGATGCTGTGGTGTATGGGAGGGTGTCGTCTGTAACTGACTGTAATAGCATACAGGCTGACTTAGACAAAATTTCTAGGTGGTGCGAAGAATGGCAGTTTCAATGTAGAAAAATGTAAGGTGATGCGCATGAGTAGGGAAAACAATCCCATAATGTTCGAATACAGCATTAGTAGTGAGCTTCTTGATGCTGTCGCGTCTTTCAAGTATCTAGGCGTAACGTTGCAGAGCGATATGAAATGGAACGAACATGTAAGCACAGTTGTGAGTAAGGCGGACAGCCGACTTCGGTTTATTGGGAGACTTTTGGGAAGATGTACTTTATCTGTAAAGGAGACCGCGTATAAAACGCTTGTACGATCACGTCTTAAATATTGCTCAAGTGTTTGGGACCCGCAGCAGATCAGTTTAAAGGAAGACATAGAAGCAGTTCAGAGGCGAGCAGCTAGGTTTGTTACTGGAATTTTTGACCAAAGCGCGAGTGTCACGGAAATGCTCCGACATCTCAACTGCTGATCGTCGGAGGAAAGAAGACGTTCTTTTCGTGAAATTCTGTTGAGGAAATTTAGAGGGCCGGTATTTGAAGCCGAGTGTAGCACGATCTTGCTGCCGCCTACTTACATTTCGCGTAGTGATCACAAAGACAAGATAAGAGAAATGAGGGTCGTACGTAGGCGTATAGGTATTCTTTTTCTCCTCGTTCTATTTGAGGGTGGAATAGGAAAGGAAATGCCTAGTAGTGGTACAGTGTACCCTCCGCCACGCACCTTACGGTAGATTGCGGAGTATGTAGATGTCTGTTACTTAAAAACTCTTCAATCGACTCACACAGTTTGTCTAATATTTCATATGCTCTGATTTTGTTCATCGGTCTACGGAGCGGAACCGTATCGATAGATGGAATTAGTTCAGGACATGACAACGATCACAGTAACAGCCAAGTGACTCAGTGAATTTGTTGTCTTACAGCTTGTTTACTCAAATGAATGGGTACAGTGCAGATTGTTTCGAAGGTAATGCGCGAACAACGGCCTGTTGCAACGGCTGCATCGAGTTAGTGAATGGCGGTTGCGTGGCAGCTGTAAACAAAGGACGGCGGTAGGCGGTAGGGGGCACGGCTGGGATCGATAGTGGCGCCGTGGCGCGGCGGGGCTCGGCGGCTGCTCAGCGCTTTCTCTGGCGCCGGGCTGGCGGTGCTGCCCTCTCTGGCAGAGGGCAGAGGGCGCTCCACGCAGATGCGTCTAGAACCCAATACAGGGCTCTAGATGCGTCGCGACGAGGGCACTCCAGGTGCTCAGCGCTGTTGTCGCAAGCTGCCAATTAACCGACCCGCTACAGGCGGGAAAACTGAAGCATCTCACTGTTTCGGAACAACTGAAACCGTACCGTGTGAGGCACAGTCTAACACATACAGTCATCACACTCCCACAGATTTTAATTATATGCTATGCTGCGATAGCAGCGCTCCAAGCGGCCAGAAAGCTACATTTCTCAATACGATAGTTGATGAGTGCGAATAGTATCGATTAGATTGACGTCAGCATACTTTTTACATTAGGGAACGTATGTAGTGCCTTATAAATAGTTAATCACATGCAAACATTGTGGGAAACTGTATGTTGGTCAGTCTGGCAGGGCTGTAGCTATTAGATTATCAGAACATGAGAGAAGCTGGAGGTTAAAAAAGACAGATTCAACCTTTGCTGAACATCTGCTCAGAGAAGGCCATGAATATGATGTAAACTGTGAGATTCTACATCCCTTGAAGAAAAGCAGAAAGATGACACTACTGGAAATATTGGAAATCAATAAACATTTGGCTCAGGATGCTAGTTTAGTATTAAACGATCAGTTCCAGTTCCCCTCTACACCTCTACTGAAATAAGTTTTATTTTCAACCTTCCTTTTCAATAATAATCATATTAGTTTTGATTCTTTACACATATTTATTATATTTTTATATAAATGTTAATAACTCTCATAAATAAGTATTTGCGATGAACTTTCCTGTGAAGTATCGTTTGTCTCTGATAACATCTTTGTAAATCTTAACATCTTTGAAAACATGTGTACTACATTCACTTGTCACCTGATGATGGCCTAAAAAGCCGAAAGCCGGTTTGTGACCAATAAAAAAGTTTTGCAGAACATCAGGAAGTTGTTACTTTTTGATATTAAATAGTTAATAATTTAAAAATAGCTTCCCATTTCTTTTTCTTAGGTTTCATAAGATCCCTAAGGTACGAAACGGTACATTACAGGACAGTTACTTTTACAATCATCCCGTAACATACAGGCTTTAAATGAGTAATTTCATTTTCTATTAAAAATAAAAATGCCTAGAAAACACCAGGAGACATGCCCTTTAGCAGAGAGACGACAATTTCTACGGAGGAACGTTAAGTATTCTTCATTACAATTCCAGTAAAATCGGTGAGGGTGGAACATAGGAAACGTATGATAGAATGCAATAAATACGGTATTTAACATACCAAATCAACCCTCACAGCTGTAGGTGAAGGAAAAACGTCACAGACATGGCAATATAACGATAAAAGTAACCAAACTGTTTTCCAACAGAGAAGAACCCAATTCCACATTTGTTGCTACATCTGAACCACAAACGGCAAGAATAATCAAAACATTGGTTTTTTGAAGCTTACGTAATTACACTTAAAAGAATATGCACGTATAAGAAAGATGAGTTACGTATAAAAATGTGAGAATCATTAGACTCCGTACCGAATTGATACACGTCAAAAACTGGTTGTCATAGTAAGAACAGACCATAATAGAAATTTATTATACCATTATGTTTATACGCAACTTACTTTCAGCGGAATAAGCTGCAAGTATACACATATTCGTAAGTATTTGTTCATGACAGAGTTGTTCTTTATACCACTGAATCATTTAAATGAGGCTGTTTTTATATTAATTTCCGTATTATGTTTGTCTTTCGATATTTTAATAATGCTTGTAACGCAAAAATATAGTAAGTATTTCGTTAATTAGGTACAAAAGCGATTATAAACAGAAAGCACTACTTCGGCAGCTTGCCCACCGCTAGGAGCGCTAGTGTCGCAGCAGCTGTCAGTTGGTAACAACTTTTACAGCAGTCAGTGTCGCGACTGTGTATGTTAGACTGTGATGTGAGGTTTCGAAACCATGCGTGTGTTTTGTAATATTATGGGCTTGTTTATTGTACCATCGTCAATGTGCACTGTATAAGTACCGTCAAACGGGGTGATTTCTGACGATATGGTTTATAGCAACGAATTAGCTCTACTTTCCACCTCCGCACGCTACTTATCTTATGCACGACACTGTAATTTCCGTGTCCCACACTCCCCCGTTTGGATCGATTGTTTACCGACGCAATAATCAGTCGTACAGTCTCATTCACTACGTTTACATGCAACTCATCTTCCGGAAGACGAAAACCGATCTTCGTAAACAGTTTTTCGCTGTCGTGTTTACATGTCACAGCTTGTATCGGATTTCCTATCCCACTTAATATGGCGGCTGAAAAACAGCTGATTCAGCTCCTGATATAGTCAACACAATCGCTATTCTTCTTCACTTAAATATACAAATTAATGCTCACTCTAATAGTTATACTTTTATTTCACGCTAAAAAATGTCACTCTGTCCATGTGTGCCGAAAATTCTTAACAAGAAAACACAATCTGACAAGCCAAGAACGCTTCAATAACGGTTGCATGGGCACGAAAATCGATTGTGGAACTGAAAAACCGCTTTACAAAAGTGGATTTCCAAAATCGTTTTTGGAGTGTTTACATGACCAACCAAAAGCGTATTTGGGAGATAGGTTTACGAAATCTGGTTTTGGGAGCCCGTGTAAACGAACTGATTGATAAAAGTTCTCGCTGTGTTATGGAGTGCAAACGTCCTGTTATTGCGACTGGTGGAAAAGTATTTTAGCGTCAGTTGCCAACGAGATCAGTAGGCTGCGGCACTGTGAGAAGATTTATAACAGTTTGTCACGAGTTTTGTGTAAAGATTCAAAGTAACGGAGGTTTTTTTTCGAAATTGTGTACTTTGTGTGGTGATTTCGGACAATGCGAAGAATGTGTAAAAGTAAGGTTGGTGTAAATATGACCAGAACATTTTAAAGAAAGTGAGTCGAGATATTCAGTGTGGCAAATTAATGTACGGAATAGCTTTTAACAAAAAAAAAAAAAAAAAAAAATAAAAATAAAAAAAAAAATAAAAAAAAAAATAAAAAAATAAAAAATAAAAAAAAATTAAAAAAATAAATAAATAAAAAAATAAAAAAAAACTTCCGCCCTTTTCACTTATTTTAAAGATGGACGTTCTTTAAATATGTTAAAAGTCACTAAAATCAAACAGAAAAAAAGAATAAAAAAACAATTTATGTCCGAAATCACCCCCATACCGTTCGAAACTCTGGACAGAGACTGAAAATACACGTGTGTCCGAAATCACCCCAGTCCATTGGGTGATTTCGGACACTATTTGCCTGTCTCAAGCGAAAGTAGATGCATATAGACGTTCTGTTTCTATGATGTATTATTCGTTATACATATTCCCCACCGCTTCCGCAAGAAACAATGAAATCTGACAAAACCTACGAAAGTTATAGTGAAAATAATCTCAAAACTGTCCGAAATCACCCTGTTTGACGGTACACACTCGTCCAAAAAAATATCCGCACGACGCAGACTGGCTCAACATTTCCATTTCAACCTCATTTTCTAACAGACTTGTATTGGTACCAGCGTTTACGTGCCATCAGTTTATTTCCTATGAAGTTGATACACTCTTCAATTGGTGTTTGTTATTAAAAGCTCAGTTTTCATAGGTTAATTGGAGTACTGTGAATTATAGAACAACATGATAAGATTTATCTTGATAATGGCCATGTTCACGGTACCAGCTTCAGAGGCACATTTAAATACGGCGCCTAGTAGCTATTCACCCCGTTTACATGGGGTCCCAAAACCGGATTTCGTAAACCGATTTCACAATTCCGCTTTTGGTTGGTCATGTAAACACTCCAAAATCGATTCTGGAAATCCGCTTCTCTTAAGCGGTTTTCCAGTTCCATAATCGATTTTCGTGCCCATATAAATGCAACCGTTAAAGAACCATTCTTGGCTTGTCAGATTGTGTTTTCTTTTTAAGAATTTTCTGCACATATGGAACGAGTGATTTTTTTCTAATGTGAAATGTAAGTATAAATATTAAAGTGAACATAAATCTGTGTATTTAAGTAAAGAAAAATAGCGATTGTGCGGACTAAATCAGGAACAGAATCAGCTGTTTTTCAGCCGCCATATTAAGTGGGCCAGGAAATCCGATTCAGGCTGTGACATGTAAACACGACAGCAAAATACGGTATACGAAAATCGGTTTTCGTCTTCTGGAAGATGTGTTGCATGTAAACGTAGTGATTACAATATTTGGTCATAAGATGGCACGCACTTTCCCGAAATTCACAACGTTCCCGCCATGTACCTCTAGACTTCTTATCAGTTGTTCTTCAGTAAGCTGAATTGTAAAAACCGAAACAAATCTCATAAGTTTTTAGAGTGTTATTGTTCTATTTCTCAATAGACAGAATTGTGTTCCTGCAGCTTACTAAATGTTGAGAGAATATATATATATATATATATATATATATATATATATATATATATGGAAGAAAGACCTATCCCCATGGAAGCATTGCACGATTTCTGCATTTAGTTCCCAAGGAATATCCAACGGGAATTGCTAGGAAGTTATCCATTGACCATAAAACAGTGGGTAATGTTTTAAAGCCAAACAAACGGAGACAGGGATGACAAGTTTGAGGCATAAATGTAGTCGCAAGCAGAATCCCAGCCCAAAATTGTGCAGGACGCTGAAAGGAATGGCGAAACAAGGACGAATATTGGGTTCCAGGCAGCTTTAGTGCAAGTTGCAACATGATCTAGGTAGGTCATTCCGTTTCATACCAGTGTTAAGACGTGTCTCAGATATGAACATTAAAAAGAAACAGCCAGCAAAGAAG
Organism: Locusta migratoria; assembly: GCA_026315105.1. Classification (NCBI taxonomy): domain Eukaryota; kingdom Metazoa; phylum Arthropoda; class Insecta; order Orthoptera; family Acrididae; genus Locusta; species Locusta migratoria. The sequence continues at coordinate 163,905,815 of CM048746.1, forward strand.
CCACACCTGACAAAAAGCATATCCAAGACAGAAAAAAATTGTTTAATTGTATGAAAATTGGACAACTGAGGATTGGCGTAGGGTGATTTTTTCAGACGAAAAAAAATGTGTTCGATAATGATGGTGGTGTAAAATTGTGGATGGAGCCCAGAATGTGTTGTGGAAACTAAGAAATTTTGTGAAAGTGTTATGCTGTGGGGAACAATAACTTCCAAAGGGGTGGGAAGTTTGCACGGGTTCAATCAGTGGAACGGCATACTGTGACATCATTAAGAAGGAAGTTTTGAGTACTCCTAGGGACCATTTTAGCGGTGCAAAACCTAGGACTGTTCATTTTCCAAGACGACAATACCATTTGTCATCCATCCTGGTTCGTCGAACGATGTGCCTCAGATCTCGGCAGTGATTATGGTGGGTCCCAAATTCACCCAAATGAATCCCATTGTGAAATTATGTGCTATTATGTCTGCAAAACTCAGGAAACATTGTTACACTACCAGAAAAGAATTAATTGAAAAAAATGTTGAAGTGTGGTTTCATGAAATTGAGCCTGATACTACCGAAACCTTGTTCAGTCAATGCTATAAACAGTACAAACCCTCAAAAAGGCTAAAGGTGGTCACAAAAAGTACTGGAGGGTGTACCATATGCTGTAGAAATCCTGTATATTCCTATTCTGAAATAAAACATTCAAATTCTCTCTTAAATTCTCTCTTAAAATATTTTTTTCCCTTGAAACATGCAGGTGGGGATATTTTTTTGGATCAGAGTATATTGCTACAGAATTACAAACATAGTGCCAGGACAGCAATTATAGCAGAAAACATTAAACTCTTATTTAGATGCCGCGCAATTTTGTATTCCCTGCACGGGTTAAATTTCACCTGCCGGCCTTATGTGATAATATTGGCAATCGTGTGACGCTGCCATTAGCTAATCGCATGACAACGCAAATGTTTTGTCATGGAAACTTCGTCTTACGAGGACAATCACTTTTACTGAGAGGGAAAGGGTACATAACAAGAACCTCTCAAGCGTAGAGCACGAATAGCGTTACTTATTTACCTCATTGTCTGTGCGAAACACCAGTAAAATCATCCTATGTGGATTTCTAAGAATACTAACGTTGTGACAAAGATTCTCTGCCGTTTTGTTGATGTTGCCAACATAATCACCCGAGGCCGCTGGGTTGGTAGGCAAAATTTTACCCCTCCACCAAATGCACTGCTTTCGAAATAAGTGATATTTCTACTACCCCATTAGCTGAGGTATGACGTTTTTGTGTCTAATATACTCAATTTTATCAAGGTAGCTATAAGTAATACATTCTGCTTTCCTTTATTATAGTGTCTAATTTGTATAGTTGGTGTGTGTACTAACCTGCATGTGATATTGAAAAGACTTATTATAACATTAAATTTATTGAGCTAACATCTTTGAAAGGGTTAAGTTTTTATACATCGTTATGGCACTGCTAGATACTTTACTAAAATAAACCTAAATTCGAGTTTTGGAAATGTCTTTAAGTCGCAGTTTAATATACCGTCCCAAAAAAAAATGTAAAATAGACAAACAAGAAGACCTTTTTTAACCCGTTACAAGAAACACATGGATGCCCTTGGACTAAAAACCTTAAACAAATCCAGTTTGCATCACACGTAGCTCATTACGACCACCCCATTGGTAATATCAAAGGCCATCTTTATATGCTACATATTGCTGATAAAAGCCTACATATGTATCGCCTTGAACAATTGGAAATTTCTATCCATAAACCAAAATACCCCACAAAATCCTGAATTAACAAACAGAGTCAGCACATAACTTTTTCTTTCGAAACATCCAAGAGATTCTAGCACCTAGACAGTAAAATATATCTGCCCATCTCCATTCATAGGTCATGCTCTATTAGACTAGTAATGTCTGTCAGCAAAATAATAAATGTTCTGTTGTTGTTCAATCTTTTTACATTAGCATAGCCACATTATTATCCAACCCCTCTGTAAATATTTCATCCTTCCATATTTATTTTACATTAGTTAATGTATCTCAATTGTTGCATTACTAATGTAACTAGATACTAGCAAAATTCAATATGATGTGTAAAATTTAATTTTAGTCCGTTACATACTCTTTATGCATGCAAAATGTCTCAAAGCGAAGAACATCTACCACGGCCATCTTCTTTGCACCAGATTCAATGTTTATATTTTGTAAATGTGTGACACTAAGTGTAGCAAAAATGCTGTCATGTGTAAAAATAAAAAAAAAAATAATAAAAAAAAAAATAAAAAAAAAAAAAAGTTACAATATGTTTCATTCCGATTTATTCTGGTCTCGATTACTAAAGTTCACTTATTACCGGTACGAGAACGACCATGGCAGAATAAACCTATACTTAGCGGATGATAAATGTTCCTGTAAAGTATTAAAGACGAGCCTGCAGTGGTTCGAAAACTAGTTCTGGATTAATAAAAAACATCCATAAAGGTAGCTGGTTGCATTTATTTTAACGAAAATAAACCGTCAATTTATGCTACAGCTGCAGTTCGTATCCGACATGGATGTTTTAAAAAGTTTCAGAAACGACCGCGAATTTGATTTGAAACAGAGCAGAATGAAACAGGACGGTTTCGAAACCGTGAAACATGGCGGTTTTGAAACACTGAATCATTTCGGCATATCGATACATTGTCACACTCCGCAGTGAACCCAGATACAAAGAGTCACAAAAGTGGCAGGTAATTTCTGCAGTTTCACAAGCGCAGCGCTGCCAAGCGGACGGCTTGTTTAAACATACCGGTACCGCGAAACGATTTTGAAATGAATTTATATTTGGAGTTAAGCTGCACCGTCAAAATACCATCTTATATAGGAGCTTTTGTGGCCCTATCAGAAATATAATTTGGAAACCTCTCATTTCGATTTGGAAAGGATGCTGAGAATTAAGAAAATAATGTTGCGAATAACATGTGTACATTTACGGTGGTTAGACATACTTCAGTTTCACAAAAATGATGGGCCTTATACAAGGCCAGTCACCATTGGAAATATTTCGTAAATCACAATAAATACTGAATAATTAAATACGCAGACCGTAAGTGAGGGGGGGCTGCTGTAATTAGTAAATACATACCATTAAAAATACGCGGAAGTATTATTGGCCCACTTTAGGTTACGGTAGTAACACTTTTGACAGCTCGAAATTTAAATGAAAATAACGGCTTAACTATTCATCTGACAATTGAATAACCGAATTTATAGAGGAGAAAATTATCTACAATCTTAGTACTCTTATGTGTTTTTTTTTCATATCTCGTATCGTTTGAGAGATATTTGCAAAAATAACGGAGATTTGACACCGTCCATTGAATTAACGAAAACCAGCCTTTCAGAGATGTCACGTGACGTTCCTCGCCCAGAAATCTCTTTGGCATACGCCATCTTGCGTTGCGTATTTGATGATTTTCTTATTGTAACTTACACGTTGTCATTTCAAAGCGATGGCGCACTTATGAATTAACAAAAACACTTCGTTCTTCGTACGATAAATAATAATCTAGTGTCTACAAATGTCATATTAGCATCAGTTAACAACGGCCATTAAGGGCACAACTTTCGGTTAATAGCTGTAGCGTAGTGGGCAAGGCGTTATATTCTGACATTGAAGGGCGGTGGTTCGGAACGTGCCACTACTTAATTTCCTAAAAGGGTTTCAGTCACTGTTATTAATTAATTTTTTATTATTTAGATTATTATTTTGGTCCAAAATGTTTGCAGAAACTTATAAAACTACAAATGTAAGTGGGCCGTAAAACACGACAGTGCGATTTAAAAAAAAAAAAAAAAAAAAAAAAAAAAAAAAAAAACACAAACCTATGTTTTCTTAAATGTAAACTTGATATTATTTTTAGCACAACTTAAAATAGAAAAAAATAAAAAAATAAAAAATGAATGCGTCTTGTAACATTGTAAAATGTTACTAAGATCCAGAGTTATTAACTCTCAGCAGATCAATCGTAGTGGACGAATGGTGTGAGCAGGAATCAGTATTGGCGGGCGTACGGACCTATATGTCGTTTAGAATGGCGCTACGACTACTCATACGTATAAAGACGAGATCAAATCAAATGTTCAATTGTTTGTAGAGCTTATGGGACTTAACTACGGAGTCATCAGTCCCTAAACTTACAAGCTACTTATCAACTAGCTAAGACTAAGGACGGCACAAATATCCATGCCCGAGGGGGGATTCGAACCCCCCACCGTAGTGGCCGTGCAGACCATGACTGGCGCGCCACAGTCCCCTCAGTCACCGCGGCCGGCAAGGCGATATCCGTCGACCTTTTGTTCTGTCCTTCGCTGGTGCCACAGGAGATGGGTTTCTTCTGGTGGACGAAAACGTTCGTCACCACAGAGCTGCACTAGTGGACAACCTGTGGCGTAGCGTGCATTTCTGCCACCCGGTGCAAACCCTCATTTCGCTGCCAACCACCGTATTTTTCGAATTAAGCAAAACATAACAAATAAAATACGTCGCAATATTGCTGCAGTGTTTATCAGAAAACATAGAGACGCTGCAATTTATTTTCGTTGGTGCTGGTCTGGATGCACTGCGTCTGCCAAGTGCTTCCCATACAAGCTCAATCGGGTTTTCGTCCGGAGGACAAACTGGCCACTCCACTCGTTCAATTCTCTAAGCTTGAAGCTGAGGGAATTGAACGAATGGAGTGGCCATCTTGTTCACTGGTCTTAAACCCGATTGAGCTTGTGTGGGATGCTCTTGGTAGATGCATTGCAGCCAGACCAGCACCTCCCACAACGGTTGCAGAGCGACATATTGCACTTATGGACGAATGGCCAAATACCCCTCAAGAGCTGAGTGATAGCCTCGCACTGTCCATGCCACGCAGGTGTGCAACTGTACTGCCAGTTGAGGTGCTCAGACACCATATTACAGCGCAACAAGCCTACGGTGGCCGAGGGGACTAAGGCGCTCCAGTCACGGTCTGCACGGCCACTACGGTCGGGGGTTCGAATCCCCCCTCGGGCATGGATATTTGTGCCGTCCTAGTTCATAAGTAGTTTGTAAGTTTAGGGACTGATGACCCCGTAGTTAAGTCCCATAGACTATACAAACATTTGAACATTTGAACAGCGCAACAAGAATGACTTTTTCATTATCCCCATGGTGCCTTGCTCTAAGTAAACGCCAAGCAAACCTCAAGTAAACAGTTGAGTCAGCAAAATATCATACTGTAAGAACACACAAATTACAATTGCAGCCACTGTCTAAATAAAATACATTACAATGTGTATACTGTGTACAATATTTTACCTGAAGCTCCTAATTGTTTTGAGCAGTGAGTCTTTTCTGGGATCCCTTTTTTGGGATCAGTTATGTATTAGAAAATATGCTTACAACCCGAAACCTGGGTTGTACTGCAATAATAAATGTTGCCAACACGGCTAAAGTAGTGTTCCCATTAATTAATTTATTAGTTGATCAAACGAATAAATTTTCATTTGTTTATAAAAAATTACGCTTTTGTGGATATACAACAAGAACGCACAACACTAGCAATTGCTTCAGTTTATCAAAAAGTACAATATCGATTCAAAATCATTTCTTTTTTGTGAGATATTATTGTATATAGAGTAATATCTTTGCACTGGTATGCAGCAGCAACAGTGGAGTCATGAGTTGAAGTCGCGTTGCCCAGTGCGGTCGAGCCGGCAAGCGGAGGTTCTGGATGAGGCTGTTAGGCCGGTTATTTCATTTGTAGTGGCACACAGTAGTTTGGTATCATTGTAAAATTCATGTTTATGCGTAATTTTACAGGTACAACTGAGTGAAGAAGATTACAATATTCTTTCAATAACTCGCTATTTCTTACTCAAGTCCTGATCTACGGCTTGTATTATGATAAAAAATTTGAATTCGCCATCATCTTTAACAGTAGGCACAGTGTTACAAAATGATGGATGAGTGTGAAGTTTCGTGAGGCATCTACGGCGACATGTGAGGTAAAGCAAACACACTCCACGAGGAATAATAAAATATCCGTTCACAGCCACTGTCAGCCTGGAAGAGCCAAACAACTGCCGACTTCCGTGGGTAAATAAGTGTCTGAGAAAGCTGAATACAATTCAAGAAATTAGAAATGCAGATGATCTGCTCCGTGGACGAAAGTGCACTTGTGGAAGTATTTCCCATAGGGGCTGTTTGCGTGCCTGAGAGCACGTAGTTGGAAGTGGAGTGAAGTTCAAGGCCGCGTGGTGGACGCACGACCGTAACGATCGCGTCGCACTGCTTGCAGCTGCTACTTCGATCGTAAAGTGCAGCGGCGAACTGCCTCAAGCGGAACTGCGCCTTTGTGTGATCTGTGCGTTATTCAACTATCCTCCCACGAGGCTCAGATAAAAGACGATTCTGTTACAATGGTAGTGGTGTGAAATGGAGAAGATGTAGGGTTTTTCGACTCGTATTCTGGAGGGGCGGGTCCACAATTTCCTGTCGGCATCTGGATTTAAGATGAATGTGCTTTCCCCGAGAAAACCGGAATGAAGGTCGGATAGTTCATTCTAACAGACCGAGCGATGTGATGCAGTAAGGAGGGAGTGAGCTCTCATTCTGGAGAATCGCTGTTCAAATCCCAGTATAACACGGATCCCTATGAATCACTGACGGCAAATAGATGATTCAAAAATAACTTTAAAAAGGCTATTGGTCTGCAATAACGACGAAGATCCAAGTGGTGATGGATTCTATATTTTTCTTACGCGTTTCGGGTGATGCCCATCATTAGAGATTGTGAAAATATAAATGAAGAAGAAAATTACCAAGATCCAGTATTTTTCTGCCCTCTGGCGAGAAAAAATTGTTTTTTATCCTGTTTACGCACGTGGTGCATATCTGAACAGTTTCTTATGTGTAATGCACCTAATACTCATTTTTATATTTTTGTAAGCCCACATTTACTAGACTTTGTATATTTTGTACAACTTTCTTTTATCTTATTCACTGGAAAAAATGTTCAAATGTTTGTAGAACTTATGGGACTTAACTACGGGGTCATCAGTCCCTAAGCTTACAAACTACTTATGAACTAGCTAAGACTAAGGACGGCACAAATATCCATGCCCGAGGGGGGATTCGAACCCCCGACCGTAGTGGCCGTGCAGACCGTGACTGAAGCGCCTCAGTCCCCTCGGCCACCGTGGCCGGCTTATTCACTGGAGCAATGAATAACCAGAACATAACATCTGGCGGATTTCTTCTTACCTTCCGGTTAACGTACTTTTCGCGTACTTGAACAGTCTTACAAGCTGAACACATCATTTTGTTTCATGATTAGTCAAAACCTGTTATACATGGGCTATAGCGCACTGTTTTTGTACTTTAGGTGCGTCCTGAGGTATGGCGAATTTTGGTTTATCCTATGTCACTTTTATATTTTATACAACTATGTTCAACGTTGTAATTTTCTTTTTCATTTATGTTTTTAGAATCTCTGACGATGGACATCGCCCGAAACGCGTAAGAAAAATAAAGAAACCATTACCACTTGCATCTTCGTCGATATTGCAGCCCAAAGGCGTTTTTAAACTCATTTTTATAATGATGGCGGTAATGGCTGCTTACCTCCATCAAGTCTTGCAGTAAACCTATTGGGCCAAATTGCTATGGTCATCAGTTCCTACACTTACAAACTACTTAAACTTACTTGAAGGACAACACACACACACACACACACTCACACACACACACACACACACACCCTTTCCAGAGGGAGGACCGTCGGCAATGACCGCCCAGTCCGTAGCATGACACTTAAGACCACACGGCAATCCCGCGCGGCATAGGTAGTTCCTTTTAAAAGGAAGCGGTCGGTATCCTCTAACTTGAGCTTGACATCTGTCTCTACAGATTTTGAAGTCGACGCGACGTCCTCCACTAGGACACAATTGGCCTTAGTTTGTACACATCTCACGTGACTCTGTTGACGTCAGGCTCTTTAACTCAAGACAATTCCGCTACTTCTATGTTTAGTCTCTCTGTCGAAGGTACATAGATGCATTGGTACGGAAACCGACGTCGTTTTATACCTAATTATTTGTGGTACAATTTCGGTTCATTTTTGGTAGCGAACCAGCAATAGAAATGGAAATTTTAACCATCTAGTTTATTGTGCAAGCGAAACGTCCAAGACATGGGGCAAGCCTCGAGAGGCAACACAAGAAGTTGCTGCGAAAGCTTCAACAATTTCGAATTGTTTTCCCTTTTAGATCAGCGGTACACCTTAGCGCACCAGCTTCGTCACTCTCTCAGCTGCCTGTAGCAAATATGAACTGTGACTTGAATAATCAGCGATCACTTTAAACCGGTTATTGCATACCACTGCGAGTATTACCTCTCTCGACAAAATACTTAGTTTTTACAGAAGAAGGTTTCATACAGGAACAAATGTGCTACATCTCGTAATATCAGTTATGTCAGTTCAGAAGAAGAGGTAATCTCCCACTTGATAGAAAGCAAGTAAAACTAGAGATAAGATCGAACATAGGCAAGGCAATTCGTTATGAAAACTTTAGGCATATAATATAGTTTTCGCCTGAGGAGATGTAGAAACTGTGATATAAACTATGTGATCAAAACTATCCGGACACCCGCAGAAACATATGTTTTTCATATTAGGTGCATTGTGCTGCCACTTACTATCAGGTACTCCATGTCAGTGACCTCGGTAGTCATTAGACATCGCGAGAGAGCGGAATGGGGCGCTCCGCGGATCTCGCGGACTCACGAACGTGGTCAGGTGATTGGGTATCACCTGTGTCAGAAGTCCGTACGCAAGATTTCCACCCTCCTAAACATTTATAGGTTCAATGTTTCTGATGGGAAAAGCCGGCCGCGGTGGCCGAGCGGACTGCGGCGCGCCAGTCACGTTTGCAAGGCCACTACGGTCGGGGGTTCTAATCCCCCCTCGGGCATGGATATTTGTGTCGTCCTTAGTTTTAGCTAGTCCATAAGTAATTTGTAAGTTTAGGGACTGATGACCCCGTAGTTAAATCCCACACGCTCTACAAACATTTGAACATTTGAGCTGATGTGAAAATGAAGTAGAAAAGTGAATGGCCGGGTACAGCACGAAACCGTACAGGCCGACCTTGTCTGTTGTCTGATAGAGCCGCCGACATATGGAAAGGGTCGCACAGTGCATTAGGGAGGCATCTATCCAGACCATTACACTGGAATGCCAGTCAGGATCCACTCCAAGTACTACGACAGTTAGTCGGGAGGTGAGAAGACTTGGATTTCATGGTCAAGCGGCTGCCCATAAGCCACACATCACGCAGGTCAACGCCAAAAGACGCCTCGCTTGGTGCAAGGCGGGTAAACATTGGACGACTGAACACTGGAAAAACGTTTTATGCAGTGATGCATCACGGTACACAGTGCGGCGATCCAATGGCAGGGTGTGGGTATGGCTAATGCCCGGTGAACATCATCTGCCAGCGTGTGTTATGGTGTGGTCGTGTATTTAATGGAGGAGACTTCCACCCCTTGTTGCTTTACGTGGCACTACCACAGCACAGGCCTACCTTGATGTTTTAAGCACTTTTTGCTTCCCACTGTTGAAGAGCAATTCGGGAATGGCGACTGCATCTTTCAACACGATCGATCACATTTTCATAATGCACCGTCTATGGCGGAGTGGTTACACGACAATAACATCCCTGTAATGGCAAGGCCTGCACATAGTCCTGACTTGAATCCCATAGAACACCTTTGAGATGTTTTGGAACGGCGACTTCGTGGCAGGCCTCACCGACCTACAGTCGCTACGTCTCGTAAGGGCAGTACTCCGTGAAGAATGGGCTGCTATTCCACAAGAAACCTTCCAGCACCTGACTGAACGTACGCCTGCTGGAGCGGAAGCTGTCATCAAGGCTAAGGATTGGCCAACACCGTATTGAATTCCAGCACTACTGATGGAGGGCACCACGAATTTGTAAGTCATTTTCAGCCAGGTGTCCGGATACTTTGGATCACATAGTGTATATGTCGATGATCAAGTTATCTTTCCCAAAATTTTAGTTCCCTCCTTTAACCACTGTAACAACACGAGCATTGTGATTCAAAGTTGTCCTGTCATTCATAGCGTGGTGGTAAGTCTGGATACAAAAGCAGTGAGACGGAAAGTGAGTATTTAGAAATGGCAGCAAACTTCGTAGGAATATGCTATTGTGCCAACATTCATTTTTTTTAGAACTTGAGCAAACACCAAAATACTTAAATGAAACTTTCACTCTGCAGCGGAGTGTGCGCTGATATGAAACTTCCTGGCAGATTAAAATTGTGTACCGGAACCGCCCAAAAAGGCAAAGGTCCCAGGTTCAAGTCCCGGTTCCGGCACACAATTTTAATCTGTCAGGAAGTTTCATATCAGCACACACTCCGCTGCAGAGTGAAAGTTTCATTCTGGAACATCCACCATATCCTTTCTTCCAGGAGCGGTAGTCTTGCATGTTTCGCAGGACAGCTTCTGTGAAGTTTGTAAAGTAGGAGGCGAGGTACTGGCGGAAATAAAGTTGTGAGGCGGCATCGTGAGTCGTGTCGGGATAGCTCAGTCGGTAGAGCGCTTGCCCGCGAAAGGCAAAGGTCCCAGGTTCGAGTCCCGGTTCCGGCATACAATTTTAATCTGCCAGGAAGTTAAAAAAAAATACTTGTTGCCAGCTAATGCAGAGCGGTCCAAAAAAAGTCCATAACTTGCAAACTAATTGACGGAGTTGTCTCATTTTTGGTGAAAGTGTAGCTTAAAGTCCAACTTAAGGATATCACTGTAGCTGTTCGAAATGGTCACCATTAAGATCGACTCACAAACGATGCCGCCGAACTGCAGCACGAATACTGACTGCAACGTGTTCAGTTCGATATCTGCCCATGAATGTACGATGGATTCTCGAAGTTCATACAATGTGCGTGCCTTTTGTCGATAAACGTCCTTTAGTGTTCGCCACAGGTAAAAGTCCATAGTAGTTAAGTCTGGGGAACGTGGTAGTTCTCCAAAGCGCCTCTACGGCCTATCCATCCTACTGGTAGATTTTCGTCGAGATAAACCTAACTCGATTTTGGTAGTGGGCTGGGGCACCATCTTGTTGAAATTAAAATCTTCCGTCTCCATACAAGTCTTGGATGGCAGGTAAAATGGATCTCTGAAGGTACACCTCACCGGTAACTGTGCCGTCAAAGAAGAATGGCCCAATCAAGCCCCAGTAAGACAACCCACACCACACATATCATCACCATCAATTGTGTTCTGCCTTGCGGCAGGTCTTGTCATGGGTTGATCCTCTTCCACTTTCCTCTATCCTAAGCCAGTCTTTTCGTTTCTTCATATTTATTTCCTTGGATGTTGTCCAGCATTTGATATCTTGGATTTCCATTTCCTATTAAGAAGAGTTGGAGAAGAAAGAAACATGCTGGAAGTAATTAAGAAAACGAAACTAGATTGGACATTGTTTGAGGAGGGACTGTGTACCACACATGTACACCTGGCAAATTCACGGCTTTGTTTACATGGACATGCGGATTTTCGGCGGCCCAGTAGATGCAATTGTGGCGATTTACTGTACCATTGAGTTAGAACTGTGCCTCATCAGACCACACAACCATCTCTGCAAACTCTTCATCGTTGTTAGTAAACCACTCGCAGTACTCCATTCTACGATCTGGGTCCTGCTCGTTCATTGCATGTAGCAGTCGTGGGATGTAGCACTTTCACTTTTCTGCCTTCAAAGTTCGCCGAACACTTGAGCGACTCACTCCAGTTTCACGGTCACACTGTCTCACAGATTTCTGTGGTGAGCGGGTGAATTGTTGTAACACACGACGGGAGTTAGCTGGACTTATTACTGCTACAGGTCACTCAGATAGTTGGTTTGTGTACATCTTTACACAGCCTTCGGCTTCAAATTTGTTTCGAATGCGATGAATCGTTAAACGTGTTGGTGGCTCTGTTTGATACTCATTTCGCCATTGCTGTTTGATCTCATTAATGTTTTCGTACTTAAAATACCACTTCAAAACTGACTTCCTTTCATCGAATGTAAGGCTTGCGCCAGTCATGTGTACTCGAGTCACTAGGTGCAACTAAGAACAAAACAATGACTACCCGGCGACTGTCATCTGACAAAACAAAACCACGCAATTCAACGCTTGTGTGGCGATAGCCGGAATTACAAATTATTACACTACCAAAGATGAGACAACTCCATTAATTAGTTTCAAAGTTATGGACTTTTAAACAATCTATAAAATTTTTGGACCCCTCTGTATATTCATCATTGAAAGCCCTCTCCTAAAGACCTAAATCAACAATCATTTTCTTCTGTTCATGAAAGTAAAAGAGGGACGGGATGGTAGGTGTATTTTTGAGCTCATTCTTTATTGTCTTATAATCGTGAGGACTATCAAAATAACCAGTCACATTTATTTAGCTGTCTCACTTTCTACAAATGTTGAGCGTGAGTTCTGAATATGCCATATCACTGGTTTTTATTTATTTAGAACAACGTAATAAATACCTCATGACAAGACCTATGTTATCAAACGTTTGTCATAAGGTACATAAGGAAGTACTCTAAGAATTAGTAAAAACAATTTTTGCTAGACAAAATTGTTCAAAAAATGTTCAAATGTTTGTACAGCTTATGGGACTTAACTACGGGGTCATCAGTCCCTAAACTTAGAACCTACTTATGAACTTCTTACGAATTAGGGCGGCACAAATATCCATGCCCGAGGGGGATTCGAACCCCCGACCGTAGTGGCCGCGCAGACCGTGACTGAAGCGCCTCAGTCCCCTCGGCCACCGCGGCCAACGACAAAATTGTTCTCGAAAATAGAGATCGCCTTTGTGCCATGATATAAATAATGTAGTTACATACTAAATATGTAATGTAACTTAAAAAAAATCCAAAGACGTGCTTAAAAAAGTCGGTTACACTATCTCAACTTGAAATATACCACAACTACTGATATTCTGTGATAATGAAAACAATAAAACAAGAAATCCATAAAACAAAATGTGACACCTATTTTTCACACCAATCAAGCTAACACTGCTTATTCCCTTCATCAAGGATAGTCAATCACTGAAAGCAATAAAAAATCCTGTGATTTCTTGCTCATCATTTAGCAAGTTTAACTGAGTGTGTACTATGACAATGCACCATGAAGTTTCTTCAAAATCTTAAAGGGTGACCACATTCCCAGTTCAACGAATGCCTTCTTTTATTTCACGGCACCAGGATTGTCACACGTACTGTTAGACATATTAATTCTGATATATTCAACATTTTAGGGTCAATAAAACTTGCAGATGCTTTATTTAAATTAAATAAAACAATCTCTGTCATTTCTACAGTTTTGAATGACTGGAGGGTTCTTGCACTTGCTCGCACAAGCTACACAGGATGAGTAGAAATGAGAGATTGAGTAGAATTTCACAAGCTAGGTGGCAGGCACACAGGCCTAGAACATCCAAACAAAATGGACAACACTAAGTCATTTTAAATAGTTGTAGCAGGAAGATGACAAAGCGCATTTACCAGGGCACCGACATTGATACATAGATCATTTATACGGCTATAGTTCAGTTATATTTGAATTTGGAATTTTCACTCCAACATTGCACGGAATGCCCTTATTTGATATATATATATATATATATATATATATATATATATATATATATATATATATATATATATATATATATGCCTTATGCCTTGGTGTGTTTGCGTGTGTTTTTCCCTAAGGTAAGTTCTTCCGCTCCCGGGATTGGAATGCCTCCTCACCCACTCCCTTAAAATCCTCATCCTTACCTTTTTCCCCTCCTTCCTTCCTCTTTTCGCGATGAAGCAACTAACGGTTGCGAAAGCTTGAATTTTTTTGTGTTTGTGTGTGTTTTTATTTGTGTGTGTCAATTACGGAGGCATTCCTGAGCCCTTACTCTTACGGAAATAAGTTGAAAATACCACGAGTTTGAGTGATAGTGGGCACGATAAAGTTGAGAACTTGTATCTGACGGGAGGCTTGCTTGAATAATCCATTGCAGGAGGGGTGATCGCTGTGTCCCCAGTGGTGTAGGGGTCAGTGCAACTGCCTAGAAAGCAGGAGACCCGGGTTCGAATACATTTTCAGCTTCACCCATTCGCAGTTAACGTCGTAAATTCCGTGAATATAGTAGGCCAATGTTGGAATTCTTGTGCATTCAAATGTTCAGATGTTTGTAGAGCTTATGGGACTTAACTACGGGGTTATCAGTCCCTAAGCTTACAAACTACTTATGAACTAGCTACTACTAAGGACGGCACAAACATCCATGCCCAAGGGGGGATTCGAACCCCCGACCGTAGTGGCCGTGTAGACTGTGACCGACGCGCCGCAGTACGCTCGGCCACCGCGGCCGGCTTCTTGTGCATTACAATGGAATGTCTACACCTGTAAATATGGATTGTATTGTTGATGCTTGGGAGACGTCAAAAATACAAATACACTCTTAACCACCTTCACTTTTTCATATTACGAATAGTGCAACGTAAACGAACAATGAATTTACACGAGACACGAATGATGCTGGCAGAATTCGAACTTAACCCTTTCGTTCCCAGTGTTGTTCTTCGACAACAACGTGTTAAAAGCTGATATATACCGTATATTGTGTGTGAGTCTTTAAAGTCGCAAAGGTTGTTGATGAACAATATGTTTGTAGTACGACATTTTGCCGCTTGGAACTGCTGGTAGCCACTACTGAGGCATTAATCTGTCCTTTTAATTTTTCCATGGTAGGACGGCGATCTCTTTTCTTTGAAGTATTAAAATGCCAAGATCGTAAATATTTATTTATTTTTCCTGACGACCGGTTTCGATACACTTATGGTATCATCGTCTGGTCACTTGTGTCCTATGTTATCGTTTTGTGAAGTCGTATGACATTAAAATGTTACGTCAACGCCGGCCGCGGTGGCCGAGGAGACTGAGGCGCTCCAGTCACGGTCTGCACGGTCACTACGGTCGGGGGTGCGAATCCCCCCTCGGGCATGGATATTTGTGCCGTCCTTAGTATAAAGTAGTTGATAAGTAGTTTGTAAGTTTAGGGACTGATGACCCCGTAGTTAAGTCCCATAAGCTTAACAAACATTTGAACATTTTGTTACGTCAACCATAAAACAATTCAATTTGAATCACACATAAAACGGTTAAAATACTTAAAACACATTCTCCATTGTGTCATGTTGACAGAGCACCTTCTTACACCGTTGTAAGACGTACCATTAGTCAAAGTGAATTGTTTTATGACTGACGTAACATTTTAATGTCATACGCCTTCACAAAACGATAACATAGGACACAAGTGACCAGATGATGATACCGTAGTGTATCAATACCGGTGAGGAAAAATAAATCAATATTTGCGATCTTGGCATTTGAATACTTCATTAATCTGTCCGTCTTACGGTCTGCAAGTAGATAGAGTTTGGTTCATGTTATTTTATTTCAGCAGTGAATTGTCTTGTACTTTTGTGCTGTGGCGAAGATTATGCTAGCATTATTGATCTGACAGTGTTAGCTATCAACAAAATAACGCTCCGAGTAATAAAATACCTCGATACAAATGTGTGTGTTGCGCAAGAAATACATGACATTAAGAAAAATAGTTCGATCAAAAATTTTGAAACACATATTTGGATTTAATACAAATAAACAATCTCTGAGACGGATTTTTGTCTCGAATATGTCAAGGACAATAATGATAAATCTGAAGCATAGAATTTGTGACGAGGAGGGAAATCGTACTTAGACTATTCCGAGGCGCCTTAATCGTTAGTGTTGTGGTGGTCTAACGGTGCCGGGCGCCGTGGCTCAGCGCGCCCAGTCAACGCTCTCTATAATAAAAAAGCTGAGCCGACACCGAACAAAAATGATCAGCGTCCGCAACGATGAGAACTACCCACGGAAGGAAAAAAAAAAAAAAAAAAAAAAAAAAAAAAAAAAAAAAACCGGTAAGACGTCTGCCTAGTAAGTATGGAGGTTTTGGTTCGATCCCCAGCCGCATCACAAATTTTAATTCTATGCTTCAGATTTATCATTATTGTCTTTGATATATTTGGATGTTTAGTGCACTGTATTACAGAAAACACTGAATTTTAAGTTTTCCAAAGCTGAATTCATGATGTGGGAATGAGGCAGTACACTGGGCAATCTTATACGTGCCTAAAGAGTGTTTATTTCTGAAAATTTGAATTGTAAACAGCTCCATAGGACACGATGCGTTATGTTAAAGATAACAGCTTTAACATTTTTCCATCTTGTCGTCAAATCTCTTGTCTGCAGGACGAAAGTAGTTGGTCTCTTTTTCTCTCTCGAATCCAACTCGTCAGTGATGCTGCGACGACACTGGTACCTTAATTCATTACACTGGAGCACAGCAGAAAAGCGAATAACATTGTAGCTGTGTTAGGCACTGGTGTGAGAAGTCGCCGCCGCGCGTTCAAAGCAAAGCAGTGGTAAGCGGCGCAACACACCTGTTGTGGCTACGAGCGCCGGGCCTCTCGCCGCTGCCGCTGCCGCCGCGGTCTGCTGACAAGCACGGGACGGGCCATAGCGGCGTGCAGTCTCAGCGAAAGCCGCGCACACGCAGCGCAGCACCTACTGCAGCTAGTCCGTGCAAAGCGGCCAACACAGGCGGTACTCACAGGTAGGAACAACAGTTCATTTAGAGTCGTCGAGGGGGTCCGTCGGCATGAGCGGGGGCGGCGGCGGCGGCGACGGAGGCGGCGCGGCTGGGCGGCGGGCGCGCACTGAGCGCTGGGGGCGGCAGCGCGCGGGGGCGGCGGGGGCGGGGGCGGCGCGCCAGCGCAGCGCGGCCGCTCAATACCGCACTGGGTCACCTCGCCAGCTGACGGCGACAGCTGCGCAGGTCCGCCGTGTTTACACCGCCGCGCCGCACAGCCGATCGTTGCCGTTTCCGGATCGGAGGCGCATCAGCTGCGCTCCGGCTAAAAATAGCCTGCCGGTGAGGTAGCTCTGCTGCGCCAAATCCGCATCATAACACAGACGTCGAAGGTAGCAGTCATCACTAGCTAAACCCAGCCGCACTTCTACACCTGTATCTACATCCACACTTGTCAAACCACTTCCTGGTGACTGGCGGAGGGTACTTGCTGTACCACTAGCACTTCCTTGCCTTGGTTGCACAGTGAAAGAGTGCCAGACTACAAATCCAAAGGTTGCAGGTTCCATCCCCGGGAAGTCCTAGGATTTTTATCTGTCACTTTCCACTTCTTTCACCTCTGGATGTGAAAAATACCGAGTAGCAGCGTGATTCGGAACCCACGTTAACCTGTACGTCCCCCTATAACTGGCTGGGTAAGTCAGTTCGAAGGTCGGAGGAACGCAACGGCATATCACCTCCAAACAGGACCATGCCTAGTAAAGCACTGTGGTGTTCAAACCAATCTCCGGATTGTTACCTTCCTTACCTTTTTAGCACTTTCTCCTCCTATCCCACTCGCTTATCATTCGCTTAGCAGCTATCATTTCGTCTGAGTAAAGAGATAGTTGTGTTTCGCATGAACGAGGAACCGGGATTCGAACCTGGGACGTTTATCTATCTACTTCTACATGGGATACTCTGCAAATCACATTTAACTGCCTGGCAGAGGGTTCATCGAACCACCTTTATACTATCTATCTCCCATTCCATTCTCGAATAGCGCGCGGGAAGAAAGAACACCTGATTCTCTCCGTTCGATCTCTGATTTCTCGTATATCATTCTGATGATCTTTTCTACATATTTTACTGGGAGTCAACAATATATTTTGGCATTCGGAGGAGAATGTTGGTGATCGGAGTTTCGTAAGTAGACCACGCGCAGCGATAAGCGCCGTTGTTATAATGATTCCCATCCCAGATCTTGTATCATTCCTTTAACGCGGTCTCCCCTGTATCATGAAAATAAGAATCAGCTGCTCTTCTTTGGACTCTTTCGATGTCCTCCGTCAAACCCACTGATAAGGATCCCATACTGGGTAGCAATACTCCAAACGAGGACGGACAAGCTTAGTGTATGCAGTCTCTTTAGTAGTTCTATTGCATCTTTTAAGGGTTCTGTTAGTAAAACGCAATCTCTGGTTCACCTTTCCCACGACATTATTTACGTGTTCTTTCCAGTCTGAAGTAAAAGTAATTGTGAGGTATATCTTGGAGTTTACGGCCTTCACTTTTGATTGATTTATCTTGTAAACAAAGTTTAACGGATTTCTTTTCGTACTCATGTGGACGACTTCACACTTCTCATTATTTAGAGTCAATTGCCAATTTTTACACCATACTCATATTCAGATAGTTCTGCAGTTGGTTTTGATCTTCAGATGATTTTACTAGACCGTAAATGACTACGTCATCTGCAAACAACCTAAGAGAGCCCCTAAATCGTTTATGTAAATAAGGAACAGCAGAGGATCAATAACACTACCTTGTGGAACGTCGGATACCACCTCTGTTTTTAGTCGATGCTTTACCATCGATTACTCCGAACTGTGTCCTCTCTGACAGGAAATCCCCTATCAAGTCGCAAATTTGGGGCGATATACCATAACCACGCAATTTGATTAAAAGCCGATTCTGAAGTACGGTGTCAAAAGCCTTCTGGAAATAAAGAAATACGGAATCGATTTGCGAACTCTTCATCTGAGTAAAGATGTGGCATCTTTTAAGGGTTCTGCCAACAAAACGCAGTCTCTGGTTCGCCTTTCCCACGACATAATCTACGTGTTCTTTCCAGTTTGAGTAGAAGTAATTGTAATTCCTAGGTATTTTGTGCAGTTTACGAGTTTCACTTTTGAGTGATTTATCTTGTAAACATAGTTTAACGGATTTCTTTTCGTACTCATGTGGACAACTTCACACTTCTTATTATTTAGATTCAATTGCCAATGTTTACACCATATTGATATCTTATTCAGATCGTTCTGCAGTTGGTTTTGATCTTCAGATGATTTTACTAGACGGTAAATGACGGCGTTATCTGCAAACAACCTAAGAGAGCTACTTAGATTTCCCCCTAAATCGTTTATGTAAATAAGGAACAGCAGAGGAGCAATAACCCTACCCTGTGGAACACCCGATATCACCTCTGTTTTAGTCGATGTCTTATCATCGATTACTACGAACTGTGTCCTCTCTGACAGGAAATCCCCTATCCAGTTGCAAATTTGGGGCAAAATGCCATAAACGCGCAATTTGATTAAATGCCGTTTGTGAGGTACGGTGTCAAAAGCCTTCTGGAAATCTAGAAATACGGAATCAATTTGAGAACCCTTGTCGATAGCACTCATCACTTCATCACAGATGTCATGAAGTTATCTCGAAGTTATCAAAGTTTCGATGAAGTATACAGCTCTTGCTTTGAACTTAACAAAAAAGTTTGATGTCGGATTTCAAAATCTCAAAATATTTCAAAGATTTCTTTAAACCTTGGTGACGGTGTTCTAACAAACGCCTTTGTCAGAAAGAATAGCTTCGCACAAAAAGTGTTATATTAGTGTACAGTAAAAAATTATTTCATTGGTCGTGTAGAAGTTTTGGGGTGTTACTTATATCGAAATATCCACTTCGGCCAATTAGATAGCTTTCTTGTAGTGTCCCAATGCAGCCATGCTTTTCTTTTCTTCCTCCTTCTTCCTTCTATCTTAAAAGGCCAGACAACTGCCTATTTACTTCTATCAAGTATTGCTCATGCATGAACATGATTTTCAGGAGGGTTGGTTTAGAACATCTATGAACCGTGATATAGAGCACCCACCCTCATTTTCAAAAGTCTGCGCCTGTGTCTCTGATTCTGGTTCCAAGGCCCGCAATCGAAAGTGGGGGCCATGCTGGCAACTGGTAAATATCTCGCTTTTCGAACGAACCTAATATGACAGCTGAAATTTTTTTCACGTACAATACTTATCCCTTATAAATCTACTTTAAAATATTGCGTTCAGGGCGTATCTAAGAAAATATTATTTTAATGTTAAAGAAATCGAACCTGAAACCATATCTGTAGCCACCAGACAAATACTTCAACTGTCAAAGAATATGAGGGCTGAACTATCGAAAGACGAAGCAGCAGCACACTTTTTTGACATACTTTTCAAATATGCGAAGGTACATACCCTACTGAGCACACGACGCCTCATCGATCTCAACAATCATTTCCGCAACATAGCCAACACTGAAAACGAGCTAATCGGCCACATTTACCCCGACATTGTTTCCTAATTTCACCAATTCGGAGTGGCTATTCGAAAGGGCGATTTTGGCAAAGAAAAGTAATATTGTCGACAATATCAACTTTAACATTCAAAAGAAAATTCCCGGTGAAGAGAAAATATATAAAGCAATCGACATGATGGTGGACGTTGAAGAAAGTGTAAACTTCCCTGTAAAATTTCTAAACTCTCTACGAGTACCAGGAATGCCGTTACACTGCCTTCGACTAACAATTGGATTCCGATTAGACTACTACGAATTCTTAACACGCCAAAACTATGTAATGGAACAAGGATGAGCGTCAAACAGCTGTCAAATCACATAATCAAGACTGAGCTTATGACTGGAAAAGAAAAGGGACACACAGTATTTATCCCTAAGATTCCACTGATCTCTACTGAACTGTCAATCCAGTTTAATAGACTACAATTTCTCATAAAATTAGCTTGTAGTTTTACTATTAATAAATCACAGAGAGAAACTTTAAATTATTGAGGCATCAATCTTGAAGACTCCTGCTTCTCTTACAGTCAACAGTATGTCGCTTGCTGTAGAGTAGGAAATCCGAAAAATTTGTATCTATACACTCCTGATAACAAAATGAAAAATGTTGTTTATAGAGAAGTATTGAAATAAATATTAAAAATATACTGCCAATATTTTATTCCTCTATTATTACACTGTTTATCATTTTATTCTAACTACAACAAAACTTTATATCATGTCCCAATGCAAAGCTAAGTACTGCAGCTAATTATGTACAAAAGTAATTATAAACAAACATCACTCCTTCATCGGCTTGCCCACCACTAGGAGCGCTAGTGTCGTCGCAACTGTCAGTTGGTAACAACTTCCACAGCAGTGAGTGTCGCGACTGTATATGTTAGACTGTGGTTGTAGCCTTTCCACAATGTTATTTAGTCTGTAAATTGAGCATGCTGTGAAGAAATGGAAGGACAAATTTAGAGCAAGAATTAAAGTTTAGGGAGATTATAATGTCATTCTGTCAGAGACAGCAAAGCACCCAGAAGAGCAAATGAACGAAATGGATGGCTCGAGTGACTGTGCTACGAGCACAACATCTGCAACACTTCTCATGGGCTTGATGCCACATCGGTTGGCCCCTATACTTGAAGACAGTGACGAGTTCAGATTCCAGTTATCAAGAGCTGAGGTAAGGTTAGAGTGTGGCGCCATCGACCCAGCTTGTGAAGAAGGCGCTGTCCAAACTATTAGTGGCTCCATAAATGTAAAAATAGCTCACACCATGTAACATCGATCAGTTGAACCCGTTTAATGTTCGAGTATTATAACATTTCTGGAGACTGGAAATGTCTTTTGTGAGGTATCGGTTCATCTCACGTCAGATAGAGACCGTGTTTCTGGACATCCGCAAGGGTTTCGATACCGTCCCTCACCGTCGCCTGATAAATAAAATGCGAGCATATGGAATGTCACACAACTGTGTGATAACAGAACGAGTCTTCAGACGTTATAGTGATTTCAGGCGTGTCCCAGAATAGTGCTATAGAAACATTGCTTTTCACAATACACAACAGACATCTTGGTTAGCATCTGAAGTTCAATTACGCATTTTGCGGATAATGCCGTAGTATATCGAGAAGTCGCATCTCTGGAAAAGGGAAGCAGGAAGCAGAAGGATCTGCAGCGAATTGACGTGTGGTGCAGGGAATGGTAATTGAGCCTCAACACAAACAAGTGTAATGTGTTGCGTTTACATAGGAATATCCTTTATTATGTAACTAAGCAATAGCGCAGCCACGGGGGGCACCTCTCAAAGATTTTGTAATTTTATTATTTTTATTTTTTTCATTGTTTATTTTTTTAAACAGGTCAGCACCGGAAATTTGAGATAGTACACATGTAATAAATCACAACGTAACTATAATTTGCCAAGCAAAAGTGAAGGTGACAATGGGTCGCCAAAGTGATGCCGCCACTGACAACGTGCATTAGTTTCCTGAATAGATACTAATAAATAGGCTACTAATTACAAGATATTTCAAAAATGAAATTGTAACGCTGATTTTCACTCTTTTAAAACATTGCACATCATGACAAAACCGCCAGACGTATTATTCCTGTTTTAAGCGACATGAAACATTAGCTCCACACGGTGGCGCAGCCAGGATTTGGTTCTGGGGAGGGGGCTATTTTTTTTAATAAAGCCCATTGACTTTTTTAAACTATGACTTATTTTTACACTGTTTGCAATTTAACCGATTATACTACGAAAACAATTGCACAAGAAATAAAATGAGTGGGCTCGCATTAATTTGAAAGTGGAAGAGGAACAACGAGGTGTATATAATCTTCTCGTAAAATAATTAAGCAGCTTCAACGTTACTAGCCAAAGAGAAAGGTCTTTACAGTTTAATTAACAAGACACTCTATGTGTAAAAAATTGATCTAAAATAACACTATTGTTGCACTTAACCTTTAACTAACGTGGTGGCAAACATGGGTCACTAACACCGTAGTGCGGTTAATCTGACCTCTCACTTTTAAGGTTGGTGTAATGTTAACTATTTGAACACCTTTGAAATTCCCTGTTTTGCATATGAAACAAAGTAAATAATACAATAACGTTAAATAATTATTGATAAACTGGCATTCAGATATGTTTACTGCACATCTCGTACACTAATACATTTATATGTTTTCCATTAGCTAATAATGACAATAAAGCTTTGATACATTTTGTATATTTTCTTGAAGAACTAATGAAACAGGAAATGTAACGTTTTTAACTTCAAGAAATAACTCTTGAAAAATCAGAGCAGTCCAAATACGTTTTCACAACAGTCCTTGCAGACCTGGAAACACAGGATTACCATATGTTCATCGTCAAAAACGAGGACACTTCATACAAAAAAAGAGGACATTTTACTGTAACATAATGTAATTTACAACTTTATTAATGATCAACTTAAACTCCTACAACTATAAATTAAAACATTGTGTGGTTGTTGGAAAACAAAATATTATGAACCTTGACAGTTTATTCATCATAATTGTATCAGTCTTGTCTTTTTCACTTTTGAACCAACTATATTTGGAGAACGACGAAATCTCTCTCAAGAAATTTTTGTTTTTCAACACGTACAGATAAAAGCTCAGGCATTTCAAATGTTCGAAATTATACGGCCCACATGAAGTAGCTTTTATATTTTCTATTTAAACTCCCTTCCTGTCTTTTGTCCACTGTGTGTTCACCAGAGAAAACACACGTTCTGTGATAGCATTATGACTAGGTATAGAAAGAAAGAATTCTACAATTTTTTTTTTTTTGCAATTCAGCATAACTAGCAACAGTCTATGATTGAGTGAATTATACATACCACACTTCAGCTGCTGGTATGTTCAATTTTTTTAATATTTTTTTATATTATCATTCTCTTTATTTTTCCAAGAGCACATCATTTAACAGTGACTTTGTTTTAGGCATTTTGTATTTAAGTTCATAATTTATTTTGAAGTAAAATGCTACCTACAATCTCGAACACACAATATAGCTAAAAAGTATATCAAAGCCACAAAGTATATAAAAAGCAACACCAAAGAACATAATTCAGAATACACTGATTGAATTCAGGATAGACAACCGGGTCTCATCGCAGAGAAGTTACGAATCGTTTTCAACTGTCAGATTCATGCGGAGAGCCAAATTGTGATCGGAAATTTCGCTCTGTGTATGTGCTTAATAGTTGCGAACAGTTTGGAACTGCAGTGCTAACGAACCCGTTATCGCAATGATACAAAAATAAATTTTCTTTTCCGGAACCCAAAAAAAGAGGGCAATTAGTAGAACTTTATAAATTCCGGCCGGACACTTTTTCTTCCTTCAAAAAAGAGGACTTGTCCGGGGAAAATAGGACGTATGGTAACCCTATGGAAACAGCACTGCATGCATGTTGGCCTCTTGGAGATGTAGCAAACATGCCAAAACTTCCTTTTCTTGCTGGCTGGGCAGATTCTGCAGGTTGTCCTATTCCTAGGACCTAATTCTGCGTCCACTGCTTCTTCTGTTGGGGTATCGGGCCCTAAAATTCGGCCCTAAAATTCCTGCGGAAGTCGCGGGTTCGGAGCTCGCTTTTGCACATGTTTCAGCACGGGCCAGCTCTTTCAGAAAGATACCGCTGTCGACAGGAGCTTCATCTGATTCAATCTTCTGAAGAACATATGCATTTCTCACCTTCTCATTTCGGTTTGAAGTATTCACACATTGTCTGCTACCTGCAGCAGATTCTTTACCTGCAAAATTACTCGGTTCCTTCATGTTTCAAAAGCTTTGAAATGGAAAATATTGAGGATATGTAAGGAAACTAATAGCAGAGAAAATTACACAAACAGCGTAGTGCGATCAAAATGACCGCGAGCTATTTTCGAAAGGACGTCACTCATGTTGCAGAAGCTCAGGCATAACATCACCGCTTTGCCGGTCCACTCACAACTAAACTTGAAGCTAACGAGCCGATGGGCGCGGTAATGGGTAGGGAAATTGCTAAATCGCAATAGTTGGCGAAAGCGCGTGGTCAGATAGACCGCACCACGTTAGTTAACGGTTAAGATTCCACTCGGTGGTGCCGCTGACCTGCGTATGAACAATCGGCTCGTAACTTCAGCTTAGCAGTAACAATGGCGGCAGCATCAAAGCTGGCCGTGGCAGCATTAAAGCCGCTCACAGTAACAGCAGCACACGTTCTCAGTGGCGGCATCACGTTGGCGACCCACTGTCACGTTAACTTGTGCTTGACAAATTATGTAGTTACTTTGTGATTTATTACATGTGTTCTATCTCAAATTTCCGGTGCCGACCTGTTAAAAAAATAAAGAATGAAATCAGTAAAAAATAATAAAATCACAAAATCTTTGGGTAGGTGCTGGGGGAGGGGTTCTTCAGCCCCATTAGAACCCCTCCCCCTCCATTGACTGCGCCACTGGCTCTACAATACGAACACTTCTCCGAAACTTGGAAATATGGCGGAGGCAGGCTTTATTTTTTCAACGTAAGGGCGTCGTCTCCCAGTATTGTAACATCCTTGCTGCTAACAATGGCTTTTATACTTGCTGTGACATACTGACATGGAAGCTCTATTGTCTGAATACTTTTCAAATAGCGTTATTCGGATAGAATTTTTCTCGTAATTTGCATCTTCAAAATATTTTTTTACAAACAAAATGTTTTATATATTTTCGTTAAATAATATTGCTAGTATGTTTGTTTGTGTGGACGTCTTCCGCGCCGGCCGCAGTGGCCGAGCCGTCTGCAGCGCGCCAGTCACAGTCTGCGTGGCCGCTACGGTCGGCGGTTCGAATCCCCCCTCAGGCATGGCTGCTTGTGTCGTCTTTAGTATAAGGTAGTTCATAAGTAGTATGTAAGTTTAGGGACTGATGACCCGCAGTTAAGTCCCTTAAGCTAAACAAACATTTGAACATCTTCCGCAGCAGCTGTTAAAATTGACTATAAGGGGTAATACGCATTGTGCTGACTGCAAAGGCATTTATTTTACACACATACATATATTGCTAGACTGGCAATGCAGTACACAGTATCATTGGTGTCAGTGAAGTCTCGCCGCCATAATTCTATACTATAAAAGTGTAAGCAGTCATGTATGTTATTTCAGAAAACAGTCGTAAAAATAGGCTGTAATTTTTTCAGCTGGAGTAAGCTTTGACACATACTGTAATGAGTTGCATTGATTTGTTGTTAGCTATTTCATTCAACTTCGCATTTTCTTTCAGCAGTATGGTCATTATAAAAATGTTGTTTATAGTGGACAACACGTCTCCTTATTCTTTTGAGAGTTCTTACGAAATCTACAGCATTCTTTGACTTGACACATTCAATAATCAGTCGCGTTTCCTGTTTTTATTAAACTGTTACGTAACCATACGTAACACGTTCTTCTCGTAACAAGATTCGACAATGTAGGCCTATACTATTTCGGAAGTGTTAGCTCAATTGCAAATCATGTTCAAAGCAACTAGTCAAGCTTACACTGTCATATCATGTATGAGAAGATCATAACAGTAGCGTACGGAAACTTTTTGTCGTGAGGTGAGACAAGATGGCGGCACCAGGCTTCAGTCACTGAGGCAAGTTTGCCAGTCTAATAATGTATGTTTGTTTCGCTTTTTATTTTAAAAGCATCTTCTGTGGTGCGTATATGATACAAAGGAATGTACAATTTGTTTTGTACGTATTAATTAAAAACTGTTGTTTTTTGTGCACTTTAGGGCTATGTATTTTTAAATCTATATTCAGTCTACTCCCCGTAGTGAAGACGAGTGACTATGGACGGGCCAAAACTTTTGGCTCCGGCCAATGAGAACTCGCTAGCTGTCAGCCAATGAGATGCTGCGTGTTTCTTAAGCGGAGATTAAAAATAAATAAATAAATAAAAATTAAATTTTTTTTTTATAAAAACATCTTGATTAATCTATACCTAACTTTCTTAAGGCTACGCTACAGATCACTTTTTTAAAGTTAAAATTGGTTAGGTATAGGTTAAACAAGAGGCTTTTTTTCTTAGTACCGGTACGTGAGTTAATAAACACGCAGCATGTCATTGGCTGGCAGCTAGCAAGTTCTCATTGGCCGGAGCCAAAAGTTTTGGTCTGTCTATAGTCACTCGTGTAGTGAAGAGACAAAACGAAAGGCATTTCTCTTAAAACGGGTGATATTCAAACTGTACGCAGTTTCAAATAAGTGAAGTGATAACAAATTAAACTGAAAAAACTACACACAAACAGACGAAAGTGCTGTACGCAACCAGAAAACACACGTCAGGAACCAACCAACTCCAGCCAACAAGACGGAGAAACAGCAGTGACATGTGAAGGACAGACAACACCGTCAGTAGACTGAATATCAATTTAAAAACACATAGACCTAACGTGCACAAAGTATTTAAAAACGGTTTTTAATCTGTATATACAAAACAAATTGTACTATTTAGAGACCATAGAAGATTCTTTTAAAATAAAAAGCGAAACGCTTCTGGTGTAAAAATAAATGTCTTAATTGCAGTCAGCATAAGACGAATTACCGTTTATAGTCAACTAGCTAAAAACCCAGTTTTGCCCGGGTATTTATTTATTAGTATTTCTCCTATCCCTTCTCTCTCTGTCCATCTTTTTTTTCTGAAAACAAGTTATATTTATCTGAGAATATATAAGAAATAAGGCTGTCTTGCATAATGTGCAAAATTATACGTGCAGTAGCCAAACAAAGAACGATAGCAATCAAACTTCGAATGGCATATAAAATTCGCACTATCTCATATTTATTGAGTTGTCTGTTGTACAGTTCTATAATTTTGAGGTATATATTAATTTGTATAGCTGCAGTATGTCTATAAAATGTGTTGCGAATACAATTAGTAGTAAAGAAGTAACAGATTAAAACTCGGTGAGTTTTCTATGAAAGTTACTGTTTATGTGTCCGCCTCGGTAGCTCAACGGTAGCGTCGCTACCACGCTAGAGGCCCGGATTCGATTCCCGGCAGGGGCTGGATGTTGTGTGTTGTCCTAATCATCATCATCTCATCATCATTGGCACGTAAGTCGCCCACGCGGCGTGAAATAAAAACACTTACACTAAGGCGGCCGAACAATCCCGCAAGGGCTCTTCCAGCCAAGAAAGCCATACGCTCATTTCATTTCCACTGTTTATGTGCTCCTAACTCATGACTGTGTCGTACTAATGATACAATTTAGAAGGTACACTCAACTATGTGCGTGTATACTGTAAAATTTCCTATGGTTACAATTTTTAGTTTATAAATTATAAATTGTATCGTCATACCGAATGCCGTAGTTTTAGTACATGAACAGCGGAAAAGTAGTAAGCGCGAAACTTTTTCCTTTCATAATTTTCCTATGGTTGTCAGCGAGCAAAAATATAATACAGGTTTGAAATTATCTTGAAAGTTTGTTGCAACTCGCTAAGTACTGTCATTCTCATACAGTGTGTGAATAAAGTCTGGTCGCATTATGTGGCAGTTTCTTGCAACTATATTGTTTATGACGTCGTATATCGTGAACCACGTGTCGTATGTGATTCTTACCGCGACAGCATTTTTACCTCACGGTGAGGAATATGAAATCGGTCAAGTGGTTTAGGAGGAAATGTGGAACACTTAGTTTGATGCAGCAGTTTTTCGCGCAGATCATTGTTTATGACGTCATATCTCGTGTTGTACGTGATTCTAACACTTACGGTGACCGTTCTCGTGGATTGAAGCTTATGTGTGCAAAATTTCATAAACATTGGAAGAAAACCCGGCGTTGCCCGGGTATTTATTTATTCCTGCCATTTCTCAGGTATATATTCATTTGTATAAGGGCTGTATGTCTGTAAGATCTCTTGGGAATAAAATTAGTAGTAAGGAAGTAATAGATTAAAACTTGATGCATGATGGGGCGGTTTTCCATCAACATTACTGTTTATGTGCGCATATCTCATGAACTACGTGTCGTACTGTGATTCAATTTTGACAGTACACTCAATAAATTGTTGCGTCATACGGAAAACCGTAGATTTAGTCCATGAACAGCGGAACGTTACTGTTTATGTTCTCATATTTCATGAACTACATGTAGTGCTGTGATACAATTTAGAACGTACATTCAACTATGTGTGTGTATACTGTCTGTAAAATTTCCTGCGGTTACAATTTGTAGTGTACAAATTATAAATTGTAACATCATACCGAGTGTCGTAGGTTTTCTCCATAAACAGCGGAAAAGTAGTCAAAGAGAAACTTTTTACCTTTCATCATTTTGCTATGCTTGTCAGCGAGAAAAAATTTAATAAAGGTTTGATTAAATTATGTCTAAAGTTTCTTGCAAGTGGCTAAGTACTCTGTCTCATATAGCGTATTTATAAAGTCTCGCCGCATTATGTGTCAGTTTCCTGAGATATCTGAACCATGTGTCATATGTGATTCTTAACCCTGCAGCAAATGTTACCTCGGGGTAAGGAATGAGTGTACCAAATTTGGTTGAAATCGGCCCAGTGTTTTAGGAGAAAGTGAGCAGCATTGTCGCTAAATGCAGCAGTTTTTCGCGCATCTCATTGTTTATGACGTCATATCTCGTGAACTATGTCATACGTGATTCTTACCATAGGCTCCGACTTTTGAATATCTTGGGGTATGCTCAGTGGCGTTTCCAGGAGAGGGGCGGTTGCGTCTACATTTTTCCAATTACAAATACAAAGGTAAGTTTAAAGTAATGTTTTATTTTTATTTTGGTAGTATTTCTTCTTTTTTTGCTTCATCTGATGTTAATTTAGGACCATTTTAATCTCTGAGAGGGGAAAACTAATTTTTTAATACACGGTAAAGCAATTAACAGCCGTTAATTTCAATTTTACGTTCTACAGATACTGGGCGGGTTTTGCGACCATTTGAACCTGTTTATCCCGTTGTAGTAACAACTAAAATCATTTTCATAGTTTTCGTCTTCTGAGACATGCATATCAGATGATGATGTGTATATATTGGACATACTGTGTTCACTATTGCGAATACTTACATCGGATTGTCTTCCTGGCTTCATTCTTCTGCAGATTTATTTTATATACAGTATTACCAAAATAGTCCATAAACACTTATTCTGTCATACGATATCTGTCGATAACAAAGGTTCACAAACCGTTGTTACATCACACACCAATTCAGTAAACACGATGAAAAATGTCACGACTTATATTTAAACGATTCCTAGAAGACAGTTGACTTCTAAGAGAATACATAACTTTAAATTATTTGTATAAACATTTTCATCGTATCCTACCAAACCCACATCATTTCTAGTTATTGAATGCAACAATTAAAGGTTGCTCCCTTCAGTTTACAATATTGACACAACAAGCGGCATTCCATTAACATTAAGACTATTTAGAAAAAGGTCACATCACTCTCTTGTCAAAGTGGATTTTAATCCTTACGAATTCAATTAGTTGTTTGTTGTAAGATAATCTTTTCACAGCTGTGTTTTACAAAACTCAGCCGCCCATCAATGGGATGGGAGAGTCGGTTATAATTACAGTTAAGAAATATAACGTGAAGTAAAAATAATATCAAAATTTTCAGTGGGGTATGCCGAGCATACCCACTCAAATTTTGGAGTATGCTTGAGCGACCGAGCAAACCCGTAGTCGGCGCTTATGTTTCATACACTTATAGCGAGCGTCCTAGCTTACATGTACAAAATTTAATAAAGATTGGAACAAAACTGTAGATTTGTATGCAACACGTACACACAAACATACGGACACTCGCTTTATATATTAGATTGCCGGTACTTTTACACTGATGTAAGTGGCATGGGTGACGATAATGCACTAATGGCCATTAAAATTGCTACACCAAGAAGCAAGGCAGATGATAAACAGGTATTCATTGGACAAATATACTAGAACTGACGTGTGATTACATTTTCACGCAATTTGGGTGCATAGATCCTGAGAAATCTGTAGCCAGAACAACCACCTCCGGCCGTAATAACGGCCTTGATACGCCTGGGCATTGAGTCAGGCAGAGCTTGAATGGCGTGTACAGGTACAGATGCCCATCCAGCTTCAACACGATACCACAGTTCATCGAGAGTAGTGACTGGCGTATTCTGCCGAGCCAGTTGCTCGGCCAGCATTGACCAGACGTTTTCAATTGGTGAGAGATCTGGAGAATGTGCTGGCCAGGACAGCAGCCGAACGTTTTGAGTATACAGATAGGCCCGTACAGGACCTGCAACATGCGGTCGTGAATTATCGTGCTGAAATGTAGGGTTTCTCAGGGATCGA
Organism: Locusta migratoria; assembly: GCA_026315105.1. Taxonomy (NCBI): domain Eukaryota; kingdom Metazoa; phylum Arthropoda; class Insecta; order Orthoptera; family Acrididae; genus Locusta; species Locusta migratoria. Next base: position 163,936,982 of record CM048746.1, read on the forward strand.
ATGAAGGGTAGAGCCACGGGTCGTAACACATCTGAAATGTAACGGCCACTGTTCAAAGTGCCGTCGATGCGAACAAGAGTGACCGAGACGCGTAACCAATGGCACCCCATACCATCACGCCGGGTGATTCGCCCGTATGGCGATGACGAATACACGCTTCCAATGTGCGTTCACTGCGATGTCGCCAAACACGGATGCGAACATCATGTTGATGTAAACAGAACCTGAATACATCCGAAAAAATTACGTTACCCAGGTTCGTCGATGCGTACACCATCACAGGCGCTCCTGTCTGTGATGCAGCGACAACGGTAACTGCAGCCATGGTCTCCGAGCTGATATCCATGCTGCTGCAAATGTCGTCGAACTGTTCGTGCAGATGGTTGCTGTCTTACAAACGTCCCCATCTGTTGACTCAGGGATAGAGACGTGGCTGCATGATCCGTTACAGCAATGCGGGTAAGATGCCTGACATCTCGACTGTTAGTGATGCGAGGCCGTTGGGATCCAGCACGGCGTTCCGTATTGCCCTTCTGAAGCCACCGATTCCATATTCTGCTAACAGTCATTGGATCGCGACCATTGCGAGCAGCAATGTCGCGATACGATAAACCGCAATCGCGATAGGCTACAATCCGACCTTTATCAAAGTCGGAAACGTTGTGGTACGCATTTCTGCTACGTATGTCCCGCGAAACGAGCACAAGATAAAATTACAGAGATAAGGACCCACACGGGTACTTACTGACAAAGGTTTTTTTCTTTTCCCGCTAACCATTCTCGACTGCAATAGTAGGAGGTGGTGACATGGTACACAAAGTACTCTCGGCCACACGCCGTGAAGTGGTTTGAGTCGTGTGGCTGTCGGTATAGGTGAACAGGGGTCCCGCTAGGACCCGAGCGACCTTCGGCCGTTCCTGCCAGGTGTTGGTACTCCTGTGTGTAGTAGTGTCGCAGGCTCAGTGACTGGGATGGGCTTGTGTGCAGTGGGCCGGCAGTTACGCGGCATCTGTCGGCTGGAGTCGCGTGCGTCACGGCGCGGCTCGCAGTGCGGCGAGGCGCCGAACGATCAATAGCGCTGCGTGTCCGAGGGAACCGCCCCAGTATTCCCCATGACGTCACACTTGTTGTCCGTCATAGGCCTTACCAGCTGTCCCTCCAGGGATTTGGCTCTACACGCAGGCGTTCATATCTGACTTGGAAAACCGACCCTATGTCAGTCTCCTGGCCATTAAAACTGCTGCACCACGAAGACGACGTGCTACAGACGCGAAATTTAACCGACAGGAATAAGATGCTGTGATATGCAAATGATTAGCTTTTCACAACATTCACACAAGGTTGGCCCCAGTGGCGACACCTACAACGTGCTGACATGAGGAAAGTTTCCAACCGATTTCTCATACACAAACAGCAGTTGACCAGCGTTGCCTGGTGAAACGTTGTTGTGATGGCTCGTGTAAGGAGGAGAAATGCGGACCATCACCTTTCCGACTTCGATAAAGGACGGATTGTAGCCTGTCGCGATTGCGGTTTATTGTATGGCGACATTGCTGCTCGCAATCCAATGACAGCAGAATATGGAATCGGTGGGTTCAGGAAGGCAATACGGAACGCCTTGCTGTATCCCAACGATCTCGTATCACTAGCAGTCGAGATGACAGGCATCTTATCCGCTTATCCGCATGGCTGTGACGGATCGTGTAGCCACGTCTTGATCCCTGAGTCAACAGGTGGGGACGTTTGTAAGACAACAACCATCTGCACGAACATTTCGACGACGTTTGCAACAGTATGCACGATAATCTCGGAGACCATGGCTGCGGTTGCCTTTGACGCTGCAACACAGGCAGGAGCGCCTGCGATGGTGTACGCAACGACGAAACTGGGTCCACGAATGACAAAAGTCATTTTTTCGGTTGAATCCAGGCTCTGTTTACAGCATCATGATGGTCGTATCCGTGTTTGGCGACATCGCGTTGAATGCACATCGGAAGCGTGTATTCGTCATCGCCATTCTGGCGTATCACCCGCCATGATGGTACGGTGTGCCATTGGTTACTCGTCTCGGTCAATGGTGGCCGTACAACTGGCTCATTACAATACACCAGTCAACACTCTTGATGAACTGCGGTATCGTGTTGAAGCTGCATGGGCACACGCACACGCCATCCAAGCTCTGTTTGACTCAATGCCCAGGCGTATCAAGGCCGTTATTACGGCCAGTGGTGTTTGTTCTGGGTACTGAGTGCTCAGGATCTTTGCACCCAAATTGCGTGAAAATGTAACCACATGTCTGTCCTAGTATAATATATTTGTATAATGAAAAGCCGTTTATCATTTGCATTTCTTCTTGGTGTAACAATTTTAATGGCCAGTAGTGTTATAAAGCAATGTTGTTCCAGTCGTTTAGTGTAACTAATAGCGCCCTCTGCGGTGGAGACGTGCTAAAGTCGATGCCGTGCTGTTACCGAAATCAATCGAGGTAGTTGTCCACTATCATATCCCATTAACGCCAAACTGCGCCTAATGCTTACATTCGTCGGACGTCCCACGATGATTTCTTCGATTATTTTCACAGTGTGTCTTGTCTTTTAGCACTAAAAACTGTACGCAGACGCCGCTGCTGCCAGCAACTGCGTTATTCTTTGTGTGAGATAATGTCTGAAAAATGTCGTATTCTTGCCACACTCTCGAAATATTGAATCCCCAAAGATTTCGGAACTGGAATATCTTATGTCTCAAGCTGCAATTACGATTCCAATTTCAAAAAAGTCTCATTTTACATAACTCACCGGAGTACAAAGCTCTACCAATGCAGAGCCATTTCATACCTCATGTACACGATGCTACCGCCGTTTGTACTGTGCATATCGCAATCCCAGGACTTCTCTCACTTCAGTGTATCTTGTTATATTAAGCAGAGTGTCCGTGTATTTGTGTGTTTATTTGCGTGTACGTATTGCATAAACATGTACAGTTTGGCTACAATCTTCATGAAATTTTGCACACTTAAGCTTCAATCCATGAGGTCGGTCACCGTAAGTATAAAGATCACGTACAACACATAGTTCACGAGATATGACGTCATAAACAATGAGAAACGAGACAAACTGCTACAACACGCGACAATGTTGCATGTTTCCTCCTAACCCACAGGATCGATTTCAATAAAATTCGATACACATATTCCTTACCGTGAGGTAACAGTTGCTGCAGGGTTAAAAATCACTTACGACACGTGGTCCAGGAGACATATAGTCATAAACAATAGGAGTTGCGACAAACTGACACATAATGCAACGAGACTTCTTTATTCATACACTGTACGATAATGAGAGTACTTAGCGAGTTGCAACAAACTTTCAAGATAATTTCAAATCGTTATTATTATTTTTCTCGCTGACAACCATAGCAAAATTTTATGAAAGGAAAAAAAGTTTCTCGCTTACTACCTTTCCGCTGTTCATTCGGTATGCCGTTACAATTTATAATTTCTACACTACAAATTGTAGCCGCAGGAAATTTTACAGATAGTATACACACATATAGTTAAATGTACCTTCGAAATTGTATCGCAGTACCACAAGTATTTCGTGAGATATGACCAAATAAACAGTAACAGTCATGGAAAACCGAGTCATCACGCACCAAATTTTAATCTATTACTGCTTTATTACTAACTGTTTTCGCAACAGATTTTTAGACATAGAAATGAATATATACTTGAAAAATTATACAGTTGTACAACATATAACAATAAATAAGAAATCGTATGTACTGCGATAGGTAAAAACGTTTCACATCAAGCACCACGTTTTATTACATTTCAGCTTAAGGAAATTCCTGAAAGATGGCAGTGCTGTTGACAACTCTTTCAACCAACTTTGAACTGTGAAACGCACACGGCTCTCGGAGAAAGCAATAGACTTCTATAGAGCTACAGGGAAAGGAAGAGAATGAAACAGAGAACATCCGATGGCCCATTATTTCGCACAGATCTACCTTTTAACTTCAAGAGACTGGATCGGTTATGTTGCCACCTGTCAGCTGCTGCCTTGTCGGCAATTGGGATTATTACATTTTTTTGAAGTTTGACTATATTTCTCAGATTACTGTTGGTAACACTGCGCCCGCGCGATCGTTTCGAGTATTTGCTCCAGTAAATAATTACAAAAATCGTTGTTTTTAAGCTATATTTAATCGTTTGCAGTTGTTATAAATATAATATAAGTGTTGTTACATTAGTGGAAGTGTTAGTGTAGTGTTAAATAAGGAAAAACGGTGTAAAAAGTTTATTTTACCTGTCGCGCCTATAGCACGTAGTTGTAGGCCTAATTTAACTCGCGCGAATCGTTGTAAACAGTGACTAAAACTTATTTCTAATTACCGATTGTTCTATTTTTCATTCGCGGCGTACAGTAGTTAGGATTTATAAAGTCTGTCAGACGTAAATTTCGTGATTTATCAAAAGTGAATATAGTAATCCGTGTTTATAGGCCTAAATTTTGTTATCGTGAGCGTGTTTTTTTAGGCCTAATTTTTGTTTTCGTGACCGAGTTTCTTTATATCCAGTGCCCTTTCAGTTAATTATATTTGCGTGAACAGATTTTAGTGTATCTTGGTGTAACTTTTACGTTTTAGTCAGTACTTAATCAAGTTTTTACGATTTCTATTTTTACCATGGGTGAGAAGTGCGTGACATGCCGTAGGATCGTTAGTTCCGGGGTGTGGTGTGATGGTTGTAGTGGTTTTTTTTCATTGGGGCGAATGTAGTGGCGTGGGAAATGGGGATGTAAATGAGACTCACCAGTGGTTTTGTAGGATCTGCAATAGAGATAGGAAAATAATGGAACAGGAGGGGAAAATTGCAGCTCTTCAAGTTGAATTAGATAAGGCAAGGGAGACTCTGAGCAGGTTAAGGAGGGAGAAGGGTGAACAGCGGTGGGAAGTGGCAACAGGTAAGGGGGGGAACAGACTTAGGACAGTTTCAGACAGCTTTGTCCTTAATGTGAAAAATAGATTTGACCTGTTGCCTCAGTCAGGATCGGATGAGCCTCATGTAGCTGTAACTGTAGAAAGGACACAACAGACATTCAAAAAGGACTTGAAAAAGGTAGGGAAAACTGAGAAAAGAAAGAAAGTCTTGTTGTTAGGTAGTTCACATGGTAGAGGTGTTGGCCAACTACTGCAGGAAGAGCTAGGACCAGGGTACCAGGTCACAAACGTTTTCAAACCAAATGCGGGCCTGGGTCAGGTAACAGAGGATATAGGTTCTTTATGTAAGGATTTCACAATGGAGGATACCGTGGTTATAGTGGGTGGTCCGGGAAACAGCATTGACAGAAACTGTGAATATTCTATAGAGTGTGACCTGGTGAAGATATCATCGGCAACGAAGCATACTAGTGTGGGATTTGTATCTGACTTGAGTCGCCATGATCGGCCTCATTTGAACTCTTCTGTCAGGAGAGTAAACTTGGAGTTGGAACGGCTACTCATGTCAGATATGGTGTCCCATATTGGTTTGATTCCTGTGGATGATATCTGTAGGTGGGACTATACTAGGCATGGCCTTCACCTCAACAGGAAAGGGAAGGGAAAATTGTCTGGGTTGATTGCAAGTAACTTACGGGGGGGCACTGTCACAAATGGTAAAATACCAGTGGTTACAGGTGTCAGAGGGATGCCTTTTTTAGGATAGGGAGGGGGGGAAGAAAACCAGTTTTGAGAGAGCTTGTAAGACACCCTCAGTTTGGAAAAGCAGATAAACAGGAGATAGATTTTAGCAAACAATGTTTAACAGAAAGTAGTCAGAAACTTCCAGTAAATCTTACTCAAGCCATTAGTATGCAATATCAGTTATCTTTATTACATCAAAATATTCCAGGACTCAGAAATAAACTTGATGAACTACTCATTTGTATTGATGAAATAGATTCCTCTAGCCCAATCGACATAATTTGCCTCTCTGAACATCATGTGGCCACTGGTATAGATATGTTAAACATTCCAGGTTTTAATTTAGCTTCACACTTCTGTAGAGTAGATATGGAGGGAGGAGGAGTAGCCACATTCATTAAAAACTGCTATAAATTCAAGAATATTGATATAAATAAATTCTGTCTAGAACAGCATTTAGAAGCTTGTGCAACAGAAGTAGAATTCCATAACAGATGCTATATAATAGTAACTATTTACCGAGCACCTGCAGGAAATTATAATCTATTCCTAAATCATCTAGAAGCTCTATTGGGTTATTTAACAGGAAGAAATAAAGAAATCCTGGTTGCTGGTGACTTTAATACAGATTTTCTTATGCAGTCCTCCAGTAAAAATTTATTGCAGTCAGTAACTTTGTCTTTCAATCTAACACACACCGTAAACTTTCCAACTAGGGTAACTAAAACCTCTAGGACAGCAATTGATAATATTTTTATAGACAAATCAAAGGAACAAAATCATATCATAAAACCAATAATAAATGGCCTGTCAGATCATGATATGCAGCTCCTTGTTTTAGGTATAGATTCTAAACAGATTATGAAGACTGCAAAATGTACATACAGGAGAGTAGTCAACCCACCAAAAATTGACAATTTTAGAAAACTCCTCAAAGACATGAACTGGAAAGATGTATATAGTGCTAATGGCATGAATGAAAAATATAATGTATTCATTAATAATGTTAGTATCATGTTTGAAAACTGTTTTCCTCTAAAAGTAACACGAATTAAACAGAAGTCTATAATAAAACCTTGGATTACACAAGGAATAAAGATTTCATGTAAGACAAAAAGGAGTATGTATCTATCAGCCAAGAGTAGTTGCAATGATGATGATTTAACTAAATATAAGGAATACTGTAAAATATTAAAAAAAGTTATTCAGGTATCTAAACAAATGCACTATGAAAAGAAGGTAGCAACATCAGGAAACCAAATAAATACAATATGGGATATAGTGAAAGAAGAGACTGGTAGAACCAGAAAGGAACAAGAGCAGGTACGATTAAGAGTAGCTGAGACATTAGTAACTGATGGGCATAGTGTGGCAAATCTATTTAACAAGTACTTTATATCCGTTACTGATAGTATGGGATTGTCTGGGTAAGTAAATAATGCACTTGAAGATTTGAAACTAGCATTTACAAATAACTTCACACACATGAATATGTCAGTCACTTCACCACAAGAAATATCTTCCATAATAAAATCTTTAAAAACAAAGAATTCCAGTGGATACGATGAAATATCAACAAAGTTAATTAAAGCGTGTTCTTGTGAACTTAGCACAATCTTAAGTTATTTGTGTAACCAGTCTGTTATAACGGGAACATTTCCTGATTGGCTAAAAAATGCAGATATTAAACCTCTCTTCAAGAAGGGGGATAAAGAGATACCATCAAACTACAGACCCATTTCACTTTTGCCAGCATTCTCAAAAATTATAGAAAAGGTAATGTACAAGCAGCTTCTCAACCACTTAACTGCAAATGGCATATTGTCTAGAACACAGTTTGGATTTCTGAAAGGTTCCGATATTGAGAAGGCTATTTACACTTTCAGTGAGAATGTACTAAATTCATTAGATAATAAATTGCAAGCAGCAGGTATTTTCTGTGATTTGTCAAAGGCATTTGATTGTGTGAACCATAACATCCTTTTAAGTAAATTAGAATTCTATGGGGTCACGGGAAATGCTGCAAAATGGTTCAAGTCGTACCTCACTAACAGGAAACAAAGGGTGTCAGTGCAAGTGACTAGTGAATTAGGCCAACAGTCATCATCAGGTTGGGAAGAAATTACATGTGGTGTCCCACAAGGATCCATCTTAGGGCCATTGCTTTTTCTTGTGTACATTAATGATCTCTCATCAGTTACACTACCAGAAGCAGAGTTCGTTTTGTTTGCAGATGATACAAGTATTGCAATAAAGAGTACGTCAAGTATATTGATAGAAAAGTCTGCTAATGATATTTTCATGAACATTAATAAATGGTTTAAAGCCAACTCATTGTCATTAAACTTTGAAAAGACACACTACATGCAGTTCAGAACATGCAAGAGATTTCCTGACAGCATATGCATTAAATATGAAGAAGAGCAGATAGAAGAGGTTGACAGAATTAAATTCCTGGGATTACAGCTTGATAATAAATTTAGTTGGGAGGAGCACACCACAGAACTGCAGAAACGACTCAACAAATCCGTATTTTCAATACGAGTGTTATCAGACATAGGAGACATAAAAATAACAAAGCTTGCATACTTTGCTTGCTTTCATTCCTTAATGTCATATGGTATAATATTTTGGGGTAACTCTTCAAGTCAGTCAAAAGTCTTCAGAGTCCAAAAACGTGTAATACGTATTATTTGTGGAGTAAATTCACGGACGTCTTGTAGAAGCCTCTTCAAAGAACTGGGTATATTAACTACTGCCTCTCAGTATATTTATTCCTTAATGAAATTTGTCATAAATAATATATCCCTTTTCCCAACAAACAGCTCAGTTCATACATAAAAGGTAAAGCAGTCAACAATCCGAAGATTGGTTTGAACACCACAGTGCTTTACTAGGCATGGTCCTGTTTGGAGGTGGTATGCCGTTGCCTTCCTCCGACCTTCGAACTGACTTACCCAGCCAGTTATAGGGGGACCTACAGTTTAACGTGGGTTCCGAACCACGGTGCTACTCGGCATTTTTCACATGAGCAGTACTGCCAGAGGTGAAAGAAGTGGAAAGTGACAGATAAAAATCCTAGGACCTGGCGGGGATCGAACCCGCGACCTTTGAATTTGTAGTCTGGCACTCTACCACTGTGCAACCGAGGCGCACCAGTTCATACATACAATACTAGAAATAAAAATGATCTACACAAGGATTTAAAAGCACTTACTTTAGTTCAAAAAGGGGTCCACTACTCAGGAATACACATTTTCAATAATTTACCATCAAGTATACAAAATTTAGCTACAAATAAAGATCAGTTTAAGAGGAACCTAAAAGACTTTCTGGTGGCCAACTCCTTCTACTCCATTAGTGAATTTCTAAATTGTACCAAATGATGCATGCACTCATACTATATTAGTATTATTATATTATCAGCAAAAAAAAAAAAAAAAATCTTAAAAAAATCTTAAAAAATTATGTATCTGTATTTATATTATAAGTGTATGTATTTGTATTTATATTATTAGTATTATTTGTTATTCAACTTGTAAATTTTGTTTCTTGACATGTTCCACATCCACGAGGATCCCCTCAATATGGATCTACGGAACAAATAAATAATCTATCTATCTATCTAGATTCATACACCCTGCTAATACATTAGAATGTTGGACAGCTTCTAAGGTCTCTATGGTCCCAACATAGTCGGTTTTCTGTAATATTTACGCCACAATGGTGTTCGCACAGTACTTGTAGGGTTGTATTATTAAGTGTTGTTCATACGGTTTGTCATTCTTCATTGTATATAAGTTATTTTCCACATACTTTATAGTAAATAGACAATGTAGAGAATTTTGTGAACTGGCCACATATATATACTGTAAGTAGCGCAGTAATTTTTTGGAAGTTCGATTGTCTGCAGGTTTACTGGGATTTCGGTGGGGTTGGGGGGAGGCGAGGGTTTCGCCATTTGCGTTTTTGTGAAAAGGGAGGGGGGAAGTTGACTCTCAGACTGTTTGTTTTTATGTTAGGTGGTCAATAAGCTTGAAACGTTTGTTGTTTGATAGATTAGTTTGGTCATTTATGAGATGTTTCTTTTCTGCTATTGTTTTTTGATTATGGTAGTTTTCTTGAAGGGTGAGCAGGTGTTTTTTGTTGTTGTTTATTCTTAAGAATTCCATGTCTGTGTCTCTGGTGGTGATTTTTTGTTGGTTTTGAGTACGTGTTCTGCAAATGTTGAGTTACTTGTTTTATATTTCCAGGCACGTACATGTTCTTTATATCTTCTATCAAATGTTCTTTTAGTCTGTCCAATGTATCTTCCACCACATGTACTGCATTTCAGTCGGTATATTACTGATTTACTGTATGGATCTGTATTTTCTATTGATTTTGAAAAATATTTTTGAAGTGACTTGTTGGTTTGGTGGGCTATTTTGATGCCTTGTTTTCTGAAAATGTTAGATATCTTGTATGTGTATTTGTGATTCTATGTCTTTGTATACCATCTGTTTTAATTAATTAATTTATTTTTTAAATTATTTTTCTGTCTTTGTGTTGTTCTTGTGTGTATGTCTTGTGTGCTTGTTTGTGTGGTATTCTGCCTTTTTGGTGGTGGTATTGGTGTGTTTATTTGTTTTCAATTTTATCGTTCCACTCTCTCTCTCTCACACACATACACACACACGTAAATTAAATTGTATTTATGTATATAAATACAAATATATAATGTTGGTAACACTCACAGATCACACGAAAAACAAATGAACAGACAAAAACAACATAGCCACACTATAGTGAAGTATAAACAAATCGAAAGGCATTCCATTTAAAACAAAGTGACATGCAATCTGGATGCAGTCAAAATAAGTGAAGGGAAGTGTGTGATGTGCTGTGATGAAACGGAAGAAACGTGACAAAAACAGACGAAAAGTGCTGTACACAGCCGAAAAACACAAGCCATAAGCAAACCAACTCCAGCCAACTAGACGGACAAACAGCAGTGAGATGTAAAGAAGAGAACAACACCGTGAGTAGACCAAATATCAAGTTAAAAACACATAGACCTAACGTGCACAAAGTTTTTTAATAACCGTTTTTAATTTATGTATCGAAAGCGAACTGTACAAACATTTTGTATCATTTACAGACCACAGAACATGCTTTTAAAATAAAAAGCGAAACGTGTCTGGTGTAAAATAAATCCATTTATTGCAGTCAGCATAAGACGTATTACCTCATATAATCAATTCTTTGTGGTTGTCTATTACAATGTACGAGCCTCTTCAATTGTCGTCCAGTCAACAGAAGAGGTCGGCCTGTACGCTTTCGTGCTATACGTGTCCCTTCACGGTCCACTTCACTATCACATCAAGATTGTTTAGGAATGTGTAAATCTCGCTTACAGACTTCGCACACAAGTGACACCCAATCACGTTATCACGTTCGTAGTCCGTGAGTTTTGCGGAGCGTCCCATTCTGCTCCCTCATGATGCCTAATAACTAGTGAGGACGCAACATGGCAGTAGCTGGCAGGACAATGCACCTAATACGAAAAACGGATGTTTTTGGGGGTGTTAGCGAGCATGATCACATAATGTATGTAACTTGGATTGTAGTTTTCTATAAATAATTTTGTATAAATGTGTTGCGATGCTATGTTCATATAACGATAAATTGCCAGTATAGTAGTATTTACTAAGGTCCATGTTTAGGGTTTTTGTAATGCAACACTGATAAGTAAAATCCTGTGTGATGCTGAAAAAAACGAAAACTGACAACGTGGCAGGAAAAGGCGGTAAAGCCCGCTAAAACTTGCTTACGCGCCATCGAATCTGCGACAGTTATGCTAGTGCTTACAATCGTTCAGGTCGGAAGCACAGTGAGCAGTAGTGGCTATTTGGCTTTACGGCATGCAATTTGAAGAGGACTTTACTTCAGTAGCTGCTATAATTTTGCCTCGGAAGACGGGATAAGTACATCGGCAATTTGGTAGCGATTGGCGTATTTATTTCGACGCAAAGAAGTTTGTTAGCGAGCATTTACCAAGACCTCGTATGGTGTATTGTATTAAAATGGGCCCACCACAGTCATAGCTCATCTCTGCACCACAGAACTCTATGCTAGCATGAACTTCATAATTGTGATTATTTTGCAGGATAATAAGTATCTCTGTAAACGAAAATTTATATAAACCGTGATTATCCTAAATGAAATACCAAATAGAATCCTCGCCCGAGAGTATATATATATCCCAATGTCCTTCAAAGTATATTTTGTGAAATCAGTGTTCAGGTTTTGCTAAATTAAGTGTTTTTCGTTCAGTACAAACCATTAAAGAATTGAAGTAAATTGTCAAAGAAGGTTTACGTTTAATTTTATACACTGCGAAATTTTACGATTCCTGTGCAGGCAACTCATATTTCATTCATCATATAAATTGATTACCATCTTATAAATTAACAGACTTTTATTATTCACATTTGTAACTTCATGATTTCTTGAGATCTGGCTAAAGAAGCAGTAGTACAGTATTAAGGCCACCACTCACAATTTGTAAAATACACGTAATTAATCGAGTTAAGGTAGATATAATAGGAATAGTACTGGAAGCAACAAATCAAAGAGTAATTTTGTAATTAGGTGAGAAAAATTTTCAATATTGCTCTGGAACCCTAACTATGAACAGAATTACATAGTGGCAGATATAAAGTCAAAAGTATTAACTGCATACTAAGTACAGTATTATACAGTTTTGTCTTAAGCCAAACAAAACTTGACAATTCTTTTATTGTGAATCTTCAGTTTCTCCCGGCGTATTTGTTACTTGAACAGTCCACGGGTGTACTGCAGGTTCATGGTGTCCAACGGGCACAATATTTCGGAGATCAGACATGTCGCCATAGTCAGGTGGGCTTACGTACTGAGGTCCTGAGGGCGGGCGGCCGTCTTATATCGTCGCTCCGTCGCGCCGCCATGCACGCACGGCGCGGCGTTCTTACGACGACAGCCACGAGCGCCCTCTGCTGCAACTCCGCTCGTGGCCACCACTGAACGACATCGTTCACTTGGGACTGAGATAGGAACCAGTTAACACTTGGGTATCAGATAGGCACCAGTAAAGACTTGGCTATCGGATAGGCACTAGGAATCATCAGTAGGCAGGCCTCTCTCTAATCTATGTATCAGCATTCTGCAGTCAAGAACTATGTAAAAGTTAAGTATTACTAAGTCTCTATGAAATATATAACTCGTTCTAATTTACTCTAGTGTTTCTAGTTTCTGCTGTCCCACTGGCTAGTCACCTCCGTACCTGCACACGCGTGCTTCCTTTATTCCTGTGTCGGTCTCTTTCTACTCGGCCACCGACACCTACGACAACCGGCGGACGAGATACAAAAGCGGCGACGAGGCTGGGACACAAAACTGCTCTGCAACCGCCAACTTGTGCGGATACTTAAGTCGAGTGTGCCTCGGATGTTCACGGCAATCCTTGATGGTGCGCACTGTCTGTACCCATACTGACACGGAATCTCTATATATAAAATGCAATGTTCGGATTGACTGACTAACTGATTGACTGGTTCATCATCGCCCAGCCCAAACCACTGAAGATAGAAACTTGAAATTTATAGATAGTGTTGATCTTACTCTGTAGGCGTCATGTAAGAAGCGATTTTTCGATATTCCGTCCGTAGGGGGGGGGGGGGATAGGGGATGAAACTTTTTTTTTTAAAAATACGTTGCTGTTTAAGCAATTTTGAAGCTAGAACTAAAAAATTTCTGATATTCAATTCAGCGTTGGAATTTAAAAGACACGTGTTTCGGCATTTTTTGAAATTCAACCGATAAGGGCGTAAAATAGGGGACGCAAAAAATTGATTTTCAAAAAGACGTAGCTGTTAACTCAAATTTTAAGCTACAACTACGAAACTTCAGATATGGAATCTTGGTCACGATTAAAAAAAAAGGAGTTTCAGTATTTTTGGAAATTCAGAAAGTAAGAGGATAAAATACGGAATGAAAAATTATTTTTGAAAACACTTTGCTGTTAAGATAATTTTGAAGCTAGAGCTGCAAAATTTAATATTTGTGTTGTTGGTTAGAATTTAAAAAATACGTGTTCCGGTATTTTTGCAAATTGAACCACAAAGGGGGTTAAATTGGAGAGGGGATGTTATTCGAAAATCTGTTGCTATTTAGGCAATTTTGAAGATAGAACTACAAATTTTCGGATTTGAATTCGTGGTTCGAATTAAAAAGACACGTGTTTCGGTATTTTTGGAAATTCGACCAATAATGGGGTGAAATACGGGATGCAAATTTGATTTTCATAAATATGTTGCTGCTCACTCAAATTTCAAACTATAACTACGAAACTTAGGATATGGACTCTCGATCAGGACTAAAAAGTCGCGAGTTTCGGTACTTTTGGAAATTCAACAAATAAGGGGGTAAAATAGGAGATCAAAAATTGTTTTCGAAAACACATGGTTGTGAAGGCAATTTTGAAGCTAGAGCTGCAAAAATTGGTATTTGTATTGTTCGTTGGAACTTAAAAATTACGTGTTTCGGTATTTTTGTAAATTCAACCATTAAGAGGGTTAAATTGGAGAGGGGATGTTTTTCGACAATCCTTTGCTATTAAGGTAATTTTGAAGCTACAACAACATTAATTGGTATATGTTTTCTTGGTTAGAATTAAAAAGACACGTATTTCGGTATTTTCAGAAAACGAATCATTTAGAGGGTGAAAAAGGGGTTGAAACATTTTTTTTGAAAATACGTTGCTACTGAGCCAATTTTGAACCCGGAATTACAAAAATTACATTTGCATACTTGGTTGGAATTTAAAACACATATGTTGCGGTATTCTTCGAAATTCAACTATTAAGGGGTGCCGTAGGCGTTTCAAGTAGTAAAATCAAATGTTCAAATGTTTGTAAATCTTAAGAGACTTAACTACGGGGTCATCAGTCCCTAAGACTTACAAACTAATTAAACTTACTTAAACTAAGTTATGCTAAGGACAAAACAAACACCCATGCCCGAGGGACGAATCGAATCCCCGACGGCGAACAGCAGCGCGCACCGCAGCATGGCGCCTCAATAAGCACGGCCATTCTGCCGCGGCTACAAGTAGTATCACAATGTTTCATTATGATAGTACTTAAGCTATATCTATGAAAATTTATACTAAGAGGGAGAAACAACTGGTGCAGACCAACCAGCAACGTGCGTTAAGCTAGTCTGCTATATGCCGGCCTGTCGCAAACCGCGGTCGTCTTTGACACTTCCCATTAAGGTTCGTGTTTTATTGGACGCCAAAAGAGAGTTTTTACTCGGTGTTTCTTTAATATGCGTCCTATTTTTCCCGATAGTTAGTCAGTGTACGGTATAAAGGCCGTGGCTACCTCTTCCTCCGTGACTTCTTTCTGTTCCTGCTCTGTGGTTATTGGTTCTTGTATGGACCAGGTCAGTAAATTAAGTATCCATGTAAATTGAACATTTAGTTGCCAACATTGGTACACTACTCTGGCTGTGCTGCAAGTAAAATTTAAATAAGATTTAGCACCTAGAGTTTTGATTATTTAATAGAAGTTGTTTGATTCAAAATGTCTGCTTGTGTTGTTTATAGATTTACTAATCATTATGAGCGAAGTCTATAGTTGAAGGAAATGACTTTTCATTGACAAGTAGAAAAGACATTCACAAATTATGATTAGCCTTTTTGTATTGTCTCTCTACTCACTCCACATATTTCTGGGTTAGGAAAAAAATAGTTAAGTATTTTGCAAACGTTAGCACTAAAACATTTTGCAAATAAACAAATATATGAAACTGAAACAAATAAGCATCATTACCAGTAAGCATACAAACACTATTTTCGTAGTTAAAACTTCATCAGCTATCAACGCAGATTCATTATAATAGAAACGAAAATGCGAATCACCCTTTACATATTAATATTGCTCTTTTTGGATAATCGAAATGTATTCATACAAAAATAGTCACATCAAGGAAACAATATGTGTCGTATTACTATTAAGACACTTTAGCACCAACCGGACACCTCCATACCATGTGAGTAAACTTCTTTTGGATTATCTCAGTCACCTTAGCTTTTAATTGAGTTTGAGCCCCGGTATTCGGTATCAGTTCTTGAAGCTGATCGTCTTCGAACTTCTTCCGAAGAGCTGTAAGATATCATCTTCATTAGCTACCGATCTCCGTTTAAACGTATTTAGGCTTCCTGCCAATCAAATACATTTACTGCAAACTTAATGTTTCTTACAACTCCATTGTTCAAAAGACATACTCTACTTTCGTGTTACCATGTTCTCTGAGAGTTTTCCCACTTTTCTTCCCTTCCATATATCTCCTTTGTCAGGTAACACGAAAAAAAAAAAAAAAAGAAAAAAAAAATTTCCAGACAACCTAACACTGTGTTCTGTCTCCACATAACTTATATATTCAAAATAAGTAATGTATTTTGCTTTTATTTTTTCTTAGGAATGCTATATGTTAATTTAGACGAATATCCTGCATACATGCGAGGAGTGGTCCTTGATTTCATGGTTTTCTACCTCGACTGTTATCAAACTCAAGGACAATCTACTTTATCTACAGGGTGGTCCTAAAATATGTGTAAAACCTAAAACGGCCGGTAGAGGGGACCGAAATAAGCAGATTTCGTAGAGGAATGTGTGGTCCGGCCGCGCGGGAGTAGCCGAGCGGTCTGGAGCGCCACGTTGCAGATCGCGCGGCCTCCCGCGTCGAAGGTTCGAATCCTCCCTTGGGAATGGATGTTTGTGCTGTCTTTAGTATAAGTTAGTTCGTAAATAGTTTGTAAGTTTACGGACTAATGACCCCACATTTAAGTACCATAGGCTCTACAAACATTTGAACAGTTTTTGTGTGGTCGGTAATGACGCCTTGGGCTGGTAGAGAACGCTGAAGAGTGCGCTGTATACAAGCACTTCCCTAACTGGACTACTTTCCGTCTGGATCTCGAAGAGCATGCATTGTTTCACCAATGCAGAGCTGACCGACATGCATGTCACGTATGGGGCTGCACAAGGAAATGGACTGGCTGCTCAAAGGATGTACATGGAGCGATTCCCGGATAGGCATCAGCCGTATCGTCGAGTATTCGAGCGTCTTCATCCGGAGTTACCCTTGGGTCGATCGTTTTTTGCTTCCAGGCGTCGAGCTGACATTAGAAGATATCGAAGAACTCCTGCAATGGAAGAAAGAATATTAGACACAATAGAGGATGATCCTTCAACAAGTCCGAGAGCTGTAGAATATGCGTTAGGTGTGGAATGTCAGTTTTGAGGTCTTCGCATGAAGCCAGAATGCATCCGGACCATTTACAGAGGGTGCAAGCACAAACACCTGAGATTGGCTTCCACGTTCAGCTTTGCTCGTTGGTACCTCCGTCAGTCTGCAGCCAATCACACCTTCCCTGTCGATGTTTTATTTACTGATGAGTGTACGCGATCGGGTAAACATCCATAATTCTCACCTGTAGGCTCATGGTAATCCACACGGCACAAAATCACATGCCTACCAAGAACGATTGTTCATTAATGTTTGGACCAGCATTGTGACAATAATTTAGCAGGGCTGTTTATTCTACCTTCAACTGGCCACACAAAGAAAATATTCCTATAGGAGTTCTTGCCTTACCTTCTGGACAATGTTCCACCAGCTGTTCGCAGACGTTGAAGCCCCAATGCACGTCAGTCGCAACGTCAGGAATGACTTGGATGCTGTCAACGGCCAGCAGTGAATAGAACGGCGCGGGTCAGTTCCCTGGTCATCCTGATCATCTGATGTAACCTGCTTGGATTTCTCCCTTTTGGCTCATATTAAAAGCCTGATGTATCAGAGTCCCATCACATCTGAAGAACATCTAGTTGCCCACTCGCGTGTCTGTTGCTGCTGGACACGTGGTCGACACGCCTGACGTCTTCTCTAATGTACACCGATCCATGTACCGGCGCTGTGAATCTTGTATCGCTGTTGGTGGCCGCTCTTTCGAACAACTTTGTAAAATATCAATAAATAAGTTTTTCTCTTTACCTACCTTTCCTGTTTACTTTCTTTCACACTTCTGTAAAGGCTAATGCTGTAATATGTCATTGCTGACCACACATTCCTATACGAAATCTGGTTATTTCGGTCTCCTCTGCCGGCCGTTTCATTTTTGACATCTATATCATACACTCCGAAATCTACCAAAGTAACTACTAGTCTCTTGCTTTCCTGTTCCATTTCCATATAGAACGAGAAAAAAACGAATGCTTGTATGCCTCTCTCTAATCTTATATTTGTGGTTTTTTAGGTTGGTGGCAGTAGAATCGTTCTCCAGTCCGCTTCAAATTCCAACCTTCTAAATTTCCTTAACAGTGTTTCTCGAAAAGAACGTCGCCTTCCATCCAGCGACTCCCATTTGAGTTCCCAAAGCATTTCAGTAACATCGCGCTTTGATCGGACCTACCAGTAACAAACCTAGCCGCCCTCCACTCAATAGCCTCTATGTCTACCGATCTTGAGCAATACTCAAGACTGGGTTGTAGTAACGTTTTACACGCGGTCTCCTTTAGAGACGAATCACATCCACCAAAAATTCTTTCAATAGAGGAAAATCGACCATCCCCCTTCTCCAGGACTGTCCTTATATGTTCCATTTCATATCGCTGTGCAGCGTTACGCCTTGATATTTACTTGCTGCAGCGCCTGTAATATTTCTGGCTTAAAGCCATCATATTAAGATCGACTTATTGCTTCAGGACAGATGGTAAAAGCTGGTGAGAACCACGACAGGTGGTACAATGGTCGGGTTCTCATGGGAAAAAGCACTGACAAATCTCCCCGAATTCTAGGGAAGTCCCCGAGCGGCAGGCACTGGACGCCGATTGGCTGTAGCACTGGCGGTCACGCGCCAAAACGCATTCATATTTTTGTTAATATTTAATAAACTAATAATATAATCAAAGTCAAACTCAATTTAGAAATACCCCTCAAAGCCAAACTATGCCCTGTGTAGGTAAAAAATATTAACAATTGCTAAAAACATAAACAAAACAGTTAATATAAGACGAACTATGCACGGCGGCCATGTTTACGCGCCAAATTGCGGAACGAAGGCAGCCTTGCATCGAGCCGCCACACTTCAGTTCAGAACAGGCAGTCGGAAGAGTAACATGTGAGTTCAGTACGCGCACTCGGTGGAGTAACATGCATATGTAGACGGTTATAAAACATTGTTTAAACATCTTAGATCAAGGGAAATAACTTTATATTTACTTTCAGTTAAGACAATGTGTGACAAGTTGATGTTATTATGCAGTTTGCTGGTTTTCTGCTTACTTTAAATAAATCAGCTAGCATTCCGAACTACCACAGTTTTGTTCCGTAATTAGATCAGTTCCTGCCAATAGTTTAGCAATTTCAGCCTCATTCAAGAACTCCGACCTGCGTGCTATCAACTGCGTGGGGACATCTATAGAAGACGTCAGGTTTGTGAACTTTCAGAGTTTCTACTCTTCACACAGTTCAGTGGGGAATTATTAAAACCCTCGCGTACACTGTCATTGCGGTACAAACGCAAACTGTTGTGCATAATCCATGGTAACGTGAAGGAGGAAAGAAAATGATATAGGACCGGTTATCACAACCCCCTGTAGCCGTTTTCCTGTTGTACGCCCTACTAATGCTGTATTCGAACATTATGGGATTGTTTCTCCTACTCATCTGCATCACCTTACAATTTTCTACATTTAGCGCCAGTTGTAATCCCTGAAACCAAATGTTCAAATGTTCAAATCTTTGTATAGCTTATGGGACTTAACTACGGGGTCATCAGTCCCTAAACTTACAAACTACTTATGAACTACTTACGAACTAGGACGGCACAAATATCCATGCCCGAGGGGGGATTCGAACCCCGACCGTAGTGGCCGTGCAGACCGTGACTGGAGCGCCTTAGTCTCCTCGGCCACCGCGGCCGGCATCCCTGAAACCACCTAGAATTTTGGTCCAGTTCATCCTGCGTGATACTACAGTCAATCAATGACGACACCTTCCTTTACACCACAAACAGCATCATCAGCAGGTTGCAACTCATTTATATACATAGAAAATAATAGCGGCCCTATGACACTTTCCTGGAGAGCTCCTGAGGATACCCTAGTCTCTGATGAACACTCGCCATCGATGACGACGTGCCGGGTACTATTACTTAAGTAGTCTTCGAGCTATTCAAATATTTCTGTACCTATTCCATACGCTCGCACTTTCATTAACAGTCTGTAGTGCGGTACTGTGTCAAACGCCTTCCGAAAATCGAGAAATATGCAGCCTGTCTGTTACCCTTCAGTCATATGTCGCAAGGTATCATAATAGAAAAGGGGTTTCTCACGCACGATGCTTCCTAAAAGCGCGCTGATGCAGGGACAGAAGCTTTTCCGTCTCAAGGAAATTTACTAGTAGGGTTGGAACTTAAATAGTGGAAACTATTTATTTACGACCGATACAAAAGCGTTACATGTTTGCACCTGTTATTGTTCTATAAAGTAGTCACCAGCGTTGTGAAGAACCCGTTGCCAGCGATGTGGAAGGCATAGTATACCCTTAGCAGAGCCTGTTCTGTTGGTGGTGCGAATGGAGCGGTCTACTGCCTGTCGAATCTAAGGAAAAGTTCAGAAAAGAATGCCAGGAAGTGGCTCCTTCATCTTCGGAATCAAATCAAAGTCACAAGGACTTAAGTCCGGGTAGTATGGTGGATGGTACCGTATTTCCCAGTCCCATCGACCGACCAGAGCAGCCACAGCTTGCGCTGTATGCCCCCACGCATTGTCGAGTAAAATGTTGGGTGGGTTGCGCAGAATGTGTTGTCACTTCTTCGCAAAGCTGCAAGCAAGTGATGCTCCAAAAACGGACAGTAATACTGTGCACTGACGGTCTGCCCTGGAGGAACGTTATGTGTTAAGTTAACACCGTCACAGTCGTACACGAGAATTACCATAGTTACACAATACTGGAGCTCTTGAAGATACTGTCGTGCTATACGACCTCTGGCACATTCAGTCTTGATCCAACTCCGTTGTTCCTTTTTCGAAATCATAGTGACACCGTTATGTTAGACCGCCGCTCGCTTACTAGTGACTACCCCCCCTCCCCCAGTGACGGGGGACGGACGAGTTCATTTGCTCGGAAGTAAGGTAGGTATGTCAACAACGTGTGCTATCAGCGACAATAATAGACTTCATTGCATAGGGACGCCACAGCAGTGTTGCCACTTTTAAGTTCCAACCATCGTATATTACGAGGGTCACTCCAAAACAAATGTACACTATTTTTAAAAAAATACAGTTTTCATTCAACATGTTTGAAGGTTTTCCACTGTGTAGATACATCCTTCCCGCTTGTTTTCAAACTTAGTTCAGCCTGTTCCCGTGAGTGACGCCGTCACAGCATGTCTTCAAGATGGCTGCTACACTTGACGATCGTCAGAAGCAACGCGCTGTCATTGAATTCCTGTGTTGTGAAAACGAGCCCGTGAGAAACATCCACAAGAGGTTGAAAAAGGTGTATGGAGATGCTGCTGTCGATCGCAGTACAGTTAGTCGGTGGGCAAGCAGGTTATGTGATGAACACGGGCACGGCAATACTGAGGATTGTCCTCGCAGCGGCAGGCCTCGTACTGCACGCACTCCAGAAAAGATGGCGTAAGGCAGTTGAGGTGGATGGGGATTATGTGAAGAAATGAAAATATTGTTCCTGAAAAATGTATCTACACACTGCAAACCTAATAGTGTGCATTTCATTTGGAGTGACTCTCGTATTTGAAGAACAACCAGTATATAGGGTGTCCGTGTGTTTGTGAGTTGGAGGTGTTTGGCAGGAAAAGTGTATGGTGGAGGTGGGAAGGGAGAGGGGTAGGGGTAGACAAACAGAAAGAGAGCAGATGAGGAAAACAGAGAGAGAGGGATGGGGAGAGGAGGAGATGGACAGAGAGAGGGGGAGAGAACAGGGAAGGAGAGATGGACTAAATTAAGACTGGAATGAATAAGTACCTGAGCGACGTAGGGTTTTCACGTAGAAAGCTAAATGAATTTGGCTGAGATATCTTCGGCCCTTCTTGGTGCAGTCAGCAATGTACACTACTGACCATTAAAATAGCTACACCAAGAAGAAATGCAGATGATAAACATGTATTCATTGGACAAATATATTATACTAGAACTGACATGTGATTACATTTTCACGCAATTTGGGTGCATAGATCCTGAGAAATTAGTACCCAGAACAAGAACCTCTGGCAGGAATGACGGCCTTGATACGCCTGGGCATTGAGTCAGACAGAGTTTGTGCAGGTACAGGTACAGATGCCCATGCAGCTTCAACACGATTCCACAGTTCATCAAGAGTAGTGACTGGTGTATTGTGACGAGCAAGTTGCTCGGCCACTATTGACCAGACGTTTTCAATTAGTGAGAGATCTGAAGGATGTGCTGGTCAGGGCAGCAGTCGAAAATTTTCCGTATGCAGAAAGGCCCGTACAGGAACTGCAACATGTGGTCGTGTTTTATCTTGCTGAAATGTAGGGTTTCTCAGGGATCAAATGAAGGGTAGAGTCACGGATCGTAACATATCTGAAATGTAACGACCACTGTTCAAAGTGCCGTCGATGCGAACAATAGGTGACCGAGACGTGTAACCAATGGCACCCCATACCATCACGCCGGGTGATACGCTAGTATGGCGATGACGAATACACGCTTCCAATGTGCGTTCACAGCGATGTCGCCAAACACGAATGCGACCATCATGATATTGTGAACAGAACTTGGATTCATCCGAAAACATGACATTTTGCCATTCGTGCACCCTGCTTCGTCGTTGCGTACACCATCGCAGGCGCTCCTGTCTGTGATGCAGTGTCAAGGGTAACCGCAGCCATGGTCTACGAACTGGTAGTCCGTGCTGCTGCAAACGTCGTCGAACTGTTCGTGCGAATAGTTGTTGTCTTGCAAACGTCCCCATCTGTTGCCTCAGGGATCGAGACGTGGTTGCAAGATCCATTCCAGCGATGCGGATAAGATGCCTGTCATCTCGACTGCTAGTGATACGAAGCCGTTGGGATCCAGCACGGCGTTCCGTATTGCCCTCCTGAACCCATCGATTCCATAGTCTGCTAACCGTCATAGGATCACAACCAACGCGAGCAGCAATGTCGCGATACGATAAACCGCAAATCGCGATAGGCTACAATCCGAACTTTATCAAAGTCGGAAACGTGATGGTACGCATTTCTCCTCCTTACACGAGGCATCACAACAACGTTTCACCAGGCAACGCCGTCAACTGCTGTTTGTGTATGAGAAATCGGTTGGAAACGTTCCTCATGCCAGCACGTTGTAGGTGTCGCCACCGGTGCCAACCTTATGTGAATTCTCTGAAAAGCTAATCATTTGCATATCACAGCATCTTCTTCATGTCGGTAAAATTTCCCGCCTGTAGCACGTCATCTTCGTGGCGAAGCAATTTTAATGGTCAGGAGTGGACGTTAGCTACCCACCTTTCCATACAGGTTCCTCCTATTAGTATATCATAAACAGAGAGCATCCCTGCGTTGTACGTGGCATGGGCAGTGCCGCCACGCCGGCTGTGGTGGCCTCGCTTTGCTGGAGCGCCGTGGCTGCCGCTGTGCCTCGGCGGCTGATCCTCCGTCTGCAGAGGCCAGCGCCGTGCCATGAATATTCAGCGGACTGGATCCGCAGCTGCGGACCAGCGCGCTCACGCCGTTCCTCATCCTCTTACGATCAATAACACTCTCCAAATAACCACGTCTAGCCTGCCCATCGTTGCTCAGCATGTATCACAAATTGGGCTGTAAAATATGGCCTTGTTCCTACATTATGTGATCAAAAGTGCCCTGACGCCACCCAAAAAATACGTCTTTCATATTAGATGCGCTGTGCTGACACCTACTGCTTAGTAATACATATCAGCGACCTCAGTAGCCAATAGACATCGCAGAATTGGGCGCTCTGTGGAACTCAAAAACGTGGTCAGGTGATTGGGTGTCACTTGTGTCAGAACTCTGAACGCTCGATTTCCACACTACTAAAGTAGGTCCACTGTTTCTGAATTATGAAATGGACACGGAAGGAACACGAACAGTACGAAAGCAAACAGGTCGACCTCGTCTGTTGATTGACAGAGACCGCCGACAGTGAAGATCATCACACACGAGTCGGGCACGGTGGTCTTGGGGTAAAGTGATCGATTGGAAACCGACGGGTCGTCGGTTCGAAACCCGGTCGGATCTCGGATTTTTTTCAGTCTGCGCTTTAACACATCCTTCACCTCTCAACGATGTTGGAATTCGCCAGAAACGACACGTGGTTCGGATTCCACGTTAAGCGATAGGTCCCCTTTCCCCAGTTGGTTAACTGGGGTAGGCTAGGGGCAAGCAAGTCGCCGAAGTGGCGTCGAATTGAAAGACTTGCATCAGGCCAATGAGCCACATGAAATTATTATTATCACACAGGAATTCCGAACTGCATCAGGATCCAGTCCAAGTACTGTGACCAGCTGGAGGTACGAAAACTGTAATTTCATGGTCAAGCTGTTGCCCATAAGCCACACATCACGCAGGTCAATTCCAAATAACTCCTCGCTTGATGTGCGGACCGTAAACATTACCGATTGCACAGTGGAAAAACGTTGTGTGGAGTGACGAATCACAGTACAAAATGTAGTGATCCGATGACAGGGCGTAGATATGGCGAATGCCCTGTGAAAGTCATCTGCCAGTGTGTGTAGTGCGAACAGTAAAATTTGGAGACTGTGGTGTCATAGAGTGGTTGTATTTTTCATAGAGGGATAGCACAGGCCTACATTAACATTTTAACCACCATCTTGCTTCCCACTGTTGAAGAGCTATTTGGGGGTGGCGACTGCATCTTTCAAGACGGCGAGCATCTGTTTGTAATGCATGAACTGTGGCGGATTGTTTGCACGATATTAACATCCCTGTAATGGACTGGCCTGGTCAGAGTCCTGACTTGCATCGTATAGAACACGACTGGGATGTTTTCGAACGCCGACTTCATACCAACCCTCACCGACCTACACTGGTACCTCTCCTCAGAGCAACACTCCGTGAAGAATGTGCTGCAATTCCCCAAGAAACATTGGACGTATACCTCACACCATAAACTCAGCTAATTACCTTGGAGTAAATTGGAAAGAAAATATAGAGAATATTGTAGGGAAAGCGAACCAAAGACCGTTTCGTTGACAGTACACTTGGAAGATGGAACAGTTCCAGTAAAGAAACTGCCTACCCTACACTTGTGCGTCCTAGTTTGGAGTATTGCTGCGCATTGTGGGATCTCCACCAAGTGGGACTAACTGACGATTTAGAGAATGTACAGAGAAGGGCAGCTCGTTTTGTATTATCGCGATATACGGGCGAGTGTCATGGAAATGATGCACTAGTTAGGGAGGAAATCATTAAAAGAAAGGCGTCATTCGTTGCGACGAGATGTATTTTCGAAATTTATTTCACCAACTTTCTCTTCCCAATGCGAACATATTTTGATAGCACCCAACAACATAGGAAGACATGATCATCATAGTGAAATAAAAGAAATCAGATCGAAAACGGAAAGATTTAGGTGTTCCTTTTTCCTGCGAGCTATTAGAGAATGCCGGCCACGGTGGCCGAGGGGACTGAGGCGCTCCAGTCAGGGTCTGCGCGGCCACTACGGTCGGGGGTTCGAATCCCCCCTCGGGCATGGATATTTGTGCCGTCCTTAGTATTAGATAGTTCGTAAGTAGTTTGTAAGTTTAGGGACTGATGACCCCGTAGTCCCACAAGCTTAACAAAAAATTCAAATGTTTGTATAGTCTATGGGACTTAACTACGGGGTCATCAGTCCCTAAACTTACAAACTACTTATGAACTACTTATGAACTAGGACGGCACAAATATCCATGCCCGAGGGAGGATTCGAACCCCCGACCGTAGTGGCCGTGCAGTCCATGACTGGAGCGCCTTAGTCTCCTCGGCCACCGCGGCCGGCAAGCTTAACAAACATTTGAACATTTTATTAGAGAATAGAACTGTAGAGAAACATCATAAAAGCGGTTCGATGAACCCTCTTCCATGCTCTTCATTGTGACTTGCGGAGTACTTTTGTAGATGTAGATTACACGCTAAGTTTCCATTGTAAATTATTTCATTTGCGATGGTGCCTTGTCTGAAGTTGTGCTTCCCACCCCTCTACGACATGCGGGTGTGGCAACACTGCCGGTGCCACGCATACCTTTGTGGAGCAAATTAAAAACCTCACTGTAGAGTAACAAGCGAAATTTGGATACGTAAGCGAAAATGGTTTCCGCTACCCGGTCGACACACATTACGGATCAAACGCTAGAGTCGAGTCATTATGCAGCTGAGTTGTTCTTCATTTACGTATCAGCCACTATAGACTATTATTTAAACTTTTTCTCCTTTCTTTTCTTCCATATTTCGCTCATCATTTTCCGATGTTTTTCTCTTCTTTCTTCGGTCCACTTGGCTCCAGTCTTCTTCTTCGGTTTATCCTAGAAACATCTGGTATCCTTTAATTTCTTTCTGAGTGGTAGTATTTTGTCGATATCTTGTGGGGGTAATTTGGAGTTCGTCCGTGTCTTTTCCAACTTCCTTGCACTATGTGTTGTCCGTTTTTAATTTACTGAAGTAACAGTACTCTTTTTGTCAATTTGTTGGGATTCATCTTTTGTACGCGACTGTAGAAAGCCATTCTTGTTTTCCCAATTAGACCAATGATTTTTTTTAGTATGTCTATAGATTTCACTATTATGACGCATTCTGTATTGTGTCTCCTCTTTAACTGGCCCTAAGATTTTCTTTTATATTTTTCTTTCAGTAATTTGCAGTGATTCCTTCACTGCCCCTTGTTTTTTTCTTTTTTCTTTTTCTCAGAGTCAGGCGTTCTGCTACATAGTGCTTCTGGACGAATTACTGAAGAGTAGTGACCCAGTTTAGCATTAATGGATATTCACTTCTTGTTATATATGTCCTTAGTGAGGTAGTACGCTGTTTTCATCTTACTAACTCTTTCTCTAATGGCTTCTTTCTCTGAAATATATTGTTTAATTACTTCGCCTAGGTACCTGAAATTATTTTTTCCCACTGTTTTTCCATTAGTTATCAGTATGTTTGAAGCTATGTTAATGTTTGTCATAAATTTGGTTTTCTCAAAGGAGATTTGTAAGCCTGCCTTTTCAATTTGTTCTTTGAGCAATTCAATTTGTCTCATGGCTGTTTCCATAGAATCCTAAAAGGTAACTAGGTCATCTGCAAATGCTAAACAGTCTATTTGTTAGTAGTCCCTTTTGTAACCTTATCTAACTCCCTCACTGATTTGGCTTTCTCTTAATGACACTCTCCATTCCCTTATAACTTTTTCCTGGACACAAAGGCCAGTGGGGAGAGACCATCTCCCTGCCTCACTCCAGTTTTGATCTCAAAACCCCCAGGTAGAAATTTCACTTTAGAATTAGTATCTATTAGAGTTTGATTAATTGGAGCTGTGGTTTTACTGCCTAAGCCCAGTTCATTCAGTATTTAGAACAGTGACTTCCTATCAACCGAGTCATAGGCTTTCCTGTAGTCAACTAACACGATTACAAAGTGTTTAGATCTTATTTTCAGATACATTATTACTGTCTTTAACTCAGTTCAATATTATTATTCTCCTCTTTTTTGATGCTATTACAACCCTTGGAAAAAGAGGGAGAAACTTCGTGCCCTTATTCATTAGCACACGCATCAAAGAAAATGTTGCATCACCTTGGTTCCAACGTCTCCTGAACGTTGACGTTGAATACATAAATTACAAGAGGAACGCAGTACCTTAGATTGTTCGTAGACGTAGATGTCACTCAACCCGCACAAAGATGTAAAGAACCACCCATGGGTAGTGCCAACATGACGGATTGGATAAGACTACCGATCAGTTCCAATCATAACACTAGGCGTAAGTTCACTGCTTGTGTTGATTGTAGTTCTTTGATACATATGGAAAGCTCTCTTGATGAGATGGTAACAATGCGGATACGATCAAACTTCGGAATCGATCTTCTAGGAAGGGGGTGATCCAAAGCGATCTGTTCACACTTAACAAATATTTAGATAAGGTGTTGCGCAAGAAATAGTTAATTTTCGTATTCCTTTTCATAATGAATATACTCCTGAGAATGGTATTTTAAAATGGTATGTTACGTATAGGCATCATTACTCTGCTAACAAAGTACAGTACTATACAGGTCGTACATTAGGACCTGGGACGAATGCTATATAAGGAGTATCTTTGGATTTACAGTTTGATAATCTTTTGTATGCTCCTCTATTCACTAGGAATTCTAGCGGAGACAGTATGTATATAAGTCCACAAGAATCTCATTTCTGCGGCACAACTGTTGCTAGCCGGGTAATTTAGAACTTGGCGTTAACACTGTGCCTAATAATGTACCAAATGCTCATCATTCATCACTTGTGAATGCAAAATTAATAGTTTCAATGGTTACAAACTGTAAAGTATCTTTTGATTTCCAAATATACTCGACAAAATGTCAAGCTTTGGCCAACAAGAAATCATATTGGTTAAATACGACTGATTCTAAACTGGATGTGACTGATTGTGGTCCAAAGTATGGTTCAGGTGTTCCTGTTGTTGGGCTTTTTTATGGTTTTGATCCCGATAAAGTTACTCGAACTAAAAGTAATACTATTCTAGATGTTATGTCAACTAAAAGTACTTGTAAAAGTAGTAGTTCTATTAGTGTTTCAGGAGAACATAGTTATGAGAAAGCATGGAAAGAAAGAAAAAAAGGAAGAAGAAGAAGAAGAAGAAGAAAAAGAAAAAAAGAAAAAGAAAACAGCAACAACTGAACCATTTACTGGAACTACACTAAAGAAAAATAAAATTGATTGTGATATACCAGAAAATATACATTAGAAAAAAAATCAGTAAACCACAACATTTAAACGGGGATATTGAAAATATGGAAATGATTCAAACGGGAGAGAATGAAGTATTAAATGCTTGATATAAAACTTTTGTATACATGTCTTATTGTTTATTTTAATAATATTGGTATATATTACAATTGTGTTTACATTGTGTATTTAATAAATGATAACCAATAAAAATTTGGTATAATGTTAAAGGATGTGGTTCTTTGTCAAATCTTTTATCCCATGTATTCCATTCGAATTTTTGCATCCTAGCATTCCAAATATCACTATTAAACATATCTTCATTTGCACATAAAATAACAGGAGGCGATACAGAGGTACAGAGATGCAGGAAGTGTCGATGACTTGGTTCACTCTGGCCGCCAAAAGGTTACCACAACAATCAAAGACCGCCACTTACGGATTTCAGCTCTGAGGAACCCTTGAGAGGAACGCCCACACTCTGAATGATGATTTTCGTGCAGCCACAGGACGTTTTGTTTCGACTGAAACTGTATGTGGTAGGCTGCATGATGTACAACATTACGCCTGACTTCCACGACCATGACCAGCTTTGTCATCTGGACACCACGCAGTGTGCTTACAGATGAGCCCAACAGCATGCTCAATGGATTCGTCAGAATTGCCACCAAGTGCTATTCACAGCTGAGTGTCACAGTAACTTTCGGGTGTGCAGCCGGATCCCGTCGTCATTCTGACACGATATTTCGTCCTAGAAACGTCCGTCCATCTTCAGGTGAGTAGCGAGTACTGAAGAGCCCAGGTGCAGTCGCGGAATTTATAGTGGTTCTTGCGCATGCCACGCAGTGCGCTACAGATGAGTCCAACAGCATGCTCAATGGATTCGTCAGAATTGCCACCAAGTGCTATTCACAGCTGAGTGTCACAGTAACTTTCGGGTGTGCAGCCGGATCCCGTCGTCATTCTGACACGATATTTCGTCCTAGAAACGTCCGTCCATCTTCAGGTGAGTAGCGAGTACTGAAGAGCCCAGGTGCAGTCGCGGAATTTATAGTGGTTCTTGCGCATGCCACGCAGTGCGCTACAGATGAGTCCAACAGCATGCTCAATGGATTCGTCAGAATTGCCACCAAGTGCTATTCACAGCTGAGTGTCACAGTAACTTTCGGGTGTGCAGCCCGATCCCGTCGTCATTCTGACACGATATTTCGTCCTAGAAACGTCCGTCCATCTTCAGGTGAGTAGCGAGTACTGAAGAGCCCAGGTGCAGTCGCGGAATTTATAGTGGTTCTTGCGCATGCCACGCAGTGCGCTACAGATGAGTCCAACAGCATGCTCAATGGATTCGTCAGAATTGCCACCAAGTGCTATTCACAGCTGAGTGTCACAGTAACTTTCGGGTGTGCAGCCGGATCCCGTCGTCATTCTGACACGATATTTCGTCCTAGAAACGTCCGTCCATCTTCAGGTGAGTAGCGAGTACTGAAGAGCCCAGGTGCAGTCGCGGAATTTATAGTGGTTCTTGCGCATGCCACGCAGTGCGCTACAGATGAGTCCAACAGCATGCTCAATGGATTCGTCAGAATTGCCACCAAGTGCTATTCACAGCTGAGTGTCACAGTAACTTTCGGGTGTGCAGCCGGATCCCGTCGTCATTCTGACACGATATTTCGTCCTAGAAACGTCCGTCCATCTTCAGGTGAGTAGCGAGTACTGAAGAGCCCAGGTGCAGTCGCGGAATTTATAGTGGTTCTTGCGCATGCCACGCAGTGCGCTACAGATGAGTCCAACAGCATGCTCAATGGATTCGTCAGAATTGCCACCAAGTGCTATTCACAGCTGAGTGTCACAGTAACTTTCGGGTGTGCAGCCGGATCCCGTCGTCATTCTGACACGATATTTCGTCCTAGAAACGTCCGTCCATCTTCAGGTGAGTAGCGAGTACTGAAGAGCCCAGGTGCAGTCGGGGAATTTATAGTGGTTCTTGCGCATGCCACGCAGTGCGCTACAGATGAGTCCAACAGCATGCTCAATGGATTCGTCAGAATTGCCACCAAGTGCTATTCACAGCTGAGTGTCACAGTAACTTTCGGGTGTGCAGCCGGATCCCGTCGTCATTCTGACACGATATTTCGTCCTAGAAACGTCCGTCCATCTTCAGGTGAGTAGCGAGTACTGAAGAGCCCAGGTGCAGTCGCGGAATTTATAGTGGTTCTTGCGCATGCCACGCAGTGCGCTACAGATGAGTCCAACAGCATGCTCAATGGATTCGTCAGAATTGCCACCAAGTGCTATTCACAGCTGAGTGTCACAGTAACTTTCGGGTGTGCAGCCGGATCCCGTCGTCATTCTGACACGATATTTCGTCCTAGAAACGTCCGTCCATCTTCAGGTGAGTAGCGAGTACTGAAGAGCCCAGGTGCAGTCGCGGAATTTATAGTGGTTCTTGCGCATGCCACGCAGTGCGCTACAGATGAGTCCAACAGCATGCTCAATGGATTCGTCAGAATTGCCACCAAGTGCTATTCACAGCTGAGTGTCACAGTAACTTTCGGGTGTGCAGCCGGATCCCGTCGTCATTCTGACACGATATTTCGTCCTAGAAACGTCCGTCCATCTTCAGGTGAGTAGCGAGTACTGAAGAGCCCAGGTGCAGTCGCGGAATTTATAGTGGTTCTTGCGCATGCCACGCAGTGCGCTACAGATGAGTCCAACAGCATGCTCAATGGATTCGTCAGAATTGCCACCAAGTGCTATTCACAGCTGAGTGTCACAGTAACTTTCGGGTGTGCAGCCGGATCCCGTCGTCATTCTGACACGATATTTCGTCCTAGAAACGTCCGTCCATCTTCAGGTGAGTAGCGAGTACTGAAGAGCCCAGGTGCAGTCGCGGAATTTATAGTGGTTCTTGCGCATGCCACGCAGTGCGCTACAGATGAGTCCAACAGCATGCTCAATGGATTCGTCAGAATTGCCACCAAGTGCTATTCACAGCTGAGTGTCACAGTAACTTTCGGGTGTGTAGCCGGATCCCGTCGTCATTCTGACACGATATTTCGTCCTAGAAACGTCCGTCCATCTTCAGGTGAGTAGCGAGTACTGAAGAGCCCAGGTGCAGTCGCGGAATTTATAGTGGTTCTTGCGCATGCCACGCAGTGCGCTACAGATGAGTCCAACAGCATGCTCAATGGATTCGTCAGAATTGCCACCAAGTGCTATTCACAGCTGAGTGTCACAGTAACTTTCGGGTGTGCAGCCGGATCCCGTCGTCATTCTGACACGATATTTCGTCCTAGAAACGTCCGTCCATCTTCAGGTGAGTAGCGAGTACTGAAGAGCCCAGGTGCAGTCGCGGAATTTATAGTGGTTCTTGCGCATGCCACGCAGTGCGCTACAGATGAGTCCAACAGCATGCTCAATGGATTCGTCAGAATTGCCACCAAGTGCTATTCACAGCTGAGTGTCACAGTAACTTTCGGGTGTGCAGCCGGATCCCGTCGTCATTCTGACACGATATTTCGTCCTAGAAACGTCCGTCCATCTTCAGGTGAGTAGCGAGTACTGAAGAGCCCAGGTGCAGTCGCGGAATTTATAGTGGTTCTTGCGCATGCCACGCAGTGCGCTACAGATGAGTCCAACAGCATGCTCAATGGATTCGTCAGAATTGCCACCAAGTGCTATTCACAGCTGAGTGTCACAGTAACTTTCGGGTGTGCAGCCGGATCCCGTCGTCATTCTGACACGATATTTCGTCCTAGAAACGTCCGTCCATCTTCAGGTGAGTAGCGAGTACTGAAGAGCCCAGGTGCAGTCGCGGAATTTATAGTGGTTCTTGCGCATGCCACGCAGTGCGCTACAGATGAGTCCAACAGCATGCTCAATGGATTCGTCAGAATTGCCACCAAGTGCTATTCACAGCTGAGTGTCACAGTAACTTTCGGGTGTGCAGCCGGATCCCGTCGTCATTCTGACACGATATTTCGTCCTAGAAACGTCCGTCCATCTTCAGGTGAGTTGCGAGTACTGAAGAGCCCAGGTGCAGTCGCGGAATTTATAGTGGTTCTTGCGCATGCCACGCAGTGCGCTACAGATGAGTCCAACAGCATGCTCAATGGATTCGTCAGAATTGCCACCAAGTGCTATTCACAGCTGAGTGTCACAGTAACTTTCGGGTGTGCAGCCCGATCCCGTCGTCATTCTGACACGATATTTCGTCCTAGAAACGTCCGTCCATCTTCAGGTGAGTAGCGAGTACTGAAGAGCCCAGGTGCAGTCGCGGAATTTATAGTGGTTCTTGCGCATGCCACGCAGTGCGCTACAGATGAGTCCAACAGCATGCTCAATGGATTCGTCAGAATTGCCACCAAGTGCTATTCACAGCTGAGTGTCACAGTAACTTTCGGGTGTGCAGCCGGATCCCGTCGTCATTCTGACACGATATTTCGTCCTAGAAACGTCCGTCCATCTTCAGGTGAGTAGCGAGTACTGAAGAGCCCAGGTGCAGTCGCGGAATTTATAGTGGTTCTTGCGCATGCCACGCAGTGCGCTACAGATGAGTCCAACAGCATGCTCAATGGATTCGTCAGAATTGCCACCAAGTGCTATTCACAGCTGAGTGTCACAGTAACTTTCGGGTGTGCAGCCGGATCCCGTCGTCATTCTGACACGATATTTCGTCCTAGAAACGTCCGTCCATCTTCAGGTGAGTAGCGAGTACTGAAGAGCCCAGGTGCAGTCGCGGAATTTATAGTGGTTCTTGCGCATGCCACGCAGTGCGCTACAGATGAGTCCAACAGCATGCTCAATGGATTCGTCAGAATTGCCACCAAGTGCTATTCACAGCTGAGTGTCACAGTAACTTTCGGGTGTGCAGCCGGATCCCGTCGTCATTCTGACACGATATTTCGTCCTAGAAACGTCCGTCCATCTTCAGGTGAGTAGCGAGTACTGAAGAGCCCAGGTGCAGTCGCGGAATTTATAGTGGTTCTTGCGCATGCCACGCAGTGCGCTACAGATGAGTCCAACAGCATGCTCAATGGATTCGTCAGAATTGCCACCAAGTGCTATTCACAGCTGAGTGTCACAGTAACTTTCGGGTGTGCAGCCGGATCCCGTCGTCATTCTGACACGATATTTCGTCCTAGAAACGTCCGTCCATCTTCAGGTGAGTAGCGAGTACTGAAGAGCCCAGGTGCAGTCGCGGAATTTATAGTGGTTCTTGCGCATGCCACGCAGTGCGCTACAGATGAGTCCAACAGCATGCTCAATGGATTCGTCAGAATTGCCACCAAGTGCTATTCACAGCTGAGTGTCACAGTAACTTTCGGGTGTGCAGCCGGATCCCGTCGTCATTCTGACACGATATTTCGTCCTAGAAACGTCCGTCCATCTTCAGGTGAGTAGCGAGTACTGAAGAGCCCAGGTGCAGTCGCGGAATTTATAGTGGTTCTTGCGCATGCCACGCAGTGCGCTACAGATGAGTCCAACAGCATGCTCAATGGATTCGTCAGAATTGCCACCAAGTGCTATTCACAGCTGAGTGTCACAGTAACTTTCGGGTGTGCAGCCGGATCCCGTCGTCATTCTGACACGATATTTCGTCCTAGAAACGTCCGTCCATCTTCAGGTGAGTAGCGAGTACTGAAGAGCCCAGGTGCAGTCGCGGAATTTATAGTGGTTCTTGCGCATGCCACGCAGTGCGCTACAGATGAGTCCAACAGCATGCTCAATGGATTCGTCAGAATTGCCACCAAGTGCTATTCACAGCTGAGTGTCACAGTAACTTTCGGGTGTGCAGCCGGATCCCGTCGTCATTCTGACACGATATTTCGTCCTAGAAACGTCCGTCCATCTTCAGGTGAGTAGCGAGTACTGAAGAGCCCAGGTGCAGTCGCGGAATTTATAGTGGTTCTTGCGCATGCCACGCAGTGCGCTACAGATGAGTCCAACAGCATGCTCAATGGATTCGTCAGAATTGCCACCAAGTGCTATTCACAGCTGAGTGTCACAGTAACTTTCGGGTGTGCAGCCGGATCCCGTCGTCATTCTGACACGATATTTCGTCCTAGAAACGTCCGTCCATCTTCAGGTGAGTAGCGAGTACTGAAGAGCCCAGGTGCAGTCGCGGAATTTATAGTGGTTCTTGCGCATGCCACGCAGTGCGCTACAGATGAGTCCAACAGCATGCTCAATGGATTCGTCAGAATTGCCACCAAGTGCTATTCACAGCTGAGTGTCACAGTAACTTTCGGGTGTGCAGCCGGATCCCGTCGTCATTCTGACACGATATTTCGTCCTAGAAACGTCCGTCCATCTTCAGGTGAGTAGCGAGTACTGAAGAGCCCAGGTGCAGTCGCGGAATTTATAGTGGTTCTTGCGCATGCCACGCAGTGCGCTACAGATGAGTCCAACAGCATGCTCAATGGATTCGTCAGAATTGCCACCAAGTGCTATTCACAGCTGAGTGTCACAGTAACTTTCGGGTGTGCAGCCGGATCCCGTCGTCATTCTGACACGATATTTCGTCCTAGAAACGTCCGTCCATCTTCAGGTGAGTAGCGAGTACTGAAGAGCCCAGGTGCAGTCGCGGAATTTATAGTGGTTCTTGCGCATGCCACGCAGTGCGCTACAGATGAGTCCAACAGCATGCTCAATGGATTCGTCAGAATTGCCACCAAGTGCTATTCACAGCTGAGTGTCACAGTAACTTTCGGGTGTGCAGCCGGATCCCGTCGTCATTCTGACACGATATTTCGTCCTAGAAACGTCCGTCCATCTTCAGGTGAGTAGCGAGTACTGAAGAGCCCAGGTGCAGTCGCGGAATTTATAGTGGTTCTTGCGCATGCCACGCAGTGCGCTACAGATGAGTCCAACAGCATGCTCAATGGATTCGTCAGAATTGCCACCAAGTGCTATTCACAGCTGAGTGTCACAGTAACTTTCGGGTGTGCAGCCGGATCCCGTCGTCATTCTGACACGATATTTCGTCCTAGAAACGTCCGTCCATCTTCAGGTGAGTTGCGAGTACTGAAGAGCCCAGGTGCAGTCGCGGAATTTATAGTGGTTCTTGCGCATGCCACGCAGTGCGCTACAGATGAGTCCAACAGCATGCTCAATGGATTCGTCAGAATTGCCACCAAGTGCTATTCACAGCTGAGTGTCACAGTAACTTTCGGGTGTGCAGCCGGATCCCGTCGTCATTCTGACACGATATTTCGTCCTAGAAACGTCCGTCCATCTTCAGGTGAGTAGCGAGTACTGAAGAGCCCAGGTGCAGTCGCGGAATTTATAGTGGTTCTTGCGCATGCCACGCAGTGCGCTACAGATGAGTCCAACAGCATGCTCAATGGATTCGTCAGAATTGCCACCAAGTGCTATTCACAGCTGAGTGTCACAGTAACTTTCGGGTGTGCAGCCGGATCCCGTCGTCATTCTGACACGATATTTCGTCCTAGAAACGTCCGTCCATCTTCAGGTGAGTAGCGAGTACTGAAGAGCCCAGGTGCAGTCGCGGAATTTATAGTGGTTCTTGCGCATGCCACGCAGTGCGCTACAGATGAGTCCAACAGCATGCTCAATGGATTCGTCAGAATTGCCACCAAGTGCTATTCACAGCTGAGTGTCACAGTAACTTTCGGGTGTGCAGCCGGATCCCGTCGTCATTCTGACACGATATTTCGTCCTAGAAACGTCCGTCCATCTTCAGGTGAGTAGCGAGTACTGAAGAGCCCAGGTGCAGTCGCGGAATTTATAGTGGTTCTTGCGCATGCCACGCAGTGCGCTACAGATGAGTCCAACAGCATGCTCAATGGATTCGTCAGAATTGCCACCAAGTGCTATTCACAGCTGAGTGTCACAGTAACTTTCGGGTGTGCAGCCGGATCCCGTCGTCATTCTGACACGATATTTCGTCCTAGAAACGTCCGTCCATCTTCAGGTGAGTAGCGAGTACTGAAGAGCCCAGGTGCAGTCGCGGAATTTATAGTGGTTCTTGCGCATGCCACGCAGTGCGCTACAGATGAGTCCAACAGCATGCTCAATGGATTCGTCAGAATTGCCACCAAGTGCTATTCACAGCTGAGTGTCACAGTAACTTTCGGGTGTGCAGCCGGATCCCGTCGTCATTCTGACACGATATTTCGTCCTAGAAACGTCCGTCCATCTTCAGGTGAGTAGCGAGTACTGAAGAGCCCAGGTGCAGTCGCGGAATTTATAGTGGTTCTTGCGCATGCCACGCAGTGCGCTACAGATGAGTCCAACAGCATGCTCAATGGATTCGTCAGAATTGCCACCAAGTGCTATTCACAGCTGAGTGTCACAGTAACTTTCGGGTGTGCAGCCGGATCCCGTCGTCATTCTGACACGATATTTCGTCCTAGAAACGTCCGTCCATCTTCAGGTGAGTAGCGAGTACTGAAGAGCCCAGGTGCAGTCGCGGAATTTATAGTGGTTCTTGCGCATGCCACGCAGTGCGCTACAGATGAGTCCAACAGCATGCTCAATGGATTCGTCAGAATTGCCACCAAGTGCTATTCACAGCTGAGTGTCACAGTAACTTTCGGGTGTGCAGCCGGATCCCGTCGTCATTCTGACACGATATTTCGTCCTAGAAACGTCCGTCCATCTTCAGGTGAGTAGCGAGTACTGAAGAGCCCAGGTGCAGTCGCGGAATTTATAGTGGTTCTTGCGCATGCCACGCAGTGCGCTACAGATGAGTCCAACAGCATGCTCAATGGATTCGTCAGAATTGCCACCAAGTGCTATTCACAGCTGAGTGTCACAGTAACTTTCGGGTGTGCAGCCGGATCCCGTCGTCATTCTGACACGATATTTCGTCCTAGAAACGTCCGTCCATCTTCAGGTGAGTAGCGAGTACTGAAGAGCCCAGGTGCAGTCGCAGAATTTATAGTGGTTCTTGCGCATGCCACGCAGTGCGCTACAGATGAGTCAATGGATTCGTCAGAATTGCCACCAAGTGCTATTCACAGCTGAGTGTCACAGTAACTTTCGGGTGTGCAGCCGGATCCCGTCGTCATTCTGACACGATATTTCGTCCTAGAAACGTCCGTCCATCTTCAGGTGAGTAGCGAGTACTGAAGAGCCCAGGTGCAGTCGCGGAATTTATAGTGGTTCTTGCGCATGCCACGCAGTGCGCTACAGATGAGTCCAACAGCATGCTCAATGGATTCGTCAGAATTGCCACCAAGTGCTATTCACAGCTGAGTGTCACAGTAACTTTCGGGTGTGCAGCCGGATCCCGTCGTCATTCTGACACGATATTTCGTCCTAGAAACGTCCGTCCATCTTCAGGTGAGTAGCGAGTACTGAAGAGCCCAGGTGCAGTCGCGGAATTTATAGTGGTTCTTGCGCATGCCACGCAGTGCGCTACAGATGAGTCCAACAGCATGCTCAATGGATTCGTCAGAATTGCCACCAAGTGCTATTCACAGCTGAGTGTCACAGTAACTTTCGGGTGTGCAGCCGGATCCCGTCGTCATTCTGACACGATATTTCGTCCTAGAAACGTCCGTCCATCTTCAGGTGAGTAGCGAGTACTGAAGAGCCCAGGTGCAGTCGCGGAATTTATAGTGGTTCTTGCGCATGCCACGCAGTGCGCTACAGATGAGTCCAACAGCATGCTCAATGGATTCGTCAGAATTGCCACCAAGTGCTATTCACAGCTGAGTGTCACAGTAACTTTCGGGTGTGCAGCCGGATCCTGTCGTCATTCTGACACGATATTTCGTCCTAGAAACGTCCGTCCATCTTCAGGTGAGTAGCGAGTACTGAAGAGCCCAGGTGCAGTCGCGGAATTTATAGTGGTTCTTGCGCATGCCACGCAGTGCGCTACAGATGAGTCCAACAGCATGCTCAATGGATTCGTCAGAATTGCCACCAAGTGCTATTCACAGCTGAGTGTCACAGTAACTTTCGGGTGTGCAGCCGGATCCCGTCGTCATTCTGACACGATATTTCGTCCTAGAAACGTCCGTCCATCTTCAGGTGAGTAGCGAGTACTGAAGAGCCCAGGTGCAGTCGCGGAATTTATAGTGGTTCTTGCGCATGCCACGCAGTGCGCTACAGATGAGTCCAACAGCATGCTCAATGGATTCGTCAGAATTGCCACCAAGTGCTATTCACAGCTGAGTGTCACAGTAACTTTCGGGTGTGCAGCCGGATCCCGTCGTCATTCTGACACGATATTTCGTCCTAGAAACGTCCGTCCATCTTCAGGTGAGTAGCGAGTACTGAAGAGCCCAGGTGCAGTCGCGGAATTTATAGTGGTTCTTGCGCATGCCACGCAGTGCGCTACAGATGAGTCCAACAGCATGCTCAATGGATTCGTCAGAATTGCCACCAAGTGCTATTCACAGCTGAGTGTCACAGTAACTTTCGGGTGTGCAGCCGGATCCCGTCGTCATTCTGACACGATATTTCGTCCTAGAAACGTCCGTCCATCTTCAGGTGAGTAGCGAGTACTGAAGAGCCCAGGTGCAGTCGCGGAATTTATAGTGGTTCTTGCGCATGCCACGCAGTGCGCTACAGATGAGTCCAACAGCATGCTCAATGGATTCGTCAGAATTGCCACCAAGTGCTATTCACAGCTGAGTGTCACAGTAACTTTCGGGTGTGCAGCCGGATCCCGTCGTCATTCTGACACGATATTTCGTCCTAGAAACGTCCGTCCATCTTCAGGTGAGTAGCGAGTACTGAAGAGCCCAGGTGCAGTCGCGGAATTTATAGTGGTTCTTGCGCATGCCACGCAGTGCGCTACAGATGAGTCCAACAGCATGCTCAATGGATTCGTCAGAATTGCCACCAAGTGCTATTCACAGCTGAGTGTCACAGTAACTTTCGGGTGTGCAGCCGGATCCCGTCGTCATTCTGACACGATATTTCGTCCTAGAAACGTCCGTCCATCTTCAGGTGAGTAGCGAGTACTGAAGAGCCCAGGTGCAGTCGGGGAATTTATAGTGGTTCTTGCGCATGCCACGCAGTGCGCTACAGATGAGTCCAACAGCATGCTCAATGGATTCGTCAGAATTGCCACCAAGTGCTATTCACAGCTGAGTGTCACAGTAACTTTCGGGTGTGCAGCCGGATCCCGTCGTCATTCTGACACGATATTTCGTCCTAGAAACGTCCGTCCATCTTCAGGTGAGTAGCGAGTACTGAAGAGCCCAGGTGCAGTCGCGGAATTTATAGTGGTTCTTGCGCATGCCACGCAGTGCGCTACAGATGAGTCCAACAGCATGCTCAATGGATTCGTCAGAATTGCCACCAAGTGCTATTCACAGCTGAGTGTCACAGTAACTTTCGGGTGTGCAGCCGGATCCCGTCGTCATTCTGACACGATATTTCGTCCTAGAAACGTCCGTCCATCTTCAGGTGAGTAGCGAGTACTGAAGAGCCCAGGTGCAGTCGCGGAATTTATAGTGGTTCTTGCGCATGCCACGCAGTGCGCTACAGATGAGTCCAACAGCATGCTCAATGGATTCGTCAGAATTGCCACCAAGTGCTATTCACAGCTGAGTGTCACAGTAACTTTCGGGTGTGCAGCCGGATCCCGTCGTCATTCTGACACGATATTTCGTCCTAGAAACGTCCGTCCATCTTCAGGTGAGTAGCGAGTACTGAAGAGCCCAGGTGCAGTCGCGGAATTTATAGTGGTTCTTGCGCATGCCACGCAGTGCGCTACAGATGAGTCCAACAGCATGCTCAATGGATTCGTCAGAATTGCCACCAAGTGCTATTCACAGCTGAGTGTCACAGTAACTTTCGGGTGTGCAGCCGGATCCCGTCGTCATTCTGACACGATATTTCGTCCTAGAAACGTCCGTCCATCTTCAGGTGAGTAGCGAGTACTGAAGAGCCCAGGTGCAGTCGCGGAATTTATAGTGGTTCTTGCGCATGCCACGCAGTGCGCTACAGATGAGTCCAACAGCATGCTCAATGGATTCGTCAGAATTGCCACCAAGTGCTATTCACAGCTGAGTGTCACAGTAACTTTCGGGTGTGCAGCCGGATCCCGTCGTCATTCTGACACGATATTTCGTCCTAGAAACGTCCGTCCATCTTCAGGTGAGTAGCGAGTACTGAAGAGCCCAGGTGCAGTCGCGGAATTTATAGTGGTTCTTGCGCATGCCACGCAGTGCGCTACAGATGAGTCCAACAGCATGCTCAATGGATTCGTCAGAATTGCCACCAAGTGCTATTCACAGCTGAGTGTCACAGTAACTTTCGGGTGTGCAGCCGGATCCCGTCGTCATTCTGACACGATATTTCGTCCTAGAAACGTCCGTCCATCTTCAGGTGAGTAGCGAGTACTGAAGAGCCCAGGTGCAGTCGCGGAATTTATAGTGGTTCTTGCGCATGCCACGCAGTGCGCTACAGATGAGTCCAACAGCATGCTCAATGGATTCGTCAGAATTGCCACCAAGTGCTATTCACAGCTGAGTGTCACAGTAACTTTCGGGTGTGCAGCCGGATCCCGTCGTCATTCTGACACGATATTTCGTCCTAGAAACGTCCGTCCATCTTCAGGTGAGTAGCGAGTACTGAAGAGCCCAGGTGCAGTCGCGGAATTTATAGTGGTTCTTGCGCATGCCACGCAGTGCGCTACAGATGAGTCCAACAGCATGCTCAATGGATTCGTCAGAATTGCCACCAAGTGCTATTCACAGCTGAGTGTCACAGTAACTTTCGGGTGTGCAGCCGGATCCCGTCGTCATTCTGACACGATATTTCGTCCTAGAAACGTCCGTCCATCTTCAGGTGAGTAGCGAGTACTGAAGAGCCCAGGTGCAGTCGCGGAATTTATAGTGGTTCTTGCGCATGCCACGCAGTGCGCTACAGATGAGTCCAACAGCATGCTCAATGGATTCGTCAGAATTGCCACCAAGTGCTATTCACAGCTGAGTGTCACAGTAACTTTCGGGTGTGCAGCCGGATCCCGTCGTCATTCTGACACGATATTTCGTCCTAGAAACGTCCGTCCATCTTCAGGTGAGTAGCGAGTACTGAAGAGCCCAGGTGCAGTCGCGGAATTTATAGTGGTTCTTGCGCATGCCACGCAGTGCGCTACAGATGAGTCCAACAGCATGCTCAATGGATTCGTCAGAATTGCCACCAAGTGCTATTCACAGCTGAGTGTCACAGTAACTTTCGGGTGTGCAGCCGGATCCCGTCGTCATTCTGACACGATATTTCGTCCTAGAAACGTCCGTCCATCTTCAGGTGAGTAGCGAGTACTGAAGAGCCCAGGTGCAGTCGCGGAATTTATAGTGGTTCTTGCGCATGCCACGCAGTGCGCTACAGATGAGTCCAACAGCATGCTCAATGGATTCGTCAGAATTGCCACCAAGTGCTATTCACAGCTGAGTGTCACAGTAACTTTCGGGTGTGCAGCCGGATCCCGTCGTCATTCTGACACGATATTTCGTCCTAGAAACGTCCGTCCATCTTCAGGTGAGTAGCGAGTACTGAAGAGCCCAGGTGCAGTCGGGGAATTTATAGTGGTTCTTGCGCATGCCACGCAGTGCGCTACAGATGAGTCCAACAGCATGCTCAATGGATTCGTCAGAATTGCCACCAAGTGCTATTCACAGCTGAGTGTCACAGTAACTTTCGGGTGTGCAGCCGGATCCCGTCGTCATTCTGACACGATATTTCGTCCTAGAAACGTCCGT
This sequence comes from Locusta migratoria, assembly GCA_026315105.1. Classification (NCBI taxonomy): domain Eukaryota; kingdom Metazoa; phylum Arthropoda; class Insecta; order Orthoptera; family Acrididae; genus Locusta; species Locusta migratoria. The sequence goes on from CM048746.1 coordinate 163,979,372, forward strand.
CCATCTTCAGGTGAGTAGCGAGTACTGAAGAGCCCAGGTGCAGTCGCGGAATTTATAGTGGTTCTTGCGCATGCCACGCAGTGCGCTACAGATGAGTCCAACAGCATGCTCAATGGATTCGTCAGAATTGCCACCAAGTGCTATTCACAGCTGAGTGTCACAGTAACTTTCGGGTGTGCAGCCGGATCCCGTCGTCATTCTGACACGATATTTCGTCCTAGAAACGTCCGTCCATCTTCAGGTGAGTAGCGAGTACTGAAGAGCCCAGGTGCAGTCGCGGAATTTATAGTGGTTCTTGCGCATGCCACGCAGTGCGCTACAGATGAGTCCAACAGCATGCTCAATGGATTCGTCAGAATTGCCACCAAGTGCTATTCACAGCTGAGTGTCACAGTAACTTTCGGGTGTGCAGCCGGATCCCGTCGTCATTCTGACACGATATTTCGTCCTAGAAACGTCCGTCCATCTTCAGGTGAGTAGCGAGTACTGAAGAGCCCAGGTGCAGTCGCGGAATTTATAGTGGTTCTTGCGCATGCCACGCAGTGCGCTACAGATGAGTCCAACAGCATGCTCAATGGATTCGTCAGAATTGCCACCAAGTGCTATTCACAGCTGAGTGTCACAGTAACTTTCGGGTGTGCAGCCGGATCCCGTCGTCATTCTGACACGATATTTCGTCCTGGAAACGTCCGGCCATCTTCAGGTGAGTAGCGAGTACTGAAGAGCCCAGGTGCAGTCGCGGTATTTATAGTGGTTCTGGCGCATGCCAAAAGTCATTTGCGCTACGGCCGAGTTGTATGTGCTGCCCTCGGTGGTGGAAGAGCAACAGTCTTCCACTCATTGATAATCTATTGATGGCGTAGACTACGCTGTGATTGGTTAATATTAATCACAAGATTCCAATTTTCGTCGAGCTTAAACCCGTTGTCACGATTTATAAGACTGTCGGCAAGACGAGTTTCCAACGATTCTTTAATAACTGAATCCCAGAAATGAGACTGGAGTTAAAATTTTTGTTATACTATATTCCACTGTGTGGAAGGAAAGCAACTGATTTGTAGTCGTCATTTCCTTTGCCGGAAATGTGTCCTCCAAAATAGGCAAGTTGCTTAGAAAAAAATAAATAAATAAATAAATAAATCAAGGTAGTCTTCCGTCCATCTGCGAAGAGCTTGGCCTTAGTATCATCCGTCAAAGACGGTCTTCGACTGAGAAAAGCGGGTATTTACAGGATTCCCTGTGAATGTGGTTCTGCATATATAGGCCAGACAATACGAACTGTACAGGAACGATGTGTGGAACACGAAAGACACACCCGTCTACTCAAACCATGAAAGTCAGCAGTAGGAGAACACTGCATTTCCACGGGAAACACAATGGAATATAGTAGCCGGCCGCGGTGGCCGAGGGGACTAAGGCGCTCCAGTCACGGTCTGCACGGCCACTACGATCGGGGGTTCGAATCCCCCCTCGGGCATGGATATTTGTGCCGTCCTAGTTCGTAAGTCGTTCATAAGTAGTTTGTAAGTTTAGGGACTGATGACCCCGTAGTTAAGTCCCATAGACTATACAAACATTTGAACATTTTTTTTTTTTTTTTGGAATATAGTAAAACAAAAATTTTAACTCCAGTTTCTGGTGGAATCGGTGGAAAGTCGTCTTGTCGACAATCTTATAAATCGTGACAACGGCTTTCAGCTGGACAAAAATTGGAATCCTGCGATTAATATTATCCAGTCAGACTGTAATCGACGCCATCAATCGATTATCAATGATTAGAAGACTATTGCTCTTCTACCACCGAGGGCAACACATACAACTCGGGTGTATCGCGCATGCGCAAAACGACACCAGCACTTTTGGCATACGCGAGATCCACTATAAACACCGCGACTGCACCTGGGCTCTTCAGTACTCGCTACTCACCCGAAGATGGCCGGACGTTTCCAGGTCGAAATATCGTGTCAGAATGACGACGGGATCCGGCTGCACACCCGAAAGTTACTGGAAGAAGAAATACTCAGGAAAAATTTCAGAAATCACAGTAGTCGGAGTCGTTTCTAGAGGCAGCCTGACCAGCCTGAACGTCTCAGACACTCCGTCCAGCGAGTGCAGCAAGGCGTTGTTTTGGGGTGGCTTTGTGTGGGGCCATCGTACATGACTTGTGATGGAAGAAAGCGGTCAAACGGCTTTCACCGTGCACATTTTGAGAGTACGTTTCTTTATGATAACGACATTGCAAGATCAGAATGGCCACCAAGTTCTCCACACATGAACCCTAAATGCCTGGGATACATTGAAAAGGTCTGCCTTTAGACGAGAGGACCCACTAACCAAACAGGTATCTACTCCAAATCCTCGTTGAGGAGTGGGGCAATCTGGAGCAACAGTCCCTCGATGATGCATTATACCACGACGAAGAGGACGTGTTACCGGGTATTAAGGGTGCTGGTGTATTTGTAGAATGTCATGTAGACCACAGCTGCTTGATTTATTATCCCAAAGCTACAGGTTTCGGTTAATACACATTTAAAAATTTAAAATAAATGTTTGGCATTATACTTCACTTGCTAGATATGTTTTTCCAGTGACTGCTCATTACACTCACTACTCATTACAGCAGTCACTGGTAAAACATATTCAGCAAATGAAATATAATGCCAAATATTTATTTTAAATTTTTTCAAGATTGTAACATATCACGTTAATCAACTGGCTAAGCTATGCTGGCGCTTGATAATGGTGTACTAACCGAAACCGGTAGCTTTGAGCTAATAAATTAAGCAGTTGTAGTCAACATGACATTCTACAAATATGTGAAAGCTGTTAATCCCCACCATTTCACTTTTCGTACTGGTGAACGTTGCAATCTGCAACACTAATTGATAACGTCTGCACCAGAGGTCAGCAAGTAATCTTAGATGGGATCCGGATAATTTTCAAAATTTGTATCGAGATCCGGAAGTAAAAGCTTATATTCCTTATCATTTTTTTATTTTTATTTTCCTTCACAAAGTAATATGAAATACAATAGACAGGAATATATGTATTCAAAACTCCAGAAAAGTTATATTCTTTAATAATTTTTCATTTTAATTTTCTCAAACTAATACAACAAATGTAAAATAATAATGTATAAAAAATCAGAAAACCTTATATTATATGCTATTTATTTGTTTTTATTTTCACTCACAAAAGTATGAAATAAAATCGATAGTCAATCTTTTAGTGAAAAGTCCAGAAACAGGCCACTAAGAAAGTATGAAATACAATGGAATGGTCGTATATCTGTTAAAGTAATCCATGGGAAAAATTAAATTTGCGGTCTTGAGGAGATTCTTAAAGTTACGTTCACATGCGGATAGTCTTTTCAAAGTGAGTGTACATTAGTCCTGAGCGATAATTATTCTCCAAGAAAATCATTTTAGAAAATGAAATTTCACAAATATATGTGAAGCTAAACATATCAGCCAGGTCAACCGCTTTTACTGCAAATTTCTTCTTAAGGTCTGCCAAAAAATTTGATAACATGGAAATGTCTTTTTCTGCATTATTTTTATATTCAAAAATTGTTATAAAATGAAGAAATTATTGACTTAAAACGTCTCTTTCAGAGAATCATCTTGCGACGGAATGATGATACACTTTGTACCAAATCACAAATTAATATCCCATTTCCTTGTAGCTCGGTGTTATCTACAATTTTTTTTAGTAATTGGGGTATGTATCATATAATTTCGAAATACTTTTGGCGGTCCAGTTTTTGGCCTTCCTCAGTTCGGACCTGGACCGCGGTCCGCCATTTGCCGACCGCTGATCTACATTAATGTCGTACAACTTACCATTTTCTGTTTCCTTGGGCAAAAAAAAAAAAAAAAAACACCTGAAATGTTGTTTTTTTATGTAAAGGGTCATGAATCCCTAGGAACGTGATGCAGATTTTTTTAATTTGTGTAGTATTCAATGCCTGTGAATAGCTCACCTGTGTTAGTATTTAGGCACCTGCCTTAGTCTTACTAGCCAATTGGCTGAAGAGCGGACCGAGTGCAGTGCTGACGGCCTGTGCACCGTCCTTCTGGAACGAGGGGATTGAAATCACATTAAAGAAAATGTACAGCTGCCGTCAAATAAGTCTCAAGCCTTTCTTATCTAGAACAAATTTTTAAGAAAAGAACGATAATTCACAAGGATTACAATGATACTGAAATCAGCTTTCGATTTATACAATGCCGTGCTCTCGGTAACTACATTAGACCGCAAACTCTAAACAGTGTAGAAGGGAAAGTAAATATTTGGTGCTTTTGTTCTTAAACATGCGCTGTTCAGTTGTTAGGCGAAATGGCACTCGCCCCCAGTAGCTGCTGCCTTCATTTCCATAATGGCTGTTATCACGTAGCTCGCTCTGCTGCTGAGTTACGAGCCATGAATTAAAGTGGAGAATAAATTTCATAGGTAATAAACTTATGAGTAACAGGAGTAACGTGGTAGCACCCATTATGCAAATGAAGGCAACCGTTCGGGGTGAATGTCATTTAGTCGATAGTGGCCTACTGCACGAGACATTAAACGTGATTCTGGCGTGACAACGTAGGTGTTTCTAGTAGGTGTTCCGTATTCCCTGTTGCACATTTCTAGAAGTTGCAGGGAGGGCTTGACTTCATAAATTAAATTTTACTCAGGAACTTATGGCAGACTATCGTCCATTTCCATGTTATAGTGAAAACAAAATCGCCACGATTTTTTCTATCCTCGGTCTAATACGTTCAAATGTTAGCATTACTTGCTAAGGTGACTACAAAAACTACCCCGTTCGTTCCACAAGTTTAACTGGGCAGGAAAGTTATGATACACTAAGTAAGTTAACGATATTAATTCTTTATCCTCTCCCGTTCGAATCATTTTCACATCCTCAATATTCCTGAAATCCCTCCACTGAAGAACCGGACAGTCGTGTTGCCATTCCATCCTACGGACCGTTTTCATACAGCCTTGCAAACTTTTTAGACACACTAATGTTCATTTAGTTTTTTTTTTTTTTTTTTTTTTTTTTTTTTTTTTTTTTTTTTCAAAAGGCTCCTCCACACAATATTCACTCCCTCATAATGAGCAGCCCGATAAGAAGTTGTTTTCCAAATCAGGGGTGTACAGTATTAGGTGTACCGAATGTTCAGCTGAATATATCGGCCAAACAGGAAGATCCTTGCCGTTAGGTTTAGCCAGCATCTACTGACTAAAGGGAAATTCTCCCCCTTTGCCCATCATCTTAAATCTTCAGACCGTCAACCCCCAAACCTAGAAAACTTAAAAATCCTTTACGTGGCTAGTAAAGGCCACAAATTAAATCTGTTAGAGGAATTTGAAATATCCAAACACACATCTTTCAAGTCCCAGAACATTTTAAACGACCAAATTATTTCGAAATATCAAAACGTTTTCGACATAATGATGGGCATCTCCCGGTAACGACTGCCACTCATGGTAAAATTATATACATAACACATACAAATCTACAGCTATGAAACTTTCACTCTACAACGGAGTGTGCGCTGATATGAAACTTCCTGGCAGATTAAAATTGTGTGTCGGAACCGGGACTCGAACCTGGGGCAAAGGTCCCGGTTCCGACACACAATTTTAATCTGCCAGGAAGTTTGAAATCTACAGCTGTTGTCGCACACAGGCGCGCCATCTACGAGCCTTTTGCGCACCCTCGGCGCGCGAGATTGAACAGTCGATATTAAGATAGTGACCTCGGAAGCAAGTCGCAGTTGTGGCAGGGAGAGACTCTTACGTAAGTAAACAAACTTTGCGCGGTTGAGTTCGATTTTACCATTGACTTCGTTGCCCCCCATTCTTGAGCAACAGTTACAACATCTATTTTAAAGGTTCTGTTTTACTGAATTTAATAATTTGACCTCTACTACCTCGGCGATAAGTAATTTTACCCGTTAAATCATGCTTTACAGCGGTATTTATTAGTTCAACCTTCATCCTCCGCCCCCCCTCCCCTCACACACACACACACACACACACACAACACACACACACACACAAAAAAAAAAAAATGTTTGTGGTAATGTGGTTATGTGGCCTGCAGTTTTTTCTAATATTTCTTGCTTAGGAAAGATCTTACATACTTTAGTTAATTCCTGTTTTTTAAACAAGTTTGTAAATTTCCACTTCAACGTCTGATGATGCGCAGAAGAGGCGAAACACGTCATATATAAATAAGTTGTGACGTATTTTTGCACTACACTAAAGCCACATTATGAATATTTCACCATATTGCCTCGGTTGCTCAGTAGCAGATCTTGTTTTAATAGCTCGCCTGCCTTTAATTCATCATGAAAATATTAGGACGTCGGGTTTTTACAAGTCATGGAAACTACTCATGTGACACGTTTCATTTTATATATATTTATTTATATTCTTGATGAAGCACAAATAGAAGTACATCTTCAAGACTGCTTGTGTTCTACATGTTGACAAAAGTAAGACTGCGTCACAACTCCCCGAGTTCGCGCCAATCCGCGCGTATTAATACATAGGCCTATTATATTTTCGAGAACATTCTAGAACACGGAAGTTACAATGTTTTATAATAAATAATTTGTTCATGAAACATACATAAATTGTTGATCAAGAAAAGATAAGAGAAATTATGACAAATGTAATGATATGGTTTTCGTATCAAAACAAAACAATACAAAAGATCTTACGTAAATAACAATTAGCACAATATTAATATTTGTTTACATTATTTAAAATGGTTAAGTTAAAGTTATTATTTAATTTTACGGTCAACAAAGTATTGAATTATGGTCAATACATTACAGAAGAGCAGCATTATAAAATGCGTATATAATATAAATATGGAATACTAGGTTACAATACCACGACCAAATATGGTATCGTACTTTGCATTAATCCAAACAAACGAGACTTTCCAGGGCAAATACATTACAAAGTGAAAAAAAAAAAAAAAAAGTTCAAATGTTTGTGAAGCTTATGGGGCTAAACTACGGGGTTATCAGTCCCTAAACTTACAAACTACTTATGAACTAGGACGGCACAAATATCCATGCTCGAGGGGGGATTCGAACCCCCGACCGTAGTGGCCGTGCTGACCGTGACTGGAGCGCCTCAGTTACCTCGGCCACCGCGGCCGGCGTGAAAGATCACTTTTGTGCAACCAAGACTGTTTTTTACCAAAAAATCTTCAATATCCCTGGTTAAACGGTGTAGTACTGCTGCTGTTATTTGCAAGTTATCAGTAAGCTTCCGGCGCGTTATGATTTTTAAGCGTTAGAAGCGTAATTTCACATTCAGTCGATGTTTGGTCGTTGTTATGGCTGAATGTAAGTTTAATGGCATGGCGTTCCTGGATGGACAGACGTGGACGTCTTCATATAGCTCCATTGAATGCTATTCGTAATCGTGAAATACAGCGTCAAGCAGAATTAAAAATAGAACAAACTATTGCAACGTGAAAAAGAGTAGCTAGAAAATTTTGACTTGTCGCTTTTAGGAAACCAATCTGTTGGTAGCTTACAAACTACTTAAACTAAGGGAAACTAATCTAAGGACAAACACACACACCCATGCTCCAGGGAGTACTCGAAACTCTGACGTCGAGCAACCGCGCGCTCCGTAGCGAGGCGGGTGATGTTTCAGCTGGTATTGTTGGTCATGTGTATAATGCTACTCAAGAAGTTATTCCTCAAGTTAAACAAGCTGTTCGAAGTGCTGTGACAAAGGAAATTACCGGTGCTTCAGACACAGCAGAAAGTGAATTAGTAAGAAACTTATTAGAAGGTGTATTTGGAGCTTCGGAAAAACAGTCAGTCTTATAATCTTCCATCTGCTATTGCACGCGGTGTAAATTGATGTTCTAAAAGAATGAATAACACGGAAGAAGTACCTCAATAAGGAGAAAAGAGTAGACAGTAGATGGCAAATGGGCGTGGCTTTGGAGGTAATGCCACAGTCTAAGATATACAGTCACGACTCTCCCGAAGAATTTTGTTATACACTGCTACAGTAGCGCTCCAAGCGGGCGGAAAGCTACATTTCTGAATACAATATTGAACGAGTGCGAATAGTGTCGTTTATATTGATTTTAACACACTATTTACTTTAGGGAACGCATAAAGTGTCATAAAATAGGATATAACTTAAAAATAGCTCCACATTTGTCTTTCCTATGTTTCCTAGGATCCGTGATAGGGTACGAAACGGTACAGTAATGACAGTTTATTTACATTTATCTTCTAACATATAGACTTTTACTGAAAATTTCATTTACTATTAAAAATAGAAAAATTACGAGGAAACATCAGAAGAGCTGTCCTTTGGCAGAATGGCTTCGCTATCTAAACAAGAACGTTAACGTTTCTTCTCTACAATTCCAGTAAAATCGGTTAAGGGTGGAACGTAGGAAACTAATAAAGAATGCAATAACTACATTACTTGACTTACCAAATCAGCCACCACAGCTGTAGCTGAAGGAAAAACGTCACCGACGCGGCAAGAGAACGGAAAAAATCAACCAAACTGTTTTCCAACAAAGAAGAGCTCTATTCCACAATTGTTGCTACATATGAACCACAAACGGCAAGAATGTTCAAAACTTTGGCTTTTCAAGCTAAAGTAATTACATGTAAAAGAATATGCGCGTATAAGAAAGACTAGAGAGGTGTAAAAATTGGCGAATGATTAGACTCAACACCGCATTGAAACATATCAAAAACCTGCCTGTCATATTAATAACAGATCATAACAGAAATTTATGTTTGTCGTATGTTTATATTTTACTTACTTTCAGCGGAATAAGCTGCAGATATACAAATATTGGTAAGTATTTGTTCATGACGAAGGTGTCTTTTATACCACAGAATCGGTTAAATTCGTCTGTTTTTACATACATTTCCGTATTATGTGCATTAATTGATATTTTACTAATCCTTGTAACATAAAATTATACTAACTATTTGTTTAAATATGTACAAAACTATTTATAAGCAGACATCGCTCCTTCGGCGGCTTGCCCACCACTAGGAGCGCTAGTGTCGTTGCAACCAGTGGCGGCTCGTACAAAATTTGACCAGTGTGCTGCAATATTACAAAAATAAACAGGAAACAAAATATACTAAAATAAAAAGTCAACCTTTGCATGATTGCCTTTAATTAAATATCAATTAATATTGTATTGACAGTAAGACCTTCAGGGGAATCTATAACAGCACTGCCAACTGCATGTATTCAGTGCAGGTAGTAAATATAACTTTTAAAAATATTGACTGATGACCACGCAGTTTGGTCCGATAGATTTACAGACATTTAAAAATATTAATTTTATTTACAGAAATTAAAAATTTAGACTCAGAGGTATTTGAATACGAGCCTCACACAGGTAGGTTTGAGCAACAACGCGCAAGACGCATGACCCAGCGCGCTATTTGACTCTGTATGCCGCAATATTCGTCATATACTATTCTTCCGCAGCAGTTACACGCAGCGCGAAGAGAAATATTGATCTGGTGCTGCAGTCGGTCTCAGCACACATGAGACGCCAGGCCTGACGTCACGTCTGCGCATGCGCACTAGCGAACAGACGACTGCGCCGCCTCTCTACGCACGTACCAGCGCGGCTGAATCCCACTTCAGCACACAGAGCTGGTTTCCAGCTATCGCGGCGAGAACGCTCCAAAATGCGTTTTTATCCTTATTATCAGCATTCTAATACGCATTGGAAGGGAATTGGCATAATTTTGTTGTGATATCTGGCTCGTATTCCAAGAGAAAGGATGTAATTTTACAGCGATTTATCGTTTGCATTCGAAGAGAAATGGCATAATTTTAGTAATATATCTATAGTGTGCTGCAGCACATTAGCACATTATCACCAGCCGCCACTGGTTGCAACTGTCAGTAGGTAACAACTTTCACAGCAGTGAGTGTCACGACTGTGTATATTGTTATTCCACTGGCGCCGGCGGTGCAGGCCATAGTGGACCAATGCTTTGGAAGAGTATAGAGAGTGTTGTGAATGATGTATCAGAAATTACAAATACTCATTTGTAATATAGTGAGGACAGTTTACAACTCACCGCAAAGACGTGGCGATGAGCTGCGACAGGCACATACAACTGGACTTTCCATTATTATAAATACTCATTTTGGTGTACCTGGGGTTACAATTATGTACGGTGCCGCGCGGGAGTAACCGAGCGGTCTGGAGCGCCAAGTTACGCATCGCGCGGCCTCCCGCGTCGGAGGTTCGAATCCTCCCTCGGGCATGGATGTGTGTGTTGTCCTTAGGTTAGTTTAACTTAGTTTAAGTTGTTTGTAAGTCTTGGGAGTGATGACCAACGTAGTTTGGTCCCATAAGAATTACAAATATTTGAACATTTTATGCACGGTATGATGATGTAAAAACATCAGCTCACAACAACAACAAAGTTAGGTGAAAGAGTTGTTACCTCTGTAGAAAGACTGTCAGACTGTTTATGTTTAAAAGACAGTTTGCATCATTAACTGCATTTGCATATATAACAGAAGTTTCTGTTACACTGATACCTGTTGGTTCAGAAGCGTATTCCAAAAGCTACTACATTGTCTGCAGCTGGTTCTATTACGGTGTAGCATTTGTTGTATATAATAAAGATGGATGTAATGAAATACCATATGAAACTATAAAAATTAAAGGCAGTAAAGATTCAAAATCTATGATTCTAGGTGGTATTGCACCATTAGATAAAAACGATGAAAATATTGATGAATTGTTGTGGGGTCCAGATAGTGGAACTGGTAGTTTCCTACACGTTTAAGCGCGTCAGAAAGTTAACCATTTTACAATAGTTGGATTGTACCTAGCAGAGGTGAAACTACGGATACGAGGAATCTAACTGCTCCTACACAATATACGCACTTTCCACAGTTACCTAAGATATATAGACAAGGTGTTGCATAAGAAATAGTCAATTCTCATATTCCTTTTTATTATAAATATATTCCTGAGAATAGTTTTTTTAAAATGGGATGTATTGCTATCATTACTCAACGAATAAAGTACAATATTATACAGGTCATACATTAGGACCTGGACCGAATGCTATACAAGGAGTATCTTTGGATTTACAGTTTGATAATCCTTTGTATGCTCCTCTGTTCAGCAGAAATATTAGCGTAGACAGTATATATGAAGCTATATTAGACAATAGTCCACAAGCATCTCATATAGGCGGCACGGCTGTAGTTAAAAAAAAAAAAATCTGTTAATTTAAGTCTTGGCATTAATCCAGTGCCCAATAATGTACCAAATGCTCGATAATCATCACTTGTGACTGCAAAACTAATAGTGTTGATGGTTACAAATTGTGAAGTATCGATTGATTACCAAACATATTCGACAAAAAGTCAAGCTATGGCCAACAAGAAATCGTATTGGTTAAATACCACTGATTCTAAACTGGATTGTGACTGATTGTGGACCAGAGTATGGTTCAGGTGTTCCTGTTGTTGGACATTTTTTATCGTATTGATCCCGATAAAAAAACTACTAGTTCTAGTAGTGTTCCAGGACAACATAGTTATGAAAAAAACATGGAATGAAAAAAAATGAAAGAAAACAGCAACGACTGAACCATCTACTGGATCTACTATAAAGAAAAATAAATTTGATTGTGATTTACCAGAAAATAGAATATGAAAAAAAGAAAAAATAATAAATAAAAATAAAATAAAAACCAGTACTGAAGATGTGGAAACGATTCAAACGGGAGATGATGAAGAATTAAATGCTTGACACAAAACTTTTTGTATACATATTTTATTGTTTATTTTACTAATATTGTTATATATTACAACTGTTTTTATATTATGTATAATTTGGTACAACGCTAAAGGACGTATTTATTTGTCAAATCTTTAATCCTATGTATTCCATTCCAATTTTTCTATTCTATTATCCCAAACATCACCTTTAAACATATCTTCATTTGCACATAAAATTACAAGATTTTTTTGCATACAGAAATCAGTTTAGTATGTCACAGCAATATTAGTTGAATTTCCACTAAATATACGTTTTAATTTTTCTTCAAGCCTGCAAACATTTTGATCTCTCTGACTCTCACTTCAGACTGTATAGAAGACAATTTCTCTATCTTGTCCGATTCGTGGAACCGTAATGTAATGTGATAGTCTTTTCGATTTGTATCACTCCAAATATATATATGATCCATAGTTTCTTTTATAGTGCAAGATATGGATGTTAGGTCTTGTTGTTCTTGTAATTTCGAGACAGACGCAGATGAATCGTCCGCCTTTGCGGTTTTTTGGCATAAAGCTGAAAAGTGTTGTAAATGCTTTTCTATTGTTTTGAAAGTGAGTTTAGTCTCAAATATGACACTTGATATAGTCTGTGACTTCGAAATAATGATGTCCGTCAGTGATACTTGGGAGTCCTTCAATAAAAGGATTTACCCTGTTTTGTGTTAAAAGACCGCGAATACGTTCGCATTCCAAAGTTTTGGGTGACAATGACAGAATGAGGCCCGAGATAGCTGGTTCCCCAGTATTCTGTTAGAGTCTTTACAAAGGAACATCTTTGCCTTTTTTGTTCCCCGAAAGAAGAATTTTTCAACTGGTTACGTCTTTACTAAATAAATAAATAAAAATAAAAAACTATATTCGCAACACATTTCTTAGTTTCAATATTATGTGCCTCCACGTACCTGGAAAATTAAATTAAATTAGCGTAGGTTATCCAGAAGATAAAACGTCATAAGATGCAGAAAAAACGAAACTGTAACGTACAGAGAGTGGGGCAGAAGTCGCAGGACATTAGGAAATTTTGGGTGAAATTATTAACTAAAAGAAGAATGAAACAAATAGCTGCCTGGGAAACCACAGCGTTTTAAAGGGTACTGAAGACAGGCAATCATTGCATTAATGGAGCTAACGGCAACAAGGTGGGATATGTTTTAGTGTCCACTGTGGTCGACAATTGTTTTATAGATTGTTCGGAGAAGATTAATAGTTGTGGTTCCTGAAAGACGCAGGAATCACGTCTATTCCCTGAATTTCACTGCATAGTACATCATACAGGTGACCCGCTCTGTTAGCCGTGCGGTATAACGCACCGCTTTCCGAGACGGGGAGGAATATCGGACCCTGTTGGAATCCGCCCGGCGGATTAACAACGTGTTTTCAAATGTTTGTATAGCTTATGGGACTTAACTACGGGGTCATCAGTCCCTAAACTTACAAACTACTTATGAACTAGCTAATCCTAAGGACGGCACAAATATCCATGCCGGAAGGGGGATTCGAACCCCCGACCGTAGTGACCGTGCAGACCGTGACTGACGCGCCTCAGTCCCCTCGGCCGGCGGTGGATTAACAAAGGGGGTCTGAGTGTCGGCCAGCATGGATGTGGTTTTTAGGAGATTTTCCACATCCCCTAGGTGAATAGTGGTTAGTCCTAGGGATGCAAACAATACATCGATGTTTGGAAATGAACTCGTGGAATGTTATACACATTCTCTTTTAACAATTTTCAACGTACTGCAGTTTATGTATTTTTAAAAAAAGGTAGGCTCTGTTGGGTGAACTAACGCTCTACCAACTAGCCCACAGTAGGGCAACGTGAGAAGCTGTCACAGTTATGCTTTTCCTCTACTCCGTAGGTTAGGTATTACTTATTATTATAGTTTTCGCACGTTCTCCTGGACGGCAGCACATAGCACGAACTATATAGAAGTTTGGTTGATACTCTATCGATATACAACGTTTGGTACGGTACCGATCTGAGTCTCTAACATCTGAAGGTTTGAGTGTATGATATCTTACTAATAGTTCATAAATATCTTACAACGGAACATATTTGTCTGTGAATCACATAAATAGCATTAAGAACACTCTTAAACACAGTGTGTAATGTGTACGAATTCCTACTCTCATCACAACGCCACACAAGACAAACAGTTTGCTTGTGTTATGACTACTCTTGGCAGGCAGCGCACAGGCCTTGTATCGAGTTGGCGTTGGTCATGGGTTGGCGACAGTAAGGGCATCCGGCCACCTCGTAAATATTAACACGCCAAATCCGGATTAACAAAGCCGACCTGCATGTGCGGGAACGTGGCTAAAGAGAAAGAGAGAGAGTACATCAGATAGGTAAAATCTGTCAATTCTACTACTAGACGTAGCAGTAGAAAAAGTGATTTGACCAGTAATCGGAATTTATGTACCCGAACATCCCTTAAACACACCGTATTAACTAATTCATTAAGAACACGATTAAAGTTGTAATGAGGAGGCTGATCAATGGGACGTAACATACATTTAAAATCGCCGCCTAACGAAATATTTCTAGGATTCTTACACAGAAGGTAAGGCACTTCGGTAAAAATTCGAGCGGTTTATCGTTTTGCTATTGCCTGAGAGCGCATAAATTACAACGATGGTAAGATCGAAAAGACAACAACCAATCCCATGACCAGAATCAAACGATATATGTCGAACGGTTCATATCGAAGCCGTTCATATTAAAACGATTTGTAGCGAACAAGCGAATGTTAAGATTTTCCGACTTGTCATGATTTAAAAAAAAAAAAAAAAAAAAAAAAAAAAAAAATAAAAAAATATATATATATATATATATATATATATATATATATATATATATATATATATATATATATATATTGTTAGGCAGGAATCTAAGAGTACAGCTTAAATTGTCTCGAGTAAATATAATTATCACAGTGCCATCGGGATAATATCTTAGTACTGTAACGATACTGCTGGCCCCCTCATCTCAGTGTTATTGTACGATACCGTCTGCCTGGTCCTCTCATCTCCATGTCATCCTACGATACCGTCTGCGTTGGATCCGGAATCGTGTGATTCAGTTGTGATATATGTTGCGTGTGAAGTTAAAAACGTAATAGCCAGCCTAGGAATCAGTGTAGGACAGTGTCTCAGTGATACTGTGACCAAAATAAGTGATAGATTTCATTAATTAAGAGATTTGTATAAGATGTTTCCAGACAGTTCTATAAACAATACTTTCGTCATTGTTCATTATTTCAAATAAATAGACAGACGAAGGGTACAAACTTTTGTAAAACATAAAGACATGAAAGTAAATAGCATTGTATATATGTTAGGCTCATAAACAAGTTGTGTAGACCAGCTAATTGTGTAATTAATAATGTACTCGAGATTTGAATATTGTATTTCTTTGTATATATTGACTCACTTGAGATTTTGAAACTATTTTGAGAATTTCCCAGATAATTGATAGCTCAATATATGTTAGGAACATGTGCGATGTACTCGTTAACTAATTAATTGATATTTAACATCGCACTTTGTTGTCAACAGAAAGACTGGAAATTTCGTCTTAAAAATACATGCGCCATCTAAAATTATTGTATGCATAGTTTTCATTTTATATTGCGATTATTTTTGTGTACATGAGATGTTTTACGTGTATGTTTGTTAATTGTAAATCAGTATATTCTATTGTTATGAACAATGCTTAATGTAACGTCATTATTGTCAAGTTTATATATTTGCCTCACCGCCTTGCGTGGGGGAGTTCGAGTTTTGGCTTTTCTGAAGTGCGCTGGAAGCTATGTCAGTTGTTTTGAAATGGAAGTACTACAGTTCTGATGCTTTGTAATTTGTATATGTTTTGAAGTTGTTCTGTTTTGGTGGAGGAGAAGTTTGTTTCAAATTTAAGAAGAAGTGAAAAATTCTACATATCGAGTATTTATTTCTATCACGACGCCCCAGGAGAATAATGTTGCAGCAAGCAGAACCCCCATACATCGTTAATTCGAAAAGCTGAGTATCCGTAGAATAAACTGTAATTACTCCAAAACACAGTAAAATGTCATAGTACTTACGTGTTTTAGATAATGAGCTTATATTAAGGGTAAAATTTTTCGACTTGCATCGTCGGTCCTGGGAGATAGTGTTGGACCAATGGTCAATTTTTCACGAGCTACAGTAGAAATGTTATTGCTGCACGTTTCATTCGCAGTATAAGTAATATTGTTCCTGCTTTATGACTGACAGGTTCTCGCATGTACCCTTGTGCGTTCAGTAAACTGACGATCCCCGTAAATTAATGATTACAGCCGTAACGAAAAAAAAAAAAAAAAAAAAAAAAAAAAAAAAAAAAAAAAAAAAAAGAACGCGTTACTGTATTAGTTGTAGCCATGTAAGTGAGTGGGAGTGGAATAGGAAAGGAAATGCCTAGTAGTGGTACAGTGTACCCTCCGCCACTCACCTTACGGTGAATTGCGGAGTATGTATGTAGATGTAGATGCTGCATTCTCTGGGCTGTTTTGCACTAGACATTATACGCCACTACACTTACAGACTAATCACTATTAGAATCAAATGCTGCTTCACCCACTTACCACTATTCGAATCAACCGCTCCTTTCCGTCCCGACATTCGCTTGTTCGATACTATCGTTTCGATATGAACTGCTTCGATATATATCGTTTGGACGCCGCCGTTTTATGTATCCTATTTTCAAAATTACCGAAATTTCACAGAATTATATCACCGCAAGCGGAGTGAGAGTCGAACGTCCGATATATATGTATCGATCGCACTGTCGTTTCATTCGATGTAAACAGCTCCTAGGAAATTACCCAGCGGTCCTGTTGTATCCTATGGGACCCTTGTTCTGTCTGGGACCACACGATCTTCATGACCCAACAATGGTGGCCGCCGCTGACTTGGCGCTACTTTCCTTATGTAGGGCTTTATATGACAGTACGTTGTCAGATGATACTGCATCCGTTGACGAGAAAATAACTGCAGTATACTTTTAGTTATTGTCAGACTTGTCACACACACTCTGTATATGTTTGCTGTTTCATGAGACAATACGTAACATAAATTTTACTCCAATAAACATGAAAATAAACGATTATTGCATTACATATATTCTGAATACATACTATAGAAAATTAGTGTGTGGTGTTATGGTGGTGTAACGAATAGACATGGGTTATCAAATGAAAAGTTACATATTCAAACCTGCTTCGTGACTAATTATTTTACTTATTTTCATTTCAATGTTATGTTTTCTGTCATCTGGAAATGTTCAAATGTTTGTAGAGCTTATGGGACTTAACTACGGGGTCATCAGTCCCTAAACTGACAAACTACTTATGAACTAGCTAATAGTAAGGATGGCACAAATATCCAAGCCCAAGGGGGCATTCGAACCCCCGACCGTAGTGGGCTTGCAGACTGTGACTGAAGCGCCGCAGACCGCTCGGCCACCGCGACCGGCTGTCATCTGGATATCATAACAAAATGTAAATAATTTTCTAATTAAAATGATATATTGTATTGTGGACTGTGTGAAACTATTCGTTACAGACACATGAAATGACTTCTGTACACCAATAATACCTACTGGAGAATAATTCCCACTCTCTAGTAACGAGAATGATGAATCGTAATATTCCTGAAGCTTAAAATGAGGTTAATTTGCCAGGAAGTTTCATTAATAGCACCAATATAATTCGTACATGATTTCGCCGCAGAAGGAAGGCATTAATCACACAGAACAGGTATAAAATACCCAGAAAATGCATCTGTAGTTGACCTGCAGAGTTTTCTACAGATGCTGTACAGCCTCCGGAATTTTCACATCCAGTGATCCAAATTTTTACGAATAGTATGTGGAGAACGCTCTACTGATCAACAGCACGTTCATTTTTCTGGGGTACGTGATATCTCCTCTGTTTTCTGCTAATGCCAAAAAATCTCGTCTTTGTTCCTTCCTTCCAAGGAGAAACAAGCATGTACGAATTTCACCATGATTGATGAATTCATCTCAATTCATTGTGCAAGGAAATTTTGTTTCAGCATATAGGCTACTCCGTTGAAGAATGTAGATTCACATCTATTCATTATAGTTTCCAGTTTACAGAAAATAGAGTATTGAAATAAAAGTAAATAAGTGAAGTTGCCAGAATGCAGTTTTGTACAGGGTATCGATTCATAGCAAATAGACTCTCGTCGTTTAGCTACCAGTACAAGACATGGTTTTTAGATAATAGATATGTTCATAAGTTGATTATGAGCGAAACTTATATTTATGTTTAAGGTAAGGAAGTCAACAATCCGAAGATTGCAGTGCCGGATTTAACGTTGAAAAAGAACGTTCTCCACTGCAGTTGGCGATCACTAAAGATAAGTAAATGCGTAAGGTTATTTCTACATTTGGAAAACACGATCATAATGAATTTTCCATTAACAATTTGTAATTTTGTATTTCTAAAGCTTCGTTATTTTCTCTGTCAATAGCAGCAGCGATATTCGTTTTCAACAGCTCAGCGAGCTGTACCGGTTCATCGTCAAGCGGCTCTGGGTAAACATTCACGATATTAGTTCTTTTCAATATCTCTTCTGCTGTAAGAGATTTACAGTCCTGTAATAGCCGCGTTGGAGTAACCGAGCGGTCTAAAGCGTCTCGCTGCGGAGCGCGCGGTTGCTCGCCGTGGAGGTTCCAGTCCTCCCTGGGGCATGGTTGTGTGTGTTTGTCCTTAAGTTAGTTTACCTAGGTTTAAGTAGTTTGTGAGCTACGGACTGATGACCACGCAGTGTGGTCCGATAGATTTATAAACATTTGAACATTTGAAAGCCCTGTAATATTCCAAAAACATTAGTCAAGTGATGTTATTTTTCCATGCGTGTAGATAATGCAGCCAACACAATGTCAATTATCACAATAAACACCTGAAATTCAAAATGTTCTCCAGGTGTCTTATTTTTTTTTTTTTTTTTTTTTTTTTTTTTACAACTTCATCGAGTGTAGTTGACCCACTAAATCGTCGTACTTTGCATTTCGCTTGTGTCGTCTTCAAGTTTCTTTCTGATATTTCTCAGGGATTTGGCTTTAGCCTCAATTTCTGAAAATTTGAACGTCATTGATTGGATATATTCATGCAAGGATGTATAAAGTGAATATCGGTGCTCATATCTTGATCAGATGACTGCAGCGAAACGCTAGTCGCTTGCAAGCGTTCTAGGATTCTGTTCCATGCTACACACATTATTTCCGTCTCCAACTTTCTCATTTTCAAAACCAGTCTGTAAGCTTGATTGCAGCACTCTACCTTTCGATGATATATGCCATTCAAAACTAGTTTGATGGTGTTAAAACCAAATAGAAGCGCCTTTGTAGCATTAGCTCTGGCCGACCACCTACTGTCCGATAAACTTTTCAAATTCGGAATTTTAGTGCTATCTTT
The DNA here is from genome assembly GCA_026315105.1 of Locusta migratoria. Lineage (NCBI taxonomy): Eukaryota > Metazoa > Arthropoda > Insecta > Orthoptera > Acrididae > Locusta > Locusta migratoria. The sequence continues at coordinate 163,998,670 of CM048746.1, forward strand.
TTTCAGTGCTTTCAAAAGAAGGCCCCATCGATAGGTAGAAGCGGAAAAATGTATACAGGCTTTCAAGGAAAGCCATTCTCTGCTAAAAAGATAGTAAGCTTAGGGTGAGTTGTTCAGCAGTATGACCCTCCATATCCAAAAATTTCACAACTCTTCCCACTAGTCCGGATGGTAGGACATACCGTACAATCAGTGTCAGTTGATCTACGTGAGATATATCAGGAGTAGAATCCAGTAAGACTGAATAGTATTTGAATTCTTAATTTCGCAAATAATATGATCCAGTATGGTTGATGCAATTAGATGGATAAATTCCTCGCACATTGTTTTTGACAAATATGACCTATGTCCCGTTCCTTTATTTGCATGAATACATATATGTTGGGACAGAAAAACATCAAACTGGGCTAATAACTCTAATAACCCTAAATAATTTCTGTTGTGGAGTGAACCAACAATTTCATCACTACCTCGAAATGCTAGCACTCGCTCAGCTAAAGAAAAACGTATAACTGCAACAATTCGTTCTAAGAGTGATCGCCAATACTTTTGTTCGCTGTCAATTTCGCTTACAACTTTGCAAGACGACATATTGACGATAGCTGTTTATTTTTTATCTCAATGCTGCCGGTTTAGGTTAGTTGACCATTTTCAAGCGTCAGCACAGTCTAGCTAATAGCTTAACATGTAACACAAAAATGCAAAATTGTAAAATAAGTATTTTTCATCATTACTCCTTATCGATATTACCACAGTGGCTGAATGATGCTGCTGGCAGCACCTGTTACCTTCCACACGTGGCGTTTCGGTAGCCCATCAGCCGTTCTCATAGCACCGTGAGTATTGATACCGCTATTTGGGACTCAAGATGCAGCGAATACAGCAATAGGATTGCATGAACTAAATGTCACTAAGAAGCTATTACTGGCCATCGAAGTTAGCTCCGACACACCGATTAGCCTGTTCTTCATCGTGATGCCAGAAACATTATTAATCAGTTGGCAGAATTTTGTGAACTTAACCAAATGGTGACATAATTCACCTTTCTCACAAATGAATGCTATACTTGAAATAACTGTAAATAAATAAATAAAAAAAACCGACAAGAGAATTCGCGCCCAGGCGCGGGGCCCCCCAAATGCGCGGGGCCCGTAGCATTTGCTAACTCTTGCTACGTGGCTAATCCGGCACTGGAAGATTGGTTTGAACGCCACAGTGCTTTACTAGGCATGGTTCTGTTTGGAGGTGGTATGCCGTTGCCTTCCTCCGACCTTCGAACTGACTTACCCAGTCAGTTATAGAGGGACCTACAGTTTAACGTGGGTTCCGAACCACGATGCTACTCGGTATTTTTCACATGAGCGTTACTGTCAGAGGTGCAAGAAGTGGAAAGTGACATATAAAACTCCTAGGACCTGGCAGGAATTATTGAAGAAAAATTAATACAGTGTACTGTGTGACCCAACAACAAACACATACAGAGTGTATAACAAATCCGACAACAGCTCAAATACCCCGCACTTATTTCCACATTACGAAAAAAAAGAACCTTATGGTTTAATAAATTTAGAACCGTATCCAGTAACATGCAACATTATTTTAGACAAGCAAGGAATAACTATATGTTGCTACTACAATAATTATATATGCATCAACGATGCCGGCCGCGGTGGCCGAGGGGACTGAGGCGCTTCAGTCACGGTCTGCACGGCCACTACGGTCGGGGGTTCGAATCCCCCCTCAGGCATGGATATTTGTGCCGTCCTTAGTCTTAGTTAGTTCATAAGTAGTTTGTAAGTTTAGGGACTGATGACCCTGTAGTTAAGTCCCATAGACTATACAAACATTTGAACATTTTGCATCAACGATGGTCGAAGATATTCTGCGCGAAGTTTGTTGTCACTGTAGACGCCACTATTCACTGCTACAACTCGCAACACTTTCAGAAGAAACCGCGTCCCATCACTAACTTTCAAGTTGAAACTTTCCTTTTTGAGAATCCTCGACTTTTATGTTATTTTCCGTGCCGTGCCGCTCGGTTAGTGGTCGGTATGAGCTCCAACTATTTGAAATGCATACAGGAATGTTTTGGTTTTGGAAGGCAGATCTGACGTTTAGTTCCACCAAGGAGGTTAGATTTTATTCTAACCTCCTTGAGTTCCACTCCCAGATGTGTGTCGTTCAACTCATGTTCAGCTACAATTGTATTTCATTCCCACGACCCACAGTGATACCAACAGTATATGCGTATTATTATCTTTGCCGCTCTTGCTGTTGGTATCACGCCGATAGATGTAAACAAAACAACGGTTTTGGGAATTGGATTTCAGCAATACTTGGCATGGAATGAGTCTGAAAATTTTACCTTCGAAAAATTTGCCCGTCCCCGCGTTGGAACATCGCTTTCAGGGACCGCAGACAGCAAATCCTTGAAATTGGGAAATTGGAAACTATTATACACGAAGAAAAAAGACTGACTATTCAAGGAACGGGATTTATATATACAGTATACAGTTAAGGGTTTCGTTGTGCGTGGTATACGCGTATTCATTCTTTTGTGTGCACGAGATAACAAAGGTGTTATGCAAGAATGATAGAGCCACTTTTTTGCAAATAAAAGAAAATGACACTCTGAGTTGAGGTCATTCAGTGCAGAAGTTAATAACACCAACTTTAGCCGTGTAGGTAGGCCTACGCGGACAGCTATTAGGTGAGTCGTTTAGCGTATGTAATCGACGATGAGAAACAGCTGATTAGAGTTGACAGTATGCGACTGGCCTAAATAAGGTAGTGGATGAGGTCATTAAGAGATTTATTTAACACAGCAGTGGGTTTTCGTGTTTCACACTCCACTGTCAGTGCTGACTAACACTGCGTATGAGAATGTGCATGATTACTATTATGCGGCATAAAATTGGAGACATCAGTTTTAATATCTGATTAGTTTTTTTTCTGAAACTAGTATTTCGAAAGGCAGTGGCAGAATTTTTTCTTTCTGATATCATGTGTTGGTACTAAGTTGCAGAATATTATTTAATAGTTCAGGGAGAGTTGTATGGATCAGAACGTAAAATATTACAAGCGAGGAAAAGTATTTTAATGGCATTGCCTAAACCTATGGTGATTATTTTTGTCGTGCCGTAGGCCTATGTTACTACCAACTACGGTTTTTGAGAATTTTAATTCCATATCCCTTCTTCCTGCGACAAGAATTGTTTTTTCCCAATTTCAGTTATGCTATTGTTGTATGGTAGAATTAAACACACAATTCAATAAACCCAATTAAAATGCTTATTTGAACATTCTTCCAGACATCTACCAGTACTCCACTTGGAGAGCAATGGTTTTCCAGAACCTCCTACATTATCATATGAACTGTCATTTACACGAAATCAAACAAAAACAAAGAATAATTAATTAGCTACAGCACTGAAGGTAAACACAATGAATAGGTACTAATTATTTGCAGTACTGTAATTTATGAATAGAAACATAACTTCTCGCTATACATTTCATTTTAACTTTATTGTATAAATCATGTGTTTCATGCATTACAATATGTCATAATTTTTTCACATATTTGTCACAATGGATTGAGGTCAGGTAAAAAAAGTAAAATGGAAAATCATGCTATGCAGTAAAACAAAACATGCAGGATTACATATAATGTTAGATCATAAAAATGCAGAAATTAAAAATAGATATAATACAGCTAAAAATAATTTCAAGATCAAGAGTAAAAGATTCAAAGCTATTTGAGGTATATACATACCTTAAAACATTACATGTAAAAAACAGATAGAAAAGAGAATGCAGTCCAATATAAAATGAAGTGACATGCGTCTTGGTGTATAAATGAAAGCTAAAAATGTGGTGATATCTCATGCCAAGCCTTAAAACAGTACTAGAGAGAAGACAAGCAAAATAAAATTACATACTAAGTTTGCCTACATACATTGTGTCTGATAAAAAAAGGAAACAAAATAACATACACAATAATATATGGCAGAAATACACACACACACACACACACACACACACACACACACACACACTTATATACATATACGGTAGTATAAAACATTCATGCCATACAACAAAACAATACATGCAATAATCTTTGTGGTACAAGTTATTGGAAGTCATCTAGACTGTAAGGGCATTTAGATATAAGCCAGTTCCTGAGTTTACTTTTAAATTTAGATCCTTCTAGTTCCTTCAAGTAGCTAGGTAATTTATTATAAAGGTTAACTCCTTTCACATTAGGGCTATTTTCAGTTCTGGAAAAGTTTCTTCATATTCTAAAATGATCATGCTTTTGTCTTGTGTTATATTCATGTATTTGATCATTCACATGTGTATATTTGTGGTTCTCTTTTACCAGTATAATAACCTGGTAAGCATATAGTGCATATAAAGTGAGCAGCTTATAGTCAATAAATAGGTTTCTACAAGGTGATCTGCCTCGGCCACAAGTCTGACTGCTCTTTTCTGTATCAAGAAAGCTCTGTTTATGTAGCTTTGGTAGGTACCTCCTCACAGTAATAAGCCATATGTCATTTAGGGGTAAATAACTCCAAAATAAACAATCCTTAAAGTGTGTGTGTCCAGATAATGTGAAAGACATCTTAACAGATAAGTGCCACTTAACATCTTGGAGCACACATAATCAATATGCTTCTGCCATACAAAGATTTCATCAAAAAACATACCTAAAAATTTACAAAACTTATTACTTTCAAAAATTGTATAGCAGGAACATGGTTTCCTATGCCAAAATTCAGTTTTGCTCATGTTAACTTTGAAATCAATTTCTGTAAAAAAATCACATGCAACCTCGACAAATTTTGTAATAACTGCCTTTAATTCTTGGTTACTATTTGCCCAACACAGCCATGAAGTGTTATCTGCATACATTCTGGTGGAAACATTCCAAACAGATGGGAATGGAATGCATTAACATAATAAATATAGAGACAGGGACCAAGATGGGAACCTTGAGGAACTCCAGAACCAACCATACGTTTGCCCGATTGCACCCCCCCCCCCCCCTCAAAGTCTTTCCATCATAAAATTGAATTTCTGTGCACTGGGTTCTATTTTTTAGAAAGGAATGAATAAGTCTTAATATCCATCCAGGTACATCATATGCCATTAGTTTGTGCAAAAGAATTACATGGTTAACGTGGTCAAAGGCCTTAGATAAATCAAGAAACAGACCTGCCACCTTACAACCAGAATTGAGCTTGTCCAGAGCATCATGTACAAAATCCACAGCAGAAGATATTGTACTCCTGCCTTGTCGAAAGCCATGTTGGAAATCAGCCAAAAGTCCTCTAGTGGTAAAATGATCATCAAGTTTAAGGACAAGAAATTTCTCTATTAATTTACTAAAAACGGATGTAAGTGATATCGGTCTAAAATTTTGAACATTGGTTCTGGGTCCCTTTTTATAGATAGGTTTCACAATAGTAAATTTAAGCAGATCTGGGAATATACCACTTCTAAAGACCAAGTGGATAAGATGGGTTAGAACAGGAGCCCATTCTAATTTACATTTCTTTAAGAGTGAGAAAAAATTGTCCCATCCTGATGAAGATTTATTCTTAAGTGTATCAATGGCTTCAATAACATTTCTAGTAGTAATTTTAAGTTGCATACCCAAGTCAACCATACTAAAGTCTATATCATTATGTAAAGTTTGTCCTGGTACGATTGGGTCATTTTTTACCAAGTCAACAAAATAGTCATTAAATTTTTCACTGATAATGTGAGGGTCATCAATGACCTCTTCATTTATTGTTAAAGATACATTTTCTTTTTTCATACTTCCACTATCATGACCTCTAATATTCTTAACAAATGCCCAAGAACTCTTAGACACATTGTCAGATGTTGCTATCTTAGATTTTACACCCTCAGCTTCAGCTTTTTTAATCTCCTTACAAAATAGTAATTTATATCTATTGTATCTTTCTTTATACAATTCATTACCAGTATATACAAAAAGATCATACATGTTAAGTATTTCTGAATGTAGTTCGAGTGCATGAGCATCCAATGAGACCTTTCCAATTTTACTATCATTTATTTTATTTTGCTTGTAGGATTTTTTTACTGGGCAATTTATATCCAGGTGCCATGTGAGAGTATCAAAAAAGGCCTGCCATTGGTTGCTCACCCCCTTCACTAGAAAAAACAAGGTCCCAATTTTCAGTGGCTAAACTATGCTTCAAAATTTCAACATTTCTATCAGTGAATTTTCTCTTAAATTCCACAGATCTGAACCAGTTCTGTGTCAGTAGATTATTGAAAATCTGTTAACTGTGCAAAGTGATCAGCTACAAAACCACTTATCACAGAAGCCTCAAAACAATCTATATCAGTAATTACATGCTCAATGGATGATGACCTATTATGTGTCATTCTGGTTGTTATAGGGCCTAGACAGTCAGTTAACCTGTAAGATGCAATTAGGTCCAAAAATTGTGTCCTATCACTGTTCTCTTTTAGTGTGTCTACATTAAGATCACCTAAAACACATACATGAGCAATTTTATAAATATTATTTAAAACAGATTCTAACTTGTCATTAAAATCATGGAAGGAACCATTTGGGGATCTATATATCCCCAGAATAAATAGTACAAATTTGCCAACTGTTAACTTCACCATATAGCCATTTCAAAATCCAGATCTAACACAATAATTATTCATCCAACAGATTTGTGAGGTAAATCTTACCAGGGTGTCTCTCACATAAACAGCAACTCTGCCACCTTTATGAGCAGCTCTACAATAAAATGAAATCAAAGTATAATTCATAAATTTAAAAAGATTTAAATCATGCACACCTCATTGATGCTCAGTTAGTACAAAATAGTCAGGAAGGAAATCAATGACAAATTGTTCAACATAATCGAACTTATTGCCTAGACCTTCAACATTTTGGTGCAAAAGACGTAGGTTAGTTTTATGTTTTTCTTTCGGATTACAGCTGTTTACTTCAGGATACTGCTCCCTAAAAAAGGAGTTTGTGTTCTATTTTCAGTTGGCCCAATAAGTTTTGTCTTAAAAGTGTTTCTAGGTAGTTCATACTCCTTCACAAAAATGCCACTTGGCCAGAAGTCTTCTTCTAGTAAAACAGTAAAATCCTTCTCTGACACACTTACCTTAAAACTGTTATATGAAGAATATTTTGTTCTAAGCTGATCACAACTAAAATTCACAATACCCCATCTTTAATATAACTTTGAACTTGCTCCACTGTAGTCTCATTGTCACACCGAGAGATAAAAATCCATTTCTTTTTCTCTGTTGATTTAAGGCCACTTTTGAGATATTAGATCCAATTACGACAGATTTCGTATTTTTTACCTTTTCCTTGGGTTAAGTCTGTTGTTTTTAAAATCTGTACAGTATTTTTTGCAGAGGTATTTTCACGCACAAGAACTGAACTGTAAAGAGTAGGTTTTCAGGAGTATGAATTGACAGTTACTCCTTCAGTAGTATTTGATAGAACGTTTGTGTTTTTGGATAACTCTGTCACTCTGATTTCATCATCTTGTTTGTGTTTCTGTATCGATGGTTGCCTATTAGAACATTTGAAAGACTGTGTCCGAATAATCTCTTCCTCTTGATGGAGTTTTTTTTCTGGTAAACAGACCTCTTTTTCCTGGTTAAGTGACACTTTGTTCCCTAAATCAATTGAATTTTCGGAAACCATGTCGAGTCTCTTTTTCAGGATTACATTAGCATTTACCACACCCTTAACTAAGTCTGCCAGCATGCTGACAGTGGCATTTACTTCTAAAATGCTTTCAATGTCAAAAACTTTTTTCACTAAAATATCTAGTCTCATTCCACACTGTCAACATACCCATCTTGATTTTTCGCATAAAATAATCATAGACTCATACTCGTCATCAGAAATTTCCACACACTTACAATGATACTATAAACAACAAAAACCCTCACACTGGACAGCTTTGTCCACGTCAGATACTATTCCTTTGCAGTATACTCATAAATTCACATCTTCACCAGCCATTGCACCAGTTGACATCCCAGCAGTTGTTCATGGAACTTGTAGGCCTATTGCTGGTTAGATTTATTCATATGTAAAACGAGTTAAAAACCAACTTTCTTAATTGTGATCAATACAGTGTTACAGTGAAATAGTTACAGCTGCTAAGCAGTCATCATCAGAGAACTTTTTAAAAAGCAGTGTGGAGAAAGGGCTTTCAAAATAATTCTTGTTCTTAGTGCTATTTCACATTCCCTTCAGATGTGGAGCAAGGGAAAAATGTCTAAATGTTTGTCTCCTTTAATCAATCCGCTCTTGTTGATTTGATTTGATTCTTTCAGGGAAGCCAAAACAGTCTTGGTCTAACCCGCCACTGCCCGCACCGAAACTAAGTTTATTGTGTGGTATCGCTCCCTGTATGTCTAGTAAAGCCAACCAATGCCCTTGAACAGTGCAAGGAGTCCCTTTACAAGTTCTTTATTAGACACAATTTCTTCGGGTCTGGTTGTCCCAAATGTTCTGTGCCTTTTACTCTCCAATGCAATGCATTCGAAGATCAGATATGATGCAGTCTCATCACTGTCATCACAGAGCCTCTTCTGTTATTCCCATTGTATGTAGGTGTTTTTTGAAATTCCCATGGCCTGTCAGCAATCCAACCATGAGTCTAATCTCTCTCCTGTTCAGACCCAGGATTGCAGAGCTTCTTTTAAAACAAGGCTTTGGCATCATTACCTTGCCATGTTTTTGTTGATGGATTTTGGTCCAATATTCTACGTGCTGTCTTCTGAGCCACTTATGTAACTCCAATTTAATCATTGCCTTGGTGATTGTCAGGACTGGTTCCGGTCCAATAAATGGAGCCTCTGCCCCCATCCTGGCTAATCTGTCGGCATGTTCGTTGCCACTGATCCCCGAGTGGCCAGGGACCCACAATAGGTTTACTCTATTGCTTTCCCCTAGCTCCACCAGAACCCTGTGACATTCTGCAACAATTTTAGACCTTGTTATAGGAGCTGCCAGTGATCTCAGGGCTGCCTGGCTGTCTGAATAGATATAGATGCTACGATCTTTGTAGCACCTATGCAAATTCTCCTTCACACATGCCCTGATGGCAGTGATTTCGGCCTGGAATACTGAGGCCAGTTTCCCTAGAGAGATGACGCCCTCCAGTCTTGGCTGCACCCCGTATACCCCGGCCCCAACGCCTTGGTCTGATTTCGAGCCATCAGTGAACCAGACAATATCCCCCGTACGGTGTCGAACTACTTTCTCCCACTGCTCCCTACTTCCAATTGTTATACTGAAAGGCTTGTTGAAGCAGTATGGGGTTATAATATAGTCGGTTGGCATTTCCCCAACCTTTCCTATATTTACCTCACTCACTGTTTTAGTGTGTGATTCTGGATATCCCAAAGAGTTCCAGTTGTTGACAGATTTGAGTCTGTAGGCACCAGCTGCCGCCTCCATCTTGACCCAAAGGTGTAATGGGGGCATATGCGGCATGGTTTCCATCCCAGCAGTTGGTGTGCTGCTAATTCCACCTGTTATGGCTAAGCAGGCTAGTATCTGCACCTTACCAAGCTCCTTAGCAGCAACCTGCTGTTCTACCTCCTTCCACCACACGACCGACCACCCCATAGGTGATCCTGGGTCTAATCACTGTGGTGTATATCCAGTGCATACCCTTGAGGCTCAGGCCCCAATTTTTGTCACAAGCTCTCCTGGAACTTACTAAAGTACCTTTTGCCTTGGAGCAAATATTCCTAATGTGAGGAGTCCATGTCAGTTAATCCGCTCTTGTTCTCACATTCACTATGGAAGTTATATGCTGGGGATTGTAGTATATTTCTAGATTAGTTATTTAAAGCTGACCATTGAAACATCTTAATCAGTCTTTCTTGAGGTAGTTTGTAGATAGGCATAAGTACTATAGGTAATTTTTGAGCCTGCCAGTTCAGTACCTTCAGTGTCCTGGTAACACTGTTCTACAAGTCAGACAAATCTGTGACCATTTGAGCTACCCTTATCTGTTAGCTTTATTTGGCACTGGCCTTAACACACCTGAGCAATGTTCTTAGAGTGAGTCACATGAGTGACTTGCTAAGCCATATCCTTTGTAGGCTGATGAATTTCCCCAGTTTTCTACAAATAAATAGAAGTATGCTGCCTGCTTACCCTATATTGAGCTTTACTTTTGACAGGTTGACCCCAGTTTTTCAAACTATATAGTTAGTGTACATTTTGAAATGACACTCTGCTTGAAAAATTTATTGGTACCTAAGTGGACTGCAGATTAAAATATAATGAATATGCTGATAAGTTTGTACAAAGCAGAACTAGGAAGAATGATTCATATTGTGAAATCTGATGAAATGAGAGTGGATTCTCCTTTCTCTCATATAAACTTAATGTAAACTAGTAGTAAGGGCATTATTATTATTTTCGATTATTCCCTTTAAAGAGAGCGATTGAACTTGAGTAATTATGACTTCTTCTTCTTCCTTCGTTCTTCCCAAATTCTCTTCATGCGTTCACTGTGTTCTCTCTTGCGTTCTTTTGACCACTTTTTTCCTGTTCTGTTCTCAGTGTGTTCTTGTTTATGTTTCTTTATAATGTTCCTGAACTGTTCTCTATTTCTTATGTTGTCCTGTGTGATTCCCAGTTCTTTAATATCCTCTTCTGTTTCAGTGATCCACTTCGTCTTGTTTTTGCTCTTGTTTGCTATCTCAAATATTTGCCTTGTGAGCCTGGTTTCATTCATCCTGATGATATGTCCATAAAATTTCATCCTTCTCTTTCTGATGGTGTCCGTTATTGTTTCCATGTCTTTGTAAATCTCTCTAGTTGGCCGCTTAATCCAAATTCCTTCCTGAAACAATGAACCATATATTTTCCTCGAAATTTTTCTTTCCTGTTTTTTAATCTCTCTGATCTTCGTATGACTATGAATCACTGTAGTTTCTGCAGCATAGAGTGCCTCTGGTAGGACTACTGTGTTGTAATGCCTTAGTTTTGCATTGACAGAAATAGATTTCTTATTATAATGGTTCCAAGTTAGCTTATATGCTCTTTGTAATCTTGAAACCCTTTCTTGATTGGCTATTGTGTTCAGTCCTGATTGTTGGATCATCTCTCCTAGATATCTGAAGTGAGAAACTTGTGACTCTTTTCCATACTGAGTTGTGATGGTGAGACTATCTGCAGGCTTGTTTTCCATGTATTGAGTCTTTTCATAAGAGATTTGTAGCCCAGTTTCTGTGAGATTTCAAGAAGCTTCTCTAGTGCGAGTCTCGCTTCTTCCCTGTTGTTTGTTAGAATAGCAAGATCGTCCACGAAAGCCAGACACTTCACCCTGATTCTCTGCTCCTTTTTAATTCCAAGTTGAATTCCCTTAATTTCTTTCTCCCATGTCCTCACAATTTTCTCCAGTACCAAATTAAACAAAAGGGGGGAGACGCCATCTCCTTGGCGGACACCAGTAAGGATGTGAAATGCTTCTGATGTTTCTCCCATGAATTTGACTTTAGAGGTTGTTCCTGTTAATGCTTGTTGGATAATTGACCTTGTTTTCCTGTCAATATGAAATTCCTCTAATGTGTGGAATAATGTTTGCCTGTCTATTGAATCATAAGCCTTTTTAAAATCTACGAAAGTCACCACAGTGTTTCTGCATCTTCTCATTTGTAAAATAGTCTTTATGTTCCATATTTGTTTGACACAAGATCGACCTTTAAGAAACCCTGCCTGATACTCTCCTATTAACTGGTCCGCCTGTTCTTTTAGTCTGCTTAACAGGACCTTTGAAAAAATTTTGTATACTACTGGTAGGAGTGAAATTCCCCGGTAGTTATTTGGATCAGTTTTTGTACCTTTTTCGTGGAGAGGATGAATTAGTGCACATTTCCACTCTGCAGGAATTTGTTCAGTTTCCCAAACCTTGATATAATTCTGTGAGTTGCTTGTGTAAGAGTACTGTTATTTAATTTCCACATTTCTGCTATGATTCCACCCTCACCTGGAGACTTGTTGTTCTTCAGAGAATTGATTATTTCCTTTACTTTTTTAAGTGAAGGTGGTTTTGAATCGGGATCTGATGGGGATTTTTCGAAATCTAGTTGTTCTGTCGGCGGCTCGCAGTTGAGGAGTGCGTGAAAATATTTAGCTAAAATCTGACGGGCGTTTCTCGTGTTGGTTTCCAGTGATCCTTCGGGCCGGCGAAAACACAGATTAGGTGGTTGATACCCTGTTAGGTTCTCTTTAAAAATTGTGTAAAAATTTCTGGTGGTGTTTTTGAGAAATTCTTGTTCAGTTTCCTTAAGCCGGTTTATATCATATCTATGTTTTTCTCTTTGTATTGCCTTGGATGTATTCTTCTGTATTCACAGAAATTCCTGCCATTTTTCTGTAGTTTTGTTGCTACTGAAAATTTTCCATGGTTGTGTTCTTTCTTCTATTGCTTGATCACATGAGCTGTTCCACCATCTGTGTTTTCTCTTTCTTGGGGGTTTGCCTAAATGCATAGTGCTCTTCAATACTTCTGCAAGTTCCTTCCAGTTCGTTGCGTTTGATTGCCTAATTTCCTGGCTAATTTCCTTCTTATTAAGTTTCAGGTATTCTGGATCAATTCTGAATGTTTTGTTCATTTTTGTTTTTTTCCTGTTAGGTTGAAATTTAATCTTTATTTGCAGTAGACAGTGATCAGATTCAAAAAATCCCTTTCCTGTTCGAACATTAAGTATTTCTTTCATATTCTCGTTAGATATAGCAACATGGTCTATCTGAAACTCACCCAAAGTTGAGTTAGGTGATTTCAAAGTTGTAAGTTTGTTTACAAGCTTTAGGAGTTGTGTGGACATGATTTTAAGATCAAAATTTTCTTTAAATAAAGAAAAGGTCTCTATCAATGACATTCTGATCTTCATGCCCAAATAGGTACAATTTAATGGTATTTTGGGGCAATAAGAAGCCATTATTTGAGTATTGTGTTGTACATATCCCGAATATTCAAATCTAAGGAGGATTCTTACACAAATAAATTTGTTGTACTGATACTGTCAGATAAATAATTTAGTAATCTCAATAAATTAAAAAAGCAAGTTAAAATTTGTTTGCCTGTCATCACCAATTACAGTAGTGTTAGTATGGCACCTGCTGATGTATCTTATAGGATAGCATTATAAAACTTCATCTATAAAATAATAAATTTTTTCCACAAGTAACTATAATAGCAGTGGGCAATACCAAATACCACCCATCTGTTGTTCCTTGTGACATCAACATGGTGGCAATCTTATGTTTCAAACTTACCCAGTGTAAAATCATAAAAGAACATTGATAAATGAGGTATACATTCGAAAAGTTCTGCAAAAAAAAAAAAAAAAAAAAAAAAAAAAAAAAAAAAAAAAAAAAAAAACTAGGCGGTGTTGGTGGGAATGCATGAAGTGGTAAAAAATACACTACATTTCACAACACAAATTAATATCTGACACAGAAGCACAAAATGAAAATGACAAAAACACTAAATACGGCATCCGGTACCTCAGTTATAATAACCTGAAATGAAAATAATGAGACCAACAATCCTTCCCCCCCTCCCCCCCCCCCCCCCCGAAATAATAAAATAAAAAGAAAAACCACCAGAAATGGTGTTGACAAGTTCAATTGACCTTTTAATACTTATGTTGGAATGAAGCAAGTTACATCAAGACCCCTCTCTTGTCCCTCACAATAATAATAATAATAATAATAATAATAATATTGAGAAGTAGGTATTCAGCTCTGTCTGTTGCCAGCATCAGCTTGAAGTACCTGGAAATGAGGTTGCTAGCCTTACTTGCCCAGGGTCCCATTGGGTTCTACCCCTAACAGTTTAGGGACTGACTGGTGGATTTTGGCAGCCTTTGCCATCTGAGCACAAAGATGTCCACAACTCAAAATGTGTCAGTGATGCCCCACCTTTTCCAAAGTAACTGGTATTCCAACTGTCAGGACCACTTATTTGGCTGCTCACACATTGCCCTGCCCGTGGTTCAAGAACTAGGACTTGACCGCAGGAACCCACACCACGAACTACCTCTCCTACCTGATGAAGGAAAATATTTCTGAAAGCTGTTCACATTTATTTTTGTCTGCAGTTGTGTGTGACTACTGGCGCAAGCTAAGTTGAGTACTAGCCAGCCACCCTCTCTCTTTCTTAATATTGTTTCCATATCTCACTGGAGAATGTCCACAGATTATGGTAATCAAGTATTGTTAAAGAATGGTTATGGTTTAGAATAATGCATTAGTGCTGTGAAATGTAAAACTTTACATGTTACATTGTATCCAAACAACATAATATTAAATGGTAAAGTGTAGTTTTACTACATTTTCAATTTTTTTTTCAGGCATAATATCCAGCTCTTAATAAATCATTACATTCCCAAAATATAACTTTATAAATTCATCTCTTGTCTGACAGTCATATTGGCATCATATAACAGCAGTACTGATAAAGATGACCATAGTATTTGTAAAAATTATGTTGACACTTGATGTAATGGCTTATGCGCATGACTGTAAATGGGAAATGCCTTTATGGTCACTCCACACAGTCACTGACCTGAGTATTGTTCACCCAAAGAGTTGAGTTTTAATCTCCTACATATGTATGTTTAGTAACTTTAAACTCTTTTAAAAATGTGTGTTTCAGTTGTTTTAAGAAGGCAGATAGCTACACAAACATTAAGAGAAAATGTATGTAGTCTCAGTCACAAAATTCTCTCTGTGATGTTTCAAGTTGCCTTGACTAATGTGTTATGCTGTGTACATCCTTATTCATGTTCCCATGTGCACAGAAAATAGGTGTGGTGTATCTGACTTAGGTCATGAAAATTGACAAAAAACCATAAATGCATTGGTGTGCTTAAATAGCATACTAAGTATTGTTTTAGGAAAAGTGGTGCATCACTGTGTATTGTATACAAGGTGTTTCATGAGGAATAGTAAATATTTTAGTAGGTGGTAGTATAAATGAATTGCAATAAAAATGCCATTAACATGTGTCCTATTTTTATTGAGCCCAGAGATACAGCTTTTAGTAGTGCTGCAAATTCCAGTGCCTCTGTTCATGTCACTGATGTCCACAGTGCCAGTGCCAAACGAGTCACTGTGCAAAAGCACCATGCCGCGGCACTGTAAATATCATGTTGTCAATCATATGTGCAAATCTCTAGGTTTGTATCTCAGACATCGGTCAGTTGTATAATTTTGTAACACATTTTATGTTCGAATTTTGTGTCATTTCTGTAGACTGGAAATCTACTTTGTAGAAATCATCTTGATTTTTGGAAGTGACAATCATGTGAAACACAACTCATGCTATTAATGCATGAGAACCACAGGGCAGTAGATACAGGATCCCAGGTAGGTGCCATGTTTCTTTACTTCTGAAAGGTGTTCAATACTGTTCCACACCATCCTCTGATGAACAAAAGTATGAGCATATTGGAATATCAGAACAACTATGTGACTGGATTGAGGCGTTTAGAGCTGAATGCAGCATGTCATTCTCAATGGAGAGAAGTCTTCAGACATTAGTGTGATGTCAGGCATGCCCTAGGGGAGTGCTATAGGACTGCTGTTTCTCACAGTATGTATAAATGACCTCTTAGATAACATCGGAAGTTCAGTGAGGCTTTTTGTGGATGATGCAGTAATTTATTGAGAAGTCGCTACTCTGGAACAGGGTAACAAAATGCTGGATCTGCATTCTATCAATACTTAGTGCAGGGAATGGCAATTGAACCTCAACATTAACAAATGTAAAGAAAGATCCTTTATTATATAACTATGCAATAGCAGGACAAACACAGGAGGCATTCTTGTAGTGGACATTAGGACCAATTTGAAATGAAAAGGTAAGACAGATTCCAGACAGATTTTTTGGAAAAATTCTCAGGAAGTATAGTGCATGAATAAAGGAAGTAGTTTACAAAACTCTCATTTGGTCAGCACTTGAGTATTGCTCATCATTGTGGGATTTTGTTGTTGTATCTAGGAAAGAAATCTAACACCATTCATACTGCAACATAAAACATTATTTTTAGAGAATCAAACAGGAAAATTTAAGTAGAACATTAACTGAAATCACATGACTCAGATTAATGAAATAATGAAGTAATATTAAAAGGAGAGAACTTTAACCAGGAGAATTCCTTCCAGTTATGAAATACTGCTCAGGTAAAACTAACAACAATTAGAAGTAATTAAGAAACTAACTATAAAATTGCTTGAATGAAGTAGTGACTGCTTTTTGACCACCAAGCTTTGCAAAACATTCATAGGCTCCAAATAAGGTCAATAAAAACAGTTCTAAAACATAACAACAAGAACAATAATAAGTTGACATAAAACCAAATTTGCTGTCGGCACCTGAACAATAATGGCACAAGGTGCTTCAGTGTCTCGTGGTGATTGTACTCAAAGTATGCCCAATGTGCCTGATCGGGATTACAGCTAAGCCACCATATCCAAACAAATTACAGCTTAGACCTCGGATGACGAGCGATGAGAGATGATACAAAAGAAACAGACACCTGGCCCTAAAGAAACCAATGTAATTACAGAGCAGCCTATTGAGACCTCAACAACCTAATAATGCACATACACTGACATAAGTGTAAATACACTGCAAATGTTCTACAGACGAGGCATGCAACACAATAAGAATGTCATCTTATTTTCCCACAGCCACAATTAATGAACAGACATATCTTTGAAACTTCACTGCCAAATTTCAGCTACTAACTTAAATAATCCACCACACTTTATTACCCATGCCCTCTCGATGACCATTAATGATCCCATAACATTATCAAATACAACCCAAAAATTCCTCCATAATAATTGCTTTAAGAATCACAATTTAAAACCACACGAGATTCATAGTACCACAGAGAGCAAGTATACATTAATACATTGTGGCTAAGTACTTTGCCGGACATGAGCCAGAAAGGCAGAGGTAGAGGTGGAATCACACGCAACAACATACACATTCCACAGGCCAGGAAAGAAAGGACTGCTCCAAAACGAATGGGACTGTCGGAAATCAACCAAGCAAGGCACCATGGTAGACAGACAGACCAATACTCATCATGTTTTCAAAATGTTTTGCGCAGCCAGTCTCCAGATGGAGCAGAATGGCAGAGAGGCAGTTAACACAACATCAAACTCCAGCGCAAGGCCCACTGAGCTCGTGGGCACCAACGTGAGAGCAGTATATAGAACTCATAATTGTACACTTTCGCCACCACACTGTTGGCTGCATGCGTAAAAGTGTCACAGAGATGATTAAGAAACTCCAGTGGCAGATACTGCAAGAGAGATATTCTGTATCACACTACGGATTTCTGTCAAAGTTATGAGAATGTACTTTTCATGAAGAGTCAAATAATATATTTCTTCCTCCTGCATATATCTCATGAAGTGACAAAGATTAGCACCCATGTGAAGGCATACAAACAATAATTTTTTCCTCACACCATACGTGACTGGAATAGGAGGAAGTGACAAAGGTAAGCAATGTACCTTCCACCACACATCATGAGGTGTCCTGCTGAGTATGGACATAGATGTAGATATTCATTGCACTCATAAAAATGTATAAAATGACAAAAACCATATTATAGAGGAAAAACATATATATATATATATATATGAAACGATTATTAAGACGAAAAATTCCTAGCAGGAAAAATAAAATATAAAAAATAGACGAAGATTACTCACCAGGCGAAGGAGCACAGGTGTGACAGCATCACAAATAAATAAATGAATACACACACACACACACAATCGCAAGCTTTCGCAACCCAGTTGCGTCTTCAGGCAGTAGGGAAGGAGAGGGAAAAGGAAATGATGAGGGTTTTAAGGAAGGGGGTAAGGAGCCATTCCAATCCCGGGAGAGGAAAGACTTACCTTGGGGGAAAAAATGGAGGGTAAACAGATGCACACATGCCCACACATTCACACAGACACAAGTACACCTAGGCAGACATACTGTAGAAAGCAAGTTCTTTGCTTGTACTTGTGTCTGTGTAAATGTGTGGGTGTATGTGCATTTATTTACCTTTTTATTTTTTCCCCCAAGGTAAGTCTTTCCTGTCCCGGGATTGGAATGGCTCCTTACCCCCTTCCTTAAAACCCTCATCATTTCCTTTTCCCTCTCCTTCCCTTCTGCCTGATGAAGCAGCTAGGCTGCGAAAGCTAGCATTTTTGTGTGTGTGTGTGTGTCTGTGTGTTTATTTGTTGCTATTACTGCCTGTGCCCTTTCGCCTGGTAAGTGTACTTCATCTATTTTTTACGTATATTTTTCCTTTTAGGAATTTTTCCTCTATAATATATATATATATATATTATATATAAATATATAAGTAGATGAAGTTTACTTACCAGGCGAAGGAGCACAGGTAATGATAGTAGCATAAATAAAAAATACACACACAAGCTTTCGCAACCCTGTTGCTTCTTCAGGCATAAGGAAAGGAGAGGGAAAAGGAAATGATGAGGGTTTTAAGGGAGTAGATAAGGAGCCATTCCACTTCCGGGAGAGGAAAAACTTACCTTGGGGGGGGGGGGGGGGGTGGAAGGAAGGTGAACAAATACACACACACCCACACATATACACAAACGCAAACACACCTAGGCAGACATACTGTAGAAAGCAAAGAAGTTGGACAGAGATACCACTTGAGGCAGAGGCTCTGTCTAGAGAAACGAGGGAAAGATGGAGGGCGGGAATTTGAATTTAGCGGAGGTTGAGACCAGGTGGGCAACGAGAAGAGAGAATATGCTGAAGGGCAAGTTCCCATCTCCGGAGTTCTGAAAGATTGGTGTCGGTGGGAAGTATCCAGATAACCCGGACGGTGTAACACTGTGCCAAGATGTGCTGGCCATGCACCGAGGCTTGTTTAGCCACAGGGTGATCCTCATTACTAACAAACTGTTCTGCCTGTGACCGTTCATACGAGTGGACAGTTTGTTGCTGGTCATTCCCACATAGAATGCTTCACAGTGCAGGTATGTCAGTTGGTACATCACGTGGGTACTATTGCGAGTTGCTCTGCCTTTGATCATGTACACCTTCCGGGTTACGGGACTGGAGTAAGTGGTGGTGGAAGGATGAATAGGGTACGTTTTACAATGGGGGCGGTTACAAGGGTAGGAGCCAGAAGGTAGGGAAGGTGGTTTGGGGATTTCTTACGGATGAGCTAGGGGGTTACGGAGGTTAGGTGGGTGGCGGAAAGACACTCTCGGTGTAGTGGGAAGGATGCCTCAGTTCGAGGCAGGATTTAAAGAAGTCTTATTCTTGCTGGAGAGCCACATTCAGAGTCCGCTCCAGTCCCGGAAAGTATCTGGTGACAAGAGGGGCACTTCTGGGATTCTTCTGTTGAAAGTTCTGAATTTGGGGGGATGAGGAAGTGGCTCTGGCAATTTGCTTCTGTACCAGATAAGGAGGATAGCTGCGGGATGTGAAAGCTGTTATTAGGTTATTGGTGTACTGGTTCAGAGATTCGGGACTGGAACAGACACGTTTGCCACAAAGACCTAAGCTGTAGGGAAGGGAATGTTAGATGTGGAATGGATGGCAGCTGTCAGAATGCAGCTACTGTTGTAGATACTTTGCACCAAAACTTCTGTTACCAAATACAACTACTTTAGAATCTGTTCTTACATAATTACACAAGAACTGAAGTTGCAGTTGCAATTAGCTCAACATTTGCATTATGGAATATATTTCGCATTTCCACAGATGCAATTATATATTCTTCAAACAATGGAAAGTTCAGGATGGAATAACAATGTGGTAACAAGAATTTTTACATGGCACACAGAAGAGGTGATGAATTGCAGAGAATAACAATGAAAAATATTGCTAGATACATTTTAGGTTTTAGAAAATCCTTTTTCAGAAACAAAAAATACACATTCATACAAGGACAGATCATAAGCACATGTACACTGTTCGTGGCAACTACATCCAACTATGACTGCATCTGACCTGAGCAGAAATCTAGCTGCAGTATATATATAGTAGGAGGAAGAGGTGTGTGTTGGGGAGGGATGGTAGGGTGGGGGAACAAAATGCTAGTTTCACCTGTGGACACATGCAGCAACATGGTAGAAACAGGATAAGGCTGCTAGGTGCAGCATCAGTAGGCTGTGCTGCAGAAGCAGAGGATATACTTTGTTCGAATATTATGAACTACCTCGAAGAGAACGACCTATTAACCAATAGTCAGCACGGATTCAGAAAGTATCACTCTTGCGAAACACAGCTTGCCCTTTATTCATTTGAAGTATTAAGTGCCATCGACAAGGGATCTCAAATCGATTTCTGGATTTCTGGAAGGCTTTTGACACTGTACCTCACAAGCGGCTTCTAATGAAATTGCGTGCTTTGGAATATCTCCCCAATTGTGCGATTGGATTCACGATTTACTATCAGAAAGTACAGTTCGTTGTAATTGATGGTAAGTCATCGAGTAAAACAGAAGTGATATCTGGCGTTCCACAGGGAAACGTTATAGGTCCCCTACTCTTCCTCGTGTTTATAAACGATTTAGGATATAATCTGAATAGCTCCCTTAGACTGTTCGCGGATGATGCTGTCGTTTATCGGTTAGTGAAGTCACCAGAGGATCAAAAGCAACTGCAAAGCGATTTAGACAAAATTTCTACTTGGTGCGAAAATTGGCAATTGACACTAAATAAAGAAAAGTGTGAAGTAATACACATGACCACTAAAAGAAATCCGCTGAACTTCAATTATGCGATAAATCAGTCAAACCTTAAGGTCGTAAATTCTACCAAATACCTAGGAGTTACAATTACGAACAACTTTGACTGGAGAGAACACATAGAAAATATTGTGGGGAAGGCGAACCAAAGGTTACGTTTCATTGGCAGAACGCTTAGACATTGCACGAGCTCCACCAAAGAGACTGCCTACATCACACTTGTGCGACCTCTCCTGGAGTACTGTTGCCCCTTGTGGGACTCTCACCAGGTGGGACCGACGGAAGATATTGAGAAGGTTCAGAGAAGGGCAGCTCGTTTTGTTTTATCACGTCACGGGGGGGAAGCGTCACGGAAATGTAGCACGAATTGGGGTGGAAATCATTAAAAGAAAGACGTTATTCATTGCGGCGTGATCTGTTTGCGAAGTTTCAATCACCGACTTTTAATTCTGAATGTGACAATATTTTGCTAGCACCCACCTACTTAGGGAGACATGACCATCCCAATAAAATAAGAGAAATCAGATCGAAAACGGAACGATTTAGGTGTTCTTTCTTCCCACGCACTATTAGAGAATGGAAAGGTAGAGAAAAGTTATGAAAGTGGTTAATGAACCCTCTGCCAGGCACTTAAATGTGATTTGCAGAGTATCTATGTAGATGTAGATGAGGGAAGGGGAGAGAGGATGGTGAGGGGGACAGAAGAGAAGGGGAGAAAGACTACGTAGGTATCCAGAATATTTACATGCTGGAGTGGAGTGTGCACTGACATAATCTGCCAGGAAGTTTCATTTCAGCACACACTCTGCTGCAAAATATAATTCTGGAAACATCCCCTATGTTGTGACTACTCTATGTCTCCAAATGTGGTAGTCCTGAGATGTCCACAGGAAAACTTATGTGAAGTTTGGCGCTTGGGAGACACAGTGTTGGCAGCATTAAAGCGGTGATGGTGAGCCGTGGAGTGTGCTGGGATAGCTCAGTCAGTAGAGCATTTGCCCACAAAAGGCAAAGGTCCCAGGTACAAATACCAGTCTTGAGACACAGTTTTAATCTGCCAGGATGTTTCACTACTTAGGTATGTTTTTAGGAAGTACTAGAATAGGATGACACAAGGGGAAAGATATATGGAGGGCAGGGAGTAGCAAATGTTAAGGCCAAATGAGTTATGAAATAATAATGGTTAAGTAGTACAGAAAGTTTCCATCTGCATAAAAAAAGAAAACGTTTTTGTGGCAGAGATGTGAATTACTCATTAAAAACTGAAACACACTGTGATAGGTGGCATGTTCCGCAATTGGGAAGTCAAGTTATCTCTTTGCCACAATTTAACAGCAGTCATTAATTTAATCTTTTACATCTACATTTATACCACTACTAGTCATTTCTGTTTCTATTATCGATAGTCCGAAAATAACAGACACCAATCAATAATTGTATACATGCCTGCAAAAGGAAACTCACTACTTCAATAAGGATGCATTAATATGCTTGATCCCTTATGGTACTGCAGTATAGGCTGTGAACAAGAGGAACTAATATGCAGAGGACAGTGCCATCATAGTGTGCTACAAGATGAGAATTTGGGTTGGAAGGAACATGTGTTTGGATAGCCTAACTGGTTAAGGCGACCACTGGCCCAAAGTAGGTAATCGGGATTCAAATCCTAGATAAGCACAAATTTTCAACTTTGCTGTTGGATTTATTTCAATGCCCAGAAATGGTCAAAATGTTTAAATATTTCAAAAGAGTTTTCTGTTCCACTCCCACATAGAATGAGGGAAAAATTAATGCTTGTTAGCTATGGCCATGTAGAATGTGGCACAGTGATTGCATTCAAATTGACAGATCACATGGCTGATTTACAAGTGGCAGAATGGGGCAGAAGTACCTGCCACAAGAATAAAGTAGGTGGTAGTGGGAAGGTTAGGTCAGGCATCCTGACTGAGTGAGGTGGTTGGTTGGATGAGGGTTTGAAGGAAACTAAACATCAAGGCTATCACTCCCCTGTTGCAAACATAGACACACCAGCAAAGGTAGGTACACAGTTGAAGCCAGAGGAGAAAATCCCCCCTTCCCTGAGTGAATGAGGTGGCACAGTGGTATCACACTGGACTCACATTCAGAAGAACAATTGTTCAAAGCCGCCTCTGGCCATCCAGATAAAGTTCTTCTGAGTTTTACCTAAATCACTACAGGCAAATTCCATGTTGGTTCCTTTACTTATTTGCATTTTTCATGTCTGAGTAGTACAAAAGTTTAAAATTATGGACACATTTAAAGTTAATATCTGTAATTGCTGTGATAGAAACACAGAGATTTTGGAAACCTATTCAAATGCAAATTGACAAATTTGCAAATTGACAGTTTAAAAATTGATATGACTTGAACATAGATAAGGATGAATAGCAAACTTTTAGGTTGGTACCACATACAATTTGCAATTTTGATTTTACAGGAATGCAGTTCTTCACATCAGAATGATATTTTCATTTCCAAGGTGATGTCATCTTATTCCCTTTTGGTTGAATAGGAACACCCCTGAGCAACTTAATTAAAAGCTATGCACTGGAAAGTGAGAATACTCCTGTCTACATTGTAAACATTATATTGTAGCATGCCATGTGGTTGTGACATCATCAGACATTGTACTGGCTATCAACATGACGGTGAAGTGTCTACATACATACTTCATAAGCCACTATGTGGCACACGACGGAGGGTACCTCAAACACCATTGTTCCAATCCCATACAGATTGAGGACAAGGTAGGCTTGCTACTGGGCAGCAATGGGCTACCTATCTTTCTATTGAATTGGAACCTCAAGTTCCCAATTTAGAGAAGTTACCCAGGAGAAATTTGAACATATCTAGAGAAAGAATTTATAGTGCATATTCCTTATCCTGAACAAGGTATCAGTGAGATTTAAAGAAAGTTTTGAACCTAACTTTAAATGAAGGTACTCATCCATTAGAGTATAAATTTCCTGACAGACTTGAATACTATATTGAACACCAAATAAGCAGCAATTAATGACCCATTGTAAAACTACTTACCTTATTGGTATGTATAAAAGATTGTACTTATAATGTAAATAATGTATTGGGAGGTTTCACAGTAAGCAATTTGATATCTTGTGTCTGAGTGGGGGGATCTGTAGTGTAACATTGTACACTACTGGTTCCTAGCTTGGCCCAAGATATTCAAATGGCTTATTATATAAGGGGTTTGGCACTTTGTGAGCAAATACTGCCAGACAGAATTTATGTCCGCAGGTTTTGGTGTGGGAATAGAAGCTCACTTGTACAGATAAAGGAACTGCATACTGCCAAGGAAGAAAGAAGACTATAACATCTGTTGTTAATTATCATTTGTTTTATATATGCAGTCATTATGGTAATTATTATTGATTAAAATTCTGTCAGTTATACATCAGAACCTTGAATATCCCTTTAATGTATTAGTTTTGAACAGAATAAAGTTCTGTATGATGTGGAAGAAGAGTTAATACTTTATCAGTAGAATTGAAAAGTTAATTTCCAGGTGTTCTAATGGTTATATGAAGATATATTTGGAGAAGAATATGATTTATAAAAATTATTTCTTTAGTACAAGGCACGGACTAGCCAGACCTTGTAGAAAAACCAATAACTTATCTATTTCACTTCTGAGAATTAATCATATGGAAGAATATTGTACTGTCAGAACATAGAAGAAATAAACAGTAACAGTACAAGCTTTTCAATTGAGGAGGGCAAAATATCACCAAATTTTACATGAGAGTAAGAATTAATTACCATTAATCATTCCTCAAGAAGTACTACTGTGTGACAGACCGCCTGGAAGATATCTGGGAGAGGTGGGACTGTTCAGTAGCTGCTGTAAGGGGAAAGGCACTCTCCAGACCAATCCATGAGGTAATGAGCAGAGTAAGTCAGTTTATTTTGCCACAGTCACTTTCACTGTTGGTTAGGGTCCTGCTTTTAAATGCCACAGGTTGACTATGGAGAGGGGCAATTTTGACTTCAGGTCAATTGCCTCTTTTCCGTGTGGGAGCTCTATTCTGTGTCACCTGCAGCTAATGTCGCATAGTCTAGTCATGCTAGGGTACATTAAAGTATACTTCAGCATCTTACTGAACACAACAAAGAAATTCTTCTTGTCCTTTTTAATGTCATTTGGGTGTCAGGCCACTTTTTTGACTCTCTACAGCCTGGAAAGGACCTCACACACCCAAGAAGTTACCATGGTGTTGTCCTCACTAGCTGTGTGGGAAGACCTGAGATTGGATGGTCAACCACCACATTGTGTGGATGTTAGAACCCAGACAAACTTATAATAGTTTCCACAATGGAATCCTGTCATGTAACTTGGTAGAAAATCTTAATAAATTCTGGTCATATGTGAAGTATACTATCAGAAAAACACAATCAATAGCTTCATTGCATGATAGCAATGGTGATGTTACTGAGACAGTACTGCTAAAGCAGAATTGCTAAACACAGATTTTTGAAATTATTTCAGCAAAGAAAACGAAACAAACAATCCCAAATTATCAACAAGAACAGCTGCCGGCATTTATAATTTCGAAGTAGATATCCCTGGAGTATGTAAAGCAACTTAAATAAAATAACAAAAACAAGTCTTTTGGTCCAGATTGTACACAAATTAGGTTCCTTTCAGAGTATGCTGATGATGCAGTAGCTTCATACCTAACTATCATATACAATCGCTTGCTCAGTGAAAGATTGTACCCAAAGACTGGAAAATTGCACAGGTCACTGCAATATACAAGAAAGGTGATATGAAAGATCCACAAAATTACAGGCTTGTATAACTGACATTGGTTTGTGGCAGGATTTTAGAACATATACTTCCCTCAAACATTATGAACTATCTTGAAGGTTAATGGGGCTATTGTCCCATAGCCAACATAGATTCAGAAAGTATTGTTCTTGTGAAACACAGCTATTTACTCACTTGAAGTGATGAATGCTATCAACAAGGTATCCCAAATTCGTTCCATATTTCTAAATTTTCGGAAAGCTTTGGACACTGTACCTCACAAGCATCTTCTAATCAAATTGGATGTGTATTGAATATCACCACAGTTGTGCAATGGGGTCACAATTTCCTGTCATAAAGGAAACAGTACATAGAATTGATGGAAAGTTGTCGAGTAAAACAGAAGTGATATCTGACATTCCCCAGGTAAGTATTATAGGGCCCCTACTATTCCTTATCTTTATAACCAATTTAGGAGACGACGTAGGTAGCTCTCTTAGACTGTTCACAGATGATGCTGTCATTTATTGGGTAGTAAAGTCACCATATCAAAAGCAAATGAAAAATGATTTATATATCTGCAAGGTGCAAAAATTGGCAACTGACCATAAACAATGACAAGTGTGAAGTCATTCATATGAGCACTAAAAGAAAAACTTTACTTACATGATAGGGCCTAAACTAGTCTAATCTAAAGGCAATAAATTCAACTAAATACCTAGAAATAACAATTATAAACAACTTAAATTGGAAAGAACACACAGAAAGTATTGTAGGAAAGGCAAAACGAAGGCTATGTTTTATTGGCAGAACACTTAAAAGATGTAGCTGTTCTACTAAAAAAACTGTGTAAACTCCACTTGTGCATCCTATTGTGGAGTATTGTTGCACATTGTGGAGTACCCACTAAATGGGTTTGTCAGAGGATCTGGAGGAAGTTCAGAGAAGGGCAGCTCGTTTTTTATTATTACATTATAGGGGAGAGAGTGTAACAAAAATTATGCATGAGTTGTGGAAATCATTAATTAAAGAATAGAATGGCAGAGAAATATAATAAAAGCAGTTCAATGAACCCTCTGCTATGCACTTTAATGTGATTTGCTGAATGTTTATGAGATGTAGATAGAATTTTCAAAATATTAATGATGAAAAGTGTTCTGAGACACAATTTGTTAACTGTTTTATGTGCCTATTTAAACTGATTGCTTTTTTAAAAATTATTTACAGATCTGAAATGGAGTGGGGTACAATTCTCCTTGCTTCTTTACCAATCATCATCTTACTGCTGTATTGGCATTTCACACGAACATTTACCCATTGGAAGAAGAAAGGTGTCTTTTATATTGAACCTCAGATTTTCTTCGGAAATGTAAAGGATAGATTCACCTTCCGCAGTTCCTTTCATGAAGTTCAACAGAGGCTGTATAAGGAGTTTGAGGGGCATCCTTTTGCAGGTTAGTAGCTTTGATGTGAATGAAATCATATTATAATTTGACAGAAGAAAATTCTCCTCACCAAAAGTAAACAAGCTTTCTGAGCCAGTGGCTCGTTTTTCTGGCAGAAGGGTTGAAGGGAAGCCCAGATGGGTGAAGGAAATGGACTGATGAAGTTTAGGAACTGAAAAGTCGTCTAGAACCCGAGGTCAGGGGAGACTTATGGATGAGAAGGTAAGTCCACTTTCTTATGAGAAATTCTCATCCCTTATCACCCACCTATTCTCTTTTATTAATTCTTTTCTCATTATTTGTTCAGTTTTTCCACTCTTTTATTTCTGAAATTCTTTGTTCTTTTTTCCCTTTTTTGCCACCATCATCATGTCTAATAAAACACACCCTCCTGTTTTGTAATGACAACTCCCATCACATACTGTCCTGTCAAAAAAAAAAAAAAAAAAAAAAAAAGGATGCTGTTGCACTATCTAAACTAAGATTCCACATGCTGTTTATTGAAACCTGCTTCTTCCACAAAAGGGCTGACTTTCAAAGCCCCAATTTGTGGGTGTAATCCCACTCTCCGTCAGCTCCTGTTACAGCTTCAAATATAGCAATATTTTATCTATAACCTATATAACTCTTCTGTCAAGTTTCACCCCACCAGACTTCTCTCTTACAATGTCCTACAGTTACCTGCCCTTCATGTTTACTTGAATGATATCACACATCAAGACTTCCAATTGCAGTAATAAGTTAGACTGCTCTTCAGAAAGATATTATACCTTCTTCTAAACCACCTCAACAGTGGTGTTTCCATCTCTGTTCATTCTAGCCCTCTATACAGCCCCACTATCAACTAACAATCATCTCTTACAAACCGATCTTGGTCAATCTCCTTAACAGGCCCACATCTCTTACCACTACCTCCAAAAGCAGTGATCCCAAGAATGAGCCACAACATTACAGTGTTCTTGGCCTCTCATTATAGGTCCCAATTATGTGTATTATCCAAGGGCCTCAATTATAGACCTAAACTTCAATTTAGTAATGCTGCCTTGCTTAAGGAGCTGCTTTCCTTCACATACAATGTAAAATGGAAGCATCAGTTTGCAACCCAGTTAAAAACCTCCCATCTGCTTATCTAATATTGAACCCTTGCTTGGACATTTCCAATCATGATACCTATTTAATTGCCGCCGCTGCTGCCACCACCACCACCAACACCAAAGAATCTCCCTTCCAAGCCTATCAAGCATTCAAAACTTACTTTGTTACTTAATAACCCTGTATAAAATCCATGCATGAGCTAAGCTGTCCTCTGTGTAACCCCAGGCTCTTAATTCCTTAATGACTGATGGTCCCATCATTATCCTGTCAGTGAATGAGATGATCACTATGCTACTTTACTGATGGAACTCTGGAACCAAGGATCTACAATAGTTTTCTGACATTTCACACAGCATCTACCACCACAATTCTATTCCTGTAGTGCAAATGGATCTGTGGCGTTTCCTTAAAACCTCAGATTTTTCACAAGGTCTGACTTCTCAATCCAGACATGTTATTGCCTCAACAAACAACACAAACTGACAAATTTTGTATTTTTCACAGATTCCTTTTCTCTGTTAAAGAAACCAACTATTATATGGACCATCTGAATTATATCCCTGTCCTACTTCCAGTATACACCTTGCTTGTCATACTTAGTGTCACTTCCCTCTACATCAACATTCACCATGTACATGGTGTGTTTACTGCTGAAAATTCACCATGTACATGGTGTGTTTACTGCTGAAAATTACCACAACAATTTTAGTGCCTGTCTGTATAATGATGCTGACATTATTCAGAAAAATTGTGGAGTAATTTGCTCAGATACAAGTTTCTTTCATAGTTGCTACTTTCTTGGCATTTAGTTTTCAGATTCTGGAATTCTGTAATTATTTACTGATTTTTGCACTCTTAGTACACATGTTATGCAGATGAACGAAGCAGATTGTAAGGTGGATGTGTACATTGAGTTACTGGAAGTTTCCACATGTCTATTTCTGAGCTTATTAGTCCATTTAATGATGATTGATCCCTGCCTTTCTTCTCATATTCCCTGTGTTTGCAAGTTAAGAGTTCTTAAAGCAAACATGGGAGTAGCTACAAGTGAGGTTGTGTTGGAGCACAGACATTGTTGATACTGTATGATAGGCACTTATTCACCAATAAAGAATTGCAGTTTTGTTGTAGCATTTCAATTCAGCATTGTTCCATTCAGTTGTTGTGAGTAATGAACAATAATGTGGGCTCCACCACAACTTCAGCTACTTAACACAGTTGCTTTGCAAACTCTCAACTGACAAACACAGGGATTATTCAGTAATAATGACATAAGATAGAACCACCAAAAATGTCTCTGCCACACTAGCTACAGCAACCTGCTCAGCCACAGCATATTGCATTTAACTTTATAGTGATGGAATTACTAACCAGAAAACAAGGAAAATCTGTCTGCAAATACCGGGTGATCAAAAAGTCAGGATAAATTTGAAAACTTAATAAGTCATGGAATAATGTAGATAGAGAGGTAAAAATTGACACACACGCTTGGAATGACATGGGGTTTTATTAGAAGTTCAAAAAATGCCCGACAGATGGTGCTTCATCTGATCAGAAAAGCAATAATTAGCATAACAAACTATGACAAAGCAAAGATGATCTTTACAGGATATGCTCAATATGTTCACCATCATTCCTCAACAATAACTATAGTCGAGGAATAATGTTGTGAACAGCATGGTAAGGCATGTCCGGAGTTATGGTGAGGCATTGGCGTCGGATGTTGTCTTTCAGCGTCCCTAGAGATGTCGGCCGATCACGATACACTTGCGACTTCAGGTAACCCCGAAGCCAACAATCGCATGGACTGAGGTCTGGCGACCTCGGAGGCCAAGCATGACTAAAGTGGCAGCTGAGCACACGATCATCACCAAACGATGCGCACAAGAGATCTTTCACACGTCAAGCAATATGGGGTGGAGCGCCATCCTGCATAAAAATGGTACATTCCAGCAGGTGTTTATCAGCCAGGCTGGGGATGATGTGATTCTGTAACATATCAGTGTACCTCTCGCTCACCATGATAGCAGTTGCAAAACCAGAATCACTCAGTTCCTCGAAGAAAAAAGGCCTGATAATGGTAGATGTGGTAAATCTAACCAATACTGTGACTTTCTCATTGTGCATGGAGTTTCCACGACAGTTCTAGGATTTTCAGTTGGCCAAATTCTGCAGTTGTGGGTGTTGACAGAACCTCGAAGCGTGAAATGAGCTTTGTCGGTCCACAACACGTTACTCAACCAATCGTCATCTTCCGCCATCTTTTGAAACACCCACACTGCAAATGCCCTCCACTTCACTGAATCACCAGGTAACAGTTCATGATGCCATTGGATTTTTTAAGGATAGCATCGGAGGGTACACCTAAGTGCCAACCAAACAGTAGTGAATGGAATGCCGGTGCAACGTGAGACAGCACGAGCGCTGACTTTCCTGTGGATAGACGAACCTGCTACAGTTTCCGTTTCTTCCTGAACTGTCTTAGCAGCGTTACACCCTGTGCTCGGACGGCCACTACGGGGTCTGTGGTCTAAACAACCTGTGGCTTCGATCTTCAAAATCATTCTTGCCACAGCTGTATTTGTCAACGGATCTTTACCCTTCCTATGATGATAGGATTGTAACGGTGAACTAGCACAGTCCCCATTCTGATAATACAGCTTCACTAAAAGCACCTTTTCAGGTAACGTCAACATGCTGTAAGTGCTGGTGCATCTGATTCTCATTCTCATTACAATTCCTTTTATACACGATTTTCATGCGCAGTCACTGGCGTTTTGCTTTTCCAGCACCATCTGTCAGACATTTTTTGAACTTTTTTTTGTTCTAATAAAACCCCATGTCATTCCAAGCATGTGTGTCAATTTTTACCTCTCTATTATTAAGTTTTCAAATTTATACTGACTTTCTGATCACCCGCTAGATCAAGATTGTGAAAAGGAAATTTTGCTCCTAGTTATGGTTTGACTTTGTAATGACTGCCATCGGCGATCAAGCATGAAGTTATGGTATAGGCCAACAGGTAGCACTATCAGCACACACTATCAAACTGTGAGCTTGCAACAACAAACACATCATGGCACTGCTGGTACACAGTCACGTCAGCCAGCTTTAAAAACATAATCAGGTTCCAAATGATGGAGCTGATGACATTGGTTCCTAATTTGTACTAACAGTTGTGTTGTTCCATTGTGCGCCCAGTTTTCATAGTCTAGCTGGATTACAGAACTGTGGAATATAATGTGCTTCCTCTGCTAGAACTCTGCTGTATGGTGGGTGCTGTGTTTTAGAGATGGAATTAACTGTGACATTCCAATATCAGTGGTTTTTGTGATTGATATCTGCAATTATTAGTTGTGATTTGTCGCAGTTTACAATCCCAGATCATGAATTCACAACTTCTCCAACTTTGTAATTAATGCAACTTTTTAATTTATGCTACTTTGCAATTTATGCAACTTTGCAATTTCTCTGACTTTGCGATTTCACTCCATCCTTACCTCGTGTCCTAGGTTGTAAGTAAAGCAAATCCACTTTCTTTCTACTCCCTCTCTCCTCTCTCTCTACTGTCTCATGAAGGAATTTTATTGCAAAAGCTTGATACTAGTGTATGGGTTTTCAGCTTTTTTTATATTAAAGTACAGTTTCTTTCACATGAATCGGTATACTAAATAAAAAACACTATGTGAAATGCCTTTGGGTCCAGAAACCCAGCAACCCAGTTGCTTCTTCAGGCAGAAGGGAAGGAGAGGGAAAAGGAAATGATGAGGGTTTTAAGGAAGGGGGTAAGGAGCCATTCCAGTCCCGGGAGAGGAAAGACTTGCCTAGGTGTACTTGTGTCTGTGTGAATGTGTGGGTGTGTGTGCATTTGTTTACCCTCCATTCCCCCCCCCCCCCCCAAGGTAAGTCTTTCCTCTCCCGGGATTGGAATGGCTCCTTACCCCCTTCCTTAAAACCCTCATCATTTCCTTTTCCCTCTCCTTCCCTTCTGCCTGAAGAAGCAACTGGGTTGCGAAAGCTTGCGATTGTGTGTGTGTGTGTGTATTCATTTATTTATTTGTGATGCTGTCACACATGTGCTCCTTCGCCTGGTGAGTATTCTTCATCTATTTTTTATATTTAATGTAGCTATTTTTGAAGATTTAAAAATTTAATTTTGTCTAGCACTTGAATGTAGCTTTTATTCTGAAGACAAATGATGAATGTTATGCTCAATGTGAATAAATTTCATTATACTTGTTAGTTACGGTGAACGCCTACCTTAGTATGTGTTACACTCTGCCCTGTAGTGGGGCATGCTATAGCAGTTTATATTCATATGTAATATTCTTAATATTTCAAAGCCGCACGGAATGTGTGAGCTTTGTATAATTGTTAGGGAAGCCTTGACCCCTTCAGACCCTAAGTGAATACTTATGTCCAACTACTCTTAATTATCTTTGCATGCAGGAAACATGTTGGTATTCATATTTGGCACTGAAAGCATCCACAATCAATTCTCATAAGTAAAAAAAGTATGCACACATGCTTTCAATGCATAACAGCATTTTTCTCAGAAACAAAGATAATTAAAAGTAGTTGGGCATAATCAAGCACATCAGGTGTGAAGAGGTTAAAGAAACACAAATTAAAAGGACAACGTCTTCACAAATACATTTTTCATAATTTAAGAAAAGAACTTTTTGCTACGTTGTTCCCAGCTTTGACCTACTTGATAAAAATTAGCTACATAAGAATGATTACCATTATGCAATATTGTGATAATTTGCTGATGATAATAATAATAATAATAAAAACTAGTCTCCAAGGAGTGTCCATTGTAACCAACGGGTCTTCTTATTTTCCATTTTACTTTTGTGGTGACATTAAATATTGTACAATGTTTTTAATTATTATCTTGTTAATATTAGACTTTACTAGATAGACCTAATATTCCACCATGTTAATTGTTAAAACACAAATCTGTACAGGCTACTTTGAGGGGCGTCGACCTGTTTTAATGGTTCGAGACCCAGACCTCATCAGAAATATCATGGTCCGTGATTTTGATTGCTTTGTGGACCGACCAGTGCTACGTTTGAAAAGTAGACCTCACATAGACAATATGTTAATTAACCTGAAGGGAGCAGAGTGGAAAAAAGTACGTGCGATGCTTACCCCTACTTTTAGTTCAGGTAAACTGAAGTCCATGGAGGAAATAGTGGTGCAGTGTGGAAATCAAATGACACGCTACCTAACGGAATGTAAGTATGTAACTAGCTTCATTAACTGCTAAGATTAATTACTTTCTGCTCATCATTTTTATTTTGAAGTTAAATATCTCTCAGGGACTTAACATTTCTTATTGATCTTTCAGTTTATTAAAAAAATTGAGGCTCCTCTTTCATGTTACTCCCTTCTGTTTTTTGTTGCATCAGGGGCCAAAACTGTTATCAAGTAATGAGAGTGTTTCTATTTTTGTAGATGGCTCTATAGGCCAAATGCTAAATTGTTGAGAAGCCCTTTTAATTGTGCCTGCCTGTGACTAATGATGACATCTCTGTGTGGTGTGTAGCTATATTTCCTTTTCAGATATTGTTGTTAATTCTACATGTAAAATATATTCTACTTATTTTGTTTGTTTACTTTTGGCATCAGCTGTTTCGTTCACCACTAATCGACAATCATTCAGTGGCACACTGCACATCTTCTTAAAGCTGTGGTTGAAACAAACAGAAGTATTGTTCCTAGGTATCATTGTATTGCATAATATTATATTACCACATGTACTAAGTATCACCTCAGCTGCTTCTTTAGTGATTCTTATGGGAGTTATCTTGTTACTGCCACCTTTTTCTGGAGATAAAGGAATAGAGCAGGTGAATGTTATTTCAGATGAGGAACTGCAGTGCACCAAACACAGATGTAGATAACAGGGGAGGGTCCAACCACCACCCTTTCCAATCCATCTTCCTCTCTCACATACATATCCATGGAACTATTAAATGATACATGTATACTCATGGTCTCAGTGGCAACTGTTTCAATGCATTGTAGTTATGTAGAGGGAACCAAAGCAAATAATGTAGTAAGGAACGCATATTTATGCATGATTAACTTGAACTTCTGTGAAGTTTGGAAAATAGGACGTGAGATAATGGCAGAAGTAAAGCTGTGAGTTCAGACTGTGACTTATGCTCAGTGTACTCAGATGGTAGAGTGCTTGCTTGTGAATGGTAGGAGCCCCAGATTTGAGTTCTGGTCTGGCACTCAGTTTTAATCTGCCAGGAATTTTCATATCAGCACACACTACACTGCAGCATGAAAATTTCATTTGACAAAAATGTAGTGTTTTATAACATTTTGATTCTAGGCTCACATGGAGATCTTGTTTATAGTAGCTATAAAGTAAGTTTGTAAATGAGGGAAGACTTTTGCACACTGTTGTCTAGCTAAAACTGGAACTGTATTTGTATTATATTTCAATACAGAAAAATAATCTGATGGTGTGTCAGATACTATAATTTATTATGTATGAAGTAGAGAAGATATAAAATGCAGAATGGTAATAGGAAGAAAAACATTTCTGAAGAAGGGAAATTTGTTGATATTAAATATTAATTTAAGCGTTATGAAGTCTTTTCATAAGGCAGTTGTCTGGAGTGTAATCTTGTGCAGAAGTGAAATGTGGACAATAAGCAGTTCAAATTAAAAGAGGAGAGAGGCTGTTGAAATTTGATACTACAGAATCATGTTGAAGGTTGTACGTGTAGATCATGTAACTGGTGAGAAGGTACTGTCCAAAACTGGGAATAAAAGAAATTTCTGGCATATCTTGACTAAAACAAGGGATTGATTGGCATGACAGATTCTGAGACATCAAAGAATCATCAATTTAGTATTGGAGGGAAGTGTGGGTGGTAAAGTTTGCATATGGAGACCAAGAGACAAGTACAGGAAGCATCTGCTGTTATTCAGACATGAAGAGGCTTGCAGAGGCTAGAAAAGTGTGGATAGGTGCATCAAATTTTTCAGACTGAAGACCAGAAAAAACATCAGATTCTAGTCGTCACCCTTAGGAGTGTTATTGAGTAGGACATGAGTAGGAAAAACAGTCCCAAAATGTTTGAATATGGCATTAGTAGTGAGCTTCTTGATACATTTGCATCATACAAATATCTAGGTGTAACGTTGCAGAGCGATATGAAATGGAACGAACATGTAAGGACAGTTGTGAGTAATGCGGACAGCCGACTTCAGTTTATTGGGAGATGTGCTTCATCTGTAAAGGAGGCCACTTATAAAATGCTTGTACAACCACGTCTTGAGTATTGCTCAAGTGTTTGGAACCTGCAGCTTGGTTCGTTACTGGTAGGTTCGACAAATGCATGAGTGTCACAGAAATGCTCTGGGAACTCAAGTGGGAATCGCTGGAGGAAAGATGACATTCTTTTCGAGAAATTCTGTTGAGGGAATTTAGAGGGCTGGAATTTGAAGCTGACTGCAGAACGATCTTGCTGCCGCCTACTTACATTTTGCATAAAGATCACAAGGACAAGCTTTGAGAAATTGGGGTTCATACAGAGGCATATATACATTCTTTTTTCCCTCATTCTATTTGGGAGTGGAATAGGAAAGGAAATGCCTAGAAGTGGTATAGTGTACCCTCTGCTATGCACCTTATGGTGGATTGCAGAGCATATATGTAGATGTATTGTAATAACCTATTCACTTTTATAATGTCAGTATTAACATATTAAGAAGACCAAAAAGTGTAGTATTGAAAAGTATGTATTTTATTCATAGTATTGGTATTTATGTTCATTTATTCCAGATGTTACAGAAAATAACAATGAGTTTGAAATGAAAGACCTCTTTGGAAGGTTCACAATGGATGTTATTGCGACTTGTGCTTTTGGTGTTCAGTGTGACTCACTGAAGGACCCTAACGATGAGTTTGTGAAAACAGCCTCAGAATTCAATGACATTACTGTTTTGGACAGAATTATCATACTTTCTGTACTTTTTATTTTCCCACCACTGCTGAAGTATCTACCAGTATCCTTCTTCAATGAGAAGGTAAGGAAAAATAATATATCAATATGATATGCCTGGAGTTTCCATTATTTGATGTGCCTACCTGATATTCAGTCTTTGAAATTTGCTTTATATCCCTTTTAAAGTGCATAATATTTGCTGTAACCTTGCCTAAGGAATTAATTTGAAAATAGGTTTGATTATTTAGTCAATCAAACAATGTGAATATATTTGCAGGATATTTATAAATGAATAGTTTTACTATTAATGAAGATATTATCTTTCTTTTCTTCTGTTAGGTAAAACTCTTTCTCAAATGCAGTTACAACAGATGTGGATAGATTTTCCTTGTCAAACATAAATTACATGTTGGTAATTATGCATAGCATTGTCATCAAATGTATGATACTATGATGCGTAGTCACAGTGCTGTTTTCTGTTCTACCAAATGTGTACATCTACATCCTTACTCTGCAATTCTCACTTAAGTGCATGGTTGATGCTTCATCGAATAGTTACCACACTATGATGAATGTGTTTTGACTGAAGCGACAAACAAAAATTTGTGCCAAGGCCAGGATCCAAATGTTTGAAAATATCTCTGGCACCATATAGTTCCTATCCCTGGGTTTCAAGCATGATTCCTCATTTTATTTAATTTGGAGGTGTCATTCCAATAAATGGAGAGCCTGTATAATGCTGTTCAAGTTTAGGGGGGCACCAGTTGGGCTGAGGCAGATATGAGACTTTAGATTGTGGAGGGGGCATGTGTGGAGTTGTGTGAAGCCATTGTACCAGAGTGGTGTAATGATTAGTGCATCTGCTTGGTGAGGAGGAGACAATGGTTCAAATCCTGACCCTGGTACCAGTTTTCATTCAATGCTGCAGTCTGCATCTATACATAATAGACATTTGAGACTTTAAAATGTATCTGCAACTGGGTTTCATTTTGTCATGTTCAAACTGAATCTCTAATAGCATGTGCAAAAAATGTCTAAATCTTTTCTTTTGAGAGATGTTGTCTCTTACTGTAGTGGTTGTAGTGATCATCTCTCTCTTTTGGGTCAACAAAATATTTCCACATTCAGAAAAGAAAGTTGGAGATAAATTTCATGAGTATCTCTTGTGAATGAGATATGCCTGTGGTTTGTCTGGTAGATCCAAGCATAACTAAGCAATAAAGCTGACACTTAAGTATATAATCACATTTTATTTCAATGAGGTGAATGGTGTACACACAAAGTTGGCAGCAGTTATTAAATAATTTGCAGACACTGTAGGAAAAGGTACAGTCACAACAGAATCTGTGTCAAAGATAAGTGTCTGTTTATTTGAGTTGGACATTTGAGAACTGAATGCTGCCAGAGGTGCACAGCACAGGGTTTTAGGGATGTGTCACAGCCATCAAAATGGGAAGGCAGGACATGGCTAGAGCGCTCAATATAGATGATGGTGAAGCAGTAGGTGTAGCAGTGTCATGAAGACTGTGAAGGTCATAATTGCTGGACCTCAATGGTGGGCTGCAGACTGTGTTAGAGAAAGTGGAGATCACTGAAAGTTGGTGCAGCTCTGTGTGGGATAAGACGGTACTCTAACAGAAAGAACCATGTCCTGTGAAAGGATCATAGTGATTCCCAATTCACCTGCATCTTGAAGTAGCTGAAAGGACTGTAGAAGCATGGTATGGGTAGTGTGATCAGAATCTGCAGTAGTTGTGGGAATTGTCTGTACAAAGACAGCACCATTGCACACATGAACTGCAAAGTCATCAGGACATTAGCCAGAGATGGCAATGGAAAACACCAGCAATTTTGGAGGGGTAGGAAAA
Source organism: Locusta migratoria (assembly GCA_026315105.1). Classification (NCBI taxonomy): domain Eukaryota; kingdom Metazoa; phylum Arthropoda; class Insecta; order Orthoptera; family Acrididae; genus Locusta; species Locusta migratoria. The sequence continues at coordinate 164,036,648 of CM048746.1, forward strand.
GCTTCATTTGTGAGGATGATTGCATCGGTAGTGTACAAGGAGATTGAATACATATTAGAATTGCTGTCATTGCCACTGGGTGGCTAGGTATCTTTGTCATCAGTCACAGGACAAAGTCTGATGTACTGGAAACTGGGCATCAGTGGTTAAGTCCTGTAAGAAGCATGCAGGTATCAATCTATTTAGGAACACTCAGGAATACCAGGTGGATGAGGTCATTACAAGGCAAAATGAAAACATGACTATACAACTCATTATGCAAAAAAATGCTTGGTGTGTAGTGTGAATGGACTTGTTGAACCAAGGAAGTGTGGTCATCTGAAGAAAAGTCAAATCAGCCTTCAACAAATCCAGCTGGCAGTTCCAACAGTTTGGCAAATGTACACAAGGGATGCCTGCAAGTCTTCCTTATATGCTGAGCATATTCCAGTCAGTACCCATGGAAGTGCCTCGAACCATGAGTTCCCATGACACATTAATACAGCTTTGATAGTGAGGTGCCAGCACTCAATGAGTTCTTTGCTTTGTGGTGAAGAATGAAGACTTGGATTGCTGACTTTGATCACAAATGCTTGGGTTACAGAGTCTGATGTGATGCCTACCCAACATGGAAGATATATACCAGTAGCTACTCCAGGCGTAGGTCAAGGTGGATATGACATGGACATCCTTTGGTACAGGTAATTTTCTAAGAAATGGTTGAGTGTGAAGCCTTACCTTGCTCCTTTGACACAAGCCCATATCCATAGCTGACAATGACATTTAATGTTTGGCCATATGAAACTGTTCCAACCAAACTCAGATATAAACAACAACCAATTTATTCCTCTAATCGGTACAGTCTGAAACAAGTAATATAAGTGTCACCACGTGTGGCTACACAAGTCTTAGGCCACAACTCACAAACACAACACTTCTTAACAGATTAGAGAGCACGATCCTCTGAGATGACCGCCGATGAGATCACTGCTGGTGAGTCAGCGCTGGCCTTATATTAGGGTCAGCTAGTTTCTCCAACTAGCATGAAGGGCACTTGTTCCAGGCCACACCCAGGATTGCACAAGTGGAGCCCTCTGTTCGATAGCTTCAAGCTATCACAGTGTGGCTATCTCTGGATGTTTTGCAGTTACAGTACCTGACTCCTACGGAGCTGGCAACCCATAACATTGTGCTCTTAGAAGGGTAGTCGAAGCTGCAGGCATCAAGTGCCGTGGTCGTAGCACCCCTCCCCTCTTATGGAAGCAGATCGAGGCCTGCAGGTCTGGATGCACCATGGATATGTCCATTTGAATGTCAGCATCCGCCTGTGCCTTGGTCCGAAGGAGGCGCCTGAGCCCAGCCGTAGTGGAGTAAAGCGGTGGTGCCCGATTGTGCTTGACAGGCAGGCCGCCTGTGCCTTGGCCCGAAGGAGGCGCCTGAGCCCAGCCATAGTGGAGTGTGCTTGGCAGGCGAGCCGCGACCAGACGCTGTTGACGCGATGGTGGGAAGTGGAGGCTGAGGGTCCATGTCCACGTCAGGTGTCTCCGAGGGCTGGTGCCGAGAAGAGCTTGGCCCTGGGTGTGGCTGGGCTGGTTTCCCCATTGGTGGGACCTTCCGGTCTGGGTTGTCCAGATAGTTATCTGGGCTGGAAGAAAAACCATCGTCAATTGCTGGTACTGGTGGGGTATTTCCACGGAAGGCGAAGGACAAGGCAAGAGGTGGAGCCGGAGGAGTGGAGGACATGGGTGGGGATGGTATCTACCGAGGACGGATCTGGTGCCGAAAACATCTTTCTTGCCCATTGATGAGTAATAGTTGCTGGAATCCATGGTGGTTGGCACCCAAACCCACGGACCCAAACGGGGGTGCCAGGGCGAAAACGAGGGAGCCGCGGAAGTGGTAGAGGATGTGGAGCCGGAGTTAGGAGATGCATCCGGGTCGCAGTTGCACCGATGCAAGAGTTCTGTTGGTGACTTGTAGTTAGTGGGGGTGAACCTGTAGGAACTAAGAAAAAGTGTGAGAGCATCGTCGGTTGTGTTGTCCTGAAGGTATTTTAGCATTTGGGTTTTGAATGTGTGGACAAGATGTTCTGCCTCGCTGTTTGATTGAGGATGGAAGGGAGGGGTGGGAAGGTGATGGATACCGTTCATTTGACCATAATGATGGAATTCATCCCTCCAAAATTGGGAGCCATTGTCAGTGACGATTGTTTGATGGAGGCATTCAATAGCAAAAATTTTGGAAAGGGCCTTGATAGTAGCTGCTGTAGTAGTGGAACTGCAATGGACAATATAGGGGTAATGGGAATAGGTGTCACTGACCATGAGCCATTGGGCCTTGAGGAATGGGCTGGCAAAATCCAAATGGATTTGATCCCAGGCAGAGGTAGCTGCGAGCCAGTATGAGAAAGTTTGGCGAGGGGCCAGAAGCTGCGAGATGCATTGCGTGCATGCCCGAATGAGGTGCTGAATGTCCCTTGTCATTCCCAGCTAGTACACATGCCGGCGAGCCAGGGCCTTTGTTTTGGAGACTGGCACGACAACCCGGGGTTGCGCTTGCTTGTCCACTCGGAGAAGCATTCCATCCACAAGTTGCAGCTCATGGTGAACGTTGAAGAAGGGGCAGAGGTGCCCGTTGGCGGATGCTGGCAGTTGCTCAGGCCAACCCTGGAGGTCGTAGTCACGAACCTGTCACAGAACAGCATTGGCAGCAATGGCGTCTGCAACTCTGGAACTGGTGACTGGAATGGCACACAGGGCCTTGCTGATGGCCTCATCAACCTGAAACACAAGCAGTTCCTGAATGTCAAAGGCAGGGTCTGGGCCAGCCGGCAACCGGGAAAGGGCATCTGCATTGAAGTGCTTCGCTGATGCTTTATAATGGATGGAGAAGTTGAACCTGGAGAGGAATTGTGCCCAGCATTGCAGGCGGTGCGATGTTTTAGCCGGAATAGAAGAAGCTGGGTGAAATAAGGCCACCAGTGGTTGATGATCAGTTATTAAGTGAAACTTGATACCATAAAGGAAGACCTGAAATTTAGTCAAGGCAAAAATGATCACCAAAGCTTCTTTTTCAATTTGGAAATACCTGGACTGTGCAGGAGTAAGGGTCTTTGATGCATAAGCCAAGGGCTGGTCTGTGCCGTCTGGGTTTTGGTGAGCGAGGACAGCTCTGACCCCATGTTTGGAGGCATCAGCTGATACGACGAGAGGTTTACCAGGCTGGAATGTGGCCAGCCATGGAGCCGTTTGCAACTGATGCTTCAGCGTGTGGAAAGCCGTCTCACATTCTTCAGACCAAGTAAAGGCCGAGTAAGTGGGAAGGTCAACTCCGCAGCTCCAGGAATGAAAGGTTGATAATAAGCTGTCTGCCTGAGGAATTATTGGAGCTCCTTCAATGACGTTGGGCGGGGGAGCTTCTGGATGGCCCGGGCATATTCAGAGGTTGGACGCACTCCATCACGAGATATGATGCAGCCAAGGTACTGGATTTGAGGCTGAAAGAAAGCACATTTCTCCAAATTGCAGCGGAGGCCAGTGTTTTGCAAGTGGGAAAGAAAAAGACACAAGTTGTGTAGGTGGTCCTATGGGGATCATCCAGTCACTGTGATATCATCCAGATAGTTGATGCATCAAGGAATGTCTGCGAGGAGCTGAGCTAAGTATTTCTGGAAGATTGTGGGTGCACTGGCAATGCCGAACATCAGTCTCTTGAGTCTGTAGAGTCTGAAAGGAGTGTTGATGACTGCCAGAGATTGCGAGGCAGCATTGAGTGGGATTTGAAAGTAAGCTTCACAAGGTCAATCTTCATGAAGTAATAACCCCCAGCCAGTTTGGAGAGCAATTTGTCAGGACGAGGAAGGGGAAATGTCTCAATGTTAGATTGGGTGTTGATCGTCACCTTGAAATCGCCGCAGATGTGGAGTTTCCCCGATGGTTTTTTCTGGGTGATCATGATGGGAGATGCCCAGTTGCTGTGGGTTCCAGAATGTCCAACTCTGTGAGCCATTTTAACTCGTCGGTGAGTTGAGGGTGCAAGGCCACTGGTACTGGACGCACCCTACAAAATTTTGGATGGGCTGAGGACTTCAGGGTGATGTGAGCAGAGAAGTTCGTAGCTTTGCCAAGGCCAGGGGCAAACAGATCAGCATATTCAGAGTAGATAGCGTCCAATTCCAGAAATGGGACTTTTGAGAGACCAAGTTAAAAGAATCGTTTATGGAAAATCCAAATGTTCAAAAGGCGTCCATCTGAAATAGATTTTCCATGCGATCACTGTTTACCATCAAAAAAGTCAGAGTCCTTAGGATATTACAATATTCGACATCAGCAGTGTCTTGGCCCATGAGTGGAATGGTTTGCTTACTGTAAGTCACCAATCGCTGGGTAGCTGCCATGGCTGAGGGTATTCACCACTTACTGCTGTTGCAGTATTTGTATTAGTGCAGCCGTAAGCTGAATGTCATCTGTTGGGACTGTGAAAAAGAATGTTCTGTAACTTCAAGTTCTCATTAACCATCATGAACGATTTATAAAATCTTACCAGGCAGTGCTTAAATTCTTAAAGGTAAAATTAGTGCATCCACTCTTTGAAAATAGGTTTTATAAATTATAAAACGTGAATTTATTAAAAATAAATGAATATTCAACTTTGGCTTTGTAGATGAACAATCAGAACAATGAAGTTAAAGTCAAGGCATCTGAATAGATACTTCAAACTTCTCTTGGTAGTCCATGATAATTTCTAAGTGTAAATACATATTGAGGCACTGTTCTGCAAAGTGTAGTACTTCATCCTGAATTGAAGTACACTGTACACTGTGTTGAAGCACACTGATGACTCAGTTCAGTCTCTCCTATAGGCCATATGCACTGACTATTTAACTATTCTTCAGCCAATCAGATTTATTACCCATGGTGCTTTTCTTAATGCTTGACCTGTTGTAGGATTCTGTGAACTTAAAGTACCAACTGTCTGTATTACCATGGCTGTATCAAAAGTGGTGTACTTGTCTGTGGTGTTATCACAATACAAGGCACCACATAAAAAAATAAAAAAAAATGGAAGGGGATGATTGGATTAAGAAGGGAGCTGGACCATCCTAAGATAGATGAGCAAGGTTCTAATGTAATAAATAATGCATATGCTAGATGTTACTTTCATATCAGAAGACTTCTCTCCGTTTAGAATGATGTTTATGTTCTGCTCACTAGAAACTCATCAATCCAGTCACACAGTCGGTCTGACAATCTGTACGCACATATTTTATTCCTTGGGTGACAGTAGGTAACCATATAAAACACCTTCTGAAAGTCAAACAATACGGCAGCTACACGGGAATCTGAATCTACTGTACATTTCATTCCATTCCATGATGGTGGTGGTGGCGGCTGGTGCAGCAACAGTGTTAAATAATTAAAAATGTTCAGTCTCTGTTGCAATATTTTATTATCCAATGACGTGTTTCGCGCTGTTAGCGCATCGTCAGACTGGAAAAATACAAATGTTTTGTTACAGTCCGTGTACCTGGCAGGCAGCGAATCTAATGTGGCTAAGGTGAGTAAATTTGACAGCGCAAAACACGTCATTGGATAATAAAATATTGCAACAGAGACTGAACATTTTTAATGAATCTACTGTGTTCTAGCTCTTGTGGATGAATACAATGAGTTCAGTTTCACACAATTATTGTTTCTGGAACCCATGTTGATTTCTACAGAGGAGATTTCTCACTCCAGAAACATCATGATACTCAACAAACTGAGGTAATAGAAAAAGGCCTATAGTTTTGTGCATATTTTTACTGCCCCCTCTTAAAAATGGAAATGACATGCACTTTTTTCCAATCATTAAGACTACTTTGCTCCTCTAGAAACATACAATATGATTTGGCAGCTGTGCAGATAGGCAGTTAGGGGAGGGGATGGGAGTGATGGTGGTGGGGATTCCTTGTTGATGGTTCAATGTGGAAGGAGAGGTGCAGTTTTACAGTGACTGTCCACCAGACATAAACACCAATATTCTGAAAATAAAATGAGATATCTGGATGAAAAAAATAAATAAATAAATAAATAAATAAAAAATCAGTCTCTTATCAAATGAAGATTTCAATGTATACAGTGTACAATATTCAACTTTCTTCACTGGATAGTTTTCTTAAAAAACAAACTACATAACAGCCACCAAGTCTGTTTGGACAGAACTCAGCAAACTGCATGGGTAATTTCATGGATACAAGGCACAATATCTCAAGTATGAAATCGGTTATCATTCTGCTCTCAGTTTGAAATAAAATTTCAATATCTTAGCTATATTTCAACCACAGAAATCTATGACATAACATTGGCCATATGCAAAGTGAATTTATCTCCGCAAACTTGATAGAATATTATGCAATGCTGTACTTAATGTTATCCATAACAGCTTTTATGAATAATAACAAAATGAAATTCAGTCCTTCATTGAGTGGAGAGATCAGACTACACAAGCATCAAAAATTAATTTTCTTCTCCTATTATTTTCTTTAAATCAGGCGAGAATGAATAATTGCACTAGATTGGCAGGCTCTTGGAGACTGCAATGAAGTGCTGTGTGTAGCAGTATAACCCCTTGACTTGCCTTCGCACATCAGATGGTAGAAGAGTGAGGAGATCTACCCTTTTGTACAAATGTATGCTTTGGATGAAAATTCACCTTTGCATACTGACTCTTCATTGCTGCTAGAAAAGGGGAGGGGGGCATGTCCTTCCCAATACTCTGTGTAGAATCCAATCGGTATTCCACTAGATCCAGTATGGAGCAATATCAACTGCTTTTCTATCCTTTGGTCATTTATTTTGATTTCTGTCATGTTGTTTTGTAATAATTTAGAGAAGAAAACACAGTGCAATCTTCCTGTGTGAAACAACTTTGGTAAAAGATGTTTACTATCTTGGCCTTGTGTGTATCATCCTCTATTTCAGTGTCATAATGGTCACAGAATTTTCCAAAACATTCCAATGTGTTCAGTTTGTGACAAATGTTTGAATAATTTTTCCTTGTGGCACATCATTATAGCCCAAGGGAACTTCTGCACCACACCCCTTCAGATTTAATGGTAATATGATCCAATCGATAGTTTGTCAAAACCATAATACAGATGAAGCATGAAAACAGAAACAAGATGTACAGAACTGAGGAAAAAGAAGTGATATAGAAATGCTGAATGGTCCATACTAAAGATGTATAATGTCGAGTGAGGGCAATGCGCCTCGGTGTCATGTGTACTACAAAGCAGGAGATCCAAGTTTAAATCTCCCTCAGTCTCATGGTTCTTCCTCTTTTTTTTGTTAGAAAATTATGAATTGTCTGTTGGTAATTTATTTATCTGTTCTTTCTCTGTCATCTTGGTACTGTCATACTACCATTGATTATAGATTATGAGTCATATGGTAAGAATATATTTTATCTTTTCGAGTGTCCACCTCCATAATCCAGTGGACAGCATAGTAGCTTCCCACACAATGGGCCCCAGGTTTGAGTCCCGGTCGGATCGGAGATTTTCTCCATGGGGGGGGGGGGGCTGGGTGTTGTGTTGTCCTCATCATCATTGATGGTCAAGTTGCACAAGTGCCGTCACCTAAAGACATGCACCAGGAAGGCCGAACATGACCGCAGCTGGGGTCTAACAACCAAAAATGCCACATGGCATCATCATCATCCTTGCGAGTAAATGTGATGAATAGTGAGAGCAGGAGAGATGCCACAGAGATCTTTGACAGAAAGGAAAACAACAAATATGTGGTTTGTGACTTATGTTACAACAAAGGAAAGCAAAAGTCAAAACTTCCAAAACTGAATGAAAGAGTCATAACATGTGGTATGTTTGTAAAACAAGTTATAAATGATTGCCTTACTTCTTGCTGTTGCAAATGGAGAGAGAGAGAGAGAGAGAGAGAGAGAGAGAGAGAGAGAGAGAGAGAGAGAGAGAGCTAATGAGATCTGAACATGGCTCTCTTGTTTCACAGTCCAACACTGACCACATAACCATGATACCGTGACCCTTCTACCTCTCTCGTTGTTGCATATTTTAATGTGAACCATTTACTGTTTCTGTTTTGCTTCTTTTCTCACAGTTTCTTACTCCTTCTTCTGTTTTCAGGCTTGATATGCTATCCATTAGGGAAACTTACCCCCAAATCAGGGGCTGAAGGAGGGGAGAGATGATTGGAAGTTTCTCATGTAAGATTGCAAACCTTGAGAAAATAGCACATTAAGAAATTAGAGGATATAGAGAAAGATATAAGGGCAGTACAGTGGAGAAATTAGTAAAGAAAGAGAAGACTCATGGGTCATTTGTTCAGAGAAAAAGGGTGATTGAATTACCAAGATAAAAAGAGAGGGTAGATAGAATTAAATATATGAGCCCAAATCTTGATGCAATTAGAACGGACAATTGCAGAAACTACCATTAAGGAGAAAACAGGAAGAGAACCATAAAAGTGAAATGAAAGAAATGCCATGCACAAGCCTCTCGAGTAACAGAAAGTTTTGTCTTTGACCAATCTGCAGGATTTCATTGCATTTTTCCCCAAATGTCAGTTTTTGTGCAAACTTGTTTTTAAATACCTGAATCTTATGATTGTTTCTATTTTTTCAGTCCATTGCCTTTCTTGCTAAAGTGGTCCAAGATACCAAAGCTTATCGTGAAAATAATGAAAGTGCAAAGAGAAATGACTTTCTGCAATTGGTTTTGGATGCTGCAGCAAAGGAACAGGAAGATGTAAAAGAACAGCGTATCCAGGAACTAGGTAAACTAAATCAGTATTTGTTTCATATATCTTTTTTATCAGTGGGCTGTTGTTTTTACAGTAACTGATGAAGTGATGCTCTTTTTGTCCCTCCCCATCTTCCTTCATCTCCCTACATCCCTTATTTCTCACCTTCCGCCTCATGATTCTGTGGTTTATGTTCCTACAATATAATTTTTTTCTTTAGGTTGTATAGCACACAAATTTTGTGACTCACAATCTAATTTGGAAATCAATGTCTGTATATTATTGTATTTAGCTAACTTGAAGATGATCTCCAACTTTGAAGAGGTTTCTTGATAAACTGCTGCAGTTATTCATCCTATAGCTCACACATGAACAATAAGTAGTTAATGTTTACAAGAAATCCTCACAGAGTGAAATCCATACATAAGATGTAAGTTAGCCAGAGCAGTGGTGCATAACAGCAATTCACAGTCAGAGTCCACACAGAAAATACTGGGCATGATAATATGGTACTTTCCAAATCCAAGTCTATAGACAGACCTAGGAAAAATTTATAATGCCAGTGAGCAACAATTAACATTTAGACCAGAGTTTTCCAAACTTTTCTGATGGTGACACTCCTATAATGCATACAGTTCCAATCAATATCCTTTCAGTAATATTAATAAAAGAGATTCATTTGTAATGAATAACACTTTAAATAATTATTGATTTTTGTGACTTAAGTACAGTACACACTGTACAAAGAAAAGGATGTTGTAGGTTTCTCTCAAGTCTTTATCTTGCTTTGCATTCTGAATTTAATACTCTCATGAGACTCTTGCTGCCACTATTTGACACCCTGGGGTATTGTGATACCCAGTTTGGAAAGCTATGATCTAGACAAACCCCCATTAACATCTGATCTTGCAGTATTACATGCTGTTTTGAGCAAATGGTATTACACACACCCTACTTAGGACAGGGAAAATGATCATGACAAGCTAGTAAAGTATTATGAGGCAGTGAAAAGATTGTAAAGCAAAAAACTGTGTGAGTTTATTTTTCTTTACACACTTTCAGTTGGAACATAGAGGCAAGGCATGATGCTGTGTGAATATTTACTCTGCTGTGGACAGAACCTTTTAAATTTTCTCGTCACTGCTTGGTGGCATTGTGTCTGTCTTGGAGCAGCATTTCTCTCCAAGAATGTCAAAAGAAATGAGTTTCTGAAATGAAATGTCACTGACTAGACTGAATAATTTCATGTCTAGCCTTTGAGGCATTCCGTAACCATGGAGACATGCTCCCAGTTCGGTCCTGCAGAACATGATAAAATAAAATAGATTTTAACTGCTCAAGTTGTATCTTAATTGTTATCTGAATACCCATTTAAGCAAACGCATGGCTGCTAGGGAAGAAATGTTGATATCATTAGGTGAATAGGGTAGACACTGCATTTCTTCCTCACCAAACAGCTGCAAAGATAGCCAAGACTACACATGTATCAGTGGAGGCACTGACTTGCAGTTCCTCCATACAAACAAAAGATATGATGGGAATCAAATTACATAAAGGTAAATTATATCGTACTATGTAGGGTCACGGATCAAATAAGTGTGTCCAGTTCAGTCCCCAAACAGCATGAAACAACCAAAAACCTTCAGTCTGGCATTAGGTTAGTCATGCATTTATGGGCAGCTGCTGGCATGTTATTGTCAAATGGCTGCAGGCACAATTCACTATTGACACTGCATCCTCTCAGCTTCCAATGTCTGTTAGCAGCACTCAGCTGAGCCATGCTTATTGATAAATGATAGCTAGGCTCTCCATCGCTGGATTCATCAGATATAGCATTAAAATTTTTTGACTAATCAATTTTAAAACTGCATTACTGATATTATGTATCTCAGGAAACGCCAATAAATATTAACTACTACCAAAATTACATTTGTGCCCTTTGTTTGTTCATATTTTGATAATATATCATTAATATAGTAATAAGGACAGTTTACAACTCACCGCAAAGACGTGGTGACGAGCTGCAATAGGCACATAAAAGACACACAAATACAACACTTTCAGCTATCGGACATAGCCTTCTTCAGAAAATAGAACACTCACGCAATCGCACAGGCACACAGCACAGTCATACAACCATCACCATCAACTTCGAAGTGCAGCAGCTGGAGGTGATGGTTGTATGATTGTGTTTTGTCCCTGTGTAATTGAGTGAGTGTTCTATTTTCTGAAGAAGGTCATGGCCAATAGCTGAAAATGTTGTATGTATGTGTGTTTGTATGTGCTTGTCGCAGCTCGTCACCACATCTTTGCGGTGAGTTGTAAACTGTCCTTACTATATTATTAATTCCAACCTGGACTTTCCATTATTATATTAGATAATATATCATTTTTATCTTCAAGATATTTTTTCCTGCTGTTATTAGCATCTTCATTTGTAAGATTAGTGCCATTTCTTCCTTCCTGATACTCCTCTCATGTTATGTCTTTCATTGAAGCTTCCATGGAGTTGGATGCACATACCTTTTTGAATGCTATCACTATGGATTCACTTGAGATTCTGCTCCTGCATATCTTGGATGTCATAGGCAAGTCTTGAAAGGCCTATTCACAATGAATATGACTTGAAGTACTATACCCCAGCCTCGGTGGCGAAGGGGACTGCGGCGTGCCAGTCACAGTCTGCACAGCCGCTATGGTTGGGGATTTGAATCCCCCCTCAGGCATGAATGTTTGTGTTGTCTCCAGTATAAGGTAGTTCATAAGCAGTTTGTAAGTTTAGGAACTGATGACCCCACAGTTAAGTTTCTTAAGCTTAACAAACATTTGAACATTTTGAAGTAGTATAATTACACCAGAATTATTGCTAGTTCTATGTTATTATTTGGTATTAGATCTGTAGCTTCTTGATGAGGTGTTCCCTGAAAGAACCCAACAAGAACTATCTGCTTTTGTTTTTCAAATAGCCTAGTATTCTTTTACAGAAAGTCTTCAACCAATCTAGCATCAGGTCACTATTCATCTTTTCCAGTTCATATCACTCAAGTCGAAGTTCAACTACCAGTTCCTCTTTTAATGTAGTTTTGGTAGGTTGAACCACATATGTGGGCAACTTCCTTCCATTCTGAAATTTTGACTCTGCAGTGGAGTGTGGACTGATATGAATCTTCCTGGAAGTTTAAACCTGTTTGAAGTAAGTTTGGAAGGTAAGAGATGAATGTAGGTGTAGGCTTCCACGACCATTGTCACATCCATTAAAGTTCTTTAGGGTATTAGACTGCATCATCATTATCATGTAAAACCAACCAATGTTTCAGCCACTAATTCAAGTCACCTTCTTCACCCTGAAGGTCAAAAGGTGGTCAAAACGTCGGTTGGTTTTACATGATGACGATGTGGCCTAATATCCTAAAGAGATGAGTTTCTGGTGGAAACTGTGAGGATGGACCTTAAGGTGTGTGCAGCTAGCTCAGTTGGTAGAGTGCTTGCCCACTAAAAGCAAAGGTCCTGGGCTTGAATCCTAGTCTGATATGCAGTTTTAATCTGCCAGGAAGTTTCTTGCTACTTTAATTGTGAGACTTTTTTGAAGCAGTTGAATGTGCAAGTGCACCTTGGGAGGGGAAGCAGGATTGAGATGTGCAGGTTTCAGGCGATTAAAGGAGACGGTGGAAGGTTTGCCATTGAGAAGGATGGTGTAGGTGTTTGCTGCCCCAGGATAATGATCAGAGTGAGGGGGCTGTAAGGGCAGGCAAACGGTGTCATCGTGTAAGAACATGAACTCACAAGTCTGCAGGTCTGAAGGTACCCTTACAGGTGGAGGAGAGTGGCTGGCAGGGGCAGGGGAGGCCACAGCACAGATGAGGTGGACTTGGTCTGCCAGGGAAGGGAGATCCTTGAGGGAGGGGAGTGGGGACGGGGTGACAAGGTCGCCTGGTAAGGTGAGTTGCTGTCCGGATACGAATTCCATAATGGTGCCATGGAGGTCCTCCTTGTAGGTTGAACACAGGCCAAGTAGGCCCAGGGCAACACCGCCTAGATAAAAGGCCTCACAACAGGTCCGTGTTACATCATACCGATAGGCTGCCTTCGCTAGATGAAAGGCCCACTACCTCGCAGCACCATCCAGTGAGCTTGCAATGCAAGCCTATCGGTGTGACATGACACGGACTTGTTGTGATGCCTTGTATCTAGACGGTGTTGACCAGGGAAAGGGCATTGAGCCAAAGCGACCCCTGGCACCCAAGGGCCATTTTTCAGGTCCAGTGCCACCTCTCCACCAGCCTGTTGCTCTGTGGATGTTAGGTGATGGTGTGGATCCGGCGGTTGCCACTAAAATGATAGATGTTTGTGAAAAGGGCACTCTCAAATTGGCATCCCTGGTTAGTTGTGATGACCGAGGGGCAACCAAAGCAAACAATCCAGGAGGACAGGAAAGCACGAGTGATCGACTCAGCGGTAATGTTAAGCAGAGGTGTGTGGCCTCCATCCACCTCGTGGTGCGGTCGATCATGGAAAGGATGTACTGGTAACCATCAACTGGCAGAAGGGGACCAACAAGATCCAAGTGGAGATGCTGGAATCTGCTGGATGGAGGAGGGAAGGAACCAAGCGAAGGGGAGGTGTGAGATGAGACCTTGTTCTGCTGACATGCAACACAAATGTGGGCCCAAGACTGGTAATCCAGCCTCATGTTGCGCCAAATGAAATGCTTGCCTGTCAGGCATGTCAAGGCTTTGACACCCGATTGTGCGAGCATGTGCAACTTTTGTAAAATAGGACTTTGAAGAGAGCGGGGAATAAAGGGACTGAGTTTGTCCGTTGAGTCTTCGCACCATACCTTGTTGGTGACGTCCGGAAAGGTGGTGCGGATGTGATGTAGGGAAGAGGAAGGGTGGGGACGAGAGCAAGGAGATCATTGTTGGTGGATTGCAGGGCGGAAAGGTTGGAGAGATCGATGACGGTAGAGACAGCATCAGTCCGAGAGAGGAAAGCTTTCACCATGTTATCCACGACCTCGATGTAACACACGTCCGTTGTGAATTGCGAAATGAAGTTGAGGTAGTGGAAGCGCCTTGGGGAGGGGGGGGGGGGGGTCAGCTAGGGGGTTTTTGATGGCAGCAGCCACCAGTTTGTGCTCAATAAGAATGTGAATGGTGCAACCTACAAGTTCTCTATGGAAATGTTTAATGGCCTTGTAGATGGCAAGAAATTCCCTGTCACAGGCTGAGTACTTGCCTTGTGCATTGTTTAATTTTTTTGGAAAAGAACTGCAGGGGAGAGATTACACGGTTGTGAGACTGACTGAGAACCACACCGATAGTGGTGTTGTTCACGCCAGTAGTGAGAAAAACTTCCGCATCGGGATGAGTGAATTGAATGATTTGGTCATTTAGTCCGTTCAGAGCACTGCACACTCACGTGAAGTATGCTTGCCAGCCAACGCCTCAGTTAGGGGGCCCTGAACCTCAGCCACATTGGGAAGGTGCTGCCAGTAGTAGTTAATGGTGCCGAGGAACCTACGAAGCTCTTTGTAAGTGGAGGGGCATGTGATGTTCTGCGCCGAGTTAACATGTATACCCGAGGAACTGTATTGAGGGGAGATGCAGTTGCTATCATTAGAGCTTGATTCCTGCCCCGGCCACTATATCAAGAATGATTTGCAAATTTTCTTTTGTTTTCCTCAGCAGAGGAGCCTAAAATTACAATGTCATCTAAGTACACGAAGCAAAATTTTAAGTCCTATAAAACCTCACTGATAAACCCATTGCCAGGTCTGTGTGGTGTTTTTAAGCCCTAAAAGCATGAAGTGATACTGGAAAAGGCCAAGCGGGATGGTGATGGCCGTTTTTTCAATGTCCTTGGGAGCCATGGGAATTTGATGGTAAGCACCCTTACTATCAACAACCGAGAAAATTTTAGGTCTGACAAGTAATTTGGGAAAATTGGTGATGTTCAGAATCGGGAAATGGTCCATTGTGGTCTTAGCATTGAGCTTGCAATAGTCACTGCATTTGCACCAGGTGACGTCATATTTCTTTACTAAGTGAATGGATGAGGCCCAACTGCTACAAAATCACTCAATCAATCAAACGCATGTGAAGGTGAGAGTCTGACTGTGAGAGTTGTGGAGCCCGAACAGCAAAGTTGCGAGGTGTTGACAGCTCGAAGAAGGATGTTGGTTGGTTACACAGTGTTCGGAGACGGTCTGGGAGGCAGAAGCAAGACATCAGCACCAGTGTCGAAGAGGAAGTTTATGTGGTGCCTACACCAGCCCTCCCACCTTGTTTGGATAACTACAATGGGACCTACACTTCTTTGCAGCACTGTCGATATGGGCGTGGAAAATACAATATGGGTAGTGCGGCTGTTGTTGTGGGATGCGCAGAGGCGAAGGGGGGGGGGGTGCCCTCTTTGCCAGAGCTGACGCCCTCCAGTGGTGGCAGTGGCTGCAGCGTTGCAGTTACGATGCGGCATGGAATGCCAGGCGGATCCATGATCTCCTTTGAGAAGCAGAACAACCCCGTGCAATGGTAGGTGGACTTGGTGTGAGGCCCGGCGTGATGGATTGCCCAAGATGAGGTTCTCGAAGATGAGCTTCATGCACTTGGTCTGCAATGTGTATATGCTCACTGGGGAACTCGAGCACGCTGTACATTAATGCTGTTTGCATGGCCAGAGTGTGAGATTACTGCCCAATAGAAATATTGGTAATTAATAGCATTTGATAATTAAACAGTATGAAGTTCACTGCAAACATTGCCCATGCCAATGCACTAAATGTTACACAATTTTAATCTTATTAATTATGGTAGCAATGTATGTACACAGTTGGGTGACAACATTTCTAGTTAGGCCATAGGTAGAAATTCTCCACGTTGAGATTTGCTGAGTGTTTGTAGCTGACGGGAGGCCAGCGAGCAGGCTGACGTTGGTGGCTTGTTCCAGCTTAGGAATTTCCAGTTTTCGTTTCCGGTGAGGGGAGAGAGGGACAATGGCGAGTGCCAGGCACAGTGCAGTGCACAGCATGAAATAAAATATTCTAATACTACTGGCATTTGAAGTAATACGATGCAGTTAGGAACCTTTAAGACCCTCATTACAAAATAGCCTGTTGGTAAATAAACAATACATTAGCTGATATAGTCACATCTGGCATAATATGTTTAATTGACAATGAAAAGTAATAAATTACCATTGAATACAATACAGTTACATAACTAGCATGGCAATGTTTGTTTATAAAAATAATATATTAACTATTTCTCATTTTATTTTCAATTGATCTTGTTTATTTTATCTTGAAGTATTCAGTTAAATCACTTATCTGTGATATAAGAAATTGTACGATTATGATAAATAGTACAAAGGATGTTTATACCAATATAAAAACCTAAGAAGACATTTATTTAATGTGTAATGTAATTATTTTGATTTTAAGTAAAGTTTTAGAAATGTATTGGCTGTGTGCTGTACATTGGCAGATTGGTTAGAACAGCTCACATGGGGAAGTTGATGACGTAGGGAAAAAACCCGGCAATTGAGCTTTCGGCGAGGGCAGGAAGTGACAAGTCGGGAGCAAGTGGGGTAGCTGGCCGGGCGATGTCGCTCTGCATCAGTCGGCATGTGGCTCTCCAGGTGGAGGATATAGATTTGTGTGTGTCAATCGCCACGTGTGGTTGCTCGTTGTAGACTGCACCAAGTTGAATCGAGTGCTACTATGTGTTTGTGAATATTTAGCCGGTGGAACAAGGTGTGCATCGCATTGAATTAAAGTGACTATGATTTGTTAATGTAACACCTGTAGTCACATAGGCATGAACATAAACGGTGTTTGAGACAGCCACATGGTGTGAAAACAATTTGCGACAAATATTCATTTTGTCTGGGGGCTCACGAGCAATAACTTTATTTGATAAATGTGTTGACATACAGACGTATCAGCCACAGGGTTCTGTTATTGTGAAATAAACAACATAAAGTGAACTTTTACGTGTTTTCAAAAATAGTAGTTAGTACACCCTTTTCTCTCATGAACTTGACTTTATTATGAATTTTTTTGTTAATCATATGCAGGGAAGGAAAGCTGCGAACGTGTGATATCATCCCCTAGAAAACAAGTCAAACAGTAGCAATCACAGATCCAGTGTTTTTGCATGTTCAGGAATTTGGTTCGCAGTTGGTGGTTGTGATTTTTAAAAATTAAACTTTCCCTATTTTAAACTCTCACCCCGACCTTCACCCTCGCAAGAGGGAGTTTACTCATCCAGATTGCCATGAGTGAGGGGTCAGGCATTACCTGCTCATTAACCAAGAGCTGAAGGCATTGCCATAGTTTGTCACAAAGGTTCTCCTCTTGAATTATGCGTGGAACAGTCTCCTCCACAGACCAGGTGAGAAGCTTCAGGGTTGTCTTTTTAGCTCTTTAATAGCGGTCCCAACTGGGAGGGACGTAGCCAGGTCACAAATGAGATCCACGTGATCAGGCAGCGATGTGATTAAACAGGGGTAGCGAGCAGAGTTGTCCAAACTGTAATTCTCGTTTTTTGAATGTGAAGGCCACCTCAAAATGAACTTTTAATTCAGATTGTCATGAACACATTTATTGTTTGTAGTTGAAAATATACAAAATCATGGTGTCCCTCTTGCCTTCACATCATAATACACCTCAAAAGAAATTTTACTATCACAGATTTGACAACACTCATCTGAATATTAGAGACATATACAAACTATGTGTTATCTAGTCCAGCTAAACTTTGCAGCTGCCCCCTTTTAACATCTTACATTTACTTTTATAGAACACACAAAATTACTAGTACAATCTCTGAATTTAGTCCAAATAATTATATTCAAAATAATTTTTTTAAATTGACATTGATACATGAAAACAAAGTATGTGGTGAAATTTTTTAATACCACTGTGCATATTGTAAACGAAAGAAATTATTAATCTGGTAAAATAAACATTTTGTACAGGTTGTGATGTTGGGTGTAGTAGTATTTGTTTACATATTATGTTTGGTGGAATTTACAAAATACTGCATTATTTACATTGAATTTAGTATTTTTAAATTGACCTAGTGTACAATAAAGAGTTATCTGCTTTTATCAAATATGGATTTTGGTGACTTGTAAGTATTTACATGTTTTAAATTTTGAATTATTAATTGTTTCTAACTACTGTCAATATTGACAATTTGGATACATGTGATAAACATAATTAACAATTACTTTCCACTATTTGTGAACTTTAAAAACTATGGTATGTGAAGTAAGATTTTGATAATCATTTTTATACATGGTGCAATAGTATTCACTTTTGTAAACATTCATTCATAGACAGGTTTTAGGACATACAACAGCTTTTAAAATGGGATTAGAACTTCTGTAATTGTTTCCCTTGTTATGTGTTGTTATAAAGTGAACAAATAAAATGTTAACCTCAGTTGAATGCCAGTTTGCTTTATCATTTTCAGTGATGACGGATGATAAAATAGTTGCTCAGTCAGTTTTATTCCTTCTTGCTGGCTATGAAACCTCAAGTACACTGCTTTCTTATGCAAGCTATGAATTGGCTCTAAGCCCTGATGTTCAGGACAAGGCTAGAAATGAAGTGAAGAATGTTTTGTCAAAATATGGAGGTGTGTGCACATATGAAGCTTTGAATGAGATGAATTACCTTGAAAATGTGTTGTCAGGTAAGTTATGTTTCAGTAAGTCAACTTTTTTTTTCCTTTTTTTCTTTCTTTTTGTATAACATTCTTACAGGAGAAATGAATACAGGACAACTACTGTGTAACACAAAATACTGTGTTCAGTGTTTTCTAGTAGTTATAACATTTTAATTTATTGGGTGATCATTATGGAACACTCTTCATTAAAAAAAGTTGCCTTTATATGAAAACAGAAATGGCCTTTAAAAAATAATTAAATTTTTTATTGCAGAGGCCCTGCGTATGCACCCTCCAGTTGCAAGGATTGACAGAATGTGCACCAAATCTTACACAATACCAGGTACAGAAGTGACCATTGATGTTGGAGATAGTGTGTCCATACCAGTCATGGGATTGCATTATGATCCACAGTACTATCCAGACCCATTTACATTTGATCCAAATAGATTTTTGGCAGAAGAGAAACTCAAACGGCCTTCACATGTATATTTGCCATTTGGTGGGGGTCCAAGGAACTGTATTGGTGAGTAAAACAAATGCTGGCTCTTACAGTCTGTACTTTTTGTTTATATAAAGAGTTCTGGAAATGTGTGACACACAATTGTCTATTATATGTATAAAATTATAATTAGCTTTAACCACTAATGGTTGGTTGGTTGTTTCTCTTTTCTTTTAAGCAGAGATTATATTTGAGTCCTGATATTGTAGAACTGTTAAAAACTGGTGTTACTATTTTTTTTGTGTGTGTGTGTGTGTGTGTGTGTGTGTGTGTGTGGTGTGTGTGTGTGAAGAATAAAAATGAGGAAGAATGAAATATATGGATATAATTGATACATTGTTTAGAATATACAGTAAATGAGGACAATCCATAACTTACATCTCAATGAGACACACACACACACACACACACACACACACACACACACACACACTCTCTGATATAATATTTCTCCAGTAACATGAAATTTTATTGTTGGATCTAAGTGCTCTCCAATATTTTTTAATCAATGTGGATGTGACCTATCAGACACACCAACAAAATTGGTTGATTTAAAAGGTGTTCAGGCATGTGCACCACATACCATGGTCTTTGTACTCTCCTTTTATGACTTTTTGTGATGTGTCTGAAATAAAAATTTTGATTCTGTAGCGATATTAAATAAGATACAAAGGAATTTTTGACATTAGCTGCCATTGGTCAGTCAGTTAAATTAATAGTGATAGCTAAAAAATGTATGCTGGGCCAGAAGTTGGGCCAGGGTCTCCTGTTCATGTAGCAGTCATGTTATGCTTGCCACTATGCCAGTGATCACCACAACTGCACAGACTACCCTACCATACCTTTTGCCAGACCCAAATTTTCAAGTAACATACTGCCCCTGCCCATTTTACTCATTAATTGAAGAATTTCATTCTTTCCTGTAAATGTTTAGGCTTGGTGTGCATCTGCACTGAAGACAGGTTCACTGACCTTTTTGTCTTAATTCTGCATCTAGTGGAAGACATGTTAGTGTAGTCTGTGCATTCATGGTGATCACTGTGTCTAGGTGGCATAGTGGTCAGTGTGACTGTCTTAATAAGCAGGAAACCCAGGTTTGAATCTTGAATAAATGGGTGGGTTGGGAGTGTTTTGTCCTCCTAAAGTTCTTTTGTACTTTCAGCATGGATTGGGCTACACTCTAGCATTCATTAAGGTTTACAATGAACATCTTCCAGGTGGCCTTTGTATGGATCTGTTACTTCTTGTGGAATGCCTTATGACTCATTGTGTGACAGTGTTAGTGTCAGCGTCTTATCCAGTGCCTTACTTCTCTGGCAGCATGTGGCCAAAGCCTATCATTTACACATGACTTCTGTGAACCAAAATTCTTCATTGACTCTTACTGAATTAGAATGTCTTCTGACCATTTACTACTTTCATTTTCATGTCTCTGAGTCTGTCCATAATCAATTGCTTCAACATCTCAGTCCACCACAGTGACAATCCACCATGATAGTTACCAACTGAACAATCTGACAATCTGACCATCTTACCTGGATGGTACTTGATTGGATGGTGGCCCAGCAGTTCTGTTGGGTTCTCAAATCTCTGGACCTTTTGTCTCCTTACCAATGTGCCTTTCAAGCAGGATGGTCTTGAATCAATCATTTGCATGGTTGGAAACCACAGTTCAGCTGGCTCTTTCTTAGTGTTTGCAACAAACCCAAGTCTAGCTCCTGCATGAAGTCCTGTATGGTGCATTGGTGCATTACCTTCTTATCTCGGCATTTGATGTAACTTCTGGTAACTCAGCAGCTGGATTTGCAGATATGCAGCAACATCTGGGTTACATTGAATACGAGCAGCTGAACTCAATTACTGTGTATGCTAGTGGTTTTTCTTTATGAAGAACATATTATCTTCCTAAGATGTATGACTTGGTGCCATTACTTCTTCTGAGCTTGGATTGGCAGCATTGTCAGCTCCTTGTGGATGCAGAAGAATGGCATTCCACAGGGTTTCGTATTTGATGTCCTAAAAAGCTTACTTGGTTGCCCCATGTCCACCTTCTGAGGATTAGCTGCCTCCTTGTTAACTGAAAGAGATGAGGATGGTTGGTGGTGCTGATGTTAAGGAAGAGAGAAATACAATACATATGAATCTGTGCCAGTGAACGATGGATCTATCATCTCCGTGATTTTTAGCAGCTGGAAATTGGTCTTCCTGGTTTCACTGTGTTGTAAGAGGCAGACCTTCTCTTTAAGAATACAAATGTTGTGAATTAGGCTTTGTATTTGAACCCTTTGAATGTTAGAAAAGGTTACTGGAACCACTTTCTAGTATTATAAAGTGACACTCATAGGATGCAGTTCAGTAAACAAACTTGTTCTTCTCTGTTCAATCCATTAGTTGTCTGATGTGCCACTGTTTGATCTTAAATTGTTGGATGACATATTGGATGATTTAAGAGATCTCATTTTACTTAGTTTTGAACAGCTCACCAATAAGAAGTAATGAATATATTGTGTTATAATCCGTGGAATTTACGATGTTAACTGTGAATGGGTAAATTTGAAAGTGTGTACCCAACCAAGATTCGAACCTGGCTCTCCTGCTTTCTGGGCAGTTGTGCTAACCCCTACACCACTGAGGACACAGCGATCATCGCAAGTGGATCGCAAGGACTACTCAAGCACACCTCCTGTCAAATACAAGTACCACTATTACTCAAACTCGTGGTATTTGCAACACATTTACGTAAGAATAAGGGCTGGGTAGTGCCTTGTAGTGATTATGTTGTGTTCCATGAACAAAATTACTTTTAAAAAATCCCAGTTGTAACTTTGTATCAGTGTGGTTATCGAGCAGGTAGAAGAATGATGACATGCTTCTGACGCAGGAAAATATTTACATCCATTGTATAAGAGTGTATTCTGACATTTGTTAATTTTTGTTGTTGAGTGTTCATGATGCTTTGTATTGCATTTTAATTACCAGTGTAATTGTGTTTCCTACACTAATTGAACATTGCTATCAAGTTAGATAGTAGAATGGGGTGTCCGATTTAAGAAATAACATGACTAATTCCTTAATGTGAAATCATTTAACTCTTCATTTACTGAATTTCATACATCAAGCAACCATTTACAGAACATCTGTTAACATTCTAGGCTTCAGAATAGTGTGCAGGCTGTGATGATACACAGCATAGAAAATGTAAATGTATGTAAAGGTGCCTTTAGGTTTAATGATCTGTACAATTACATAATTTCATAAAGAAGCTATCAGAACTCCCACCAATAAATAAAGGGTTGAGGTGGTGTAGCTAATTTGCTAGTTTCATTAAAATAGGCAATTATTATGATGTGGAAAGTGATTGGAGAAAAATATGGCTATTTGAGTCTACAACCTTTACAAAAGTTTGATTTGGTATATATGTCTCATTTTGTTTTCTTTTTCAGGTGCAAGGTTTGCAATAATGAGCACAAAAATAGGAATGGCTCATCTTTTGAAGGATTTTTGTTTGAAAAGATGTGAAAAGACAGATGTCCCATGTCAGCTTGACACTAAATCAATGTTACTTAAATCAAAAAATGGAATCTGGTTACGCCTTGAAAAAATAAGTGGTCTTTGATTTTTAGAATAAATTGCAATAAATGTAAACCACTTTTCAATGATAAAACTTATGCTTATGGCTGTGCTTTTGGAAGTGCCTCAATACAAATCTTTAGGTGTGAGAATCTAATATGCTAATAAGGTGCTGCATTTTTATGTGTAATGTTACATTATTTTGACTGGAGGTGCTACATACAAGCAAGTGAAAAAGACAATCACACACACACATACACACACACACACACACACACACACACACACACACACACACATACAACTTAACTTTCAGCCACAGTCTTCATCAGAAATAGGATACATACGTCCCTTCAACAATCACACAGGCACAACTCACTAGCATGCAAGCGACATCTCTGTCTGTTGCATTTCAAGAAATAGTCTGCAGTGCGAACAACTCAACAGTAGGGCTGGGAGTGGAGGTCCAATGGAAGGTTTGAAGGTGAGTGTAGGGATAGATATAGCACTGCTTTACAGAGCATGTAGATACTAGATGGTAGGAAAGATATTCTGTTTAGGAATACATCGAGGGGAGTGGGGTGGTGAGGGGCGGGGAGGGAATCACATTGAGCAGAGCAGTTCTCATCACTACAAGTAAGCCACTCACAGGTCATTTGGGATATTTTTTGATGTGGGAGGAATGGAAATTGTCAAAATGTACCCACATCCAACAGTGCCCATCACCTCTACCCTACACCTCTCCCAATTCTCGTCTTTTTCACCAAAGTCTGTACTGTATATTTTTTCCCCTTCTCTGTTCCCGCCTGTTAAGCTTTTGTGTGCTCCCCCCTCCCCAACCCATCTGCCAATGCATTCCTAAGCTCTCTCTTTTCCCACCCACATGCTCTATATGGCAACACTAGATCTATCGCCACATTTGCCTTGTATCTTTCCCATTCTCCCTACCCTTAATATCCTTTCTTGCTCTCACCATGGAGCATTACTTGGAATGCAGCAGCTGGATGTGATGGTTATGTGTTAATGAGTTGGGCCTGTGTGCTTATATGAATGAGAGTGTGTACCCTGTTTTGACTAACACTTTGGCTGAAAGCTAAGTTTTATGTGTGAGTGTCCTTTTAAATGACTGTCTGCACCTCACTGATTGACTTTGTGAATTGCAAGGAATCCTTGTTATGTTGTTGAATCCCAACCTGGACATTCCAGTAGATTTTGTCACACAGATAATGGTGTCACCAAACTAATAATTTATTTATTTATTGAGACTTCTCTGATGTCAAAACAAGTTAATAATTGTATAGCAAGTTCTAGTAAAATTATGATGTTTTAGCATTACAGTAAAGAAAACTCTGTCTTAGAAAGGACAATGTTGTACCTGTACCTGTGAGTGTCTTTCAACATTCATTTTGGATGACACTTTGCCATTTTGAACCACACCTGCTGTAATATGGTTGTGAAATTTATCACACATTACAATTGACTACTTGCTTCATTGTATACATCCAATGTTTTTGTAAAATAACTAATCAAATTCAAATATCTAGAGAAATAGATAGACAGTTACTCACTACAAAGATGTCCCACACTGAGCCGTAGGTGAAAAGTTAAGCTAGACTTCTGGAGACAGCAGTTTTGTGTGTGTGTGTGTGTGTGTGTGTGTGTGTGTGTGTGTGTGTGCGCGTGTGTTGTGTGTGTGCGCGTGTGTGCGTGCATGTGCGTGTGTGTGTGTTTGTGTGTGTGCGCATATGTGCTTGCATGCACGCACACGCCTGTGGCCCCCCTGCCCCTTCTCTCTCTCTCTCTCTCTCTCTCTCTCTCTCCTGAAGATTGCTTTTCTTTATTGACTAAAACTTGTGTATAACAGTCTTTTTCTTATGCCTGCCTGTGATTCAGCATGTCATCTTTGCAGTGAGCAGCAATGTGTCATTTAAAAAAAATATGGTATATTTAAACCTGCACTTTCCGGTGGCCAAATGTACACTGCAAAGATGTAGAACAAGACAAAGAAGATGGCTAGTGTGTTGAATAAGATATTCAGAAGTATTTATTAAATTTAGTTTTAATTTTTGTATTAAATGTACTTTTTTAATAAATATGTATGAACAAGACTTTGTCCTTACTTGAGGAAATAAAATAGATCTTCATGTTTATAAAAATCATGTTTAAAAAAACTGTATTCTGCTCCCCACGTAATTTGTAAAATTTGCTGTAACCTATTTCATCATGTACATGCCCTTTATATCTGTTGCTTAGTATGTTTCATATGAAAAATATGAAATTATGTCAAAATTAAGAGAGAAAAAATCGAAATAAATACTACAATGATAGTGGTGAAAATTTATCTTTTAAACTGCTAATTTCCTATACAGTGCATCTGTTTTAAAGAGGCCAAACATTCTGAATTGCTCTGGCACAGACTTATATAATATTGTAATGAGAACAATATAATGAGGACCCTTTACTCTTTTATCTTTAGGAACAAGGAACTGAATGTGGTATCAATGTGATGGGTGAATGGCACATTTTTCGCTGATAACTAGAAATCAGTTGCAGTGACAATTTCCAAATTGTTTGATTGGATGTAGAGATGTGTCGTGGGTGTCTATTCTTCCTCACATCATAATAATGGAAAGTCCAGGTTGGAATTAATAATATAGTAATAAGGACAGTTTACAACTCACCGCAAAGACGTGGCGACGAGCTGTGACAGGCACATACAAAAGACACGCACATACAACTCTTTTACCTATCGACCATGGCCTTCTTTAGCAAATAGAACACTCATGCAATCACAAAGGCACACAACACAGTCATACAACTGCACTTTGAACTGAAACTTGCATAATTGAGTTAAAGTTTATGAGTATTTATTTCACACCACAAATCAGTAGTTTTCAAGATCCCCTCTCTGTACTAAGCCTTCTTGAGTGTGTGTAAGCCTAATCAGGAGTCCTTAGATGATTACATGGAAGGCAAACAGGTTTAAACAGATTGACAGTACTTTTTAATAAAGTAGTTCCAAATTGAATTCTTTTCTCCTCATTGTGACATTTTCTACCGAAAAAAGAAAAATTAGAGGAAGTTAGACAATAAGTAAACTGAACTCGATAAAGTGAAGTCTCAATATTTCGAGTCTCAGAATTATGTTTTTCCCATAAACACGATCATTGTAAAACAAAACAACAACTGCGGGTACATTCTACCTTCACAGAAAAAGGCACTCCACCATTATAAAGCGAAGTAAATAGTGAAAAGACTTTAAAACCTTTAGGCTGCTAATGTAAATGACTATTTAAAAACTTTTTTTTTTTTTTTTAAACAAAGGTCATTTTTTTTACACGTGTATTCTTTTTAAGGTCGATTTTCTTCTTTTTCACAAGAAAATTTTGATAGTTCAATGTGATCACGGTCCCGTTCACCTAGATTAATGAGACTACAGTATAGCTAGCACAAATTCCACAATCCTGTGCACCTTCTTGTAGGAAGATAGTCTTTAGTCCTTAGGTACACAACAAACATGCCAAGTAGATACAACGAAATTCCAGAGCCTCAACATGACTACCAGAATACAAAGTCAACAGAAAGTATCATTTGTTTGCTTCCATAAGTAGCCTTTACGATTTGGTTCTTGAGAGCGCTATCTTTATATTGCCATCTTCACTTCTGTTTACATATCTCCTTTTTGGCATTCCTGAATACATAGCACTCATGACAGAAACCGAATATTCCATCAGTCGTTATTAGCAACCAATAAAATATACAGACACATCGGTTTCTTATAGATATAGGATAGAAATTCCACTAGTACGGTGCTGGGTCACTAGTTTTGAATAAAAATCATTTCTGATTGTGACCAAAGACTTCGGGGATAAGATGTCACTCTCATTCTTGCAACGACCCTGTCATAGAGGACATATGTGTGGATGTGGGTTCAGGACATTACATTGCAGTTGAGATGGGAAAATACCTCTAGAAGGAAGCAATGAAGGTTAGGGCTTAATGTCCCATCGACTTCATGGTCATTAGAGACGGAAGTCATGCTCAGATTTTTGGACAAGGTTGGGGAAGGAAGTCGGCCTTGCCCTTTTGAAGGAACCATCCCGGCATTTGCCTGGAATGATTTAGGGAAATCACATTAAACCAAAATCTGGATGGCTGGAGGTGGATTTCAACCTTCCGAATGCGAGTCCAGTGTGTTACACTTGCTACAGTCCACAGATGGCAGAATAAGCAGCAATGATAAATGGATTTATGACATAGAAGGTAATCAAACTACTGTATTAAATATTCATTATGTGTGTTACAGAACTTGTGAACTACAACTGAGAAAATTCTCATATCTCCATTGGCAAAAGATTCCTGGTAAGTGCCCCATTCAGCATCCTGGTAAGTGTGCCATTCCATGAGAAAAATACTATATAACTAACCCTTTCTACGACCAGGGTATCGGATGCCAGAAGTTGGAAGGAAATCGGAAAGCTAAAATATCTGAAAAGGGAAATACAAACGCTGAATTTATATATATAAGCGTCAATTAAGTCAAATGGAAAGAAGGTAAGTATTTATGGTCAGACGAAAATAGCGAAATATCAGCAGCAGTAGAAGATGGAATAATGAAAGTTGGATTGATTATCAACAGGGAAGTAGAGTAGAGAATGAACTACTGTGAACATTTCAGTGACTGTTCTCATCAGCTTTGCCGGCCGCGGTGGCCGAGGAGACTGAGGCGCTCCAGTCACGGTCTGCACGGCCACTACGGTCGGGGGTTCGAATCCCCCCTCGGGCATGGATATTTGTGCCGTACTTAGTATAAGGTAGTTGATAAATAGTTTGTAAGTTTAGGGACTGATGACCCTGTAGTTAAGTCCCATAAGCTTAACAAACATTTGAACATTTGATTTTCTCATCAGCTTCGTCAGCAACGCAACGCCGATGACGACAATTCGTTATATACACACGTCACAAGCAAAAGACGAACAAGTAGCAAAAATACATGAGCATACTGGAGGGGAAATTCGTCTGTAAGGGGAGGTGAAATCTCATTATCATGGTGGTTGTAAGAGAAGAAATAGACGGAAGGGGTTTGACAGAAGTGAAAGACTGATTGAGTTCCATAATAAATTTTCAAATGGCCTTCGTGAATACCCTCTTCGAACATAACAAGAGGAGAAAATACAAATGTGTAAGACTCGGGGATACGGGAAGGTTCGAACTGGATTACACCATGGTCAGACAGAGATTTTGAAATCTTAGTATTGGACTTGAAGCTGTACCCAGGAGCAGACTGCCGTAGCCCGATGCTACGCCTGGGGGATTGGCAACACGTCAGACGGCCAAGCGGCGCTTTTTGCCAACTTTCTCGGCAGCGACTTCGAGCCGGACCTCCGAATTCCGCGCCAATTCCCAGCCAGAGGTCGTGAAAAAAAGGGAACCAATTCGCGTCCGCGATCCACGTGACCGAAGGTAATTCAATGCCTGGCCGTGAAAAAACGCATATAGAGATATCCGGTAACACGACCTTGGTCGCCCCCCACCCCCAGCATTTAGTACCACAAGTATATATCAGCTTGTCATCTTGGATTCTTATTGGATGTTTTACAGTCTTACATATTAGTTTTCGTAGTCCAAATCAGAAGGATTTATAACACCGTGCTTTTGAAAGGCGACTTTGGCTGAAGAGTGGCAGTCCAGCAGCTGCCAGCCGCCTTCTCCAAAAGGAGGAGGAATTTAAATTACTTTTTAAACAAACATAATCACGGCCTTGTATTTGTCTGTCTACTGTACTCTTTGAATTGTATTGTGATTTAGTAGTTGCACTGCGCTTGAGTTTTGTTCACATTGGCAATGTTATGTGGGGGAGACTGTTCATTATATATCTTCATATATCTATCTATATAAAAGCGAAAGGACTCTTATTCACCCATTCACTAACTAAATACGAAATCTCGAAAACTACTTCACCTTTGATTCTGAAATTTGGCACGATTGTAGTTTATAGGTAGAAGACGTCAGCTAAGAAAGATTTTTGCGATAGGGCTGATAGTTCAGGAGATATTAAGTCATAAACAATGAAAACTTCCCTGTCTTGCGGCACGTGATAGTGTGACTTTATGAGTCTACTATTTGAGAAAGAGAGCACTTAGTGACTTGCAACACACTTTAAATATAATTTCAAACCTTTAGGGAACTTTTTTTCGCTGACGACCCCAGCAAAATGACGAAAGGAAAAAGTTGGTCACTTACTACGTTTTCGGCTTTCATGCAGTAAAATTAAGGCACTTGGCATGACGTTACAATATATTACTCGTACACTATTAATTGAGTTCACAAGAAATGTTACAGACAGTATACATACATACCAGGGAACGAACGTTCGAAATTTTATCATAGTACGTCACACAGTTCATGAGATATGGAGTCAGAAACAATTAGGCAGACATTTTACATATATATCACTGGATGTACCTACGAAATAATATCGTATTACGACATATAGTTCAGGCGCTATGACGTCAAAGACAGTGAAGTGCATGAAAATTCGCCCTAATAAGCATGAGGTTGTAATTTACTATGTCCTTACTACCAACTCCGTTTACAACACATTTCGCAGACAGTTTCCTAATATACGATCCTGGTAAATAATGTTTTTGTAGGACACATAATTCAGGAGATATTACGTCGTAAACGTGACATCCGTAAAACGCTATTGCATTATGTTTGACATTTTGTTAATTCTTTATTACTCTGTACGCAACACATTCCGCAAACAATATCCAAATATACTACTGAAAGGAGCTACAATATATCACTGAACGACACATTGATCAGCAGATACGACGTCATAACCACTGAGCTATTTGAAAAACGAAACCGCAGGGCGAATTTCGCTGTAGATTCAAGCGAAACGTTTGTACAAATACCGCAGACGTCTTCATGATGGCGAGGATGGTGCTCAAGGCGAACGTCTACTACCCGGGCGACCTCACTGGTTGCAGCGTTGCAGGCGGCTTCATCCTATGTGAGCTTCTACAATTCATTCATTTTCACGGGTTTAATGAATTATGCAACACAACAAAAATAAACAAACATGAAATATTAATTGCATCCTGAAGAAAAGTAGACCTTTTTTAGAGATAAAAAGAGCCAATCGAAAAGTTACAAATTTCACGAATTGGCATGATTTGTGGTTGTTGCAATTCGCAACCGTTTTGTAACGATTATTTCTTTCCTGCTTTCAACGATTTAATTTCCAGCTGATTCGTGCCGAACGATCTCACTGAGTGATAAAAACACCATTCTGATTGGTTGATGGAACTGCCAGGATCTATCTTTGAAATGAACTGTATTTTTTATTATTTTCCCATAAATGTAACATGCTTTTTAGAAATGAGGAGATAGAGAGAATTGATAGGAGAAGTATTGGAATAAATAAATAAATACCTGGTCAAAGGCGGGTTTTCGGCTAATTTCATATAAAACAATGTGCTTTCATTGCATCATTTTCTCTGGACATTTGTTGTTGCTTTCGGGTCCATGTGTGAATCGCTAGACTGCACCAATTTTTCGTAATTTTTCCTTGTTAGCAGCTTTTTGTTTTGTTTGTTAAGCTTATGGGACTTAAGTACGGGGTCATCAGTCCCTAAACTTACAAACTACTTATGAACTACTTACGAACTAGGACGGCACAAATATCCATGCCCGAGGGGGGATTCGAAACCTCGACCTTAGTGGCCGTGCAGTCCGTGACTGGAGCGCCTCAGTCCCCGCGGCCGCCGCGGCCGGCTAGCAGTTTTTGACAGGATTATTATTAAACTTTATTAAATTTTGGCACGGAGTCATTAAGTATTTATGCTTTCAATAGTGCGTAAATTATTTTTGTGGGGAGAGAATGAATGAGGTAGGTACAGTCATTTCTACGAAAATGTATTGTTTGTAATATCTACCTGCTAATAACGTATGAACATTTATGTGTAACTACTTTTGGAATTGCAAGTTAGATTGCCTTAGTTACTAAGGTAATGAAGCATACTCAGTGACAAGAATCAATACCATTCATAGCAGAATTACATACTAATTCTGTGAAGAGATGTAATACAGTAAAATACCATTTGTATCACAAATCATTAACATGGAGTTCTAGATTAGGCCTAAATGCAAGAAAGCAAGAAAAACAGTACCGGTACGAATTTAAATAAAGTAGAAAACGAACGGTATAATTACAACGCATGTTAATCAAGCAGTTTGCATACATATTCCTTTGCAGGATAAATGTGCATGAGCCAACGTTGTGACGAAACCAGGTATATTTTATATGAAACAGTGGATTTTATTATCTTTATTGATATTTTGGAACCCAAAGGCTGGCAGCAGCTTCATACGCCACTCTTCAGCTGACTATTTTTTTTTTTTTTCAGATGTTGATGACTTGCAAGATAATTAACAGGAGTTAAAATTAATTAAAAAAACTCTTGATAAAGTGATAAAATGGACATACACAATTGACAGTAGAATTAAAATCACACATTCAATGGTCTTTAAGGGTATGGGGAGGGTAATGGAGCCACAGAAGGAGAGGGGGAAGGGAGGAGGAAGACGGGAGTGGGAGTGGGAGTGTAAGGACTCAAGGAGGAGGGGAGAGGGACGAGGAGGGGGCAGAGAGGGCGCGACATTTACTGAGAAAGGGGAGGGAATTAGAGCCGTTAGGGGTGATGGATGTCGAGATGGAAGACATCTGGGATAGGGGGAGCGGCGGGTTACCCTGGGAGAGGGTGTAGAGAGTGTGGAGGTGAAGGGAGTTGGGGATCTCCAAGCGTAGCAGAGGCTGTGAGGATGGGGAAACTTAACGAGGAAACAATGAGGCGGACATAATTAATGGGAAGGGCATAGGTTGGAACATGAGACCAGAATGGGTTGTAGACCTTTTTTATCTCAAGGGAGACGAATATTGTGGAACAACGAGAGTTCAACTGGACAGAGAGGAGATGATAAGGTGAAGTAGCTGTCATTGGCAGAAAAAGAGGGTCTGAAGCCACACGGAGAGGGGTAGGAATTGTGTTGATAGAGTTGCTGAAAATGCTGTGGAACTGGATAGTTTCCAGGACGCTGCAGAACACTCAGATGAGACTGATGAGGCGTCAGGCAGAGGCTTGTAAGGTTTGGGCAACATCAGGATGTGGGATGTTTTCTGTGAATCAGTTGTGAATGAGAAGGGTGTTGTATTTTGTGTGTAGTTGAATGTTGAAGTGGTTCCAGGAAAAGGTGGCAAGGGTTTCCAGCTGGAAAATGGCGTGAGCAGCAAGGGCTATCTGCTGGAGGGTGTGGGGTAGCTGAAAGAGGTGGATATTTTGGAGGACCATGGTGATGAAGTTGATGCCATCCTCAGCAGTGGGAGGGAGACAGAGAGAATTGTTAGGGTGCATGAGGAGCGGGAGTCGATGGGGCAGAAAGGGACAGTGAGTTTGGGGCTGATGGGAGTAGGATGGGCTTTGCCCTTACAGTAATACATCAGTTGAGTTTCAGCATAGGTGTTGGAGGGAAGGCGAGGTTGGAGCATTGTTTCATGAGGTGGGGGGACTTGCAATGGGGACAGTTGAGGGACCTACAGAAGTTGGCAGTGAGGTGGTCGCTGTACTCGAGGCATCATGTTCAATGATAGGATTGGGAAGGGAAGCACCTTGTAGCAGTGGTCATTTATTAGAGCCCTCTCGGTGAGGAGGTAGTCAATGGATGATGAGGATTTGGTGAAAACATGCATCAGGTAGTTGGGCCAAAGGTGTTGAGGATATGCTTGGCACATCTGATGGAGAGGGCATGGTGGGAATTGAGCTGGCCCAG
This sequence comes from Locusta migratoria, assembly GCA_026315105.1. Taxonomy (NCBI): domain Eukaryota; kingdom Metazoa; phylum Arthropoda; class Insecta; order Orthoptera; family Acrididae; genus Locusta; species Locusta migratoria. The sequence goes on from CM048746.1 coordinate 164,068,960, forward strand.
CACCTCATCCTCCACGATTCCCTGACTGAGTTTGGTGATCACGGGGGATGAGGCTGGGTGTGTGGCGAGGAGGTTGAGGCTGATGGGAAGAAGAGGTGGTGTAGGGGTCGCATTGGAACCAAGGTGGACTCAGGGGAGGCGTTGAAGGTCTGTGTGGAAGCTGGTGCTGGTAGTCTTAATAAGAATGAAGTCCTTACAGGGAATGAGTTGGAAGGTGGGGACAATGTGGAAGTATTTTCTGAGTTAAAGGATTGGGGATTTGTTAAAAGGGAAGCGAGGATCTGAGGGGGATGGGGTGTAGGTGTGGAGTTTGTGGTGCTGGGAGGAAGAAGGGAGGGATGGTGGTGTCCATGAGGACAGCTGACAGGGCGGAGAAAGTGGTGGGGAGAGCCATCTTGGAGGTGATGGGGGTGGGATCTGTGCTGGTGCATTTGGGGGGTGATTTTTTGGGAAGAACAGGGATGGAATGGGGTTGGGAAATGGGGTGGATGGGAAATATGATGGGGAGTGTGGCTTGGCTGCTGGTGATTGGTGCTCAGACACTGCAGGGCTTCTGACACAGTGGAGCAGTGGCAAGTGATGTGGGGGGGGGGGGGATTCGTGGAGAGGGGCAGGGCGAGTAGAGGCAGGATGTGGCTGAAAGGGAGATGGAGGACTGGGAGAGAGTGGAGAACATGGGTGGAGGTAGTGGAGGTGGTAGTGGAAAGGATGACAGACAGGGAGAAAACATGGAAGGGCTGGATGTGGGAAGCACTCCAGGTGATAGTGGTAATGGTGGAAATGGTAGTGCAGGTCTGGGATGGGGACATATCTATGCAGATGACACAGCCATCATGGCGCAAGTTTTCAAGCCATCATACATTAATTCACGCCTACAGACTGCACTCATAAATGCCGAGCCTTGGTTGGAAAATGGCGTATTAAAATAAACGTCAACAAGTGCGGGGGAAGTTCAGAATACATGCAGACCGAAGTTACTGTGTAAACACCAACACTGTAGACCAATTACTCTACATGCATGCCTAACAGCCATCGGTGTTTGGCTGGAGCGGAAAGTTACATGGGGCGGGGGGGGGGGGGAGGGGACATACAACACATGACTAACCGGACAAACGCAATGCTCAAACAACTCTACCCAATGCTCAACGCATGCGAAGCAAACTGAATAGACGGGTGTCGAGGAACATGTACATGACACTTATAAGACCTCTGACGACGTACGATGCTGCTCCACGATACACACGCACCGTGGATCTTCTCAAAGAATACCGACTAGAGCGCCTCTCGGTGGCATTCAAGAAATCCGCCACAAAACTAAAAAACTCGAGACACTCGAACAGTCCCTTCATACTACGCTTGCGGAACTACGTCACAACTAGAGGTGGAAACATGAGTCTGTGACAGTCCTATCGGTACTTACCAATAAGCATTGGACAATACATAACTCAGAGTAGTAATAGGTTTATGGCTCGTTGGCTCTCTTCATATGGGTGAGTTACGTATGTCAGCTTCTATGCCATAAACAGCTAACCAAACTGTTTAAATAAGATCAATCATTAATCTGTGGTTTAGCCAGTCTATCAATCTGCAGATGGTGATGCGAAAAATATATTTAAACAAACATAAATTAAACCTCTGAATAAACAACAAAATGGATTATAAGATAATTGAGTTTATTACTCTTTTTGAACATAAAATGCGGAGGTGGTCCAACTGTCTACATCTGTAAATAATTGAATATTTCCCCAACTATTGTTCATGAGAGGCACAGTAAGTATCACACGCACTCGAGAGTAAAAGTTTCATATTATCACAAGTAAATTAATGAAGTCTATCGATCATTGTAGTTCCAAATTAATGCGCAATTAATTACAGTAAAGGGTAAGCAATTACGGTATTTGTTATAAAACACAGTTTGTCATCACACGAGTACACGACATCTGAATTATCATAGTTCCACAGCCCTACTATCGTCCATAGTTTATCACTCTTCAACCAGAGACTAAGTTCTGCAGTCACAGTCCCGTAAATTTTCCATGTCCACACATGCCTATCTCTTCAAATCACAAGTTCGAAACGCGACTTCAGACCGACTTTCACCACCGCGTCCAAGTTACGAGTCCCTTTCCAAGCGTTCGAAAGCGTACTCTACCTGCTCCCAAAATTGCATCCTAACGTCTCATCTTTAGAATACAATTTCCCTTCCAAAATATTATACATTTGAATATCACAGAATTGAATGATTTGACCACCTCCCTATAAATGTTGTTTACATTTAACAAACAAATATATATTAAACAATAATAAAACTGGTTGAGACTGAAGCTCTTTGCTCAGATAGCTATTAAGCGTGGCGTCTCACTGTTCAAATATACTGCCGCCGTCGAAATATAGTTACACAATTGATATTTAATTTATCTTGGCTCTTTATGCAAATATATTCAGTTATTGTCCACAAATACATATTATTGTTTATGTATAAATTATCTGTTGCATATCTACTATTTTTAGTCGGCCATGAAATATTTAAGTGACAGTCTACAACATAAAACGAACGTTACTAAGAATAATATTAAATATATAAAAAGACATATATAAATGTATTGCGCTTTGTTGGGTTCATGTTTTGTGTTTCTGTGGTGTAATCTATGTTCTGACACAAGAATATTACTGCCTCAAAGAAAAGCAGAACAAGAGAGTAAAATAAAGTTTGCTCGCCGTTGGAGATTCGACTCCTCATGGGCATGGGTGTTGTCCTTAGCATAAGTTACTTCAAGTTAGTTTTAGTAGATTATAGGCCTAGGGACTGGTGACGAAAGAAGCTAAGTTCCATAGATTTACAAACATTTGATTTTGAATGCATAATTCACATTCGTTGCTTCCAAGATACTAGTCTTACCGTTCCTATTACTCTTGTATTGCGCAACCGTTGAATGGCGTTTACGCGTCAACGGAACGTTAGACAGATGGGCCCAATTCGGCGAATATTTACTATTTGCACGATATGCGAGAGAGAACTGTCAGACCATGTGCTTCGATAAGTGCCGAAGTGTTACCACTTAATTCATGATAAAAAGATTGCAGCACTGAGTTGATATCAATGGTTATCACTTCGAACACCTTCTATAAACCGACGTTCATGCCATCTTTTAGATCTTTATTGATCTTCAAAGACCTGTTACATTTCATTGGATTCGTCTCGATAGGTGCTATCAGAAAATAAGTAGCAAACTATAGCATCCCAATTAAAGAAAACGAAGTTGACCTTCATATCTCTGAAACGACCTCACCTAGCAACAAAACACCAATGTGATATTGTGGCCCCTGTTGTCACATGCACCTTTTGCCCGACCAACTTTTCAGCTCCTATCATACTTTCGGAGTTATTCTTGGTGGCAATGATTAGTGACTCACCCTACATATCTATTGACAAATGAAAAACCTTCAGCCGTTATTTTTGGACTTTTTAATTACTAGTTTCGAGAAGACGTTATTCTCCTCTTCAGACCCTGTATCACACAATAACAATAGTTAACAACAACATAAATGTATGGTAAAAAAATTAAGTTACAAACATGATACCAGTTTACAGTAATGTAATAACTTTGAAATATTAATGTTGGTCATAATCAATAGTAGTGACCAGAATGAAACTATCACTCTGCAGCGGAGTGTGCGCTAATATGAAACTTCCTGGCAAATTAAATTGTGTGCTGGAACCGGGACTGGAACCTGGAACCATAGCCTTTCGCGGGCAAGCGCTGTACCGAATGAGCTATCCCGACACTTTGGAAAGTAGGAGGCGAGGTACTGGCGGAAGTAAAGTCGTGAGGCGGCATCGTGAGTCGTGTCGGGATAGCTAAGTTGGCAGAGCGCTTGACCCCCAAAGGCAAAGGTCCCCGGTTCGAGTCCGGGTTCCGGCACACAATTTTAATCTGTCAGGAAGTTTCATATCAGCGACACTACACTGCAAAGAGAAAGCTTCATTCTGGAAACATCCCTTAGGCGTGGCTATGCCACCACCATATCCTTTCTTCCAGGAGTGCTAGTCTTGCAAGGTTCGCAGGAGAGCTTCTGTGAAGTTTGGAAAGTAGGAGGCGAGGTACTGGCGGAAGTAAAGTCGTGAGGCGGCATCGTCAGTCGTGTCGGGATAGCTCAGTCGGTAGAGCGCTTGCCCGTGAGAGGCAAAGGTCCCAGGTTCGAGTCCCGGTTCCGGCACACAATTTTAATCTGCCACGAAGTTTCAAATGTAATGACGATTATTTGAGATCGTTTCTTTCTTATTTACCATATAATTAATGCCTATATTATATACAAAATTTTACCCACACTACGACGAATATTAATATTTCAAAGTTATTTCATTACAAGATACTATTATCATGTTTGTAACTTAAATTTTTTACCATACATTTATGTTGTTGTTAACTATTGTTATTATCTGATATAGTGTCTGAAGAAGAGAATAATGTATTCTCGATATTAGTAATTAAAAAGTCCAAAAATAACGGCTGAAGGTTTTTCATTTGTCAAATTAATATATTGCCGTGGTCCCGCTATCCGTCGAACCAAGATGGATATCTTTGGTCTTTAATGTGACAGAAGATTTTTCTTCTGATGCCGAGAGAACATGTCATGACTGTAACGTGGAAGCAGATATCATCGGAGTAGTGCAGCAACTAAAATCACTTAACAAGAACAAGTATTCTGGTCCGGACTGTATACCCATTAGATTTCTATCTGATTATGCTGAAGTGATAGCTCCTTACTTAACAGCCATATACAACCGCTCTCTCATAGAAGGATCTGTACCAGCTCTTTATTCACACGAACTGATGGGCGCTATCGACAAGGGTTCGCAAATCGATTCTGTATTTCTTGATTTCCAGACGGCTTTTGACACCGTACCTCACAAACGGCTGTTAATCAAATTGCGTGGTTATGGTATATCGCCCCAAATTTGCGTTTTGATAGGGGATATCCTGTCAGAGAGGACACAGTTCGTAGTAATCGATGGTACGGCATCGCCTAAACCGGAGGTGATATTGGACGTTCCACAGGGTAGTGTTATTGGTCCTCTGCTGTTCCTTATTTACATAAACGATTTAGGGGAAAATCTAAGTAGCTTTCTTAGGTGTTTGCAGATGACTGTCTAGTAAAATCATCTCAAGATCAAAACCAACTGCAGAACGATCTGAATAAGATATCAGTATGGTGCAAAAATTGGCAATTGATTATTAATAATGAGAAGTGTGAAGTCGTCCACATGAGTACGACAAGAAATCCGTTAAACTTTGTTGACAAGATAAATCAATCAAAAATGAAGGCAGTAAACTCCACAAAATACCTAGGAATTACTATTACTTCAGACTTAAACTGGAAAGAACACGTAGATATTGTCGTGGGAAAGGCGAACAAGAGACTGCGTTTTATTGGCAGAACCCTTAAAAGATGCCAGAAGTACAAAAGAAACTGCACACACTACGCTTGTCCGTCCATTTTTGGAGTATTGCTGGCCACTGTGGGATCCTTATCAGGTGGGTTTGACGGAGGACATCGAAAGAGTCCAGAGAAGGGCAGCTCGCTTCGTATTGTCACGATAGAGGGGAGACAGCGTTACGGAAATGATACAGGATCTGGGATGGGAATCATTACAACAACGGTGCATATCACTGCAGCGTGGGCTACTTACGAAGCTACAATCGCCAACATTCTCCTCCGAATGCAAAAATATATTGTTGAGTCCCAGTTACATAGCTAGAAAAGATCATCAGAATAAAATACGAGAAATCAGAGCTCGAACGGAGAGATTCAGGTGTTCTTTCTTTCTGCGTGCTATTCGAGAATGGAATGGGAGATGACTAGTATAAAGGTGGTTCGATGAACCCTCTGGCAGGCATTTAAATGTGATCTGCAGAGTATGCCATGTAGATGTAGAATGTGTGGAATCCACAGAAATCATGCTTACCAGTTAAATGCGTCTGTGAGCTCCCCTTTGAAAAGTAGGGCTGCCCGCAGGGGTTGCCAGTGGGCTCGGGTGCCCCCTCTTCCTTCCCCTATCCTGGCCGCTTTCTATCCCCCCCCCTCTAGCTCTTCGTACTCTATCTCTATTTATTCCCACAGTTCAGTTCATCTCTTATGCCCCCTGTCTATGAAAACTCGGATTATATCTGTCATCTTTCGTGGTTGTGAGTCGTGTGCACTCGTTTTTAAATACCCCCACCCCACCCGCCGTCGATTTACCTTATCTTTCGACCGCCGTGATATCGACAACGCAGTCCAGAATTATCGCTGCCTTGGGAGCGCTGTACGTCGAGTCGACAGAGGCGCCGGGGGACAACGTATGACGACGGGGAGCGCGCATGGGGACTGCGCATGCGCAGTGGTGGCGCGGGGAATGACGTCAGCTGCTCCGCTGGTCGACGTAGAGCTCCTATAAACCCGAGCTGAACCAGAGTCGAACATAAAGAGTCGCGAAACTCCCAGTGATTTTCTGCAACTTCGCGATTGTAGCGCTGCCAAGCGAAGCGATTGAGTAATGAATGTGTATTTGGACTGAAGCAGTATTTTCAAAACAACTTCGTATTTACGACCTTTTGTGGCGCTATAGGCCTAAATTTCAGCAACTGTCAAAAATATAATTCGGAAATATCTCATTTGCAAAGGATGCTCAGAAGTAACAGAATAATGTTATTAATAACAGGTGTTCGTTTACTGTGATTAGTTATACTTTTAGACATAGAAGTAAATCCTTAACAATTCATTCACATCCAAACTTCTGCTGTTAATGAGAATCAAAAATAATTGACCCTATTTCATAATATTACTGCTGAATAAAAGTAATGTATGAATGGCATTAGGTTCGTACCTCAGCTTCACAAAAATGATAGATCCTGTATACTAACATATTTTGTCGGCTACCTACTAGTTTGATAAAGTGAATACGTAGCTCCAAATAAATATGTCGATATATAAGCTATTAATGTTAGCACATCACATTCTTGAAGAAATTCAGTTTGATATCTGCCAAGTAGCTAAAAAATTATGATAGGTACACGAAAGGCACAGAAGCAAAGACGAGGTGAAAAGATGGTTTAAACGACGATTTATAATCTAGTCCCCTACAATGTGAAAATAATGTGTACTTTTCAAAACATTACAATTTCCGAAATTCGCTAAAACAAAACTCTTGCATCATGTCAACATGCATCGAGAATGCGAACATAATCATAATCAGTTCCTTTTATATACTTCAGCACATCAGCTTTCAGACGATATTAATATGACTCGGGTATTGTGAACTGTATGAATTACACTGCACTGATAGTTTGGTAAATTTTAGACTGCCATTAACAGAAGCAGTGATATTACATTAATGATGTTTTCATATTTGTATTAGGAAGTTCACAGCAACGTTCAGTGACCAGGAAATATGAAAGTAACAGCATTAAAAACGGCAACTTCTGAGTTTGCATCATGCCATTCCACTGCTATTCCCTACTGGCCGCTTGGAGCACTAGTACCGCTTCAGGTGCAATTTTTTTTCCCTAGAGAGTTTCGCGACTGTCTGTAGATAGACTGTGGCTGAACTGTCCGCTATTTTTCCCCAAGCTGTAGGAGTTACCACGTTCCGGACGAAGCTCTCGCGGTAATTAGTATTTCATTCAAATCGCTCACACTCGCAAACTACTCACTGTATCAACGTGAAACTTTCATCAATGTGTTCGTTAAGAACTACACTACATTTTCATTTTAGTTTTATGTACGGCAATAATTTATAAACAGCATATACTGATAGTTTACAACCATGCACTTTCTTACGACGTTACGGAATTTTGGACATGCGAGAAACTTTTTTTCTGTTGAAGTTAGGTGAACACATTAAGCGAATGAAATGTTCGAAATACATCAAATTTTCATCCTCTCCAAACAGAAACTCCGTGAGAAACGTATAACTTGAGATAATGTCAGTTAAATATGACGCACTGGGATCCGCCCGCCCGTCTAGTAGTAACACGTCTACCGTATTAGAGCTCCTAATAATAAGGCACATGTTGTTACTGCATAACATCCATACTTGAAGATACTGGTACTGACTTTTTTTAACCCATTAAATTTAATAGTTGCACATTACAAAAGTTCTGTGTCTCTATGAAATATGCAATTTCAATTTTTCAGTTATATGAAAAGGATATTTTAAATATCTCAATACAGAGTGCTTTATTATGTGAGGAAATGCGAACAAGTCAGTTCGTTACTAGTGAAGACATCCTTGCTATGTGTCATTTTCAAGTATTCTCACATAAAATCCTCATGAGATCTAGTAACTTTCGTTCCGTTACTGCTAGGCTTTAAACTGAAGGAAATGTAACTCCTATTAGGTTTTGGAAACTAAGTAGTAGCTCTGAAACACAATTGACAAGAAGCAAAAAAATAAACATTTGTGAATGACGAAGGAATATATACAAATCGAATAGTAAATCACTAACTTTACCCTTTTTCATTCTACAACTATATATTTCCTTGAGCCGGCCGCGGTGGCCGAGGTGACTGAGGCGCTCCAGTCACGGTCAGCACGGCCACTACGGTCGGGGGTTCGAATCCCCCCTCGGGCATGGATATTTGTACCGTCCTAGTTCGTAAGTAGTTCATAAGTAGTTTGTAAGTTTAGGGTCTGATGACCCCGTAGTTAAGTCCCATAAGCTTAACAAACATTTGAACATTATTTCCTTGAATAACGCGACAATTAATGAAGTTTTGCGTAGTAACCATGAGGCAAAATACTCCCCTCTTTGCATGTTATCATTTTTCAAGATACCTCTAACCGTGTATGAGATACGCAATGATTCATTCTAACCTTACTGCCATCGGAAATGAGTCCACTAAATAAAATAAAGTTTAGCGGTATGAGTGAAAGGTAAAGATCTCCTCCTAAGTCGAAAATAAAATTCAATCCATTAGGAAAGTTTCATTCGCAGCAACGTATGGCGCAACAAGCACCAAACGGAATATAGTAGCAGCCTCTATTTTTTACTGCAAACTTTTCCTAATGTAGCGCAGTCTCTTATTTCGAAGCTAATATCTTATTAACTATGACTATTAACGAAATGCCGAGCATTTCGTCACAATGTCGGCATACAGGGTGTCCAGAAACGAGCTCCCTGATTTCAAAATTAAATATCTCGAAAACAAAGATCGATAGAGGAATGCAGTAAACTGTATGTTTATTGTTAAAGCTGTAAGAAGTTTATACAGCAGTTTGAAATAATAGTTACAAAAGCTGCTAACAGATGCCGCTGTACAGCTCGTATCAGCATACACAAGTGAAATAATCGTATAAAAACACTCTTTGCAAACAATCACATCACAATGTTTTCAAAATGTTCACCATTGGCACTACAGAGGTGGCGCAAACAAAGAATGAAATTCGCCATCACATTTCGTAGTGTCTCAACCGAAATGGATTCACATGCCACAGAGATCGCCGATTCAAGCTCGTCCAGCGTGGCGGGATGCGTTGGGTAGACCATGTCTTTCACTGTGCCCCACGAAAAAAAGTCACAGGGAGTCAAATCCAGCGAATATGGAGGCCAATCCATGTCTGCACCAGTAAATTTGGGATAGTACAAAGCAATGACTCGATTCCCGAAGTATTCCTCGTTGTTGTTGTTGTCTTCAGTCCAGAGACTGGTTTGATGCAGCTCTCCACCCTACTCTATCCTGAGCAAGCCTTTTCATCTCCTCATAAGAACGACAACCCACATCCATTTGAATCTGCTTACTATACGCGTCTCTTGGTCTCCCTCTGCGATTTTTACCCCACACACTTCCCTCCAACGCTAAATTCACAATTCCTTGATGTCTAAGAATGTGTCCTACCAATCTATCCCTTCTTTTAGTCAAGGTATGCCAGAAATTTCTTTTCTCCCCAATTCTGTTCAGTACCTCCTCATTAGTTACGCGATCCACCCACCTAATCTTCAGCATTCTTCTGTAGCACCACATTTCAAAAGCCTCTATCCTCTTTCTGTCCACACTGCTTATCGTCCATGTTTCACTCCCATATAAGGCAACACTCCATACAAATGCCTTCAGAAAGGACTTCCTTAGGCTTAAATCAATATTCGATGTTAACAAATTTCTCTTTTTCAAAAACGCCTTTCTACCCATTGCCATTCTGCATTTTATATCATCTGTACTGCGACCATCATTTGTTATTTTACTGCCCAAGTAACAAAACTCATCTACCTCCTTTATTATTTCGTTACCTAATCTAATTCCTTCAGCATCACCTGATTTATTTACACTGCACTCCATTACCCTAGTTTTACTCCTGTTAATGTTCATCTTATATGCACCTTTCAGCACACTGTCCATTCCGTTCAGTTGCTCTTCCAGGTCCTTTGCTGTATCTGACAGAATTACTATGTCGTCGGCAAAACGCAATGTTTTTAATTCTTCACCCTGAACTTTAATTCCTTCTCCAAATTTCTCCTTGCTTTCCTTTATAGCTTGCTCAATGTACAAATTGAACAACATTGGGGAAAGGCTACAACCCTGTCTTACTCCCTTTCCAACCACTGCATCCCTTTCATGCCCTTCAACTCTGACAACCGCTGTCTGGTTTTTGTACAAGTTGTAAATAACCTTACGCTCCCTATATTTTACTCCTGCTTGCTTCAGAACTCTAAAGAGTTTATTCCAATCAACATTGTCAACAGCCTTCTCCAAATCTACAAAAGCTAGAAATGTTGGTTTGCCTTTTCTTAATCTATCTTCTAGGATAAGCCGTAAAGTGAGTATGGCCTCCCGTGTTCCTACATTTCTCCTGAACCCAAACTGATCTTCCCCGAGGTCGGCTTCTACCAGCTTTTCCATCCTTCTGTATATAATTCGTGTTAATATTTTGCAACCATGACTTATTAAACTGATGGTTCTGTAGTTTTCACACCTGTTTGCACCCGCTTTCTTTGGAATGGGGATTATAACATTTTTCTTAAAGTCTGAGGGTACTTCACCTGTCTCATACATCTTACGCACAATGTGAAACAATTTTGTCATGGCTGGTTCTCCCAGAGACTTCAGTAGCTCTGACGGGATATCATCTACTCCAGGGGCCTTGTTTCGACTTAGATCTTTCAGTGCTCTGTCAAATACATCTCTCAGTATAGTATCTCCTATTTCATCATCATCTACATCCTCTTCCCTTCCTACAATATTGTCTCGAAGTTCATTTCCTTTGTAGAGCCTCTCTATATACTCTTTCCACCTTTCAGCTTTCCCTTCTTTGCTGAGAACTGGTTTTCCATCAGTGTCCTTGATATTCATAGAGCTGTTTTTCTTATCGCCAAATGTTTCTTTTATTTTCCGGTAGGCTGTATCTATTTTTCCCCTATTTATACATTCTTCTACATCCTTGCATTTGCCTTCTAGCCATTCCTGCTTAGCCATTTTGCACTTTCTGTCAATCTCATTTCTTAGTCGTCTGTACTCCATTTTGCCTGCTTCATTTACTGCATTTTTATACTTTCTTCTTTCATCGATTAAATTTATTATCTCCTGTGATATCCAAGGATTCTTTGTAGGTCTTGCCTTCCTACCTATTTTGTTCTCTGCTGCCTTCACTATTTCATCTCTCAATTTTACCCATTCCTCCTCAACTGTTTTATTTTCCCCTGTTTCTGTCAATTGTTGCCTGAAGCTCCCTCTGAAATTCTTAAGAACTTTAGGTTCCTTCAATTTATCTAGGTCCCATCTCCTTATTTTCCTACCTTTCTGTAGTTTCTTCAGTTTCAGCCTACAGTTCATAACCAACAAGTTGTGGTCAGAGTCTATGTCTGCTCCTGGGTATGTCCTACACTTCAAAACCTGGTTCCGAAATCTATGTCGTACCATTATAAAATCTATCTGGTATCTCCCGGTGTCTCCTGGTCTCTTCCACGTATACAACCTTCTTTTGTGATTCTTAAACCAGGTGTTTGTTATAACTAAATTATGTTCCGTGCAAAATTCTACCAGGCGACTTCCTCTTTCATTCCTTTTTCCCAGACCATATTCACCCACTATCTTCCCTTCCCTTCCTTGCCCTACTACCGAATTCCAGTCTCCCATAACAATTAAGTTTTCCTCTCCCTTAATTGTCTGAATAATTTCCTTTAGCTCCTCATATATTTCTTCGATTTCCTCATCATCGGCAGAGCTAGTTGGCATATAAACCTGTACTACTGTTGTCGGTGTTGGCTTCGTATCTATCTTGACTACGATAATGCGATCACTGTGTTGGTCATAGTAGTTTACCCGCATTCCTATTTTCTTATTCATTATCAATCCTACTCCTGTGATACCCCCAATTGATTTTGTATTTATAATCCTGTATTCACCTGACCAGAAATCCTGTTCATCCTGCCACCGAACTTCACTAATCCCCACTATATCTATCCTCAACCTATCCATCTCCCTTTTTAAATTTTCTAATTTTCCTACTCGATTAAGGGATCTAACATTCCACGCTCCGACCCGTAGAATGCTAGTATTGTTTTTCCTGATGACAACATCCTCCTCAGTAGTCCCCGCCCGGAGATCCGAATGGGGGACTATTTTACCTCCGGAATATTTTACCCGAGAGGATGCCATCATCATATGTTCATACAGTAGAGCTGCATGTCCTCGGGAAAAATAACGGCTGTAGTTTCCCCTTGCTTTCAGCCGTTCGCAGTAGCTGTGTGGCAAAGCCACATTAGCTGATGTTACAAGGCCAGCTCAGTCAATCATCCAGACTGTTGCCCCTGTAACTACTGAAAAGGCTGCTGCCCCTCTTCAGGAACCACACGTTTGTCTGGCCTCTCCACAGATACCCCTCCGCTGTGGTTGCACCTACGTTACGGCTATCTGTATCGTCGAGGCACGCAAGCCACCCCACCTCGGCAATGTCTGTGGTTCATGGGAGTGGAAGTATTCCTCAAGAAAGCGAAACACTTCCTCAAGAAAGCGAAACACTTGTTCGGTCCGATGTGGTCGGCCTCCATCTTGCATAAACCATTCAGTACCTGGTCGATCCTCTAACGCTTGCTGTGTGGCGACAAATTGTTCCAAAATAGCAACGTATCGTGCACCAGTGACCGTTTCTCGAATGAAAAAAGGGCCAATAATGCCTCTGCTGCATACTGCAGCCCACACAGTAACTTTAGGAGAATACAGGGGTTTCGCTTCACATCAATATGGCTTTTCGGAACCCCAAAATCGTCAGTTCTGCTTATTCACGTATCCATTCAGGTGAAAGTGTGCTTCATCTGTAAACCAGATGCAGCCAACATCAAATCCTTCACTATCAATCATTGTGAGCATCTGATTAGCAAAGGCAACCCTTTGTTGCGCAGCTCGTACGGGTATGGCCTGGTGCGTTTGAATTTTGAATGGAAAAATGTGTAGGCTCTTTCTCAGTATTTTCTGCGTGCTGGAACGCTTGAATCCAGTCTCAGATACAATTCTACTGACGGATGACTTTGAATTTCGCTGAATAGTTCCAGAAACTGTGGAGATATTTTCAGGCGTAACTGCGGTTTGCTTGCGGCCAACATGCCCCACTAGATCATCAGTTACGCTGCCTGTTCGTTGAAATTTTGCGAAGAGCGTACGAATGGTTTTCGCATCGGGTCCTTTTGGAACATTAAATCGTGCTTGAAAACTTCGCCTTGTTGCCGTAGGATTCTCTTCTAACCTGTGGCACTCTAGCACCAGAAAAACTCGTTGTTCAATGGAGTACATGGTTTTAATCTCTTCCTTCGGTGCGCTAACCTCCTTTCACGTTTCAATAGTGGAACTGATCGCTCTGGGCTTCGGATCACTATTTATACTAGGCATTACATATGGCGAGTACAGCGCCATCTGTTAGCAGCTTTTGTTAACTATTATTTCAAACTGCTGTATAAACTTCTTACAGCTTTCACAATAAACATACCGTTTACTGCATTCCTCTACCGATCTTTGTTTTCGAGATATTTAATTTTGAAATCAGGGAGACCTTTTCTGGACACCCTGTATAAAGATCTAAGTAGCGGAAAAATTAAATATTTCTTCCAATTAGTTTTTGCGAAATCGTTTGTGAAAAATGGCAGGGCATGCGCCTCTACGCTGTTAGTGTAGCGCGATTCTAACCATGTTGGGGAAAACATGGCGGACGGTTCAGCCTGGGTATTTAGGAGCTCTTAGGTCGACCGCTGACGTCTGCCTGCGGTTCCCTCACGGCAGTGCACCTACCCGGTGTCTGGTGCCCGAGGACCGCCGCCACGCTGTGGCCGCCTGGCTACTGCCACCCAAGTCCAGAATGAAAACGTTCTGTGCCTGTTCTGCTCCCTTCCAGATGGCCAAAGGTTATTAACCGTGGACTCGGGACGCGGGGTTTTCAAAGCCCCCCAGTTGTAAAAGTTTGCCGTTATTTAGTGAAGTAAGTTGGTCGCACTGTTGAGCGGCTTGTTACCATTTTTAGAGGGATGCACACAGTTCCGAAACCATATTTCTTGCTTTTAAAAGTACACAAGACTGTAGGCAACAGGTTGTAAACGCCGGGGTGCTGATAGCACCCCACCTACCTATATTCCGTTCACCGAAACGAGAGACAGACTGTAAACAGACCGGGGCGCGTGACCAGGGGTGGACAAAAACGGGGCGCTCGCTCAGTGTCGCTACCTGTGTATCAAGCGATGTGGTTTCAAGTTGTAATGGAATAGGGACTGCGGCTGTTGGTCGAGTTGTAATTCCAAATTATTAACTTATCCTCCAACAGCCATAAAATTTATGTTTTACTAGCTTAAACCCGCAGCTCCGCCCGCGTATTGATTGATTATGATAGATAAGGCGCGAAACGTCAAATCGTTTTTTAAAGAGATGTATTAAAAGAAATTTCTTTTTTACTGCTTTATTTATTTATTCTTATATTTCCTTATTCGTATGCTTAACCTTACAGAGAAAGAGCTGAAGACATTGTAGACATACGGTCTGTGGCATGTTTCACTGTATGTAACCTCCTTGCTATAGAGTCGCAAACATCATCGCTGGCCTTCAGTCCGAATTTTTTAATAATTTGACGACTTTCAACCACCATATCTTCCGCCCCCTTATAGCTATCGGCATGGAACTGCTATGCTGTACAACGGGAGACTTCGGACAACAATTACACACAGACCAATCGTTTGCGTTCTGTAGTTTTCGCTGTAGAGCGAAATATTAATACACAGAAACGTAGTATTTTATATGCACCGATAACTTTCCATCCCAATATACTCCACCCTTTTATCATTATCAACCCTCAAGCAACAATGCAACCAATATAACCATGTTCAAAGGGTAAATATAATTTTCAAAGAGTAATTATTGTTCCGCATTTCGCGTTATATTCTTCAATTTACTAAATATCTATGGAATCGCTATAAAACCGTGCCTAAAACTTTCCTCAGGTAGGAAATTAGTAACTGTACAAATATTTAAGTCTCTGCGACTTGTCGTTCGGACGCGATAATCGTACACCGAACAGACACTCACATTATTATTATAAATAGATAAATAGCTATCCGATCGTCGTAAAACCGTGCCTAAAGCCTTCCCCGGGTAGACATTAGTAACTGTACAAATTTTTTGCTCATTATCTCTTGTGGTTCAGACGTGATAAACGTACACCGAACAGACAATCACATTTATAGATATAGAAGATTTAACGACTGGTTTCGGTATGGCATTAATTCTTCTGCATATTTTATGACATACGTACTGCATGATGTTATAGACACAACACTGATTTGCAACTTAATCTGTATAGGGCCTGAAGATGGTATTAATCCAATACCGAAACAGGTCGTTAAATAAAACAAACTCTACGGCTGTTGGTGGATGAGTTAATAATTTGGAATTAAAACCTCTGTATCAGTTCTAAAGCAGTTGTGTGTTTTTCTATGTAGCAGTGATATTAGACGCCACATATATTCAAAATTCATTTCTTTTAATATATCATAGAATCTCTGAAAATTCCCCAGATCTGCATTTTCGTTTACGACAGTAAGAACTTGTCAACAAATCATGTACATCGTATCACATTTCTGTGAAAGTCATCAGCACTTTCTGTAAGCTCTTGTCATGTTTTTTTGGAGACTCTAAAGAGTGTGTGGCATTGTAAACAATTACTATATGATAAACTGAGGACCGGCCAACATCCGTAGATTCAGCTGTTTTTATAACAATATCTGTCATTTATCGTTCTGGACACAAGAGCTGCGTTTCATACACATTAATAACTTGATGATTTCTTCTTTGATCGCTTCTTGCGTGAATTCAAAACGTAGGATGACATAATGAGTTTACTATTGCGCGATACAGACGAGAAAGAGTTAAAGAGATAGAATATGAAAGCTCAATACTTATGCTGATATTCAGCAACTGGTCCTTTAAGATGAAATTTCTAGCCAGCCTCCAACATCACCCCCTCATGACATACATAAACGCTTTACACCAGACACGGTGCGTCGACACTGAGCGAGTGCCCCTGTTTTGTTCGGTGTCGCGAATTCTGTGCCCACTGAATTCTGGGCCCGGAAAAGATCGGGCCACTGCTCCTCCCCCTCCCCTCCCCCTCCCTCACGCCGGGATGGGTGCCGGCCGGCAGGTAAGCCAGCCGACTTCATTATTTTGCGCCGGTAGCTAGGTTCATGTAAACACACTCGGTCCTGAAATACGTTTCTACAAACATTACAAGGCAACAGTGACCGGCATTGTTATAGTATATGTGGCTGCAATTGGAGTGGTTCCAATGTTGCCAGAAAACATTGTGGGCCAGTGTTGTCGGCAATAACAATTTTTATGGCCCGTGCAAACGTAGCTTTACATGCTGTACTGATGAAAGAGGTATGGAGATGATCAAACAAGAACCAAAAGTGATACAGTTGGAAGTGTTCATGTAATTTCTGTTTGACAACTTTTACTTATGATTGGATATTCAGAAGCTACAATGGAAAACCTTGAAACCAAATTACAATCACAGAATTTTAAAATAACGTCTGTTTCACAAAGAACATTTTAATTAACGTAAAATAAAATCTGTTCCACACCCATCGACCTGCGAATGTTAGACCTAGATGTAATGTACATGAACCAGGAGTGTGCAGGTATAGGTGAAATAATCTGCGTATTGCTTCCCATCTCACTCATAGTGCTAAATGTGCATGGTCCCTACATATGACTTCGAAACAGGAAAACCCTTTCTATCTTGTAATTATAATCCTGCATAACGTTATTAGTATTGCCAAATGTAAAATATATAGAGTCAGCAATATGAACTCGCGTATTAAGACATACATTAAAACGAGAAAGTGTGAACCATAAAATAATTTACATAATAAGAGTGCGTGTTTACGGCTACAATGAATGACATGATTTTCCAAACCATGACAGAGAATGCATCGTAAAACAAGGGAAAACAGGAAAAAATTAGAGCCAGTGCAATACGCGTTTAAAAGAGGGAATATCGTTGAACATTATGTCAACATTCAACGTTGTTCTTCCGGCGGCAGGACATTTTGTTTCCGTTGGTGGTCATGTGAAGGGCGGTGTTAACGCGGCTCTGACAGGACGGCATAACATCATAAATCTTAAAGTAGGCATTAGGAGAAAATTAATTTTGCTCATTTCTTTTTTCAATCTGTATCTCCAACGTAGAGACGCTTTTGTGCACCATTTCCATTTGATCTTCAATATTATCTATGCAAAATTTCTCCTTGTCAAAATGCAAACCTAATGCAATTTTCTTGCTACCATAAGTATTTTCTTGAAAACGCCACGTATGAAGGACCTTCGAGTCTGGCCAGTGGAGGGCTTCTCAGCGATAGGACATTCATAAGCTCCGTAATTTGCATATTTGGCTTCTTTTGTGGTATATTATCACGCAATCGCACTTTAAGATTATGTGTCGTTCTGAACGCAGTTTTAACTCTTTGCTTCCAAAAATGTATGTTTTAGTTTTTCTGACGGCTTGCCAGTTGTTATACTATTTTGAAATCACGTACAGGGGATATGCGCATGTAGTGGTAGGAGCTGGAGAAGAAACCATGTACAGCTTATGTCACCTACGCAGCCGGCCGCGGTGGCCGAGGGCACTAAGGCGCTCCTGTCACGGTCTCCGCGACCACTACGGTCGGGGGTTCGAATCCCCCCTCGGGCATGGATATTTGTGCCGTCCTAGTTCATAAGTAGTTTGTAAGTTTAGGAACTGATGACCCCGTAGTTAAGTCCCATAGACTATACAAACATTTGAACATTTTTTTGTCACCTACGCACTGTTTGTGAGTTATATCCAATGATCTTTAATTATGTGCATAATCCTACCCTTTTTTCGTACGCCATCATATATTATGTTCTTTACATTACATATACCATCCAGAGGTATGAGGAGTATATTATTTTATATTTATTTTAATATAAAGTTTTGTAAAGAAGAATAGATACGATTTTTAAATTACAATTTTGTAATTAGGTTTTAAGTTTTCCATTGTTTTGAAGATAGTTGACATTGGCAGAAACTGGTCATAAGTAAAACCTTTTTGAAGATTTAGATGTTAATGATTGCGTCAGAGAGACAATATATTACAAAAAGTCACAGTGCTCCATATAAGAAATTCGCTTTTTCCAGGAAATGATCATGTTATGTTTACGGAATTTTTGTAATAAACAGACTCTCATCACACTTTATCCAAGCTTTGGACTGGCTAAATGACAAGAATACATTGTCATTCAGGCGTGTTTAAAATCAGTTTTTTTAATTATTTTTTTATTTTATTAACTTTTAAATTATTATTTCTTTGTAAATTTTTTCACATACGTTGTCTCAAACTAGGCCAATGAATTTATTCAAATTTTTGAAGTTAAGAGGTCGCTTTCGAACAGGCCCTGATGTCACCATCCTCTTCGTACTTTTGTACTATTTTTGCCATCCTGTTCTTTCCTTTCGTTTTCCCTCCATACCTAACTCTGATCTCATTAAAGCACGTGCCGAGTTCTCTGCTTCAGTCTTCATGCACTTGATTACGTCTTTAATTTTAGGATTCGGTTTCCCAAGCAAATTATTAATCTTGTTGTGCCATCCTTCTGTAGCGTTGGTGGTACGATGGCGCAGTCTGTAGCAGCTCCAAACTCTGATAGGGATTTCATCGTTTTCTAACCACCTGTCTACGAAATAGTCGAAAAACTGAGACAGCTTGGGGATATCTGGTGCTTGTGAATGGATTTCGAGCCAGCCATCGCAGACATCTTTCGGTCGAAGGAATGCCAGAGAAGCACACATCTGAATCTGCAACCTTACTTCTTCATTTTCTCTGTATTCGGAAGCAAGTCCCAAGTCTTGCACTTTCCTCCAGAGAGATTTCTTCATGTGGAAACGGCAGCCATGAACTTGAACCGACGGGAAGACAACTTTTAATGCAGAAATAGCAGCTATTTCAAAATCAACGGTGACATTTTGAGAATTCCATTCTTTTATATTATTTTTAAGATTGCTGAAAAGACGAATATATGAGTCTTTTCTTTTGATGGGGAACAGTGCAAAGGCCACCGGATAGATATTTGTTTCATACTTTGAACTTCCAAAGACTGCATGTATCGTATATATTTGAGCAAATTGCTTGCTACAACATTTGAAGGTCCCATCCATAAAAAAGTCTAGTTTAATCTTTAAAGCCTCTCTTCCTGTTTTTTCACTAAAGACTATCTCCAATGTTGTCATCGCTCAAGAGAAAACTGCTACCGTCATTCATATTTAGTAGCTCAAGCGAAAGATCGACTTCTTGTCTCGTCTCTGGCTCTTTCTGATCTCCGCGTGCTTTGGACCGACGCTTGTATAATATTCGCTTCGTTGATAGCTCTTCTGGCATTTCAGACACAAAATGATACCCTCGATTGTGGATGTCACCTAATTTTTCAGTATATATTTTAGAAATCGAAGTCCCTTCGTCTCTTGATCTCTTCTTAGCCCGATTTACTGCCTTCTGTATTTCTATGCGAGCGTCATCCGGTGCTCCGCATTGATGCTCGTTTGGCCGGCCGAGGTGGCCGAGGGGACTGCGGCGCTCCAGTCACGGTCTGCACGGCCACTACTGTCGGGGGCCGGCCGCGGTGGCCGAGGTGGCTGAGGCGCTCCAGCCACGGTCAGCACGGCCACTACGGTCGGGGGTTCGAATCCCCCATCGGGCATGGATATTTGTGCCGTCCTTAGTCTTAGTTAGTTCATAAGTAGTTTGTAAGTTTAGGGACTGATGACCCCGTAGTTAAGTCCCATAGACTATACAAACATTTGAAACATTTGATGCTCGTTTGAACTAAGCACCTCGCATTCTTTCGTCTCAAGCATTCCTCGGAAATACTTTGTTCTTTGCTTTGAACAGCGCCAAATCACAGTTCCATCTGCTT
This sequence comes from Locusta migratoria, assembly GCA_026315105.1. Classification (NCBI taxonomy): domain Eukaryota; kingdom Metazoa; phylum Arthropoda; class Insecta; order Orthoptera; family Acrididae; genus Locusta; species Locusta migratoria. The sequence goes on from CM048746.1 coordinate 164,089,402, forward strand.
TGGTTCTCCTTGTGGTATATGAGTAGCTGTCATAGTGCGCACATGGCTTTCCACGGATGGTCGTTGACACTTCCATTTCGAACTTAAATCACACTGGGAGACAAGATACACGAACTGAATACTACCACAGACAGATATATTACTCTGTGATACTACCCAAGTTAGAGTCGTACTGGCAGTGGCAGTGACTGTCTAAGCGGTCAGCCACTGCGCTGAACGGGGACTCCCAGGGGAGCAGGGAGGCTCTGCCCTCGCGCAGGTAGTTTCCAGGAAACTGGGCCCAGAATTCGCACATTTCTGGTTGGCCCAGAATTCACTGGTCCCAGAATTCAGTGAACCGTTTTGTCCAACCCTGGTCACGCACCTCGCTGTGTTTACAGTCCGTCTCTCGGTTCGGTGAACGGAGTATAGTATTGCGAGTTTCTGTGTTGAGCAATGCACTTCATGATGTCATATGAGGACAGCCGGCCGCGGTGGCTGAGGGGACTGAGGCGCTCCAGTCACGGTCTGCACGGCCACTACGGTCGGGGGTTCGAATCCCCCCTCGGGGAATGGATATTTGTGCCGTCCTTAGTGTTAGCTAGTTCATAAGTAGTTTGTAAGTTTAGGGACTGATGACCACGTAGTTAAATCCCATAAGCTCTCCAAACATTTGAACATTCGATATGAGAATAAGCATAAACGTTTTAGAATGTTGTGGCAGGAAGATTCCAATGAAGATGAAGAGATTCCAGAGTTTGGAATATTCGGATGACAATGAAGAAGACTAGTGCGAAGAAAGCGAACATGCTTCTGCAAGTGTTCAATCTGATATCGATACTGGTGAAGATAAGGCACCATTATTTTTAACAATACCTGATATGTTTATGTTTGCTAAGGATAAAGTAACTAAATGGATTATTACACCTAAGTATAATAATTTCAGAATAAGAAAGCAAAATATAGTAACTCATATTCCTCGTACAGAAACGTATTCCAAAAATATCCAAGACTGCTGTAGAATGCTTCGATGAGCTCATAAATGCGCAGATAATTCTCCGAGTAGTAGAGTGCACCAATCTATATATGTATCCTCAGTCTTAAGAAAAGCTTCAAACTCGGCTTTACCAAGAGCCATCCGGCTGAAGGAAAGTGGCTAAGATCTCAAACACGGAAGAGTTTATTCCAGCTGTTTAAGGGAATAAACACACAAAGATGCATAATTTTCTCAATAAATGCTGACAAAAAACCCTGGCTCTTCTATTGTAAATGTAACCAGTTTATGTGTTTAAATTATATGAAAAACATCCGCAGTAAATGTATCAATTCAGAATCAGTGATCCTGAAAATTTACAGTGTTCAGATGTTATTTGCCTCTAGACTGTCTGGATGAATGATTATTTTGAGTTATATAAATATGTCTCTTGCTTTGTCAGCTAACATGGTTAATTTGAGAAATAGTACGAACATTGGAAACGATTTCACTCATGTTACTGATTCACCAGTTTCTTGTTCTTAAATGAATTAATAAAAGTGTAGAGGCAATCCAGAATGCAATGTTTATTGTTTAATAAACAATATAAGAGAAAAATGGAAACCTCAGTATCGTATTTGTGTAGGGTGCTGTGAACACCCCACCTCCCCAGTTAAAGATTAATCTCTTATTTACTCAAGACTAGCAAACTCGGCAACGCTTCGCAATAGCTAATTTGTATGAAATATATACGACGAAAGTAAAATGATAATAATAGTAATAAATAATACGCCGCCACTGAAACGTCAGTATTACAGTTTACAATCACCCATTTTGCAAAACTAAAATATTATTCCGTCTTATTCAACATCCGTTGCTAATTTTACGATTGTGAACTGAATTCAGGGTAGCTGAAGAGAAAACGTGCTGACTGCAACCTTCATACTGCCTGCATCCGTCCGTGTTTCACACTCGAGACTACCTGCCACAGCGCACGTCTTATTCATTTCAAGAACAGCAACAAGGAAGCGCCCATGCAGCTGCAATTCTCTGTCACCACAGAAACTAACTGTCGGACCAAATGGAAGAAAATTCGGGCATTACATTATGGTTTCATTATTACGAATGAATTTATGTCCATCAGTTTGACTTAGTAACTCACCAGTAGCAATTAACAGATCATGCAATGCATGTACTGCATTCATGGAGGATACTCCCCTAAGGCACTGGAATAATACAGCACCACCCAATCTCTGTTACACGGCATATGTTGACTGAGCAACGATTTACACTCGCATGCTAGTAATTGTCAGTAAGGCTCGGACGCAAGGATGACGTTTTCGTGGCTAAATAATAGTAACTGAAACGAGTGTTATGTCTGACAACAACATTTTAATTTTCTCGTAAGTAAGAAAATAATTTTTATGTTTTAGTTCACTATTTTTCTAGTTACGTCTACTGACAGGTGATTTTCATATCGTGGATCAGTGTTTTGCAAATCTAAACACAAGCTAACTAATGTAAACAGTGAACTAATGAAACATCAAAATTATCCTCACAGAAATAAACACACGAAGACATCGCTATCTTATTTGGAATTTACGAGAGTGTTTCGACCAAATTTTATGCATTTCCTCATTCTTTGGAACAGGCAAAAACATTTTTTTTCTGGCGTTGTTGTAAATGTATTTGTACAGTGCGGTAGAACGCAATATTTTTAGACAATTTTTCGAAATGTTAATGTCCAAACAATGTATCACTGCTGTAAGCTGTCACGACAGCATGCTGGACAGTGACGTTACAGGCAACATAGTACTCAAATGGATGCGTCTCAGCGGGATTTCAAATCAATTGGATTTTATTTCCCATATTTCTATTAGCATAACATGACTTAATTAACTATTTAGGACGATCTATAGTACAAAACAGTTACATACCCTGTGACATTCTTGATCCTACACGAATTTGAAAGGGTTGTGGCCTTCAGAGTAGCGGTATGGCTACACGAGTGTCTCCTCAGAGAAGTGCCCCACTACTGCCGTACGGTTCCCAGCAGCGGGGCTGCTGTAAGAATACTCAGCAGCTGTAAGAATACTCTAAAAAAATGTTGAATATATATATGTTCAAAGTGGCCAAGTTTATGAGGATATATTTTAAAATATTGCTTTTGTATTTTATATCATTTATTTAGTTTGCCAGCTAGCTCATTAAATGGCTGAAACATAAAACTTCTCAGGGACGTGATTATTCAGGTTAAATTTTAGTTGAAGGTTTTCAACTGGTGCGAGTATTCTTACAGAGTAGTCCCACATAAAATGCTATAAAATAATATTCAATTACAAAGGAAGTCAATGTGGAACCTATCATTTATATTAAAATTATGAATATTATTCTCAGTTACGTATATCATCGAAACTTTAATTGAATGTCCAACTTGAAGTAAATTCACAAAGTCTAAATTCACTGAAGCTAAATGAAAACTGCCTTTTAACTTTTTAAGATATGGCTATCAGGAAATTATTTAAAGAAATATTATTCACTTCTCACTCAGAATAATAATAACAGTAACTCTGAATAATTATGCTCTTCGTATTTTATATATCTTTGTAAGATACCAAATTTTACCATACATTACCACAGAAGTTGGCGTAATTTTTATATAAGTCCAGTTTCGTTTTTCAGAGCGGAAATAGAAAATAATTATGTTTTTTTATTATACCTTATTTTCCACCCGTCCTTGCTTTATCAGTTAGGAATTCTATATTTGCCACGTAATGGCGGCGATGGTGCCTTCTGTGTCGTTAGCTTCTTGCTGAAACAAATGCTAATGACGTCCTTTAACATTTCATATAAATGATCAGGATATTTCTAACTAATTAAAGTTCATACACTTATTTCATTTAATACATATATTTTAAGACTTTAAAAATGTTCAAACACATTTACAGACCTTATTACAATGTTTCCTCCATTTTCATCAAAAACAATCTCGTCACGATTATGAATCGAGCAGCGCAGATAAGAGACAAGACACAACCATATACAACATAACACAACAAGATTACTTTTTAAGATTACATACATTTATATATTTTAATTGTACAAAGATTTATATATTTTAATTGTACAAAGATAATAACACACATTAAAATAATTATTCTTTATTACGAGTGTATACACACACCTTTTGTTACATGATGTGTCTATATTAGTGGCACCACTAAACTTTCCAATCGTCGAATTCGGTGAAAATTGGAAGGACATTACAGAGCACACTTAGCTCTAGCCCGTTTTCCGCTCGCGCCACGGCATCGACGTCCACGGACCAGCTGGTGCCTTCAAAGAACCACTCTGAAAATGGAATTGCAGGCCGTGCACTTCGGCGATGAGCCACGCGGGAATGACCGCGCACTCTAAGGCATTTTGTCACGAGTTGCGCGACCGCTAACGTCCGAGGTTCGAATCATACCTTGGACATGAGTGTCTGAGTCCAAATCAAAATTTCGCAGTAACGGAATAACGTTATTTCTTGGCGTCGCGTATTATCCTGGAAGTATAACTTTATGATCATCTGCTGCTACTACCAGAAGCGATATCTGGCCTTCCCCAGGGAAGCGTTATAGGTCCCCTACTCTTACTTGTGTTTATAAACGATTTAGGAGTCAATCTGAATAGCTCCCATAGGCTGTTCGCGGATGGTGCTGTCGTTTATCGGTTAGTGAAGTCAGCAGAGGATCAAAAGCAACTGCAAAGCGATTTAGACAAAATTTCTACATGGTGCCAAAATTGGCAATTGACACTAAATAAAGAAAAGTGTGAAGTAATACACATGACCACTAGAAGAAATCCGCTGAACTTCAATTACGCGATAAATCAGTCAAACGTTAAGGTCGTGAATTCTACTAAATACCTACGAGTTACAATTACGAACAACTTAGACTCCAGAGAACACACAGAAAATATTGTGGGGAAGGCGAAACAAAGATTAAGTTTCATTGGCAGAACGCTTCTAAGATGCACCAGCTCCACCAAAGAGACTGCCTACATCACACTTGTGCGTCCTCTCCTGGAGTACTGTTGCCCCTTGTGGGACCCTCACCAGGTGGGACTGACGGAAGATATTGATAAGGTTCAGAGAAGGGCAGCTCGTTTTGATTTATCACGTTACCGGGGGGAAAGCGTCACGGAAATGTTGCACGAATTGGGGTGGAAATCATTAAAGGAAGGACTTTATTCATTGCGGCGTGATCTGTTTGCGAAGTTTCAATCACCGACTTTTACTTCTGAATGTGAAAATATTTTGCTAGCACCCACCTACTTAGGGAGACATGACCATCCCAATAAAATAAGAGAAATCAGATCGTTAACGGAACAATTTTGGTGTTATTTCTGTCTGCTCGCGATTAGAGAATGGAACGGTAGAGAAAAGTTATGAAAGTGGTTAATGAACCCTCTGCCAGCCAGTTGATATGATTTGCAGAGTATCGATGTAGATGTAGATACCAGAGCATTCAAGTAAATTCCTTAGCCGCGGCGGAGCGGGCGGCCGAGCGCATTGAGGCGCTATACTACGATGCGCGAGGAAGTTCCCCGTCGGGGGTTCGAATCCCCCTCGGGCATGGATATTTGTGCCGTCTTTGGTAAAAGGTAGTTCATAAGTAGTTTGTAAGTTTAGGGACTGATGACCCCGCAGTTAAGTCCCATAAAAAAAAAGGAACTACAAACCAAAGAAGTTAACAAATCGTGCCTTATTCACTTTCTTCAAATATTTATTGAGATGACAGGCGACAACTGTAAGGTATTCAAATGTTTTTAAAAGCTGTTGAAACTAACTTAAATTAAACTAAGGGCAACACACACACCCATGCTCGAGTGAGGACTCGAACCTCCGACGGCGAGCGACCACGCGCTCCGCACCAAGGCGCTTTTAACGCTTTGCCACTCCACCGCAGCCTGTAAGATATTTTAGGAAATGCATATAATTAATAATCAGCTGTTTATTATACTTATAACTTCGACTAGTTTCGGTTCTAAATCTTCACGGAGTGTAAACAAGCGAACTAATTAAGTGGATACATTATCTACCACACTATCCATGCTTACAGGCAAGTTAGTCAATGAAAATTCGTAACATGTCACTCGACATTCAAGATTAGATGACGAGTGACATTTTACGAATTTTTATTGATTCACTTGCCTGTAAGCATTGGTAGTGTGGTAGATAACGTATCCACTTAATCAGTCTGCTTAGTTTACACTCCGTGAAGATAGTTTAGAACGGAAACCGGTGGAAGTTATCTTATATCTTATAAAATAGGCTGTATGTGTGTGTGTGTTCCACATCTCCTCCTAAACTACTGAACCATTTTCAACTAAACATGGTACACGTGGTCCTTACTATCAGGGAACAATCGTTATCGGGGTAAGAACTATCTACGATACATACATAAGGAGATATGACGTCATAAGCAGTCACAGCCGTGAAAAACGGCCGCATCATGCAATAATATTCTACATCTGCCCCTAAACTAATGGCCGATTTCAACCAAATTTGGTACAAATATTCTTTAAGGTCAGGAATCATTTGCTGTGGTTACAAAAACCACATAAGATACATAGTTCATACGATAACACGTCATAAACAATGATTTCTGTCCCATCTTGCGGCGTTTGATAGCGCGATTTTATTCGTCAACTATTTGAGAATGTGAGCACTTAGCGGCTTCCAATAAATTGTAAATATAATTTCAAATCTTTACCAAACTTTTTTTCGCTGACAACCGAAACAAAATGATGAAACGGAAAAAGTTTATCGCTTACTACTTTTCCGATGTTCACGATGTACGGCATTTGGCATGACGTTCCAAGTTATTACTTCTACACTGTAAATTTTATACGGCAGACAATTCAAAGACAGTACACATACATACCACTTAATGTTCCTTCGATATTATATCACAGTTCGACATATGGGTAATGAGATATGAAGTCATAAACAATTTGGTTTATGAAAAACCGCATCATCATGCATGAGGTTTTGATTTATTATGTCTTTACTGTCAACACTATTCACGATATATTTTTCAGACATTAGGCACATATACTACTGAATGTACCTTCGAATTTACATCATAATACGACACATATTTCAGGAGAAATAATGTCATAAACAATGAAATTTCCGAATAACTGCGACATCATGCGCTCTTTTTCCACATCTCCTTCTAAAATAATGGACCGATTTCAGTTAAACTGGGTACACATATTGATTACTATCAGACAACAATCGCTGTGGGGTTAAAAACGAAAACATAGTTCAGGACATATGATATCGTAAACAATAAACTTTCCATTACGCGATGCACATGCCCTTATTTAACAGCCGTTGCAAAGCACGGGCATATAAGCTAGTAAGTATAATAAACAGCTGTTTTTAATGATTCGCATTTCCTAAAATTATTCACTTTGAGTTGAAGCCTATTTTCTTTACTCTTTGACTATTACGACATTTGTTCTCCATTTGATTACGCTATATATTACACTCCTGGCCATTAAAATTGCTACACCACGAAGATGTGCTACAGACGCGCCGCGGTGGAGTAGCCGAGCGGTCTAAAGCGTCTCACTGCGGAGCGCGCGGTTGCTCGCCGTGGAGGTTCGAGTCCTCCCTGGGGCATGGGTGTGTGTGTGTTTGTCCTTAGATTAGTTTACCTAGGTTTAAGTAGTTTGTAAGCTACGGACTGATGACTACGCAGTTTGGTCCGATAGATTTACAAACATTTGAACATTTTTTGCTACAGACGCGAAATTTAACAGTCAGGAAGAAGATGCTGTGATATGCAAATGATTAGCTTTTCAGAGCATTCACACAAGGTTGGCGCCAATGGCGACACCTACAACGTGCTGACACGAGGAAGTCTCATACACAAACAGCAGTAGACCGGCGTTGCCTGGTGAAAGGTTGTTGTGATGCCTCGTGAAAGGAGGAGAAATGCGAACCGTCACGTTTTCGACTTTGATAAAAGTCGGATTGTAGCCTACCGCAGTTGCGGTTTATCGTATCGCGACATTGCTGCTCGAGTTTGTCTCGATCCAATGACGTTTAGCAGAATATGGAATCGGTGGGTTCAGGAGGGCAATACGGAACGTCGTGCTGGATCCAAACGGCCTCGTATCACTAGCAGTGGAGATGACAGTCATATTATCCGAATGGCTGTGACGGGTGCAGCCACCCTCGGGCATGGATATTTGTGCCGTCCTTAGTAGTAGCCAGTTCATAAGTAGTTGCTAAGTTTAGGGACTGATGACCCCGTAGTTAAGTCCCATAAGCTCTACAAATATTTGAACATTTGATTTGATGCAGCCAGGTCTCTATTTCTGAGTCAACAGATGGGGACGTTTACAAGACAACAACCATCTGCACGAACAGTTCGACGACGTTTGCAGCAGCATGAAATATCAGCTCGGAGATCATGGCTGCGGTTAACCTTGACGCTGCAGCATAGACAGGAGCGCATGCGATGGTGTACGCAACGACGAACCTGGGTGCATGAATGGCAAAACGTCATTTTTTCGGATGAATCCAGGTTCTGTTAACAGCATCATGATGATCGCATCCGTGTTTGGCGACACTGCGGTGAACGCACATTGGAAGCGTGTATTCGTCATCGCCATACGGGCGTATCACCCGGCGTGATGGTATGGCTTGCCTTTAGTTACACGTCTCAGTTACCGCTTGTTCGCATCAACGGCACTTTGTACAGTGGCCGTTACATTTCAGATGTATTACGCCCCGTGGCTCTACCCTTCATTCGATCCCTGCGAAACCCTACATTTCAGCAGGATAATGCACGACCGCATGTTGCAGGTCCTGTACCGGCCTTTCTGGATACGGAAAATGTTCGACTGCAGCCCTGGCCAGCACATTCTCCAGATCTCTCACCAATTGAAAACGTCTGGTCAATGGTGGCCGAGCAACTGGCTCGTCACAATACGCCAGTCACTACTCTTGATGAACTGTGATACCGTGTTGAACCTACATGGGCATCTGTACCTGTACACGCCATCCAAGCTCTGTTTGACTCAATGCCCAGGCGTATCAAGGCCATTATTACGGCCAGAGATGGTTGTTCTTGGTACTGATTTCTCAAGATCTAAGCACCCAAATTGCGTGAAAATGTAATCACATGTCAGTTCTAGTAGAATATACAGGGTGTTTCACTAAGTGTGTTTGCCTCTGTAACTTATAAAATAATGGGCGACGGGAAATTTTAATGCGGTAGTCAACACAAGAAATGTTACACTTTCTGCGGATCTATGAACATAGTTTATTGTATCATTTTCCAAAGAGTTACAGCACAAAGATATAATGGAACAATAGTTTTTTTCTATCGTGCATTGGAATCGTTGAAACCAGCTGCGTCCAAATCAATTTAAACTACATTCCTATCACTGTTAGTTTGGGAGCTACAACCCTTCAAAGTTTCAGGGGCAGATACCACATGCTGTACATAATACATGGCTGTGATGGATGGTGGATGTTATGGCGGTGGGAAGTTGATTTACATGAGATGTTCAAATGTGTGTCCATGTTCCACAATGCATAATGCAATGCGCCGTCGAAAGGATCTGCGGACGAGATGTAACATCGCCGGTGTGACGGAGCGACATGCGTCCTCGATGCGCTGTTTTAGATCATCTGGGGGTGTGGGCTCAGTGACATAAACACGATCCTTTAGATATCCCCACAAAAAGAAATCTACTGGTGTTAAATCGGGCGACCTTTAGGGCTATGAATGAGGACCATGGCGCCCCAACCATCTTCCTGCAAACCTGTTGTTTGGTTCTTCCACAACAGCACGCGCAGAATGGGCTGGGTGACCATCGTGCTGCATCCACATATGAACTCACATGTGTAGACACACATGTTCAAGGAGACCACCCAAACTGTCGGCTATAAAAGCGCGATATAACTCACCTGTCAGTGTACCTGGGAAGTAGTGGGGACCGATGATTTCATCCCCAAGGATTCAATGGCCCACTCACAGAATGTCACTCTTGCACGGAAATCGTTCCCATGCAGCTCCTGGGTCAGTGACAGGCGGTACGGGTGAAACTTATGGCCGTGTACTATACGCCACACAGATGTGAGACTGACACCAGCGACTGCAGCAACGGCTCGTAAGCTGACATGAGGATCGTGGTGTAGTGCAGCTAAAACAAACACCTCCGTCTCCTCACTTCTTGCAGGTCTTCGTCTGTTACTGCGGCGCATTACCAAGCTGCCTGTTTCCCGAAGTCGTTGTTCGGCACGTAAGAACGTAATGGCTGCAGGGACTCTCACGGCATACGATGTGGCTGCTTCAGTGGCATCGTGTCGGCACTCGCCGTACTGGTTGTTAGTGTATACCATCGTCATCCGATGTCAGTAACTGTGGTATACTGAGCCCCGGTTGTTTGTGTGGCTCCAACTGTCGGGTAGACGGCCGTGTGCGGCGACAGTCGACAGTCTAACAGCGCATCGAGGAAGCTTCTCGCTCCGCGACACCGGCGACGTTACAACTCGGCCGCACCACATTTAGGAGGAGCATTGCATTATGCGCAGCGTTTGTGGTATCTGCCCCTGAAACTTTGAAGGGTTGTAGCTCCCTAACTAACAGTGATAGGAATGTAGTTTAAATTGATTTGGACGCAGCTGGTTTCAACGAATCCAATGCACGATAGAAAAAACTATTGTTCCATTTAAAAAATTATATCTTTGTGCTGTAACTCTTTGGAAAATGATACAATAAACTATGTTCATAGCTCCGCAGAAAGTGTAACATTTCTTGTGCGGGACTTGTGGTCACCCTGCTCCAGGTGGCTTATGTATGACACACTTAACCTGCGAAAACTCGCGCCTTTAATAGTTGCCCCGTCAGTTGTATGCAACGAATTTTGCTCACTCTCAAAGAATGATTTTAAACTTACTTAATATGTGGTAATATCTGTCTACTCTCTAGCTCTGAAGAGGAGATGAAACAAATGACCACAGCACTAAAGGAGGCCGCCAGCAAATTTGGGCTACTCAGCAATGAAGCCAAGACAGAGTACCTCGTTATGACCCACGGTCAGCCTGATGGACATCTACAGTCACTGCAGATGGGAGACATGTCATTCAAGAGAGTGCGTGAATTTAAATACCTGGGGGCACTTTTCACAGACAACTCTTCTTGTGAAGCGGAGATCAATACCAGAATTCAAGCTGGAAACCGATCCTACCACACCTTAGTGCAACTGCGTCGCTCCAAATGTCTATCCGACTATACAAAACCCTTCTCCAGACTGTTGTGCTATACGGCTGTGAAACTTGGAGTATTCGAAAACAGGACTTCCGCAAGCTCCTCGTTTAGAGAGAAAAGTTCTTCGGGAGATCTACGGTCCGGTTCTGGATGCAGACGCAAGGGAATGGAGGATCAGGCACAACCGAGAGCTCCAGGAATTATACGATCAGCCCAGCATAGCAGAAACCATAAAAGCCAAGCGTATGCAGTGGACCGGTCATGTGGCCCGGATGGAAGATGGCAGGTGGCCTCAGAAGCTCCTGGATTTCGTTCCTGCAGGAAGGAGACCCCCAGGAAGACCAAGGAAACGTTGGAGAGTTGGCCTCCATGAAGACCTGAAGCAAGCAGCAATAGATGTGGGCAGGTGGCGGACAACAGCAATGGACAGGAAGCATTGGAGACGGAAACTTGTTGCAGCGTGCGGTCCACGAGGACTGATCGTGTGAAAGAAGAAGGTGTAAATAAGTGGTTGTTACTGTTTTATGGCCGGCCGCGGTGGCCGAGGTGACTGAGGCGCTCCAGTCACGGTCAACACGGCAACTGCGGTCGGGGGTTCGAATCCCCCCTCGGGCATAGATATTTGTGCCGTCCTAGTTCGTAAGTAGTTCATAAGTAGTTTGTAAGTGTAGGGACTGATGACCCCGTAGTTAAGTCCCATAAGCTTAACAAACATTTGAACATTTTGAACTGTTTTATGTGAAAAAACTCATATTTGACCATCTAAAAAGACAAAATGTCGGTTGTTTTAAAATTACTACGAGCAAACTGCTCATAGCGCGAGTGCTCGGGGGTTAAACTTTCGCGACGTGCTCTCAGGCACGAGGGGACGAGGAGAGAGATGTTCGTGGGACTGTAGAAGTCCATTATTGAGCTTGACCAGAGTGTACGCGCAGGTATCTGTGTGTTGGCCGAAGCCGGACGCCGCTTGCGGATGACAGTGGGGAGTACATGTGTCACGCGTGTGTGGCGAGCGCGGGCCAGCGACAAACAGCCCGCAGCGCTTGCACTGTCGCCCGTGTGGCTCCAAATTGAGCGTGCCCGCGTCGTTGTTGTGTCGCGCATGCGCATGCGCGCGGCCCGGTGGCGGTGGTGGGGGCGTGTTGACGGCACGCGACGCGCCGCTGCCGCCCAGTCCGCGGCCCGGCCTGCCAGCGGCTGCAGCGCGCGCTATCATGGTGGCCGTGACGTCATGCCGCAGCCGTGCCGCCTAGCGGCCGTCCCCGTCGCCGTGCTGCTGCTGCTGCTAGTCGCCAAGGTGAGCCAGTCGCCGCCGGCATTTGTTCGCAGGCTGTCGCAGCTGCCGACACCACCTGCTGCTACAACACATGAGTGCGACTTACACTGCGAGGTCTAGCATCTTTGAGACCTCCTGTCTCTGCGATTTTTTTTAATTTGTTTAGCGTAGCCTGCGAGTACTCCGCAGTTATGATACCAAAATGCAACTACTGCGACATGGAACAAAACTCAACTACAATATGTCTTCAAGCGTGACATCGATTTGTGTGGTTTCCTTTGCAGTTATATGTTTATCGAGAAGAATCATCTGCTCGTAACTATTGAACGAGAACATTTTTTACCTGGAGTGCAAACTTCTACTACGATGTTTAGTATTTTTGCCATCTGCTCTCCGCACCCTCTGGAAACTTTCGACGAATTATTTATTTATTTATTTATTTTTTTATTTTTTTCCGACGAAATGCAACTAATGCAACAAAGAACAAAAATCTACTACAATTTGTCTTCAAGCGTGGCATCGAATTGTGTGGTTTCATTTGCAGTTATATGTTTATCGAGAAGAATCGTCTGTTCGTAACAATTGCACGATAACATATTTTACCTGGAGTGCAAACTTTTACTACGATGTTTAGTTTTTTTCACATCTGCTCTCCGCACCCTGTGGGAACTTTCGACGAAATAATTTATTTTAATTTAATTTAATTTTTTCCTTACGACAAAATGCAACTACTGCAACAAAGAACTAAAATCTACTACAATTTGTCTTTAAGCTTGGCATAGAATTGTGTGGTTTCTTTTGCAGTTATATGTTTATCGAGAAGAATCATCTGCTCGTAATTATTGAACGAGAACATCTTTTACCTGGAGTGCAAACTTCTACTACGATGTTTAGTTTTTTTGACATCTGCTCTCCGCGCCCTGTTGGAGCTTTCGACGAAATAATTTAATTTAATTTAATTTAATTTTTTTCTTAGGACAAAATGCAAGTACTGCAACGATGAACAGAAATCTACTACAATTTGTCTTCAAGCGCGGTGTCGAATTGTGTGGTTTTCTTTGCAATTATATGCTTATCGAGAAGAATTGTCTGTTCGTAACTATTATACGAGAACATTCTTTACCTGGAGTGCAAACTTCTACTACGATGTTTAGTATTTTTGCCATCTGCTCTTCGCTCCCTCTGGAAACTTTCGACGAATTTTTTTAAATTATTATTTTTTAATGTATTTTTTCCCCAACGAAATGCAACTACTGCAACAAAGAACAAAAATCTACTACAATTGTCTTCAAGCGTGGCATCGAATTGTTTGCTTTCCTTTGCAGTTATATGTTTATCGAGAAGAATCGTCTGCTCGTAACTGTTGCACGAGAACATTTTTTTTAAATTTTTTTTATCAGGAGTGCGAACGACATCATCAGAAAACTCAAGAACAGCGTTAGTTACAATTAAAACACACGATGATCAGCATTTTATACTAGATGAAGTCCGGGGGATATAATCAATCCAAATATAATCAATCCACGGACTTTATCTAGTATAAAATGCTGATCATCGTGTGTTTTAATGCCAACTGATGCCATCCAGCTGTTTTTGAGCTTTCTGATGATGTGCAAAAAGCGCGAAACACATCACAAGTAATAAATATTATAATTCTTTCTGAGACTGCTTTTCAGTTCAAATGTGGATTCACTGTCGCCACATCAGGCCAACGAACTTTGGAGTACCGTAATCTCCTACGACGTTTACTATTTTTGCGATCTCCTCTCCGCATTATCTGGAAAATCTCGGCGAGTTTTTTTTTTTTGCGTAACCTGCGAGTACTCCACAGGTCTGACGACAAAATGCAACTGCTGCGGAAGAACGATATTTCCCGATGTATTTTTTTCTTAATTTTTTATTTATTTTTTGGCTTCAAGCATGACACCGAACTGTGTAGTTTCCTCTGCAGCTATATCTAGAAGAACCACCTGCTCATAAGTGTTGCACGAGAACGATTTATACCAGTACGCAAATGGTGCAGTATACCTCGTCTTCAAGCAAGCCACAGAATTGTGTGTTTCCCTCTGCAGCTGTGTCCCTTCCAAGAAGAATACGAAGAACGTGTCAATGATCGCGTGTTACAGCGTGATCTATCTGCAGCTGTTGCACGACAACATTTTGTGGGAGTACCCTAGTCCTGTACTAGGCGAATACTTATTATAAATGTCAATTTTTGTCGAATATTGTCATCTTCAGATGTTGGAATGTTTTATTAAAATATTACATATAAACTTCTTCTACTATTTGAATTTTATATCTTCAGATAGTCTGAAAAGCTATACAATTTGTTAGCCCAGCCCAATACTATCTAGCCAATTCTCGCCCCAATTGTCAGTTATATCAAATTGTCAGAACTACATGTTTTGGGACCGACCTTATCTCATACTCAAGTCCTACAAGAAACAAGGAAAGAACTAAAATACGACTTAAAAATGAAGACGCGAACACAATTATCCTTTCAAGGATAACTTACCTAAAAGTTAAAATAAATCATTCATTAAGCCAACGTCGACCTTAAAATATATGCAGCATGTATTTTAAAGTGGACGTTAGCTTAATGACTGATTCATTTTAATTTTTAGGTAAGTTATCCTTGAAAGGATAATTGTTTTGTGTGTTCGCGCCTTAAAAAAAGTCGTATTTTAGTTCTTTCATTGTTTCTTGAAAGGACTTGAGTATGAGATAAGGTTGGTCCCAAAACATGTCTTTCTGACAATTTGATATAACTGACAATTGGCGCGAGAATTGGATAGATACATAGTACAGTTCTGTGATAGCGTCAAAACAGAATATCCAACCCAAAACTTTGATTGACATATTCAATACCACAATAATTATAAATTATTTTAACACAGATTTAAACTTTATTAACTCATTATAAGCTTATTTCGGTCTTAGGCCATCATCAGGTGTTATTACTTATAATATTGTTATTGTTTATTTGCTGCCCAATTGATTATAGAAGCTGATGTAAAGCTTATCTGTATATCATATAACCAGTGCTGCTGCACATATACAGACAAGCATTACATCAGCTTCTATAATCAACTGGGCAGCAAATAAACAACAACAATATTATAAGTAATAACACCTGATGATGGCCTAAGGCCGAAATAAGCTTATAGTGAGTTAATAAAGTTTAAAGCAGTGTTAAAATAATTTATAATTATTGTGGTATTGAACATGTCAATCAAAGACATACTCCACACTGCGGGCCCCAGAGAACGAAAATTGCAACTCAAAACTGTTGTAATAACTCGGCTCGGCGTGGTGTCATAAGATAATCTTATTCCGACCAATAAATTAATTGTTGTTAAGATCGTGTAATCCACGGAAAGGAAAGCATCGGGCTATCGTGTTAAAGTTTTACAAATTGTCAATTATTAATGTTGTTTTTAGGTGGCAGTCTAGAACCGAGGTGTATTTTGAAAAAATAATTCTTGTGTCAGAGCTGTAAGAAACTTTTATTTGTTATATACGATCGCTTTCGGCAATTGCCGCCATCAACTGGAGATTAACAAAAAAATTACATTAACAACATCTTTCCTGAATAGAGCAACGACAAATTTACTGTAAATATTGCGATAGTTAAAAAAACTGTCGATTTTAGTGTAAATTTGACGTTGCTGTATACAGAAATTTTTGTATTATGTTGTTGTTAATGTAAAATATTTTCTTGATGTCCTGTTGATGGCAGCAATTGCCAGAACCGGTCTAATATAACAAATAAAAGTATTTTACAGCTCTGGCACAAGAATGATTTTTTTCGAAAGTATCAATTATTATTGCTTTTTAGGTTCAGTTAGGGGTGAAGTTGTCTGATTGTAATTTGGCTACATCATTACTAACTATAATCGAACATTGGCACCGATACATTGACTAGAAAAAAAAGTAAAGAAACGAATTCATAATTAAGTAGACTTGAAAGGGTTAATTAAATGATGGGTAAAACTTTACGACGCTTCTCACAGGGCTCCATTGCTTATGTTGGCAACAAATGAACAAGGAAGTGTAGAATTGCGTTAATATTTTTCACGAGCTACAGAGTAAATGTTATTGCTGCTCGTTTCACTCGCAGCAAAATTAATACTGTACCTGCTCTATGGTTGACAGGTTCTTGTACGTACCCTTATCCGTTAAAAAAATAAAAAAAATCGTTTTAATTGAAGTTGTCACGAAAAAAACATTTATTGGTCATCTGAGTTGCCGTCATTACCATTGGTGCCAACATAACCACTGCAGCCCGGGGAGAAGCGTCGTACAATTTAACCAAAAGATGATTTCACACCCAGACTAAATTGAAATAAAAGTTATTATTTCACACAAAACTGATTGTAGACGAAAGTAGTGAGAGACAATTATGCCAGTGTAGGTTCTTTTATATTATTTACTGCAAACAATCTCGACGCGATTTTTTTACGTAGTCTTATTGTCTGAGTTACAAAGGTTATCAGTCTTTGGCTCTGAGATTATCACATCACACAGTTTGTTTACATCTTTGACGCATCTGCGGTATCTATTAGATCATATACATAATAAATACAAAACTACATAATTTTTCGCCAGTTGCAGGATAAAAAAATGCTAATGGAAGCACTATAGTATGTGACCGCGCTAGGTAATGCACTGGTAAAAGACGGCGGTTCGAATTTTAGTTCATCGAGATTCATTTTGTATCTGGTTACCATCAACCGCTTAACGTAAAGGGCGGGACGGCCTCTTTCAAAGGGACAGCAGAATCGAATTTCACCTACAAACACGAATTTAACCGTAATTTACTTCCACTCATATTCTGCAATGTAATTTGTGACTATCTTGCTTTTAAAAAAAAGGAAGGGAAGAGGTAACATGTGAGAGGGAAGTGTGTGTGCGTGCGCGCGCGCGCGCGCGCGCGCGTGTGTGTGTGTGTGTGTGTGTGTGTGTGTGTGTGTGTGTGTTGTGTGCGCGTGTTTGATAGAGAGAAAGTGAAACAGGGGAAGGAGGGAGCGAGAATTTAATTATTCCAATTTTACAGTACGTTTGTAGTTCCTGCAGATTAAAAGGCCAAACCACAGCGTGCATATAGAGCTGGGAACTTTTGAATTTCGCATCTGAATGTTGTTCCGACTGAGGTCTTGAAGCACATTATTGTAATGCACACCTTCATTCCGCCATTTATTTCGTCTTACTTCTCTAACGTTATCTTATTTAATTCAGTAACTTTCATCAGCTAACGTCACTACATATTGTGACTCGCTGTATACTGTGGCGGTTGGATAATATGTAACAGTGTATAAACAGTACATGACAAAAATAATAGTCCTAATAACTATCGCCTTATTGCACACAATTTAAAATTCCAAGTGAATACCTCCGCTAAATATATGTGATGCAGTATTGCAATAGCACGAAACTTTACCATAACTTCGTGAAACTAAGAATACGGTTCAAAGTAGTGATGGGACAACCGACTGTTTTTAACAACCGATTGGTCAATCGGTTGTTTCTTCGTTCAGTCGGTTTTTTCAGTCGAATGAAACAACCGAATGAGAATAGTCTCTGTGGCCGTATGAATGTTTTCACTCACTGGCGGGGTTTGAGTGGTTTCAGTCGATGCGAAACAATCGAATGAAACCAGTCTCTGTCGGTTGCAGCCGTTATATGAATGTTTTCACTCATTCAGTGGGTTTGAGTGGTTTCAGTCGATGCGCGACCACCGAATGAAACAAGTCTCTGTCCTTTATATGAATGTTCTCGGCATTGAGTGGTTTCACTTGATGCGATACAACCGGCTGGAAAAAGGCTCTGCGGTTTCTGCAGTTATATGGATGTTTTTATTAATTCACCGACTTTGTGAGACTTTATTTGCATACTCCTTCAGTCTTTTCGAGTATAAATGAACCGTGATTCAGCATGAAACTTTCTTAGAGACAAATCTTATAAATATAGCACTGTGTCCATGTGTGTGTTTCTATTGCAAGAAAATCTACAGTTTTGTTCCAATCTTGATGAAATTTTGCACACTTGACTTTCAAAGCAAGGGAAACTAACGGTCTACATCAAATTTCATTCGGTGCATGGCGGAGGGTACTTTATATACTGACTTCGACAAAAACCACAATTGGGCTGCGATCTTGTTGAAATTTTGCACACTTGACCTTTAAAACAAGACGAAGGTAATTCTGTACAATAAATTTCGTAGGTGCATGGAGGAGGGTACTTTACCTACTAACTTCGACAAATTCCGTTTGTATTCGAATTTTAATGATATATTTCGCTCTTCACCTTCAAAGAAAGAGAATGGTCACCGTCTACATCTACTTTAGTTCGATGCATGACAGAAGGTATTGCAGACTTTGACGCCAATATAGAGTTTTATTCCGATCTTGATGAAATTTTGCACACATGACTTTCAAAACAAGTGGCAGTTCACTGTTCATCTAAGATTTTGTATGGTACATGACGGTGGGATGGAATAAACCTCCACACCGTTTCACCGATAACCACAGAAATATCTGTGACAAGAGTTCAAATGTAGCTTACAAACTACTTAAACTAAGGTAAACTAACCTAATGACAACACACACACCAATGCTCCAGGGAGGACTCGAACCTCCGACGCCGAGCAACCGCGCGCTCTGCATCAAGGTGCCTTAGACCGCTCGGTTACTCCACCGCGGCGTGAGAAGAGTGAATAATTATGAAACTTGAGATGAATGTTTTCATATACTGTTGACAAATACAGACACGCTGAAGAAAATTTACAGCACTGATAAATGTTGTATGTCTTCTCGTACTCCTTCAAATTAAATGGAATTAACAAAATATTTTTATAAGAAATATTTTTATACAAAATACTTTAATGAAGGCTTTTTTTACCATACCTAATGTTTTAGTTATCTTCGAATCTGGATCTAGCAAATATGCTCAAAGTTAACATACTTAACTCTGTCCTACTAGAACCTTAGATATGTATGAACAAGAAGCCGCAAACCGCACGTTTCTACCTGTTCCCACTTCGGAGATACAGTATGCGAGATTAAACTTGTAGAGATCATTTTGAAACACCCTGTAGTTTCCACGCTTCTTTATTGAGACAGTGTGAAAGCGACAACAATCGGCGATGGCACGCCCCGGCCCGCCCGCCAGACACTGTTGTGTGGAGTTTGGCGCGCGCCTGCTGGACTAGCGCTGTCAGCAGTGAAAACGCAAGCGGGCAGCACCCCCTCTCGTGTCCCCTCTCCCCGCGGTACTTCATCGTCATCGCCCATTTAACGTCTACAGATTGTGGGTGAAAGTAATCTGATCGGGCCCAGGTGATCGGCGTTTTTTTATGTCTGGGGTGGGCAATTAAAGTGATCGCAGACCTGCTCCAGCGATATGACTTACTGCCTGTTTTCACTTGAAAAGAAAGTATGAGTAATTCAGTCAATGTACAAAACTGCAAAAGTTTCGCATGTTTTCATTCAGTTTTTCCCACAGACTACTTTCATTCGAAAAAAATAAACGAATATTAATCCAATATAGTAAAACTACGACCGACTGACTGTTTCATTCGGTTGCTCCCAATGACTGGTTTCACTCAAATGAACTAATGAAGAGGCCAACGTACTGTGTCAATTTTTTCATTCGGTTGGTCCCATCGACTGATTTAACTCAAAAGGAAAGGACTGAGCGGTCCAACCGACTGTGTCGATTTTATTCGGTTGCTCCGACCAACTGATATCACTCAAAAGAAGAAATGAATAGACCAACCGACTGAATCGGTTGTTTCATTCGGTTGGTCCCACCGACTGGTTTCACTCAGAAGAATGAATGAATAATTCAATCGACACGAGAAACTACAACCGAATGATCGAATTTTCCCAACAACCGAATGAATCGATTGTTTTCATTCGATTGTTCCCAACACTAGTTCAAAGGCGCAGTAGTACTCGAACAGGGATGAGGGAGGGAATCATATTATCCTTTTCGAATAAACTATCGTTTGCCTTGAGTCATTTATGAGAACCACAAAAAATACATAACTATTTAGAGCCAATCCTCTCGAAGGTATCAACAGTAACTTACCACAGCGCCATCGTACTTATTGTATCTTTCACATTTTATTGTGTCGCTCAAACACCCCCAATCGCGTAAGCGGCCGACTGCGAACAGCGGACAAATTGAACAGCGCCTTAGCGGCCATTGTGGTGGAAAACTTCCGCGCGAGCTTTAAATGTGCGTAAGTTTCTTTTGATTAGAGAGAGTATTCATTTGAGTTAAGTCGCGAAAACTATGTCTAATTGAGATATATAACTACACATAGCTTCAGACTCCTTGAATATACAGAAACTATAGGTAGTGTGTAAATTTATTCCACAAACGCTGTAGAAATCCGCCAACAGCGTTTCCTCTTCTTAACGAAACCGAACTATAACATGTAGCTTTTTTAGCGTCCTAAGTGCAGCATGTGAACGGAATTTATCGTCAGACACGATTTTTTGGCACTTTCTCAGTATATTCTACGATTGTGAAACTTTTGTACCAACATTAATTTCGGAAGAGTTTCACACTTTACGTCTTTGCTTTTGTGCTGTATTCTCTAATATTTAGATGTTTTATAGCATCAAAAAATCAAACAGGGCTGCCTGAAACAGCTAAGTTAAAATATCGATTGAGAAAGTGAAATATGCCATCAGATACTTAACTGAAAAATAGCTTCTTACCTTGTAAATACAGCAACCACAGCCACTACCAAATTCTTTTTAGAACATGAAGTATACCATAACTTTCTCTTAACTAATGCATCTAAAATTAGCATTAGAGTTCTAGCAAGAATTTAGCACGTTTAATGCTGTAAGCCAAATACCTTACAGTAGAGACGATTTTTCGTCTCAAACATGTCCAAGACATTAACGATAAATAAGAAGCAAAGAATTAAAAATTGTGATGAGGCCGGGAATCGAACCCGGACCTCCATGCTTATTAGGCAGACGCCTTACCTTGTTTTTGCTCTATGGGTAGTTCGTTGCGGACGCTGTTCGTATTTGTTAGACCACTGCACCTCTAATGTTTAAGGTGCCTTGGAATAGTCTAAGTATGACTTTCCTCCACATCTCAAACTGTAATTCAGCTTCTGTGTTCCAAAGGTACTTACCACTACTACCAAGGCTCTCCATGCAGCGGAATAGCACCTCAGCAATGGACATAATGGAACATTCCTGTTAAGGTGATATAAATATCAATAAATAAGCATGGAGGTTCGGGTTCGATTCCCGGCCGCATCACAAATTTTAATTCATTGCTTCTTATTTATCGTATTATTATTACCTTAAGAACAAATAATGTTTCCATTTATGGGATGTTCCATTTGAAGTTTGTCGAAATGTGAAAAAAATTAACATCGTATTTTTTTAAAAATAATCAATAATTTCTATATGTGCTAATTAATGTAAAAAGAAAACAACTGTGATGACGTTATCCCTTAAATTATTACTATTTTTCAAGTTAAAATTCGGTGAAATTACGTTATTTTTGGAACGCGACAGTTTTTTGTGCTGCTTAGTCAAGAACCTCAGTGAACTACGGTTCATTTTGAAGTTGAATATCTGAAGTTAATGTAGGTATATGTCAATAACATGGCAACAATTGATTTATTGTTGTAAAACCTTTTTTTTTTGTTTATTAAACTAATTGCAATTTCATTATGAATCAAACTTACTTAGGCTTGAACGTCTGTTTATTGCATTTTGCTTTTAGGTATTGTGGACTCCCTTATCCTCAAAATGGAAAAAAATAATTAATAAATACGTAAGTTGGCGCTGCACTTCACAAGATGTTAGAGTGGAAGACGCCTGGAAGCTGGACACGGTCAACAGGAGGCCTAAGGACGTACTGGTTGCATACAACACGGCGGCATATTTAGAGCGGTTTCTAGATATATCTTATTTTTTCTGCAGCTCTCTACTCAAGACACCATAAAACTGTTTACTGATACGGGTATTAAATAAAATGATCAACAAAATACCATAAGCTTATTCCATTAAAAAAAAAGTTAAATATATATTCATTACTTCGAAATTTGCGAGAATTACCGACTTTAGCTGCTCTTCTTCAGTTGGTCGCTCATATTGTAACATATGAAAATTTGTGCCGGACCGGGACTCGAACCCGGGTCTCCCACGTTACGCGATCGGTCGCCTTAACCACTACCCGGGTTCGTGTCCTGGTCCGGCACAAATTTTCGTATGTTACAATATGATAGACCAACTGAAGAAGAGCAACTGAAGTCGCTAATTCTCGCAAATTGCGAAGTAATGAATGTATATTTAACATTTATAGCTGCGGACCATCAGGAACTCTGTTGCTTAGGAATAGATGTATCACTGTATTTAAAAAAGTATTTTATAGACAGATAATGGCAAATGATGAAAAATACTTGAAATATAAATTCTAAAAAAACCGCATAAATCCCACATCAATATATACATAATAGTACCTTATTTTTTCAGGTTCAAAATAAACAACATGTTTCTGTTCTACTAAGTTTTGCTTATTTACTAATTAGTTTTCGGTTTATTAAGGTAGAAGGAAGGAAGCTTGGTGTTTAACGTCCCGTCGACAGCGTGGTCATTGCAGCTTACGCTCGGAGTATTTGGCAAAGGATGGGGTAGGAAATCGGTCGTGCCCTTTGAAGGGAAACATCCCGGCATTTGCCTGAAGAGATTTAGGGAAATCACGGAAAACCTAAATGTGGATGGCCGGAGGTGGATTTGAACCACCGTCCTTCCGAATGAGAGTCCAGTGTCTTACCACTGCGCCACCTCGCTCGGTTTCGGCTTATTAGGCCGTCTTTGAGTAAACGTTTGACAGGTGTCGACAAGCTAGGTTTACCTGAATGTTTACCTGAAGATCGTCCTATAAGCCGAAAACTAGTTAGTAAATAAAAATTAGTTGAACAAAACAGATTGTTTGCTTTCAACCTGAAATATAGAATTGTTCTACCAAGAAGTGGGGGAATAATCCATTTATAAGAATAGTGTCTTCGTTTTGTAATTTATTTGAAAATTTTAGTTCGAATACGGTAGTTTCCGAGCGATGAGTGTCATAATCGCGTGTTTTCATGAAATTACGTGACTTTCGCTCTTATAAAAGAACCGGAGGCATTTGCGTATCACACCTGCGAATTTGTCGAATATATTAACTTGACGTCTACTTTCTCTGACGGAAAAATGAAACCCCACAATAAATAAATAAATAAATAAAAATTGCAAGGTTTCATGCTGTCACAACAGGAAAAATGTTTACAGGGGTTTATGTTAACCGGTCCTATATCGTTTTCTTTCCTCCTCCATGTTGCCATGGATGGCGCACAACAGTTTGCGTTTGTATCGAAATGACAGTGTACGCGAGGATTGTAGTAACTCCCCGCTGCACTGTTTGATAAGTAGTAACTCTAAAAGGTCTCCAACCTGACGTCTTCTATAGATGTCGTCCCCACGCAAATGATAGCACACAGATTGGAGTTCTTGATTGAGGCTGAAATTATTACACTATTGGCAGGAACTCATCTAATTACAGAATAAAACTGACGTCTTCTGGTTTCCATCTGATTTATTTAAAGACTGTAGAAAACCAGCAAACTGCATAATAACATCCACTTATACACATTGTCTTAATTGAAAATTGAATATAAAGTCATTTCGACTTGATATAAGATTATTAAACAATGTTTTATGACCGCCTACGTATGCATGTTACTCCTCTGAACTCACATGTTACTCCTCCGAGTGCGTGTACTGAACTGCTGTGTGGCGGCTCGATGCGAGGCTGCCTTCGCTCCGCAATTTGGCGCGCAAACATGGCTGCCGTGCATCGTCCGTCTTAAATTAATTATTCTTTTTATTGAATTAGAAATTGTTAATATGTTTTACCTACTCAGGGCATAGCTTTGAGGTTTTTCTCTAAATTGAGTTTGACATTGAATAAATAATTCGTTTATTAAATATTAATAAAAATATGCGTTTCGGCGCGTGAGCGCCATTGCTACAGCCAATCGGCGTCCAGTGCCTGCCGCTCGGGGACTTCCCTAGAATTCGGGGAGACTTTCCAGTGCTCTTTCCCATGAGAACCCTACCTGTTGTACCGCCTGTCGTGGTTCTCACCAGCTTTTACCACCTGTCGCCTACTGGTCCTAACCGACTGCACTGAAGCAATACTCCGATCTTAATATGATGACTTTAAGCCAGAAATATTACACTATCATGCCCTTGTTACACATTTGCACAGACATATAAGTAATACATGATGACGTATGTGTAAACGTCGTAATATTGTTATTTGTTCCGAAGAAAGTGAAATCAAAAGTGGTATTCAAGAAGTAAATAAAGTTGAAACAAAATCATGCGACCTTACCAAATAACCTCCTACAACAGGGTTCTTAATAACGGACTGTTAAAGTGTTAACAATAACATAACTTTTGACTGGTGCCGCCATAATGGGTATGAAGTAATTTTTTTCTCTGAGTATGGCGTGAGACTGCGGCGTAGTGGTGGCGCCCCTGTAGAGGAGGACTTTGCCACAGACCGCCTGCCGGCTCACCCCTGTGAGTGGCAGGAGCTGCTACACGTCACACGGAATTACGCTGTCTCATTTGTGTTCTTTTTATGTAACATTGAAACTGCTGCCTGTCTGTCCTATGTAGAATTTATTGCATGTTTTACGTGGAATTTTATAAATACCTGGGTTCATGTATATTGATAGGTTGGTGTATCCAGATTTGATCGTTGATTTTAGGCCGTTCTTACTATTATATGCGAATGTGATGTTAGTGTGTTTGAATGTATATTGGATTTTATTCGAAATATTTCCGAAATATGTGGTAGGTACATATATAGTTCTTTTATTTTCTATTGTGATTCTTTTCAGCGTTATTTCCTTGTGGATGTTGTCAGATTAAGGTTTTGTTCTTTTGTTGTATCCATTCCTTGTTTAAAAGTTTCTTTGATTATTTTAAGTTCCATTCGAAATTTGTTTTCTGTTGTGGTATACATAATAAATATAATCAAAGAAATAACATCCAGAAATGGTTACAGCCCCACCCTGATTGACAACATACTGCATACTCAATTGCAGATGATTATCTGTTTTCGTTTGAAAAAAAAAAAAAAGTTTAAAGTAAGTGGACTTATGCGCTTAAAAAAAAAAAGAAAAAAAAAAAAAAAAGAAAAGGAAATTTGAATGATATCACTTTCTAATGAAATGTGTTTTTATTTCATGTTTAACTTCAATATGTTAACATTGTATCAATCAATCATTGCTTCTTTGAATTATAAACAAAAAATAACAAAATAAGTGCACTGTAAGGTTATATTTGATATTCAGTCATCAATGTGTTCTTCGTCTTGTGTCGGCCTTTCACATATTTCTTCATAAAAGGAGTGATGATCCTGTGGAACGTACTTTGTTGTTGTTGTTGTTATGGTCTTCAGTCCAGAGACTGGTTTGATGCAGCTCTCCACCCTACTCTATCCTGAGCAAGCCTTTTCATCTCCTTATAAGAACGGCAACCCACATCCACTTGAATCTGCTTACTATACGCGTCTCTTGGCCTCCCTCTGCGATTTTTACTCCACACACTTCCCTCCAATGCTAAATTTACGATTCCCCGATGTCTAAGAATGTGTCCTACCAAGCGATCCCTTCTTTTTGTCAAGGTATGCCAAAAATTCCTTTTCTCACCAATTCTGTTCAGTACCTCTTCATTAGTTATGCGATCTACCCACCTAATCTTCAGCATTCTTCTGTAACACCACATTTCAAAAGCCTCTATTCTCTTCCTGGCCGCACTGCTTATCGTCCATGTTTCACTCCCGTACAAGGCAACACTCCACACAAATGCCTTCAGAAAAGACTTCCTTACCCTTAAGTTAATATTCGATGTTAGCAAATTCTCTTTTTCAAAAATGCTTTTCTGCCCATTGCCATTCTGCATTTTATATCCTCTGTACTGCGACCATCGCATGTTATTTTACTACCCAAGTAACAAAACTCATCTACCACCTTCATTGTTTCGTCACCTAATCTAATTCCTTCAGCATCGCCTGATTTTCTAAGACCGCATTCCATTATTTTTGTTTTGCTCTTGTTAATGTTCATTTTATATGCACTCTTCAACACGCTGTCCATTCCATTCAACTGCTCTTCCAAGTCCTTTGCTGTCTCTGACAGAATTACAATGTCATCGGCAAAACGCAATGTTTTTATTTCTTCCCCCTGAACTTTAATCCCTATTCCAAATTTTTCCTTGCTTTCCTTCACCGCCTGCTCGATGTACAAATTGAACAACATCGGAGAAAGGCTACAACCCTGTCTTACTCCCTTCCCAATTGATGCCTCCCTTTCATGCCCTTCGAGTCTAATAACTGCGGTCTGGCTTTTGTACAAGTTGTAAATAACTCTCCTTTCCCTGTATTTGACCCCTGCTGACTTCAGAATTTGAAAGAGTGTATTCCAGTCAACATTGTCAAACGCTTTCTCCAAA
The DNA here is from genome assembly GCA_026315105.1 of Locusta migratoria. Taxonomy (NCBI): domain Eukaryota; kingdom Metazoa; phylum Arthropoda; class Insecta; order Orthoptera; family Acrididae; genus Locusta; species Locusta migratoria. The sequence goes on from CM048746.1 coordinate 164,116,456, forward strand.
TCTACAAAAGCTAAAAATGTAGGTTTGCCTTTCCTTAATCTATCTTCTAAGATAAGACGTAAAGTGAGTATTGCCTCCCGGGTTCCTACTTTCCTCCTGAATCCAAACTGATCTTCCCCGAGGTCAGCTTCTACCATCTTTTCCATTCTCCTGTAGATAATTCGTGTTAAAATTTTGCAACCATGACTTATCAAACTGATGGTTCTGTAATTTTCACACCTGTCTGCGCCTGATTTCTTTGGGATGGGGATTATTACATTTTTCTTAAAGTCTGAGGGCATTTCGCCTGTCTCATACATCCTACACACCAGTTCAAATAATCTTGTCATGGCTGGCTCTCCCAGAGACTTTAGTAGCTCTGAGGGTATATCATCTATTCCTGGGGCCTTGTTCCTACCTAGGTCTTTCAGGGCTCTGTCAAATTCATCTCTCAGTATACTATCTCCTATTTCATCTTGATCTACTTCCTCTTCCCTTCCTACAACATCGTTTCTAAGTTCATTTCCTTTGTAGAGCTGCTCTATGTACTCTTTCCACCTTTCAGCTTTCCCTTCTGTGCTGAGAACTGGTTTCCCATCTGAGTTCTTGATATTCGTAGAGTTGCTTTTCTTGTCCCCAAATGTCTCTTTTATTTTCCTGTAGGCGGTATCTACTTTTCCCCTTGCTATACATTCTTCTACAGATTTGCATTTGGCTTCTAGCCAATCCTGCTTAGCCATTTTGCACTTCCTGTCAATCTCATTTTTTAGTCGTCTGTACTCCATTTTGCCTGTTTCATTTACTGCATTTTTATATTTTCTCCTTTCATCAATTAACTGTAGTATTTCCTGTGATATCCATGGATTTTTTGTAGGTCTTGCCTTTCTACCTATTTTGTCCTCCGCTGCCTTCACTATTTCATCTCTCAATGCTACCCATTCCTCTTCTACTGTTTTATTTCCCCCTGTTTCTGTCAATTGTTGCCTAAATATCCCTCTGAAATTCTCCAGAACTTCACTTTCCTTCAATTTATCTAAGTCCCATCTTCTTATTTTCCTACCTTTCTGCAGTTTTTTCAGCTTCAGCCTACAGTTCATGACTAACAAGTTATGGTCAGAGTCTATATCTGCCCCTGGGTATGTCCTGCAGTTTATAACCTGGTTCCGGTACCTATGTCTTACCATTATAAAATCTATCTGATACCTTCCGGTGTCTCCTGGTCTCTTCCATGTATACAACCTTCTTTTGTGATTCTTAAACCACGTGTTTGTTACGATTAAATCATGTTCCGTGCAAAATTCTACCAGGCGATTTCCTCTTTCATTCCTCCTGCCCAGTCCGTATTCACCTACTATTTTTCCTTCTCTTCCTTTTCCTACTACCGAATTCCAGTCTCCCATCACAATTAAGTTTTCCTCTCCCTTAATTGTCTGAATAATTTCCTTTAGCTCCTCATATATTTCTTCGATCTCCTCATCATCGGCAGAGCTAGTTGGCATATAAACCTGTACTACTGTTGTCGGTGTTGGCTTCGTATCTATCTTGACAATGATAATGCGATCACTGTGCTGCTCATAGTAGTTTGCCCGCATTCCTATTTTCTTATTCATTATCAGTCCTACTCCTGTGATACCCCCAACTGATTTTGTATTTATAATCCTGTACTCCCCTGACCAGAAATCCTGTTCATCCTGCCACCGAACTTCACTAATCCCCACTATATCTAACTTCAACCGATCCATTTCCCTTTTTAAATTTTCTAATTTTCCTACCCGATTAAGGGATCTAACATTCCACGCTCCGATCCGTAGAATGCCAGTATTGTCTTTCCTGATGACAACATCCTCCTGAGTAGTCCCCGCCCGGAGATCCGAATGGGGGACTATTTTACCTCCGGAATATTTTACCCGAGAGGATGCCATCATCATATTTCCATACAGTAGAGCTGCATGTCCTCGGGAAAAATGACGGCTGTAGTTTCCCCTTGCTTTCAGCCGTTCGCAGTAGCTGTGTGGCAAAGCCACATTAGCTGATGTTACAAGGCCAGCTCAGTCAATCATCCAGACTGTTGCCCCTGTAACTACTGAAAAGGCTGCTGCCCCTCTTCAGGAACCACACGTTTGTCTGGCCTCTCCACAGATACCCCTCCGCTGTGGTTGCACCTACGGTACGGCTATCTGCATTGTTGAGGCACGCAAGCCACCCCACCTCGGCAATGTCTGTGGTTCATGGGGAACGTACTTTAACAACCTTTTAATATCTTTAACTTTCTTATGGTTGATTGAACACTTGTTATGGTACGCCTTCTCTGTTGGTAATGAAGTGTTTCCTGTCTTAGCCAGATTAAAGTGGTGTACTATTAACCCATCAATATGTTCATAAGCAATTAACACACCAGGATTATCTTTTCAACCTGCAACATACTATACTTTGATATATTAAAATCAATTTTGTCCTTTCTTGGCACCCTATTTCCCAAAGATTCAGTTGACTCGGTCGTTCTTTTTGTAAAATGTTGCCCACCAACCTTTATAATCAATACTGAACGATGTTTCATGCAGTATGCTAGTAAATGTACATTTTGAACTTGATTCGGCTACTTTCATTGCATACTCTATATGTGAGTACACACAATCACTCAGCTTTATATATGTTTTTAATTATCTTATATGCCCGTGCTTCGCAACGGTTGTTAAAGAAGGGCCTGTGTGTATCATGGCTTTTTAGGGTACCGGACGTCAGTCAGTAAAAATTGAATCCTTGTTGGATCGCTCTGTCAATAAACTCAGTTGTCCTAGCCAAGATGTCAAATGTAAATAAAAGTCATTGTCCGAAACGATCTATCTACATGAAGGTTTTGATACAAAACCTGAAACGTGCCAAAATAAGGAAAGAAATGTCGTTAAGTATTTAACACACAAAGCGAAATCAATGTTCAATGTTTGGAACATATAGGCATGATTTAATCAAAATCAGATCACGGAAAAAAGACACATCGCAATCTTAAGTGTTTTCAGTAACTGTTTGTTCATCTATTAGAAATACCTAATCTCCTAAACTACTTCACGGATTTGCATGGATCAGCATGTTGTTTTGAAAGGGGCGTGAGTCCAGGAGTAATGCCGTTTTCAAAACATTCAACAAACTCATTGCCTTCCCCTGCCCATGCTATGCATTGGACTGATGCCGTTTTCATACAAAACGATGTATCTATCTCCATAGATACTAAATCCAAGCATAACCCAATATGGCAATAAATGTGAGTCGTGCCCTTTTCAAAATAACTGATTCAATTATACTGGGTGTTACAAAAAGGTAAGGCCAAACTTTCAGGAAACATTCCTCGCACACAAAGATAGAAAATATGTTATGTGGACATGTGTACGGAAACGCTTAATTTCCATGTTAGAACTCATTTTATTACTTCTCTTGAAATCACATTAATCATGCAATGCAAACACACAGCAACAGAACGTACCAGCGTGACTTCACTTTGTTACAGGAAATGTTGCATCCACCCTCCGTCGCATGGAATCCCTGATGAGCTGATGCAGCCCTGGAGAATGGCGTATTGTATCACAGCCGTTCACAATACGAGCACGAACAGTCTCTACATTTGGTACCGGGGTTGCGTAGACACGAGCTTTCAAATGCCCCCATAAATGTAAGTCAAGAGGGTTGAGGTCAGGAGAGCGTGAATGCCATGGAATTGGTCCGCCTCTACCAATCCATCGGCCACCAAATCTGTCTCGATACAAATGTACCGCACCACGGCTATTGCCCCGTGCTAATCCATACATCAAATGGGCATCTGCCAACTCCGTATTTGTAAACAGTGGCTGCGAAACCACATTAAAACATTTTAAAATGTTTGTATAGGTTATGGTACTTAACTACGGGGTCATCAGTCCCTAAACTTACAAACTACTTCTCAGCTACCTTATACTAAGGACGGCACAAATATCCATGCCCGAGGGGGGATTCGAACCCCCGACGGTAGTAGTCGGGCAGACCGTGACTGGAGCGCCTCAGTCCCCTCGGCCACCGCGGCCGGCACTGCGAAACCACGAACGTGATGAACACTAACCAGTTGATGCTACGTACTGACGTGCTTGATGCTAGTACTGTGGAGAAATGAGTCGCGGGTCAGTACAAGCACTGAAGTCAACATTACCTTCCTTCAATTGGGCCAACTGGCAGTGAATCGAGGAAGTACAGTACAAACTAACGAAAGAATTGGATATTTTGACAATTGTCTGCACGAATTATTTCAATTTACATTTAAAGAGAAATACTAAAATGAGCTCTAACATGGAAGTTAAGCGTTTCCGGACACATGTCCACATAATATATTTTCTTTCTTTGTGTGTGAGGAATGTTTTCTGGAAGTTTGGCCGTACCTTTTTGTAACACCCTGTATATGCGGTGGGAAAAAAATCTCCGTGTTAACACTTTTTTTGTAATTATAGTGAGGTAACTGAAGAGGAAAAAAAGAACATGAAAGTAAAAGAGGCAGCACGGGAAGGTAGTGTGTAATACAGTGCTGGGAGCTCTTCTAACCTAAAGAGTCCTGGCGGAGAAATTGTGGGGACAGGATCGATGGGTTTTAAAGCCGTGTCAAGACAACTGGGAGCCATAAAGCAGCATTGTTTGGTGCCAGGAGGGGCTGTTCGCGAAAAGCCGATGCGAGCCGACAGATTAAGCGGCGGAGTGGTATAGCGGGGCGGGCGCCCTTCCACACCACCGCCGCCTCAAAACACGCCCCCGCAGATGAGCTTCTCCGAACCGCCGCCGGAGGCGCTCAGGGCGGCCACGCCTCACAAAAGCGCGGTGGGGCTTGTCGTTAACAGAGCGCCGGTCGACCGGAAGCACTGTTCAACTGTCACACGTTCCTGATTGCCTGATTTTACGAGCTGCATTCAGGTTATTAAGGCACTGTTTGTTACCTCTCAACTGGAAATGTGGCGACACTGCCCAACGAGCATGACTGGACTGCTTTTACGCGAATATGCGCCGGTCTCTAAAACATCCCTCATCAAGTTATCTGCCATTACAGCCCCTTTTTACTTGTTGTTGATGTTGTTGTTGTTTTAAAGGGGACTGAACGGCTTGGTTATCAGTCCCCTGTTCCCAGCAAAGAGATCACATAATGTGATTGGCAGTTGAAGACGAAACATTCCACAGCCAGTACACAAGAAGTAGAGGAAGGTGGTGTGTGCTTTTAAACGACATAATAGAAGGAGAAGGGAAACCAACAAAGTAGTGGACCAAAGAGTCAACTGTGCTAAAGAATCACAGCAGAAGCGAATGGCTGGCTGGTTGCTAGGGTAGCAGTGGATGAGCCAGTCATCCTATACACACTAAAGCTGCCAGTTGGAGATATCACTGGCAAGACAAAAGGAACAGAAGCTTAAGACTCTTTGAGTGGTGGGCACCCACCATTAAATCATATGATAAAATCCAGTTGCACGAATAAAAGCTAAAACACTGTCAACCATGACGGCATCGTCAGCTAAAAGCAAAGGGAGCTCAGACGGCAGGTTGAATGACCCCCTTTTTACTACATCCGATATTTCTTTCTGGAATTAAACTAGAGTCTTGATTATCCGATCTTCGGTTATCCGACCTTCCGTGTTATCTGACCCTTTCACCGCGCCGGGACTGTACACAGTAGCCGTGCGCCAGCCTACAGGTCAGTGACTGTACGTGTTGTTCTTTTGGTGCGCGTCATTATCATTCACTTCGTTGTCGCCGTCTGCTACAATTCAATCAATGCTAACGTAGATCTGTAGTAGGAGTGGACGTGTTACGCTTTGTTTATAAAAATTGTGGTGATGGCTTCAAAACGGAAAAAAGTGGTCGTTTCAGTGTAAGGAAAACTTAAAGCTTTAAAAAGAATAGACAATTGTGCGACTTTATTAAAAGTGGCGCAAGATTATAACGTCGGGAAAACAATAGTTGCAGACTGGAAAAGGAACCGCGATGAAATTGTTCTCAGAAAATAACCCTGATTATTTTGAATGATAGGAAAACCATGAAAAAATGTGATTATGAAAAAATAAGTGAAGCTTTGTTCCTATGGTTTACTGAACATAGAAATAAAGGTGTACCCATGTCGGGACCTATTTTGCAGAAAAAGCCTTATAGTATTGTAACGATGTAAACGAAGGTGAAACTGATATCTTACCACTTTTCTTTGAGTGCCTTCTAATGTATTTGAACGTTATATTTAGTTCTTGTTCACGTATTCTATGTTCAAATAGATTTTGTTAAATTTTAATTTTTTTTTTTAATTTTTTGCCGTGTTATCTGACCTTCCCGCTTATCCCACCTTGCCGCAGCTGGTTTAGGTCGGATAATCGAGACTCTACTGTACATTTGCCAGTTACTACCACTTTCACATACTATCTATGAGGCCCTAAAACTACATAAGCCCCCCAATCCTATTGTACAAACGTTTCCTGAAATCATATGATGTCGTGTATGGAAAGCTGTACATGCAGTGTTTCTCGAGTCCAGCGACCAATCCGCCTGGAAAACTTGTCAACCGTTTCCGCCTGCACCGTATCCGACTCGCTGACACACCCCTATGTATTCACTGTGGGGTGGACGACACAGACAACCACCGGTCCGCATGTGACCAATCGTCTGACAAATGTTCAAATGTTTGTACAGCTTATGGGACTTAACTACGGGGTCATCAGTCCCTAAACTTGCAAACTACTTATGAACTACTTACGTATTAGGACGGCACAAATATCCATGCCCGAGGGGGGATTCGAACCCCCGAACGTAGTGGCCGTGCAGGCCGTGACTGGAGCGCCTCAGTCCCCTCGGCCACCGCGGCCGGCCATCGTCTGATGTCTGGAGACTCACACAACGTATTCTGGCTTTCGTCACCCGACGTCCACCTGCTTAGCTCTCATTCCATACGCTGCTATTCCCGGACACGATTTATTACCTGGCCACGAAAACTAACGCTGTGAACTGGATACGCGGCCACACCGTCCGCTACCTTTTCGACCGCGACGAGAAATTGGAACTGGATTACTGGACGCATCTCAATGATCGCCACTTTGCAATCATTCGTAACCCCAAATACCAACAGTTCTTTTCAAATTTTTATGGAGCGTCTTTCACGACCCGCCTCCCAGCTGGAACGTTCAAACTATGAGAAGTTAATGTGATGTTCTTGTTGATACGAGAGCTGAACGAACTAAAAACGGAACCTAAAAAAAAATTCGAGTAAAAAAGGTTGGATGTTCCACCACTGAAGGCGTGTGTAGAACTGCACAGAGAGAACAAGACATTGTAAAATAAAATATGTAAAAATGAAATAAATAACCTTAAAAATAAAAAAAATTCAAATAATACTTCCAAACCCCTCTATTTTCCTCCTCCCCCTTGGTATATCCAGGTTAGTTTGATTTGGGATAGGTATAGACAGGAGCCAACGCCCGGAGAGGTACAGTTATTAGCGGTGACAAGTAGGCCCCTTTATTTTTTTGGTAGTCAAATTTTCTTGACCATGGCGAGAAACTTAAACAAAAAAAAAAAATTACAATGTGTGCGTTCTTTGGCCCAATTTAGGTTACAGGTTAATGAAGCAACCCAACATCGTACAAAAACTGAAAGTTCAAAAAATATCAAAGCCAAGATCGCTGATGATTAATTTTATTTTGGACGACTGGTTTCGCTGGTCTCTGCCAGTATCCTCTGGTCCAAAAATATTTTTATAAGGCCGTCATCTTGTAAAGTCAATCAGTTGCTACATAACATAATTTAGAGAGCATAGGTGCACTATGTCATTATTATAAAATGTACTTATCTCTGTGAGTGACAGTAGCATACTGAGTTGCTACTGTAACTCACAGAGATAAGTACATAACATAATTTAGAGAGCATAGGTGCACTATGTCATTATTATAAAATGTACTTATCTCTGTGAGTGACAGTAGCATACTGAGTTGCTACTGTAACTCACAGAGATAAGTACATTTTATAATAATGACATAGTGCACCTATGCTCTCTAAATTATGTTATGTAGCAACTGATTGACTTTACAAGATGACGGCCTTATAAAAATATTTTTGGACCAGAGGATACTGGCAGAGACCAGCGAAACCGGTCGTCCAAAATAAAATTAATCAAAAAATGTTCAAATGTTCAAATGTTTGTATAGTCTATGGGACTTAACTACGGGGTCATCAGTCCCTAAACTTATAAAGTACTTATGAACTACTTACGAACTAGGACGGCACAAATATCCATGCCCGAGGCGGGATTCGAACCCCCGACCGTAGTCTCCTCGGCCACCGCGGCCGGCTAAAATTAATCATCAGCGATCTTGGCATTAATATTTTTTGAACGTATCATAATTGGATAGCCTCCTGTAATATACACAAACTCAAAAACTGAAAGCACGGAGAATACGTCTGGCAGGCCACATAGCTAGGAGACCAGACACCTCACGGGCAAAAGCTGATCTTATGGGAAGACCTGATGGTACCCGTCCAACTGGAACACCCAGAAAGCGATGGGAGGATGAACTACAAAAAGATCTTTGTCAGCTAGGAATCCATGACAACTGGATGCAAAGTGCACAAGATCGTTATTAATGGAGGAGCAATGTGAGGTCGGCGCATGATCCGCAGGGTCCTCGATTGCTGGTTTGTGTGATTGATTGAATGATTAGGTTACGGTAGTAGCACTAAAAGTTGGCCTTTGCTATCGCCTTTTGACAGCTCGAAATTTAAATGAAAACAACGTCTCAACCGTTCATCTGACACGAAAATGGGATAAACGAGTTTGTAGAAGAGAAAATTCTCTACAACTTTGCCCTCTTATTTTTTTCGTATTTCGCATTGTTTCACAGATATTTACAAGAATAACGGCGATTTGGCACTGGCTGTCTGTCTCTCTGTAACGTGTTCCCACTTATCAGGTCGCCCCGTTCAACCGATCGACGCCAAATTTTACAAACGTAATTATTGGCCTCCAGCGATCAGAGCTTCCCTTCTCCAAATGTTTTGGAGAAAAGAAAGGTTAGTAACACTAACAATAGGGCGTTTTTCATGCTTTTTGACAGCAGGAAATTTAACTGAAAATTACGCCTTAACAGTGTGTGCGCCATAGACAGCTGCTCCTACTGCAGATTCGGCTAACACACGTATGCATTTATTTTGCAGCCCGCGCTCTATCTGCTGGGAGGTAGGCTACCCTCCTTGCAGCGCTGCGCTGCGCGGCGGCCAGGCAGGCAGGCACTGACTAATGGATGAGCACGACGCCTCACGCAGCCGCGAGAGAACGCCCTGCCCCTGCCCTCCTAAGTTTACTCTCGCCCTGCGAATATTTCAGGGGCCTAAAGGCCCGTGCTCGTCAGCCCTTAATCTCCTACAACTGCAAGTAATCCGTGTCTCGAAATTTAACCGGATAACGCCGGAGGCCCGGGCTTTAATGGCCACGGGCGTAATCCTCATTACAGGGGGGACTGCTGGACAAAGAACACCGGAAGAACAGAGCGCAGTGTTCTGGCGAAGGATAGCCCAAGCGGCCACAAAGGAGACGAGGTGAGGTTCCGTCTGTTGACCTGGTGCCACATATAGCAATCAAGTTGATTGGAGTACGTAAAAAAATTTTCACTCAATTTTACTTCTCATTCAGCCTTGAAGCATATTTTGTTATAGAAACGTAAGCTGTAATTCTGTAGAAGACAAATTTATGTATCGTTTTGTATCATTTTATTAATCGATATAACATGCTGAAGTAATTTGTCTATCTCTGTTGTAATCCAAAGACTGTAGGTTGTATCTTTGGAGTGTGTCTTGCGCTCGCCAAGTCCCCACCACGATGTAGTGGAGAAGCGAGGCAACTGTCCCCGAATTGAAGCAGCTGATCGTCGCAATTTGCAGGGAATAATCCTAGTACTGGGGTTGTGATTTGAAGTATGTGAGACGCAACAAGAACTTAATAAAGCACAAAATAGACGTATATCTGTTTTAAACAAGTTACTGATTGTTGCAGTCTGCTTAAAAAGTATTCTTAAATGAATGAAGTTTCCTAATTTTCGAAATAAGTCTGCATAGAGACACGATATTTATGAAGGTAAGGCTCTTTTTTGAGAAGGTGTCAATTTGTCTGTCAATGAGAGTAGGAAGTAGTTTGTTCGTAAGTTCAGTGAAGTTCATAGTAGAGATTTTCTTAGTGTTAATGAAAGTTCACATTATTAGGTCACTTAATGTTAGTAACAGTTAAAATTAAAGTGATATGTTTGATGAGAAGAGAAAGAGATTACATAATGACAAAAATATTTGCAGTGTATGATAATTTGAAAACATTACCACATTTGAAGGACATTTTTATATCATTCAATCACTATTGTAATTGTTGTAGAGATAGGCTCATTATTCAAGTGCAGTGGTTTTGGTAATCCATTACTCGTAAATATATTTATTTGAAATCAGCCGGCCGCGGTGACCGAGGGGACTGAGGCGCTTCAGTCACGGTCTGCACGGCCACTACGGCCGGGGGTTCGAATCCCCCCTCGGGCATGGGTATTTGTGCCGTCCTTAGTCTTAAGTAGTTCATAAGTAGTTTGTAAGTTTAGGGACTGATGACCACGTAGTTTTAAGTCCGATAAGCTATACAAACATTTGAACATTTTTTTTTGAAATCATATTTATTCAAGTGACAAAAGTATTACAGTAGTAGCACGCTGATTGATTGACTTCCGCAGTCGAATTGTGTACGTATAGTCTGACCACGAGTTTTGATGCTTGTTAGCAAATCTGAAGATTTCATTTGCTCACACACGTGATTAATTGTGTAGACAAATTACGAGTTTAATTACAGTTGATTTATTAGCTACTGTACAATTAAAAGTGTTTCAATTGCGCATAAAACAAAACCAGATACACATAAGATTGCTGCATTCCATGGCAGTTGTAATTTGTTCTAACAGAGCAGAGGAAGGTACTAAGTCTCATTGCTTAGTCAAGTTAGTTTGTAGCCAAAGTCACAACAGAAAATTTATTTGTGACACTATATTGTTCCGACACACACACACACACACACACACACACACACAAACAAAGACAGACACACACACACACACACACACACACACACACACACATTAGTTTGCAATAACCGTCCAAACACATACTACTTTTAATGTCTAACGTTGGTGTCAATCAGTGTTTTCAACCTCTCGAAATAGAAATATTGTGGCGATCCTGCCCCCTCCCTGCTCACAAACCGTAACAGAACTTATGTTACCTCAAAGGAAAGAAATTTAATTTTCTGTCTTGCTTCAGCTTTCTTTTAAATTGTTGGACGAATTTTTTTGTGTACATTTCGGAATGGAACAAATTATCCTATTTTTACATGATTCCCGAAAGAAAAATGTATTTTCATTTAAAACTTCCGGGCTGATAAGGCGTTGATCGATTTATAAAACTTTCCCCTAACGTTTCATCTTCGGCTGCGGAAGACATCTTCAGAGGTAGAGTGGCGAACTGCGATGAGAACTTGAGGGAGCGCCGTATATATAGGCAATGTAGAGGGCACAACAAGACATCACGTGATGTCGGCTACGACACTATCACTGGTATTGCCAACATTCTTGGCAGAGAAGAATCGATTGTCATTCCGCTGGTGTAAAGCAGAAGTCCAAATTCTGTCTAATTTAACAGCTTCCTCTTTCCCGTTAAAATTATTGCGATGTTTATATATCTCGATTGCTTCTCTATATGTGCGCGCATGATAGTGTGAAGTTTTTGAGATGACACTAGTCTCATTAAATTTAATTTCATGGTTGCCTTCTTGGTATACATGTTCCGCTACGGCCGATTTCTCCGTGTGCCCCAGGCGGCAATTCCTTTTATGTTCGAGCAGACGTGTATTGACGCTTCTTTTAGTAGTTCCAATGTAGACTGAACCACAGCTGCAGAGAATTTTATATACACCTGGTGTATTCAGCGGATGTCGTGCATCTTTTGCAGATCTTATATACACCAGGTGTATATATAATTCCCTGCAGCTGTGATTCAGTCTACATTGTAACTACTAAAAGAAGCGTCAATACTCGTCTGGCCGAACATAAAAGGAATTGCCGCCTGGGGCACACGGAGAAATCGGCCGTAGCGGAACATGTATACCAAGAAGGCAACCATGAAATTAAATTTAATGAGACTAGTGTCATCTCAAAAACTTCACACTATCATGCGCGCACATATAGAGAAGCAATCGAGATATATAAACATCGCAATAATTTTAACGGGAAAGAGGAAGCTGTTAAATTGGACAGAATTTGAACTTCTGCTTTACACCAGCGGAATGACAATCGATTCTTCTCTGCCAAGAATGTTGGCAATACCAGAGATAGTGTCGTAGCCGACATCAAGTGATGTCTTGTGGTGCCCTCTACATTGCCTATATATACGGTGCTCCCTCAAGTTCTCATCGCAGTTCGCCACTCTACCTCTGAAGATGTCTTCCGCAGCCGAAGATGAAACGTTAGGGGAAAGTTTTATAAATCGACCACGGCTTATCAGCCCGGAAGTTTTAAATGAAGTTGACGCCGGCCGTGAAAGTTTACATTGAAAAATGTATTTTGCTTAATGAGTGTTCCGCGTTTCAGGCAAGACTCACAAGGGGACGACACGGGTGTCGCATTTTACAATTTCTTCATATTTATGGTACGTGAAGTTGAGAACTCAAATAACAGTCAATCAAAAGCATTCGATGCAACTCTCAACAATTTTGGAGAAAATGGACTTTGATGTTTTCCAAAGTACGCGTAAGTACCAATAACTGAAACTGCTGTGCCATCTGTCGGTGTGGCTCAGGTGGTGGCGTTATGGCCTCACAACCATAGAGTCGCTGGTTCGAATCCCGCTGTGTCATAATTTTTCGTTTTCGACTTGAATTATATAAAACATTTTGAGGTCTCTAATTCCATGCGCTCTGTCAGTTTTTGTTTATGTGTATGTAGACGTCCTGAACACCTTGTCGTCACCTAAAACGATGGTTGAGTAGGTTAGCTGCTTGGAAAGCGATTAGTGGCTATGCCGCAGAATTCAGTAACACTGATGTATTGTTTCGACACTCGCGTTTCTGAAAACTGCCTACAAATTGCTTAGTACTGTACTGTACAATTACCTGTTAAAAATTCTGGAAAATTTGTATTGCATGTTTGAAACAATGAAAAATACGTAACATGAGCTTGAAAACACGCTGCCAGAGATCGAAATTAGACTTCATATCTCATGAACTATATGTCGAACTGTGATGTAATATCGAAGGAACATTCAGTGGTATGTATGTGTACTGTCTGTGAATTTTTTTTTTTTTTTTTTTTTTTTTTTTTTTTTTTTTTGGTGATCATTCTGAATCATGGAATGGAAAACTTGTGGAATCCGACCTCGGGGAAGATCAGTTTGGATTTAGGAGAAATGTAGGAACACGGGAGGCAATACTCACATTACGGCTTATCTTAGAAGATATGCTAAGGAAAAGGAAACCTAAGTTTTTAGCGTTTGAGATTTGGAGAAAGCTTTTGACAATGTCGACTGGAATACACTATTTCAAATTCTGAACGTAGCAGGGGTAAAATATAGGGAGGGAAGAGTTACATTCAACCAATACAAAAACCAGACAGCGATTATTAGAGTCGAAGGGCAAAATAGGGACGCAGAGGTTGGGAAGGGAGTAAGGCAGGGTTGTAGCCTTTCCCTGATGTTGTTTAATCTGTACAATGAGCAGGCAGTGAAGGAATGGAAGGAGAAATTAGGAAAGGGCATTAAAGAGCAGGGAGAAGAAATAAAAATATTGCGGTTTGCCGATGACATAGTAATTCTGTCAGAGACCGCAAAAGATCTGGAATGACGACCGCGGTGGCCGCGGGGACTGAGGCGCTTCAGTCACGGTCTGCACGGCCACTACGGTCGGGGGTTCGAATCCCCCCTCGGGCATGAATATTTGTGCCGTCCTAGTTCGTAAGTAGTTCATAAGTAGTTTGTAAGTTTAGGGACTGATGACCCCGTAGTTAAGTCCCATAGACTATACAAACATTTGAACATTTTAGATCTGGAATAGCAGTTGAATGGGATGGAGAGTGTCTTGAAAGGAAGATATAAGATGAACATTAACAAGAGTAAAACGAAAATAATGGAATGGAATGTCAGAAAATCAGGCGATACTGAATGAATTAGATTACGTAATGAGACAATAAAAGTAGTAGATGAATTTTGTTATTTGGGTAGCAAGATAACTTCTGATGGCGGAAGTAAAGAAGATATAAAATGCAGAATGGCTGTGGGAAGAAAAGCGTTTCTAAAAAAGCGAAACTTGTAGACATCCAATATTAATTTAAATGTTAGAAAGTCCTTTCTGAAAGCATTTGTCTGGAGTGTAGCATTGTATGAGAGTGAAACGTGGACGATAAGGAGTTCAGATAAAAAGATGATAGAAGCTTTTGAAATGTGGTGCTACAGATGAATGATGAAAATTAGATGGGTAGATCACGTAACTAATGAGGAGGTGTTTAACCGAATCAGGGAGAAAAGGAGATTCTGGCACATCCTAAGAGAAGGGATAGATTGGTTGGGCACATTCTGAGGCATCAAGGAATTGTCAACTTAGCATTAGAAGGAAGCGTGTGGGGTAAAAATCGTATAGGGAGACCGAGAGACGAATACAGTAAGCAGATTCAAAAGAATGTAGGTTGCCGAATGTATTCTCAGACGAAGAGACTGGCACAGGACAGGGTAGCGTGGAGAGCTGCATCAAACCCGTCTACGGACTGAAGATCACAACAACAACAACGATCATTCTGATATAAGTAAAGACCCACACGATGATTATTGCTCTAATAGTTCGGGTTCGATTCCCGGCCACATCACAAATTTTAATTCAATGCTTCACCTTTATAATTAATGCTTTTTACACTGTACCTCACGATAGTCTTTCAATCAAACTGCGTGCTTATGCAATATCGCCACAGTTTGCTATTGATTCGTAATTATCTGTTAGAAAGGACACAGTAAGTTGTAACTGACGGAAAGTCATCGATTAGTACTCTGATTTCACCAGTAAATGTTACCCACGACACCGGCTGCCGGCGGATGGCGTGTCAAAGCACTAGCTTGTATTAACGAATTCAGTTAAGGAAGAGTTTGCTTTGCCGAACACCACGAATCGGCTTTCGTACAACTGGCTATGAAATTTTTAGGCAGCAGAGAGACTTTCCGGCAGGGTGTTCTTGAGGGGGTCTTACAATTTCATGTGTCTTGATGACTCACTTGCTCCCGTGCGTGATATGTCAAAGTGGAAGCTTACATGAATATTCCGACCACTGCCTTGCTGCCTAGTATCGAACGGGAATAAGAATTGTGTCTTTCAACATGAAAGAGGGCTAGTTCCTAGTGTTTAGTATACAAGGCAGCCAGGTCAGGACCAAAACCTTACCAGATACGGTAAGGTTGCTCATATCTGTGAACTACCTTTAACGGTAACGATAACGCCACATCACTTATCATCTACAGCGAGACTGGCCCTCTCTGTAGCTATATCTAAGCTACCATAAACTCCCATGAAGTCATGTGGTCTTCCCAAAGCTTTGCTCCATTTTAAGCAAAAACACGTCTTCGACGCAACTCATTATTTGTGGCAGAACATCAACTGTACTACTCCCTATACAGTGGTATAATTTTTCTGCTAAATTCAGTAATACGAGGGTTGGAACTTATATAGTGGCAACACTGATGTGGAGACATAGTGCAGTGCAATCGACTATTGTCGCTGATAGCAAACGTTGTTGACATACCTGCCTTACCTCCGTGTGAATGGATTCGCCCGTCCTACGTCTCCGGTCTGCGCGCAAAGGAGGGAAACACAGTCACTTGTGAGCGAACGGTCTAACCTGACGGTGTCACTATCTTTTCGAAAAGGAACAATGGAGACCGTCAATGCACAGTAGTACTGCTCGTTTTTGGAGCATCACCTGCGATCAACTTTGCGAAAGAACCGGAAACACTTTCTGCGCAAACCCACCCATTATTCTGCACGACAATGCGCGGGAGCATATAGCGCAAACTGTGGCTGTTCTGTTTGGTCGATGGGACTGAGAAGTACTGTATCATCCTCCATACTCTCCTGACTTAAGGGGAGACGATGACAGAAATAATGAAAAATTTAATTTTTTTAAATTTGTTTATTTGTTAGTAAATATAATTGATATTATTATCCCAAATATTTTCCTTGAAATTCGAACTACAAATGGCATTTAAAAAAAAAAAAAAAAAAAAAAAAAAAAAAAAAAAAAAAAAAAAAAAAAAAAAACCTAAGCAGCGTAATGCGCCAAGCCCACTTTTCAATGTACCAAATGGAGGAAACAATTTATTGCAGAATTTGGCCTGTGAACCTATAAAATAAAGCTTTAGAAGGCTGTGATTTTTTGTATACATAACAGCAGTGTTGTAAAGAAGGCTGTGGGGCCATTTTATGGTTCAATCAGTGTGGTACAGCAGAGGCTGTGGAGTGTTGTAAACAAGTTTTGTGTTGTTCAGTGGAATTCGTGTGACGCTTGATCTATTGTGCCATTCTTTGGTGCAATCTGTTGATCCCTTTTTACAATGCCTAACCCGGGTAAAGTATTTAAAAATATAGTAAGTCCCATATTTCTAATATAAAGCGAAAAACTGACACTGAGGTTAGGGTCGGGCCTGAAGACGCAAACATTAGCTTGTCTCCAAGTGCATCTAAAGTAAAACTTGGGACAGGGATTGTGTCAGAAGAAACAAATTATGAGAGAAATACAGGTTAAGAATTTTGGCCCTTGAAATGGTGGCAAAAACACTTAGAAAAGTCTGCAAGTGCTCTGTTTGTGGAGTAAATGTGGATTTGGTTGATGATGGAAACAGAGAAGGTTTGGTTTGCACACTGCACATTTTGTGTCAAAACTGTGATGCTAACACACCATTGAAGACATCAAAGGTCAGTAACAGAATCTATGAACCCAATATGAGATTTGCTTATAGACTAAGATGTATAGAGATTGGAAGAAATGGTGGAAATTTATGTGGTATTATGAACATGCCTGGTCCTCTCCTAAAATTTTCTGCAATGAATACTGCTCTCCTCAATGCAGTTGCAGAAGTAAGTGAAGAGAGCATGAAAATCGAAGTCCTGCGGGCAATTCAAGAAAATTGCGAAGCAACTAAAAGCAACGATATAGCAGTTTCCTGTGTCAGATCCTGGATGAAGAGGGGGCATACTTCACTGTATGGAGTTTCAACAATCATTAGTGTCGAAACTGGAAAAGCATTAGATTTAGAGGTGATGTCTAAATATTGTTCTGCATGTTCCTTGCACAAGAAATATATTGATGCAGGCAAAGAAAGAGAATGGTAAGAAGCTCATAAAGCTGTTTGTAGCAGAAATTATGCAGGCTCCAGTGGTGGGACGGAAGCTGCAGGCATGAAACTCATTTTCCATAGATCTCTGCAAAAGTATGAAGTAGATACGTACAGTATTTAGGAGATGGAGACTCTAGTGCTTTCAAGAACGTGGTTGAAAGTCACCCCTATGGAAAAGACTGCACTATTGAGAAACTGAAGTGCTTAGGTCATATTCAGAAGAGGATGGCTGGACGACTCCGAAGACTTGCTGCAGACAATAAAGGCAAGCTACTAGAGGATGGGATGCCACTGGGAGGTAACAACAGACTAACAAAGAAGAGAACTGACAGCCTTTAAGTTTATTATGGTGCTGCAGTTACAAGTAACCTCACAAGCTTGGACAGTATGAGGAAAGCAGTACGAGGAATTTGGTTTCATTACTTGTTGACAGACACGAAACCTCAACGTGGCCTCTGTTCTAATGAATGGTGCAAATTTTTGAAAAGCAAGGAAAGTGGGGAAGCTTACACCCATAAAAATAACCTTCCTTATGAGTTTTCAATGGCGATTAAACCAGAGCACTGGCTTCACCAGAACTACTGGAAAATGTCTGCATGGGGAAACACAGAAAGCAAGCGAAAGTTTCAATGCACTTATTTGGAAAAGAAGTCCAAAGACTGTGTTTGTTTGCAATTTGGTGGTGAAGATTTCTGCTTTGGAAGCTGCAGCAGTGTTTAACGATGGAAATGTGGCAAGACTTCACATCCTCAACAAGTTGGGCTTTACACCTGGAGTCTTCACTGAGCAGATACTGCACATCATCGATAAGCAAAGAATCGGGAAGGCGGAGACTTCAGTCCAGAATATACAAAACAATCGCTAGGCAGAGGAGCAGAGAAGCTGAGAGAAACTACTTGATGGATTGCATTGAAATTTGGCACATCTATTCTTTTACCTTGTAGAAATATTTAAGTGGAACAAAATTTTAATCGAGATATTATACACAGTTTTGTGGTTGATAATATATTGAAAAGTTTGCTTGTAAAAAATGTTCGAATCCAAAATATCACAGAAAATAATAAGGCAATAAAAAAATTCAAAATTATTTCACTGCATTCGATTGTTATTAAAAATTCTGAATTAAAAAAAATATCTCTATACATAAGTGTGCAAAATTTCAATGAGATTTAACAAAAAACGCAAAGATATGGATTTACAAAAATATCAGTGCAAGACTGCCACCGTCTCTACTTAAGTCCTTGTGACATTTATTTGATTCCGAAGATGAAGGAACCACTTCGTGGCATTCGCTTCCGAACTGTTCCAGAGATTCGACAGGCAGCAGACCGCTTCAACAGAACAGGCCCTGTTAACGGTATACTACGCCTTCCACATCGCTGGCAACGGGTTCTACACAATGCTGGTAAGCACTTTGAAGGACAGTAACAGGTGCGAACATGTAACTCTTTTGTATCAGTTGTGAATAAATAGCGGCCGCGGTGGCCGAGGTGACTGAGGCGCTCCAGTCACGGTCAGCACGGCCACTACGGTCGGGGGTTCGAATCCCCCCTCGGGCATGGATATTTGTGCCGTCCTAGATCGTAAGTAGTTCATAAGTAGTTTGTAAGTTTAGTGACTGATGACCCCGTAGTTAAGTCCCATAAGCTTAACAAACATTTGAACATTTTTTTTTGTGAATAAATAGTTGCCACTATTTAAGTTTCAATGCTCGTATATGGGGAATACGTCAGGTTGGAACAAAGAAAAAAGGCCGGACGAGTGGATACCATTGGACGTCCGTAAGGCGCACACCATGTGAACGTCCGCCACGTGATACACACCAGCAGAGAGTGTAGTGCGGCCTGTGTTAATGTGAGTGGACCATTGGAAACGGGACAGTGGTACTAGCAGTGTAGCAGCGCTGTTAGTTATGGAAAGTTACGCGACAATAAAGTCGTGTAAACGGTGTTGTCAGTTGTTTGCTGAGACGTTCAACGGTATCAAAGTGCCAGCAAAACAGTGCTATGCAATCTTAGTGCGAAAACGGCATCAAGCAGCATGTGTTATGAACAAGTAAAAATAAAAATTGCGAGACGTTCCAGCACACCGGATACTGTGGAATGGTTTGCACTAGAAAACGCGGCATTCCTACACAACAACCCGGTGTCTGTCCCGAGAGATCGGTGTATCACATCCATCATGCGGATGACACTCTTGCTGGGCCTGTACATGCATCCCTATCCAGTGTCTGTTGTTGAGGTATTAAAACCAGTTGGAATAATTTCATTTTCTTTCCAGTCCCTACCTACCCTTCTTTCTTTATCGACGTCTAATAAACTTTTCGCAAAGGAAGAGGGGGGACAAGTTTATTCGCACAGACTCTGTAGAATATATAGGTATCTAATCTGATGTCTTCCAGTACTTAGTGATTGTACTTACTTATCAATTTATTTATCAGTTCTTATTATGGTGACATAACTTAAAATTCTGGGTTAGAAGGACAAGATTGCAATATTCATTCGTCAGCCGTAGATTTATCTGCAATCTTGGCTTTGTAACAATTAATTTGAAGTTATATCAGCGAAACATGTTGAGATCCAAATAGATCATATATATGCAGTCGTTCTTGTTGTAAAAGACTGCTTTATATTGCA
The DNA here is from genome assembly GCA_026315105.1 of Locusta migratoria. Taxonomy (NCBI): domain Eukaryota; kingdom Metazoa; phylum Arthropoda; class Insecta; order Orthoptera; family Acrididae; genus Locusta; species Locusta migratoria. Next base: position 164,136,489 of record CM048746.1, read on the forward strand.
CTAGCTGAAAACCCGACGTTGCCAGGGTATTTATTTATTTATTCCTGCCATTTTTCAGGTATATATTCATTTGTATAAGGACTGTAGGTCTGTATAATCTCTTGTGATAAAGGAGTAATAGATTAAAACTTGGTGCATGATGGGAAGGTTTTTCATGAACGTTATTGTTTTGTGTGCTCATATCTCATGAATTACTTGTACTGTGATACAATTTAGAAGGTACACTCAAATATATGAGTGTATTCTGTCTGTTTAATTTCCTGCGGCTACAATTATAAATTGTAACGTCATACCGAAAGCCGTAGTTTTAGTCCATGAACAGCGGAACGTTACTGTTTACGTGCTCATATCTCATGAACTACGTGTCGGAATGTGGTACAATTTAGAAGATACATTCAACTATATATGCGTATACTGTCTGTAAAATTTCCTGTCGCTACAATTTGTAGTGTTCAAATTATAAATTTTAACGTCGTACCAAGAGCCGTAGCTTTACGCCATAAACAGCGGAAAAGTAGTAAGCGAGAAACTTTTTTCCTTTGATCATTTTACTATGCTTGCCAGCGATAAAAAGTTTAATAAAGGTTTGAAATTATGTTTAAAGTTTGTTGCAAGTCGTTAAGTACTGTCATTCTCATACAGTGCATTTCGAAAGTCTCACCGCATTATATGGCATTTTTTTGCGATTTCTATTGGTTAAGACGTAATTTCTTTTGAACCATGTGCCGTATGTGATTCTTAACTATGCATAAATTGTTACCTCACGGTAAGGAATGTGTGTACCAAATTTGGTTGAAATCGGTCCAGTGGTTTAGGAGAAAATGAGCAGCATTGTCGCAAAATGCAGCAGTTTTTCGCGTATCTCATTGTTTATGACGTTATATCCCGTGAACTATATATCGTACGTGATTCTTACACTTACGGCGACCGTCCTCATGGATTGAAGCTTCCGTGTACAAAATTTCATACAGATTGGAACAAAATTGTAGATTTGTATGCAACACGTACAAACATACGGACACTCTGCTTTATATATTAGATATCTAGAGTTCGGAAAATGACTTGCCATTATGCATATACCTGTTGTTTATCAGTATGTTACGTATGCTGTGTAATACACTTTCACCGATTACATTAGAAGCCTGTGATGACAATGCCAGGCCACTTTAGTTATTGTTTTACCCGACTTTGTACGGCTACGTCAAATGCCAAGTTGCACTTTTCTCTGTATCAACTCTATCCACCTGTTTTGACGTTTACATCTAAGTCTGTTATCCGCAGAGCACCTTCCGGTGTATGCATGTACGGTCCTTTACCATTTTATCCTTCTTCGTTCCAGTGACGAACGGTGTGTAGTAGAAACAGCTGTCTATAAATATCTCACTTGAATATAATACACTCCTGGCCATAAAAATTGCTACACCACGAAGATGACGTGCTACAGACGCGAAATTTAACCAACAGGAAGAAGATGCTGTGATATGCAAATGATTAGCTTTTCAGAGCATTCACACAAACTTCTGACACGAGGAAAGTTTCCAACCGATTTCTCATACACAAACAGCAGTTGACCGGCGTTACCTGGTGAAACGTTGTTTTGATACCTCGTGTAAGGAGGAGAAATGCTTACCGTCACGTTTCAGACTTTGATAAAGGTCGGATTGTAGCCTATCGCGATTGCGGTTCATCGTATTGAAACATTGCTGATCCCGTTGGTCGCGATCCAATGACTGTTAGCAGAAAATGGAATCGACGCGTTCAGGAGGTACGGAACGCCGTGCTGGATCCCAAAGGCCTCGTATCACTAGCAGTCGAGATGACAGGCATCTTATCCGAATGGCTGTAACGGATCGTTCAGCCACGTCTCGATCCCTGAGACAACAGATGGGGACGTTCGCAAGACAACAACCATCTGCACGAACAGTTCGACGACGTTTGCAGCAGCATGGACTATCAGCTCGGAGAACATGGCGCTGCGTCACAGACAGGAGCGCCTGCGATGGTGTACGCAACGACGAACCCGGGTGCACGAATGGCACAACGTCATTTTTTCGTATGAAACCAGGTTCAGGATTATGATAGTCCCATCCGTGTTTGGCGACATCGCGGTGAACGCACATTGGAAGCGTGTATTCGTCATCGCCATACTGGCATATCACTCACCATGCTGGTATGGGGTGCCATTGGTTACACGTCTCGGTCACCTTTTGTTCGCATCGATGGCACTTTGAACAGTGGCCGTTACATTTCAGATGTGTCACGACCTGTGGCTCTACCCTTCATTCGATCCCTGCGAAACCCTACATTTCAGCAGGATAATGCACGACCACATGTTGCAGATCCTGTGCGGGCCTATCTGGATACGGAAAATGTTCGACTGCTGCCCTGGCTAGCATATTCTCCAGATCTCTCACCAACTGAAAACGTCTGGTCAAGGGTGGCCGAGCGACTGGCTCGTCACAATACGCCAGTCACTACTCTTGATGAACTGTGGTATCGTGTTGAAGCTGGTGTACACACCATCCAGGCTCTGTTTGACTCAGTGCCCAGGCGTATCAAGGAAGTTATTACGGCCAGATTTGGTTGTTATGGGTACTGATTTCTCAGGATCTATGCACCCAAATTGCGTGAAAATGTAATCACATGTCAGTTCTACTATAATATATTTGTCCAGTGAATACCCGTTTATCTTCTGCATTTCTTCCAGGTGTAGCAATTTTAATGAGTAGTAGTGTATCTCCGGTTGTTCCGTCGTGGTCATTTGGGGAGAGAAACGTGTGAGGAAGTAATGTGTGGCTGTTGCAGTAAGACACAGTCTGTGAAACCCGGTGGTAGCCGCCTGTCTGACGCACAGTTGCTGTGTGTGCACTTTATCCGCGTCCGCCCAGCTGACGTAAGCGCGCCGCACTCTGCGCAGGAACGCCAGATCTCGGCTCTGGAATGCCGTCCCGTGCCGCGTCGCCTCTGCCTATCTTATGACCAGCGCTGTTGTCGTGTCCTAACTTAGGAGAGAGGAAAGGGGGTGGTATGCTAGTATGGAATTCCCGAGCGGAAAGGAGCGACTGCCGAATGACAAGTAACAGGCATCTACGGGAGACGCGGATTTTGGGATTCGATAGCTTGTTGCGGAGACATTGGGAACGCATAGGCAATTGGAAAATATATTTCTTTCTCACGTCTGCTACTACTACACTGAGGCTAATCATTAAAAAAAGCAAAATGAAACATATGTTGCCACAACAGAAGTAGTGTCTACGTTCCCTGGAGAAGAACCTGATACAGCTACCCTTCCTTGCAGCATTCCTGCGAGAAACAGACTGTCGTGGAGCTTACCCGACGCTCTTGGCGAACGACAGGGAACCGGCGCCCAACTCTTATAACTGACAACTCCTTGCCCGATCGAAAAACGAAGGGTTTTACAGGCTAGTGAGAGCGCACTATTTTTCCCTATTATGCGGTACCTAACAAATTCCTTTTGGCCACTGTTATGTTCAACCGATCTAATTTGTGGCTTACCACCTCTCCGAGTATTCTAATGAACCACGTCTCAGTCCTGTCCCCACTGCTATTCCCTGGATAGGAATGTGACTTGTTTTTGCACTAACAAGGATCATTTCAGGATGCTTGAAGCCAACAGCAGTGCAGAAATTGTATCCAATTGTGGGAATAGCCCCACCCAATATCCGAAGGGCCATTGCTGCAGACAATGAAAGAACAAAGCAGGGGACTGACCACAGACATCCTCTGTATGATCACCAGGCAGCAAGACACCGCCTTAAATCCCGCAAGAGTTTCCTTGCTAAGACTGCGCCACTAGAGGGAGCACCAGAGGCAAATCGTCTCGCAACATGGAAGAACTCACTGCCCGCAGACGTACCGCCGAAGGAAGAAATAACTCCTGGCGCAAACCTACAATACCTGTCTGGAGGTCCCTCAACCGCCTATAAGAGTGGGCGTCCCCCGATGGAAGAGCAACCTGAAGAAATGGGGAATCCTTCCAGCGAACGCAGACACATCTTGCGTCTGTGAGGCTGATGAAGATGCAAGTCTCACGGAAATGTATGACTACCAAACTCCATACTTAGTAGCAACATTGTTCAGCTGAAAGGCAAACGTCAGGGTGCTACCCAGTATGGCCAACAACAACAATGTTTTACGTCAGTTGGCCACGCCTTACGTCCTCTCCAGAGTGGGGAGCTGCTAACTGGCTGTTTTCCTCCTTTACCCTCTCAGTCTAGACTCGTGAAACCACCGACGTTACTATTCTGAGGGACTGGTATCAACTTCTCTACGTACGTACCTTACGATGTGCCTGTTGGCAACCAAGTACTGATGTAACATCTTACAACAGCGTCTACACGCTATATGGAATTACCTTGCTATTCTCCGAAAGGGAACCCTCTACCCTGGGACGGTGGCTGAGAGCATCTGCAGTTCACAAGAAGATTTCTTTACGTTCTTCGTTTCTGTGTCCATAGTTATGAATGGCAGTGTTTGTCCGTCTACGCAACTGCAAATAAAATGCGATTTTTCTCACCAGACGCTTTTCATTTTTAATGACAGTAAAACATCTTCAGTGGTCTGTAATAACAAAAATCTGCAGTTTGTTTTGCTGTTAGATGGAAAACAGTTCGTTAGCGGACATTTTCTTTCTTTTTTCTGTTTGTTTTATGATAAATTGTTTTACAGTATATTTAATTTTGATGTAAGCTGAATTGAATAGTGGCAAAATTATAGTTTTGTGAAATGGGAAAGGGTGTATTTTTTATTTTATTTTATTATTTTTTTCTATTCGGGGAGAAATTTGACAGTTGCTTTTATTAAATAATTAAGGTGCTGTGTATCCATTGTGAAGAAGTAAGAGTGATATTGAAACTTCTGGGTGGTGGTAATGCAAGTAGTGTGTTTGAGTGTGTGCGCGTGTGCGTGTGTGTTGTTCTTAGCGTAAGTTAGTTTATATAAATTGTAAGTCTAGGGAACGATGATCTCAGCAATTTGGTCCGTTACCTTAAAAATAAAAGCACTTTTATGAAGAGAGGTTGCAAGGCGAATAATCGTGGTAGGATGATGTGGTATGGAACTGGAATTAATTTTATACTACAGGTAGTGGTCATTACTGCCACCATATAAGTCGCCCTACGGCGACAATTACGGCAGACGAAAGAACCCCAACCACACTGCCACCTTGATAAACAGTGACGTAGTGAAGGCCACCGGGAGGCAAAAAACAGACTATAAGGAACAGACGCCACAACATCAGCCCGTATTCTGGATGGCCACGGAGGAGTAATAGAAGAAAGCAAACGGAAAGCTGAAGTTCTAAATTTAAGAAATCTTTCACGCAGGAGGACCACACAAATGTACTATCATTTTATCAACGTACCAATTCCGAAATGGAGGACATAGTAATAGGTATTTCCAGTGTAGAGAAGCAACAGAGAGAGCTAAATACGAAAAAGTCTCCTGGTACGAATGTATTACAAACAGTATTCTGAGGCATTGTCCCCTTACTTAGCTTGCATTTTTCGCGAATCTCCAATTCAGCGCAAAGTTCTTAGTGATTGGGAAAAAGCGCAGGCGACTCACGTTTATAAGAAAGGAAAGTGAACTGACCCACATAATTACAGGCCAATATCGTTGACATCAGTTTCCTGTTGAATTTTGTTTTGGAGCATATTCTCAGCAGGGGTTTAGGAATAATCGTTCATGTGAAACTCACCTTGTCTTTTTCTCACATGACATTTTTGCGAGCCATGGATGAAGGGCAACAGGCGGATTGTGTTTTTCTCGATTTAAAAAGGAATTTGACGCGGTGCCACACTGCAGACTGCTAACGAAGATACGAGCGACTTTGGTTTATTGGGAGAATTTTGGGAAAATGTACTTCATCTGTAAAGGAGACCGAGTATAAAACGCTTGTACGGCCACGTCTTGAGTATTGCTCAAGTGTTTGGGACCCATAGCAGATCAGTTTAAAGAAAGACATAAAAGCAGTTCAGAGCCGAGCAGCTAGGTTGGTTTGACCAATGTGCGAGTGTCACGGATATACTCCGGGAACTCAAATGGGGATCGCTGGAGGAAAGACGATGTTCTTTTCGAGTAATTCTATGGAGGATATTTAGAGGGTGTGTAGTACGATCATCCTGCCACCTACTTATATTTCGCGTAGTGATCACAAAGACAAGATAAGAGAGATAAGCTTCGTATGGAGGCATATAGGCATTCTTTTTCTCCTGTATTTTTTTTTTTTTTTTTTTTTTTTTGGTTGGGGGGGAGTGGAATAGGAAAGGAAATGCCTAGTAGTGGTACAGTGTACCCTCCGCCACGCACCTTAGGTGTATTGCGGAGTATGTATGTAGATGTAAGATTGTCCTGCACGATGCGGTGGGTCCAAAATCACCAAGAACAAGTAGCGGGTTAATAACGTTTCGGGCGGGTAACTGCAGCCATTGTCGCTCATGATGGGCAAGATCAAGGCTCCACAATACAGGGATAACATAGACCAAACCATCACTGAAGCGTTTCATCAGCATTTCTAGGATACATCAAGTTTATGGACAATTACTTCAGAGTCCATCGTTCAGGCATCGTAAACGATTTCATTAGTCGTGCCGTTATAGCACGAATGGATTAGCCTGCATCTTCCCCCGATAAGAATCAGTTCAACTTGCTAGGGGTAAACTGAAAACAGCTGCTACACCATATTGATACAGGAAACGAACCTAATTAGGGAATGGTGGGTACACCAATTAAATTAAAGATTAAAGGATTCCAAGTTCCAAAATTTTATTACGATTAGAATATATGAATACAAGGAGCCAGAAGAGCTTGCACTGAAGAAGGACTTACTCAAAACAATATTTCTTCAAATATTTGGCAATAACCATTTGCCCACTAATGGAGGACCAGAAGTGAAATATAGTTTGATAAGTCCAGAAATAAAAGACGTTTACAAATTTCAGGATTTCATAATAATGAAAGAGAACCCATAAAACATACACCCCAAGGAAATTACGCTTGTAAGCAGCAAAAAATGCGCTTTGGAATAGTTTCAGAACGTAAGGAGGGAGAGAAGTATTGGAGAGACAGCACCCTGTAAACACAAAGAAACACTAAACTTGAAGTCACGTCAAATGGCCTGGAGAGCCATACCAAGACATCAAACCACGGACGGGATGCGGTAACCCAGAGAATACTCCAGAAGCAATCTGCCACATTAACCGGAACAAATAAGTAACGTGGCAACGCAATTCAAGACACAAATCCATAAAATTGAATAATAATAAGATATGAAAATATAACAGTAAAACTCACTCATGTAAAAGACTTAAGGCTACATTCAACTTGACTAAAATTAGCCACCGGGAAGTCTCTGTTAAACAGTCCGCGCCACGCTTAACGGACGCAACTCAATAAGCCCGACAGTTCAACACAAATCTCTACTGTGGTGGGTCAGTACAAACATTCCGACATAAACTAATAAATACATAAGAATAGTGCACTATCACTCTGGTCTAAAGCCCTAGATAAACAGATATAAGTAGCCAAGAGTAAAACATGCCACTGCTTACATAAAATAATCTATATACATATAAATAAATGAATGTTTGTGTGTATGTCCTCTATGTGTTCGCAAACCATTCGATTCAATGAAACTTTGGTGAATTGTTCACCGTACGCCCACGACGTTCCTGGCCCAAAAACAAAAAAGCACGACACCTGGCTCAGGAGATATGACGTCATAAATAATGAGAGGCCACCGCGTGAGAATACCCAGATTTATGCGGCAATTATTGGAAAATGGGAGTACACACACACACACGCACACACACACAATGATGACACGCTACCGCTCGTAACAGTTTAGCTGTAGATGCCATAAAACTGTCGCATCAGGCATGACATTGTATCAAATAGAGTTAGCATTACAGATTTGAACGCTATTATTTATTTTTGTCTGCAAGTCTCCCTTAATTCTCTTGCATCCAAAATTAAGTAATCTGTTGTTTTTTTTTAACTCTGTCTATATAAAAGTGAAAGAACACTCACTCACTGACTAAACACGAAATCTCGAAAACTACTTCGCCTATGAAGCTGTAATCTGGTAGGTAGAAAACGTCAGTTAAGAAAGTGTTTTGTGATAGGTGGATGACGGAGCATAGTTCTCATACAGACTCACGAAATTTCGCACGCTTTATTTTCAAAACAAGAGGAAGGTCACCGTCTACCTTAAGTTTCAAACGGTTCATGGGGGAAGGTATGCTACTTTGCAACAAAAAAATGGATCCGTAAATATCTTGATCGCGCCATAACTAGAGAATAACACTGATTTCACAGATCCTCAGCACGGGGGGTGTATGGAATAAAACTGGAATATTTGAGAACAACAAAACGCGTTTTATAAAGTGACCCTGCGTCTCTATTGCACATAAATCTATAGTTTTGTTCTAATCTTTATGAATTTTGGCACACATGACCTTTAAACCAAAAGGAAGATCACTGGGTACATAAATGTTTGTATGGTACGTGACAGAGGGTACCTTGTAGAAAACTTTGTCGAGAGAGGGAAAGGTGGAAACGAACAGAGAGATGGGAGAGAAAGAGGTGGATGCAGAGAGGGGGGATGTGGACTACGAGAGTGTAGGATAAATTAAGACCAGGGCAACGCCGGGTTTGCAGCTAGTTATAGTATAAAACACGGCGGTGGCCGTAGATAATTCGACTGAGACAAATTAGGAACACTGCTGACGTTAAAGATCAAATGCTCAGGTGTTTGTAGAGCTCATGGGACTTAACTGCGGGGTCATCAGTCCCTAAACTTACAAACTACTTATGAACTAGCTAATACTAAAGACGGCACAAACATCCATGCTCGAGGGGACATTCGAACCCCCGACCGAAGTGCCCGTGCAGAACGTGACTGGCGCGCTGCAGACCGCTCGGCCAATGCGGCCGGCTGACGTTAAAGGTTGAGACACAATTACTGACCACACTCTGAATACTATACAAGCATCACAGTACCTGACAACCACAGCACCATTACCCGAAGGTGCCAATCAATATACATTATCCGGTCAAACAGTTAAACGTGAGTGGCCAAATTCAAACTGCAAAATCACATCAGCAGTTTCACATCGTGCAAGTTTTTAGATTAGACACAAAATACAACGCCAATGCACCTTGGCCACATAGCAGACACTTCTGTGAACATACAGTTTTGTTAAAGAATAGAACATGACAAAATATATACCGTCCACAGAACAAGCACTTAGGTTAAAACTGGTGCAACCACACCATGGCTGGAAGAACCCCACATTGCACACGCAATCGGAACCAAGCACTAACAGCCGCATAACAAGTACAGCTACGAGACAACAACAGCCCATTCATTCGAATGCTTATTGCCAGACTAGCATACACCAATTGCCACCGTTCTGCGGCGCGCCAGTCACGGTCTGCACGGCCGCTGCGGTCGGGGGTTCGAATCCCCTTGGGGCATTAATGTTTGTGCCGTCTTTAGTATTAGCTAGTTCATAAGTAGCTTGTAAGTTTAGGGTCTGTTAACCCTGTAGGTCCCATAAGCTCTACAAACATTTGAACATTTTTTAACCAATTGCCACACCAGAGCTCAGTTCTCCGCTCGAAGAAAACACCAAAGTTAAACTACGGTCTAACATTTACAGTCACGACACTGCCACAGATTTTTGTTATACGCTGCGACAGGAACGCTCCAAGCGACCGGAAAGCTACATTTCTGAATACCGTACGGGATCAGTGCGAATAGTGCCGGGTATATTGATTTTAACATACTTTTTACATTAGGGAACGTATGCAGTGCCATACATATAGGTAATAATTTAAAAATAGCTCCACATTTCTCGTCCTTCTCTGACAAGGTACGAAACGGTACCTTACAGGACAATTTCTTTACAATTATCTTGTAACATACAGACTTTAACTGAATCATTTCATTTTCTATTAAAAATAAAAAATGGCTCGGAAGCACCAGAATGACATTTAGCAGAGAGACGTCGCTTTTCTACGCAGGAATGTTAAGATTTCTTTCCAGTGAAATCGGTGTAACGTAGGAAACGTACAAAGAATGCAATAACTACAGTATTTAACGTACCAAATCAGCTACCACAGTTGTAGGTGAGGTGGAAATACAACGACAAAAACAATCAAACTGTATTCCAACAAAGTACACCCCAATTCCGTAATTGCCGGCCGCGGTGGCCGAGGAGACTGAGGCGCTCCAGTCACGGCCTGCACGACCGTAGCACGTACGCAACGCATATATTTTCGAAAACCGAATTATGTCTTCCGTTCCCCCTTTATGTTGTATTTTGTGTTGTGTTGGTCGTAACCTAACGTAAACACACGCGCAGTTGGAACCTGCCAAAACTATTTAGTTTCGTCAACGAGTTGCGCGAACGCCTGCTGCGCATGCGCATTGGCTAGTAGCTCAGTTTCATGAAACGTAGTGTCGTCGTGTAAACTAGCCTTAATGTTCTGTGAATATTCCTATAACATTAACATATCGCGCGAAGCCGTTCCCCGTCGGGGTTCGAATCCCCCCCTGGCATGGATGTTTGTGCTGTCTTTTAGTATATGTTATTTCACAAGTAGTTTGTAAGTTTAGGGACTGGTGACCCCGCAGTTAAGTCCCATAAGGTTTTTTGCGATACATGTCCTGCGAACTTTGCACGAACCGAGGACCTCAGTGACCAAACTGGATCTAGGCTGGAGAGGTCGACGAGGTGGAGAGAAAGGTACTGGATGGAACCAAAGGAAGAATTGGCACCAGGCTACAATGAGGACTGGACGGTTTGGCGGTCACTCAAACAAGTTACGCACCAACACTGCACGGTCAAGAGATAATCTTCTGAAGTGGGGTTATTCTACATCTGTGATTGTGGAGACGTGCAGACAACCCAACATATTTATAAGTGCCCTGAATGTCCTTCACATTGTACTTTAGACTACTTACTGTTGGCAACCCCAAATGCTGTCGACGTAGCCCACTTTTGGGTCAAATGTATATGACGTTTCTGTTTGTTATTTATAGTTTCGTATTATATATGTACGTATTTATTAATTTCTATCTGTTCTACTATTTATACTCATGTATACATGTTGCTTCTGACACGAAGTAAAAAAAAAAGTTCAGAACGCCGCAAGCAATGACCACATGGTGTACGGCGTCATGCTACAGGCTAAGCGGCCGCTCCCTCCGGAGGTTCGAGTCCTCCTTCTGTGAGTGTTGTCCTTAGTGTAAGTTTAAGTGCAAATGTTCTTCAAGTTCACCGCCGGTTAACTTTTGTCAAATCCCACAGTATTTCCTCGGTGCAAGTGCCCGACATCTTCAGGTGGTTGGATCTTGCTGTTGGCCAAGTATTCAAATGTTTGTAAATCTAAGGGATTTACGTTGGCCATTAGTCTCTAGGCTTACAAACTACTTACACTTACTTAAAGTAACTTATGCTAAGGGTAACACAGACACCCATGCCCGAGGGAGGACTCGAACCCCCAACGGCGAACAGCTGTGCGCAGCGCAGCTCGGCGCCTTACTGCGCACGGCTATTCTTCCGCGGCTGGCCAAGTATGACACACATTTGTGATGGGGCCAGGTTGTCGACTCCGGCCGCTACAGAGGTGCAGCCTTGTGATCATTCCGTGTTGCCTGATCTACCGCTCTATCTTTATTCATCGAAAGGAAGTGCCGGTCCAATGGGAACCTTAAACATTGTTCGCAAGGTGATACGTCAACCGATTCCTCCACAGGAAAACACGTCTGATGTATTCTGTTCGACACTGATAACGGTATGTGCGTCATATGACAGGAATCTGTTGTCGACCCACCTAACTTGTACACTTGGTGAATGGGTAAAGACATTCTACCTTGCCCGATTTAGGTTTTCTTGTGGATGTGATAATCAGTCCCAAAAAAAGTGATGAAACATAAGAGTATGTCACATAAACTGCAACAAATGAATGCAACAGTTTCACAGTCTGAAAATGAAAAAAAATTAAAATTTTCGCTTGTGGGTAGGGTGGAACCAAGGACGTTTTGTGCTGCAGTTCCTCACCCTAGCCTCAACACCATGGCGCCCCTACGCTCTCCATTTGTTCCACGTTGCTTATCTTTCGCATGGGCTGATCAATTTATATATACAGGGTGTTTCACTAAGTGTGTTTGCCTCTCTAACTTATAATATAATAGGTGACGGGAAATTTTAATGCGGTAGGTCAACACAAGAAATGTTACACTTTCTGCGGAGCTATGAACATAGTTTATTGTATCATTTTCCAAAGAGTTACAGCACAAAGATATATTTTTAAATGGAACAATAGTTTTTTCTATCGTGCATTGGATTCGTTGAAACCATCTGCGTCCAAATCAATTTAAACTACACTCCTATGACTGTTAGTTTGGGAGCTACAGCTCTTCAAAGTTCCGGGGGCGGAGGCTGCGATAGCGTAGCTGACTGGCCGAGTTGCTAGCCCCTGGGGCACAGCCCACTATCTCATGACCACCAGCCAGTCAGATACGCTGTCGTAGCCTCCGCCCCATAAACTTTGAAGGGTTGTAGCTCCCAAACTAACAGTGATAGGAATGTAGTTTAAATTGATTTGGACGCAGCTGGTTTCAACGAATCCAATACACGATAGAAAAAAACCATTGTTCCATTTCAAAAAATATATCTTTGTGGTGTAACTCTTTGGAAAATGATACAATAAACTATGTTAATAGCTCCGCAGAAAGTGCAACATTTCTTGTGTTGACCTACCGCATTAAAATTTCCCGTCACCTATTATTTTATAAGTTACAGAGGCAAACACACTTAGTGAAACACCCTGTATATATATATAGTCCCACACAACTTCTTCCTGTTTTCTCGATTGTTCTGTGTTCAGTTTTTCAGGGCTTATCCACTCCGCCATCTTATAACTAAATCTGAGGGGGGTTCGATGGGGAGGTTCCCTTGTAAGGGTACCTTCGATAAGAAGTTAGTAAAGAAACATATCTATTTTGAGGCATATTAAATGAGGCAGACTGTGGTGCTGGATGAGGCCAGAGGTGGTGAATTACGGCTTCTCAGAGCTGCCCATTAATCACGGCCGGCAGGTAGGCCGGTAACAGTGGCAGCTGGTTAGGCGGCCTGTAAATATTTGCCCGCCGTTTATCGCAACAGCAACAAGGGGGCGAGGATACATCACCGTCCACACTAGCCCCGTAACTTCACATCATCCCTCCGCGTGGCTGGGAACCCAACCTTGTTTTGAGGCCACGCTGAACAGTGTTCTGACGGGCCGAAAAGAGCGAAGCTGTCACACGAATGTTCTTTGTATATAATTCGCCTCCGTAGCTCAGTGGCAGAGACTGGGTACACATTTTCAGCTTTGCCCAATCGCAGTTGATGTCATATATTCTATGAATATTAAATAATAACAACTGCAGGATCAGAAGTGACGTCTGTTCTTTCGGAAGAGACGCCACATGTATATATATAATATGCCGGTGACGGGCAATGATCCTATCGTTAGTGGGGAGGGGTGGGCAAGTTTGAAGCCCTTACTCTTACGGGAATTAGTTTCATAACTACGAGTTTGAGTACTGTGGGCAGGGCGAAGCTGGGAATTTGTATCTGACGGGAGGCGTGCTTAGGTAGTCCTTGCAGGTGCGGCGATCACTGTGTCCCCAGTGGCGTAGGGGTCAGCGCAACTGCCTAGAAAGCAGGAGACCCGGGTTCGAATCCCGGCTGGGTACACTTTTCAGCTTTGCGCAATCGTAGTTGATGTCATATATTCTATGAATACTATACTGTAAATTACTCACCTGAAGAAATTGTCAAACAGAGAAAGAACTAACTTCGAAAAAAGAAAACCATTTTATTAAGTTCATTAATTTTGTTTTTTGTATATTTGTATAAACTCGCAGGAAATTAATGATGGAGTAATCACTGTCACCGAGATGGGAAGAGAAGACACAAATGCGTATGTGCAGAGGCTTATGCACGTTTATTTTCCTACCTTCCTACTTTTATCACACGATGTGCGGAAAACAGGCACACCGTGTTGTGTATTTTATACATCTTTCGTCAATTAATTTATTTCACGCCAGAATGGCTGTTATGTTACTTTCATTACACAAATTTCTAAATAATGCCAACCACTGTATAAGCAATGGAAAATTAGTGACGCACCACGGCAGCAGAAAAACTGTCTATTCCTGCAACAGAAGAGGAAATTTGGTTCATTTGAAGGCCACAGAAGCCTACGCCGAGGAAGGCGAAATATGGCGAGCAAATCACCATCACCATCATCATCTTATCATCATTGGCACGTAATTCGCCCACGCGGCGTCAAATAGAAAGACTTACACTCAGGCGGCCGAACAATCCCGTAAGGGATCTCCCAGCCAAGAAAGCCGTACGCTCATTTCCATTTTTCTTTGTATATACATTGTGCATTTGTGTGGCATATAAATCTACGGTTTTAAGCCGAGAGTAATGAAATTTTGCCCACTTGACATTCAAAACAAGAGGAAGGTCCTTATATGGAAGGTAAGGAACTGCGATAATAAAAGTTCCAATAAAAGCAATTGTCTGCATCAGTCACTCTTTTTATTGCTCCCACGACTTGTATCGAGAGTATAGACTCTTGTCTTCAAGTGGACCAATGCTTCTTGTTTACATTGATACTTGCAGGATCCAGCTAGTTCTTATTTCGGGTTTCCACGAGGAGGGGGGAAGGACGATCCCTTACTCCATCGTGGTGTAATAGTGTGAATTCCATGTTGGTATTGTAAGGAAAGGGTTGTGCTGAGTGAGTGAGATTATTAAATGAACTTTAAGGATCGATGAGACGATGTGTTTAATACGTTGTGAAAGTTCGGTACGTGTCTTTTAATGATCTTAAACCCCTGGTAATTTTACGTCAAACTCTTAAAATCGGCAGGTGAATGTAATTAAAGTTTGATTAATTAACGAAGCAATTAGAGTCATTAAGCGAAACTAAGGCCCTATCTGACAACTTCCCTAAATAGCACTCACCTTTACCTTCCTTACAATCTCCTTTCGGAGAGCTGCACACACCAGATAGCTGAAAGTAATTCCGCGTATGCGCAACGCGTACGACGTGTTAGTGATCTGTACACCTGTCATTCTAATTTTGATTAGTGGTTTTCTATATTAATTGTTACGTGATTGGTAAGCAGGTGCTAGCCAACCACTGCACTTAATATTTCTGTGATTACACTTTTCTTTGAAAAATTGTAAAATTACGTAAATTATACGTTGAAAAATGTTTTGCTTTCATAAACTACAAATGACCTGTCAGGTAGGAGTTTGACGGTAACAAGAATTGTTGAACTCGGACACTACTGTATTCCCTGAATGCCTACATATTAATTTTGAGATTAATAATTTTGAAATAAGTTTTTATCTTTGAATATAGTTTCGTCAAAATAGGCGATCATCAGAGTCCTAACTGAATTAATTACTGATCGTTAACTGAATTTGAAAACAATGGGGTGTGCCATACAGTGATCACATGAAATTAATCTAATTAAATTCACAATCAATATTTAAGCTATCTATAATGTTTTTCACTTCGAAATATTAATCTCAAATTTAAGAGCAGTCTGTCCAGTTATTATCAATTACCTTCGTTACTCAAGTCAAGAATGGGGGTAGTATTCATTATAAAAACAATGACATAACATCTCATCTAGTCTTTTTGCAAATCAAAGTAAGTGAACACTTTTACAGTATAAATTACTTACAAAGTTTGACATACATATGAAGTTACTACTTATCAGAAAGTCCAGCTATATCCGTTATATTTACATAGGTTTTACAACAGTGGTTTTACAATACATCCTCTCCAATAAGTTTTCCAGAATCCATCATCTCCACATTAATGAGAGATAAATGCTCCTGCTCCAATTTCCACACTTCATAAGCAGTACGGTTTCTTACAACGCGAATCGCGTATTCGTTCCGCGCGACCGTTAGCGTTCACGACAAGGCCATCCCGTTCCGTGCGATACGACAGAATCGTTATTACGTACGAAATTTCTGCCACGAGCAGATCGAACACTCTTTGTTTCACTTTATGACTTGTTATAAGAATACTAAATATGAAATGAGCACTCCGCGAGCCGCGAGACATGCGTGCGACGGCGCGGTACGTGCTTCTTAGCTCCGCGCAATTGCCCAATGCGCCACTGTCAATTGTTTCATACAACATTGTCTTTGGTCTGACTGAAGCTGTTTCAAGCAGTTATCGATATCCCATTTCTTGCTACTAAACAGTTTACATGGGGCTGCCATATGTCGCAGATTTCGCGAACAGTCCGCGATTTTATGCTAGAAGGTGGGTTCCTTGACAAGATAAATGTCCGCGAAAATAGTAGGTGGCTGTAATTTTTTTAACTTCACTTTTCCCGCCTCTCTGCGATCAAGTAGTTCTCTACTCCTTGCTATCTTGACCTTAGTCGTTTGCAGCTGCTGGTATTATGGTACAGTTCGGAATCTCTAGGCTGTATCGAACAGTGACAGCTGATCTGTGCCGTAATCAATGGTCTGAGGATGTTGCTGTTTTCCTGCACGTATCTTACGTTCTTTGGGTTTACGAATTGTGAAATAAAAATGTCGAAACGAAAAGTGCATTTCCGAGACACATATGTGGGTAACGTTACAAGCATTAAACGGTAAGATAAGAACATGAGACGTTCTGCAAAGTGTGTGGGTAAATACCATGCATAGTAATAGATCGCAATGTACTCGTGTTGTTTCTCGTCATGTTAGTATGGCAACGCTCAGATACGAAACATTTGCCGTAGGCACTTCATGTTAGAAAGCTAATCCCACAATTGGTATTTTAAATGTCCAGAATTTTAATGTGACCGGACGTGAGGAACCACGACTCTCGAGAATCGTTTTACAGGCTGCAGTTATCAGTCACTTTCACCGTGTTAAAAATTTTATTTTCAAGGTGATCAGACAATGAAATAACTATCAAAAGCGCATTTGTCAGGCATATTTGTAGTGTTACATTTCCAGAAATAAACTGATTAGATACAGCACCTGAATGCGTAGTATCGGGTTCTTCAGTATGACTTGGCAGACATGTCATTGATTTTGGTTCTTGGATTATGGCAACCACAATTTTACATGATTAAATAAAATAACATAAATATATATAACAAGCAATAAAAACACTAACAAAAGAAAAATTATACAAATAAACATTAACATATTCATAATACAGAACATCTATATATATAACAATGAATGTTTGTCTCTTTGTCCTCTATGTGTTCATAAACCACTCATTTGATTGCAATGAAACTTTAGTGAACTATGCCCGTACGCCCACGTAGATTCCTGACCCAAAAACAAAAGAGCACGACACATAGCTGAGGAGAAATGTCATCCGGCAGCGGTGGCCGAGGTGACTGAGGCGCTCCAGTCACGGTTAGCACGGCCACTACGGTCGGGGGTTCTAATCCCCCCTCGGGCATGGATATTCGTGCCATCTTTAGTCTTAGCTAGTTCATAAGTAGTTTGTAAGTTTAGAGACTGATGACCCCGTAGTTAAGTCCCATAAGTTGTACAAACATTTGAACATTTGAGAAATGTCATAAATAATGAGAGGCCACCGCGTTAGAATACCCAGATTTATGCGTCAATTATTGGAAAATGGGAGTAGTTAGTGACTTGCAACAAAGTTTGCAAGTAATTTAGGATGTTTATGCATCGTTTTGTAACTGACACCCCCCTCCCCCCCTCAAAATGATGAAACGAAAAGAAGTCTACAGCTCACAATAGTTTCGCTGTAGATGCCGTAAAACTGTCGTGTCGCATCAGGCATGAGCTTGTGTCAAATAAAGTTAGTATTACAGATTTGGATGTTACTATGTATTTTTCTCTGCAAGTCTCCTCTAATTCTCTTGCATCCAAAATTAAGCTACCTGTTTTCTTAATCTCTATATCTATATAAAAGCGAAAGGATACTCACTCACTCTCTGACTCACTGACTAAACACGAAATCTCAAAAACTACTTCACCTATGAAGCTCAAATTTGACAGGAATGTAGTTTATAGGTAGAAAACGTCAGCTAAGAAATATTTTGTGATAGGTGCATTGCAGAGCATACTTCTATAACAGACTCACGACGTTTCATACGGTGCATGGGGGAGGGTACCTTTCAACGTAAAAATGGATCCCTAAATACCTGGGACACACCGTAACTTGAGAACTGCTCGATTTTTTTCGTTATTCTCAGAATAAAGGGTTGTATGAAATAAAACTGGAAATTTGGAACAACAAAGTGCGTTTTTCAATGTGACCCTGCGTTTCTGTTGCATAGAAATCTATAGTTTTGTTCCGATATTGATGAAATTTTTCACACTCTACCTTTAAAACAAGAGGAATGTTACTGTACGTATAAAATTTTGTTCGGTGCATGGTGGAGGGTACTTAACTTACGGAACTTTACAAAATGCATAGTTTTGCTTCAATCTTTATGATTTTTTGCGCACATGACCCTTAAACCAAGAGGAAGATCTCTGGGTACAGAAATGTTTGTATTCTACATGACAGAGGGTACCTTGTAGAAAACTTTGCGGAGAGAGGGAAAAGTGGGAAAGAACAGAGAGGTGGGAGAGAAAGAGAGAGGGGAAGGGTATGTGGATTACGAAAGTGTAAGAAAAATAAACACCCGGGCAACGCCGGGTTTACAGCTAGTAGTACAATAAAACATGTTTACATAGAGTACATACACGCAGGTAAGTTACATGACCTAAGAAATTATTTTTTAAAGCAATACAAACGCTACACAGACATTTCATATATTTATATGGAATTAAATTGTTCCAGAATTTTCATTTGATAGGCGTTCGGTGTAAGTGACACGTTACAGTATAAACGCTAATCCTGCGTTGATAGCCATGTTTTGAGCACAGTGCCAACAGTGAGCAGGCGCATCAGTGCTTTTGCAGGTCGCTGCTGGCGTGCAAAATGCACGGCCTAATTTATTTGCTGGATTAACTCGCTGTGAAAAATGAGGGGTCGGTTTTGAACTGTTCCTCTTAAAGCTCATATCTTTGACACTCAGCTAATCCTTAAATCCTTTCACTAAATAAACAAATTAGGAAAACGAATATATCAATGAAGAAAAAAATGATTGGATAAATCCCGTTGTATTCATGAGGCAGATGAAACAAAATGAGTTGGATTTTAAACCGAATAAATTGTTAATAGCTTAAGTTCACACATATGAGAATGGGGGCCTCACATGCATTGTGGATTTAAATGGAAATATTGAAATAAAGCAGTCTAGGTTGCAATTTTTATTTATTTATCATTACTTCTGTTTTTTAACCGACTTCAAAAAAGGAGGGTCTCAATTCGACTTTTTTTTTTTTAATTTATATATTGTTACCTTTGTGCTTTCGACTATGTGAACATATTTTGATGATTCCTTTTTTTATTTGTAAGCTGGTGCTTCCTGTGTGCTCACATTTCAATTTGGTCCAGTTGTAACAGTGGCATCCATAAGAGAACCATAATAAGTCATTTATTTTCATTAAGTATGTGCGCGACAAATGGACGAATAACTCAACATCATGCGAACCGATTTCGATGGTCCTTTTTTTATTGGAAAGGGTGTACTTCAAGAGTAGTTTGATGACAGTCTGGTTAGGTTCTGATTGTGGGATCCATGACAAGGTAACGGCACTCTTTAATTCTTAGCAGCAAATTTACGATACTCGGCCGAATCTTTTATAGGCTATCCGGATATTTGAGTCACCTACCGTAACGTCGTTATGGCCAAGTAATTCCCTGTTCAAAACTTTCTTCACATGTAAAGCCGCATTTTTGAAAGTCTATTTTTGCGCTCTTCGTAAGTCTCTCTTGAAATTATCCTCGAGGTAGAGTTCCTCTGTTGAGATAGGCGTTTCTCCCTGACTTCGTTTGTTTCATTTAAACGGCGCTGTCTCATATGAGCAGCACGTTTAGTAGGTCTACCCATATTCAGAAAAAATAGTTACTGTACTTGAGATTCACAAAAAATAACAAAATAAACAAAAACTTTATAAAACAAAGCGACTTAAAAAACTATTAAAAAAAATTAATATGAACCAAAAAGTTTAAAAAATGCGTATTCTTCTACAACTGAATAATTAACTTACTTTTTCTACTCATCAATATGTATGCACGATCTATATGTTTACCACGCAACAACTAACAACAACAAAACAACTCTTAGAATATAAATG
Organism: Locusta migratoria; assembly: GCA_026315105.1. Classification (NCBI taxonomy): domain Eukaryota; kingdom Metazoa; phylum Arthropoda; class Insecta; order Orthoptera; family Acrididae; genus Locusta; species Locusta migratoria. The sequence continues at coordinate 164,156,780 of CM048746.1, forward strand.
AAACACGTACAATAAAAAAATAAACAAAACTTTAACAGAGTAAATGTACATAGAAATTAAAATAAAAAATAACACTAAAAAGCACAAAAATTAACAATATTACTCCGCCGGCCGCGGTGGCCGAGGGGACTGAGGCGCTCCAGTCACAGTCTGCACGGCCACGGCGGTCGGGGGTTCGAATCCCCCCTCGGGCATGGATATTTGTGCCGTCCTTAGTATAAGGTAGTTGATAAGTAGTTTGTAAGTTTAGGGACTGATGACCCCGTAGTTAAGTCCCATAAGCTTAACAAACATTTGAACATTTGAATATTACTCCCTCGAAGCTGTACAATAAAAACTTCTTTATTATATACTATAAAGATAAGTATGGAACTTGAAGATAGGTAGGTACCTACCCACTTTAAATCTAACTCTGCACATACCTATAGCCGCGGCGGAGTGGTCAAGCGCCTTGAGGCGCTGTGCTCCGATGCGCGAAGCCGTTCCCCGTTGGGGGATCGAATCACCCCTCTGACATGGATGTTTGTGTCGTCTTTTTTTGTAAGTTTAGGGACTGATGACCACAAAATTAAGTCCCTTAAGCTTCACAAACATTTGAACATTTTGAACCTACCTTTGAATAACAAACAATCATCAAAATATTTTTTAGAGTTCTCCTATGTTAAATGAAATGAAAAACATTAGAATACTTGAAAGTCAATCAATTTATTACGATAACCATTAATATATGGTCAATATATTGCAGTGTAATAAAGCGACTGAGGTAGATAATGGAAAAGTGCTATCAATGGAACAGAGTATTGTATCTATTGTAGATCTAGAAAAGGTTTATGACCCTGTTCGTAGTATAAAGCTATTGTTAGTTCTACAAGATTATGAAATAGGAGGAAAATTCCTACAGACAATTAAAGGTCTTTTCGTAAATTGTCAGGCAGCGGTTAGAGTTGACGGTAAATAGATTTAATGGTCCAGGGTAGTTTCAGGGATAAGACAAGGCTACAACCTTGCACCGCTGTTGTTTATACAATTTATGGATCACACGTTGAAAACAGTAGACTGGAAGGGTGAGATTAAAATAGCTTAAAACAAAACCAGTAGACGACTTAGTTGTGACGGCAAAATAGACTGAAAGGTCGCAATCTAATATTTCAGATGTAATGGTTATGTTATGAAGCGAAAGTAATTTCTTTGGGAAAGAGATGTAAACAGATTGAGTGCCAAATAGGAAGGATAAAGTTAGAACAGGTGGACAGTTTCAAGTACTTAGGTTGTATTTTCTCACAGGATGGCAACATAGTGAAGGAACTGAAAACAAGGTGTAACAAAGGTAATGCAGTGTTACTCTGTTACGTTCTACTGTTTTCTGCAAGTAGGAAGTCAGGACCAAGACTAAGTTATCAGTGCACCGGTCTATCTTTCTACCAACTTTGTTGTATGGGAGTGGGTGGATACAGGTTACCATACTCAAAAAGCAGAGATTACAGATATTAAACTAGCAAGGGTAATTGCAGGTACTAGTAGATGTGAACAATCGCAAGATGGTGTCCATAATGAGAAAAAAAAGCAAGATTATCTCAGGTGCTTATTGGTTTGGCAGTAAAGGGTAAGAGGAGGCAAGGTAGACCAAGGAGAAAGTACTTATCTTCGGTCAAGAATGATTTTTAATTAAAAGGTTTAACATCTGACGAGGCATTAATGTTAACATTCAATAGCTGTACTGCAGACTGAATGCTGAAAGGCATAATCAGCCTCTATTGATGATGATGATGATAGTTCGGTAAACGGTGTTATATGTGAACGGCAACTTGGCGCATGTGTTTATGTTTGTGAGACTTGAAGAGAATCGATACACTGCGTGCACTGCACAAAACAGCTTAGTGTAAACAGACTGTTACCAGTTGAACGTATTCAATGCGCCGGCCGCGGTGGCCGCGGGGACTGAGGCGCTTCAGTCACGGTCTGCACGGCCACTACGGTCGGGGGTTCGAATCCACCCTCGGGCATGGATATTTGTGCCGTCCTAGTTCGTAAGTAGTTCATAAATAGTTTGTAAGTTTAGGGACTGATAACCCCATAGTTAAGTCCCATAGACTATGCAACATTTGAACATTTTATTCATTGCGAGAGGAAGTGTCAAAGCGCAGTGGAGCAACATGTGAATATCACGTTCTGTTACAAATTGCGTAAGACTGCATCGGAGACACATGTTGGTGCAGGTTTACGAGAGGAAAGCCGTGAGCAGATTATGTGTTTACTCAGCTATCCACCGTAAGGTGCGTGGCGGAGGGTACACTGCACCACCACTAGGCATTTCCTTTCCTAATCCACTCTCAAATAGAACGAAGAAAAAAAGAATGCCTATATGCCTCCGAATGAGCCCCTATTTCTCTTATCTTGTCTTTGTGATCACTACGCGAAATGTAAGTAGCAAGATCGTTCTACAGTAAGCTTCAAATTCCGGCTCTCTAAATTTTTTAGACAGCATTTCTCGAAAAGCACGTTGTCTTTCCTCCAGCGATCCTCATTACAGTTCCCGGAGAATTTCCGTGACACACGCGCATTGGTCGAACCTACCAGTAACAAACCTAGGTGCTTGTGTCTGAACTTCTTCTATGTCTTCCTTTAAACTGTTCTGCTGCGTGTCCCGAACACTTGAGAAATACTCAAGACGTGGTCGTACAAGCGTTTTATACGCGGTCTCCTTTAAGGATGAAGTACATCTTCCCAAAATTCTCCCAATAAACCGAAGTCGCCTGTCCGCCTTACTCACAACTGTCCTTCCATGTTCGTTCCATTTCATATCGCTCTGCAATGTTACGCCTAGATATTTGAACGACGCGGCTGCATCAAGAAGCTCACTACTAATGCTGTATTCGAACATTATGGGATTGTTTTTCCTACTCATGCGTATCACCTTAAATTTTTGTACATTGGGAGCTAGCTACCACTCTTTGCACCAACTAGAAATTTTGTCTAAGTCATCATGTATGCTATTATGCTATTACAGTCAGAAACCCTCCCTTACACCATAGCTCCATCAGCAAACAGCCGCAAATTACAACTTACTCTGACCATCAGATCCTTCATATAGATAGAAAATAATAGCGGTCCTATCACAATCCCCTGGGGCACGCCTGACGATACACTTGTCTCTGATGAACACTCGCCGTCGAGAACAACGTACAGCGTTGTATTACTTAGGAAGTCTTCCAGCCAGTCACAAATCTGTGAACCTATTGCATAAGCTCTTATCTTTGTTAGCAGTCTGCAGTGTCGCACCGTATCAAATGCCCTTTTGAAATCGATAAACACATAATCTTTGCTCTTCATTCATGGCTCGCAAGATGTCGTGTGAGAAAAGGGAAAACTGAATTTCACACGATCTATGTTTCCTAAACCCGTGCTGAATCACAGAAAGAAGTTTATCCGTCCGAAGGAAATTTAATATATTCAAGCTGTGAATGAGCTCTAAAACTGTACAGGAAGATGATGTCAACGATGTCGGGCTATAATTATGTGGGTCATTCTTTTATCTTTTACGGGAGTCACTTGCGCTTTTTTCCCCAATCACTAGGAGCTTTGCGTGAATTGAAGATACCCGATAAATGGTAGCTAAGTTTAGACGCTTCCGTGAAGGGAAGGAAACAAATGATCATGAGGCACGTTCAGGTCGGACATCGACAAGCAGAATCCCAGACATGGTGGAGGCAGAGCGACAAAAGCTGGCACAAGATCGGCGATGGGCTCTGAGATCGATTACGGAGGAAATGGCCATTAGCAAGTACACGGTGCACTCCATCGTCCGCTATGATACGGGTAAGCGGAGGATCCGCTTCCGCCTGCCGCGGTGGCCGAGGGGACTGAGGCGCTCCAGTCACGGTCTGCACGGCCACTACGGTCGGGGGTTCGAATAGCCCCTCGGGCATGGATATTTGTGCCGTCCTAGTTCGTAAGTAGTTCATAAGTAGTTTGCAAGTTTAGGGACTGATGACCCCGTAGTTAAGTCCCATAGACTATACAAACATTTGAACATTTTAGGATCAAATCAAATGTTTGTCAAGCTTATAGGACTCAACTACGGGGTCATCAGTCCCTAAACTTACAAACTACTTATGAACTACTTACGAACTAGGACGGCACAAATATCCATGCCCGAGGGGGGATTCGAACCCCCGACCGTAGTGGCCGTGCAGACCGTGACTGGAGCGCCTCAGTCCCCTCGGCCACCCCGGGCGGCTTTTTAGGATCCGCTTCCGATTTATGCCGCACAATCACTCTGACAGTCCGTAGCCGATCCTGTTCTAGCATTTGTCGCAGTTTCTCCATCAAGTCTGGGACGCTGCTCGTCGATGGCCGATGGTCGCTGCTCACGGCTTTGCTCTCGTACGCCTCTCTTACATCAACAGCGCACTTGCCTCCGTTGCAGTCTTCCGCAATTTGTAAGAAGGGCGCGATGTTCACAGTGTCCACAGTGCTTTGACACTTCCTCCCACAATGAATACGATCAACTGTTCGCGGTTTGTTTACACTACCAGTCATATGCAGTGCACGCAGCGTATCAAATGTTTGTTAAGCTTAAGGGACTTAACTGCGGGGTTATCAGTCCCTAAACTTACAAACTACTTATCAACTACTTACGAACTAGGACGGCACAAATATCCATGCCCGAGGGGGGATTCGAACCCCCGACCGTAGTGGCCGTGCAGACCGTGACTGGAGCGCCTCAGTCCCCTCGGCCACCGCGGCCGGCGCGCAGCGTATCAATTCTCTTTTAGTCCACATATGCGCCAAGTTTCCGTTCATATATGACACCGTTTACCGAACTTTTTAGTTCTTACTGCTTGACAGATTACGTGAAAAGAACATTTAGACGTTTTCTGTGACGTACACTGAGCCAGCATGCAAGATTTTGGAGGTGAAGGTACAAAACGAAGCATTTAATGGATTCTCCCTGGCTCAAGAAGTTAGTCACGTAATTCAAATTTCCTAGCGCAAACACAGAGTAATCTGAAGTTCGACGAAGACTGATCGGAGGAGAGTGCCGCTCTTTTACAGATACCGGAAGTTGAGAGCGTACCGCGTGTCTGGCGGGCGGCCAGCTTCTCAGGGGCACCGTTCTTTGGTACATCAGTTTTAAACCGCTAATTTCTGATGAACTGCTGGTTAAAGGTCGATGATGAACAGTGTTGTGGAACTTACAGTATTTGCCGGCATATAAGACGCACCGGCGTATAAGACGCACCCCACTTTTAAGACTTCTTTTTTCGAAAAAACACCTGAGACGTCAACTGCAACACAATTATAATACATTTGTTAAATTACATCAAATATGTAAGGCACTCACGCGATGAGTAGGGGGGAAGGTTTCATGTTCAAAATGACGCGTTTCGACAATTTACTGTGAAGCGCAAATATTTATTTAAGTATTTTTGTGATGTTCCATAAACTGCGAAATGATGCGTCTGTGAATTGGTCGGCGCACTGTATGGGGAACAGCATGTTATAACCTCAAAAATACAACTGTGAGACGCAGCAGCTGTGCAAACATTACAAAAATACTTGTATACATTTTTGCAATTGAGTATGCAAATAAATTCTCAATGGACAAATACGTGAATAGCGTTTCATTATTCAAATAATGACTGACACCGTAACAATATTACCGAAAAAATCGATTATGATGAATGAAATAACGTCGAAAGTTTCTACTTCCTATGAAGTTACCAGGTTCAGTTACGCTTGGTACTAAAAACGATAAAAAATTCAGAAAACCTTTACTACTACGTAATAAAGCTCCTGACGGGTATTTTGGGACGCATAGCCTACTTCGCGTCCCTGGATGTCGCACTACGTTAGTTCGGAGCGGCATATTCAAGTTTCAACCGATTTATTTTAAACGATTTTGTTGTTAAGATGTTTCGTACCTTTTCATTAGAACACTCCTTGCATAATTAATTCTTAATGTTGACTGAGTGCACCTGGCTGCTGTTTAATGTGCTTGTTGAAAATTCCCTAGAGTGTGTAATAGAGAAACGAATAGGTCGTTGTATTCAGTAAGGAAGTATTCAGTGCAGTTTACTGTTTAGTTTGAATTATCGCTTTGATAATTTGTGTTTTTCGGTAATTTGACTATCTGTTATTTATTTTCGCCATATTTAAAAGGAACAGACCATGAAATGTGGATGTGGTGCACCCTGAAGGGATTCGGTTGGCTACCGGGACATTTCGGACCATCCCTATACCAAGCCTTGGCGCTAAGGCTGCGGAGCCACCGCTACACATACGGCGACAGCTCCTCACGGTGCGCCAGGCATATACCACGTTATCCTCCCCATATACAACAGTTTACAATACCGTTACTCGGCCGCCTATGGGAAGGCTTTTTCGTAATCGGCTACGAGGCCTTTTACGATTCGTATTAAGGATTGTTTCTTAGATTTGGGTGTGACAGATTTTAATGTTTTACACCGAGGTTGGAGCAAATGTCCACCTTGGCTCCTACAGAGGCCCAGATTACTGTTAGACTTGACAAATTTTAAGAAAGATTCTACTTCTGACTTTACATTTCAATCTATGTTTTTTAACATCTTAGATGAGCATCGAGATTTTACGGTGGTTTACACGGATGGGTCCAAACAGGAGGATTCTCTAGGCTGCTCCGTAGTGTTCCCGAACAACACCATCAGGATTCGTCTCCCAACGGCATACTCTGTTATCTCAGCAGAGTTACACGCGATCCTGCAGGCAATGGAAGGCAATGCGAGGCACACGGTTTCTTCTGTGCTCCGACTCACTCAGTGCGCTACAAACTTTGTACCCAGCAGAGAAGGTAGTACAGCTCATTCGTGACAAACTGTACTACCTCCAGCAGCGGGGGAAGCAAATATCATTCTGCTGGGTACCTGGCCATGCCGGCATTCGCGGCAATGAAATGGCTGATAGGGCTGTCAAGGAGTTCTGCAGAGGCTGTGATATCATACAGTGTGTCATTCCCCTGCAGTACATTGTCTCTGTTGTGCGGCAGAGGTCCTTACATTTGTGGGAGGAATCGTGGAAGGCAGTGACGGGCAATAAACTGCGGTTGGTAAAACAACTGTCAGACCCTGGCGAACCTCGTGTCAGTCATTGAGGCAGCATGAGGTAGCCTTGACCCGTCTACGAATCGGACACTGCTCGTTGATCCATGGCTTTTGACTCTGTCGAGAGGATCCCCTGTTTTGTAATGCCTGTGACGTGCAAACCACGGTACGCCACATTTTAACTGAATGTATTTTATATCGTGCTGACAGGGCGGCAGCAAATCTTGATGGTTCTCTGCCCTCTGTTTTAGCTGACAAAGACGCAAGTGTGACGACCGTTTTAAAATTTGGTGATCTTTTCTGGGCTCTTGCCTAAGATTATAGGCTGGAGGTTTTAGTGAATTAAAGACTGTCTGGCCCATCGCCCTTCTATCAGTCAACAGTACCTTGTACCCTGAAGTTGCTTTAAAAGCTCTTTATGAGTGTATACTTCAGTGAGCCATATTCCATTGCTGACACCAGTACCTGTTGTTGTGATTACTTAGTCCCCCACGCCGCTTGACTTGTTTGTATACGTACCTTCCTGTTGCCTGTTTTTATGCATTACGTCTTTTCTTCGGTCACACTCGTCTTGTAATAATCTTGTAAGGGCGCTAAAGACCTAGCTGTCGTGCGCCCACATCATCCTATCCTATCCTATCATGAAATATTCATTTAACTTAGAGAAGATATCTAAGAAGTAGTGTCTATCGAACCTCACTCAACGTCACCCTACCAGTAATTGAGAAGTGCTCCTCGGCCCTTTGTGACGGTTGGGGCAGGTCCCGGGGCCTGGCGGTATTTCTCGGCGCCGGGACCATTGGGGGCGGATCAATGTCCCCTAGGCCGGCTGCCAAAGCGGCCCCCATCGACCCGGATGCTGCAGAACTCCTGCGGCACTCTTTCCTGGGGCGCCGCTCACGCTGACGTCTCACTAAACCTCCAGCCAGGCACTTCCCTCTTTACCTCGGTTACCAGGTTACCAGTTTTGCCAGACCGAGCGAGGTGGCGCAGAGGTAACACACTGGACTCACATTCGGAAGGACGGTGCTTCAAATCCACCTCCGGGCATCCAGATTTAGGCTTTCTGTTATTTTCCTAAATAATTCCAGGCAAATGCCGTGATGGTTCCTTTGAAAGGGCACGGCCAATTTCCTCCCCCTCCCTTCCCCAAAAGTCCGAGCGCAATCTCCGTCTCTAATGACCACGGTGTTGACGGGACGTTGAACCCTAAATTTCCTTCCTCCTTCCTTCCAGTTTTGCCGAAGAAAATACCACAGAGTGCGCGCAGGAATGCCTTAATAGAGCGGTCCGTTCCACCCGCGGGCCACCTCCGTAGCTGAGTGGCCACTGCGGCTTACCTGCGATGCCGAGGACGCGGGTTCGATTGCGGTACTACCAAAGATTTTTTCTTTGCGGGAGAACGCGGTGCATTCGGCCTCGTGAGGCCAACTGAGGAGCTACTTGGCGGGGAAGTAGCGGACGCGAACCAACGAACTCGATACCGACCGCGAGAGCGGAGTGCTGACCACTCGTCTACATCTACACCTACATGGGATACTCTGCAAATCACATTTAAGTGCCTGCCAGAGGGTTCATCGAACCACAATTATACTATTTATCTCACATTCCATTCTCGAATAGTGCGCGGGAAGAAAGAACACCTGAATCTCTCTGTTCGAGCTCTGATTTCTCGTATTTTATTCTGATGATCATTTCTACCTATGTAAGTGGGGGTCAACAATATATTTTCGCATTCGGAACAGAATGTTGGCGATTGGAGCTTCGCAAGTAACCCACACTGCAGCGATAAGCGCTGTTGTTGTAATGATTCCCATCCCAGATCCTGTATCATTTCCGTAACACTGTCTCCCGTTGTATCGTGACAATACGAAACGAGCTGCCCTTCTTTGGACTCTTTCGATGTCCTCCGTCAAACCCACCTGATAAGGATCCTACACTGGGCTGCAATACTCCAAAAATGGACGGACAAGCGTAGTGTATGCAGTTTCTTTTGTAGTTCTGTTGCATGTTTTAAGGGTTCTGCCAATAAAACGCAGTCTCTGGTTCGCCTTTCCCACGGTTTTATCTACGTGTTCTTTCCAGTTTAAGTCTGAAGTAATAGTAATTCCTAGGTATTTTGTGGAGTTTACGGTCTTCACTTTTGATTGATTTATCTTGTAAACAAAGTTTAACGGATTTCTTTTCGTACTCATGTGGACGATTTCACACTTCTCATTATTTAAAGGTAATTGCAAATTTTTACACCATAATGATATCTTATTCAGATCGTTCTGCAGTTGGTTTTGATCTTCAGATGATTTTACTAGACGGTAAATGACGGCGTCATCTGCAAACAACCTAAGAGAGCTACTTAGATTTTCCCCTAAATCGTTTATTTAAATAAGGAACAGCAGAGGAGCAATAACACTACCCTGTGGAACGCCAGAAATCACCTTTGTTTTAGTCGATGCCTTACCATCGATTACTACGAACTGTGTCCTCTCTGACAAGAAATCCCCTATCAAATAGCAAATTTTGGGCGATATACCATAACCACGCAATTTGATTAAAAGCCGTTTTCGAGGTACGGTGTCAAAAGCTTTCTGGTAATCAAGAAATACGGAATCGATTTGCGAACCCTTGTCGATAGCACTCATCACTTCGTGTGATTAAAGAGCTAGTTGTGTTTCGCATGAACGATATTTCCTAAATCCGAGTTGACCTTAGGTCAATAAATCGTTCTGTTCGAGATAATTCATAATATTTGAATACAGGATATTTCCAAAACCCTGTTGCAAATTGACGTCAATGAAATAGGCCTGTAGTTTCGTGGGTTACTCCTACTACCTTTCTTGAATGTGACCTGTGCAACTTTCCAATCTTTTGGTACAGGTCCTTCTTTGAGAGAGCGGTTGTATAGGCTGTTAAGTAAGGGGCTATCGCTTCAGCATAATCAGATAGAAATCTAATGGGTATACAGTCCGGACCAGCCACAGCGCAGCCGGTGACGACATTGGCAGAGGATGTCACGGCGGCCGCTCCGGACCGATCGGCCCCTTTAAGCCTTTGTGGTGAAAATTTCTCTGGCAGTGTGTGCACCTTTCGTGTCTGCGTGTACATCAGCAGCCAACCGCATCGCGAATGCGTCTCTGACGTCAATTGTTATATTGCGCTTTCTTTTTTTTTTAATCCCATCAGGTGTTGGAGTGGTTGTTAATGTTCGGGGCCGCTTTTAAAGTTTCACTCGCGTTGTAATATTACGGAGAAGTACATTGGCAGATCAGGCACATTAAAATAATATATACAGGGTGTTACAAAGAGGTCCGGCCAAACTTTCAGGAAGCATTCCTCACACACAAAGAAAGAAAATATGTTATGTGGACATGTGTCCGGAAACGCTTAATTTCCATGTTAGAGCTCATTTTAGTATTTCTCTTTAAATGTAAATTAAAATAATTCGTGCAGAAAATTGTCAAAATACCCAATTGCTTCGTTAGTATGTACTGTACTTCCTCGATTCACTGCCAATTGGCCCATTTGAAGGAAGGTAATGTTGACTTCAGTGCTTGTGTTGACATGCGACTCCACAGTACTAGCATCAAGCACATCAGTTCGTAGCATCAAGTGGTTAGTGTTTATTACGAACGAGGTTTTGCAGTCAGTGAAATGTTAACAAATGCGGAATTGGCTGATGCGCATTTGATGTATGGATTGCTTCGAACGTCTTCCTGTCGGGACACCTTCGTTATGGAAATCTGTCTCGATACAAACGTACCTCGCCACGGCTATTGCCCCATGCTAATCCATGCATCAAATGGGCATCTGCCAACTCCACATTTGTAAACACAGCACTGACTGCAAAACGACGTTCGTAATTAACACTAACCAGTTGATGTTACGTACTGATGTGCTTGATACTAGTACTGTAGAGCAATGAGTCGCATGTCAACACAAGCACCAAAGTCAACATTACCTTCCTTCAATTGGGCCAACTGGCGGTGAATCGAGGAAGTACGGTACATACTATCGAAACAATTGGGTATTTTGAGAATTGTCTGCACGAATTTACATTTAAAGAGAAATACTAAAATGAGCTCTAACATGGAAATTAAGCGTTTCCGGACACATGTCCACATAACATATTTTCTTTCTGTGTGTGTGAGGAATGTTTCCTGAAAATTTGGCCGTACCTTTTTGTAACACCCTGTATATATAAACAAGAGGTAGAATCTCATTTTAAAGTTTAGCGGCGGTGGTAATATAGAATAAAAGCAACACATGAGCACAATATTACGTAAAGAAACTAACAGATTCCGTTGTTACCTTTCTCATCGAAATACTTCATTAAGTTGACTGGATATAGCAGATGAGGCTGTAAAACTCTTGCTGCATTGTGTAAAATGGTGCTTGGTTTGCTTAGAGCGGATTGTGGTAACTGAATGACCGTGGAAAAGTATTAAGTTAACTTTCGTGACAAAAGCCTGTTTAAATCGATCGGATTTCGTTGAATTCCGAAGATTTCCTTGCAGGCATTACTATAAAGGCACATTCATGAAAGTTACATATAATGATATCTAGACGTTTCTAGTAAATTATAGATACAAGTCCAACAATGGCTCCAAGCATCATGTTACATAATCAAGATTACTGCTAGAAAAATAGAAACACTTCATGAATCATTAAAAGTGGGTCATTATAAATAAGTAAAAGATTTCAACTGAACTGATTATATTTTCATCATATTTCACAAAGAAAACGATCTCACACACACATTTGGTAGAGAAGAAATCCCTGATGCGCGTCTGTCCTCATCGAGCGATAAAACTTGAAAGACGAAGTGCACAACCGCGTTCTGGGCAGCTCGTAAAAGATAGATGAACATCAAAAATATATGAAGAGCGTAATTAGCTGCCAGAGAAAGCGGTGGTCAGCGACAAGCGTCGTAGATACATTGTTTACTGAATAAAAATTTCAATGTAGTACTACACAATGATCCATAGATTGTGCCGAGTGTGGAGTTCTAAATTTTCCAGTGTTCTGCAGAATGCGCATGCGCAGGAACAAGTAACAGTAGTGGTGTCTGCTAACATCGGAAGTTATCCTATTCTGATCGGACGCATTCATTACAGAAATGCTGAGCTGTGTGGAAACGAAACTGCACGACAAAATTCGATGTCGTTGTACACGCTGAATATCACAGATACGTTTATATCTTCTCTGGTGTCGTGTAGTGTGAACCAGCAGAAAATCAGCGTGCAGTATAAAGTGACATACGCGTATGTACAGCTTATATCGAGACCGATACCTATAAAACTTGGTACACATATTACTTAAAGAGAACACGTCCCAGTTTCATCCTACCTCACTCCTTTTTTCCCAGCGCCGCTAGCCCGCTCAACCGTTCTTCCACTATATCTCAAGGCCTAAGCGCTTGCATGCTTCACTTTACTAGTCATTTAGTAATACAAGAAAACAATGCAACACATACTAGTAGTTTTTCTTACTAGTGTAAGTTTTACGTATTAAGTATTGAGCTCCATGAAGCATATTACTGTAAAATGTTAATTACGTCCACTACAATGTTTCTAAGAAAAATATTTATCTTGGCTCTAGAAGGTCGTAGAGAAACATTTTGTGTTTTAGAATCTGTGAAAAAATGTCACCAATATATTTCATAAACAGTTCCTTTCATAACATAAAAATAGAAATAGTCAGAAAAAAAACCTCGCCCAAAGACAGTACGAGTTTTTCAAAGAACACACCTGGCCATTAAAATTGCTACACCACGAAGATGACGTGTTACAGACGCGAAACTTAATAGACAGGAAGAAGCTTTTCAGAGCATTCACACAAGGTTGACGCCTGTGGCGACACCTACAACGTGCTGACATGAGGAAAGTTTCCAACGGATTTCTCATAGACAAACAGCATTTGACCGGCGTTGCCTGGTGGAACTTTGTTGTGATGCCTCGTGTAAGGAGGAGAAATGCGTACCATCACGTTTTGATAAAGGTCGGATTGTAGCGTATCGCGATTGCGGTTTATCGTATCGCGACATTGCTGCTCGCGTTGGTCGCGATTCAATGACTGTTAGCAGAATATGGAATCGTTGGGTTCAGGAGGGCAATACGGAAAGCCGTAATGGATAGTGCAGCCACTTCTCTATCCCTGAGTCAAAATTTAGGGACGTTTGAAGGACAACAAACAACTGTACGAACAGTTCGACGTTTGCAGCAGCATGGACTGTCAGCTCGGAGACCATGGGTGGGGTTACCCTTGACGCTGCATCACAGACAGGAGCACCTGCGATGGTGTACGCAACGACGAACCTAGGTGCAGGAATGGCAAAACATCATGTTTTCGGATGAATCCAGTTTCTGTTTACAGCATCATGATGGTCGCATCCGTGTTTGGCGACATCGCGATGAACGCACTTTTGAAGCGTGTATTCGTCATCGCCATACTGGCGTATCACCTGGCATGATGGTATGGGGTGCCATTGGGTACACGTCTCGGTCACCTCTTGTTCGCATCGACGGCACTTTGAACAGTAGCCGTTACATTTCAGATGTGTTACGACCCGTTGTTCAACCCTTCATTCGATCCCTGCGAAACCCTACATTTCAGAAGGATAAAGCGCGACCGCATGTAGCAGGTCCTGTATGGGCCATCCTGGATTTGGAAAATGTTCGACTGCTGCCCTGGCCAGCACATTCTCCAGATCTCTCACCAACTGAAAACGTCTGGTCAATGGTGGCAATACGGCAGTCACTACTCTTGATGAACTGTGGTATCGTGTTGAAGCTGAAATGGGCTTCTGTACCTGTACACGCTATCCAAGCTCTGTTTGACTCAGCCGGCCGCGGTGGCCGAGGGGACTAAGGCGCTCCAGTCACGGTCTGCACGGCCACTACGGTCGGGGGTTTGAATCCCCCCTCGGGCATGGATATTTGTGCCGTCCTAGTTCGTAAGTAGTTCATAAGTAATTTGTAAGTTTAGGAACTGATGATCCCGTAGTTAAGTCCCATAGACTATACAAACATTTGAACATTTTGTTTGACCCAATGGACAGGCGTATCAAGGCCGTTATTACGATCAGAGGTGGTTGTTCTGGGTACTGATTTCTCAGGATCTATGCACCCAAATTGCGTGAAAATGTAATCAGATGTCAGTCCTAGTATAATATATTTGTCCAATGAATACCCATTTATCATCTGCATTTCCTCTTGGTGCAGCAATTTTAATGTCTAATAGTATATTTTATACACGATGTCAACAGACAAACAGTTTCCATTGTGTTCGTGATGCTCTAAAGTAAATTGTTATGACACTTAACATCCTTTTCGGTTCGTTCTGTTTTTTGGTGTTTAAGGCACCTGTTAATAAAAGTTTGACTTTCGTCTTTCATGTTGTTGTGTGTCGGATGCGGTAGTTCCAACTAACAGTATATATACAAGGTGTCTCACCTATGTGTCGTCAGGAGCATTTTCTCTGGTGTTTGCGCAGTTATTTGGAATTTAGTTTTTTCAATGTGTAGCTGGACTCAGCCCAAACAAATTCTGCTGATTACGCCATTTCTTCAACACCCGGTGTAAATGTAAAGCGTCGGTTTGTTTCCCGCCACGAACAATAAGATTTTTAAAGTGAAAATTCTTGTGCTCAATCGATAGAGCAGTCCCAAATTAGACTAGAGTGATATTCGGTTTATCGAATGTATTAACAGAGACAGTAACCAGTTCTACGGAAGCGGCTGTGTAGCGTCTCTATAAGGCAGCAGCAGACGCTGCTTGGCGAGGCGATACAAGTGAGATGGAGCACGTCGGGCGAGGACGAAGAGCCGTGTACATGTGTACCAATACGTTGGTGTCTGTCGCGGGTATCAAATGCGTTGACACCGGCTGAGAGCAATGTTAGTAGCCACAGCAGTAATGCAGCACAATACAGTTTCATTTTCAACACGATTTCACGCAAGGCTACGCGTTTTAGCTTCTATATACCAAACAACATAATATTTATCAAATTATACGAAGGCTTGAGATTAATAAAACACAGAACAAAGTAGACAAATTAGTTTCAATTTAGCTTAGTTACTGCACTTATTAGTGACTAGACTATACTGTACATTTAAAAAGCATTTCCTGATCAACTGAACAGTTAATACATTACTTTGTAGCTATTAAAGCAATTTCCTGTAACTGATTTACATTCCATTATTAAAATAAAGCCTATTGATTCTTCATTGTGGACACGTAACACATTAACAGTCCATATACAATAAATAAAATGACAAAAACGGTTCAAAGTAAAGTAGGCTTCAAATGCTTAGAGTACAACTAAGAGAAACAGAGAAAGAGGAATCAAATCTTTATCAGTATTTCATTGGGGCCCTACCTTACTGCTGGTGTTCGAACAAACTACTGTCTTGTTCTCTACAACGTTCCAGTCTAGAACGAATGCTAGTTGCAGCGCGTAGTACATCATATGACCCATCAAGTACAGAGATTTTTTCATGTCGTCACTGTTTTACATTCTTCTGCGTACACCATATCTTTTATTATACCCGAGAAATAGAAGTCGAGGGCAGACAGATCGGACGACATAGCTGGCCACTGTACATCCATATTTATGCCGATTGTCTTATTGGGAAAAATACCCCGTGCAGCTTGGCGTGCAGAAGTAATGCAGTAGCTGGGTGCACCATCCTGTTGCATCCACATCATTTGCCTCGTTCATAAATCAAGATCATCGAGCAGTGAGCAGTACAGGCAGTTCATTCTAAAGAAAATTGGTGTACATTGCCCCATTCAGCCTGGCTTCAAAGAAATGAGGCCCAACAACATACTTACCGATGATACCACCCCAGCAATTGACGGTCTATCGGTGTAGATGATCTGTCTCAGTGAACCAGTGGGCATTCACGGAGGCTCAAAAATGATGGGCAATTCGATTTGGCACGCCTGTGCTGTAAAACGTTGACTCGTCGGTGAACAGAGTCTGTTTAATGTTCATCCATAAAACATTAGCCTGTTGGCCTTGTCATCCATTGAAAGCCTTTGGTGCACTTGCTGGCGGTATGGGTGCATTTTCGCGTCTTTCAAAATGCGATGCATCGTACAGCGTGAGATTTGTAACTCTCTAGTGAGCGTCCTTGTACTGCTGTGTGGATTTGCGTGTACCATATCCAACGTTATTGCAGTGTTACGATTTCGCACAGGCCTGTTTCGCTGGCGTTTCGCCGGGCGCAAATCCCCAGTGTCTCGAGCTCATTTTACTACTACCCCGCCGCGGTGGAGTAACCTAACGGTCTATGGCGCCTCGCTACGGAGCGCGCGGTTTCTCGCCGTGGAGGTTCGCGTCCTCCCTGGGGCATGGGTGTGTTCAATGTTCAAATGTTTGTATAGCTTATGGGACTTGACTATGGGGTCATCAATCCCTAAACTTACAAACTACTTATCAACTAACTAATAATAAGGACAGCACAAATATCCATGCCCGAGGAGGGATTCGAACCCCCGACCATAGTGGCCGTGTAGACCGTGACTGAAGCGCCTCAGTCCCCTCGGCCACCGCGGCCGGCCATGGGTGTGTGTGTTGTCCTTAGGTTAGTTTACCTAGGTTTCAGTATTTTTTAAGCTACGGACTGATGACCACGCAGTTTGGTCCGATAGATTTACAAACATTTGAACATTTGAACTACAACCCGCAACGTGTCTGCACAGGGATGTATTCCTTCTCGTTACGGATACTTCTCAGTGTACATCCGAGCTGTCTTCCTGGCAACTTCATCACACGTCTCTACAATTCGTAGTACGGAATCTCGTCAGAAAGATACTGTGTATTAGAGTAACAAGAATTAAACAGGGTGCTTCTACAAGTTAACGCTAACAGCACTTGCCTATTACCAAAATCATGTCCGTTACTTCTGAAAGTGTGTACATATTGTATTGTGCAGTGCAACGTGGTAGAAACAAAACAGAGATGCGTCCGCTGCCAGCTACACTGTCTTACAGCACTTGTCGTATCAGTAAACATGCGTTCGCACCGTCTTCCTTACCCGAGTTTTTCCGTCGCGTGTGCCGCCACGCTTCGCGCCGCCTGCCTGCAATTGCCTTATGCAAGCGCTACACAGCCGCTTCCGGAGTACTGGTTGATTGTCATGTTTTACTGCCTCTGTTAATACATTCCCATAAACCGAATATCACACTAGACTAATTTGGGACTTCTCTATTGACTGAGCACAAAAAATTCCGCTTTAAAAATCTTATTGTTCGTGACGGGAAACAAACCGACGCTTTACATCTACACCGGGGGTCGATGGAATGGCGTGAGGAGCAGAATTTGTTTGGCCTGAGACCAGTTACATATTGCAAAAAAGAAATTCCAAATATCTGCTCAAACACCCGAGAAAATGCGCCTGACGAGTCTTAGGTGAGACATCCTGTGTAAGTTGAAAAATTTATTGCAGTTGAAAGTTTACGAACTGTCCTCGCTACGTTTTCGTGCATGGGAAACAGAAATTAATTATATTTCTTCGGGAAAAACAAACTCGATTTTGGTATGAATAATTTCTACACCTTTTGGATATTTGTTCTAGGTAGTTTTCATCTTATTTTCCGAACTTTCAAATTTCCTCCTAAAATATAAGGTTTTAGAGTTTAGTAGTACATTCTTAAGCATCCTACAGTGCACAGTTTTTTTTCCTGTACCTTTTGGCATCGAAACTGTACTATAAAGTTTTATAATCCTAAGAAGATCGAACAATGTTTATTATATTTAAGTTTACGTAATTTTCAGGCAAATCATAACGAAATATGTAACATAATCATATAATATTCACAGAATATATGACATCAACTGCGAGCGGCCAAAGCTGAAAATGTGTACCCAGCCGAGATTCGAACCCGTGTCTCATGCTCTCTAGGTAGTTGCGCTGACCACTACACCACTGGGGACACAGTGATCACTGCACCTGCAGGAACTACCTACGCACTCCTCCCGTCACAATTCCCAGTTTTATATATCTCAGCTTTATATATCCCAGCTAGAATATCCCTCAGCGTCCTAAGGAAATCTAAAAATGAAAAATGTGGAGTCTTCTCCTGGTTGCTGCTACAATTCGTTGCGCTACAAGTGTTCTCGATTGCAAAAATCACCACGAAAACGAATATAAGTGGCGAATAACACGTCTGAAAATACACGAGATACCGACAACTCGGTAGTGTCCCTTCAGTCCACTTTGCGCGCTGCTATAGTGATTGGTAACAAGCATTGGTTCGAGTGTCATGACTGGTATGTTAGACCGTAGTACAACCAGTAACAGCTGATGCTTCAGGTGACTTGGGGTTCACTCCTGCCGGCCGCGGTGGCCGAGGGGACTAAGGCGCTCCAGTCACGGTCTGCACGGCCACTACGGTCGGGGATTCGAATCCCCCTTCGAGCATGGATATTTGTGCCGTCCTAGTTCGTAAGTAGTTCATAAGTGGTTTGTAAGTTTAGGGACTGATGATCCCGTAGTTATGTCCCATAAGCTTAACAAACATTTGAACATTTGGTTCACTTCTTTGAGTGCCGGATCTTGATACTGCCACCCCCCCCCTCCCCGATCAATCTGGGGTACCTATGCGAGTGGCGCCGGGGGAAAGCGTCCGGTTTGCCTCCCACCCCCGTTGTAGACACATTTTTCGTTAAGGATCTGCAGAATATCTTACCTGGGCTTGTTTGCGCTTGCTTCAACTCGAGCTGAGGCGCCGGCCTACCAAGCTTTTGTTCCAAGCTTAAAACGGAGTAATTTGTTCCTAAAAGACACTTAAGTTGTTCATTTTTCTTTGATAATAAACACCAAAATATTTAAATATGCATATGAACACTAAAACACAATAAGTAACAGATTACACTGTTACGTGACTGTAACAAAATGAATCTGTTATGATGAAGAGACAAGCTACCTTCGGGGCACGTGACACCGTAAGCAGCACTTCCCTCCTAACCTTACGCATGCGCAAAGCCTGCTCTCCCCCACATCTTTTCAAACAGTTCAATATTTGTTACGACAGAGAGTATAACTGCCATTTACCCTCAAAATGGCAACACATTTACTAAAACGTCCAAAGATATGTGGCAAGTAACAATAAAAAAGTCATTGTTGTTACCATAAAGAAGACTGGGTTTAAAAAAAATTGCTTGCAGTCGATGTCGAAGCCACTACATTCTACAGCGCAACGCAGCGCGGGTTGCTAAGAACACGGCTAATCTTGCTAGGTGGAGAGTAATGACTTCATTATTATTCATGATCGAATTTTCTGAAAGCTTTTACAGTTGATGCGTCTTTAATTTATAATTATAAGATATTTTACCAAATACGACGTGTTTTTGATGAATGTCCAATGCCAAAAAAACAAATTTGAAGGGCGGAAGTTGCCTTCATGGCGCAAGGCGAGGAGCGCAGTAGCTCCATTGTCTTGTTTCGGGACCATTCGTGCGTAACCGACAGAGCTCGAGTAGCCAGGAGTTGGTGTCTCTACCAGCTCCAACACTAATGTTTCCCCTCGCCCCTCCCTGCCGCGGGAACGCCCATATGCTGCCTCCAGGAGGTTCAGAAGAGAATTTGATCCTCGGCCGCGCATGCGCATTGCAACGCTGCGGCCACTACCGTTTATATTAACATCTTGCGCTTCGACTCGTAAACGTGCTGTCTCCGCGACATAAAACGTTTCTCATGCTATAAAATACTTTGAATGTGCAAATAAAATTATCTGATACTAGATTAATGCCCGCTGCTTCGCATGCGTAGGCTCGTTGGTCTGCATCAGTTGTTTCTCCCTCTTAATATAAATTTTCATAGATATAGCTTAAATACTATCATAATGAAATGTTGTCATACTACTTGTGGCCGCGGCAGAATGGCCGTGCGTATTGATGCGCCATGCTGCGGTGCTTGCTGCTGTTCGCTGTCGGGGGTTCGATTCGCCCCTCGGGTATGGGTGTTTGGTTTGTCCTTAGCATAAATTAGTCTAAGTTGGTTTAAGTTAGCTTAATTAGTTAGTAAGCCTTAGTGACTGATGACCCCGTAGTTAAGTCTCTTAAGATTTACAAACATTTGAATATTTGATTTTACTACTTGTAACGCCCTATGGCACCCCTTAATGGTTGAATTTCGAAAAAATACCCCAACATGTATCTTTTACATTTCAACAAAGTATGAAAATATCATTTTTTATAATTCTGGGTTCAAAATTTGCTTAGTACAACGTATTTTCAAAAAATGTTTCATCCGCTATTTCACCCCCATAAAAGATTAATTTTATGAAAATACCGAAACACGTATCTTTTTAATTATGACCAAGAAACGATACACCAATTTATGTGGTTGTAGCTTCAAAATTGCCTGAATAGCAAAAGATTTTCGAAAAAACATACCCTCTCCAATTTAACCCCCTTGATGGATGAATTTCCAAAAATACCGAAACACGTATTTTTAAAATTCTAACGAACAATACAAACACAAATTTTTATAGCTCTTGCTTCAAAATGATCTTGACAAGAATGTGTTTTCGAAAAGAATTTTGATCCCCTTTTTTAACCCCTTAGTTGTTGAATTTCCAAAAATAACGAAACTCGTGTTTATTCTATCCTGACCAAGACTCCATATCCTAAGTTTCGTAATTATAGCTTGAAATATGAGTTAACAGCAACATATTATTGAAAATCAATTTTTGCATCTCGTATTTCATCCCCTTATTGGTAGAATTTCCAAAAATACCGAAACACGTTTCTTTTAAATTCGAACCCCGAATCCAAATCAGAAAATTTGTAGTTCTAACTACAAAATTGCCTAAATAGCAACATATTTTCGAAAAACATCACCTCTCCAATTTAACCCCCTTGATGGTTGAATTTCCAAAAATACCGAAACACGCATTTGTTAAATTCTAACCAACGATACAAATATCAATTTTTGCAGCTCTAACTTCAAAAATGTCTCAATAGCAACGTGTTTCCAAAAAGAATTCTTCATCCTCTATTTCACCCTCTTACTTGTTGAATTTCCAAAAATACTGAAACACGTGTCTTTTTTTTTTTTTTTTTTTTTTTTTTTTTTTTTTTTTTTTTTAATCCTGACCAAGAATACATATCCGAAGTTTAATAGCTGTAGCTTAAAATTTGTTTTAACAAAAACATATTTTTGAAATTCAATATTTTGCGTCCCAATTTTTCCCCCTAAATTAGTGGAATAAAAAAACACGAAAATATGTCTTAAATTCTAATCCTGAATTAAAGCCCGAAATTTTGTAGTTCTATTTTCTAAATTGCCTAAATAGCAACGTATTAAAAAAACGTTTTTATCCCCTATATCACGCCCCTACGGACGGAATATCGAAATATCGCTTCTTAAATGACGCCTACAGAGTAAGATCACACCCTCTACAAATTTCAACTTTCTATATTCAGTGGTTTGGGTTGTGCGATGATGAGTCCGTCAGTCAGTCGGGACGTTGCCTTTTACATATAGAGATAAGAACGAAACGATGAAGGGTAGTTTAAAAAGACTTTATTATTTACTTTTTTTTCACTACGAGCTTTTTTCAGCGAGTTTACTGAACCAGTAAAGGACGCACCGCCACTAGCTACAAGCGTTCCCGGTTCCGAAAACCACCGCGAAAACGAATATAAGCTGCGAGTAACACGCCTGAAAATGCACGGGGTACCACAACTCGCTAGTGTCATCTGCTGGGCGTTTCGCGCGCTGCTATCGCGGTGGGTAAGAAAAATTGGTTCGAGTGTCGTGGGGGTTGGAACACTTGCGCGGAGTGACACTTGCGCGGAACCCGGGACCCTTGGGGCGGCTAATGGCTTTTCCTGGGTACAGGCACACCAAGAAGTCTAGCACTGCTGTTGTAAAGTTTCCACACTGTCAACATAACACGAAACTCAGTGAAATTGCACAACCCTTTGCAAGCTGAAGAGCAATATAGTAACTTGTTCTAACTACATATGAATTCGTTGAGTGTTCCTCCTGAAAACAAAAAGGTATTTTAATACTGATAATGTTTGGAGAGTTATTAAGACATTCTTTGCTACTACAAGACGATGACTTTCCACAGTCATACCTCCTAAAAGCATATTATTCAGAACACTAAGCGTATCAAGACACCTGCGCAAGCAATAAATATATTAGGCATCCTGCACAGATACGTTGATGTAATTGACCGCTATGTAGTTAACCCCACTATCACGCAACTTCCATCTCTTTAAAAATAGCTACTACGCTTTTTAATAGGAGACGCAACCTTAAACCTTCAATTAAAAAACGTTAATAATAAGTCAATGAGTATTTTACATAGTTGAAGCGTTTATTCGTAGACCTCAAAACGATTTGGCTGTATTCGAATTAGAAACACATCTAAGAAATGTATGAAATACGGAATGTGTAAGGGAATGTCACACACCGAAAAATGCTAAAGATAAATTCTATTTTCCATCACCGTCATATAGAACCATTTTTACTCCGAACTTGGCATAAACCAACAGGGAGAAACAAGTTGCAAGACTTCCAGGAAAAATGAAGCGAAATTGACAGCCAATAGTTTGTTATAAATTACATTGCCTATTAGCTGTATAAATATAAATTACGGAATACGCGGAACTCCTGTTCAGTACAGTCAAAAAGGTCTAAGGTAATAGGCAGTGGTTTACAATCAGATATCCGTATCACTCTCCTCCTCAAGAAGTCTGTGTGAAGATTTATATTCAGAACATTCAAGAAAAAGGTGTTGAAACTACAAGAAGCAGCTCATTTACTCAGGAAGGGAATACGTTATGGTGCCCGTAAATTTGAATGGCAGTATCTCTTGTAGTAACATTCATTTTTTGATAAAATGTTAAAATCCAATATACCAGAATTTTGTTTTTCTAAACTCAGTGCCAACTTTTTTGTCGAAATTTTTGCAGGAAGTAGTCTTGACGTGATTTCATACTTCTATGCATTAATATTATCAAACATGTAATTTGTGTCACAAATTGCGCGGCCGGTCCGGTCGGATGTTCGAGTCCTTCCTCGGACATGGGTATGTTTGTTTGTACTTTGCCTACGTTATTTTAAGTAAGATTAAGTAGTGTAAGTCTAGCGACCGATGACCTAAGTAGTTTGGCCGCATAAGACTACACATATACACGTAATTTATTTATTTCATCACCACATTTAAGTACTAATAATTAAGGAAACTTAAATGTAGAAATTTGAATTAAACACTGAAAACAAATGATTGGTATTTCTCATAAAATGAATGCACAGAACCGTTGAATTATGTCATGTGAATGTACCTACAAAATCTGCCATATGAATATTGTAGTGTGAGTCCCAAATTTGTTTTTATGTAATAACATTAAAAACATATTAAAATTGAGAACTCGAAAACCAGAGAAGTTATGGACTTGAAGCGTTTTGTGTTGCTAAATCTTTACATAGTTTTTTAAAATTTGGTTGCTATCGTCAAAGTAGACGAAACGTTGAATTTTTTGGTGTAATCTTCGCCGTGTAGACTGTATGTTGTAGAAGTCTACGTCGAACCTAATTAGAATCATACCTCTGAGGAGAGAACGTTGTTTGCACTTCTCCTGCGTTTCCAGTCGCCGTGCTGTGCTACGTAACGACATCGTACCGTTCCACTTTACCGAGAGCTATATATGTATTGGTGTGATGTTTGTTCTTTCGAAATAAGACATCACACCAATATATGTATCATTTAGACGCAAAGATTCTGGGTTCTGTTTTCATTGCTAACGCGACTAACAACGTTAGACCTCGTGTGTAAACAGTTAAAGGTTATGAGTGCCACTGGAAAAATGCATAAGTAACACCAGTTCTTTGAGACTTGAAGATGACCTGAAATTAGCCGAAATCGATATCTCATAATAAACATAAGGTGTAGCTGTCTATATTTCATAATGCTATTCCTAACATATTTAAAAGCTGCTCAAAACCACCTACAAAAAACCTTTATAATGAGATTGTATATAATTCCACGATCAAATTGTGTTTTAGTTATTTGTAGTAATACACCCAAAGATCTGCCCTTGCTTTTGGTGCCTTGATCAGCTGTTTATTTTTAGAGGTATTACTAGGGACAGGAAAAATTCGCATTTGCGATAAATGCGAATATAGAAGCGAATTCTGACTCAAAATGCAGTAAATCCGAAATTGTAGTTAGCAACGGTTGCGCTCAATTCCGATTTCATCACATTCCTCTTCACATGGTGCTGTATTGTAAATCGAGTGATATTTGTATGACGTGTTATCTCCCTGTTGAATGAGGCTGTGATATCTCCGGGCCGTTACTACAGCTCCACTTCGCTCGGTGGGCCTTTCCCTGAATACGGCACAGGTAGCGGCTGGAGGGCGTGGAGTAGGGGTGGTGTATTCCTACTTCTGGAACACCCTGTTCACTACCTGCAGCGTCCGGGTCTCCGCGCAAGTGTATACAAATTCCCTTTCCGCGCAAGTGTCACTCCCCGCAAGTGTCACAAACTCAGTGTCGTGACTGGTGTGTTAAGCCGGGTCCACACGCTACGATCTGTCTGCGCAAATGTCTGCGCACAACTCGCAAATCGTTGCGTGTGGACACCACATTTGCGCAAACCTGGAAGTTGGAGTTGGTGGTTTGAGCAAAATTGCTCAAATCTGTGGGTTCAAATCACATCTGCGCAGACAAGTTGGACCGTGTGGACAGGAGATCGCCGCAAATCTGTGTCAGTGTATACTTTTTTGTGTGTTTACTATATTGACAGTGAATGAAAATGCCTGAGAACTAAAAATCCCGACTGGGAAACAAAGTTAGCCACAGCTTATTGGTCACATATCTATATCTATAAATGTGAATGTCTGTTCGGTGTACGTTTATCACGTCTGAAATAGAAGACATAAAGAGCTAAAAATTTGTACTGTTACTAATGTCTACCCGGGGAAGGCTTTAGACACGGTTTTATGGCAATCGGATATATATATATATATATATATATATATATATATATATATATATATATATATATATATATTAATGCGAATGTGTGTTCGGTGTACACTTATCACGTCCGAATGACAAGACGCAGAGACTTAAATATTTGTACAGTTACTAATTTATACCTGACTAAGGTTTTAGGCACGGTTTTATAGCGATCTGATAGATATTTCGTAATTTGAAGAATACAACGCGAAATACGGAACAATAATTCCTCTTAGAAAATTATATTTACTCTTTGAAAATGGTTTTATTGGTTGCATTGTTGCTTGAGGGTTGATAATGATAAAAGGGTGGAGTATATTGGGATGGAAAGTTATCGGTGTATATAAAATTCTACGTGTGTGTGTGTTAATATTTCGCTCTGCAGCGAAAACTACAGAACGCAAACGAATGGTCTGTGTGTAATTGTTGTCCGAAGTCTCCCGTTGTACACCATAGCAGTTCCATGCCGATAGCTATAAGGGGGTGGAAGATATGGTGGTTGAAAGTCGTCAAATTATAAAAAGAATTCGGACTGAAGGCCAGCGATTAGGTTTCTGACTCTATAAGAAGGAGGTTACATACAGCGAAATGTGATGCCATGGACCATATGCGTGCTATAATGTCTTCAGCTCTTTGTCTATAAGGATACGCATACGAATAAGGAAATATAAAAATGAATAAATAAATAAAGCAGTAAAACAGAAATTTCTTTTAATACGTCTCTTTAAAAAAAATGATTTGACGTTTAGCGCATTCCAAGTGATCGATCTGTGATATTATTACAATCATTATTGTTGAATTTCGTGGTTTGATCTACACTACTTACTTCACATAATTTTATTTTTTTATCTGAATGTTGATTAAAAATGTTTGTTTCTAAAGACGGTAATGTATTTTATTTCATCCTTCAAAACCAGTCTGACAGCACACTACTGAAAGATAGCTTATCTATCATAATCAACCAACACGCGAGCGGAGCCGCGGGTTTAAGCTAGTTTAATATAAAGTGAAATAGGCGTACAGTGTTTCAAACATATCTAAAACACTGACAGTTTTATTTGTATCTTGTTAGAAGGTAGGCCTACTTTACTTGCTTTCATGAAATAATTCTTCAGGGCAGCGTAAATAGCTTCACAAGTGTTGGGGATGATTTAACGCAATGCTAGTTTAGAAATTGCTGTTGAAAATTCGAGGTCTTTGTAGGTCCTTCCTTTGACCAGGAATTTTAATGTAACCGTCAGCCACTCAAGTGGAGAAATTTCTCTGCTCATATACAAGTGTTTTTACGTATTATGCGAGAAGTTACCAATATCAAAAGATAATTATAAGTTTTCACCAATAATTACGCCAGTCATTGGGTTTGCACTACAACTCACATGTGACAACTGCCTTTGTTTAAGCAGCCATTGCCTAGACGATTACGTTCGTCTTTTCCGTTTATTGCGGTTTGAAATTTCTTTCCTTGCAGTCGGCCGGGGTGGCCGAGCGCTCTCCGGCGCTCCAGTCACGGTCTGCACGGCCACTACGGTCGGGGATTCGAATCCATCCTCGGGCATGGATATTTGTGCCGTCCTTAGTCGTAGCTAGTTCGTAAGTAGTTTGTAAGTTTAGGGACTGATGACCCCGTAGTTAAGTCCCATAAGCTATACAAACATTTGAATATTTTACTTGCAAGACACGTTGCAAACAGCGACCATAACAAGATTTCCTCCATCACTGCCAGAAATAAACTTCGAAAAAAAAGCGTATCGTATTCGTTTTCCAGTCCGATTGCAGTCTTTACTTCCTAATTTCTTTTTTTACCAAAAGATGTCGGGCGCGAGAATTTGCAGCGATGAAAACACCCGTCCACACGCAACGATTGGTGTGCGCAGACATTTGCACAGACATTAGCGCAGACAGATCGTAGCGTGTGGACCCGGCTTTAGAATGCGGTACAACTCAGCACCGCCGCGCTGGAGTAGCCGAGCGGTCTGGAGCGCCACGTTGCGGATCGCGCGGCCTCCTGCGTCGAAGGTTCGAATTCTCCCTCGGGCGTGGATGTTTGTGTCGTCTTTAGTATAAGTTAGTTCATAAGTAGTTTGCAAGTTTAGGGACTGATGACCCCGCAGTTAAGTCCCATAAGCTTTACAAACATTTGAACAACTAACCACCGCCGGCACTGCTCCTATTAAGCCCCTTTTACACGAACGACTTTCTTGTCTTGGTTGACTACACGAAACGAGTGTGTTGACTACAGCGCCTCTGGTGGTTCCGTGTTTCATTTGTTTTGCGTGATCGTTTGCGTTTACAGGATAGCTTCGAAATTTGTGTGTGTGCTGTCTGCTGTGCGGTCTTTGCGCTGTGGTTGTTGTCGTAATACTTCTTGTGCTGATTTCAATTTTAATCACAGCCTTTTATCCAACACAGCGAAATGGGTGAAAATCTTGTGGCTGGAAGGCAAAAAGAAAGATCGCAGAGGGTGAAAGAGAAGCGTTTGGATGCAGAACATCAACCATTTTCGCTCTGGCGAATTTTTTAACATCGCGTCGTAATGTGACCGTGGGGTGCTAAATTTAGCTTTGTAATCTTCAGCTTTAATTTTTCGGGCAAACTGCTGATACTCGAATTAGTGGCAAACAAAGTATTTCTTCCCGTGCATTCTACAAAATATATGACGTTTTCAATGAGTATCTCAGCGATGTGAGGAGTCGTCAGAAACGACACCTTTCCCCGGTGGGATAACTGGGGTAGGCTAGTGACACGCAAGTCACCGAAGTGGCGTCCAATTGAAAGACTTGCACCAGGCCAATGAGCCACACGAAATTATTATTCTTAACCCAAATGTTCCTGAATTTTTTTCGGTTACTTATGGTTTAAAATATAGTTGATTACATCTGTAATAGATCGTTCAAATGTTGCAACATTATCTTTACACGAATTGCATCCTTAGTCTCGGCATAATATGCCGTCCTTCTGGAACGAGGTAAAAATGAGAACACTAATATTACATGTTAGATATGACGTTTTAATTATAAAGCCACCCTATGTTTCTGAATAATAAAAATGAAATTGATGGGTAAGAACGTATAGACCCAAAAACATCAGTTAATTGGTACGTTCCTTCTGAATCCCTATTTTCAAATAGGACCAACGTAGAATCACGTGCTAAAACAATGATTGTTAGTATTTGCATGTCAATGATCGATGTCCAGATAACAGTTCGATGTTGGAGGAAGTGTTTTGTGCCAAAAGGAAACAATTTACTTTAAATGTTTAAACAAACGGAACACCATCGTTCTGGAAGGACGTCAGGATCATCTGGGTTAATATCTGCAGTCACCGTAACACACAAAGGTTAAAATTACCTTATTGTGATATAAATAATGATTTTCTGTATCTACGAGGAGTCTCTCCTCTTCATAAGCCGAAATAAGAGCCTTAACGTTTTCTTTCGTCCGCTACATTTCTACAAAAAATAAAAGTAATCCAGAATCATCATTCTTTATATTATTTCGATGGAAAACGAGATGTAAAGATGCCAGTGATGGCTCACTAGGTGTTTATTCCGTACTAACTACTTACCACGTGCCTTCATTGTTTAAAAAACTATCTCGCGTATTCTGCTGGGCAATGCAGCCGATGCGCAGTGTTCACCGCACTCGGAAATTTTGAACTCCACACACTCAGCACAATCAAAAGATTATTGACGTCATAGTCGCTACACTCGAAGGGCATGAAAGGGAAGCATCAGTTGGTAAGGGAATAAGACAGGGTTGTAGCCTTTCTCTGATGTTATTCAATTTGTATATCGAACAGGCGGTGCAGGAAAGCAAGGAAAAATTTGGAATAGGGATTAAAGTTCAGGGGGAAGAAATAAAAACATTGCGTTTTGCTGATGACATTGTAATTCTGTGAGAGGCAGCAAAGGACCTGCAAGAGCAGTTGAATTGAAGGGACAGAGTGTTGTAGAGAGCGTATAAAATGAACATTAACGAGAGCAAAACAAAAATAATTGAATGCGGTCTTAGAAAATCAGGCGATGCTGAAGGAATTAAATTAGGTATCGAAACAATGATGGTGGTAGATGAGTTTTGTTACTTGGGTAGTAAAATAACATGCGATGGCCGCAGTACAGAGGATATAAAATGCAGAATGGCAATGGGTAGAAAAGCATTTTTGAAAAAGAGAAATTTGCTAACATCGAATATTAATTTAAGTGTAAGGAAGTCTTTTCTGAAGGCATTTGTGTGGAGTGTTGCCTTGTACTGGAGTGAAACGTGGACGATAAGCAGTGCGGACAGGAAGAGAATAGAGGCTTTTGAAATGTGGTGCTACAGAAGAATGATAAAGATTAGGTGGGTAGATCGCATAACTAATGAAGAGGTACTGAACAGGATTGGTGAGAAAAGGAATTTTTTGCATACCCTGACTAAAAGAAGGGATCGCTTGGTAGGACACGTTCTTAGACATCGAGGAATCGTAAATTTATCATTGGAGGGAAGTGTGTGGGGTAAAAACCGCAGAGGGAAACCAAGAGACGCGTATAGTAAGCAGATTCAAGTGGATGTGGGTTTGCCGTTCGTATGAGGAGATGAAAAGGCTTGCTCAGGTTAGAGTAGGGTGGAGAGCTGCATCAAACCAGTCTCCGGACTGAAGGCCATAACAACAACAGTCGCAACCGAGCCGTGGTTGGCTCCTGATTTACACGACAGCAGAAAAGCCGTCCACGCTTCGAGTAGTCAGTTTTCGCAAGAAGGCGTATCGTGTAAAAGGGACTTTAGGCTGCAGATGAGAGATTTCCGCAAAGTGTTTAATTCCTCTGCGGCGTGTAGGAGGTCTACTGCAGATGTTATAGAGTGCCTCGCGGCCCTTATGAAGACGGCGCGCAGCGGCCGGGCAGGAGGCAGCCGTCGCTCCCGCATAGCGCAGCGCAGTGCGGAGTGTCGGGCTGCGCAGTCCCTGGTCGGCCCCCCAGCGTTACGTCACCAGGCGGCGTGGCGTGGCGAGGTGGAGGTGCGGGCCAATTATTGCGCGGCTGCCTCGCGTCGCCATCGACCGCCTTCCGGTTTTTAATTTTGCCGGAAGCTCCCCTCCCCCTCTCCCCCCGCATTCGCACCCCTTTGTCCGCCGCGGCCCCCCACTTTCCCTTCCAAACGGCAGTCCGCGACTCTCGCCTCGCCTGCTCGGTTATTCGAGAGCTATTTAACGCGGCCCACAAAAGCCGGCCAAACGCGTAAACTGCGAAATGCCGACGCTCTCCAATTACCGCCTCCAGGAACGCCACGGAGCCAGCCCTAAAGGCTTCCATTTCTAAACATTATGACTACTGCCGGTTTAGTACAGATACGAGTATAGACTTTTGTCTCTACCAGCCAAACAGTGCCACCATGGCAGTATGCTCCACAGCTAGTACATATTTTCAAGAAAGACACCAACTTTCCATGAGCACTGTTCTAAAGAACTGTAAACGTTTAATGTCATCCCTGACAGAAAAAAAGCTCAGATGTTTATAAATCATAGGCACTTATCTACGTTGGTCATCAGTCCCTAGAGTAACGAACTACTTAAAGTAACTAAGAACAACAGGGCCAGTGTGAGCCAGCGCCGGGCCCGGGGCAGGAAGCTAGATGTACCCCTAACTCCAAATATAGCAGTCAATTTTCGCCCACTTTAGGTTACGGTAGTAACACTAAAAATGGACATTTGCGAACGTCTTTTGACAGCCCGAAATTTAAATGAAAATAACGGATTAACTATTCACCTGGCACGAAAATAGAATAACCGAATTTGTAGAGGAGAAAATTCTCTACAGCTTTGCTCTCTTAGGTTTTTTTCATATCTCGTTGCGTTTCAAAGTTATCTTGAAAAATAACCGCAATTTTGGGATGTATATCTGTCTGTCTGTCCGTCCGTCTCTCTGTCCGTAACGTGTTCCCTGTTTTTTAAGACAAACCGTTCAACCGATCAGCACCAAATTTTACAGACATGATTGTAGGCCGCCAGAGACCAGAACCTCCCTTTTTCAAATTTTCCGTACAAAAAATACGGTAATAATACCTAAAAAAGCCGTCTGTAATATAATTGTAATTGCAAACGCACCGTTCATCTGATACGAAAATTGAATAACCTAATTGGTAGAGGAGAAAATTCTCTACAACTTAGCTCCATAATGTTTTTTCATATCTCGTATCGTTTGAGACATATTTGCAAAAATTAACGAAAATCAGCCGTTAGGAGATGTCACGTGACATTCTTCGCGCAGGACTCTCTGTGGCATACGCCATCTTACGCGTATTTGATGATTTTCTTATTGTAACTTACACGTTGTCATTTCAAAGCAATGGCGCACTGAAGAATTAACAAAAACACATCGTTCTTTGTACGATAAATGATAATCTAGTGTCTACAAATGCCACATTAGCATCAGTTAACAACGGCCATGAATAGTATGAGATTATAGGACTGACTTTCTGATTGATAGCCGTAGCGTAGTGGACAAGGCGTTAGACTACGATGCCAAAGGTCGGTGGTTTGGAACCCGTCACTACCTAAATTCTTTTTTTTTTCTGTGTTTCAGACACTCTTATTAATTAATTTTTTATTATTTAGATTATTATTTTGGTCCAAAATGTTTGCAAAAACTTATAAAACTACAAATCTAAAGTCGGCCGTAAAACACGTCAGTGCGATTTTTTAAAGAAAGTTTTACATTATTCTTAACTCTTTATTTCCGATTGTCGCAAATTCGCATCATACCACTGTAACCTTCTTATGTGGAAGAATAAGTATGTTCGAGAGCCAGTGCCGACTGAAGCAGATTCTACACGAACGGGTCCAGTGCGTGTGGCGTGTACTGCCGTTAACTGAACGTTGAATGTACTTTTCTTTTCGCTTCATCGTCCCAGACTTGTGTTTACACTCCATAATGTTAACACATCAAACTTACACTCTTGCACACTAAACTGGCATTGGTCAAAAGCTTGTAAAACAAATGACTGCCACTGAAGCGAACACAAAGTCGTCCAGGTCAGTGTAACGCACTCGATACAAACATCAAATTGAGCTGCCTCCTTCTTGTACCAGATCTGTCAATTCTTAATTAGTGCCCAGACAAATTCAATGACCTTCAGAGTGATATAGACATAACGGCATTGTTAAAATTGTTTTGTTTACTGAACTTGCCATAGTAACCACAACATACTCATTATAAGTTGCTGTATTTACGAAAGCATTTCCCGCTTCAACATATTTTCCAATTGATTTTTTTCCTTGCGAGATCAGTCTTTATTTGTCTGTTTCAAGGTGAGATTAGCTTTATGTTTTCGGAGAACTCAATATAAGGATGAGGTGCTGACCACAAAAAGCAGTGTCCCTTTAGCAACACCACCGAGCAAAAGTCACATGACACTAGAAACTGTGAGAGTTATTGCGCTAATACCGTATCTATCACTATGTAGCGTTCATGCAGTTGAACGGCTCGTTCAGTGCACAAGAGAATATGTCTGTGCCGGCCTTAGTGGCCGAGCGGTCTGCGGCGCGTCAGTCACAGTCTGCACGACCGCTACGGTCGGGGATTCGAATCCCACTCTCGGGCACGGATGTTTGTGTCGTCTTTAGTATAAGGTAGTTCATAAGTAGTTTGTAGGTTTAGGGACTGATGACCCCACAGTTAAGACCCTTAAGCTTAACAAACATTTGAACATTTTTTTTTTTTTTTTCGTGTTGCAGTACTGAAACGTGGTGCATGATGTGACAGGTTTTTACCCATCTTAGTACATATGATCTTTTATTTATTGAAATATGTGTTCTACAATTGTGTAATTTTACAGTTATATATTCACTTGTATAACTGCTGTATGTCTGTAAAATCTGTTGCGAATACAGTTAATAGTAATGAAGTAATGTATCAAAATCTGATAGATGATGAGGCGGTTTCCCGTGAACGTTACTGTTTATGTCCTCATATCTCTGTGGTTATCAGCGATAAAAAGTATAATAAAGAATGAAATTACGTTTAAAGTTTGTTAGAAGTAGCTAAGTACTCTCATTCTCGTACAGTGAATAAAGTCTCGTCACAAGACGTGGCAGTTTTTATGCTCCTCCTGTTGTTTACGACGTTTTATCCGCTGAACAACGTGTCGTATGTCATTCTTATCCCGGCAGCAACTTTTACCTCACGGTAAGGAATGTGTGTAACAAATTTGGTCGAGATCTGTCCAGTGATTTAAGAGAAACTGTGTAGTTTTGTCTCGTGTAGCAACAGTGTTTTTGCGTATCTCATTGTTTATGACGTCATATCTCGTAAACGACGACCGTCCTCTTGGTTTGAAGGTCAAGGGTATCAAATTTCATAAAGATTGTGACAAAACTGTAGATTTGTATGCAATACATACACACAAGCACCGGGTACTCGACGTAATATGTAAAGAAGTTGAAGAAGAAGACATTCAAAAGGGGATCCGATTCCAACTACACCGGAGAGGTGACTCTGAAACTGTTGAAGGGTCCCTGTGCCGCTTACTCGGCTGCTTGAATGATCAGGCTGCGATCGTTTAATGGCACCAACTCATCGCAGACACCACATTTGTGACCCTGTTGGACATGTATAAACCTAACTGTTAGAAATTCCAGAGTAGTGCACCATCTTGATGAATCATAATATTAATTAATTGGGGAATGTGAAAATTACTTAGCCCTTCCACCCGATATTTTGAATCGAAGACACGGCTGCGGTTCGGTTTAATGGTAGCAGAAAATGAGAGTTCATGTTTTAATTAATTAACTTTTTAATTAATCGACTAAGCGGCTCGTTGCCGATCGGCTCGTTATCTCGCGACCAATGAGAATCGCTAAGCAGGCTATCGAAACTAATTTTTCTCTTCCTTTTTGAGGCCGCTGTTTCTGGAGAAGGCAGTGTTTTTTACTGCGGCGCGGAAAGTCTGTGCGTTACACTGTCTGGTAAATCGCTTATGAATGCTGCTGTCTCCTGTTACCCTTCCTTGGAGAACAGTTGATTTTGCCGCGCGGGAACGGCCGCGTGGTGTAAGGCTAGGCGCAAATTGAGACGCGTACAGCACTCGCGCAGTGAGCGGCGCAGCACGCGTTTTTGAGCCTAACGTGTTCTAATGGGGCCGCGCAAATTGGCACGCAGTACGTCGCTGCCGCGACCTGCGCTGTGTGGCGTTGTGGCAGAGGCACAGTTTCCTGCGACAGAGCGACGCTCGCACCGTGGGAAAGGCGATGTAGGGAGGGGGATAAAGCTTTCTGCCATCTGCTCCCTTCGACAACCTGCACACGAAACTTTCTTATTCAGTAGTGTTTCGAGTTTCGCCACATAAGCTATCTATACTTTTGTTATCTATCTAATATATAAAGCACAGTGTCCGTATGTTTGTACGCGTTGCATACATATCTACAGTTTTGTTCCAATCTTTATTAAATTTTATACACGTGTCCTTCAATCCACTAGGACGGTCGCCGTAAGTGTAAGAATCACATACGATATATAGTTCTCGAGATAATAACGTCATGAGATGCGCGAAAAACTGCTGCATTTTGCGACAATGCTGCTCATTTTCTCCTAAACCATTGGACCGATTTCAACCAAATTTGGTACACACATTCCTTACCGTGAGGTAACAATTGCTGCATGGTTAAGAATTACATACGGCACATGGTTCAAAAGATATACGTCATAACCAATAGAAATCGCAAAAATGCCATATAATGCGACGAGACTTTCGAAATACACTGTATGAGAATGACAGTACTTAGCGACTTGCAACAAATTTTAAACATAATTTCAAACCTTTATTAAACTTTTACTCGCTGACAACCATAGCAGAATGATGAAAGGAAAAAAGATTCTCGCTTCCTACTTTTCCGCTGTCTATGGAGTACAACTACGGCATTCGATATGACGTTATAATTTATAATTCATACACTACAAATTGTAGCCGCCGGAAATTTTACATACAGTATACACACATATAGTTGAATGTACCTTCTAAATTGTATCACAGTACGTCACATATTTCATATGATATGAGTACATAAACAGTAACGGTTATAGAAAACCGCCGCATCACTCATCCAGTTTTAATCTATTACTTCTTTACTGCTAGTTGCATTCCAAAGAGATTTTACAGACATAGAACCTTTATACAAATGAATACGTACCTGAAAAATGACAATAAATAAATAAATACCCGGGCAACGCCGGGTTTTCAGCTAGTTGGTAATGTTTTCCAGTTTTTTTTTAATATTGGTATAGTTTTGCTATTTTCTTCGCTGTAGGCCTATTGTTTACAAAGTCAAACGTATATTAAATAAAATGACGTCAAGTCGTCTTCTCACAAGGCACACCTGGCTACCTGTCATATTCCTGACAGGCATTATTCTCAGTTGCAGTCATATTCCTGACACGTATTATTCTCAGTTGCAGTACACTGATCATCGTGTTGTGTAGTGGATTAACTGCTTACTTTTCATAATCTACATCTACATACGTACTCCGCAATCCACCGCAAGGTGCGTGGTGGAGGGTACACTGTAACACTACTAGGCATTTCTTTTCCTATTCCACTCCTAAATAGAACGAGGAAAACAAGGATGCCTATATGCCTCCGTACGAGCCCTAATTTCTCTTATCTTGTCTTTGTGATCACTACGCGAAATGTAAGTAGGCGGCAGCAAGATCGTAATACACTCAGCTTCAAATTCCGGCCCTCTAAATTTCCTCAACAGAAATTCACGAAAAGAACGTCGTGTTTCCTCCAGCGATCCTCAATTTAGTTGCCGGAGCATTTCCGTGACACTCGCGCATTCGTCGAACCTACCGGTAACAAATCTAGCTGCTCGTCTTTGAACCTCCTCTATGTCTTCCTTTAAACTGACCTGCTGCGGGTCCCAAACACTTGAGCAATACTCAAGACGTGGTCGTACAAGCGTTTTATACGCGGTCTCCTTTACAGGTGAAGTACATCTTCCCAAAATTCTCCCAATAAACCGAAGTCAGCTGTCCGCCTTACTCACAACTGTCCTTACATGTTCGTTCCATTTCATATCGCTCTGCAATGTTACGCCTAGATATTTGAACGACCCGACAGCATCAAGAAGCTCACTACTAATGCTGTATTCGAACATTATGGGATTGTTCTTCCTACTCATGCGCATCACCTTACATTTTTCTACATACAGAGCTAGCTGCCTT
The DNA here is from genome assembly GCA_026315105.1 of Locusta migratoria. Lineage (NCBI taxonomy): Eukaryota > Metazoa > Arthropoda > Insecta > Orthoptera > Acrididae > Locusta > Locusta migratoria. The sequence goes on from CM048746.1 coordinate 164,193,034, forward strand.
TCTTCGCACCAACTAGAAATTTTGTGAAAGTCATCCTGTATGCTATTACAGTCAGTTAATGATAGAAGAAAAGTTAATGGAGGCAGTGAGAGGACACAGGACACTGTATGATACAAAAATGGTGACTACATTAAGATAAAACTCAAGTACCGGATGCGGATTGATATTCCATGTGATTTGAGTTTCAAATTGCCCACACCATTTCCTTTCAACCACAATACGGTTTGGAGATTTCAAGTTTTCATTCAATAATGAGAAAAGAAACGCTTCTTCCTCAGCATTAGTACCGGAATCTGATGCGGAACTCTACTGTAGCAATAACAACAATTTTATCTGCGAAACTCGCACTGTCTTGCGTGCCGTAGGTGAGCATCCAGCGTCTGGAATACGCGCGCCACCCCGCCTGACTAGCGCTCTTGCACGCGTCCCAATTTCCGGGGTCCGGCGCAGCGTATGTGGAAGGCTCGTGTAGTGCTGGAGTGTCGCCACACCACGTGAGTACTATACGCGTCTCAATTTGCGCCTAGCCTAAGGCTGGGTATAGAGGCAGCGGTTCCTCCGCTGTGATTTTGTGGAGGCTTCGCAAGTCATTCACACAGCAGGTGTTTCAGCCGCAGTGACCCTAAGGCCGCTATTAGCCGAGGGGAACTAGCGTCGCCACTAATGTCTCGGGCGACTCACGGGGCAATGCGCCTTATGGCGCCGGCGGACACCAGTGGCGACGCCGAGACACCAGCAAGGTGTCATACAAGGACCCGGCGACTGCCGCGGACACTTTTAGTCGCCCAGAGCCGTCACGGGGCATTGCGGCATATGGACAGGAGCCTATTAGCCGTGGGACACTAGTGGCGACACTTTTAGCGCGCATATGGCGGCTGTCATTCAGTAGCTTGTGAACTGCAGTACTGTGTGCGCTGTACGTACTCTGTGTTACCGTATTTTATGAATATGGAAACAGTAAATACGGTTGACCGAGATAGAGAGTTCAAGGAGCTGAATAAGCTCTTCGAAAGTAAAATAAACACCGAAGACCTAATTGCTGAGGTAGAAAGCAAACCAGCGGTTTGGGATGTCACGACCGAAGCCTATTCCGACAAAAGTGAGAAACTTTGGTGCAGTATTTTAAGGAAGTTCATTTCAGAGTTCGAGGAGAGACCAGCAAGCGAAAAGAATGTTCTAGGTGAGTTTTCACTTCTTCAATACAGGATTTAGTAATATTCGTAAATAGCTCATAGCTATGCATTATTTGTGCATATTTTTCATTACTTAGTATTATTAATGAGTCTTAGCTAACAAGGAAATAGTCTGTCATATCACGTCAGAACTTTCTTTTATAATATTTTCATTGCATCAAGTTCAGTGCTGAACTTCTATGCACCCCTCCAAAAATTTCATTTCACCCATTATGACATAATTAGCCCTCAGTTAGAAACCACTGGTCCCAGCTGATCGTGGATATTACTTTTATTAACGTGTAAGTGCAAAAATTAACCTGCAGTAACAACTTTTGTAATCGCACGTACTGTACCTAACGAAACAACAGGTACATAGTGAAATTCAGAGATAACCGTTTCCTCGCTGAATGTGACACCCAAGAAATAATTATTCCAGCGATATTTTGTCACCTTCCAGCTGAATAGTGGCATGTGCTGTTACAAGAAGTTTGTTTGTTTTGATACGACAAGCTGGATCTCTTATTTGACAGGTGTATTACGTAATTTGAAGTGTAAAGAGTTTTTTGATGGATTGTAATTTTATTGAACAAGAAACTTTAAAGTTTACTTATACAGTTGTCTATTGTAAAAGACGTCTTTTGATTCATTGAGTCATATTACAAAGATTGAAGCATTCCACATTAATAGTGTGAGAAATGGTAATTAAATCTGACGTTAACGTACTTAACTCAATGTTCAAATGTTTTGTTAAGCTTAGGGGACTTAACTAAGGGGTCATCAGTCCCTAAACTTACAAACTAGTTATGAACTACTTAAGAACTAGGAAGGCACAAATATCCATGCCCGAGGGGGGATTCGAACCCGCGACCGTAGTGGCCGTGCTGACCGTGACTGGAGCGCCTCAGTCACCTCGGCCACCGCGGCCGGCCGTATTTAACTAAATGGCTTTAGGTAAACAATGTTTTTGCTATGACATCGTTTTGAAATACGATCCATTTGCCATGGAAGAGCACCTTGCTCACTCACACAATAATCGGCAAACGTATCTCTCAACTTAGTAACTTGCTTCGATAGAATTTCTTCTCCACAGTGTAAGTCAAACAAACCCTCAACTATCAGAATGTCTTCCATTTGAAACCTATACCTGTCCCGGACAAAATTGTGAAGAACACAGCAAACTTTAACAGTATCTTCACACAATGTCAAATCTACATTGAGAGGCCGATGGAAAATCCTCCACTTATTTGCAAGGATTCCAAATGAATATTCTATATATCGGCGTGCTCTACAAAGCATGTAATTAAATACTCGTCTTTTAACATTAAGGCATTTTCCTGAGTAAGGTTTGAGTACGTGAGTGGAGAGTCCAAATCCTTCATCAGCAACAAACACAAATGGCACGGGCTCTGTCATTCCTGTAAAAGATACCTGGGGTGGTGAGATTTCTAACTTATCTGCCCATATCTCGATGAGAAGGGAGAAGGTGTTCAACAGTTGCTCCACCAGTTGACCTTTGCTTAAACCTGCGGCGACTAGCGTCGCCACTCGTGACGTCACGAGTGGCGACGCTAGTTGCTTTTTTTTTAAATTCTTTTTTTATTTTTTTTATTAGCTTATGGGATTTAACTAAGGGATCATCAGTCCCTAAACTTACAAACTACTTACGAACTAGGACGGCACAAATATCCATGCCCGAGGGGGGATTCGAACCCCCGACCGTAGTGACCGTAGTGGCCGTGCTGACCGTGACTGGAGCGCCTCAGTCACCTCGGCCACCGCGACCGGCCGCTAGTTGCTCTCGGCTAATAGCGGTCTAAGCACCTTGTTCGCACCTGGCGGCCTGACATATGGCGCACCGACAGCCCCATTAGCCGCCTTGTGATCCGTTTGGAAGTGCAGCGGCTGCTATTTTGACGCCGCAACGGAAGATCGTACACAAATAACACAGGTCGACATGGATTCTGGGGTTTGGAAAGTAAGTGGTGTTCTTTACTAAATTTTCACCCCTGAATATGAAAATCATATCAGTTTTTTTCCATCACCCTGCACAGCTACCCACCATCCAAACCTACCATAGGCTGCGAAATCTATGTTATGCAGTGTCCACGACTACAGAAATGTGGCAAAGCTGCGTTTTTTGTGTGAAGGTGACGCAGAGGGGGCTAATGAGCTTGGATCTGATGTTCCATTATCGCCACAGAAATCAGTGACTGAGTGCTACAGCTACAAGAAGCTGCTTTCGCGCTTTGTTGTGAGTGGTGGTATTTCACTGAAGGTGTTAAAAATGTTAGGAAGGCAGTGTGTGAATAGCCCAGATACATTTTGTTATATCTGTGGAAATTATGTGATACGTGCAAGACGTCGACTAATATCAAAATTTGTGCAGAAGTTATATTTTGCATATTTTGGCATGAAGCTCGGCGATCAGGACAAGTCATTTGCTCCACACATTGTGTGCCATACATGTAAGGAGCAGTTAAGGAAATGGAGTGAAGGTATAATGAAGTGCTCGAACTTCGCAATTCCTATGGTATGGCGTGAACAGAAGAATCATGTTGATGACACTTCTGTATGACGAATGTAACAGGATGCAACAGAAGAAACATGAAAAACGTATCGTATCCAAACTTCGATTCGGCAATTAGACCTGTACCTCATGGCCCAGGAACTTAAAACTATGGAACATCGTTCTTATAATTCAAGAACCACTTTACTGTTCCATTTTGTTTCCATTGTCCCGTAATTGCTTTCCAATTTCCAATTTCATTGGACGCAGAGTTAGACAATGGTGAATATGATGATGATAGTGGTGGTACAAAAACCTGACGTGCTACAGAGAAACAGGCTGCAGATTTGTGATCAGCAGGGTCAATTTAGTCATAAATTCATATTCTCATGCAAAAGTCAAAATTTGTCGCCCTGTGATAATTACAAACAAACATCACTCTTACAACGGCTTGCCCACCACTAGGAGCGCTAGTGTCGTTGTCACTGTCAGTTGGTAACAGCTTTCACAGCAGTGAGTGTCGCGACTGTATGTGTTAGACTGTGATTTTATCCGCAAAGTAAGAAATACTGCGGATATATCGGCATCCGCGCAGTGATAGGCGTGAGCAGCAAGTGTTGCGTCGCGGCATTGGCACGGCGCGCCGTCGTGTGGGTGCGCAGAGCGGCGCGGCCGGATCGATTGGCCGGCTTGGCGTCTGCACAAGTGGTTATTGTTGGCGGCGGCGAGGCGGCCGACGCCGGGGCGCCGTGGCTGGGGTCGCGGAAGAGGGGGGGGGGGGGCAGCCCAGCACTCGACAGGGGGACAGCTCAGAGCCTCACACAACACCAGCTATCGCGTTTCTTCACTCTCTCCAAGAGTTACTTGCGAGGGAGGCTGCTGCCACAACGAATTACCACTCTACACACGATGAGATTATAATTATGTCATAGGCAGAAAAGGACCTTCAAGAGCCGGCCGCGGTAGCCGAGCGATCTGCGGCGCGCCAGAAACAGTCTGCACGGACACTACGTTCGGGGGGGTCGAATCCCCCCTCGGGCATGGATATTTGTGCCGTTCTTAGTGTTAGCTAGTTCATAAGTAGTTTGTAAGTTTAGAGACTGGTGACCCCGCAGTTAAGTCTCATAAGCTGTACAAACATCTCAACATTGGACCTGGAAGAGCAATTGAACGGGGTGGACAGTGCCTTTGCAATTTTTTTTCTTTGTGCAATATGCAACTATTTAAATATTTGTAATCAAATTTTCAAATGTTTGTACAGCTTATGGGACTTAACTACGGGCTCATCAGTCCCTAAACTTACAAACTACTTATGAACTAGTTAATCCTAAGGACGACACAAATATCCATGCCCGAGGGGGGATTCGAACCCCCGACCGTAGTGGCCGTGTAGATCGTGACTGGAGCGCCTCAGTCCCCTCGGACACCGTGGCCGGCTATTTGTAATCCACATAACTCATTTACACAGAAGAATTAGGCAATTTACGCACGATATAGATACACATACGCAATTCATATTTCGCATACTATATACTGTCATTCACGCTGATCGCGTTTGCATACGCAGGCAGTGGCTCATTCTGGTGTTGCGTTACAAAGGCAACACTAAAAGATGTACTGTTACGACGTAAATAGTAACTTATGTGTACAGTTGCTTTTGTATACTGTTTTTATCCACAACTGTTAAAAAGAAGTCTGATAGTAGACGACATGGAACACTGTTTGGCTTTCCGAGAGATGGAAAAAAACGAGTGTGAATGGACTGAAATGAATGTAAATGAGTGAGAGCAGCAAAATGTTGCGACGCACCTGTTTGCGCAGAACCGAGATAAGAAGCAGTTGCCCTCCTGGGGAAAGTGACTGATATTCGCGCGACTTTTCTTGCTGAGGTGGGCGTGCTGTTCCGTGCAGCAGCGTGGAATAAACGCAATGAAATACGATTAACGTAAAACAGAAATGTCTGTTTACTATTTCTTGGGCTTTATGCAAGAGCCACTTCTAATGAACGGATATGCTCTTAAGTGTATCAGATGATTTTAAGTTTGATTTAATGTCCAAAGTATAACAATGAAACGGTAACTATGGTGAAACCAATTTCGTAGAGGAGATCACGCTATCTTTCAGCTTTTTACCAACTCTACGGAAAAGAAGATCCGTTCACGATTAAAAAAGAGATGTTGTTGGAACTTATCAACAGGGCTAGCTTTGAAGCCATAGGCGGCCGATTCAACAAGAATTGTGCTATCGAAGCAGAATAACAGAACTACCCGTTCCCAACAAAGTAAAATCCTTTCTGTACCATCGCACAATACTGCCATGTTTTCGAAATCTTTTCCTATATCAGGAAACCGAGTGTAGTACAGTCTTCCACACAATATCAGAAACATCATATCCCTCCAAAACTTCAAAAGACAACTAATGGCCCACCTACTGTCACAATAGTCATCTCTCTGTAGCTTAATCTGGCCAGTTCCTGCTACTCCTCAAACTCTCCCTTCCTCTGTGTAGGTAAAGTCTTTCTATTTATTTTACATTATTTTCTAAGAGTCTCTGTCACTGTCCTTTCTTTCTCCTTCTCTACCTTTATCCCTTTTCCTTCTTACAACACTGAATATTATTTTAATGTTTTTAAATGCCCTGTAATATTTTTATAATTACCAATATTTTTATTATTACTGTCGACTATTATCATTTTATTATTAGCGTTAATTTTTGTAATATCTTTTGTATCTGTTGTTTACTGGTCAGGTATAAGAGAGGGTTTCAAGGCCCTAATCTGTTCAGGCTAAATATGCAGTAAAGAAATAAATAAAACGGTGCAATGAACTTATTTAAGGATATGCAAGGGTTCCATGTTAGAGACCGTTTATTCAGTCATACTTCGTTACAGAGACTACGGTCCAATACGCGCTGTACCATGCTGCAACAGTTACCCAGTATGTGCTGAAAAGGGTTCCATGTCTTTCAGTGTGTCTATATTCTGCTGCCTTTGGCACAAAAGCGTTAAAGTCGCTACTTGAATAAACTGCTCCGGTTTCTGCACATCTGTAATGGGTTCTGCATACACGACACTTTAGAGACGGCTCCATAACCAGAAATCGCACGGGATGAGATCCGGTGAATGAGCAAGCCGTCCAACTGGGGTTCCTCGACCGATACATCGACCATCAGAAGGCACGACTTGTAATGAAACTTTTTCTTTTTGGCTGGTGTTTTTAAGATTAAAGTAAAGTACCGTTATTGAAATGTAAAAAACTGTAAAATATTGCAATGAATATTAATTTTGAAAAGATAGAGACACTGAGGAAAACAAGAAAGATTCCGCCATCTGTATTTAGTGGCAATAGTAGTTAGAATAAAGACAACACCAGAAAGCAAGTGACGGAATCCGTTTTTTACCTGACAGGAGAATACAGATTGGATTGGAGTGTTCACACTGGAGTCGAACCTGTACGGAATAATAAATTTCTTCTTTACTGCAAACTGATGCTTGGTTGCATAAGCTTCGAATACTAAAGTTCCATGGCCGTGTTTAATTCAAATTACGATTAGTATTTAAAATTGGAAAATTATCGGACTTCGTTTAAAGAAAAGAAGAATTACTACAGGCATTGAAATAAAATTCAACAAAAAATGTGCGTAAGTGAAATTCGCGACTGGAATGTTCTTCCGCAATCGCGAAGCAATTTACAACAATGGCCAAGCATCATTTTACGAATTACGCTGGAAACAAAGATTTAAAAAAATGAAAAATGGAGAAAGAATTTTTTATATTAAATATTAATTTCAATTGAACTGAGGTATTTATTACAATTAACAAATGAAATGTTCACACGTAATCATCAATGTGGAGAGACCAAAAGACAGACGTCCGATCTATTCAACAGTAAGAAGACGAAAGACGACGAGCGATTCCGTTTTCTCCCCAGCTCGTTCAAAAAATTTTAAAGTGTCTTATGAAACAAAATAATCAGAGATTTACTGCCAGAGAGAACGGATGCTAGCGACAAGCGTCGCAGATATAATTTTAATAAAAAATAATTAAATGTAATGGCACAGACTGAAGTACAACCTGACCTTAACGGAGGAGAGAGCTGCAGTGCCATCATGCAGCAGCTGTATAGCCTTTCGGATTATCAGTGCCACACTACGACTAAACCATGCGTACTGTTACTGGGCTGCATGGTACAGCGCGTGTTACACCGGAATCTCTGTAGCAAACAATGATTGAATAAATGGTGTCCGGAATGGAAATCACGCACTTCCACAGATTCCTTAGACCATATTTGTTGCATATCCTAACCTCGATCGAAACATTTGGAAAAAAAAAAAAAAAAAAAAAAAAAAAAAAAAATCTTTCCTAGGTTGATCGGCATAATATGCACTATTGGGCAACGCGATTCCACGTACTTATACGTTTGTTACTATTACAGCGCCATCTATCATAAAGCGAAAAAAGTTTTGCAAATAGAACATTCATATTTATTTACATGCTAGGCGAATATGTAACAAAAATGTGGGTACCTATTTTTTTAAAAATGCAGTTGATATCAGTTTGACCTATGGCAGCGCTTTCTAGCGGGCTAACCATACCGCCATCTGTTTTCCCCACTTCAAGCTAGAAAAGTTTTGTTCTTTGTAGTTTTTTCGTTCGATGCTTATTTCGTGATATATTTGGCCCGGTCACTATCAATGGACCACCATGTATATATATCGGAGGATAGGTAAGAACTCACCGTAAAGAAGTTCGCTGAGCTACAGACAGGCACGAAAAATAGTCAATCACATTCACACAAATTTTCGCCCATTGCCTTCATCAGAAAAAGATAGCCTACACGCACACTCACACAATCAACTATACACACACAACTACTATGTCCGGCCACTCCAGCGCAACAAGCATCTAGATCAGTGCTTTCCAAACTTTCTCTCGTGGCGACACCCTTTTATAGCTTACAGTTTTGCGCGATACCCTTTCACTAATATAAATACATATGGTAGAATTCTGATGGTTCTAGCGGGGAGGTGGGGGGGGGTGGTGGTACGGAAATAAAGTATCGCTTAAATGTAGTTTGTAAACGAAACTGAAATCCTCGTACGCATTGACATGTTCAATGTTGATCCTGACTGCAGCAATTACGTACACTCATCGCAAGAAAAGGAAACATTAGGAACTACGGAGATGTAGAACAGAGTAGCACCGCAAACGATAATGCCTAACTCACACAGTAATACTTGCTTCTTATACATGCGAACCAACTTCCGAAAAAAAAAAATGAATTTCGGAAACCGTTTTTCGTTGTCGTGTGTACACGTCAGGGCCAGATACGGTTTTGCTGAATCGATTGAAAACGTCATCTGGAAAGTAGCTGCTCGGATTTCTGATTTGGACAGCACAGTGGCTGTTCCCTTTCAGTTCAATATTATCACATTATTTTCAGAAATAAAGAGGATGTATTTATGACAAGTGATGGATTATTATTTAAGTTCTATTGTTAGGTTCTTGCTTCACCACGATATCGGAAGTCCCGACATATTCTGAAAAAATGGATAAATATTTGTGACAAGTAAGAATATGAATGTCATTTCTGGTCCCAGAATCTGTTACATACAGGAAACTGAGAGAAAAAAATATTAACGCATACCAGCGTTGAAACCAACGATCACTGCACTTAAAATACTACTCTCCGTTAGTCACCCGGCCACACTCCATACTAAACATCGCTACTGAATAGCTTTAGTCAGTGGACAATTGTGACTGCTTTTACAATTTGTGTTAGCTTTTACAGCCACTATGTCATTGATTGATATTTAATTGTAAGAAACGGTACCGAGGGTGACGTGGCTTTCATGAAGCCATTAAAAACGCTCAGGTGCAGACTACAGTGAAGTTTCGTTCAAGCAACTGCCAGTTCCAGCAAATTGCGCATGGGAAGAGCTGTTATCGAGTATCAGCAGCACCTCTGCGCATGCGGAGTTTGCTGGAATCTGGCAAGTGGCAGCTGCTTGAACGAAACCTGAGTGTCTACTGCTACTGAAGCAGAGCTGCCGCCTAGCTGCTGAGCACGCAATTAATGTGCACCGATCCAAGGAGGTTAGAACACAGGGAGACGCCCTTATGCTGAAAAAGTGAAGCCTGGCTCCGCCATATTGGTCAGTTTTGGAGAAGTATTCGTATTGTAGAGCTGATGTTTTATGTCACTTACAGCAGGAATAAAATGTCCAACGGTTTTGCCGTGATGTGGATGGTGGACAGGCTTCAATTGCCATGTGCTCTGCATAGATAATGCCACATCCTTTTATTCTAACCTCCTTGCAGCGATGATTCGTTTAATGCGTGATCTGTGGTGCACTGAATGAAGAGAAAGATGATTAGCTGCAGACGAGTCTACAGGATACTATGAAGGATATTTTGTGTTATTTTATGACAAGTTTTGTTTTGTTTAGAGTCTAAATTTGTTAGTGTCGCGACACCCTTGATACTGCGGTGTTGCGACACCCAGTTTGGAAAGTGAGTGAGGTGGGGAGTGGAGGGGGAAGGATTCCGGGTAAAGATAGGGATGGAAAGTTCCGCGTTGCATGATTGATTACAGGGCATCCTTCCACCTCCACTCCCCACCTCACAGTCTAGATGCTTGTGGCGCTGGAGTGGCAGGACATGGTGGTTGTGCAATGGCACATTCAGGATTTAGGGCCTATTGAATTTATTAATCTATGACTTATTTATGCACTTATTATACTACGAAACAATTGCAAAAGAAATAAAATGAGTAGGAACGCATTAATTTGAAAGTGGAAAAGGAGCAACGTGGTGGAAATGGAGCATATATAATCAGCTCACAACATAATTAAGCAGCTTCTTTGTTACTAGCCAAAGGTATAAAAATTGAACTAAAATAACACTATTGTTGTTCAAAGGACTCTACTCGGTGGCGCCGCTGGCATGCTAAGCAGAGGGTCGCCGCATATGAAAAATCGGCTCGTAACTTCAGTATAGCAGTAACAATAGCGGCAGCATCAAAGCTGGTCGCGGCGGCATTAAAACCCCTAACAGTAACAGCAGCTCACGTTTTGAGTGGCGGCATGACGTTCACTTGTGCTTGGCAAATTGTAGTTAAGTTGTCATTTATTATAAGTGTTCTGTTTCAAATTTCCGGTGCTGACCTGTTTAAAAAGAATAAAAAATGAAAAAAAATAATAATAAAACTAATAAATATGTGGGAAGTGCTGTAGGAGGGGGTGGGGGGCTGCGCCACTGGTCGTGTGTGTACAGTTATCTGGGTGATTGCGTCACTGTATGTGTTTCTTGTTTTGATGAAGGCCATGGACGAACATTTAAGTTACGTGAATTTGATTGTCTTTTTTTCGTGCCTGTCAGCAGATCAGTGAGCCTGTTTACAGCGAGTTGTCATCTATCTTCCATTATTGATATTCCAATTGGATTTTCCGTTGTTAATACAGAAATCTCTTATCAAGTTGTAAGAAGATTGCCAGTTAGAGGTCGTCAAAAAAAAAAAAAAAAAAAAAAAAAAAAATCATAATGCGTAATGATATGCTGTAGTAATAATAATTTCGTTATTGAATGTTGCAGCATATCACTACTGATGGCTCGCAATAACACTTTCGCCGTGAAAGTTAAAATAATATATATATATATATATATATATATATATATATAAAAACTTGAAACAGTCACTGTGGTGATTAATTAAGCTTGGCCCTATCTGACTTAGCATTGACTACAGCCTGCAACCAGTACCTCTTACGATTCACGAACAGCACATATGTGTCAGAATTCATGTAGTGGTGATGGCGTGTTCGTGTTATAATCAAAATCGTAATAGCTGATAGACTCTGAATGCAATGATAATAGCTCAGTACTGTGAAACTCCGTGGTGCAATGAGCTTCACAAATACTACAGTCAAAGTTCTCAATAATTTTGATAACATTCTTTAAAGCATTCAACTTCCTTATAAAACTTTACGTGAACTATTTTTGATTAATTGGTTCCAGGGCCTGGGTAGCGTACGCGTGTAACTGGCTGAGCAGAGTCTGGCATTTAACGTATTTCATAAAAATTACTATCGTCAAGTCTGGTTAATCAACTATAATACTTTGACTGCTGTTAGCCTTGTTAATTTCTATATAAATGAAACCAACTTTACTTTACTTGCAAACACTCTTGCAAGTTAAAAGCTTTGGCATAATAATTGATTGCAAAACTTAGAACAGCACTGCACATTAATTACTAGTCTCTGTAGATGTAACACGTTTAGCAATTCTTTAACTCGTCAACCTTACTTTACGTGCAAACACTCTTGCAAATTAAAAACTTTGGCATAATAATTGATTGCAAAACTTAGAACAGCACTGCACATTAATTACTAGTCTCTGTAGATGTAACACGTTTAGCAATTCTTTAACTCGTCAACCTTACTTTACGTGCAAACACTCTTGCAAATTAAAAACTTTGGCATAATAATTGATTGCAAAACTTAGAACAGCACTGCACATTAATTACTAGTCTCTGTAGATGTAACACGTTTAGCAATTCTTTAACTCGTCTAGCAATTTCTTTATAACTGATCGTAATTACTTTGAAAAAATGATTGAACTGGTTAGTCATTGTACAGGCTTGCCTAATGAACATAATCTAATAATGGTGAGAATGGGGTGACTACAACTACTTACAAAATTTAGACTGGTTTCAAAATAAGTCATATATAATTGAACCAAAATTCTGATTGGGTTGACACTACATATACATGCATACAAAATAAAATGTTACAATAGAACTCATCTGTTTTCGTCGTCTTCGTCGTGAAGTCCATACAAGACAGATATGATTACAATAGGTACTCTTACTGCTGGTTCAAAAATATTTCTATCGACAACTCTTTGTTCAGCTCATCTGGCTGAAATCTCCATGCATATCACCTCGATACATCTTCTAATCTCCGCAATAACAGCAATGATCACTCTCGGTGACAATAGAATTGATAACCAAACAATTACTTTTCGTGCACACATGAAAAAACATTACTCTGATCACTTTCGAGTATAAATAAACTTATTTCGCACTTCCTTCAATACATTAAACAGTACGCCTCCCAGGCTTATTGCAATTGGATTAAACTCGCGCCACACTGCACCTACCGTGCCTCTGCACCACCAACAAAACGTTTATGTGTTTACTTTGGCGATTCCGCTCCGCGACTGCTACAGCAGCGCGACACTCACAGCTACTACTTCTGTACCAGAGACAGTCTTTACAGCAGGTTAAACATTTTCTCTGGCGCATTGCCAACTTACAGCATAAGAATGTCCGTGCATTGATGCAGGCTTACAAATACAGTATATGTTTACACTAAATGATTCGATACAGAAAATGACGTTATATAAGAAATATATCTAGCATACAAGAAATGAAAATACGTGAAATGAACAAATTTAAGACAATATATACATTACGTTAAATCAAACTGTAAGATACAGCGACAGGTGTACTCTTACAAAGTGTATTTGCATCGAAAATTCCTCACAACGGTTTAGTGTTACACCACAGCACAGGTTCAAAGGGTCTTGCAAAGTATTTTGTGGGGTAATTAAATTCTTCGTCCTTTAAAGACAACAGTCTTTATATACAAATTTGTACCGTGCTGTCTGGTTACAAGAGGACATTCTCCTACTCCTTGCGTTGCTGGTAGAATGCCATCAAATTATGATCCTTGTCTGTAGGTTTCTTTGGACGCGCATGCAAGTATATCGTCAGCACTGCTCTTCTGGTAGTCAAGGCGGTGTGCGTCAGTTAAATTATGTCACGCGATGCCTTTCTGGTCACTGAGTTGGCAACATTGTCCAGCAGATGCCAGGTTGATTGTGCTCCAGACTGATTCAGCAGTGGCTGCACGGCAGTACGGAAGTCGTTATCGTACACCGTGCCGTCGAGTGCCGCCTTCTTCGCAAGTAAATTCGTTTCCTTCCCCTTCTTTCGTGGGGAAAGTTGGCGGCATCTGAGCTGTTGCCCGTAAGGAAGTGGGTCATCCCTCTCTGCGCGGTTCTGGTTTCGTAATTCTAGCCTCTGTTTGGTTTTACGGTGGAAATAGTTTGTTTTCCTGTATCAGCTCCAGCTCAGAGACCACGTGAAAGGAAAAGGCTCCAGTTTCTTTCTTGTTTACGTAGTGTAGCTTGCACTTCTATGAAAGTCTAAAATTGGTTGGAACAGATTCCTGTTCAAGCAGTATGCAGCGTCCTTCAGTACTTCTAGGTCAGTCCTGGCCAATATTGCCGCCCGCGCCTCACATGGGCAGCAATGGAACGAGTGGGACTCATGCAAAGTACCGTGACGGGCAAGAAGTATCGTACGCTCGTTACAGACCACGTACACTTCTTCACGGCGATCATGTTTCCCGAAGGGAATGGCATTTCAGTGACATCACGCGCCATGTCACAAGGCCATAAGTGTTACGGACTGCTTCAGGAAACGCAGTGGTGAGTTGCAGTTGACGTGCTGCCCCTTCAACTCGCCAAACCTGTTCCCGGTCTAAAACATCTGGAATGCGGCGTCAGAGCCCAGCGCCACCGTTAGGGAAATTCACGGGGATTAGGCGCTAAGGACTGATGATCAGAGGCTTGGTGCTAGTGGCGAAGGCAGTAAATAAATCTAATATATAAAGGAGAGTGTCCGTATATTTGTACGTATTGCATACAAATCTACAGTTTTGTTCCAATCATTATGAAATTTTGTACACGTAAGCTTCAATCCACGAGGACGGTCGCCGTAAGTGTAAGAATTACATACGATATATAGTTCATGAGATATGACGTCATAAACAATGAGATGCGCGAAAAACTGCTGCATTTTGCGTCAATGCTGCTCATTTTCTCCTAAACCATTGGACCGATTTCAGTCAAATTTGGTACACACATTCCTTGCCGTGAGGTAACAATTGCTGCATGGTTAAGAATCACATACCGCACATGGTTCAAAAGATATTACGTCATAACCAATAGAAATCGCAAAAAATGCCATATAATGCGGCGAGAATTTCGAAATACACTGTATGAGAATGACAGTACTTAGCGACTTGCAACAAACTTTGAACCTAATTTCAAACCTTTATTAAACTTTTTCTCTCTGACAACCATAGTAAAATGATGAAAAAAGTTTCTCGCATACTACGTTTCCGCTGTTCATGGACTAAAACTATGGCATTCGAATTGACTTTACACTTTATAATTTCTACACTACAAATTGTAGCCGCAGGAAATTTTACACGCAAAATACAAGCATATAGTTGAGTGTAGCGTCTAAATTGTATCACAGTACAACATGTGGTTCATGAGATATGAGCACATAAACAGTAAAGTTCATGGAAAACCGCCCCAATACGCACCAAGTTTTTATATATTACTGCTTTACAACTAACTGCATTTCCAAGCGAGTTTACAGACATACAGCCTCTATACAAATGAATATCTACTTGAAATATGGCAGGAATAAATAAATAAATACCCAGGCAACGCCGGGTTTTCAGCTAGTAAATAAATAAAAGAAAGATCACACTACATAAATGTCTTCAGTATTTAATGGTAGGCCATCAAGAGAAGGCCTTACTGATTGCTGCTCGTTGTGGCGTTTGCATCAAATCGGCGTTTAAATTCCGCCTCCTGTGGAGTTAGTTGAAATTCACTCTAAGTACCAGTTACTATGTTTCAACGACGAAGGCCACCATGTCCTTATTTTTCTGCTGTATCCAGGAACGTTCAAAATGATACCTAATGATCTATAGCAACACTTCTGAAACAAATTAGCAACATTACTTTGCTTTAAATAATAATAATTAAAAAACACTATAATCCATGCTCGAGGGGGGAACTCTAACCCCCGACGGCGAACTGTCGCGCGTACCGCAGCATGGTGCTCCAGTAATACCGATGACTGTACTGCTAAAGCAGAATTGCTGAACACAGCTTTCCGAAATTCTTTCACCAAAGAAGACGAAGTAAACACTCCAGAATTCGAACCAACAACAACAACTGACAGCATGCGAAATTTTAGAAGTAGATGTTCCTGGAGTAGTAAAACAACTTAAGTCACTAAACAAAAACAAATCTTCCGGGCCAGATTGCATACCAACTAGATTCCTCTCAGAGTATGCTGATGCAATAGCTCCGTACTTAGCTATCAAATACAACCGATCACTCAGCGAAAGATCCGTACCCAAAGACTGGAAAGTTGCCCAAGTTACTCCAATATTCAAGAAAGGCAATAGGAGTGATCCCCAAAATTACAGGCCTATCTCATTGACGTCGATTTGCAGTAGGATTTTGGAACATATACTTTGTTCGAATATTATGAAATACCTCGAAGAGAACGACCCGTTAACCAGTAGTCAACACGGATTTAGAAAGTATCGCTCTTGAGAAACACAGCTGGCCGTTTATTCACATGAAGTGATAAGTGCCATCGACAAGGGATCTCAAATCGATTCCATATTTCTGGATTTTCGGAAGACTTTTGACACTGTACCCCAAAAGCGGCTTCTAATGAAATTGTGTGCTTATGGAATATCGCCCCAATTGTGCGATTGGATTCACGGTTTCCTATCAGAAAGGACAGTGTCCTACCCCAGGGCAGCGTTTTAGGTCCCCTTCTCTTCCTTGTGTTTATAAACGGAGAAATATGAATAGCTCCCTTAGACTGTCCGCGGGAATGCGGTCGTTTATCGGTTACCTAAGTCAGCGGAGGATCAAAAGCAATTGCAAAGCGATTTAGATAAAATTTCTACAAGGTGCGAAATTGGCAATTAACACTAAATAATGAAAACTGTGAAGTAATACACATGGCCACTAAAAGAAATCCGCTGAACTTCAATTACACGATAAATGAGTCAAACATTAAGGTCGTAGATTCTACCAAATACCTAGAAGTTACAATTACGAACAACTTAGACTGGAGAGAACACATTGAGAATATTGTGGGGAAGGCGAACCAAAGGTTACGTTTCATTGTCAGAACGCTTCGAAGATGCACCAGCTCCATCAAAGAGAGTGCCTACATCACCCTTGTGCGTCCTCTCCTGGAGTACTGTTGCACAGTGTGGGACCCTCACCAGGTGGGACTGACGGAAGACATTGAGAAGGTTCAGAGAAGGGCAGCTCGGTTTGTTTAATCACGTTACAGCGGGGAAAGCGTCGCGGAAATGTTGCACGATTTGGAGTGGAAATCATTAAAAGAACGACGTTATTCGTTACGGCGAGATCTATTTGCGAAATTTCAATCACTGACTTTTACATCTAAATGTGAAAATATTTTACTAGCGCCCACCTACATAGGGAGACATGGCCATCCCAATAACATAAGAGAAATCAGATGGAACACTGCACGATTTAGGTGTTCTTTCTTCAAGCGCGCTATAAGAGAATGGAACGGTAGAGAAAGATTATGAAAGTGGTTTATGAACCCTCTTCCCGGCACTTAAATGTGATTTGCAGAGTATCTATGTAGATGTAGATGTAGATACTCTCGGCTAATCCGCCGCGGCTATTTCATAGGTAGCTTCCAGTATAATATAGGGAGGGATGGCATATTTGATTGTCGGATAGTTAAATATTGTGGGGGCTACGTTTTAGTAGATGTTTTATTACTGTATTATAGATCAGTCCCCTCAGTCCAAGGTTGTCACATTGTTCCTTCAATCTGATTAGTAAGTTTTTGGTACTGAGGGTGTCGTATAGCACTGATGTCGGAAAGTCGTACCGTAGATTGCAAGCCATGCGTAGAATTCTTCGCTCTGTAGAAGTACGCCGGCGCCGTGGCGTTTTGGTAGCCCGCCAGACAGCTCTGTTTTGCAGCGTAGCCTAAGGACTCGGTTCAAGTGGATCGATACGTTGCGGCAAGACTCAACTCATACGCTTGCTTGCCTTGCTGTGTTTGCCGCTGTGAGAACAGATAAATATGTATCACCACAACGTAGTAATTTCTGACAAAGGCGTTCATGGCGATCACACTCATTCAGTTTAAGAAGTTTTCCGCGTCCATTAGTTTTTTCCATCATCGGTCTTCTTATTTGATGCTGTCCACCACGACTTCCTGACTGTACCAACCCCTGTTTTGAGAGTAGATGACCGATTATCTACATCTACATTGGATACTTTGCAAATCACATTTAAATGCCTGGCAGAGGTTTCATCGAACCGCCGTTATACTATTTATCTCCCATTCCATTCTCGAACAGCGCGCGGGAAGAAAGAACACCTGAATCTCTTCGTTCGAGCTCTCATTTCTCGTGTTTTATTCTGATGATCATTTCTACCTATGTAACAACAATTTTTTTCACATTCGGAGGAGAATGTTGGCGATTGGAGTTTCGTAAGTAGCCCACGCCGCAGCGATAAGCGCCGTTGTTGTAATTATTCCCATCCCAGATTGTGTATCATTGCCGTAACGCTGTCTCCCCTGTATCGTGACAATACGAAACGGGCTACTCCTCTTTGGACTCTTTCGTTGTCCTCCGTCAAACCCACCTGATAAGGATCTCACACTGGGCAGCAATACTCCAAAAAAGAACGGACAAGCGTAGTGTATGCACTTTCTTTAGTAGTTCTGTTGCATGTTTTAAGAGTTCTGCCTATAAAGCGCAGTCTCTGGTTCGCCTTTCCCACGACATTATCTACATGTTCTTTCCAGTTTAAGTCTGAAGTAATAGTAATTCCTAGGTATTTTGATGATTTTACAGCCTTCACGTTTGATTGATTTGTCTTGTAAACAAAGTTTAACGGATTTCTTTTCGTACTCATGTAGATGACTTCACACTTCTCATTATTTAGACTCAATTGCCAATTTTTACACCACAGTGATATCTTATTCAGATCCTTCTGCAGTTGGTTTTGATCTTAAGATAATTTTACTAGACGGTAAATGACGGTGTCAACTGCAAACAACCCAAGAGAGCTACTTAGATTTTCCCCTAAATCGTTTATGTAAATAAGGAACACTACCCTGTGGAACGCCAGATATCACCTCTGTTTTTGTCGATGCTTTACCATCGATTACTACAAACTGTGTTCTCTCTGACTGGAAATCACCTATCCAGTCGCAAATTTGGGGCGATATACCATAACCACGCAATTTGATTAAAAGCCGTTTGTGAGGTACGGTGTCAAAAGCCTTCTGGAAATCAAGAAATACGGAATCGATTTGCTAACCCTTATCGATAGCACACATCACTTCGTGTGAGTAAAGAGGTAGTTGTGTTTCGCATGAACGATATTTTCTAAATCCGTGTTGACCTTGGGTCAATAGATCATTCTATTACAGATAATTCATAATATTTGAATACAGGATATGTTCCAAAACCCTGCTGCAAATTGACGTCAATGAAATAGGCCTGTAGTTTAGTGGGTTACTCCTACTGCCTCTCTTGAATATAGGTGTCACCTGTGCAACTTTCCAAACTTTTGGTACAGATCCGTCTTTGAGAGAGCGGTTGTATATGGCTGTTAAGTAAGAAGCTATCGCTTCAGCATAATTAGATAGAAATGTAATGGGTATACAGTCCGGATCAGAAGACTCTAAAATAAGCGATCTTGGCACATATATTCTTAGCAGACCATCAACATATTCTGGAACGAAGTGGCACGGGCAGTAGCGTGGCGTGGTCGAGGACTGGACGCGCCAGCTCAGGGCTCCACTCTGAACTCAGTGGAGAACCTTTGGGATGAGTTCCGAATCAACACTGGCTCTACTTTCTCTGGTTTATCTTTTGAAGTAGAACGTGCTGCAATTTCTCTACAGACACTCATAAATTAACTGAAAGACCACGGACGTGTGGGGCAGGGGGTACATCTCTTCCCTGAGGTGGCCGAAGTTAAACACTGTGCGGAGTGTCCGGTACTTGTGTGAATGACCTTTGTGGTATGCTGCGTGCTGCTGACACTTTGCCCTTTCGGCAGGGGGGACAGCAGAGGTTATGTCGCAAGGTCGCTGATCAGCAGTGCTTGTGCAAATGTCGAAAGTGCAGTAGCGGGGCGCCCTCTGTCTTCAGTGTTTCGTTGAATACCTGGAATTCTTTTTTATCGTACAGAGAAATTAAACCATCATTCTTCGTTTCATTCTCCGTATAGATTATTTCACCTATTGTTGTTATGGTCTTCAGTCCGGAGACTGGTTTGATGCAGCGCTTCACCCTACTCTATCCTCAGCAAGCCTTTTCATCTCCTCATAAGAACGGCAACCCACGTCCATTTGAATCTGCTTACTATAAGCGTCTCTTGGTCTTCCTCTGCGGTTTTTACCCCACACACTTCCCTCCAACGCTAAATTCACAATTCCTTGATGTCTAACAATGTTGCCTACCAATCGATGCATTTTTTTTCAGTCAAGGTATGCCAAAAATGCCTTTTCTCACCAATTCTGTTCAGTACCTTTTCATTAGTTATGCGGTCTTCGTATTCTTCTGTAGCACCTGTATTTCCTTCCTGTCCGCACTGTTTATCGTCCATGTTTCACTCCCATACAAGGCAACAATCCACACAAATGCATTCAGAAAGAACTTACTTAGCCCTTAATGAACATTCGATGTTAGCAAATTTCTTTTTTTCAAAAATTCTTTTCTCAAATCAAATGTTTGTATAGCTTATGGGACTTAACTACGGGGTCATCAGTCCCTAAACTTACAAATTACGTATCAACTAGCTTATCCTAAGGACGGCACAAATATCCATGCCTGACGGGGGATTCGAACCCCCGACCGTAGTGGCCGTGCAGATCGTGACTGGAGCGCCTCAATCCCCTCGGCCACCGCTGCCGGCAATTCTTTTCTTCTCATTTCCATTCTGCATTTTATATCCTCTGTACTGCGAGCATCGCATGTTATTTTAGTACTCAAGTAACAAAACTCATCTACGCCCTTAATTGTTTTGTTACCTAATGTAATTCCTTCAGCATCGCCTGATTTTCTAAGACCGCATTCCATTATTTTTGTTTTGCTCTTGTTAATGATCATTTTATACGCTCCCTTCGACACACTGTCCATCCATTCAACTGCTCTTCCAGGTCCTTTGTTGTCTCTGCCTGAATTACAATGTCATCAGCAAAACGCAATGTTTTTATTTCTTCACCCTGAAGTTTAATCCCTATTCCAAATTTTTACTTGCTTTCTGCACGGCCTGCTCGATGTACAAATTGAATAACATCGGAGAAAGGCTACAACCCTGTCTTACACCCTTTCCAACTAATGCTTCCGTTTCATGCCCTTCGAGTCTCATAACTGCGGTCTCGCTTTTGTAGTTGTAAATAACTATCCTTTCTCTGTATTTTGCTCCTGCTGACTTCAGAATTTGAAAGTGTGTGTTCCAGTTAATATTTTTAACCCAAGAGAATTTTTTTGACATCTGCCGTAGCGATGTCCAGGTACTGACGACGTTCAGATGCTCTTCTGAACCTCTGTCGTCGGTCTTGCAGCGCTTCTTCGGCAGGAAGGAGCGAGGAGAACGGTCGCCAGAGACGTGGACGTTTGCGCTGGCGAAGGTGCCAGCTCCAATGCGACTCTCGCTCTTACGGAAACTCACGAACTACTCCGAATATAGCAAGGTCCTGCACGTCATCTTGTGAACGCGCAAAGCCATTCTGACGTCGACATCTGTGCGTTACAGTTGGCTTTGGCGCTTTATAGATTTATCGAAAACAGGTCGGATCTTTAATTAATTGAACCATCTAAAATGGCATTATTTTTACTTAAAATGACTGGTTTCGGCAAAGAGGTTACTTGGCCTTACACACAGACTCGCTACTAGAGCTTCACTTCCGAATATTAACGACGGTTACCGAAGTACTACGAAGTCGAGGATTTGGGATCGGGTGGAAACTTAGCCTGACATACGTTATCTTGCTTTGTGTATTTGACTATAGTATTATTATAAGTCAGGCGTTGTTATTTTGAAGCAATAGCGCACTGAAGAATTATCAAAAACACATAGTTCTTACAAGGGAACACCATCAACTCGACCTCACATTTTCTAGAGAATAAAATACATGAGCTAGATAGCAACCCCAGAAATCGATATCACGAGAAAATTTGGGCCATTATTCAGATGCTACGCAGTTACGGCCTCCTCAAAGTACAGCTGTTAAATTTTCGCGGCTCGGGTTGTTCGTCACTCGGCCCGCTTCACTGCGGCCGCTTAATGCCTGAACGCGAAGAGCTGTGCAATGAAGGGACAACAGCGAGTCCCCTGAAAAGTGAAATCTGAAGAGCTAGGGAAGTGGAGGAGGAAATAATATTACAAAATAAAACATATGTACTGTAACTGTTTCAAGTTTACTCCACTTCAATAGTGTCATCTTTACATACAACAAAATGATGTGCATAAAAGGTATTGAAAATTAAATTACATTACACTGCTTTAAAAAAGTGTCTCATTCGTTTCAACTGCAGTTGTGTGGCGCTCTATAAAACGCAAACGGCTCGATGCATATATCGTTCTGTTACGGAGACGGGCAAAGTACTATTCGACGATTTAAAATTATCAAAGCAACTTTCACCATCACTGATCACCTCAATTCCACGGCCAAGCTCCGTTGAAACAATGAAAATGCTCGACGAATCTGACGATGGTGAAATGGCAGCGTCGTTATCGTCGACGTCGTTCACTTGTAAATCTGAACAGAACGTCAAGCCGCTATTTTCTTCTATATCCAGCACATCTTTATCAGAGCAACTGGCTATGATATCAGCAACGCATTTGATATAAGTAAAAACATAAAGATAGCGCCAGGTATTTTCTTTTCCGTGTATATACGTCTAATAACTGCAAATGATTATGCTTACCGGTGACGACTTTAAAGAGGTCTAATTCTTTGACATTTAATCGTTGCAGATTAGTCATCATTCCATACCGCTCCTGGAGGTGCCGCACGACAGCCTGTGGGTTAATTGACATCGCGAACACAAACCTCTTACCAGACTCTGTTCACAGTACTGGACGTCGGGCATTAAACGGCCGCAGTGATGCGGGCCGAGAGAGGAACAACCCGAGCGCGCGAATGTTTAAAAGCTGTACTCTGAGGAGACCGTAACTGCGTAGTATCTGAATAATGGCCCAAATTTTCACGTGATATCGATTTCTGGGGTTGATATCTAGGTCATTTTTTTTTTCTCAAGGAAATATGAGATCAAGTTGCTGATGTTCCCTTGTAAGTATGATTAAATATAATCTGTTGTAGAAAGTGACACAGTAGCAATTAACAATCGCCTGCGACAACAGGAGAGTTTCGAGAGAGGATATCAAACTCTCCACTCATGTGCCATTATGCGTATTACATCAGCATCTACCGGGGATGATGGTATCACTATGCAAATGATAAAGCTGATTATTGATCCACTGCTGCCCATCATAACAGATATATTTAATCAGTCCTTAGCCGCAAGTGTTTTTCCTGATGCGTGGAAACGTGGACTAGTTAAGCCACTGCCAAAAAAGGACATTACCACAGCACCCTCTGATTACCGACCTATCTGCATTCTTCCGGCACTGTCAAAAGCCCTAGAATATATAGTACATGATCAGCTAACCAGCTACTTGACTACTAATAAACTTCTTGACGAACACCAATCAGGTTTTCGCAAATATCGCAGCACAACATCTGCTTTGATAAAAGTAACAGACGATCTTAAGCAGGCAATGGATAGACAAGAGGCGACTATTATGTGCTTCTTAGACTTTAGCAAAGCTTTCGACACTGTGGACTTTGATATTTTACTTGCTAAACTTAGCAGTCTAAATTTCTCTCAAGGCGTGGTGCAATGGATTCGCTCATACTTGACATCGCGTCTTCAGTGCGTCATGTCCGGCACCGAAAAGTCACAGTGGAGAAAAGTTCTATCAGGCGTACCACAGGGTTCGGTGTTAGGTCTACTTCTCTTTTCATTGTATGTAAATGACGTATCATCGGTCTTGTCCTTTTGTAAATACCACATGTATGCCGATGACCTCCAGTTGTATTTAAGTGCAAAACCAAAAAACCTGAAGGCAGCAAACGAGAATTTTAATTCTGACCTATGTGCACTATCAAAGTGGGCACAGAATGTAGGATTAAAGCTCAATCCAAGTAAAACACAAGCGATTCTGGTAGGTCATCCTAGACTCATCAACCACAAATACCGCGAATCTCAACCACCATTAATATTAAATGACACACCTATCTATTTTTCGTCCTCGGCAAAAAGTCTGGGAGAGATAATAGACGACAAACTAAATTGGGCTGAGCACACAGCCGCCGTGTGTAGGAAGGCATCAGCATCTCTTCATGCCCTACAGAGATATAAGAAGTTTTTTCCTCTCGATCTTAAAAAGAAACTTATACATGAGAGTTTGAGGTAAATACGCATTGTCGGTGGTTCGCGACCCACAACATTTTTTTTTAATGTACATTCCAACGAATTGCAAACGTGGTCCTCTGATGCACGTGCACATAATGTGGTCAGATACTCTAACAGTGACTGTCGTAATTTATTTATTTATTTTATTTTTATTTTATTTTATTTATTTAGCCTGATCAGATTAGGGCCATCAGGCCCTCTCTTACATCGGACCAGGGTTTTACACATACAGTATTTCTTTACATGTGAGTTACCTATAACATAATAATGATTTTTACAGATGAACAGTTAATAACATTATTTATACAGGTTGATTACATGTAAAAGGATGTAAATAAAAGGTAATAACTTAACTCTACATATGTAATAACTTAACTCTAAATAGGATTAATACTAACAGTACCACTGAGACACCTTCTGCTGCTGCTGCTGGTGTAATAATAGAAGTAACAACATTTATATTAGCAGATACAATATTTACTTTTGAATATATCGAGACTGGTTAACTCATGGCGAATTCTGACAGAAGCTGTACCTGGCGAGAGCAATGGCAGTTGAAGAATATCTGGGAGGAGGAATGGATGTGACGTACCTGGACCGTAGGGTAATAAAGACTGGCGTCATTATTGCTTTAGTAGATAATCCATTAACTGTCGTTTGAAGCTGGCAGTGTTATTCAGTTCTCTGATATACTGAGGTAGATTGTTCCAGAGCCTGGTTCCTGCTACTGAAAAGGATTTTGAGAAACCGGCTGAGTGATGGATAGGGACAGAAAGGGTTTTGCTCTGACAGGAACGAGTAGTTCTTTTATGTTGATCAGATAAGAGTGTTAAGGTCGAGGAAAGATATGAGGGACAGTGTACGTTGATAAGAGAGTAGAGGAAACAGAGTGTATGAAAATCTCTGCGCTTGTCAGCACGGAGCCAGGATAGTTGCTTATAAGATGGTGAAATGTGATCAAAGAGACGGATGTTACATATATATCGAACGCAGGCATTCATGATTAGTTCCAGACGTCGTGAGCTTTCCCAAGAGAGACCTTGCAAGATAACATCACCGTAATCAATAATTGGAATTACAAGCGTTTGTATAAGTTTCTTTTTAAGATCGAGAGGAAAAAACTTCTTATATCTCTGTAGGGCATGAAGAGATGCTGATGCCTTCCTACACACGGCGGCTGTGTGCTCAGCCCAATTTAGTTTGTCGTCTATTATCTCTCCCAGACTTTTTGCCGAGGACGAAAAATAGATATGTGTCATTTAATATTAATGGTGGTTGAGATTCGCGGTATTTGTGGTTGATGAGTCTAGGATGACCTACCAGAATCGCTTGTGTTTTACTTGGATTGAGCTTTAATCCTATATTCTGTGCCCACTTTGATAGTGCACATAGGCCAGAATTAAAATTCTCGATTGCTGCCTTCAGGTTTTTTGGTTTTGCACTTAAATACAACTGGAGGTCATCGGCATACATGTGGTATTTACAAAAGGACAAGACCGATGATACGTCATTTACATACAATGAAAAGAGAAGTGGACCTAGCACCGAACCCTCTGGTACGCCTGATAGAACTTTTCTCCACTGTGACTTTTCGGTGCCGGACATGACGCACTGAAGACGCGATGTCAAGTATGAGCGAATCCATTGCACCACGCCTTGAGAGAAATTTAGACTGCTAAGTTTAGCAAGTAAAATATCAAAGTCCACAGTGTCGAAAGCTTTGCTAAAGTCTAAGAAGCACATAATAGTCGCCTCTTGTCTAATCCATTGCCTGCTTAAGATCGTCTGTTACTTTTATCAAAGCAGATGTTGTGCTGCGATATTTGCGAAAACCTGATTGGTGTTCGTCAAGAAGTTTATTAGTAGTCAAGTAGCTGGTTAGCTGATCATGTACTATATATTCTAGGACTTTGGACAGTGCCGGAAGAATGCAGATAGGTCGGTAATCAGAGGGTGCTGTGGTAATGTCCTTTTTTGGCAGTGGCTTAACTAGTCCACGTTTCCACGCATCAGGAAAAACACTTGTGGCTAAGGACTGATTAAATATATCTGTTATGATGGGCAGCAGTGGATCAATAATCAGCTTTATCATTTGCATAGTGATACCATCATCCCCGGTAGATGCTGATGTAATACGCATAATGGCTTTTTTTTTACTGTATTTCCAGTAACATGCTTAAAACAAAACCTATCATGGTTAGCGTTGTTGATCCTCGTGATATGGTCAATAAGTGTTTGTTTCGTTTGGTGATCGATTGAAGTGGTAGGCGTTGTGAAATAATGATTTAGTTCCTCAATGGAGACAGTTGGTTCGGCTGCAGTTTTTATTTTCCCAATACCAAGACCGCGCAGGTTTTTCCAGAGGACAGCCGGTCTATTTATGTTGTCGGTTAATGAATGGGCGTATCTGAGTTTAGCACTTCTCACAGCCTGGCTGACTCTGTTACGTTTCTGCTTGTACGAGGTGTGATTTTCAGGTGTAGGGTGCAGTTTGTATGTCCGATGTGCAGTGTCTCTGAGATTCATGAGCTGTTTTAGTCCATCAGTTAGCCATGGTGCGGGTTTCCTTCTCACTTTTTTGGTTTTGATGGGCGCATATTTATCATACAGCTGGTTAAGTTTATTTGTAATTTTGTGAAGTTTCTCGTTTACATCCGGAAAGGTGTCGGAGGTTGGCTCGAAAATTATTTCTAGTGCATCAGCTGTCAGTTCAGGTAAGTTGATGCGTCTTAAGTCACGGTATGCAGTTAACAGTGGTTTCTTCCTAGGGCATTCTAGCGAGTACGTCATGAAAATTACATCATGGGCAGACATACCAGGCGCAGATGTTTGTGACGTTCGAATTACTCTGTCTGGAAACCTTGTTGCAAATATATCTATTAAAGTGTGACTATTAGCTGTGTGATGGGTGGGTGCAAGCTGAAGTAAGGTTAGATTCGAAGATGTAAGCATACGCTTGAACTTCATACAGGACGGACTGTTGAACAGAAAATTTATGTTAGTGTCACCTGCTATAATTATGTGCTCATAGGTTGATTCGAGGTCTCAGAGGGCAGTTTCGAAGCAGTCCAACGCACCTACCTTCGGAGGTTTATAGAGGACGCATATTAGACACTTTTCTTTGAGAGGTTTTATCTCTATGAACATGTATTCCACTTGTTCAGTTGCATCGTTATTTGACGTGTGCAACAGGATGATGATGATACTAGTAATTTTGTATGTATATAAAGAACTAGAGTTATGTGGACTTAAGTATAAGCGACACTTATTCTGTTGTTATTTTTTCGATATAAAAGAAATGCTGCCACAGTTTGAAACAATGTTTGCAATATAGTTTGCGCAGAATGAAGTGACATGAGCACGAAGGTAAATCTACATCTCATAGGAACCATGCCAAAGGAAAAAAAAATCCAGTAGACGCATTGATTACAATTGGTGACTTTCAATATATTGCATAGAAACATTGCATAGACAAAAGAGAAAGAAAGACAGAAAAAAACGAATGTAATTTGTTGCAATGATTGCACTTCAGTATCATTAAGAAACAGTTGCCACAGAAATGTTGTACTTAATCTACATATCAAAATACAAGTATGAACACATTGCTGCACACATGTTGCTGCAAACGTCGTATAACTGTTCGTGCAGATGATTGTTGTCTTGCTAACGTCCCCATTTGTCGACTCAGGGATCGAGACGTGGCTGCACGATCCGTTACAGCTACGCGGATATGATGCCTGTCATCTCGGCTGCTAGTGATACGAGGCCGTTGGAATCCAGCACGGCGTTCCGTATTGCCCTCCTGAACCCACCGACTCCATATTCTGCTAACAGTCATTGGATCGCGACCAACGCGAGCAGCAATGTTGCGATACGATAAATCGCAGTCGCGATAGGCTACAATCCGACCTTTATCAAAGTAGGAAACGTGATGGCATGCATTTCTCCTCCTTACACCATGCATCACAACAACGTTTCAGCAGGCAACGCCGGTCAACTGCTGTTTGTGTATGAGAAATTGGTTGGAAACTTTCCTCATGTCATTGGTTTTAGGTGTCGCCACCCGTGCCAACCTTTAGTGAATGCTCTGAAAAGCTAATCATTTGCATATCACAGCATCTTCTTCCTGTCGGTTAAATTTTGCGTCTGCAGTACGTCGTCTTCGTGGTGTAGCAATGTTGATGACCAAGAGTGTAAAAATATTTCTATTTAGACGGTTGAATCAATTAATGTTTTAGTAAGAGATCGATGAACTCCCATAACAATGCCATTTAAAATTACCTAATCTATATCTATAAATTTGAATGTCTGTTCGGTGTACGTTTATCACGTCTGAACCACAAGACGTAAAGAGCTACAAATTTGTACAGTTACTAATATGTACCCGGGGAAGGCTTTAGGCGCGGTTTTATGGCGATCGGATAGCCATTTATCTATATATATTAATGTGAATGTCTGTTCGCGCGTATCACGTCCGAACGACAAGACGCAAAGACTTAAATATTTGTACCAGCACGGTTTAACAGCGATAGATATTTAGTAATTTGAAGAATATAACGCGAAATGCGGAACAATAATTACTCTTAGAAAATTATATTTACTCTTTGAAATTGGATTTATTGGTTGCATTTTTGTTTGAGGTTTGATAATGATAAAAGAGTGGAGTATATTGGGATGGAAAGTTATCGGTGTATGTAAAATTCTACGTGTGTGTGTGTGTTAATATTTCGCTCTGCAGCGAAACCTACGGAACGCAAACGAATGGTCTGTGTGTAATTGTTGTCTGAAGTCAGCCGTTGTACACCATAGCAGTTCCATGGCGATAGCTATAAGGGGGTGGAAGATATGGTGGTTGAAAGTCGTCAAGTTATAAAAAAATTCGGACTGAAGGCCAGTGATGACGTTTGCGACTCTATAGCAAGGAGGGTACATACAGCGAAACGTGATGCCACAGACCATATCTTTGGTCTATGCGTGCTAGAATGTCCTCACCTCTTTCTCTGTAAGGTTAAGCATACGAATAAGTAAATATAAGAAAAAATAAAACAGTAAAAAAGAAATTTCTTTTAATACAGCTCTATAAAAAATCGATTTGATGTTTCGCGCATTATCTATCATAATCAACGAACACGCGAGTGGAGCCGCGGTTTTTAGTATTGTATAAAATTTCTTGTAATGAATGTCAAATAATTACATTTCAGCTGTAAAGGCTGTCATAATATCCTAAGGTGAATTATAATTAGGTTAGTAACCGATTCTGAGAATGGTTATGTGGTTACAAACATCACTTTGTGGGTTAAGAGGAAGAGAATTTACGTGCGACTAGAAGCTACATCTCCCCTCCCCCCTCGTGCCCCCACCATGAAATGAATAACATGTTTTGGAACCTGCAATGGCTTTTCAATTGTTACTCACCACAAATTTTGGCCGTTTTTTTAAGTTCTTGCTTATAGCACTGATAAAATTTATTTAAATGATTCCAAAATTGCTTAGAGGTTGCTTGAAACATGCCCGAAACAGGTTGTGTTTTTACAATAAATAATCTACTAACATCTAAGTGAAATAAAAGGTTTCAACCTGGTAGGCGATGTGAGATGTTTATTTTATTAAAATTTTAGCGATTGATGTAGACAAATTTTGATCTTTTAAACATATTTTTTAATACATACCCGCCTGGGGGCGCTGATAAATGTTAATTTCAATTTTTATATTTTTATGATGATAAACAGTGCGGCAGGAAGAGGATAGAGGCTTTTGAAATGTGATGCTACAGAAGAAAGCTGAAGATTAGGTGGGTGGATCGCGTAACTAATGAGGAGGTACTGAACTGAATTGGTGAGAAAAGGAATTTCTGGCATACCTTGACTAAAAGAAGGGATCGACTGGTAGGACACATTACTAGACATCAAGGAATTGTGAATTTAGCGTTGGAGGGAATTGTGTGGGGTAAAAACCGCAGAGGAAGACCAAGAGGTGGATACAGTAAGCAGATTCAAACAGATGTCGGTTGCCGTTCTTATGTGGATTTGAAGAGGCTTGCACAGGATAGGGTATTGTGGAGAGCTGCATCAAACCAGTCTCCGGACTGAAGACCACAACAACAACATATTTTTATGATATATCACTTAATCTGTGTATGTTTCTTGTTAAACTATAATTCACCTGGTATCACCATATTAGCCTTGTTATGCGTTTAATATGATTTAACTTTTAAAAAATGTTACAATGTGATTGATTTTTAAAGAAAGAGGGCGCCAGGCACCAGCTATCTACAGGCTAAGCTGCGTAGGTATATTTCGTTAATTACGTACACAGATAATTATAAACAAACACCACTGAAAATGTCCAAATGTTTGTAGAGCTTAAGGGAATTAACTGCGGGGTCATCAGTCCCTAAACTTACAAACTACTTATGAACTGAAACTTCCTGGCAGATTAAAATTGTGTGCCAGAACCGGGCCTCTGACCTGGGACCTTTGCCTTTCTCGGGCAAGCGCACTAACGACTGTGCTATCCCGACACGACTCACGATGCCGCCTCACAAATTTACTTCCGCCAGTACCTCGCCTCTTACTTTCCAAACTTCACAGAAGCTCTCCTGCAAACACGCAAGACTAGCACTCCTGGAAGAAAGGATATGGTGGAGACATGGCTTAACCACAGCCTAAGGGATGTTTCCAGAATGAAACTACACAGTCGGTAGTGCGCTTGCCCGCGAAAGGCAAAGGTCCCAGGTTCAAGTCCCGGTTCCGGCACACAATTTTAATCTGCCAGGAAGTTTCATATCAGCGCACACTCCGCTGCAGAGTGACGTTTCATTCTACTTATGAACTAACTAATACTAAGGACGGCACAAATATCCAAGCCCGAGGGGGGATTTGAACCCCGACCGTAGTGGCCGTGCAGCCGGCCGTGGTGGCCGAGGGGACTGAGGTGCGTCAGTCACGGTCTGCACGGCCACTACGGGCGGGGGTTCGAATCCCCCCTAGGGCATGGATATTTGTGCCGTCCTTAGTCTTAGCTAGTTCATATTTTGTAAGCTTAGGGACTGATGACCCTGTAGTTAAGTCTCATATGCTCTACAAACATTTCAACATTTCGTAGTGGCCGTGCAGACCGTGACTATAGCGCCTCAGTCCCCTCGGCCACCGCGGCCGGCAACATCACTGCTTCGGCGGCTTGTCCACCGCTAGGAGCGCTAGTGTCGTTGCAACTGTCAGTTGGTGACAACTTTAACAGCAGTGAGTGTCGCGACTGTGTATGTTAGACTGTGGTATAGGGTAGTTCATAAGTAGTTTGTAAGTTAAGACCCTTAAGCTTTACAAACGTTTAACAAAGTGTCTCCCCCCCACCCCTAGGGGCCAAGTTGCCCTACAGGAGAGCGATACGTTTGGTTAGACACTGTACGCTACAGACACATTGGACGCGGTGGTCGGCGCTAGAGGTGAGTCACCAACGGCGGCCGGTGGCTGGTGGTGGTCCCGCTGACACAGCGGGCCGCGCGCCTAGACGGCACGTGTCCGGGCGCTTTCTGCCTGTCTGTCGTATCGATTCCAGCAGGCCGCCTGGTCTGGCGTCGCGGCCTCGACTGCGAAACGCCGTCACTTCCGCTGTTGGCCGACGCGTACTGCGACACTTCTCCAGAGGCGACAGCGCTGGACGGCCCAGCCAGCGAGTGCCAGCACGACGCTGTGCAGCACCTCCGTGCCCTTGTCACTGCCACACAACCGGAGCATCGCCACACCGCCACTAAAGCCGTCAGCACGCGGAGCGTGTGACTGAATGTCGCGCAGGCCAGACGTTGTGTCTACCTAGCTACAGTACGCTCTGAAACGAACCGCTACATCCCACGGAACACATCGTGTTGCTATCGAGATTTGCTTTGCGACCGCAGTGCTCTCCAGCGCCCGTTGTGGGCTGGCGCGTGTAGATCAATGTCTTTACAAAGATGGATGTGCGTAAAATTACACGGTATCTGTTAGCGAACGCCGGAAAAAAAAAAAAAAAAAAAAAAAAAACTGATCACAGTAGATTCCTTATACTTGCACGTTGCATGCAATACTCTTCCAGAAATTGTAATTTTTTTCTTCAAGAAACACAAAGGCGGAACATTAACTGAAATTGTTTGATAATGATAACAAAATATACCACTAAATCACTTTTCGCAAATTATCACAAAAAAATCTGTAAACGATGAAATCTTTAATCTGCGCCAGCTCCACTTGTATTGCTCCCTTATATTGCTATTTTTCACGACGTACATATTCTGCATATCCAAATGTTTACATCTACATCTACATACATACTCCACAATCCACCGTAAGGTGCGTGACGGAGGGTACACTGTACCACTACTAGGCATTTCCTTTCCTATTCCACTCCCAAATGGAACGAGGAAAAAAAGAATGCCTATATGCCTCCGTACGACCCCTAATTTCTCTTATCTTTTCTTTGTGATCTTTACGCTAAATGTAAGTAGGCGGCAGCGAGATCGTACTACACTCAGCTTCAAATTCCGGCCCTCTAAATTTACTTAACATAAATTCACGAAAAGAACGTCGTCTTTCATCCAGCGATCCCCAATTGAGTTGCCGGAGCATTTCCGTGACACTCGCGCATTGGTCGAACCTAACGGTAACAAATCTAGCTGCTCGTCTCTGAACCGCCTCTATGTCTTTCTTTAAACTGATCTGCTACGGGTCCCAAACACTTGAGCAATACTCAAGACGTGGTCGTACAAACGTTTCATACGCAGTATCCTTTACAGGTGAAGTACATCTTCCCAAAATTCTCTTAATAAACCGAAGTCGGCCGTCCGCCTTACTCACAACTGTCCTTACATGTTCGTCCATTTCTTATCGCTCTGCAATGTTACGCCTAGATATTTGAACGATGCGACAGCATCGAGAAGCTCACTACTAATGCTGTATTCGAACATTACGGATTGTTTTTCCTACTCATGCAGAGCACCGTACATTTTTCTGCATTGAGAGCTAGCTGCTATTCTTCGCACCAACTAGAAATTTTGTCTAAGTCATCCTGTATGCTATTACAGTCAGTTAAGGACGACACCCTCCCATACACTACAGCATCATCAGCAAACAGCCGCAAATTACAACTTACTCTGTCCATCAGATCATTTATATAGATAGAAAATAATAGCGGTCCTATCACACTCCCCTGGGGCACGCCTGACGATACACACGTCTCTGATGAACACTCGCCGTCGAGAATAACGTACTGCGTTCTGTTACTTAGGAAGTCTTCCAGCCATTCACAAATCTGTGAGCCTATTTCATAAGCTCGTATCTTCGTTAGCAGTCTGCAGTGCGGCACCGCGTCGAACGCCTTTTTGCCCTTCATCCATGGCTCGCAGATGTCATGTAAGAAAAGGGCAAGCTGAGTTTCACATGAACGATGTTTCCTAAACCCGTGCTGATTCATGAAAAGAAGCTTTTCCCTTTCAAGGAAATTTACTATATTCGAACTGAGAATATGCTCTAAAATTCTACATGAAACTGATGTCATCGATATTGGCCTGTAGTTGTGTGGGTCAGTTCTCTTTCCTTCCTTATAAACGGGAGTAACCTGCGCTTTTTTCCAATCACTAGGAACTTTGCGCTGAATTAAAGATTCGCGATAAATGCAAGCTAAGTAGGGGGGCAATGCCGCAGAATAGTCTTTGTAAAACCGAACTGGTATTCCATCCGGACCAGCAGACTTTTTCGTATTTAGCGCTCTCAGCTGCTTCTCTACACCGGAAATACCTATTGCTATGTCCCCCATTTCGGAATTAGTACGTTGATCAGATGATGGTACATTTGTGCAGTCCTCCTGCGTGAAAGATTTCTTAAAGGTTAAATTTAGAACTTCAGCTTTCCGTTTGCTTTCTTCTATTACTGCCCCGGAATGATCAACGAGTGACTGGACAGTGGGCATTGACCCGCTTATCGATTTTACATGGGACCAGAATTTTTTCGGGTTCTCGGAAAGATCTTTTGCGAAGGTATGGCTGTGATAATTATTGTATGCTTCGCGCATCGATCTTTTTATAGAAGCACGAATCTCTACTGACTTTTGCCTGTCATCATTTGCGTGTCCTTTTTTGAATCGAGAGTGCAACAGTCTTTGCTTTCTAAGCAGCTTTCTAACATTATTTACGTTGGCATTCCTTCGAAGATAATATCTTCTGCCTGATACAGACTACTTGTTCATACACGCGGGACAACGCCTGAGTTCTACATTGTTCGTTGTGATAATTTTTGCTTTTAGTATTTTGCGTAAACACTTTTGCTCATTTACTTCATCTGCTTCCATAACCAATCTCTATGCACTGTGAAACGGAACTATTCCTTCACTTTACTGAACTACAACAGAATTCAAACACCGTGGCGAAAACCGAATGACGTGGGGTACTGTCTCGAAATTTATTGGTACCTGTGCCCTTGCACAAAATACTCTACAAATTCTCTCATGGGCACAGTTCGTTCATGTTTGTAGTAAATAACGTCGAATACTGGTAAGTATAATTGTATTAAATTAAAAAATAAATTACATAAGCCGTACTTACCAAACGTTAAGAAAATATCTCCGAGAGTGTAGATGCAAACCTGTTATTTACATCTCTTTTCCTCCATAGCTCGTAACGCTAACCACCACGGTAATCCGTCGTCTTAAAAAGAAATAATAACGAATATCGTATAATACACTTAAATTAATAAGGAAGAACCAGAAATATTAAGGAAACAAAATAGGAAAAAATAATAATTTCTGAGAAGTACAGGGTCGCGAACCCTAGTTACTCTCAAATTCTGCTCTGCACCTCACCGTGCTACCAACTACGCTATTTCTCCTCGGGAGAGTGTGCGCTCTATTTGTGATATACTATGCACGTAAAACATGTTGTAATATCTTATTTAACTATGGCAAAATATCATAAAGACGCTCCTGTGATCGAATGGCGTTGAACTGCTGTACAGAAACGATATTCTTTCACGGTATACAAATTATAACACTAATGTTAAATACGATATACTTTAAAGCTATGAATATATAGTTTCCGGTAATTTATTGTAACAAATCATACCAAAAATGATGCGTTTTCAAAAGTTCTTCAATTTTCAGGCGCTTTAAAAAGATTATATTTATACATCGTACGCTAAAACGAAAGAAGGCACGAAATACGAAGTTCCGTTTGCAATATGGTGGATCAAAAGTTCTGCTTGTCACGTGAAAAGCAGGTCGCTTCTCATTGGCCACGTTCCACTCCACGAAGCAAAAATCTAACATGCTGGATCCTTCATTCCACGCTTCGCAGGGCAGTGGAACGTGGAATTCCACGCTGCAACGGCACCACGTCCTCCTCCACTTGCGTTTCCATGCCCCGTGAGAGGACGGCGTAAAGCGGTCGGCACACGGAGCGTGTGTCTGAACGTGTGCGGTCGACGTGCCGAGTCCACCGTGCGGCTGAACGGTCGGGGACGGCAGAACTTGAGCATACAAGACGTGTGCCTCAACGAGCTACACGCGACCATAACGTGCTCCAGCGACAGTTGTCGGCGGCATCAGGTTCTCGAGTCACACTGATTACGCAAATAAAAGAGTGGAATTCCTGCTTTACTTCTATTACGGGGAGCCGGAGGTGATAAAAAAAATTAAATAAAAAAAAGATAAGATATATTTTGATATCAACAATTAATTGGAACATTCCCATTTAATTCAAACTTTGAATTATTGTTCTTCTCCTCCTAGAAGTGGTTATTACCATTTTCTCCCGCGCCTGCACAGGAAATTGGTGGGGCCGCTGAATAAAACTAACACCCTCTCGCCGGCCGCGGTGGCCGAGGAGACTAAGGCGCTCCAGTCACGGTCTTCACGGCCACTACGGTCGGGGGTTCGAATCCCCCATTGGGCATGGATATTTGTGCCGTCCTAGTTTGTAAGTAGTTCATAAGTAGTTTGTAAGTTTAGGGACTGATGACTCCGTAGTTAAGTCCCATAGACTTTACAAACATTTGAACATTTGAACACCCTCTCGTGACTTCTTGACGAACTACTTGGCTTTTCTCGTCCTGTTGTTGAATATTTCCGTATGTTAGGCATACAGTGAGTGTGCAAGAGTTAGCTACATTGTTTTCTGTGACAAAGTTCTAACAGCGCCGAACATCGTACCTTTAACGAATTACGTTAGTGCTCCGCCTGTGATGGAAAGTCAATAGGAGGGAGAGGCAGGCTTACTGATGTGATTGAACGTCTACAGAGGTACTATGGGTATGCAATAAGGCAAAATAGCACTAATGCCAGTGACATTCGAAAAGCGGTGTGGGCATTGTTCCTTCATACTGCCTCTTCCAATGAACGCCCTCAACAAAACCTATGCTAAAAGATTAGTGGTGCAAATATAATGCTAAAAAGGTCTATGATCACAAGCATGGTTTGGCAGCAGATGTGATAAACACAATAAAACCAATTTTTCTTCAGAAAACAAAACTTTTATTTAAACACCAATAGTACATAAATCAAAATCATCGTCTTTGTTTGATCCAAATTGGCTTCCTTTCAAGCAGATATTACCTCCATACAAAGTCCAGAATATTTTTCATATTGAGTATTGACATCAGGTAACCGGTCACAGCATTGGCTCAAAAATGTTCAAATGGTTGTAGACCTTATGGGACTTAAATACGGGGTCATCAGTCCCTAAACTTACAAACTACTTATGAACTAGCTAATACTAAGGACGGCACAAATATCCATGCCCGAGGGGGGATTCGAACTCCTGATCTTAGTGGTCGTGCAGACCGTGACTGGCGCTCCGCAGACCGCTCGGCCACTGCGGCCGGCCACAGCATTGGCGCGTCACCCATTTGACTAACGTAAAATATTCATAGCTCACATATACTGATTAAATACATCTTCTACGAGACAGACAGACACCGTTCGCTGAACCAGTGCATATATAATACCGTTTACGTCATAATTATGTCACGTCATGTGACACGCAAATCTCAGAGTTTTAGCATATTACACAACAATATAGTGCCTATATATAATTATTTGTGTTAAACGGAGTCATTGCAAATATTTTGTTAATATAATTACTCTTAATCAAAAGAAAAATTGTTAATATTGTCATGTTGAAATAGAAGCAGGTTTGACTTCGAAGGCAGGGTTATCAACTGAACACAGCACTTATACTGAAAGCAGCTTTATTGCGAACTGATACGTACACGCAGGACTAACTGCCTCTCGGGCAGAGTGCTCTGCTATTTATACACAGAAAGAAAGTACCAGAAATTAAAAGATTAATTAACATACGAAACATGTAGAAATTACAGGTGAACATAAGAAACATGTAGAACATTCTGGAAACGATAGTTACAAAGAAATAAATTTTTGCGGGTTGTTGGGATTGAACCGACGACCTTCAGTACCGCAATCGATGGTGTTATCCATTGCGCCACGTCGGCAGTTGGTTAACGTGGGGTCCCGCGGTAATGTCATTATAATTTGACGGTCGGCAAACATGCTCGTCAAGTGCCAGTTATTCTTAAAAATCTTTGAAATTCAACGACTGTAATAGTAAACGTAATACGACATGGTCCAATTCCGATCTTAAGTGGTATGTTATACTAAATTCCGCGTTACATTCAACCTGAAATATACATCAGTAACAGTAATAAAGTGAGTTGGAGTATATTCCGTTCTGTAACTACAAAAGATTAGAAAAAAATTTGAAAACAATTATGTTTCGTTACAAAAAACTGTTACGGGAATTTCTCTGGGACGTTTGATCATCCTCCGTACAGCCCGGACCTCGCTCCTAGCGAATTTCGTCTCTTCTTGCACCTAAAATCTGTCCTTCAACGATGAAAAAAATGTTCAAATGTCTGTAAATCTACCGGACCAAACAGCGTGGTCATCAGTCCGCCGCTTACAAACTACTTAAACCTAGGTAAACTAACCTACGGAAAACACACACACCCATGCCCCAGGGAGGACTCGAACCTCCACGGCTAGCAACCGCGCACTCCGCAGTGAGGTGCTTTAGACCGCTTTTTTATTTTTATTTATTTATTTATTTATTTATTTATTTATTTTTTTTTTTGGGTCTCCATCCACCTCTACAACCCGTCCTTGCGCTCGCCAATATAGCCTTCCGCGGCTAGCTTCATTAGCTTTACCATTGTACCTGGATTCGTAAAAAAGAAATTAATATCTTCTTTTCCTAAGTAAATGGGATTTCTTCTTATTAAAAAATTAACATCTTCTTGAAGGCTCCTTCTTCGTCTCCATGAAGGAAGGAAATATTTCTTTATAAACTAATTTGAAAGCTTAGTCTTCGAAATGACTGAATTTTCTTCTTCGAAGACACAATAAATTAAAGTGAATATCTTATTCTAAAATTATATTAAACATAAAAATATTTAAAAAGAAAAGTATCCTCTTCGCTTCTCCTGTACTTCCGTGAATGAACATGAGTTAATTTGCCGTTCCGAGTACTTCAAGGTTGTCTTCTCGTATATGCTGCTACTGCAGTTGATTCCGTTTGTCTCGTGTCATCATCTTCTAAGATATTTTTCCTTCCATTTCACATCTCTTGTACCATGAAGCATCAGTCAGCAACGTCTCTGTATCACCCTTCGAAAATCACAGGAGATTAAGCCATATATGTAAACATAGAGATAAATAAATAAATAAATTTAAAAATCAATGGGTGATACCCAAGTTTTATTTCTATATTAATATCCTGAGTAGAAAATTCGCGTATTTTTCTCTGTATTTGTTCATTCGTTTTAATTTTTCGTGTTCTGTCAGAAGATGCACCCAATAGTCTTCTTTACTCTTGTTTTCCTCTGAGAAAATATAATACACTGTTTGTCCTTTAAGCCAATTGACTGCTCGTCTCTTCGTTATTGGGTAGGGAACTTCATCTGGATACAGAAGTCGAGCTGGTGCAATCGTTCTCGGAGATGTTCTCAGTATAATTGCTAGTTTTGTTCTGCAGAGGAACCAAATGTCTTTCACTGCAATGCATGTGAAACGATGTTCCTCTGTGTCGATTAAGTCACAGTTAATGCAGTTTGGAGTCTCTGCTAGATGAATGGCATGTAATTTTGAATTGGTAGGAATTTTCCCGTTAACCGCCATATACCAAACGGACCGCACTGTGGACGGTAAGTTAGGGTCTTGAATATTTTCCCAGATTTTTTTCCAGGCATATTCGTTGTAATTAGCTTCTATGACCGCTCGGCTACTCCACCGCGGCTTCAACGATGATGACGAGCTGAAAGAACATGTTATGTTACCACATGGTTGAATACACAGACGGCAACCTTCTATGAAGAAGGCATACAAAAGCTTGTGCCATGCTATGACAAATGCCTACAAAATTACGGAAGATATGTAGAAAAGTAGTTTAACTGTTGTAGATATTGGTACAAAAAATATTTTTTTATGTATCTGTACACGTTTGTTTTATGTAACCAAACGGAACTTACTTTGTGGACATTGTAGCCCTAGGCTGTCTGGTGGGAATGTTAGATTCTATATAAATGGCTGCTTGCTACTTGCTCCCCCTCTAGAAGTGGCGATCAACACCTCACCTGTACTTCTGCTGCTGCCTCACCGTGGCTGGCATCGAACTCCGTCTGCTATTGATATTAGTAATAGGACAGCAGTGGAAGAGTTACAGACCAAGTAAGCAATAATTGTATGTATTTCTTCTTTTAAGCAAGAGGAATTTGAGGTAGCCTGTTACACATTAAAGACGGTTACTTTTGTAATCAAGTACAGAAATGTAAAGTTGTGAGGCGGCATCGTGAGTCGTGTCGGGGTAGCTCAGTCGGTAGAGCGCTTACCCGCGAAAGGCAAAGGTTCCAGGTTCGAGTCCCGCTTCCGGCACACAATTTTAATCTGCCAGGAAGTTTCATATCAGCGCACACTCCGCTGCAGAGTGAAAGTTTCATTCTGGAAACATCCCTTAGGCTGTGGCTAAGCCATGTCTCCACCATATCCTTTCTTCCAGGAGTGCTAGTCTTGCGTGTTTGCAAGAGAGCTTCTGTGATGTTTGGAAAGTAGGAGGCGAGGTACTGGCGGAAGTAAAGTTGTGAGGCGGCATCGTGAGTCGTGTCGGGGTAGCTCAGTCGGTAGAGCGCTTGCCCGTGAAAGGCAAAGGTCCCAGGTTCGAGTCCCGGTTCCGGTACACAATTTTAATCTGCCAGGAAGTTTCAAGTACAGAAATAATAACTAGTCTCTTTGCTGGACCAAGACACTATGAAAGTTAATTCAGTAAAATCATTCAAACTAATGTAGCCCAACCCCTAGCAGAGAGAGAGAGTTCGCTGAGAAATATTATGTGTACTTAGAGTTAACGGAACATCCCAGGCAAGGGCAACGGCTACAGTTCTATCGGTAACATTCCGTACACTTTCGCCCGTTGATTGGCGAACGCGTTTACTCGTCCCGGCGGAAACACAACCGATAAATAGCGGACGACTGCTGGCTCAACTAGCACTGGCGTAGAACTGCACACGACTCGGGCGTCTGGAGCGTCTCCCGTCATTTTTATGTCCGTCACTCCAGGGCACTGTATCGCTCCGCCGAGAAGAAGTGGGGCTCCGCAGCCAACCTGACAACGCGCCTTCTGCGCCCTTCCACCGGCTCGTGCAGGCGGGTCGGCGCTCTGGGCGGTTGGGACACCTGGAATAGCGGTTGTTCAGCCGTTAGTGAGGAAGAAACGAATTTAAACTAACGGCCAGAAGAGTACGCCATATTGCTTCATTACCGTATTAATTTAATGGTACTTAACAAAATTATAAATCCGCCGCCAGTAGGGAGTCAAGGTGTCAGCCAAGTCTGTGGTGGTTCTTACTTGTCGGGGAAAATTCACTTTATACGGTTAAATTGGCAGTTAATTTATACTACTTGTAAGTTACTGGGCCGATCAGCCAGCGACCGATATTATTCTATTCGTAATTTCCCGTAAGGGTCGAATCTGCTGTCAGAATCACAGGATTAATTTTATTACGACATTCTCCCTTTGTCAGAGGGCTGGACTATCTGTCATTTGTATCTGCCTTCCTTCAGCAGTTAGGTAGCCCAAGATATTGGCGCTACAACATACCTCGTAGAATCGATGGTTCTCTATTCCAGAATAACTTCAGTGCTCTCGCTCGCACAGTTTTTGTTTTCGAGTCAGTGTCTGGGAAGGATCTCGGTGTGCCGTGTAGTGAACTTGGCGAAGGGGTAGCCACCCTGGTAGGTCAACGGCGGCAGCAGCCGCGCCGACGTCACGAGGAAGTCACAGGGGGAACGGGGTGGGGTGGAACGCCATTATCTCCTCTCCGCACGTTTCCTGGCAACGATGCCCACGCGCAGGCCGCTCGCCCACGTGGCCTGGGGGTGACGCCACGTGTCAGCACGTGCCGCCTCCTCAGGTCACCCTCGCACGCGAGCCGAAGGGACGCCGTGAGCGACACGTGTTTAATGAGTCTGTTTACTGCACTCTTCCAATTACTGTTTTCTAACTAATGTGGAGTCGTGAACGTCTGGTAACTGAGATGTATTGCTGGAATGATCAATCCTTAATCCTTTTGAGTTGGTTTACGTTCTAGGAGGCGATCCAATTATGATAATGTAGAAAGATTTTAAAATGCCAAGATCGCTGATCATCAATTTTTATTTACTACGACCGGTTTCGCTGAACTATGTCAGCATCATCTGGTCAAATAAAATATTTTACAAGGCCATAATCTTGTAATGTCAATATAACAACTGATTGACATTACAAGATTATGGCCTTGTAAAATATTTTATTTGACCAGATGATCTTGACATAGTTCAGCGAAACTGGTCGTCGTAAATAAAAATTGCTGATCAGCGATCTTGGCATCTTTAATTCTTTCTACATTATCTTAATCCTTTTAACTGCTAGCGACGTGTATATGCGGCTGCAGTCCACAGTGCCATGAGCGGGACTGTCGGATGTATACGTTTCGATTTATTATTATTTTTTTATTATTAGCGAATGTCCCCATGGGAGAACGATAAGCAGGTGATTTATCAATATTTCTTAAGGTTTTTCTTATTTTCCCAATATTTCTTCATTTCCTCCCCAAAGGCCTTCTTTCTTTCTTCGGTCCACTTTTGTCGGTATGGTTTTGGTGCCATCTCTGAAGTAAACTTCCACTTGTCAATTTTTCTTCTCGAACCCCCAGATTAATTGGGCGCAGCGCTTAGAACAGCACACAGCCCTGGGGCTTACTCTTTACAGCTGCCCTCTGCGAATGATAGCGTCCAACTGGAAGAAGATTTTAGATAGGATTCGGGGCACAGTCATACTAAATCATATGAGGGAGCTGAACATCAAGCAAAAAGTTAGACTCATCAACTGCGTTGTCCTTTCGAAAGCTATATATGTAGGGCAAATTTTACCCTTACCAAAGGAAATAGCAAAAGCTATTATGTCGACAATTTACCACTATCTTTGGCATGGAGCGATTTTTAGGGTTTCAGCATGGACAGCAACGTTAAAACCGGAAGAGGGAGGACTAGGACTAACCGATATTAAGAAAAAATCGACCGTTTTATTTGTTAAGAGATCCTTACAGCTAATTGAAAGCCAGCCTGAAGGTATTACAGCACAGTTATTCAACCTTTTTAAACCTGACAGTCTGCAGCCACCAATTAATATAAATGCAATTAATTACAAATTGAAACATATACGTAGTTATTACTTGGAGCTCAGTTATATGAGTTGCATTTTACTGGACAAGACCAAGAGGAACTATCAATATATGATGCTCAGACTAAGATCACAGGACCATAAAAATAAGATGGAGGCCAGGTTTCCAAACAGAAATTGGAAAATTATTTGGAAAAATATAAGTAACAAAGTACTCTCCTCAGACACACAAGTGGCTTGGTATAGAGTAATTAACAACATAGTAAGTACGAATGAAAAATTATATGCCATTGGCCTCAGTGACACAAACCAATGTTTAAAATGTCACAGAACGGACACTTTAGACCATCGGTTCCTTTGCATGGGGAATACTGATATATGGAAGGAACTTATTAAACAGATATCTTTCCTAAAGAGGAGTGATGGTAGAGAAATAAATTTGGATTACATCTTTTTTCCAGAAGAAATGGGTTTTCCTCGGCAAAAGAACAACACCGTTCACTGGATTATTGGAAATTTTTGTCACTACGTAATCGCTAACAAAGGTAGTGACAATGTACAGTATTACAAAGAATATATACTTCACGAGTATTACAAGATTTACCAAAAAAATGATACGAAAAGGAATTTTGGGAATATGTTAAAAATTCTGTTTGAAAAACAGGGAGTAGGATAATTGTGTATCAGAAGAAGAATGAATCGCAATCGCATGCTGAAGTAGGGGACTGCTGTTGAGGGTGAAGTACGGTGGGGACTTCGTGGGCCCCGTGGCCGCTACGGTAGCCGTGAAGGCCTCAATAGAACCCTGAAAAGGCATGCACTGCGTGACGAGGAGAGATGTACAGATAATAGAATTGTGTTCGCAGAAGTTAAATCAGTGATTCAGATTTCAAATTTGTCACAAAAAAGATGTTTTTTTCTCTCTTTAATTTTTTGTCATTAATCCCAGGA
Source organism: Locusta migratoria (assembly GCA_026315105.1). Taxonomy (NCBI): domain Eukaryota; kingdom Metazoa; phylum Arthropoda; class Insecta; order Orthoptera; family Acrididae; genus Locusta; species Locusta migratoria. The sequence goes on from CM048746.1 coordinate 164,236,736, forward strand.
GAAGGGACTTTTCTTTTACATTTTGTAGTCGTCAGCCAGTATTCCTCCTGAGGAAGAAGACGTTTATTTCTACGTATTTGATTTATACTCTTATACCGTTCACGAAGAACAACACAGAAGAACCATTCATTTCACATTGAAGGTACCAATCAATATAAATGGCGGAGAAGCCAGGCCGAGAAGGCCACTTTCGGCGAGTGCAAGGACGGGTTGAAGGGGAGGAAGGAGACCCGCAAAAAAAAAAAAAAAAAAAAAAAAAAAAAAAAAAAAAAAAAAAAAAAAAAAAAAATAAAAGAAAAAAAAAATCGGTCTAACGCGTCTCGCTGCGGAGCGCGCGGTTGCTGCCGTGGAGGTTCGATTCCTCCCTGGGGCATGGGTGTGTGTGTTTGTCCGTAGTTTAGTTTGCCTAGGTTTAAGTATTTTGGAAGCTACGGACTGATGACCACGGAGTTTAGTCCGATAGATTTACAAACATTTGAACATTTTTCTAACCTTCATTCGATCCCTGCGAAACCCTACATTTCAGCAGGATAATGCACAAACGCATGTTGCAAGTCCTGTGCGGGCCTTCCTGGATACGGAAAATGTTCGACTGCTGCCCTGGCCAGCACATTCTCCAGATCTCTCTCCAACTGAAAACGTGTGGTCAATGGGGGCCGAGCAATTGGCTCGTCACAATGCGCCAGTCACTACTCTTGATGAACTGTGGTATCGTGTTGAAGCTGCATGGGCACCTGTACCTGTACACGCCATCCAAGCTCTGTTTGACTCTATGCCCAGGCGTATCAAGGCCGTTATTACGGGCAGAGGTGGTTGTCCTGGGTACTGATTTTTCAGGATCTATGCAGGGAAATTGCGTGAAAATGTAATGACATGTCAGCTCTAGTGTAATGTATTTGTCGAATGAATACCCGTTTATCATCTGCATTTCTTCTTCGTGTAGCAATTTTAATGCCCGGTAGTGTATGAGGTGGCCCATGAGATAACAGAGAAAGGTGGGAGGCAAAACTCTTTGTCCTCCTCTACCTATCGATTTGTTATCATTTTCTGATTAGTTTACTAGACGGTAAGCGACACCATCATCTGCAGGCATCGTAAGAGCAGAACGCAAGTCACCACTCGTTTCAGTCGATAACTTCCCGTCTTTAATAACGATCTGTGACCTTCCTGGGAGAAAATCACAGATCCAGTCGCAAAACTGAGACGGTACTTCTCCTCAGACACGCATTATCCCCTGGAAAGCGTGGCTCTAGCGAGCGGAAGCACGGCAGAGTCAACCGAACGTCGGGACAGACGCCTGTTGCTTCCGCCTCATTACAGTCGCTGTCAGAACTCCAAGACCTTATTACTGCACTAGCAAGTTTCTGCCGGTACTCGAGGACGCTCTGTCTTGGAAGTCTGTTTATTAACTGCAGCTCATGCGACTTGCATGCTACAGTGACGTTAAATTAGTTTACGTAACACCCAAACAGCGATCTCAGGTTAATATCTCTACATCTAAGTCTAAATCCACATAAATACTCCGCAAGCCATATTGAAGTTCATGGCAGAGAGTTCATCTAACCGCTTTTACATTTGCGTTCTCTAATAGCTCTCTAACTCTTTCCGTTTTCGATCTGATTTCTGTTATTTTATTTTCATGATCTTCTTTTCCTAATGTAGGTGGGTGCTAACAAAATATGTTCGCATTCGGAAAAGAAATTTGGCGAAAGAAATTTCGCAAATAGATGACGTTCTACAAAAAACACATTTCTTTTAACTATTTACATCCCAACTTGTTCATCATTTTCGTGACACTCTCTCTCCGAATATCGCGATAGTAAAAAACGAACTACCCTTCTTTGAAATTTCTCTAAATCGTCTGTCAATCCCACTTGGTGGGGATCCTACAATGCGCAGCAAATATTCCAAAATAGGACGCACACGTGTAGTGTAGACAGTTTCTTTAGTAGAACTGTTGCACCTTCTAAGTGTTCTCACAACGAAACTTAGTCTTTGGTTAGCTTTACCTACAATATTTTTATCTGTTGTTTCAATTTAAGTTCTTTGTAATTGTTATTGCTAGATATTTTATATTACGACCTGTAGTTTTGGAATAACTTACCGTGTAAATGAAATTTAACGGGCTTCATTTAGTGGTCATATGGATGATTTCACACTTCTCATTATTAATGATGAACTGCCAATTCCCATTCTGGTACCTGACTGCACATAGGGAGTGGATAAAAATGTAGAAACACAGAGAGAAATGCATACCTGAAAATAAAAATTCGAAACTTCTTGGCAGATTAAATATGTGAGGCCAACCGGGATTTGAACCAAGAACCTTGACCCGCGAAACTCAAACGTCCCAGATTCTGCTCCCAGTTGCCGCGCACAATTTTAATCTGTCAGGAAGTTTCATATCAGTACACACTCCGCTACAGAGTGAAAATATCATTCTGGAAACACCCCCTAAGCTGTGGCTAAGCCACGCCTCCACAATATACCTCCTTCCGTTAGTGCAAGTCCTGCAAATTTCACAGAAGAACGTCTATGACGTTTGGAAGCTAGGAGGCGAGATACTGGTGGATGTAAGGAGTTGAGGATGACCATCACTGAATGGAATAACAGAATCACTATTTCCCAATTTCAAAACTTTTATGCCAACAAATACATTCTGAGGTACACGAGTTCATATGACGTTGTTGAACGACATATTTACATGGATCATCGAATTGTATTAGAACGACAATTGTACCAAGGGAAAGATGAAAGATTCTATAAATAAAGAGCGAAATCCACAGCTTTATATATCTAATATTTTCAGTAATATGAATATTTAAGTGCGTAAACATCACAAGTTGGGTAATTTTCTTGGATGCATATATAATATTTAAAAATGAAATAAAAGTACTTCCTATTAGAATATCGGAAAAATGTTTGCACCATTTTAAGCAGAAAACTTCACATTACTTTAGAAGCTTGAGGACGGAAAGAATGATTTTTTTACCAATTTCCAGTATTCCAGCTCACCTTAAAGAAAAAGTTTGCTATCAACAGTTAATTAGAGCATTCCCCTTTATCGCAAACTTTGAATTATTGTTCTACTCGTCGTAGAAGTGGAGTTATTACCATTTTCTCCCGCGCCAACACAGGAAATTTGCGGGGCCGCTGAATGCATCTAACACCATCTCGTGACTTCTTGGCGAACTACTTGGCTTTTCTCATTCTGACGTTCAATATTTCCGTATGTTACCCATACAGTGAGTGTGCAAGGGCTGGCTACATTCTTTTCTGTGAGAAATGAAGCGCTGAGAGCGCCGAACATCGTACCTTTGTATTGTTTCGAATTACGTCATTGTTGCACCTGTGATGGAAAGCCAATATGAGGTGAATGAACGTCTACAGAGGTACTATGGGTATTCAATAGAGTTGGGCAACACGATTCTTTTTTAGGAATCGATTCTTGCGATTCAATCGCACATTGTGAATCGATTCCTACGATTCGTTCACGATTCTTTCGCGATTCTTTAGTCTGCATTGGCGCGATTCTTACTTCCACATCTTGCTCATAGATGGCAATACATGTGTCATGGATGTTGGAATCTTAACCTCTTGCATATGCTCCTACGATTCGTTCACGATTCTTTCTGGTCTGAGACGGCACGATTCTTACAAAATGGTATCTGGATTTTTTAATATTTATTGTGCATAAAGTTCAGACTTAAAATAATAATGAGGCAAAGCCATTCGATTCAGCTCTCAAGAATTCTCGAGAAAATAGTCTTGGAGTTTTGCGTGCGGTTATAAATACATATTACACTGCCAACTATTTCTGCTGTCATCATAGCTCATTTAGTAGTGTTGTAGGTTTAGTGAACGTAGGTCACTTATTTCGAATCCTGCTGTAACCTTATATTTTTTTCGTTCTGTTTGAATACTTCGGCCATTTAATTATAAATTTAATTAAATCTACGGTAATTAACACACATATAATCATTATGAAATACTTGTTATGTAAAATCAGTTAGTTTAATGAACCACGTCTATATAAATAAACATTAAAAATAAAAATCCGTCTCTAAATATTAAATTTCTTTCGAGATACAAGAAATTCGCGTTTATTAAAATGTTTCTTTTTTGTAACACCGGTTTCTTTCAGGAAAGCTGATAACGTAAAAACCAAAATGGTAAAAAAGATTTTTGAGTTTGCTTTAAAAACATTTAAAATCGCGTTTTTATATAAAAAGAATATTTTTGTAAAACTGAGTTTTTACAAAAACTACAACTACGTAGATGAACTCGAAAAGCTTAACCTCTCTAAACACACAATATAATCCAAATCGTTACAGCCATTTCCGGGATACGCGAAATATAAATGTGTAAAGATTGCTCGTTTAAATACATAATATGTAAACTGTATAAAAGACGTATATTCGTATGTATTGGCAGCTGTGTATTTCGCTGCGTTTTGTTTCTGTCATTTGTAATTCGTGAATAGGCTAATAATTAACAGCTCACGATCTACTTTCTGTCCTTCCTTTGTTCACACGCTTTCTGGCTTTCGTAATCATTAGGCACGATTCGCCACTTGCTTTCGAATCATGAATCGTTGGATTTTGGAATCGTCACGAGACAGGCGATTCTTTAGAACTACGATTCGTCCCCCCTCTTCTCTCCGGCATTCGGCACGATTCGGCAGTCGCCTTCGAATCGTGAATCGTTGGATCTTGGAATCGTCACGAGACAGACGATTCTTTTGAACGACGATTCGTCCGAATCACGATTCGATTCTTACGATTCTTTATTTGTATTCGTTCAAATGAACGACTCATTGACGAATCGCCACAACTCTAGTATTCAAAAAGGCAAAATACTAGTAATGCTACTGACACGCGAAAAGCGGTGTGGGCATTGTACCCATAATATTCCTGGTGCAAATGTAATACCAAAAAGGACTATGATCACAAGCAGCTGTGATAAGCACAATAAAACCAGTTGTTCATGACTTAGAACAGCCAGAATTGTTACACAAATGTCAACACGGAAAAACGAAGAATCCTAACGAGAGCGTAAACAATTTAATTTGGTCAGTGATTCCTAAAAGAGTGTTTATAAGCATAAAAACACTACACTTCGGAATTTATGATGCAATAGCAACCTACAACCAAGGATACAGTGTGAAGTACGAAGTATTGAAGACATTAGGATTTCAAGATGGAGTGAACGATGTACGAGCACTAAGAAATATTGACAGAGAGTGGGTAAGAGGAGCAGAAAGAAGAGGAAGGATTATGAAATATGGTGGAACAACAGACCAGACGAGATGACCAAAACGGGAGGTTTTGGAGGATGAAGAAGTCCCTGAAAATCCATCCTTTAATACAGGAATGTATTGAAAAACTTTGATAGCCATTTTCCGTGAATTAGAATTTTCCGAATGTAAGGAACATTTTCTCAAAATCCACTCAAACTAGGGAGATGAAGTTGTTATGCAGCAGTCCTAGTAGTCAAACTTAAATTGTAACACAGCAATTTAACAATATGTTCAGTAGTTTAATTTCATTTTTATTAAATAAACATTTAATAATGTTTATTAATTGGTTCATTAATGAAAAAAATATTGGGTCAAGCCGCGGGAAAACCATTTTGGAGCGTAATTAGCAATCTTCGAAAGGGAGGGAAGAAGGAATTAACAGGTGTTTTGAACAGGTCAAGGAAGCTGCTAGTCAATCCTGTGGATGCCTTGAGCAGATGGAGGGAATATTTTTAAGAATTGCTCAATGTAGGTGAAACGTTCAATGATGTGTCAGATTTTCAGGTAGAATGGGATAGGAACGACGATGGAAATATGATCTCATTTGAGGAAGAGAAGAAAATGGTCAGTGGATTACAGAGCAATAAAGCGGTTGGGGTGGAGGAAATTAAGCCGGAACTTATCAAATACAGTGGAATATCAGGTCTCAAATGATTGCACAGCATAATTGAGAAGGCTTGCGAATCGGGACAGGTTCCGTCAGACTGGACGAAAGCGGTAATCACGCCAATTTTCAAACATGGAAACAGAAAAGATTGTAACAACTATAGAGGTATATCATTAATTAGCGTTGTAGGCAAAATATTGTCAGGTATTGTTGAAAGCAGAGTGCGAGTATTAATTGGGGTTAAGTTAGATGAAAATCAGTGTGGGTTTAGGCCTCTTAGAGGCTGTCAGGAGCAGATGTTTAGCTTATGGCAGGTAATGGAAAAGTGCTATGAGTGGAACAGGGAATTGTATCTATGTCATAGATCTAGAAAAGGCTTATGACCGTGTCCCTAGGAGGAAGCTACTGTCAGATCTACAAGATTATGCTATAGGAGGCAAACATCTGCAGGCAATTAAAGGGCTTTACGTAGACTGTCAGGCAGCAGATTAGATGGCAATTTAAGCCCATGGTTCAGGGTAGTTTCAGAGGTTACCACTGTTGTTCATACTATGGATCATATGTTGAAAACAGACTGGCAGGGCGGGATTAAAATAGGTGAAAACAAAATAAGGAGTCTCGCTTATGCAAATGACTTAGTTGTAATGGCAGTTTCGATTGAAAGGTTGCAAACTAATATTTCAGAGCTCGATCAGAGGTGCAAGGATTATGATATGAAGATCAGCATCTCCAAAACGAAAGAGATTTAAACAGATTGAGTGCCAAATAGGAGGAACAAAGTTAGAACAGGTAGACAGTTTCAAGTACCTGGGATGTGCAGCATAGGCGCCTCTGGCTCCCTTTAAGGTATTTGATAATAGCGGCAGAGTTAAAAAAAAATTAATAATAATAATAATAAATTTTGTACAGCTTATGGGACTTAACTACGGGGTCATCAGTTCCTAAACTTACAAACTACTTATGAACTACTTACGAACTAGGATGGCACAAATATCCATTCCCCAGGGGGGTTTCCAACCCCCGACCGTAGTGGCCGTGCAGACCGTGACTGAAGCGCCTCAGTCCCCTCGACCACCGCGGCCGGCGCGGCAGAGTTCGCTGAATCTAGTAAGGTTGACAAAATAAGTTTAAAAATGGCCTGTGAGCTCATTATACCTGTTGTTTTGTGTGGTAAATAATCCACTCCTCAAGAGACATCATGTCCGGTCATTTTACTGTTGCTGGGGCGGTGACTCAGTCGATCTCTGAGGATGAGTGCTGCAGCAAGAGCCGACTCGTCCACCTGTGCAGTAGGAGTGACCCGCTAAACTACAGGCCTGTTTCATTGACGTAAATTTGCAGCAGGGTTTTGGAACATATCCTGTATTCAAATATTATGAATTATGTCGAACAGAACGATCTATTGACCCAAGGTCAATACGGATTTAGAAAGTATCGTTCATGCGAAACACAACTAGCTCTTTATTCACACGAAGTGATGGGTGCTATCGACAAGGATTCGCAAATAGATTCCGTATTTCCTGATTTCCAGAAAGCTTTTGACACCGTACCTCACAAACGGCTTTTAATCAAATTGCGTGGTTATGGTATATCGCCCCAAATTTGCTATTTGATAGGGGATTTATTGCCAGAGAGGACACAGTTCGTAGTAATCAATGGTAAAGCATCGAGTAAAACAGAGGTGATATCGGGCGTTCCACAGGGCAGTGTTATTGGTCCTCTGCTGTTCCTTATTTACATAAACGATTTAGGGGAAAATCTAAGTAGCTCTCTTAGGTTGTTTTCAGATGACACCGTCATTTACCGTCTAGTAAAATCATCTGAAGATCAAATCCAACTGCAGAACGATCTGAATAAGATATCAGTATGGTGTAAAAATTGGCAATTGACTCTAAATAATGAAAAGTGTGAAGTCGTCCACATGAGTACGAAAAGAAATCCGTTAAACTTTGTTTACAAGATAAATCAATCAAAAGTGAAAGCCGTAAACTCCACAAAATACCTAGGAATTACTATTACTTCAGACTTAAATTGGAAAGAACACGTAGATAATATCGTGGGAAAGGCGAACCAGAGACTGCGCTTTATTGGCAGAACCCTTAAAACATGCAACAGAACTACTAAAGAGACTGCATACACTACGCTTGTCCGTCCATTTTTGGAGTATTGCTGCCCAGTGTGGAATCCTTATCTGGTGGGTTTGACGGAGGACATTGAAAGAGTCCAGAGAAGGACAGCTCGTTTCGTATTGTCACGATACAGGGGAGACAGCGTTACGGAAACGCTACAGGATCTGGGAAGGGAATCATTACAACAACGGCGCTTATCTCTGCGGCGCGAGCTACTTGCGAAACTCGAATCGCCAACATTCTCCCCCGAATGCGAAAATATATTGTTGACGCCCACTTACATAGGTAGAAATGATCATCAGAATAAAGTACGAGAAATCAGAGCTCGAACGGAGATATTCAGGTGATCGTTCTTCCCGCGCGCTATTCGAGAATGGAATGGGAGATAAATAGTATAATGGTAGTTCTATGAACCCTCTGCCAGGCACTTAAATGTGATTTGCAGAGTATCCCATGTAGATGTAGATGTAGACTGCTGCTCCTGGGCCCCTAGCTCACCGAGACGTTTGTTATTGTATTGAATGACTCGAGCCGGCCGCGAGCGGTCTGCGGAGCGACAGTCACAGTCCGCACGGTCGCTACGGTCGGGGATTCGAATCCCCCCTCGGGCATGGATGTTTGTGTCGCCTTTAGTAAAAGGTAGTTCATAAGTAGTTTTTTAAGTTTAGGGACTGATGAACCCGCAGTTAAGTCCCTTAAGCTTAACAAACATTTGAATATTTGGATGACACGAAATTAACAAACAAGTGACATAATCAATCGTTAGTAATTGTAAATGTAGGGAAATAATTCAAAATATAGTCTCTGTTTTGAATGGACGTAATGATGCTTTTATATGTTGCATGAACAAAAATAATGGACTTACTTTCTTTATTAAAACGGTACGTTGAAATAACTCCGATGAATATTTTTATACTTTATTTATTGTCCATGGGAGCATGTATTTCTTTGATATCGAGAATCGAAAGGAAAACAAAAACACTGTGTATTGTTTATTATCATTCAGTATTTAAAAAAAAATGCTGTGTGGCCGCCGCCATTGCTCTTAAAATATATAGTATTAGTAATCAGAATCGAAGATGAGCAGCCTCATATGAAGCTGTTGCATCTAACTGTCGTATGTCACGGCAAAACTCCGTCATAAATCTTCTAGCTCTCCCGAAGCAGTTATTTACCGTGGAAGTGATACCTGACGTTCCCCAGGGAAGCGTTATAGGTCCTCTACTCTTCCTTGTGTTTCTAAATGATTTAGGAGACAATCTGAATAGCTTCCTTAGACTGTTTGCGGATGATGCTGTCGTTTATCGGTTAGTGAAGTCAACAGAGGATCAAAAGCAACTGCAATGCGAATTAGACAAAATTTCTACAGGGTGCGAAAATTGGCAATGAATACTAAATAATGAAAAGTGTGAAGTAATACACATGGCCACTAAAAGAAATCCGATGAACTTCAATTACACGATAAATTAGTCAGCCCTTAAGGTAATAAATTCTACCAAATGCGTAGGAGTTACAATTACGAACAACTTTGACTGGAGGGAACACACAGAGAATATTGTGGGGATGGCGAACCAAAGGTTACGTTTCATTGGTAGAACGTTTAGAAGATGCAACAGCTCCACCAAGACTGCCTACATAACACTTATGCGTCCTCTCCTGGAGTACTGTTGCCCATTGTGGGATCCTCACCAGGTCGGACTGACGGAGGACATTGAGAAGGTTCAGAGAAGGGCAGATCGTTTTATCACGTTACCGGGGGGATAGCGTCACGGAAATGTTGCACGACTTGAGGTACAAATCATTAAAAGAACGACGTTATTCGTTGCGGCGAGAATTATTTGCGAAATTTCAATAACCGACTTTTACTTCTGAATGTGAAAATATTTTGCTGGCACCCACTTACATAGGGAGACTTGACCATCCCAATAAAATAAGAGAAATCAGATCGAAAACGAACGGTTTAAGTGTCTTTTTTTCCCGCGCGCTATTAGAGAATGGAACGGTAGAGAAAGGTCATGAAATTGGATAATGGACCTTCTGACAGGCACTTAAACGTGATTTTCAGAATATTTATGTAGATATAGATGAACACAGAATAAGGGGTATTCTTGTGATATATTGGCCCACTTTCGGTTAGTAACAGTAAATTCTGCCGTTTGTGATGACCTTTTAAGACCTCGAAATGTAATTGGAAATGACACCTCAAGCGATCATATGAGACGAAAACTGAATAAACGAATTTATAGAGGTGACAATCCTCTTCTGGGTTTTCCAAATATTACACCGTTTGAGAGATATTTTCAAAAATAACGACGATTTGATACTGTCTGTATGTCTTTCTCAAACTTGTTCCCAATGTTTAGGTCGCGTCATTCAGTCGTGTGCCACCAAATTTTACAGACATATTTGTTGACCGCCGGTAATGACCGGATATCACAAGAGGGCGGCAATATGCCCTGTCTCGGCTATTATGTATCGGATTGAAAAAAAAAATCAAGTAAAAGTGGTTGAGAATTTAATATCAGTAACTTTTGTTTGATTTTTTTTTTCTTTTCGATATCTTGACTCTGAAAGTTGGTACGCACGTCTAAAGATATAATTCGCTCTGCCGTCATGTTATTTTGTTGTAAGTCAGTTCATAGAAGTTCGAAGAATGGATTAAGGTTGATATGTCATATAGGGATGAAAATATCACAAGAAAATATCTTATGCCGGCCGCGGTGGCCGAGGGGACTGAGGCGCTCCAGTCACGGTCTGCACGGCCACTACGGTCGGGGGTTCGAATCCCCCCTCGGGCATAGATATTTGTGCCGTCCTTAGTATTAGCTAGTTTGTAAGTTTAGGGACTGATGACCCCGCAGTTAAGTCCCATAAGCTATACAATCATTTGAACATTTTGAAAATATCTTCTTATAAAGAAATAAAGAACAAAATAATAACAAAAACAATTAGAGGATGCACTGCATTAAATGATAAAAATATTTCTATTATAAGGCATCAGGATGCAGGAGGGTCCTCTTTACATTGAAACATAACAATTTAAAAATAAAATGAAAATAAAGATACCGAATAAAAATGTTTTGCATAACAGACTAAGTAAATTAACTACAAATAAAACTGTTGCAAAAGGTGAAACAAACAAATTTGATTACGGAATAAGAATAAATATCATACTGGCCCATTTTACAGTCCACGTTTGCAGATATTTTTGGACATTATAATATACAATGTTTTATATGTCTTTCTCTGTTTTGTTTTATTAATACTGTATATCCTATTATTTTTTATTTATTTTAGATTATTATTTTTTTAAATAATTTTTGCCTGAAATATTTGCAGTAATCATAAAACTGCAGGAAAACATAAAGTAGGCCATAACAAAGGCGAGTGCGTCTTTTTCCCCTACCATGTAATGACAGTTGTGAGTAAGGCGGACAGCCGACTTCGGTTTATTGGGAGAATTGTGGGAAGATGTGCTTCACCTGTAAAGGAGACCGCGTATAAAACGCTTGTAAGACCACGTCTTGAGTATTGCTCTAGTATTTGGGACCCGCAGCAGATCAGTTTAAAGGAAGACATAGAGGCGGTTCAGAGGCCAGCAGCTAGATTTGTTACCGGTAGGTTCGACCAATGCGCGAGTTTCACGGAAATGCTCTGGTAACTCAATTGGGGATCGCTGGAAGAAAGATGACGTTCTTTTCGTGAATTTCTGTAAAGTAAATTTAGAGGGCCGGAATTTGCAGTTGAGTGTGGTACGATCTAGGTGCCGCCTACTTACATTTCGCGTAAAGATCACAAAGACAAGATAAGAGAAATTAGGGCTCGTACAGAGGCATATAGGCATTCTTTTTTTCGCTCAATTTGGGAGTGGAATAGGAAAGGAAATGCCTAGTAGTGGTACAGTGTACCCTCCGCCACGCACCTTACGGTGAATTGCGGAGTATGTATGTAGATGTCACGTTATGCAGCAGCCAAAGTGTTCGCCTGCGACGTTCGCTTCCCGCATTACCAACATGGCTGACAAGTTGCCTCGGCTACAGCTACTCAAACTTGGCAGACCCGCTACCCAAACGGAATCATCTACATACACATCTATACTTGCAAGTCACCTTACGGTGTGTTGCGGAGAGTGCTTCTAGTTCAAGTGCAACTCCATCCTTGTTCTGTTAATTTTATCGTTATGGTTTTTTTCCCGGAGACACATGTAGAAGGACGTAATACAAGTGACTTTACGAGATACGTACGCTCTTAGAACGTTAACAGGGTCCGCCACTGGAGTTGGCCGATTATCTGCGTGAGTATTTTGCGATTGATACATAAACCTGTAATGAAAAGAGCTGCTCTCCTTTGGCATTACTCCAGCTCCTCTACCAATCGTATCTGTTACGCAACCTACACTGACGTGTAATACTAGAGTATTTATTGAGCGAGTATTTTGTAAGATACTTCCGTTATTGATGGGCTATAAAACTGTTATGTTGGTTGGTGGAATAAGGCTGTTCTATTGATAGGAAAACAGGGTCGCTACAGGGATTTGGCAATTGTGAGCCAGCTAAAGGAGGTCTGTTTCAAAAGCTACTCATTCAAAACTGATCTGATTTTAAATGCAGCACTAATAATTATCATCTACTGGTAGTTAACACTCACGATAACTAACTTTTCAATCAAGCTTATTAAAGATTAGTTGAATACATTTATTATTCATTAACACTATAATTCTTCTTTGGTTGTGGCCCTAATATTAATACCTGCACAGTTAATTAAGAAACAGTGCGTTTAAACTGATTGAAAGCGCAACGGATATTCTGAACAAAGCAAAAACAATACGTAGTCTGTATAAGGCTCACTGACTACACTATAAATTTGACTGCGAGAGAAATCTGGTAAAACACAAATCACTTTCTAATAATGAAACTGCGAGAATTTATCCCGCTAACTGACTGATTGTAGAAACTTAGTATTTTGTTCACCTGTGTAGTGTTGCACAACAATCACTATTATCATTAAAAGTCACACCAATAACGAAATCTGTTAAGCAAACTCAGTCAACACTATGCTTTCACTTTAATAGTCAATAACGTTCAATGAAATGAAGAGGGTTAGCTTTCTAACTACAAAAGTGAAACAAGTAAAGAAGTTTAACTTTCTCCATAATTATTAGCAATAATGACTACATTACCTTATGATTGGAGAACAACAAAAATCTTGTCATTTATGAATGATACAAAATCTTATAAAGACAGAACTGTGTCTGTGAAAATCAGATTACAAAATTATTCAATCAGCTCGTACAAAACTTGCTGCCTCAGCAGCCAACCAAAGCTCGTCCGTTGAATACCAGAGCTACACACCGACTCCCTCTCTTTCTGTTCAGCTACTGCTCATATACATAGGGCAGAGATGTTACACAACAGAGTAAACCATAGACGTAGTTACTCAAAGAAGTTCATATAATATTTTATATACAAATATCGATACGAGACAGGCGAAACAGTATTATTGAATTTGTACAGACATGTTTCATCTACATTTCCTGAATATTCTTCCAACGAATCTCAGTCTGTCTATTGGCCAAGTGGGAATGGTCGTGCGGTCTGGGACGCCACGTTACGGATCGCGCAGCTGCTCGTGTCCAAGGTTCGAGTCCTTCCTTGTCGGTGTATGTGTTATCGTTAGTGTACGTTAGTTCAAGTAGTTTGTAAGTATTGGAACTGATGACCTCAGCAGCTTGTTTCCTTAGGTTTGCAAATATCTGAGCTTCGTCTGGCTTTTCGATTGCTCACGATTAATTTTATAGGGTCGTTCCATTTTAGAACTTCCTATATGGATATTTTCAGATGTTTTGCAGAAGTAACTGCTTTCAGAGATAGTTCTGCATTTAAAAAATTAATCGAGGCTCTCTCTTTATTTTTAGTCGCAATATGTTACATTTTTCCATATTAAGAGCCAACTGCCAGTCCGTACACCAAGCTCAGTAGCTGCGGACATAATACACGATAGCTCCTCAGCAACAAGTTCACATCTTATTAAGAATAATTATTTTTACCGTGAACGCTAGTTATACCTGCCATGGTGATTCCTTCATTGCAGTTTCTCTTTCGACTGCACAGGGACAAGGAGTAAATAATCTTGTGATAACGACTTTCTATACTTGAAAGAGCAATTGCATGGAGTGGACAGTGTCTTGAAAGGAGAATATAAGATGAACATTAACAAGAGTAAAGCAAGGGTAATGGAACGTAGTGCCAAAAAATCAGGCGATGCTGAACGAATTAGATTGGATAAGGCAAAGGTAAAGCAGTCAACAATCCGAAGATTCGTTTCAACACCACAGTGCTTTACTAGGCATGTTCCTGTTTGGAAGTGGTATGCCGTTGCCTTCCTCCGACCTTCGAACTGACTTACCCAGCCAGTTATAGGGGGACCTACAGTTTAACGTGGGTTCCGAACCACGGTGCTACTCGGTATTTTTCACATGAGCAATACTGCCAGAGGTGAAAGAAGTGCAAAGTGACTGATAAAACTCCGAGGACCTAGATTAGGTAATGAGACAATAAAAGTATTAGATGAGTTTTGTTATTTGAGTAGCAAAATAACTTCTGAAGTAGAGAAGAAATAAAATGCAGAATGGCTTTGGGAAGAAAAGCGTTTCTAAAGAAGAGAAACTTGTTAACATCCGTGATTAATTTAAATGTTAGGAAGTCCTTTCTGAACTTTCTGAAAGCATTTGTCTGGAGTGTAGCATTGTACGGGATTGAATAGTGGACGATAAGGAGTTCAGACAAAAAGATGATAGAAGCTTTCGAAATGTGGTGCTACAGACGAATGATGAAGATTAGATGGGTATATCACGTAACTAATGAGGAGATGCTTAACAGAATTGGGGAGAAAAAGAGTTTCTGCCGTATCCTAAGAGAAGCGATGGGTTGGCCGAACACATTCTGTGACGTCAAGGAATCGTCAGCTTAGCATTAGAAGGCACTGTGTGTGAGGTAAAAATCGTAGAAAGAAAACCGAGGGACGAATACAGTAAGCAGATTAAAAAGGATGTAGGTTGGCGAACATATTATCACATGAAGAGATTTGCGCAGGACAGGGTATCGTGGAGAGCTGCATCAAACCTGTCTGCGGATTGGAGACCAAAACAACTAGAACATACGTGAATGACATAGTCAGTCGAGGACAGTTTAGTTGCACCTTCCCTTTTTGGCGCTGAATAAAAATAAATGTTAATTGCTTACGACCTATGAAGGAAGGAAGGAAGCTTAGCGTTTAATGTCCCATCGACAGCATGGTCATTAGAGTCATTTGACTTATGAAAATAAGTAATTGAGTAACTGCTAACATACATCAGAATAGTGTCCAAATAAGTACCTTTTAATCATAAAGTGAAGGAAGGCAGCAGTGTGTGTCTCCGAAACATATAATCCTTTTATATCTCTTGTCTTCAACGTTGGCTTTCACATTTATCACTTATTTCAACAAGAATAATAACTGTCAGTAAAATTCAGGAGGCTGCTTCTAATAGTGGCCGAAACGTCGGTGATATATTAACGATGCGGTCCAATGCCAAGAAGAATTTTATTGACAAAGACAACGGCCGCTGGAGCCTTCGTTTACAAGGATAATAATGACAACCTTCTTGGTTGGAATCTGAGTTCAAAGCCAATACACTTTTGGACGTGTATGAAAAGACGTACCTCACATGGAGCAATGTCCGAGATACGTGGTAGACGTGCAGCAGTGTCCGGTTCGTCAATATTTGTGTTTGCCGTCAATAATAATAATAATAATAATAATAATAATAATAATAATAATAATAATAATAATAATATGGTTTTCTGCTGCGGAGAACCTATTGAGGAGCAAGTCCCCATGGAACAAATATGAAAATTACAACACAAGAGTGTTAACAGAAAAACTTAAATTAGTCCTTTGAACATGACAGTCTTAAGCCTAAGTGAAAAGAATCAACAACGAAACAGAAGAATTACCTTAATTTTTGAATTTATCCAGGAGTTCCTCGACAGAATAAAAAGAATGATCCATGAGGTAACTGTACAATGACTTGAAGCGCGTGGTTTAGTACTAAGATTCTTAGGTTATTATGGGAGCTTATTGAAAATGGTTTCTGCATAATACTGCACACATTTTTGCAGGTGTGATCCAAAAGTAGATTAAATTGCTGTCCAGTATTCACCGAGTGCAAGCAGCTAACTCGTGTGAATAAGCTGATACTGTTAACAACAAACAACCTTAAAGAAAATATGTATTGTGACGCCAATATCAGAATACCCAGACTACTGAAAAGGGGTCCACACAAAGTTTGCGAACTTACACCGCATATTGCTCGAACCGCCAGTTTCTGAGCTAGAAAGATCCTCTTTGAATCAGTAGAGTTACACCAAAAAATTACACAGTATGTTATAAGTGAATGAAAGTAAGCTTTGTGGACTACATTTAGTGTTGAACAATCACTTATTTAAGATAGTCGTCTAATGGTAAATGAAGCAGATTTGTTTTTGACCATGGACTTTCCACGACAGTTTACTACCTATCTGGACACCTATCTGTTCAATCTCACTTATGACCGTTATGTGTAATCAAAATGTAATTTGTTGAACTGTGTGTTATAAATTGTAAAAACTGAGGTTTACAATGATTTAGCATAAATTTATTTTCTATAAGCCATGAAATTATCTCTTGAACTGCATTATTTGATACTGTGTCAATATTACAAACATCCCTCTTCACTACCTATCTGGTATCATCAGCAAACAAAAATATTTTACAATTACCTGTTATACTCGAAGGCGTATCATTCATATGAATAAGAAACAGCAGCGGCCCCATAACAGACCCTTGGGGCACCCCACACTTAACTGCACCCCATTGTGACTGCACGTCATAGACATTTTCGGCTCTGCGGAGAATTACCTTATACTCTCTGTTGAACCAATTGTCAGCTTCTATTGTTCAATTCAATATTGTGGGCAAACATTTCATATACTGTAAAAGTACTGCACGGTTATCTAAACGGACGCAATGATATTCTTTCCTGGCTCCTCTCAGTATTCCTAATATTTCGCAGAAGGCGAGTAAAAGCACAGCAAAGTTAGTTCACAGAGCGCGATGGTATTCTTTGACGGCTCTTCTCAGTATTTTTAATGTGTGACTGTAAGCATCACAACTAAAATACACAACCAATATGTAGTTAGCGTTAAGAAAAATGTTATCTTTGACCTCTCTGGCGGAAACACGTCATTCGTCGCATGTCGCGACTGTGTTTAATGTGACTTCTCCTTCCACACCGTAGCGAGAGACAAAAGGTCCTGAGAAGCAGACATTTGGTAACTTATGCCGTTCTCAGAAAGGAGTTTTACAATCGGCCGAGCTTGGAAGTCGTGGAAGCCTTTCTTTAGGCTAGAGCTCACGCACAAAACTGCGATAAATCTCTCAAAAGTTGTCTGGCAGCTGATATATCCCGGAGCGACGCTCTGTTTTTTTGTATATATATGTATTTCTGGATAGGTACAGAGAGATAGCGACTTTATGGTCACATAACTTTGACTTCCTCGCCACATTTGACTCGTATGCGCAGGAAATTCGTCGAGGAATTTCTACAACTTCCAGAACTGACAGCAACCGTATTACAGAATTTATCTTCGGCGGTTATACCAGTAGCCACGGCGCCCACGACAGACTTAGGCCTGTCCATTTTTTTTTTAAATACTCACAGATGCTTAGCCTGACAGTTCATTTCTGACTCAATAAAGTAAGTTATATTTCTTGCGTGATAAAATTCAAATCGTCGAAAAAAAAAGTCTTAAGTTGGATCGATCGCATTACTAATGCGCTTCCTTTATGATAGTTACATTGCCAGTCAGTGCAAAACAACATACGCAAAGTATATTTGCAGTATCTAGTAGCCGAAAACAAGAAACAAGTGAGTCTGTACTAGACAAAAGTAGGTTTTAGTGTATCTCAAAACACAGTCCAATACGGAGGTTTTACGACTTATATGAAACCGAAACTACATATCATTGTTTATAACGTCATTCATCCTAAAATATTTCCTGTACAATAAAAGAATTATGCAGGTGCATGTACCAGATGCTAAATGTATTGGAAATACCATTAGTTGTACAGAAATATTAAATAAAAATGTCACGACTGATGAACTTTCACTGTACGTCAGTGTAAACAGAAGGTAGTTTTTGATGCGTAGAAGTCCCTATCACGTCACATCTCCGGAATTATGTGCCGTACAGCGATATAATTTTCCAGCTGCATTCAATGACATATATCTGCTACGTGTGCTGTGAATAAATTAAAACGTTATAGCAGATGCTGGAAACTGACAGTAAGAACAGCGGAAATGTAGTAAACGATGAACTAATAGGGTAAGGTGGTTCAATTTCGATCATTTCAGAAAATTTTTATTGTAACTGGAAATATATTGAGAAAAGAAATAATTTTAACTATGGCGCTTGTTCTTGGATGTTTAATGTATATCTAACACAAACATTAGACAATTACGAATGCTGGTATAAACACAAAAAGGTTACAGAATTGAGAAAAATCGATGGAAAATGTACCACACTAGGTAGAATTGTGATCACTTCCTGGTATAATTTTGATAACTGGGATCTTCAAAAAAATGTTCAAATGTTTGTAGAGCTTATGGGACTTAACTACGGGGTCACCAGTCCCTAAACTTACAAACTACTTATGAACTAGCCACAACTAAGGACGGCACAAATATCCATGCCTGAGGGGGAATTCGAACCCCCGACCCTAGTAGCCGTGCAGACTGTGACTGAAGCGCCGCAATCCCCTCGGCCATCGCGGTCGGCAACTGGGATCTTCCTCATAAAAAGCACGTTTTCCTTTGGTCACCAACGCATACTTCATGGTACGAAACATGGCATTTTTGGCAGTGAATCCAATCACCATTAACTAGAAAATTTATGAGTGCGTTAGACTAAGTAGCTTTACTTACCTCTTAACAGGAAAAATGTATATCTCCGTAGCACCAAGTGGTGTATTCTTCGAAAAGACATGATGTATAAACCTGCCACACTACGATGCCACACAAAGGCAAGTGTTACCAACACTACGATACTGACAAATTATGTTGATCGGAATTATACCTATATCGAATTTGTACTACCTTACGCTATCCATTTATCAGTTTGCGAGGGGTGTAGGCGAGAAGAAGTTTCGTGAAGGTTTGAAATTACATATGACGTTTGTCAAAAGATGCTAAGAGTAGTCGTTTTCGAGAAATCGATTAATAAATTTGGAATATTTGAGTGTCGTCGACTTTCAGACATACGGCTTTTAATTCTGCATCTACATACCTACTCTGCAATCTACAGGTAAGGTGCCTGGCGAAGCGTACACTGTACCACTACTAGGAATTTCCTTTCCTATTCCACTCCCAATCAGAACTTGTAAAAAAGGAATGCCTATATGCCTCCGTATGAGCCTAATTTCTCTTATCTTGCTCCTATGGATCGTTTGAAGCATCCGACGTCAAGTGGTCGTAAAATCACATTTCGTTTTGCCCAACATACTTTCTGGCCAGCTCTTTGACATCATTAAACTACTGATTGCCCTTTAAGCGGGAGACGACAATCATAAGCTTGATGAAAGTGGTCCATTTTTATGAGACTCGCAGGGCCGTGGTTGCAAATTTGCGCATTATAGAAGACAGTCATCCCTACGGTCGCACTGCGTTGAATAATCGTTTTACCGACGTCTGGCTGTTCATAGAGGATTATTTTGTACTTAGTGATTAAATATTTTCCTCTTTTTTTGATCGATAATGATACCACCCCCATGAACCAAAGACATTGCCGAGGTGGGGTGGCTTGCGTGCCTCAACGATACAGATAGCCGTACCGTTGGTGCAACCACAGCGGAGGGGTATCTGTGGAGAGGCCAGACAAACGTGTGGTTCCTGAAGAGGGGCAGCAGCCTTTTCAGTAGTTACAGGGGCAACAGTCTGGATGATTGACTGAGCTGGCCTAGTAACATCAGCTAATGTGGCCCTGCCACACAGCTACTGCGAACGGCTGAAAGCAAGGGGAAACTACAGCCGTTATCGTTCCCGAGGACATGCAGCTCTACTGTATGAACATATGATGATGGCATCCTCTCGGGTAAAATATTCCGGAGGTGAAATAGTCCCCCATTCGGATCTCCGGGCGGGGACTACTCAGGAGGATGTGATCATCAGGAAAGACAATGCTGGCATTCTACGGGTCGGAGCGTGGAATGTTAGATCCCTTAATCGAGTAGGAAAATTAGAAAATTTAAAAAGGGAAATGGGTAGGTTGAAGTTAGATATAGTGAGGATTAGTGAAGTTCGGTGGCAGGATGAACAAAATCAATTGGGGGTATCACAGGAGTAGGATTGATAATGAATAAGAAAATAGGAATGCGGGTAAACTACTATGACCAGCACAGTGATCGAATTATCATTGTCAAGATAGATACGAAGCCAACACCGACAACAGTAGTACAGGCTTATATGCCAACTAGCTCTGCCGATGATGAGGAAATCGAAGAAATATATGAGGAGCTAAAGGAAATTATTCAGACAATTAAGGGAGAGGAAAACTTAATTGTTATGGGAGACTGGAATTCGGTAGTAGGACAAGGAAGGGAAGGGAAGATAGTAGGTGAATATGGTCTGGGCAAAAGGAATGAAAGAGTTAGCCGCCTGGTAGAATTTTGCACAGAACATAATTTAGTTATAACAAACACCTGGTTCAAGAATCACAAAAGAAGGTTGTATACGTGGAAGAGACCAGGAGACACCGGAAGATACCAGATAGATTTTATAATGGTAAGACATAGATTTCGGAATCAGGTTCTACAGTGTAAGACGTACCCAGGGGCAGATATAGACTCTGACCATAACTTGTTGGTTATGAACTGTAGGCTAAAACTAAAGAAACTACAAAAAGGTTGGAAAATAAGGAGATGGGACCTGGATAAATTGAAGGAACCCGAGGTTCTTAAGAATTTCAGAGGGAGCCTTAGCCAACAATTGACAGAAACAGGGGAAAATAAAACAGTAGAGGAGGAATGGGTAAAATTGAGAGATGAAATAGTGAAGGTAGCAGAGAACAAAATAGGTAGGAAGGAAAGACCTACAAAAAATCCTTGGATATCACAGGAGATACTAAATTTAATCGATGAAAGGAGAAAATATAAAAATGCAGTAAATGAAACAGGCAAAATAGAGTACAGACGACTAAGAAATGAGATTGACAGGAAGTGCAAAATGGCTAAGCATGAGTGGCTAGAAGGCAAATGCAAGGATGTAGAAGAATGTATAAATAGGGGAAAAATAGATACAGCCTACAGGAAAATAAAAGAAACATTTGGAGATAAGAAAAAGAGCTCTATGAATATCAAGGACACTGATGGAAAACCAGTTCTCAGCAAAGAAAGGAAAGCTGAAAGGTGAAAAGAGTATATAGAGGTGCTCTACAAAGGAAATGAACTTCGAGACAATATTGTAGGAAGGGAAGAGGATGTAGATGAAGATGAAATAGGAGATACTGTATTAAGAGAAGAATTTGACAGAGCCCTGAAAGACCTAAGTCGAAACAAGGCCCCTGGAGTAGATGATATTCCCTCAGAGCTACTGAAATCTCTGGGAGAACCAGCCATGACAGACCTGTTTCACCTGGTGTGTAAGATGTATGAGACAGGTGAAGTACCCTCAGACTTTAAGAAAAATGTTATAATCCCCATCCCTAAGAAAGCAGGTGCAGACAGGTGTGAAAATTACAGAACCATCAGTTTGATAAGTCATGGTTGCAAAATTTTAACACGAATTATCTACAGGAGAATGGAAAAGCTGGTAGAAGCTGACCTCGGGGAAGATCAGTTTGGATTCAGGAGGAACATAGGAACTCGGGAGGCAATACTCACTTCACGTCTTATCCTAGAAGATAGATTAAGAAAAGGCAAACCTACATTTCTAGCTTTTGTAGATGTGGAGAAGGCTTTTGACAATGTTGATTGGAATAAACTCTTTCAAGTTCTGAAGCAAGCAGGAGTAAAATATAGGGAACGTAAGGTTATTTACAACTTGTACAAAAACCAGACAGTGGTTGTCAGAGTTGAAGGGCATGAAAGGGATGCAGTGGTTGGAAAGGGAGTAAGACAGGGTTGTAGTCTTTCTCCATTGTTGCTCAATTTGTACATTGAGCAAGCTATAAAGGAAAGCAAGGAGGAATTTGGAGAAGGAATTAAAGTTCAGAGTGAAGAATTAAAAACATTGCGTTTTGCCGACGACATAGTAATTCTGTCAGATACAGCAAAGGACCTGGAAGAGCAATTGAACGGAATGGACAGTGTGCTGAAAGGAGCATATAAGATGAACATTAACAAGAGCAAAACTAGGGTAATGGAGTGCAGTGTAAGAAAATCAGGTGGTGCTGAAGGAATTAGATTGGGAAACGCAGCAATAAAGGAGGTAGATGAGTTTTGTTACTTGGGCAGTAAAATAACAAATGATGGTCGCTGTACAGATGATATAAAATGCAGAATGGCAATGGGTAGAAAAGCGTTCTTGAAAAAGAGACATTTGTTAACATCGAATATTGATTTAAACCTAAGGAAGTCCTTTCTGAAGGCATTTGTATGGAGTGTTGCCTTGTATGGGAGTGAGACATGGACGATAAACAGTGCGGACAGGAAGAGGATTGAGGCTTTTGAAATTTGGTGCTACAGAAGAATGCTGAAGATTAGGTGGGTGGATCGCGTAACTAATGAGGAGGTACTGAACAGAATTGGGGAGAAAAGGAATTTCTGGCATACCTTGACTGAAAGAAGGGATAGATTGGTAGGACACATTTTTAGACATCAAGGAATTGTGAATTTAGCGTTGGAGAGAAGTGTGTGGGGGAAAAATCGCAGGGGAAGACCAAGAGATGGATACAGTAAGCAGATTCAGAAAGATGTAGGTTGTCGTTCTTATGTGGAGATGAAGAGGCTTGCTCAGGATAGGGTATTGTGGAGAGCTGCATCAAACCAGTCTCCGGACTGAAGACCACAACAACAACAACAATGATACGTAAGAGTTCTTTACAAAGAATTTCTTCAACATGTCAACAAAGTTGAAAATAAGTTTCTGGTCCACTTCAGTGACATGAAATTTGGGGCTGGTTCTTCTGATAATGCGAGCATAGTCCACTGGAAGAGAAATTATTTCCATCTTCCTCAAACACTTTTATATATTACCGATCGCTCTGTCGTAATGCATAAATATGTGGCCCGGTTCTGTGAATCGATGAACGATCTGCTGGATTTTTCTGAAACTAGTGGGTGGAGCTGTGCCCCTTGCACCAAACGAAGGGGCTTTTTTGTATGTGGTAGAAAGTTCAACTCAATAGAGTCAAAAAGTGGAGTTACCTCCTTCTTGCGCCTAACCCCTCAATTGTATCACACAGTTTTATCACGGTAATTCATTTGCGAAACAAATTTTTTTGGCCACAGTAGCTGACTGTATAAAATTGCGTTTTATAACTTCAGTTAATTTTAAATTTCCAGATTTTTATTCGCAATTAGCAAAAACTTCCGACTTCAGCTGCGCTTCTATTCTATAGGCGGTCTATCATTTTGTAACATGTAAAAATTTGGGCGGAGACCGTGCTCGGATGTCTTACCAAATGATAGACAATCTGTAGAAGAGCAGCTGAAGTAACAATCCGCAAATTGCGAATTAACATCTCGATGTTTAACATTTACAGCTGCGGACCGTCGGAAACGCCTGTCCCTTTAGATCAGGTGTAGCATCGTAAATTCAAATTTCGTAGTACAACATAAAATGAAACGTAGTCGCATGCAAGCCTGTTTTGTGTTCCGTGTGCGGAGGTTTTGCCGTCTGAGCGGCAAATCAGCGATTTATTCCTCCAAAGTTCCCGCTCAGACAGCACAGCAGCTTGGTGGGGTTACTGGGTAGTCAGGCGAGAAGGAATGATGCCAAGGGGCGGCCCGCGCACGTATTCTAGCCACCCCTCGTGTATATGGAGTATGCGCCGTGGCGGAGTGGCCAAGCGCATTGAGGCGCTATGCTCCGATGCGCGTCGGGGAATCGAATCCTCCCTCAGGCATGGGTGTTTGTGTTGTCTTTAGTATAAGGTAGTTTATAAATAGTTTGAAAGTTTAGTCCCAGCAGTTAAGTCCCATAAGCTTTAAAAACATCATTATCGGATGGAATGTGCACCCGTACGAGCCCTAATTTCGCTTACGATTGTGGTGTGTATGAGAAAATGTGAGTAGGCGGAAGCAGAATTGTACTTCTGTGAGCTTCAAATGTTGGCTCTCAAAATTTTCTTAGTAGTGTTCTTCGAAAAGAACGTCGCCTTCAAATTCAAATGTTTGTAAACTGGGACCAAACTGCTATGGTTATAAGTCTCTAGAGTTACAAACTACTTAAAGTAACTTACGCAAGGAAAACACAGACATCCATGCCAGAGGGAGGACTCGAACATCCGACTCAGAGCGGCCACTCACGCCGCAGCAAAACGCCTTAGCCCGCTCGGCCACTCCCGCACGGCGGACATTGCCTTTCCCCAGAGATTTCATTTCAACTCCCGAAGCATCTATTATATGTTGATCGTACCATGTAGTAATGGATGTACGAGGGGTGCTCAAATGAAAATGTACGAAACGACACTGTGGCTAGAATTGAAGACTTTATTCAGGAGTAACCACCAGAAGCCTGAGCACAACTATCCCACTGTTTAATGAGCTGAAGGATTCCCTGTTTTCAGAATTTCTGTGGCTGTGACAAGAGCCAGTCATCTACTGTGTCCTTCAGTTCTAGTTAAAGCGCTTTCCTTCGAAATGTTTTTCAGCGGAGTTCAAATATTTGTAAGTCTATGGGACCAAACTACGTTGGTCATCAGTCCCTAGTCTTACAAACTACTTAAACTAGGTTAAACCACAGTCTAACATACCAATCTCGACACTAGAGAAATATTTTGTAACCCACTGCGACAGCAGCGCACCAAGCGGCCAGCAGGGGACACAACTGAGTTGGCGGTATTTCGTGCGTTGTACGCCGGGTTACTCGTAGCTTATATACGTTTTCGTAATGCTTTCTGGAACGGGGAACGCTTGTAGCGCAATAAAATGTTGCAACAATCAGGAATAATAACTCATTTGTCTGTTTTGAAATTTGCTAAGGACACTAACAGTTATGTAACAATAATTCTGTTACGGTCGGGGGTTCGAATCCCCCCTTGGGCATGGATATTTGTGCCGTCCTTAGTATAAGGTAGTTGATAAGTAGTTTGTAAGTTTAGGGACTGATGACCCCGTAGGTAAGTCCCATAAGCTTAACAAACATTTGAACATTTTTGAAATAATTCTGCTGAAAAGTTTCCGTTACGGTTAACCTGAAAAATGGGCATATTTATATAAAATAGTGATTGTTTGACCTTTTTAGGAGTAGAAAATGGCTCATAGTGTATATAGACAACTATGTACTGCAGTCTGGATGTCTAAAGGAACAGAAAAAAGCGTATGGTAGGCCTAAGAAATAAAGAAACATTCTGAAGAATATGCTACAAAACTCTGAAACCTTAGCCTATATTTTAATAAAAAATTGGAAGTTCGGAAAATAAGATGAAAACCATCTAGGGAGTAGGCAAATACCCAATATTTGTTGAAAATATTAACACAAAACTAAAATCTGGCTGTCAGTGGTCACACACTTCCTTATTTTCAGAAATATGCAAGTAAACCTAAGAAAGACAGTTCGTAAATTTTCAACTATAAAAAAGGTTTCTACGTATTCCAGTTATTAGTTGAAAGCATCTCGACCAACAAAGAACAACAAGAAAGACGAAAGTCGTAGTTTTGCTAACAGTTGTCCTAAGAACTAAAACAAAAAAGGAAATGAAATTGTGTGTCATACGCGTTTACTTTAGAGCTACACGGTACGCTTATTAGGCCTACATTACTTACTTTTCAATGGTGAAAGCTGCAAAAATATTAGGAGGCACATGTTTCTGCGTACGTACGTTCTAGCTTTCATCGTTTAATTCATCTGTTTTAGTTCCATAAGTGTTTATCCCACTCCCATGAACCACAGACATTGCCGAGGTGGGGTGGCTTGCGTGCCTCAACGATACAGATAGCCGTACCGTAGGTGCAACCACAGCGGAGGGGTATCTGTGGAGAGGCCAGACAAACGTGTGGTTCCTGAAGAGGGGCAGCAGCCTTTTCAGTAGTTACAGGGGCAACAGTCTGGATGATTGACTGAGCTGGCCTTGTAACATCAGTTAATGTGGCTTTGCCACACAGCTACTGCGAACGGCTGAAAGCAAGGGGAAACTACAGCCGTTACCTTTCCCGAGGACATGCAGCTCTACTGTATGAACATATGATGATGGCATCCTCTCGGGTAAAATATTCCGGAGGTGAAATAGTCCCCCATTCGGATCTCCGGGCGGGGACTACTCAGGAGGATGTGATCATCAGGAAAGACAATACTGGCATTCTACGGGTCGGAGCGTGGAATGTTAGATCCCTTAATCGAGTGGGAAAATTAGAAAATTTAAAAAGGGAAATGGATAGGTTGAATTTAGATATAGTGGGGATTAGTGAAGTTCGGTGGCAGGATGAACAGGATTTCTGGTCAGGTGAGTACAGGATTATAAATACAAAATCAATTGGGGGTATCACAGGAGTAGGATTGATAATGAATAAGAAAATAGGAATGCGGGTAAACTACTATGACCAGCACAGTGATCGAATTATCATTGTCAAGATAGATACGAAGCCAACACCGACAACAGTAGTACAGGTTTATATGCCAACTAGCTCTGCCGATGATGAGGAAATCGAAGAAATATATGAGGAGCTAAAGGAAATTATTCAGACAATTAAGGGAGACGAAAACTTAATTGTTATGGGAGACTGGAATTCGGTAGTAGGACAAGGAAGAGAAGGAAAGATAGTAGGTGAATATGGTCTGGGTAAAAGGAATGAAAGAGGAAGCCGCCTGGTAGAATTTTGCACGGAACATAATTTAGTTATAACAAACACCTGGTTCAAGAATCACAAAAGAAGGTTGTATACGTGGAAGAGACCAGGAGACACCGGGAGATACCAGATAGATTTTATAATGGTAAACATAGATTTCGGAACCAGGTTTTACAGTGTAAGACATACCCAGGGGCAGATATAGACTCTGACCATAACTTGTTGGTTATGAACTGTAGACTGAAACTGAAGAAACTACAAAAAGGTAGGAAAATAAGGAGATGGGACCTGGATACATTGAAGGAACCTGAGGTTCTTAAGAATTTCAGAGGGAGCTTTAGGCAACAATTGACAGAAACAGGGGAAAATAAAACAGTAGAGGAGGAATGGGTAAAATTTAGAGATGAAATAGTGAAGGTAGCAGAGGACAGAATAGGTAGGAAAGTAAGACCTACAAAAAATCCTTGGATATCACAGGAGATACTAAATTTAATCGATGAAAGGAGAAAATATAAAAATGCAGCAAATGAAACAGGCAAAATGGAGTACAGACGACTAAGAAATGAGATTGACAGGAAGTGCAAAATGGCTAAGCAGGAGTGGCTAGAAGGCAAATGCAAGGATGTAGAAGAATGTATAAATAGGGGAAAAATAGATACAGCCTACAGGAAAATAAAAGAAACATTTGGAGATAAGAAAAACAGCTCTTTGATTATCAAGGACACTGATGGGAAACCAGTTCTCAGCAAAGAAGGGAAAGCTGAAAGGTGGAAAGAGTATATAGAGGGGCTCTACGAAGGAAATGAACTTCAAGACAATATTGTAGGAAGGAAAGAAGATGTAGATGAAGATGAAATAGGTGATACTGTACTGAGAGAAGAATTTGATAGAGCCCTGAAAGACCTAAGTCGAAACAAGGCCCCTGGAGTAGATGATATTCCCTCAGAGCTACTGAAGTCTCTGGGAGAACCAGCCATAACAAACCTGTTTCACCTGGTGTGTAAGATGTATGAGACAGGCGAAGTACCCTCAGACTTTAAGAAAAATGTTATAATCCCCATTCCAAAGAAAGCAGGTGCAGACAGGTGTGAAAACTACAGAACCATCAGTTTAATAAGTCATGGTTGCAAAATATTAACACGAATTATATACAGAAGGATGGAAAAGCTGGTAGGAGCCGACCTCGGGGAAGATCAGTTTGGGTTCAGGAGAAATGTAGGAACACGGGAGGCAATACTCACTTTACGGCTTATCCTAGAAGATAGATTAAGAAAAGGCAAACCTACATTTCTAGCTTTTGTAGATCTGGAGAAGGCTTTTGACAATGTTGATTGGAATAAACTCTTTCAAGTTCTGAAGCAAGCAGGAGTAAAATATAGGGAGCGTAAGATTATTTACAACTTGTACAAAAACCAGACAGCGGTTGTCAGAGTTGAAGGGCATGAAAGGGATGCAGTGGTTGGAAAGGGAGTAAGACAGGGTTGTAGTCTTCCTCCATTGTTATTCAATTTGTACACTGAACAAGCTATAAAGGAAAGCAAGGAGAAATTTGGAGAAGGAATTAAAGTTCAGGGGGAAGAATTAAAAACATTGCGTTTTGCCGATGACATAGTAATTCTGTCAGATACAGCAAAGGACCTGGAAGAGCAATTGAACGGAATGGACAGCGTGCTGAAAGGAGCATATAAGATGAACATTAACAAGAGCAAAACTAGGGTAATGGAGTGCAGTGTAAGAAAATCAGGTGATGCTGAAGGTATTAGATTGGGAAACGAAGCAATAAAGGAGGTAGATGAGTTTTGTTACTTGGGCAGTAAAATAACAAATGATGGTCGCAGTACAGAGGATATAAAATGCAGAATGGCAATGGGTAGAAAAGCGTTCTTGAAAAAGAGAAATTTGTTAACATCGAATATTGATTTAAGGATAAGGAAGTCCTTTCTGAAGGCAATTGTATGGAGTGTTGCCTTATATGGGGGTGAGACATGGACGATAAACAGTGCAGACAGGAAGAGGATTGAGGCTTTTGAAATATGGTGCTACAGAAGAATGCTGAAGATTAGGTGGGTGGATCGTGTAACTAATGAGGAGGTACTGAACAGAATTGGGGAGAAAAGAAGTTTCTGGCATACCTTGACTAAAAGAAGGGATAGATTGGTAGGACACATTCTTAGACATGAAGAAATTGTGAATTTAGCATTGGAGGGAAGTGTGTGGGGTAAAAATCGCAGAGGAAGACCAAGAGATGGGTATAGTAAGCAGATTCAGACAGATGTAGGTTGCCGTTCTTATGTGGAGTTGAAGAGGCTTGCTCAGGATAGGGTATTGTGGAGAGCTGCATCAAACCAGTCTCCGGACTGAAGACCACAACAACAACAACAAGTGTTTATCAGTTTCGTCTGATATTAGACTAAAATCTTTGTACATTATCCCAAAGTGGCGTATTAAAATTTCAACCTGACTGGTTATAAAGAAACATCGTACTGATGACGGTCCTATTTTACTTCCCTGGCGCCCTCCTGACAACATCCTTTGATGAACTCCCGCAGTCGGGGACGACAGACTGGGTTCTATTACTTGCGAAGTCTCCGAGCAGTTGACGTATCTGGGAACCTATCCGACATCCTCGGACCTTCGTTAGTAGTCTGCAGTGCGGCAACATGTCAAACGCACTTAATAAATCAGTCCTTATGGAGTCCCCTGTCGGACTTCACCCACGGATCGCAAAATATCAAGTGAGGAATGTCCAAACTCGAGTTTTACAAGAGCGATGCTTTCTAAAACTCACGGACAGAAGCTTTGAGTATGTGAACGAACTTTATTTATTAAGAAAATGAGAAATCATCAAACTGACATTAAGCATGTTAGTTGGCAATTTTGCGGGCCCGTCATTGTACACTTATTGCATACAGGAGTGACCTGCACGTTTTATCAGTGACTTGGTACGTTCAATTCGTTGTCCGAGTTGAAACGCTTGTCTTTGAGATGTTTTTTAGCAGACCAAATATGTGGAAGTCACAGGGAGACATGTGCGGGCTGTGGGCGGATGCTCGAGCTGCCCCCACTTGAACTTGGCCAGCACACTTTGTGTGACCCTGGCGATGTGTGGACGCTGTAATATTTTTGGCTTAACGCCATCACATTAAGATCGAAGTATTGCTTCAGTACAGCCGGTTAGGACCAGTACGCGACAGATGCTAAAAGCTGGTGTGAACCACGGCAGGTGGTACAACTGGTCGGGTTCTCATGGGAAAGAGCACTGGCAAATCTCCCCGAATTCTAGGGAAGTCTCCGAGCGGCAGGCACTGGACACAGATTGGCTGTAGCACTGGCGGTCACGCGCCAAAACGCAATAATGTTTTTATTAATATACTAAGTATTTATTTAATGTCAAACTCAATTTACGAAAACCCCTCAAAGCTAAGGTATGCCCTGAGTAGGTAAAACATATTAACAATTGTTAATTCAATAACTAATTAATTTAAGACGGACGATGCACGGCAGGCATGTTTGCGCGCCAAATTGTGGAGCGAAGGCAGCCTTGCATCGAGCCGCCACAGTTCAGATCAGTAGGTGCACTCGGAGGAGTAATATGTGAGTCCAGAACACGCACTCGGAGGAGTAACATGCATACGTAGGCGGTCATAAGAAATTGTTTAATCATCTTAGATCAAGGGAAATGACTTTATATTTACTTTCAGTCAAGACAATGTGTGTCAAGTGGGTGTTATTATGCAGTTTCATGGTTTTCTGCAGTATTTAAATAAATCAGATGGCATCCGAACTACCTCAGTTTTATTCCGTAATTAGATGTTCCTGCCAATAGTTTAGCAATTTCAGCCTCATTCAAGATCTGCGACCTGCGTGCTATCATCTGAGTGGGGACATCTATAGAAGACGTCAGGTTGGTGAACTGTAAGAGTTTCTACTCTTCACACAGTGCAGTGGGGAGATACTACAACCCTCGTGTACACTGTCATTGCAGTACAAACGCAAACTGTTGTGTGTCATCCATGGCAACATGGAGGAGGAAAGAAAATGACATAGGACCCGTTTAGCAATACCCTTTTAGACGTTTTCCCGTTGTAACGCGCGTTATCATGGAGCAGAATCACTCCCTCCTGAGCAGACCAGGACGTTTGCTATTGATGAACTTGCGTAGACTACCGAGTGTCCCACGGTACACACCATACAAGCTTCCTAGGGTTTTATTTGCGGACGGAGAAGTTAGTACTGCTTCCTCCCACAAGTCCCCTAAAACCTCCACATCCTTGCGGATGCTGTTGCGTAGCAGTGTGCGTTTGTACCGCCCTACAGTACGCACGAGGTGCCGTAGTTGCTGTCCATGTCTTTATGGAAAGCATAGAGTTTTGACTAACCTGTTGTCTTCTATAGTTGTGTCCCCAGCGCAGAAGACTGCACACATGTCGTAGGTTCTTCTACAGCATACAAGTGAGGCTAAAATAAGTTCTGTATGATGGAAGCATAAGAAGCGACTCGCGAGATTTTTAATTTTCAGGGATGCCATTTATTAATTAAATAATAAAAAAATAAGCAACTATTGTTAATATGATACGGCCTATGCTGCCCATAGTTCATGTTGAGACCTCGACTGTTATCACATTTACGCAAATCTTTACTCATGACCGGCGCGGTCCGGCGCGTATAGTGGTCAGCTCGAGACTGAAACTGCGGTGCGTTGCGAGAGGACACCTGACGCTCTATTTCGCGCCAAAACAGGGCCGTCGTGCGCCTTCTGCAAAATCGCTCTTCTCTTGTTACAATAAGAGAAAGGCACCTTAAACTTTTTAAACTGTCAAAACATAGCCTGTCCTTGAGAGATATTTATTATAAATTCTCAGCTCTGAATAATTAATATGTAGTATATTATAAACAAAACTAATTTCAAAAGATATCACGTGACGTGAAATGCAGCAGCCAATGCGAGGAGAGCACCAGTAACATAGGCGGGCTTTCCCACGGGAACCAGCACCTACTGTGCCATATGCTACTGCTCCCCACCCCACATTTCAACATATGCTGCACTTCTGCCTCTCTCCCGCGTTTAAGACGCGTACGATGTTAGCAAAGAAACGGCCAGCGACCAGAAATATGAAGTGGCCACAGGCCAGGAATATCACAATCACCGTTAGTTGTTTTTCCGTGCTCAAGGTATTCGATGAATGTCACACCTCGACTTCGGAAAGGGCGGTGAGCATAACGTTGCCTTTTGGGAGCACAGCATTTTAGGGGGAAGGTGACGACGCACGGTTCGCTTCACTAGATGTCACCCCACATTATCGCAAAGCGGCATATTACAATTTCAACCGGTTTGGTTGTTACGACGTTTCGCACCTTTTCATTTGAACAACCCTCGTACCAGCTCGCCTCTGAATTGATTGTATGTGTCCCTTTAATACGACCCTGTGCGGATCCCACACCACGGCGTACGCCACTGCCTTCTATCCACCAGTCTGGTACTGGTACTCCAGTGGTATCCCGAGTGAGTGTCAGACAAGAAGGGCTAGTACAGACGCGTGTCCTGGGATCCGCCACCACAGAGTAACGTACATTTGTCTGTGCCGCCACTGAGCGCTGGTGGGAGCTCGTCAGCTGTGCGTCCCGGGACACGCACGGCACGCCTGCTCTCGACTGGCCGTCAGCAGGCGCGGCGCGGTCGATGGCAGCCACCGACTGGAATCGATCCCCGACCTGACCCGGCGACCACGAAAACGCCACGGGCCACCCAGGCTGAATCTTTCACGAGCGGAACGTGCCGGAACATAGTTATCGACAGCCCGATAACACGCCGGGGACGGCTCACCGACACTCCTGGCCATTAAAATTGCTACACCACGAAAATGACGTGCAACAGACGCGAAATTTAACCGACAAGAAGAAGAGACTGTGATATGCAAATGATTAGCTTTTCAGAGCATTCACGCAAGGTTAGCGCCAGTGGCGACACCCACAACGTGCCGACATGAGCCAAGTTTCCAACCGATTTCTCATACACTAACTGCAGTTGACCGCTGTTGCCTGGTGAAACGTTGTTGGGATGCCTCGTGTAAGGAGGGGAAGTGCGTACCATCACGTTTCCCTCTTTGATAAAGGTCGGATTGTAGCCTATCGCGAAAACAGTTTATCGTATCGCGACATTGCTGCTCGCGTTGGTCGCGATCCAATGACTATTATCAGAATATGCAATCGGTGGGTTCAGGAGCGCAATACAGAACGCCGTGCTGGATCCCAACGGCCTCGTATCAATAGCAGTCGAGATGACAGGCATCTTATCCGTATGGCTGTAACGGATCGTGCAGTCACGTCTCGATCCCTGGGTCAACAGATGCAAGACAATAACATCTGCACGAACAGTTCGACGACGTCTGCAGCAGCATGGACAACCAGCCGGAGACCATGGCTGCGGTTACCCTTGACGCTGCATCACAAACAGAAGCGCCTGCGATGGTGTAAGCAACGACGGACCTCGGTGCACAAATG
Source organism: Locusta migratoria (assembly GCA_026315105.1). Classification (NCBI taxonomy): domain Eukaryota; kingdom Metazoa; phylum Arthropoda; class Insecta; order Orthoptera; family Acrididae; genus Locusta; species Locusta migratoria. The sequence goes on from CM048746.1 coordinate 164,270,292, forward strand.
GCAAAATATAATTTTTTCGGATGAATCCAAGTTCTGTTTACAGCATCATGATGGTCGCATCCGCGTTTGGCGACATCGCGGTGAACGCACATTGGAAGCGTGTATTCCTCATCGCCATACTGGTGTATCACCCGGAGTGATGGTATGCGGTGCCATTGGTTACACCTCTCGGACAACTATTGTTTGCATTGACAGCACTTTGAACAGTGGCCGTTACATTGCAGTTGTGCTCCGATCCGTCTCTCTACCCTTCATTCGATCTCTGCGAAACCCTACATTTCAGCAGGATAATACACGACCGCATGTTGCAGGTCCTGTACAGGCCTTTTTGGATACGTAAAATGTTTGACTGCTGCCCTGACCTGCACATTCTCCAGATCTCTCACCAACTGAAAACGTCTGGTCAATGGTGGCCGAGAAACTGGCCCGTCACAATACGCCATTCACTACTCTTGATGAACTGCGGTATCGTGTTGAAGCTGCATGGGCATCTGGGCATCTGTACCTGTACACGCCATCCAAGCTCTATCTCAGGCAGTGCTCAGACGAATCAAGGCCATTATTACGGCCAAAGGTAGTTGTCTAGGTTCTGATTTCTCAGGATCTACATCTACATCTACATGGGATACTCTGCAAATCACATTTAAGTGCCTGGCAGAGGGTTCATCGAACCACAATTATACTATTTATCTCCCATTCCATTCTCGAATAGCGCGCGGGAAGAAAGAACACCTGAATCTCTCTGTTCGAGCTCTGATTTCTCTTATTTTATTCTGATGATCATTTCTACCTATGTAAGTGGGAGTCAACAATATATTTTCGCATTCGGAGGAGAATGTTGGCGATTGGAGTTTCGCAAGTAACCCACGCCTCAGCGATAAGCGCCGTTGTTCTAATGATTCCCATCCCAGATCCTGTATCATTTCCGTAACGCTGTCTCCCCTGTATCGTGACAATACAAAACGAGCTGCCCTTCTTTGGACTCTCTCGATGTCCTCCGTCATGCCCACCTGATAAGGATCCCACACTGGGCTGCAATACTCCAAAAATGGACGGACAAGCGCAGTGTATGCAGTTTCTTTAGTAGTTCTGTTGCATCTTTTAAGGATTCTGCCAATAAAACGCAGTCTCTGGTTCGCCTTTCCCACGATATTATCTACGTGTTCTTTCCAGTTTAAGTCTGAAGTAATAGTAATTCCTAGGTATTTTGTGGAGTTTACGGCCTTCACATTTGATTGATTTATGTTGTAAACAAAGTTTAACGGATTTCTTTTCGTACTCATGTGGACGACTTCACACTTCTCATTATTTAGAGTCAATTGCCAATTTTTACACCATACTGATATCTTATTCAGATCGTTCTGCAGTTGGTTTTGATCTTCAGATGATTTTACTAGACGGTAAATGACGGCGTCATCTGCAAACAACCTAAGAGAGCTACTTAGATTTTCCCCTAAATCGTTTATGTAAATAAGGAATAGCAGAGGACCAATAACACTACCTTGTGGAACGCCCGATATCACCTCTGTTTTAGTCGATGCCTTACCATCGATTACCACGAACTGTGTCCTCTCAGACAAGAAATCCCCTATCCAATTGCAAATTTGGGGCGATATACCATAACCACGCAATTTGATTAAAAGCCGTTTGTGAGGTACGGTGTCAAAAGCTTTCTGGAAATCAAGAAATACGGAATCGATTTGCGAACCTTTGTCGATAGCACCCATCACTTCGTGTGAATATAGAGCTAGTTGTGTTTCGCATGAACGATATTTTCTAAATCCGTGTTGACCTTGGGTTAAAAGATCGTTCTGTTCGAGATAATTCATAATATTTGAATACAGGATATGTTCCAAAACCCTGCTGCAAATTGACGTCAATGAAATAGGCCTGTAGTTTAGTGGGTTACTCCTACTGCCTTTCTTGAATATAGGTGTGACCTGTGCAACTTTCCAATCTTTTGGTACAGATCCTTCTATGAGAGAGCGGTTGTATATGACTGTTAAGTAAGGAGCTATCGCTTCAGCATAATCAGATAGAAATCTAATGGGTATACAATCCGGACCAGAAGACTTGTTCTTATTAAGTGATTTTAGTTGCTGCACTACTCCGATGATATCTACTTCTATGTTATTCATTACGGCATCTGTTCGTAATTCGAAATCTGGAATATTGGTTTCGTCTTCTTTAGTGAATGAGTTTCTAAAAGCTAAGTTTAGTAACTCTGCTTTAGTAGCGCTGTCATCGGCAGGATCGCCATTACTATCACGTAGTGAGGGTATTGTTTGTGACTTTCCCCGAGTATATTTAACATATGACCAAAATCTCTTTGGGTTTTCAGTCAAATTACGAGAAAGAGTTTCGTTGTGATAAATGTTGTAGGCATCTCGCATTGAAATCCTCGCTAAATTTCGAGCTTCTGAGTACAATCGCAAATCCTGGGGATTTCGTGTTCGTTTAAATTTAGTATGCCTTTTCCTTTGCTTTTGCAACAGTGTCCTGACCTGTTTTGTGTACCAAGGGGGATCGCCTCCTTCTTTTATTAATTTATTAGGTATAAAACTTTCAATTGCTGTCGATACCACTTCTTTGAATTTTAGCCACATCTGGTCTACACCTACGTTTAGTGTTAGAAACGAGTGGAAGCTGTCTTTCAAGAAGCAATGTATTTTGTTTCTATCTGCTTTCCTGAACAAATATACTTTGCGTTTATTTTTGGTAACTTTGGGACTTTCGATATTCAATTTCGCTACTACAGCTCTGTGTTCACTAATACCTGTATCCGTTTTGATGCTCATTATGAGCTCAGGATTATTTGTTGCTAAGAGATCAAGTGTGTTTTCACATCCATTTACAATTCTAGTTGGCTCATGAACTACTTGTTCGAAGTAATTCTCAGAGAATGCGTTGAGTACAATTTCGGACGATGTTTTATGCCTACCTCCTGATTTGAAAATATAATTTCGCCAACAGATCGAGGGTAAATTAAAATCACCACCTACTATTATCGTGTGAGTCGGGTACGTTTTTGTAATTAGACTCAGGTTTTCTTTGAACCTTTCTGCTATTGTATCGTCAGAGTCGGGAGGCCGGTAAAAGGAACCGATTATTAACTTCTTACGATTTTTGGGTACAACCTCTACCCATAATAGCTCGCACGAACTATCAACTTCAACTTCGCTACATGAAATACTACTTTTGACGGCGACAAACACGCCACCACCTATTTTGTTTAATCTATCCTTTCTGAATATCGTTAGATCTTTTGAAAATACTTCTTCTGAACTTATTTCCGGCTTGAGCCAACTTTCGCTGCCTATAATGATGTGTGTTTCGGTGCTTTCTATTAACGCTTGCAGTTCTGGAACTTTCCCGACACAGCTACGACAATTTACAACTGTTATACCGATAGTTTCCGGATCTACATTTCTCCTGTGATCCACCTGAACCCTTTGAGATTGCCCATTTTCTATTTCCCCGAAGCTCTTTATCCTAAAAAACCGCCCAGTCCACGCCACACAGCCCCCGCTACCCGTGTAGCCGCTTCCTGCGTGTAGTGGACTCCTGACCTATTCAGCGGAACCCGGAAACCCACCACCCGATGGCGCAAGTCAAGGAATCTGCAGCCTACACGGTCGCAGAACCGTCTGAGCCTCTGATTCAGACCCTCCACTCGGCTCTGTATCAGAGGTCCACAGTCGGTCCTGTCAACTATGCTGCAGATGGTGAGCTCTGCTTTCATCTTGCAAGCAAGACTGACAGTCTTTACCACTTCAGTTAGCCGCTCGAAACCTGAGAGGATCTCTTCAGATCCGAAACGACACACATCATTGGTACCGACGTGAGCCACCACCTGCAGTTGGCTGCACCCCGTACCCTTCATGGCATCCGGGAGGACCCGTTCCACATCTGGAATGACTCCACCCGGTATGCACACGGAGTGCACGTTGGCCTTCTTCCCCTCCTTGGCAGCCATCTCTCTAAGGGGCTCCATCACCCGCCTAACGTTGGAGCTCCCAACTACAAGTAAACCCACCCTCTGTGAAAGCCCGGATCTTGCAGGCTGGGTGGTGACAGGGTGAGAGACACCATCCGACTCAGGAACGTCGTCCTGAGCAGACAGCGCCTCAAACCTGTTCGCAAGACGAACCGGGGAGGTCTCACGATCGGTCCCCCGGAATGTCTTGCGCCTCCTGCCACGCACTGGAGCAACCTCCCACGCAACCACGGGTGGGATGTCTGCCTCACTGCTAGCAGTTTCAGGGCATGTCGCTGCCGCAGGCCGATCGGTGGAGACGACGGGAGTCCGTTCGGTCCCCACCGCCGGCCAACAACAACGACGCCCATCGATCGCAGCTTCCAACTGTGCAACCGAGGTTAACACAGCTTGAAGCTGGGAGCGAAGTGTCACCAGCTCAGGATTTATGCACCCAAACTTCAATGCACTTGTCAGTGCTAGTACAATATTTTTGTCCAATGAATACCCGTGTATCATCTGCATTTCTTCTTCCTGTAGCAATTTTAATGACCTGTAGTGTACGAGTATAATAACACTATTGTTGTTCGTAAGATTCCACTCGGTGGCGCCGCTGACCTGCTAAGCAGCGGGTCGACGCATATGAACAATCGGCCCGTAACTTCAGCGTACCAGTATCAATGGCGGCAATATCAAAGCTGGTCGCGGCGGCATTACAACCGCTCACCACAGTCTAACACATACAGTCACGACACTCCCGCATATTTTTGTTATACACTACGACTGCAGCGCTGCAAGCGGCCGGCGAGCTACATTTCTGAATACAGTATTGGATGAGTGCGAAGAGTATCACTTTTCCTTCTAGGGGTAGTGCCATAAAATAGGTACTAATTTAGAATTAGCTCCACCTTTGTCTTTATTAGGTTTACTGAGATCCCTGATGAGGTATGAAACGGTACATTGCAGAACAATTTATTTACAATTATCTTGTAACCAACAGGCTTTTGTTGAATAATATCATTTTCTATTAAAAATAAGAAATGGCTAAGAAACACTGGATGAAGTGCCTTTGGCAAAAAGTCGTCGCTTTTCTACTCAGAAACGTTATGGTTTCTTCACTGTTGTTGTTGTAGTCCTCAGTCCGCAGACTGGTTTGATGCAGCTCTCCACGCTACCCTATCATGTGCAAGTCTCTTCATCTGAGAATACGTTCGGCAACCTACATCCTTTTGAATCTGCATACTATATTCGTCACTCGGTCTCCCTCTACGATTTTTACCCCACACACTTCCTTCTAATGCTAAGTTGACAATTCCTTGATGTCTCAGAATGTGTCCAATCAATCTATCCCTTCTCTTAGTCAGGATATGCAAGAAACTCCTTTTGTTCCCGATTCGGTTAAGCACCTCCTCATTAGTTACGTGATCTACCCATCTAATTTTCATCATTCGTCGGTAGCACCACATTTCAAAAGTTTCTATCATCTTTTTGTTGTTTGTTGTTGTTTGTTTGTATAGCTTATGGGACTTAACTACGGGGTCATCAGTCCCTAAACTTACAAACTACTTATGAACTAGTTAACTCTAAGGACGGCACAGATATCTATGCCCGAGGGGATATTCGAACCCCCGACCGTAGTGGCCGTGCAGACCGTGACTGGAGCGCCTCAGTCCCCTCGGCCACCGCGGCCGGCCATCTTTTTGTCTGAACTCCTTATCGTCCACGTTTCATTGCCATACAATGCTACACTCCAAACAAATGCTTTCAGAAAGGACTTTCTAACATTTAAATTAATATTAGATTTTAACAAGTTTCGCTTCTTTAGAAATGCTTTTCTCCCCATACCTATTCTGCATTTTATATCTTGTTATAACTTTGCTATTATAGTGTCAAAAGTCATCGCTGGTCTTCAGTCCGAATTTTATATAAGCTGACGAACCACCCTTTCATAGCTATCGACACGGAACTGCTGTGGTGTTCAACGGGAGACTTTTTACTACAATAACACAGTGAGATGATTCGTCTCTATTGTTTATCTTTTTCTGAAGAGCAAAATATTAACGACGACACGTAGCATTTTATATCAGTCGGTAAATTTCAAGTCCGATATCTTCCATCTCCTTATCGTTATCAACCCTCTACCACCATAGTACACAATGGGAGACATACAAAAATATTCGTTTTCGATGTGTAGTATAGGTTGCAGAGTGAAATATAGGCACAAACACCACAATTTTCATATATATTAAGATTATCCGTCAGGGAGGGGCAGGCATGACCACGGCGGCCAGAGGTACACTACTGGCCATTAAAATTTATACCCCAAGAAGAAATGCAGATGATAAACGGGTATTCATTGGACAAATATAATATACTAGAAATGACATGTGATTACATTTTCACACAGTTTGGATGCATAGATCCTGACAAATCAGTACCCAGAACAACCACCTCTGGCCGTAATAACGGCCTTGATACGCCTGGGCATTCAGTCAAACAGAGCGTGGATGGCGTGTACAGGTACAGATGCCCATGCAGCTTCAAAACGATAGCACAGTTTATCAAGAGTAGTGACTGGCGTACAGTGACGAGCCAGTTGCTCGGCCACCATTGACCAGACGTTTTCAATTGGTGAAAGATCTCGAGAATGTGCTGGCCAGGGCAGCAGTCGAATATTTTCCGTATCAAGAAAGGTCCGTACAAGACCTGCAACATGCGGTCTTGTATTTTCCTGTTGAAATGTAGGGTTTCATAGGGATTGAATGAAGGGTAGAGCCACGGGTCGTAACACATCTGAAATGTAACGGTCAGTGTTCAAAGCGCGGTCGATGCGAACAAGAGGTGACCGAGACGTGTAACCAATGGCATCCCATACCATCATGCCGGGTGATATGCCAGTATGGCGATGACGAATACACGCTTCCAATGTGCGTTCACCGCAATGTCGCCAAACACGAATGCTACTACCATGATGCTGTAAACAGAACCTGGATTCATCCGAGAAAATTATGTTTTGCCATTCGTGCACCCAGGTTTTTCGTTGCGTACACCATCGTAGGCGCACCTTTTTGTATTAATTTTGACAACATTGTCAGAGGAGAAAAACAGCGATCTATTTGGTATGATCAATGTTATAAAAACAGTCTTGATCGCAGAAATTAACAGTTTCAATTAACCGGTTTCGACCTGATGTAGGTCATCTTCGGAATTACAGTTACCTGCTGGCAGCAGAACAGCCCAGGACAGCCCAGCCGAGTGCAGCACTGACTACATGGGCTACTTGTAATTCCGAAGATGACCTACATCAGGTCGAAACCGGTTAATTGAAGCTGTTAATTTCTACGATCAATACTGTTTTTTATAACATTGCACCTTTCTGTGATGCAGTGTCAAGGGTAACCGCAGCCATGGTCTACGAGCTGATAGTCCATGCTGCTGCAAACGTCGTCGAACTGTTCGTGCAGATAGTTGTTGTCTTGCAAACGTCCCCATCTGGTGACTGAGGGATCGAGACGTGGCTGCACGATCCGTTACAGCCATGCGGCTAAGATTCCTGTCATCTCGACTGCTAGTGGTATGTGGCCGTTGGGATACAGCACAGAGTTCTGTATTGTCCTCCTGAACCCACCGATTCTACATTCTGCTAACAGTCATTGAATCGTGAGCAGCAATGTCGCGAAACGATAAACCGCAATCGCGATAGGCTACAATCCAACCTTTATCAAAGTCGGAAACGTGATGGTACGCATTTCTCCTCCTTACACTAGGCAACACAACAACGTTTCACCAGGCAACGCTGGTCAACTGCTGTTTGTGTATGAGAAATCGGTTGGAAAATCTCCTCATGTCAGCTGTGAAAAGCTAATGATTTGGATATCACAGCATCTTCTTCCTGTCGGTTAAATTTCGTGTCCGTAGCACGAAATATTCGTAGTATAGCAATTTTAATGGCGAGGACTGTAGATCAATTGTTACACATAACTAAACTCCGTCCGACAGGCCTCGAGGGGCCCACTGGGTACTGACCGGCCCGCCTGTCATCCTCTGCCCGAAGGCGTCAACGGATGCGATATGGATTGTGTTAGTTTTTGGACCGGAACCGTTACTTCTGTTAAGTTGGCCTCACAAGGGCTGAGTGGATCCTCCTTGCCAACAACACACGACAGACCCGGACGGTAACCCAGCCAAATGCTAGCCAAGTAACTGACATAACGGTCGGGAGTGCGGGGCGCTCAGCACGTCCCCCTCTATAAATGCATCCGTTGACGCCTTCGGGCAGAGGATGACACGGCGGCCGGTCAGTACCCAGTGGGCCTCTGAGTCCAATGTTCCAATGTTTTTTAAGCTTAAGGGACTTAACTACGCGGTCATCAGTCCCGAAACTTACAAAATACTTACGAACTACTTACAACTAAGGACGGCACAAATATCCATGCCCGTGGGGGGATTCGAACCCCCGACCGTAGTGGCCGTGCAGACCGTGACTGAAGCGCATCAGTCCCCTCGGCCACCGCGGCCGACATCTCGAGTCCTGTCGGATTATTTATTCTAGATAACTACCATTAAAATTAATTTTTTAACACGTGTTTTTTAGAAATAGTCATAAGGTAACTTCGTTCTTTTAATTTTCATTGTATTAGAGATTGTAACTGGATCAGTTAAAATAATAGTAAACAAGGAAAAAAATGTGCAATTTACGTCTTTTTCATTTCTGTCAGTCAAGATCGTTTTAGACGACAGCTTCATTTGCTATTTTTAATATTGAAAGTTAGTGATTTTAAAACTGTTGCACTCAGATAAATGTTTGTGTTAGTAAGCATTTTTACATATTCAGCATTTTCATAGATTCTATAGATTTTAAATGATATTCATGAACTGCGTAATTAATCTTCCCAGCAATATAAGCGAGCAATCTCATGTTGTGAGCTTTAACATTAATGGTAGGATATATACAAGTTTTGACTGTACTGAGTATATTAGATGATTACGTTGGATACTCATTCTGTTAATGAACTACATGAACTGTGGCTCTTGTCAACAGAAAAACGCGACTGAAATTAAGTTTATTTATGAGTGGCATTCCCAGTAGGGAGGCAGGGTTTTGTGTGTCTGTAAATAACTGAAGACCTCAGGGGGACGATAATGATGACCCTCATTTATAAAGTGTTGAGATATGACGACTTGTATGTTTGAAAAATAGTTTCTATTACATGTTTTAATATTTGTTTTGAAATTTATATTAGCCTACTGTCTGCAGCTTCATGTACTATTTGAAAAAAATGAAACAGTCTGTCGTATATGATTGTTTGCACCAAATACATTAAAAATATAAAAGTTGAGGGTTATCATTATTAACCCCCGAGATCTTTAATTTTGCAGATATTTAGTACCCCCATTTGTTATGCTCTTACATTCCGTTACAAAAATCGTAAGCAACTTGTTTGTCAGGTAGATACCAGTATTTATTCTCAATTTGTGGAAAGCCCTTGATAAACTGATAATAATTGCACCACTGAACTACAACACAATAATTAGTTTGGTTATGAAAGTAAGTCTTGCACCACTGAACGACAACAAAATAATTAGTTTGGTTATGAAAGTAAGTCTTGTTAGCAGCACGTGTTGGAACACACAATGATCATTACTAATATCAGAGTAGAATCCATATTCATTCCGTTTTGAATTTTTTAATCTAAACTTTGATATTTACTTTAAATAATTAACATATTTCATAATTGTCAACTTTAGCGTTTCCGTTGTGCTATTTTTGTACACACTATTCTGTTGCTGTCAGTCACTGTTAGAAATTGTTTGTCATTCCACCCACGATCGCATTTATATTTTGTGCAACATTCGTTTTAAACTTTGGTATGCAGTCTGTTTAATTAATGAACTTTCTTTTTCATATTATCGAATCCAACTTTGAGCTGTAACCAGATTTGTCATTGAGTCTGACGGATGTTCTGATAACCAAGCGCATTAACAGGGCCATACATATTGCAATCAGTCGATGTCAGGCTGATTAATCATAATATTTATTCTTATTTTAATCACAGGCATTCAGATCAATTTCATATTCACAGTGATACAGTGATGTACCAGTCTCCACACACACACACACACACACACACACACACACACACACACACACACATTCAGCTATAGTTTTCGAATTATTTTATTTTATCCAAGCATATTTGTTTCAAAATATATGCGTGTCTTCACGAATCACATTTATAACCGATTGTGCCCCGCGGCGGAGTGGTCGAGCGCATTGAGGTGCTATGCTCCGATGCCCGAGGCTATTCCCCGTCGGGGATTCGAATCCCCCCTCGGCCATGGATGTCTATGTTGTCTCTAATATAAGGTAGTTCATAAGTAGATTGTAAGTTTAGGGACTGATGACCCGCGGTTAAGTCCCAAATGTTCAGATGTTTGTTAAGCTTAAGGGACTTAACTTACAAACTGCTTATGAACTACTTTATACTAAAGACGGTACAAACATCCATGCTCGTGGGGGGTTCGACCCCCGACCGTAGCGGCCGTGCAGAATGTGACTGGTCGCCGCAGACCGCTCTGCCACTGCGGCCAACAGTTAAGTCCCATAAGCTTAAAAACATTTGAACATGACTGATTGTGTTGTAGGGTGACGTAACAAAAGCCTTTGTTCTTCACTGACACTGAATACTATCGAGTACAGAGATTATAAAAAAAAAATATATATATAAATTCTCAGCAACAATACACAATATAAAACTCGCAAAGACTGTTTTCATATAAATTCACAAAAATTAGGTGTAGCCCAAGATTTTTGCCAGAGCGAGCTGGCATAACGGTGAGACTCTGGGTTCGTATCCAGGAAGAGAATGATATTCCAACCGGTCGTCCTGAATTAGGTTTCCCATGATTTAGGGAAAACACTTAACCCGCGAGTACTAGCGCCTTTAAATATTACGCGATCGATCGCGTGTATAACATTTTTCTGACAGTCAAAGAACAATTGTAATGTACAGGGTGTCTCACGAAAGACGCCTGCCAGGCGTCAGCGGATCGCGCGGTATGGCTCCCGGCCGCCGCCACCGCATCCGCCGGCCATGGCAGCGCCCGATTCTCGGACTCTATTGTGCTGCGGGCGCATACACCGAGTTAAAGTCAAAAAAATGATGTCCCTCTATGGAAAAAGCGGCCTGGTATCTCTTGAACACAATTGCGAACACTCGACGAGTTTCGGCTGCCGAAACTGGGGAAATTCTGACAGGTATGTGAACAATATCGTGCATCCACTTTTTCAAGAACTTTCACCCAACGAAAAGCTGTACGGTTATTTCATGCAGGACAATGCAAGACCACACATTGCCAATGCTTCTATGGCAACAATACGAAGTGTTTTTGATGATAGGATAGTTGACTGGCCTCCTCGATCTGCAGATCTAAATCCCTGTGACTTTTGTCTTTGGGGAATGTTAAAAGACAAGGTGTATGCAAACAATCCCCATACACTCGAAGAGTTGGAAGACAGGATTCGACTAGTCATTTCCCAGATTCTGGCAGCCGAAATTCGTCGAGTGTTCGCAAATGTGTTCAAGAGATGTCAGGCCGCTCTTTCCATAGTGGGACATCATTTTGAACACCTACTGTAAATAAAGGTAAGCTTAGGTTACTCTGATGGCAATGTTTTTAGACTTTTAACTCAGTGTATGCGCCCGCGGCACAGTAGAGTCCGAGAATCGGGCGCTTCCGTGGTGGGCGTATGCGGTGGCGGCGGCCGGGAGCCGAACCGCGCGATCCGCGTCTTTCGTGAGACACCCTGTACTTAAAATGTCTAAATAATTATTTATAAGAAAATTTGATAAAATGCCGATTGTTTTAAAATTACTGTGAGCAAAATGCTCACGAGCGAGTGCTCGTGGGTTAAGGTGAAAACCGGGATAATTCCTTTGATAAGGGTACGGTAGATTTCTTTCTCCAAACATTACTGATGCAAGCCTGTGATCCAGTTGCCTGAGACGTAAAATAACGGATTTACACACCACTGACTCACGTACCAATCCTGCCAAGTGTACGCATCACATGGTGACGGCACAGTTGCAGCGCACAGAGCGTGGCTTCGCCATTCTGCAGCGCTTAGGCCGGCATTACACGGTCATATTTCTTTGTCAAAATTTACATCATATATTTACATCATAAAAATTTGATATTGTAATAGGGGACTTTGACATATCTCTGCTTTCGTCAAAAAATATGATCGTAGCTAGTGCCTCGCAGTAGATTTGATCATAAAAGTCGTTTGTCTTCAGTTCATTCCAATGTGAAATGTAACCGCTGGTAGCGCTAGCGTCGCAGTAGTTCTTGGAGGGCGTTTATTTGAAAACAAACGTCCTTGTATGGAAACATGACGTCGAAGATTGGTTGGTATGTGCCGTCTACGACAAAATAAATCGAACTTTATGGAGCAGACTGTGGTGTCGCACAAGTATGAAGTGCGCGCCACGTACTTTCGCCGCGCGCCGCCATGCACGCACGGCGCGGCGTTCTTACGACGTCAGCCACGAGCGCCCTCTGCTGCAACTCCGCTCGTGGCCACGACTGCTGCATCAGCCACTTAGGAATCAGATAGGCACCAGTTAAGACTTGGCTATCGGATAGGCACTAGGAATCATTAGTAGGCAAGATTCCATCTAAACTATGTATCAAGATTCTACTAGTCTGCTGCTCTCCAAGTGAAGTAATGTATTTCTATGAAATATATCTCTTATACTAATCTAGCTTAGTGTTTCTAGTTTCTGTTGTCCCACTGGATGGTCACCTCCGTACCTGTACACGCGTGCATCCTATTTTACTGTGTCGGTCTCTCTCTACTCGGCCACCGATACCCAGGACAACCGGCGGAAAAGAGACACAAAAGTTGGCGACGAGGATGGGATACAAAACAGACGAAGCGCTGAATAATCCCAGACACCCTGAATATTAGACCTGATTAAGGAGACTCGAAAGTTACAAGAGAATAGCGGAGGTAATCAACAGAGAAATTCGGCCTGGGTGTCCAGCCGAGGATATTGAGGTTGCAACAGCAGTACATAACAAGTTTTTACTGTCTTCCATCTTTAAATGTGACGAAAATATGATGACATTGGAATATCCCTTTAAAGCGCCACCTCAATGATCTTTGTATAAACAAAGCTGAAAAGTCACTTTGTGTGTTGCATCAACCACAAAATTAATGGAAATAAATTAAGCAGATTCACTCTTCTCAATCTAACAATAATCGCCACTGTTCTTGTATGCGCCCTTGTCAGGCCAGTAAGTTAATCTTTCTCGTATAGCGAACATTTCGTTGCCAACACGAGCACGTTACGTCGTCGCGCCGTTAATACAATTTAAGCACAGTAGTAAGAAATTTCTATGTCACCGTAAACCTGTCTTCTACCGATATAGTCTTTTCACGTGCGTATACTGATTTTTAATGTGTGGAGCCACGAACTGAGTTAATACCGATACGTTGTATCAACCATTCTCCAGTAATTTATATATGACTTCGTTTCTTCCGCTTGTAGCTCCCACAATACTAAACGATTTCCACAGTTTAACCCAAGTAAGTCCCTCTTTCTTCTTCAAACTGCAGTTTTCGTAGTAGCAATGACAGCGCATGATAACATGTGTTTACTTTCCGCCATCTTGAAATATCATCAAAAATATGACAACAGTGTAATATCCCTTTTTAGCATCACCTAAAATATTTACATCATAAGAATATTACGAAATTTTGCTGATATTTTTATGTCAAAGATTTGATCAAAAATTTGACCGTGTAATAGCAGCCTCAGCACGAGCTGAACAAAGCTCTTCCTCTGACTCGTGAAGTGGTATGACGGGGCATGGCCTGCACGTGGTAATCCAAAAAAACCAGCCAGTTGTCAAAGCTGATGAAAATGTCGGTCTCGATCTGGAGCTGTTCTCGTAAATGAAGTAATAACAGCGCCGTAGAAAGCTGAAGGCGTCGTCTCTGCCGCCGAGCTTTCCGAATTAAACCGGAGCCGAGCTGAGTGCCGACTGCAGTAATTTGCAGAAATGCAGAACTCCGCCTTCTCTCGTTGTCAATCTGCCTCAGAATTACCGATTAAAGTGCTCCTAAAGTAATTATTTCGCTGGTCGGAGCGAGGCTGACTAACTCGCGAGTTCACTCTGCAATTTGTCAGAGCTAAGGAAGTGGCGGAGTGGTTCAACGGAACTCTTCTGTAGAGCGCCTGCAGGAGCGGAGGAAACGGGGGGAGGAGAAGAAGGGGGGGGGGGGGAGAAAGGGATGGAAGGAAGGGGGAAGGGGGGAGGGAGGGAGGGGCCGTGGAGGATCACAGCGCTCCTCTGGTTGCGTTGTGCGCGTACATTACACGTGCATCGATTTGACTGCGTATCCGAAGAACATGGTAACATATGACAAGAAAAATATCTATTCTTACTATGCTTCATTTGTTTACCTCTTTCTACGGAGCGGGTAGGTTGGTGGACACCAGAAACATACTGAACCAGAGCGAGAGGCCCACATGTTACTTTATTTTTTTAGGAAAACGACCAAGATATTACCACAACGATCTTTTCAGACGTGCCAGCATTTCCAGGAAGAATTCAGCTTCCTGTTCGCTCAAAACGGGCAAACAGGAAGCTGAATTTCACCTGGAATGACAGCAAGGTGGAACATTCGGACAGACCAACATACGTGGGTGTCGTGCTGGATAGATCACTGACGTACAAATATCACAGCGAAAAGACCTGCCGAAAGGCTGCTGCCAGTAGCAATATCTTAAGGAAACTGACGAACATTAAATGGGGAGCCAGTCAGACTGTATTACGAACATCTGATCAAGCATTCTGCTTTTCCACGGCAGAATTTGCATGCCCTGCATGGTCCCGATCGACACATGCCAAAAAAAGTCACCACAGCTCTAAAAGAAACTTGCAGGCTAACAACAGGATGCATGAAATCCGCACAACTTGTGAAAATATATAAAGCAGCTGGATTCAGAAAAATTCAAACAGACCTTCGACGAGCGCCACCCGCTGCATGGTTCCTCATGCGGACGTGGCAGACTTAAATCCCGCAAGAGATTCCTCGCTAGTGAGCTGAATGAACCTCCGAACCTTGCTTCACGAGAAATGGCCAGGGGCAGCACAACAAGCTGGAAGATCTGGAGAACACTGAATCGTAGCAGAACAGGCGTAGCACCAGTCAAATGGGGTTTCAAAGAAGGAGACAACAAATGCTACTGCAGTGAAGTTCAATATATGGAACATCTTCTAGTGTTCAATCTGCCCCACGAGTTCTACCTTTGACGAACTATGGCTTGAGAAGAGAGAAGCATTGGACTTGGCCCAACACTGGGCTGAAAGACTTTGAAACAAATTTACGGACACGAAAAAGTAAAGTAAGTTCAGGAGTGCCACCATTTCCAAGTAGAATAAAGCAAGCAAGGAAGGAAGGAAGCGTGGAGTCTACAGCGTGGCCATTAAAGACGCAGCTTACGCTCGAAGTGTTTGGGTAAGGATGTGGAAGGAAATCGGCCGTGCCCTTTCAAAGGAATCATCCCGGCATTTGCCTGGAGTGATTTACTGAAATCACGGAAAACAAATCTGGATAGCCGGAGGTGAATTTGAAACACCATCCTTCCGAATTCAAGTCCAGTGTGTTACCACTGCGCCACCTCCCTCGGTAATAAAGCGCCTGAAATCAGTTGTCCTTCGTCTTTGGTAATTTCTTAAGTACCACATGGGCATGTTATCACTTCATTGAAAGAATATGTATGTTTTTAAATAAAATTTATGATAATTTCGAAAATGTTCCAAGTAGTCCATCATGAACCGTTTTTCGCAATAAAACGAAATATAGCTTATTTTTAGTTATGGAAGTTTAGTAGGAAATATACTGAATACATCAAATTCCCCTAGATTTTGTGTGTTTCGAGTAGTTGTACAAAGTAAATGAAATGGATTGTAATGAGTTAGCCAAATCGTTGACAGATGTCTGGCACAACAACATATCTTGCATAACCCGCTTTTAAGACATAGAAAATATTGCATCCACGAAAATATTGCATCCGCCACTTCATGTAAAATTTTGGTTGATGTTGCAGGTTTAAAGCATTTTGTCGCAAGATCGAGACAAATTTCTCTGACATTTCCCTTCAAAGTCCAAGAAAAAGTGTAATTTATAGCTCTTCAAATTGACAAGTTGATGAAGGATCACTAATGTCAGGGTACGTTGTCACTCAGAGACATATATGTCGCATTGCCTTGTTGTCAGGGTCGAAAACTATGAAGGCGGAAAATATCCATATTACTTGAAAATTATAAAAACTATGTCGCTAAATTTCAAGAAAATAGATTGTAACATGCATGTAAAAGTCTGGTTCCGACACATATTCACTACATTTCTAAAATATGAGACATATTGACGAGCGAGGAGAACGCTTCAATGAGGAGTTAAAATGGACAAGAGGAACTGCGGAAAGTGTAATCTCTATATATAAAAGGAAGTGTCCCGATTGACTGATTGACTGACTGACTGACTCATCATCGCCAAGCCCAAACCACTGAAGATAGAAACTTGAAATTTGTGGAGGGTGTTGCTCTTACTCGGTATGCGTCATTTAAGAAGCGATTTTTCGATAATCAGTCCGTAAGGGGGTGAAATAGGGGATGAAACGTTTTTTGAAAATACTTAGCTATTTAGGCAATTTTGAAGATGGACTGAGTACTGTTTGTTCATATATTGAACTAGCTGTAAAATCGGCGTTGCCCGGGTGTTTATTTATCCTACACTCTCCAAGTCCACCTCCCCTCTCTCTCAGCGTCCATCTCTTTCTCTCCCATCTCTCTGTCCTTTTCTACCTTTCCCTCTCTCGGAAAAGGTTTTTGCGAGGTACCCTCTGTAACGTACCATAAAACATTAATGTACGCAGTGACCATTCTCTTGGTTTAAACGTCTTGTGTGCAAAGATTCATCAAGATAGAAGCAAAACTATGTATTTTGAAAAATTCCTTAAGTTAAGTACACTCCAACATGCACCGAACGAAATTTTATACAGACAGTGACGTTCCTCTTGTTTTTAAGATCAAGTTGTGATTGTTTCCATGTGAAAGGCAGGTTTTGTCAGGCTGTTGGTTTCCCAGCCGACCGACTAACAGTTTGGACCTAGTGAATAGAATACAGGTAGTTAGGGAAATCCTAATCAGCTCGGAAACAGGAAACGTCGATCTTAGATTAGCGAAGGCGGCTAACCCAAACTGAAATACAATATAGCCACAAACATTATACTAAAATTCCATATAAAATCAGGGAATGATCATACGGCAAATATAATTATATGCATGGATTCAGGAGACTTTAGAGAATTAACCGCCGTAATTACAATTTCAATATCCCTTACAGATAAAAATCCGATAAATTTCAGTACTATAATAATAATATTATAAGACTTATATTTACAATTATTGATACGTAGTGTTTATCAGTAACCATTTAAGAAGCAAATCGGAAGCATTGTACCACGCTATAGATCTTAAGACATACTACGTTATTTCCGTATTCTTTCAATAAACTTGGTTTTACTCTCTTGTTCTGCTTTTCGTTGAGATAATAATATTCTTGTGTCAGAACATAGATTCCGCCACAGAAACACAAAACATGGACCCAGAAAAGCGCATTACATTTATATATGTCTTTTATTATATTTAATATTATCCTTAGTAACGTTTGTTGTTTATCACTGCCGCTTAAATATTTTATGGCCGATTGAATATAGTAGATATGCGGCAGAAAATTTATATATAAGCAATTATAAGTATTTGTGAACAAAAACTGAATATATTTGTATAAAAAGCCATGATAAATTAAATATTAATTGTGTAACTATATTTCGACGGCGGCAGTATATTTGAACAGTGAGATGCCATGCTTAATGGCTATCTGAGCAAAGAGTTTCAGTCTCAACCGTTTTTTAGTATTTTAAACATATATTTGTTTGTTAAATGTAAACATATTTGTAGGGTGGTGGTTCAACTCATCTGTTTGTAGAGCTTATGGGACGTAACTACGGGATCATCAGTTCCTAAACCTACAAACTACTTATGAAATAGCTTATACTAAAGACGGCACACACATCCATGCCCGATGGGGGATTCGAACCCCCGATAGCAGCCGCCGTGCAGACCGTGACTAGCACGCCGCAGACCGCTCGGATACCGGGGCCGGCATAGGGAGGTGGTCAACGCATTTAATTCTGTGATATTCAAATGTATAATATTTAGGAAAGGAAATCATATTTTAAAGATGAGGCGTTAGGATGCGCGGAAAATACAATTTTGGAAGCAGAGAGAGCACGGTTTCGAACGCTTCTGATGGGGCTAGTAACTTGGACGTGGTGGTGAAAGTTTTTGACGCTGGGCGGTGTGAAGCCGCGTTACGAAATGTGACTTGAAGAGATAAGCATGTGTGGACATAGAAAATTTACGGGACTGTGACTGCAGAACTTAGTCTCTGGTTGAAAAGATATAAACTGTGCGCGGTAGTAGGGCTGTGGAACTGTGATAATTCAGCAATCGTATACTCGTCTGATGACAAACTGTGTTTTATAACAAATATTTTTATCGCGGATAAACTTGGAACTGCAAAGTTCGATGGACTAATCTAACTTCCGAGTGATAGTTTGGAACTTTTACTCTCGAGTGCGTGTGATACTTATTGTGCCTCTCATGAACAACAGTTGGGGAAATACTCAATTATTTACCGATATATAAAGTAGGACCACCTCCGCATTTTCATGTCCAGAAAGAGAAATAAATTCTATTTATAAAGAATTACTTCGTGAGTGAATCTCTTCTTTATCTTAGAATCCATTTTCTTGGTCATTCAGAGGTTTAATTTATGTTTGTTAAATATATTTTCACGTCATAAAATGAAGATTGATAGACTGACTAAACTACAGATTAATTATTAATCTTGATTAAACAGGTTGGGTAGCTGTTTAGGGCATAGAAGCTGACATACATAACTCACCCCTATGAACAGAGTCAACGAGCCATAGCCGGCCGCGGTGGCCGCGGGGACTGAGGCGCTCCAGTCACGGTCTGCACGGCCACTACGGTCGGGGGTTCGAATCCCCCCTCGGGCATGGATATTTATGCCGTCCTTAGTATAAGGTAGTTCGTAAGTAGTTTGTAAGTTTAGGAACTGATGACCCCGTAGTTAAGTCCCATAAGCTTAACAAACATTTGAATTTCAACGAGCCATAAACCTTTACTACCCTCAGTTATGTATTGCCCAAGTCTTATTGGTGAGAACCGATAGGAAGGTCGCAAAGTGTGCGAAAATTTCATCAATATCGGAACAAAACTATAGATTTGTATGCAATAGAAACACAGGGTCACATTGAAAGACGCACTTTGTTGTTCTCAAATTTTCCACTTTTATTTCATACAACACTTGGTCTACGAAAAAAAGAAAGAAGGATCTGTGAAATCGGTCGAGCTGTTTTCAAGTTATGGCGTGACCCAGGCAATTAGGGATCCATTTTTATGTTGCTAGGTAGCCCATGCACCGTATGAAACCTTAGGGAATGAAGCTATAGATTTCGTCAGTATGTATAAAAAGTATCATCCGCCATGCACCTTAATTCTGTCCTATCGCAAAATACTTTCTTAGTCGATGTCTTCTACCTAAAAACTACATTCCTGCCACATTTCAGCTTCATAGGTGCAGTAGTTTTAGAGGTTTCGTGTTTAGTCAGTGAGTGAGTGAGTGAATGTCCTTCCCTTTTTATACAGATATATAGATTAGTGTCTTGTACGTATATCCTTATATTACATATATCATTTCTGGCATAAGAGAAAGGAAAATATTACGAATGACGCGAAGTGTACTGTCGTAATAGTCGGCTTTCAAAAAGTTCGTTGTCCACAGTGTACGATTTGCTGTAGTGCGGGGCCTTTCTTTTGTTGCCAGCCTCATTGAAAGCCTCTACTATAACTTTGCGCCAAACTAGCCGGGAAACGTTATCAATTGTTTGTGAAGTACTTAAAAATCAAGCTACCAGAACAGAGTTAGTGCAGTATTTAATTAACGAAAGCTATTTAAGAACAGACTTGTTCGATTGAATCTCATTTATAGTTTGAGTTGTCGTACCGTATAGTTAATTACTGATCGTATGTGTTGTTGATTTTCACGTACGCAAACTAACAATGTTCCAAACCGAAACGTAAAAAAATCGAACTGGCATCTTTAACGACCAATTTTAGATTTTCCTGTAGTTTTGTGATTTTTTGCAAATATTTCAGACAAAAATAATAAAAATGTAAATAACAAAAAAATTATGGTCGGCATGATTACAACTCTACCAGACTAAGACTCTACTATTGTAATAATATCTCTGCAGTGAACTCGTAATATTCTCTTTGAACGTATTTTAACACGCAGCTAAAATTATTTGAAATTTTAAAAAAATGTTCAAATGTTTGTGAAGCTTATGGGACTTAACTACGGGTTCATCAGTCCCTAAACTTACAAACTACTTATGAACTAACTACTACTAAGGACGGCACAAATATCCATGCCGGAGGGGGGGATTCGAACCCCCGACCGTAGTGGCCGTGCAGACCGTGACTGGAGCGCCTCAGTCCCCTCGGCCACCGCGGCCAGCATTTAAAATTTAAATTTAGCTTTGACAAACACACTTCTTTTGAACTTTTACTTCTTTAAACTGTTATTTTAATATCCGTCTCATATTTTCATTATCTTTTTCCGTTAAAATATTATTCTTTGGCGTGGTAGTCTGTCCTCTTTATCAAGTTTTATTTGCCTCTACTTGTTTAAATGAAATCAGTATCAAACAGCCGTTATTTTTGTAAATATCTCTGGAGCGGCGCGAGTCACGGAAATAACATTTGCAGAATTTTCTCCTCCACAAATACGTTTATTCAATTTGCGTCTCATATGATCGTTTAAGGCGTTATTTGCAATTAAATTTCCTCCTGTCAAAACGCCATCACAAACGGCGCACTTTTAGCGTTACAAAACTTTTCTTCCCGAAATATTTGAAAATTGGAGGTTCTGGTTGCTGGCGGATCTCAATTACGTTCCTAAAGTTTGGTGCCAATAGGTTAAAGGGCGCGACCTAAAAAGTGGGAAGTCGTTACAGACACACAGACGGCGTCAAATCAGCGTAATTTTATTTGTTTATTTTTTTATTTTTATTTATTTATTTATTTATTTATTTTTGTTAAGCTTATGGGACTTAACTACGGGGTTATCAGTCCCTAAACTTACAAACTACTTATCAACTAGCTTATTCGAAGGACGGCACAAATATCCATGCCCGAGGGGGGATTCGAACCCCTGACCGTAGTGGCCGTGCAGATCGTGACTGAAGCGCCTCAGTCCCCTCGGCCACCGCGGCCGGCTTTTTTGCAAGTATCCGTGAAGCGATGCGAGATACGAAGGCGACAAACAAGAGAAAATTGGTGGGAATTTCCTCCTCTACAAATTCATTTATTTAATTTTTGTGTAAGATGAACGGTTAAGCAATTATTTTCATTTAAAGAATTTTGTGTGAAGGTCAAACACAACTTAAAATATTAATATACAATAAAGACACTTTCAGACAGTTAAAATTAAGTGTTAAAATTGTAATTGTCTGAATGAAAGTCCTTGGTCCACTTGAATTGGCTTTTTTTTCTCACTCTGATTCATGGACACCTGCACTACCGGTTTCACAACTTAAAGTTGCATCTTTTTTAAAAGTTTTCCATATAATTTTTGTGGTGATATCGGGGATTAATGTTGAGGTCCCGCCGCAAGCACCATCCCTCTTTTCGTCAAACATAAAAACAGTCTACCGTTCGGTTCGTGTCATTTTAGATAAAAGTATTGAAAAGGTTGCAATCCGTTTGGTAATAATTTCTTGGCCTGTCTGGCAAAAATGACAAAAATAATATGGAAAACCTTTAAAAATCACCTGAATATGCAACCTTAATTTGTGAAACCGGTGGTGCGGGTCTCCACGACTCAAAAAACAGTTCAAGTGGACCAAGGGCATTCATTCAGAAAAATTATAATTTTAATACCTAATTTTAACTGTGTGAAAGTGTCTTAGTTATGTATATTTTCATTTACATTTCGAACTGTCAAAAGGCGATTGCAAAGGCTCACTTCTAGTGTTACTACTGTAAACTAAAGCGGCCCAAAATGTACCAGGGTTATATTGAAATGACCAGAAGGAGGTTTGTCGATGCCTGTCATTGAAGTTGACTAGGAGCGGCAAGAAACCGGAGGGTACGCTTTACCCTGAATACGCAGTCCGTTACTGGGACCAACCTGTCTTGGAATTTTCATGGGGACGCCGTTCGGCAGCAAGTTTGTCACTAAAGCTCGTATTTCTCATGGCCTGTTGCAGGCAGTAATAAAATTCCTCGTATGACGATAAACGTCACAATACGACGTTGCCGACACGACCGGTTTTATAACGCTCACGCATCGAAAATACCTGGTTACAACGCTAACACATACAGTCACGACACTACCGCAGTATTTTGTTATATACTGCGACAGCAGCGCTTCAAGCGGCCGGCAAGCTACATTTCTGAATATGATACTAGATGGGTGCGAATAGTATCTTTTATATTGATTTTAACGTGCTTTTTATATTAAGGGACGTATGTGGGGTCATGAAGATAGGTAATAAGTTAAAACTAGCGCCACAATTGTTTTTCTTAGGTTTTCAAGGATATCTGACAAGGTACGAAACGGTACATTACAGGACGTTTTATTTTTAATTATGCAATTATCTAGTAACCTACAGGCTTTTACTGAAGAATTTAATTTTTATTAAAAATAAAAAACGGCCAGGAAACACCAGAAAACTTGTCCTTTGGCAGAAAGACGCCGCTTTTCTACTGAACAACGTTATGTAGCTTCACTGCAATTCGAGTCGAATCAGTGAGTGCTGAAAGTAGGAAACATATACAGTATGCAATACTTATATTATCTAACGTACCAAATCAGACACCAAAGCTGTAGCTGAAGGAAAAACGTCACAGACGTGGCAATGAAACGACAAAAGCAATCAAACTGTTTTTCAACGAAGAAGACACCAATTCCAAAATTGTTGCCTCAGCTGAACCACAAACGGCAAGAATGTCCAAAAAAAATGGCTTTTTAAGCTAAGTAATTACACGTAAAAGAATATGCGCGTGTAAGAAAGACGAGTGAAGTGTAAAAATCTGCGAATCATTAGACTCCACACCGAATTGATACGCGTCAAACAACTGCCCGTCATAGTAAGAAGAAATTGCTGTTTCTCTTGAGTTTTTATTGTACTTACCTTCTGCGGAATAAGCTGCAAATATACACAAATTCAGAGCTATTTGCTCCTGACTGTATGAGTGAAATTCGGCTTCCTTTACCTTAACCCATTGGCATACAAGTTTTTTATTAGCATTTTCACACAGCCGTAGATTTATTTTTGACACCTTTTGATGGTTGTTATAGCACCACACTAAACACTATTTTACAGTGATTATTCTATGAGATACATTCAGACATAGTTTAACTGAGTATGATAGTCCTTAAACATTTGTCCACATGAAGACAAACTTTGCATTTGCCACACTGACAGTACGATTCTTCGCGCTGACCTCTGTCGTAACACACCTCGCATCTTTTGATAGGAGTTGCTTTTTTGTCTGTCTGAGAATTTTTGTGGGGAAATGGCCCCAAATTCTTCCTCTCAGTCGTAGGATCAGCCATCATGCACACTACTGACGAGATGAAAAGAAAGCCAAATTTACGTTGTAATAAATGCCCGTTCTCGAGAATTAGTGGCCTGTTGCAACACATACAGCTTCTTCCATCTATTGACAATACGTGCAAAGTAAAATCGGAGCGACCGGTAATGCAGAGTCCTACTACACTGCGGAGTTACGAGTCGTTTTCTTATTGTTATTTTAACAATTTTACAATTCAGTAGGCTGGTAGCAGCTTATTCGCTGCTCTTCAGCCGAGCCACTTTTAAAACATGGACATGATGCATTAAAAAAGAAAAATATTGCTAGACGCGTGAAAGTTCTTTTGAGCACGTCGTTTGGTGATGATCGTGTGCTCAGCCGCCACTTTCGTCATGCTTGGCCTCCCAGGTCCCCAACCTCAGTCTGTGCGATTATTGACTTTGGGGTCAACTGAAGTCGCAAGTGTATTGTGATCGACCGACATCTCTAGGGATGCTGAAACACAACTTCCGACGTCAATGCCTCACGATAACCATTCTAATAAAATCCCATGTCATTCCAAGCATGCGGAGGGGGAGGGAGGGGTTGGGGAAGAAGTGTAGGGACTCCGGATAGGGAAAGGGAAGGAGATAGCCAAGCGTCGGGGAGGGGGGGGGAGAAAGAGAGAGGAGGGGGAGAGCGGACGTTGCATCCATGGGTTGGAATAAGCGTTGGTTTGGTGGGAGGGATGGATTTGGGCATGGGGGCAGCATCCGGTAGGGGAAGGTGGCGGAAGTTACCCTGGGAGAGGATGTGCAGGATGTTTAGGTGAAAGGGGGAGGGATGCAGTGGTAAAGGTGTGGCAGGGGCCTCGGGTTGGTATGGATCAGGTAGACCAGAGGGTTACCGGAATCTATTTTTCGGGTCATGTAGAGGATCTGGATGTGTTCTAGGTACAGCAGGAGAGGAGGGAACGGGATTAGGTCGTAAGGGATCCACGTGGGGGGAGGGGAGCCGAATACGGTAGTGGAGGTGGAGGGCGTGGCCTTCTAGGATTTGGAGGGTTTATAAGAGGTAGGTGGAGCAGAGGACGGGACGGAGAGATCAGTAGGTATACAGGATGGTGGAGGGCTTGTGTATCCACGTCCCGCTGGAGAGGAATTTGAGGAGGTTGAGGGGGGGGGGGATAATGCTTTCTGCCGGATGGTGTGGAGGTGACGGATCCAGGAGAGGGATCGATCCAGGGTGAGGCCAAGGTATTTTAGGGTGTTCGAGTCGTTTTTGTCCCCTTCATTTATGTTTTAAGGCCACCTTTGGTGGTAGGCTGGCAGCTGCATTAGAGCTGCTCTTCAGTCAATCGGTTTTACAGATTTTTCAATTCACACAAAAAACTTCGGAATAATGGTGATAAAAATCGAAGAAGTAATAACTTTACAGGAGATTAAAAACTGGAGACAATACAAAAAAATAAAAATTTTAAAATACACATTGAGAAAATAGCTACAGTGGTTAAAACACACTCTCAGAGGTTAAAACAAAGTCACTGGAGGATGGAAGACGATGGCGAAAGCACACATTTAAAAGCATATGTCAACGCAATATTCTGCCTACTCGATGGTTGCTGACGTTTTAAAACTTGAAACACGGAACAACGATCACTAGCAGTGACACTACAACACTGATGGTTGAGCACAGGTAACCCGCAGGGGTTGAGTGATGGAGGGAGGGGAGGTGCGGAGAGAAGGGATGGGAGGAGAACGGGTGGGGGAGATAGGGGAGGAAGGTGCAAGGACTCCGAGGGATAGGGGGGGAGGGGGAAGCCAAATGTGGGAGGCAGTGGGATGGGAAGGGAAAGGAGAGGGTAGATTTCGGGATGGGGGGCGTCATCCAGGAGGGGGAGGTGACGGAAGTTACCCTTGGAGGGGATGTGAAGAGAGTAGAAAATATGTTCAAATGTTTGTTAAGCTTATGGGACTTAACTACGGGGTCATCAGTCCCTAAACTTACAAACTACTTATCAACTACCTTATACTAAGGACGGCACAAATATCCATGCCCGAGGGGGGATTCGAATCCCCGACCGTAGTGGCCGTGCAGACAGTGACTGGAGCGCCTCAGTCCCCTCCGCCACCGCGGCCGGCGAAGAGAGTAGAGATGAAGGGATGGAGGGATAACAAGGTTATGGCGTGACAGAGGCACGGTATACAACAAGAGACAGGATACAAGTGGGTGCAGGGAATCGAGCTTGCGAGATACATATCTAAGGCGGAGGTGTTCGAGGAACTTGATAAGGTGTGGGAGAGGAATAAGGTCATAAAGGATTCGCATGGGGGAAGGGAGGCGGTTGCAGTAAGGGAGGTGGAAGGCGTGGTGTTCAAAGACCTGGAGGGACTGGTAGTGGGCAGGGGGAGCGGAAACCTAAGCAGGGTGGAAACAGCAGAGGATAGATGGAACAGTAGGTAGATGGTGGAGGAGTTGAGGCCCCATTTCCGGCCGAATTCGAGTCGCCTCTACGGTGACGGAAATATGCGGCGTTGTACGTTAATGCACATGAGTACAGTGATGGATACATTCGTCAAAGTACGCCAATGAGTAAATTCCCTGATTAAGTATGTCTCTTGATATCTTACCAATGCTTGGTAGGAAAAATTTACCGAAACTATTCGATTAATTACTTAGAAAAGTTATTATAAAGAATCGATACCGTTACGGCGGTTTGCCACCGCTAGGAGTGGTAGTGGCGTTGCAACAGTCAGTTGGTAAGAACTTTGGCAGCAATGAGAGTCATGACTTATTTTTTATTTTTATTTAACCTTCTACAATACAGCCCAATATCTAAGATTTACAAAGGGTCCTATTATGCTAATTGAAGAAACATAGCTGTATACAATTCAATTTTGTTTCATTATGTATCCCACTTACTTTTACTTACATTTACTTATAAAGATTAGCAAAGTTAAACTAGTACTGCAGCGTTACAGGTGTGCCAGTGGTTACAATGCTGGTGGTGATTGTGGCCAGCTCACCGAGCTAATCGAGATGAGCATCAGGGTGGCACCGGTCCGCCCACACTGATTGCTGTCGCCACTGTATGTGTTAGCCTGTGACTGCAGTGTTCCGAGCACCGTGAGCGCAGAGCGGATTTCTCTCCAGACGGAGCGGCAACACGGTGGACCTCGCGAAATCAATTTGGTGGGAGGGGGGCGGGGGAGGCGACGATTTACCGGCCAGACCGACAGCGCGTTAATTACGAGCAGATCAGGCGCTGGGGAGGGGGGAGGGGTTGATTAATGGCGGGGCAGTGCGTGGGCGGCGGCTAAGTGGCGAGGCCGGGGCCGGAGCCGGGGCGTGGTGCGGCGAGGCATCCATCTTATCTGCGGGGGCCTCCTCGTCAGCGAGAGACGGGGCACCGCTCGTCAGCGTTTTTGCACAGCTAATGCCTGCGGAGGGGCGGGGCTAGAGCGAAACCTGTCTGCCCTCCGTCAAAGGCTGTTTATACCGGGGGATGCAATGTAGAGGGAGACAGGGCAGTTAGGGGTTTCTTGGAAACGTCGGGATAAAATCATGACAAGTACCACATTAATTATCAGTAATTGTGAAGTAGTCATACAGGAGGCGAGGCGGGCGACATAACTAAATAATCGGAAAAAATTTTACAATCCGTGTTGAGATGTTGCCAGTGCTCGTAGCAGACCAACAGTAGCACAGACGATAACAGCCAATCAGATATCACTTTAACAGCTGTCTTCCCTTCACAGTACATAATATTGATTCTAAAACGAATTTTTATATAGTGTTTCACTAAGGATGTTTGCCTCTGTAACTTATAAAATGCCGGCCGCGGTGGCCGAGGAGACTGAGGCGCTCCAGTCACGGTCTGCACGGACACTACGGTCGGGGGTTCGAATCCCCCCTCGGGCATGGATATTTGTGCCGTCTTTAGTATAAGGTAGTTGATAAATAGTTTGTAAGTTTAGGGATTGATGACCCCGTAGTTAGGTCCCATAAGCTTAACAAACAAACATTTTAAAATGTTGTTTTTAAACTTATAAAATAATAGGTGACAGGAAATTTTAATGTGGTAGGTTAACACAAGAAATGTTACACTTTCAGCGGAGCTATGAACTTGGTTTAATATATCATTTTCCAAAGAGTTACACCACAAAGATATGATTTTTTAAATGGAACAATATTTTTTTCTATCGTGCATTTGATTCGTTTAAACCAGCTGCGTCCAAATCAATTTAAACTACATTCCTATCACTGTTAGTTTGGGATCTACAACACTTCAAAGTTCCGGGGGCGGAGGCTGCGATAGCGTACCTGACTGGCCGAGTGGCTATCCCCTGGGGCACGGCCCACTGTATCATGACCACCAGCCAGTCAGCTAGCTGCCGTAGCCTGCGCCCCCTAAACTTTGAAGGGTTGTAGCTCCCAAACTAACAGTGATAGGAATGTAGTTTAAATTGATTTGGACCGCCGCTGGTTTCAACGAATCCAATGTACGATAGAAAAAACTATTGTTCCATGTAAAACATTATATCTTTGTGCTGTAACTCTTTGGAAAATGATACAATAAACTATGTTCATAGCTCCGCAGAAAGTGTAACATTTCTTGTGTTGTCCTACCGCATTAAAATTTCCCGTCACCTATTATTTTATAAGTTACAGAGGCAAACACACTTAGTGAAACACCCTGTATATATAGGGTGAGTCACCTAACATTACTGCTGGATACATTTCGTAAACCACATCAAATACTGACGAACCGATTCCACACACCGAACGTGAGGAGAGGGGCTAGTGTAATTGGTTAATACAAACCATAAAAAATGCAAGGAAATATGTTTTTTAACATAAACCTATCTTTTTTTAAATGGAACCTCGTTAGTTTTGTTAGCACATCTGAATATATAAACAAATACGTAATCAGTGCCGTTTGTTGCATTGTAAAATGTTAATTACATCCGGAGATTTTGTAACTTAAAGTTGACTCTTGAAACCTCCGACGTTGAGTTGCGTGTTGTAACAAACACGGCCCACGGTCAGCGAGCAGCATCTGCAGGGACATGTTTACGATGACGACCGTGTTTACGAGTGTGGCTGTAGTGCACTGTTGTGGTTTGGTCTAGCTATCGCAGTTTCCGCATGTAGCGCTTGCTGCTATTGTTATTTTGCATTCGTCTTTACACACAGACTTAGTACACTGTGTTACCAGACGTCTGTGAAGGTGTAGTATTGTAGGAACTGTGACCGTGGTGTATTTGAACTCTGAAAAGGCGGAGGTGATACTCATCTATGCCGAGTGTCGACAAAATGCAGCTGAAGCTTGCAGGGTGTATGCAGAACGGTATTCGGACAGAGAGCATCCAACGTGCCGCACATTTCAAAACATCTACCGCCAACTGTATTCAACAGGTATGGTCGTAGCACGCAAACGGGTCTGTAACAGGCCCGTCACAGGAGAAGCGGGTGCAGTTGGTGTGTTAGCTGCTGTTGCCGTGAACCCACATAGCAGTACACGGGACATTACGAGAGCCGGTGGACTGTGTCAAAGTAGTGTCATGCGCATACTGCATCGCCACGCTTTCACCCGTTTCATGTGTCGCTACATCAGCAATTACATGGTGATGACTTTAATCATCGAGTGCAATTCTGTCAGTGGGCATTAACAGAGAATGCGTTGCCGTTCTACCTGTTTACCGATGAAGCGGGTTTCACAAACTACGGGGCAGTGAATCTACGGAACATGCATTACTGGTTCGTGGTCTTCATTAGGAAAAGAAACACATACATTCACGCAATCACTCAGACATACAACTATCATGTCCGGCCACTCGAGCAACACAAGCTAGTCTGTGAGCGAGGTGGGGAGTGGTGGGGGAAGGATGCTGGGTAAAGGTGGGTAAGGAAAGTTCCGAATTGTATGATGGATTTTAAAGGCGGGGATTTGAATTGCGGCAATGAATACAGTTACAAACCTAGCCGCCCGCCTCTGGTCTGCCTCTATAACCTCCTTTAAACAGATCTTGTGGGGATCCCAACACTTGAGCAATACCCAAAACGGGGTCGTAAAAGCGTTTTATATGCGGCCTCTTTTATAGACGAATCACACCTTCCCAAAATTCTCCCAATAAAGCGAAGTCGAATATTCGCCTTCCCCGCGACTGTCCTTGTACGTTTATCCCATTTCATACCACGGTGCGGCGTTACGCCTTGGTATTTAATTCACGCGTCCCTGTCAAGCAGGACACTACTAATGCTGTATTCCAACACCAGGGAATTGTTTATCGTACTCATCTGCATCACCTTACATTTTTCCACATTTAGCGCTAGTTGCCATTCCTCATACCACCTAGTAATTTGGTCCATGTCAGTCTGTACCTTACTACAATGACGGGACTCTGTTGTACACCATAACATCATCAGCAAACAGCCGCAGGTTCCAACTCATTTATATTCATAGAAAATAATAGCGGTCCTATCACACTTCCCTCGAGCACTCCTTATGTTACACTAGTCTCGTCATCGAGGACAATGTACTGGGTTCTATTACTTAAGTAATCTTCAAGCCATTCACATATTTGGGTACCTATTCCATATGCTCGTACCTTCGTCAGCAATCTACACTGCGGTATCGTATCAAATGCGTTTCTAAAATCGAGAAATATGCAGCCGCCTATTGCCCATCATCCATAGGTCGGAAGGTGTCATGAGAAATATGACGTTTGTGATATTTTTTAGGATTTTTGCATACGCAATATTTGATTTTTATTGGAATATTAAAGTATTTATGAGCTCGGGTATGTATATTTGGGAAATTATTAGTGTATATATGTTGTTATCATAGTAGGAAATTAGTTTTTTTCGGTCATAAAGAATGTTTAAATGCAAAGTAAAGAAGGAAGTAACGGCGTGGAGGATGTAATAGTCTCTGATATATTCTCCATGTTGGGGTATATAAGCAAAATTCCGAGATTGTTACAAAAAAATCTGCTATTATTTCGGTTAGGAAGTGCGTTTTTGAGAAGTTTAAAGTTTTATTTCAGGTAGTTTGCGGCTGATGAAGATAGAACAATCGAAATCAGATCGCGTGTAGGATCGATACGGAATAGCGTGAACATTGTGGCAAAACACTATAAAACACGGACAGATTTGAATCAGATAATTTATGGAATTAGCGATGAGAACTTTAATTTAGATTTTCAAGGATGATTAGGCATCATTTCATCTGAAGAGACAACTGTTAAAATATACGGAAGTGAACTTTGACTTATCGGTACAAACATTATTTCGCGAGTGTATCTTTGGTGCGAACATTATCCGAACATTTAAAATACGGAAATCTTGTTACGGGAATGTATTATTGCGCAGTATTATTAATTTTGAATATGTAGAATAGAAAATAACAGTACATCCCGTCAAATGATAGAATTTAAACCGGACCGGACCGAGAAATGTGTTAATAAGTGTACTAAGGCTACTAAATGAATGTATCACCAGGCAAAGATAAGCAATACCTCTGACTAAATAATACAAACGAAATACGGACTAAAATTTTCTTGAATCAAGGCATGAAATTCAGAAAACGGAGAATTCTGATGAACTTTAATTCAGCGAAGAATCGTCTTGCCTCGTCCATCGAGTGTTAAGACCCAAATCCTTGAAACCTATAACTACATGGCTGGGCTTAAATGCAGTGGAAAGGAAGGGAGGAGGGTCATAGAGAGAAGGCCAAGCTGGATTTCGTACGATCGATGGAACCTAAAACCGCGCTGATGCATGGTCAGAAGCATTATCGTCTCAAGGAAATCTATATCTAGAAATGTGAATGTCTGTTCGGTGTACGTTTATCACGTCTGAACCACAAGACACAAAGAGCTAAAAATTTGTACAGTTACTAATGTCTACCCGGGGAAGGCTTTAGGGACGGTTTTATACCGATCCGATATATATATATATATATATATATATATATATATATATATATATATATATATATATTAATGTGAATGTCTGTTCAGTGTATGTTTATCACGTCCGAACGACAAGACACAGAGACTTAAATATTTGTACAGTTACTAATTTATACCTGAGGAACGTTTTAGGTACGGTTTTATAGCGATGTGATAGATATTTACTAATTTGAAAAATATAACGCGAAATACGGAACAATAATTACTCTTGGAAAATTAATTTACTCTTTGAAAATGGTTTTATTGGTTGCATTGTTGATTGAAGGTTGATAATGATTAAAGGGTGGAGTATATTGAGATGGAAAGTTATCGGCGTATATAAAATTCTATGTGTGTGTTAATATTTCGCTCTGCAGCGAAAAATACATTACGCAAAGGGTCTGCGTGTAATTGCTGTCCGAAGTCTCCCATTGTACACGACAGCAGTTCCATGCCGTTAACTATAAGGGGGTGGAAGATATGGTGCTTGAAAGTCGTTAAATTATAAAAAAATTCGGACTGAAGGTCAGCGATGATGTTTGCGACTCTATAGCAAGGAGGTTACATACAGCGAAACGTGATGCCACAGGCCATATTTTTTATCTATGCGCGCTACAATGTCTTGAGCTCTTTCTCTGTAAGGATAAGCATACGAATAAGGAAATATAAGAGTAAATAAATAGCACACTACTGAAAGATAGCTTATCTATTATAATCAACCAACATGCGAGCGGAGCCGCGGATTTAAGTTAGTTCACTATAATAGAATTCTAAAGCCAGAGTGGATGCGACACCGTACTGACCTGGCCACCTCCAATGACCATACTGTCGACTAGACGTCGAACACGGCCGGCCGCGGTGGCCGAGGTGACTGAGGCGCTCCAGTCACGGTCAGCACGGCCACTACGGTCGGGGGTTCGAATCCCCCCTCGGGCATGGATATTTGTGCCGTCCTAGTTTGTAAGTAGTTCATAAGTAGTTTGTAAGTTTAGGGACTGATGACCCCGTAGTTAAGTCCCATAAGCTTAACAAACATTTGAACATTTTTTTGAACGTCGAACACTAGTGTTCCTTCCTTCCTTCTGACCTGGCACCGACGTTTCAGCTATAACCGCCAACGACCTCGTTTCTTTCGTCACTTATTGTAATGAGATCAGTAAATTCACGTGGCCTTTCGTCATATGTAGTACTGCCAACTTTCTGGGTACACCCCTTTCTTCGTGAGGCAGTGAACCTCCCCTTTAAGGAAGCACGGAAATTTCGCTTCGCGGAACGCGCTCTGAGGGCTAGAAGGGCACAAAAGTTTTCATTCCGCTAAAGCGGCCGTCTTCACTTAGCGGCAGCCTATTGGGCGCTCTGCGTCAAAGGAGCAGGCAGACGGGACGAGATTGAAAATTATGCGGCGGCGAGGTCGGTAACGGGCGCTCTCGAGCCTTTCTGCCGGGACGGCGCGGCGTCTTCACGACTCCCTGGTGGCTGGCCGGGGTCATTAGCCGTCGTCGAGGGCCTCCCCAGTTGCAAGAGCATTCTGCGCGCCTCTGCCGGCGGACTGCGGCTGGCGTTTCCGCTGAAAGGACGGCCGCCGTAATTGGGGAGCAAATCGACAATAATGCCCCAGTCAGCAGCTCACGTAGCCTGCTGGGGCTAGCTAGTTCTTGCAATGGAGGAAACAATTTGAAAAAAAAGTAACGATATTTTGCCCTCTAAGAATTTTTGCATGACTTTATATGAAGTCCAGAGAGCCACAACAACCTCCTCGTCTATTTGCTCCATTGCGACTGAGCACAGCCGACACACAGTATGCTATGTGGGAATGGAACATATTTTTGAAAATCAATTTTTTTATGTCCTTTATTTTACCCCCTTATTGGTTGAATTTCAAAAAATACCGAAACACGGGTCTTTTAACTTCGAACCCTGAATTAGAATCCGAAATTTTGTAGTTCTAGCTTCAACATTGCCTAAATAGCAACGTATTTAAAAAAAAAAAAAAAAAAAAAAAAAACGTTTCATCCCCTATTTCACCCCCTTACGGACGGAATATCGAGAAATCGCTTCTTAAATGACGCCTACAGAGTAAGATCAACAGCCTCTACAAATTTCAAGTCATACCGAATGCTGTACTTTTACTGCATAAACAGCGGAAAAGAACTAAGCGAGAAACTTTTTTCCGTTCATTAGTTTGCTGTGGTTGTCTGCCAGAAAAAGTTTAATAAAGGTTTGAAATTATGTTTAAAGTTTGTTACGAGTCGCTAAGTACTCTCATTCTCATACAGCGTATTTATAAAGTATCGCCGCATTATGTGGCAGGTTTTTGCGATTCCTATTGTTTATGACGTCATATATTCTGAGCCATATGTCGCATGTCATTCTCAACCATGCAGCAATTATTACCTCACGGTAAGGAATATGTGTACCAAATTTGGTTGAAATCGGTGCAGTGGTATAGTAGAAAATGAGCAGCATTGTCGCTAAATGCAGCAGTTATTCACGCATCTCATTGTTTATGACGTCATATCTCGTGAACTATATATCGTACGTGATTCTTACACCTACGGCGACCATCCTCATGGATTGAAGATTACGTGTACAAAATTTCATAGAGATTGGAACAGAACTGTAGATTTGTATGAAATTTTTGTAATTCTGGTTTCAAAATAGTCTTAGTAGCAACGTATTTTCACAAAATGTATCATCCCCTATTTCACCCCCTGAATGATTAATTTTCTGAAAATACCGAAACAAGTATCTTTTTAATCTGACCAAGAAAACACATAACAATTTATGTGGTTCTAGCTTTAAAATCGCCTTAATAGCAAAAGATTTCTGAAAAACATCTCCTCTCCAATTTTACTCCCATGATGATTGAATTTCCAAAAATACCGCAACATCTATTTTTTAAATTCTAACGAACACTACAAATACCAATTTTTGCAGCTCTAGCTTCAAAATTGTCTTGACAGCAATGTGTTTTCGAAAATAATTTTTGATCCCCTATTTTACCACCTTAGTTGTTGAATTTCCAAAAATACCGAAACTCATATCTTTTTAATCCTGATCAAGAGTCCATATCCTAAGTTTCGTAGTTATAGCTTGAAATTTGAGTTAACAGCAAGATATTTTTTAAAATCAATTTTTGCATCCCGTATTTCACACCCTTATTGGTCGAATTTCCAAAAATACCGAAACTCGTGTCTTTTAAATTCGAATCGCGAATCCAAATCCGAAAATTTGTAGTTCTTACTTCAAAATTGCGTAAATAGCAACAGATTTACGAAAAACATCCCCTGTCCAATTTAATCCCCTTTATGGTTGAATTTCTAAAAATAGCGTAACACGGATTTTCTAAATTCTAACCAACAATAGAAATATCAAACTTCCTGGCAGATTAAAATTGTGTACCGGAACCGGGACTCGAACATGGGACCTTTGCCTTTCGCGGGCAAGCGCTCTACCGACTGAGCTATCCCGACACTACTCACAATGCCGCTGCAGAGTGAAAATTTCATTCTGGAAACATCCCTTAGGCTGTGGCTAAGCCATGTCTCCACCATATCCTTTTTTCCAGGAATGCTAGTCTTTCACGTTAAACAGGAGAGCTTCTGTGAAGTTTGGAAAGTAGGAGGCGAGGTACTGGCAAAATTGAAGTTGTGGGGCGGCATCGTGAGTCGTGTCGGGGTAGTTCAGTGGTAGAGCGCTTGCCCGCAAAGGTCCCAGGTTCGAGTCCCGGTTCCGGCACACAATTTTAAACTGCCAGGAAGTTTCATATCAGCGCACACTCCGCTGCAGAGTGAAACTTTCATTCCGGAATACAAATAGCAATTTTCGCACCTCTACCTTCAAAATTGAATAGCAACGTGTTTTCAAAAAGAATTTTGTATCCCCTATTTTACCCTCTTACTTGTTGAATTTCCAAAAATACTGAAACTCGTGCTCTTTTAATCTTGACCAAGATTCCATATCCGAAGTTTCGTAGTTGTAGCTTAAAATTTGAGTTAACAACGACAAATTTTTGAAAATCAATTTTCTGCGCCGCTATTTTACTCCCTTATTGGTTGAATTTCCAAAAAATGCCGAAACACGTGTCTTTTTAATTCGAACCGTGAATTAAAATTCGAAATTATGTAGTTCTAACTTCAAAATTGCCTAAATATCAACAACCTACTTTAAAAAAAAAAAAAAAAAAAAAAAAAAAAAAAAAAAAAAAAAACACCCTCTACAAATTTCAAGTTTCTATCTTCAGTGGTTTGCGCTGGGCGAGGATGAGTCAGTCAGTCAGTCGGTCGGTCGGGAGGTTTTCTTTTATATGTAGAGATAACTACAGATATTGGGTAGCGCATAGCCGCTACGTTACAGGTTGTGGGAGCGCTCTTCCGAACTAACTCGTTCGCGAACTACACAAGGCTATTGTTTTTACTATTCCTACTGAAACATGCAGCAAATGGATATTAGCGCAGGTGTGGTATTGGTAGCTGGCCGCGAGAGACTGATGGAAAAAAAGTGTTGAAATTCGTGCCTGCCGCAGAAGTGGCGGGCAGCGCGTGGGTGAGTGTTCTGTGGAGCTTGGCTGTACCGCAGCGGCGGCGTAATGCCGGTGACGGCGGGAATTGTGTTGGCGGACGTTCTAATTGCCTGCTGGCCCGGCAGGGGGCGTGGCTCATCGCCGCCGTGTCGTCGTGTTACGCGGCCCAGCGCAGTAACGCGGCCAGCAGGCATCGCAGTGACAGGTGTCAGCGCACTGCAGTCACATGCAGGAGCGCAGCTGTTCACATACCCATCCGGACTTCCAGGCTTAATTAAGCTGTCCCTACAACTGACGAATATTCCACCGTCTACTAGTTTCACGAGTTCTGACATCAGACCGTAGCGAATAGCTATGGCAGCTAAACACTCGTCAACAAATTAGGGTATCAGGTGAAATAACAAACACAATATACACAGGTTGACGTGTCCGCCTCCGTAGTCTAGTGGACAGCATGCTAGATTACAGCATGCTAGCTGGTTCGATTCCCGGTCGGGTTGGAGATTTTCTCCACTCAGGTGTTGGATGTTATGTCGACTTAATCATCATTCCATCATCATCGACGCGCAAGTCGCCCCAGTGGCGTCACCTGAAGACTTTCACCAGTCAGGCCGAACACGATCCCAGCTGGCATCTAAAGGCCACACGAAATCATCATCACCATAAATTAACGTATTCTATTCGAATATTCGTTACAATTGTAATTTGTATATGATACAGTACAGTCGCCGAGTAGACGTCCTCCAGTACACACCCGTCCAGTGACAGCAAAGTCTCATTTGTAAGTGTAACCGGCTTCTCTCTAGAAGCTACATATTTTGACTTTTCATTGCGCTTTCCCTTCAGTTCATTAAAGTTAATGTGTGCTCTCGTTTTTATTTGATTCATATTCACGTAAAATATCTGGTTAGTGCATTATTCCGCCGTGTGAATAGCGTCGCGACAGTCGTCTGACTTTATTTTCTGATTAGAAGCGACATATAGTATTTTGATTTTCTCCTGCGCGTTATCGTCTCAATTTGTAAATTTATACTGTGCTCTCGTGCATATTGGATTCAAATCCGCGTTTTAACAACGAACAGTGTAGTCTTCCTTTGACCGCATCGCGACTGTAGATTTGTTTTTGTCGACACTGTAATCATGAATAGGTACTGTGACTGCTGTGTGCGGATGCAGTCTGAGCTGGTGACACTTCGCTCCCAGCTTCAAGCTGTGTTAACCTCGGTTGCACAGTTGGAAGCTGCGATCGAGGGGCGTCGTTGTTGGCCGGCAGTGGGGACCGAACGGACTCCCGTCGTCTCCACCGATCGGCCTGCGGCAGTGACATGCCCTTCTACTGCTAGCAGTGAGGCAGACTCCCCACCTGTGATTGCGTGGGAGGTCGCTCCAGTGTGTAGCAGGCGGCGCAAGACAATCCGGGGGACCGATCGTGATGCCTCCCCGGTTCGTCTTGCAAACTGGTTTGAGGCGCTATCTGTTCAGGACAACGTTCCTGAGTCGGATGGTGTCTCTCATCCTGAGGTCACCATCCAGTCTGCGACGTTCGGGCTTTCAAAGAGGGTGGATTTGCTTTAGTTGGGAGCTCCAACGTTAGGCGGGTGATGGAGCCCCTTAGAGAAATGGCTGCCAAGGAGGGGAAGAAGGCGAACGTGCACTCCGTGTGCATACCGGGTGGAGTCATTCCAGATTTGGAACGAGACCTTCCGGATGCCATGAAGGGTACGGGGTGCAGCCAGCTGCAGGTGATGGCTCACGTCGGTACCAATGATGTGTGTCGCTTCGGATCTGAAGAGATCCTCTCAGGTTTTGAGCGGCTATCTGAAGTGGTAAGGACTGCCAGTCTTGCTTGCAAGATGAAAGCAGAGCTCACCATCTGCTTCATAGTTGACAGGACCGACTGTGGACCTCTGGTACAGAGCCGAGTGGAGGGTCTGAATCAGAGGCTCAGACGGTTCTGCGACCGTGTAGGCTGCAGATTCCTTGACTTGCGCCATAGGGTGGTGGGTTTCCGGGTTTCGCTGAATAGGTCAGGAGTCCACTACACGCAGGAAGCGGCTACACGAGTAGCGGGGGTTGTGTGGCGTGCATTGGATGGTTTTTTAGGATAAAGGGCTTCGGGGAAAAACAAAATGGGCAATCTCAAAGGGTGCAGGTGGATCACAGGAGTAATGTAGATCTGGGAACTATAGGTATAACAGTTGTAAATTGTCGTAGCTGTGTCGGGAAAGTACCAGAACTCCAAGCGTTAATAGAAAGCACCGAATCACACATCATTATGGGCAGAGAAAGTTGGCTCAAGCCGGAAATAAGTTCAGATGAAGTATTTAAAAAAGATCTAACTGTGTTCAGAAAGGATAGATTAAACAAAATAGGTGGAGGCGCGTTTGTCGCCGTCAAAAGTAGTATTTCGTGTAGCGAAGTTGAAGTTGATAGTTCCTGCGAGCTATTATGGATAGAGGTTGTACCCGAAAATCGTAAGAAGTTAATAATTGGTTCCTTTTACCGGCCTCCCGACTCTGACGATAGAATAGCAGAAAGGTTCAAAGAAAACCTCAGCCTAATTACAAAAACGTACCCGACTCACACGATAATAGTAGGCGGTGATTTTAATTTACCCTCGATCTGTTGGCGAAATTATATTTTAAAATCAGGAGTTACGCATAAAACATCGTGCGAAATTGTACTTAACGCTTTCTCTGAGAATTACTTCGAATAATTAGTTCATGAGCCAAATAGAATTGTAAATGGATGTGAAAACACACTTGATCTCTTAGCAACAAATAATTCTGAGAACATAACGGGCATCAAAACGGATACAGGTATTAGTGAATACAGACCTGTCGTAGCGAAATTGAATATCGAAAGTCCCAAAGTTACGAAAAATAAACGTAAATTATGCTTGTTCAGGAAAGCAGATAGAAATAAAATACATTGCTTCTTGAAAGACAGCTTCCACTCGTTTCTAACACTAAACGTAGGTGTAGACCAGATGTAGCTCAAATTCTAAGAAGTTGACAGTTTTATAAATTCAAATGTTTGTTTAGCTTATGGGACTTAACTACGGGGTCATCAGTTCCTAAACTTACAAAATACTTATGAACTATCTAACACTAAGGACGGCACAAATATCCATAATCGAGGGGGGGATTCGAGCCCCCGACCGTAGTGGCCGTGCTGACCGTGACTGGAGCGCCACAGTCCCCTCGGCCACCGCGGCCGACACAGTTTTATACCAAATAAATTAATAAAAGGAGGAAGCGATCCCCCTTGGTACACAAAACAGGTCAGGGCACTGTTGCAAAAGCAAAGGAAAAGGCATACTAAATTTAAACGAACACAAAATCCCCAGGATTGGCGGTCGTACTCAAAAGTTCGAAATTTAGCGAGGATTTCAATGCGAGATGCCTACAATACTTATCACAACGAAACTCTTTCCCGAAATTTGACTGAAAACCCTAAGAGATTTTGGTCATGTGTTAAATATACTAGGGGCAAAACACAAACAATACCATCACAACGTGATAATAATGGCGATCCTGCCGATGACAGCGCTACTAACGCAGAGTTATAGCTTTTAGAAACTCATTCACCAAAGAAAACGAAACCAGTATTCCAGATTTCGACTTGCGAACAGGTGCCGTAATGAGGAACGTAGAAGTAGATATCATCGGAGTAGTGCAGCAACTAAAATCACTTAACAAAAACAAGTCTTCTGGTGCGGATTGTATACCCATTAGGTTTCTATCTGATTATGCCGAAGCGATATCCCCTTACTTAACAGCCATATACAACCGCTCTCTCATAGAAGGATCTCTACCAAACGAATGAAAGTTGCACAGGTCACACCTATATTCAAGAAAGGCAATAGGAGTAATCCACTAAACTACTGTCCCATTTCATTGACGTGAATTTGCAGCAGGGTTTTGGAACATATCCTGTATTCAAATATTATGAATTATCTCGAACAGAACGATCTATTGTCCCAAGGTCAACACGGATTTAGAAAATATCGTTCATGCGAAACACAACACAACAGGAAGTGATGGGTGCTATCGACAAGGGTTCGCAAATCGATTCCGTATTTCTTGATTTCCAGAAAGCTTTTGACACCGTACCTCACAAGCGGCTTTTAATAAAATTGCGTGGTTATGGTATATCGCCCCAAATTTGGGATTGGATAGGGGATTTCCTGTCAGAGAGGACACAGTTCGTAGTAATTAATGGTAAGGCATCCTCTAATACAGAGGTGATATTGGGCGTTCACAGGGTAGTGTTATTGGTCCTCTGCTGTTCCTTATTTACTTAAACGATTTAGGGGAAAATCTAAGTAGGTCTCTTTAGGTTGTTTGCAGATGACGCCGTCATTTACCGTCTAGTAAAATCATCTGAAAATCAACTGCAGAACGATATGATTAAGATATCAGTATGGTGTAAAATTTGGCAATTGACTCTAAATAATGAGAAGTGTGAAGTCGTCCACATGAGTACGAAAAGAAATCCGTTAAACTTTGTTTACAAGATAAACGTTATTATCCAGCGTAAACCTGATAAACCGGAGCTCAAACCATTTTTTTTTTCAAGCCTATGAAACATGTTGATGGAAACGTCGCTGAGCCCGATGATGATGTTACAAGACGCCGTATTTTTCCACAATTACAGGGGGAGGTTGAAGATATCTTTGAGTCAAATATTTAACGTATGCGTAAAAATGTGAGACAGACATGGGGATTCGAACAACTGGCTCTTATTGCTGCGCAATGTAGTTGTTACGCCCGGTAACTCATTTGAACCGCCGTTATTTTTTGACACTGCTATTCAATAGTTCTAAATTTCGGTCAGAGCTGCTTGCAATCTTTCCCTGTAACGCTGCAGAGCACGGCATCCTGTGAAGTCACCTCGAAATCGGCGATGCTTTTAATAGAATTGTACCGAGATGTGGGCGGGGAGGGGGAGGGAGAAGACCAGTGTTCAGGTGAGGTGATGTGTGTTGTAAGGTTGTTGTAAGGTTTGGTGTCACGTGGTAACAAATTTCACCAGTGTTCTGCTCAGCTCCACCTTGAACGCCATGATTAGATCGTTAGAAGTCGACGTAACTAGTTTCACCTCTTCTTTGATGTATCTGTGATGGTGTTCAGAATTATGATTCCCGAACTTGAAATCACAGAGTTTTCTGATGGGTGACTAAGGGAAACATTTAGAACACAGGAGTGTTCGTAATCGATATGTAAAAAAAATCTCATGAGGTATAATAATAATAATAATAATAATAATAATAATAATAATAATAATTTCGTGTAACTCAATGGCCTGGTGCAAGTCTATCAACTGGACTCCACTTCGGCGACTTGCATGTGCACCGGAGACATCTGCAACTCGCCGGCCGCGTATGTTTCCCGGAACTCCTTTGTGTAGGCATGGTTGCTGGCCGTTCAGGGGCTATGAAAGGCCGGCAGAACAGACCCCTTTCGTGTGTAGTGTTAACACAGTGCACTGGTCTAGAGCCAGCTAGGGGGCCGTTAGGGATATTATGGTTGAACATACCGTCGACATGGTGTTCATTTGAGGTGGAGGACAACCTTGCATTAATTTTGTTAAGGCCGTGCCTTTTGAAAAGAACCATGGCGTCATTTGGGTGGAGCGATTTAGGATAATCACGAACCTAAATACGGATGGCCAGAGGTAGGGTGAACCACCGTCTTTCTTAATCCGAGTCAAGTTTCTTACCCTTGCGCCATACAGGTCGTTGAGCTTTGGTCATCAGAAGCGTGTGTAATAGTTGCATGACTGTACTTGCGGCAGGATTCTCTGTACAAGCATTTTTGTGACTTAAGGAACGCAAGTTTATCACACAACGCACAATTTATTTTACAAAATAAATGTACACGCTTACTTGAGCGTGGAATGGTCCGCACACAAACTCTTTGTTCTTTAGACATGGACGGGAGCCGAAAGGAAAGGAAAACTACTCGTTCAGAGTCCTATATGTTTGTTCACCCAGGGAGGCCTACACTCGAAGACCAGAGACAGGTCAGGGTCGAAGTTCCAGCGGTCCACAAGCACAGTCCAAATCACAAACACTGATAAGGTGCCGGCCGCGGTGGCCGAGGTGACTGAGGCGCTCCAGTCACGGTCAGCACGGCCACTACGGTCGGGGGTTCGAATCCCCCCTCGGGCATGGATATTTGTGCCGTCCTAGTTCGTAAGTAGTTCATAAGTAGTTTGTAAGTTTAGGGACTGATGACCCCGTAGTTAAGTCCCATAAGCTTTACAAACATTTGAACATTTGAACTGATAAGGTCCAAATGCGTAGCGGTGGTTGGCGGCGAATCCACGCGACCGCGTTCTAGTGGTATACACTAGCTGTATACAAACCCAAACTGCCCGATACAACGGGTGAGCTGGCTTATGTTGTTTCCTCCAGCCATCAGACGGCTGAACGTGAATACGGTCTTCGGTGGTGTCCATATCGCCAACTGGTAAACACAGTGCGAGTTAGTTACGTTCTTGTTATTTTTTACTTTGCTGGCTGGAGAGGATTATCGGCTTTTGTTAAGCGAAGTATGTTATTCTTACAACCTGTGAGAAGGTAGTGTCAGTTGAAACGCCAGCAGAAGACGTATATTTTTTCTAATCTTGAAAGTTATTAATAAAATATAAAGTTGTCAGTTAAATAAATAAAGGCCGGCCGCGGTGGCCGAAGGGACTGAGGCGCTCCAGTCACGGTCTGCACGGCCACTACGGTCGGGGGTTAGAATCCCTCCTCGGACATGGATATTTGTGCCGTCCTAGTTCGTAAGTAGTTCATAAGTAGTTTGTAAGTTTGGGGACTGATGACCCCGTAATTAAGTCCCATAAGCTATACAAACATTTGAACATTTGAATTAAATAAAGGTCGTTATAAAAATTGTTTCAACTGTACCTGAGTGGCTTCTTAAGGATTCGTAAAGCATGCTGTTTTGTGTGTTATGCACTGAATCTGCACTTTAACTAAAACTTCGCTAATCTGACTGAAAACTTTATCAAAGTGATTCAACGTGACTTTGAACAAAAACCCAAATATATAACAAAAACAAATTCTAACCCTGTGGTTTTATTCATTTGGTGTAAGCAATTTAAACTCCGGTAGAAAACAAGCTGACTAATTAATGACTGATGTGCCTGAACAATAATAATTAAATTTTCGGTGTAAGTCATGGATTGCAATTATGTCTCAATTCAACAATTATTACTGTCAGTACTCAGGGAAACAGCATATGTGACACTGCTCTCAAAATTACTGCCATAGCTGCAGCTGCTGCAAAGTCAAAGCTAACTGCAGAAGTCGCAAGTGCGCAATGCTAATCTACTAACTAGACGAATACAAAATTTCTCACCGCGGTGGAGTAGCCGAGCGGTCTAAGGCGCCTGCCTGCGGAGCGTTCGGTTGTTCGCCGTCGGAGGTTCGAGTCCTCCCTGGGGCATGGGTTTGTGTGTTGTCCTTAGGGTAGTTTAAGTAGTTTGTAAGCTACGGACTGATGACCACGCAGTTTGGTCCCATAGATTTACAAACATTTGAACAAAATTTCTCCATCTCTGGAGTTAAAAACAATTAGATTAGTAATAAATGATCAACACGAAACAGTCTGAAGATTTGATTTTAAAATCACTTTATACTTTGTTCATAAGAATGATAGACATGAAACATTAACAATACTGATTGTTTTACATTTATTTACAGAAAGTCTTTATTTCTATCTTGATCAAAAACCAAATAGTAAGTTAAGTAATATAACCAAAAATCAAAATTATCCTCATCATCTTTTCTCCCTACTTTCATACAGAAAAAAAATCATGCTAAACACCTGCGCTACAAATTAGATCATTTAGAAAATGAATATAAAAAGATGAACTTTAACCCTTCATGCTCGATGTGTTACAGAGATGGACAACAACTACGCGGATTGTCTAATAATGAAAATGATTGATTTTTCATATCAGGTCACTTTCATCATCGTTAAATTCTGCTTACCTCATCATCGGTAGAAAAGAATTTATCATTATTATCGCACATAAAGAATACATCTGTTGAAAGCCCACACTGCAATTTTGAAACTTAACTCCATGACTGCCTACACAACACTCTGCCACCGCTCACTCGTCGGTGGCGGTGCAACGAATCCTACTGGCTCAAACGCGGAGCAGCACACAACAAAGAGTGTCCTCGCGGGAGCAGAAGATATCAGCTGCAGCCATTGAACAAGGTAGACCTCAGATGTGACTAACTTCACCTACGTTTCATTACCCCTCAGAATCTCCGGCCGAACGTTCGTACTGGTACTGCTGAAGTAAGTGGTAGTAGTGGGAGGTTTTTCTATTGTATTTAAGTAATGAAGCATCTCTAAATCCCCAGGTCCACTGGTCGCGCTATAGGAATGTGCGAGCCGACCGCGGTGGCCGAGCGGTCTGCGACGCGCCAGTCACAGTCTGCACGGCCGCTAGGGTAGGGGGTTCGAATCAAAAATCAAATCTTCAAATGTTTGTTAAGCTTAAGGGACTTAACTACGGGGTCATCAGTCCCTAAACTTACAAACTACTTATCAACTACTTACAACTAAGGACGGCACAAATATTCATGCCCGAGGGGGGATTCGACCCCCGACCGTAGTGGCCGTGCAGACCGTGATTGAAGCGCCTCAGTCCCCTCGGCCACCGCGGCCGG
Organism: Locusta migratoria; assembly: GCA_026315105.1. Taxonomy (NCBI): domain Eukaryota; kingdom Metazoa; phylum Arthropoda; class Insecta; order Orthoptera; family Acrididae; genus Locusta; species Locusta migratoria. The sequence continues at coordinate 164,315,189 of CM048746.1, forward strand.
CGGTTCGAATCCCCCATCGGGCATAGATGTTTGTGTCGTCTTTAGTATAAGGTAGTTCATAAGTAGTTTGTAAGTTTAGGGACTGATGACCCCGCAGTGAAGTCCCTTAAGCTTAACAAACATTTGAACATTTTGAGGAATGAGCGAAACAAGAGAGCTGAAAAAGTGTAAGTATCCATTGCTGCTTTGAATCACCTTCAAACTTCGGCAATTATTTAAACGGTCTCTATTGATTTTACCGTATACACAATAGTAAAAAGTGCGAGCCTTTTTTTAGAAGGGGTGGAATGTAACAGGTGGTGTTACGACCTTCCCATAATATGACACGTCCATGGTGGACTTGTGAAGAATTGTGGTTAGCCGGCCGCGGCGGCCGAGCGGACTGAGGCGCTCCAGTCACGGTCTGCACGGCCACTACGGTCGGGGGTTCGAATCCCTCCTCGGGCATGGATATTTGTGGTAGTAGATAAGTAGTTTGTAAATTTAGGGACTGATGACCCCGTAGTTAAGTCCCATAAGATTAAAAAAAAATGGTTAAACTTTGTATCAATTTGACAACATCTATCCTCCTGAGACGTCACAGGAGCTTCTGAGCGCTGGTCTTTTTCGGATTGTCGCGACCCCTCGGTGTTTGAAGCATCGGCAAAGCCCGACGGTAATGCCGCAAGGCGCCACGCTCTTGCACCGCTGTAAAGTTTGTTTTTGGAACTTTTAGCCAAAATTTAAACAATGAATGAAATAAATCGCAATTTGTGATCGGTTATGGCTTCGCTGTACTAGGTTTAGATGGAATAACAAACCGCGGCGAATAAAATTTTGTGCCCGGCCGGGATTCGAACCCGGGATCTCCTGCTTACTAGGCAAACGCTTTGACCACTCCGCCACCGAGTCCACAGTGACCAGCCCGACTGCAGAGGACTCTTCCCTGCACGTCTCCCGCCACACCCAAATCTCCATTCGCCACGCTGTCTCTTTTCTATTACCACAGCAGGAGATCCCGGGTTCGAATCCCGGCCGGGCACAAATTTTCACTCGTCGCGGTTTGGTAGTCCATCTAAACCTAGTACAGCGAAGCCATAACTGATCGCAAATTGCGATTTATTTCATTCACTGAACACTGTAACGACATCAAAAAATATATAAAATTTGAACCTTTGCGAAGTAGTGGGAGGTTTTTTCCTATTTTCACAAAATTATAACAACTTTTACATTAAACTTAGCTTGCTGAGAAAATTTGAAGTAACTCAAGCTGCAGCTCATTTCATTCAACTTACAACTGATTAAAGCGGCCGAGCGTTTTGAGGCGCTATGCTACGATGCGCGAGGCCGTTCCCCGTCGGGGTTTCGAATCCCCCTTCGAGCATGGATATTTGTGCCGTCCTTAGTATTAGCTAGTTCATAAGTGGTTTGAAAGTTAAGAGACTGATGACCCCGTAGTTGTTAAGTCCCATAAGCTTCACAAACATTTGAACAATACTGAATAGATTGCCCTGTGATTTATTAATCGTGATAGAAAATTCAAGCCTCTCTGTAAACTGCAGTCTCTCGAAGTAAATAGCTAGATTTGTCTGAAATAATGGGTATTCGTCCTCTGTTTCATTCTATTCCTTTCCCAGTAGCTCTAGAGAAGCCTATTGATTTCGCCTGCAGCCGTGCGCTCTTCACAGTTGAAAGTTGTCCAGAGCAGTCAGCTTTCAGGAATTTCCTTAAGCTGACTAGAATACATGAGTCTTTTAGTAGTAAATACGTACATGTAGAAATACGTGGTGCATGATGTGACCGATTTTTACCCATCGTAGTAAATATCATCTCATATTTATTGAATTATATGTTCTCCTATGGTATAATTTTGCAGTTATATATGCATTTGTATAAGTGCTGTACGTTGGTAAAATCCGTTGCAAGCAGAGTTAGTTATAATAAAGTAAAAGATGAAAACGTGATGCGTGATGGGGCGGTTTCCCATGAACGTTACCGTTATTGTCCACACATAACATGAAATATGTGTCGTAATTTGATACAATTCCTAAAGTACATTCAGTTGCATGTGTGTATACTATCTGCAAAGTTTCCTGCTACTATAATTTGTAGTGTACAAATTATAAACTGCAACGTCACACCGAATGCCATAGTTTTGCTACATGAACAGCGGAAAAATAGTAAGCGAGAAACTTTTTTCCTTTTATTATTTTGATGTGGTTTTCAGCGAGAAAAACTTTAATAAAGATTTGAAATTATGTTTAAAATTTGTTGCAAGTCGCTAAGTACAGTAATTCTCAAACTGTATTTATAAAGTCTCGTCGCATCATGTGGCAGTTTCATGCAACTCCTATTGTTCATGACGTTTTATCTATTGAACCATGTGTTGTACGTGGTTCTTACTGCTACAGCAATTGTTGTCTCAATTAGGAATATGTGTACCAAATTGGTTGCAATCGGTCCAGTGGTTTAGAAGAAAATGAGCAGCATTGTCGCTTAATGCAGCAGTTTTTCTTGCATCTCATTGTTTATGACGTCATATTGATGAACAATGTGTTGTACGTCATTCTTACACATACGCCGACCGTCCTCATGGATTGAAGCTTACGTGTGCAAAATTTGAGAAAGATTGGAACAAAACTCTAGATTCGTATGCAACACGTAGACACAAACATACGGACACTGCTTTATATATAAAGAATAGAATAATTCCCGCTGCTTGATCTGCATTGGTTGTTTCTACTTCTAATATAAATTTTCATAGAGTTTGCGTTAAAAATGTAGTAATAAAAATGTAAAAATAAAGTATTTTGATACAACTTGCCACCTCCTATTCCATCATTGATGGCAGAATTCTAAACATCCCGAAACACATTTTTTTAATATTCTAATCATGGTTCCAATTCCAAATTTTCGCATTTCTGGCATCAAAATAGTCTTAGTAGCACCCTTAAAAAGATTTTCCCTTATTCCTCCCGCTTAAATGTTGAATTTCCAAAAATATCGAAACACGTGTTTTTAATATCGAAAAATCGCTGATGCCTACAGTGTAAGACAAACAAAGTATACAAATTTCAAGTTTCTTTCGTCTGTGGATCCACGTTTCAGCGCCGTTTTCTGTCTTTTACAAACGGATCGAGAACGAGAAATTCCTTTCTTACTCTTTGGCATCTTTCTTGGTAGTTTTACTTTTCAATCTGCAATATGCACTTATTTTTCTTTATTCGTACCAAGGAGGTTAGAAGAAAGGGAAATGGCATTATCTGTAGCAAGCACATATGTCAGTTGAAGCCTGTCCGCCATCTTGGTCAGTTTTGGAATGCTATTCCTTCGTAAAACCTATGCGTTAAGTCGAACCTCTTACTGTTAATGCTTTTCACTGAAAGTCACTGCACAGTAAGCACTTTCAAACATACTTTCTTGAATAAATAGTAATAAATACTCATCATAATATATTTGAAAACTTAATTTTTAACCGCTAATATTCACTCTTTTATCACGTTGTACATTACAGCAAAAGCGTCGTACACTTTATTCCTGTTTTAAGTGACATAAAACATTCGATATGCAATACGAATCCTTCTCCAAAACTTAGCAATATGGCGGAGGCAGGCTTCACTTTTTCAGCGTAAGGGCGTCTCCCTGTATTCTAACCTCCTTGATTCGTACGCTTGTTGCAGAAAAACAACTGAATAATGTTCATCACGTTTCGCTGTATGTAACCTCTTTGCTATTACAGTGTCAAAAGTCATCGCTGGTCTTCAGTCCAAATTTTTTATAATCTGACGCCTTTCAACCACTATATCTTCCACCACCTTATAGCTATCGACACGGAATTGCTATGGTGTACAACAGGAGACTTTGTACTGCAACAACACAGAGACTGTTCGTCTCCACTGTGTAATTTTGCTGAAGAGCAAAATATTGACACCCATACGTAGTCGGTAACTTTCAACTTCCATATCTTCCACCCCCTTATCCTTATCAACTCTCTACCACCGTAGTGCACAATGGGAGACTGATACCTACTACCACATAGAAGCAATATGTAGTTTTGTGTGCAGAGTGAAATAAAGACACAAACACCACAATTTATACATATATTAAGATTAATCTAGGACCCAGAAAAATACTTCGCTTCCACGGCGGACCTCTGGTTAGGCAAGAGTCCTGTTGTCGTGGGACGCGAGCGATTAATAAAGTCTCTTTCATACATCGCACTTTAAAACAACAGTACTACATTCATTGCGGGAAATTAGGTTTATAGATCGTGAGAGTTTTACGTTGCCTAGTGATCTATCCGAAAGGGTCTACCATCTACAGTGCGTCACGCTTTCAAGTTTATCGTAATCTAACTTCATCTCATAAATACCGCAGCAGACAAACACACAAATTAAATTGTTCCCAGTGTTAGACACCCTCTTAAGGAATATTAATTCCCACCATAAAACCTAATATTTGCTTTGCAATCAGCAAGCCGCTGCATTTCTCGTCGCCTCTTAGCCTTCGGCACGGAATAAATATCGGCCATCAATTCAATTTGGGCTTCATCTGCGAAGACGCTGCTCTCCCACTGCAGCACTTCTATCGTATATGAAAGAAACAAAACCAAACTACACAACATGTTAAGTATATTATAATAAAATATTTATACACAAATATTAATATATTTATATTCGTTAAAAATGTCCTGCAAAACAGAGCTGATGTAGGGCAGTAGGGGCTCTTTATTGCTATGTCGCACTATACTGTGACATTGGATTGCCGGGGAAAATTAGTTTTATATGGTTTAAGTGGCAGGGCAGGATTAAAATAGGTGAAAACAAAATAAACAGTTTCGCAGTACGGATGACTTAGTTGTAACGGCAGATTCGATTGAAAGGTTCCAATCTAATATTTCAGAGCTTGATGAGAGGTGTAAGGCTTATGATATGAATATCATCATCTCCAAACCAAACGTAATGCCTGTGGGAAAGAGATTTAAACAGACTGAGTGCCAAATACGCGGAACAAAGTTAGAACATGTAGACAGTTTGAAGTACCTAAGACGTATTTTCACAGAGTATCGCAACATAGCGAAAGAACTGAGTCAAGGTGTGGCATAGCTAATGCAGTGAGTGCTCAGCTAAGATCTACTCTTTTCTGCAAGAAGGAAGTAAGTACCAATACTAAGCTAGCAGTGCACGGCTCTATCTTTCGACCCACTTTGTTGTATGGCAGTGAAAGTTGGGTGGATACAGGTTACCTTATTCACAAGGTAGAGGTTACAGATATGAAAGTAGCAAGAATGATTGCAGGTACCAATAGATGGGAACAATGGCAGGAGTGTGTCCATAATGAGGAAATCAAAGAAAAACTGTGAATGAACACCCAAGACGAAACAGAGCGAACAGGTTGAGATGGTGGGGTCATGTTACACGCATGGGAGAAGCAAAGTTATCTAAATGACTCATGGGCTCGGCAGCGGAAAGAAAGAGAAGTTAAGGTAGACCTTGAAGAATGATTTTGGCCGCGGCGGAGCGGTCGAGCGCATGGAGGCGCTACGCTCCGATGCGCGACGCCGTTCCCCGTCAGGGGTTCGAAACCCCACGCGGGCATGGATGTTTGTGTCGCCTTTAGTATAAGCTAGTCTATAAGTAGTTTGTAAGTTTAGGGACTGATGACCACGGAGTTAAGTTCCATAAGCTTTAGGAACATTTGGGCATTTGAAGAATGATTTTGAAGAAAAAGGCGGAACATCTGACGGGGCATCATTGTTAGCATTGAATAGGAAATCATGAAGGAATTTTACTAGGGCGACTATGCTACAGACTGAACGCTAGAGGCATAATGAGTCTCTAATGATCATGATGATGTCTTAATTGTTTAATTTCTTATTAATTTCAGCGACTTTCATAATTCTGATTGGGTCGGACTTTGTGACATATCAACTGTATCGTAATTTTGATTAATGTTCGAATCCATGAACAGGACGTTAATAATTATTTAATTACTGCAAAGTCTCTTCGTCATAAAGACTGGAATATTCGCTGCCGTTCCTCCACGTGTACCATTGATCGATTAGTCCAATATGTCAGTGTTACAACGCCACAACTCCCCATTTATGAATAGCCTATATGGCTCTAAGCAATCACTGTTGTAATCCATGACTGTATCCGTTTACTCAAAATAAAGTCAGTAACAACTAATCAGAGATTCACATTTATCATACGAGTGCTCATTTTCCAGTATAGCAGGTTGTACTATTATAGTTTTAATCAGTATTATTTGACCTCTTGTCCTCCCTCCCCTAGAAATCTCAATCCTACATCGTGAACTATCCATTTACATGGGTTGAGGCTGCCAATGAATATATGATTACGGTGATCTATATCTATTATATAATTATGGCGTGTATGCTTTTAGGATGAACAGTGAAATTAATTCTTGAATGCTTTGGTGAGGCGAGTGTCAACAGCCGTAATATATTTCATAAAATGCATTTAAAAAAAACTATCAGCTGTTTATTAAAAAACCTTATACATCTACCAGTTTCGGTCATAGACCATCTTCATGGATAAAAAGGTGTTAAAACAGAATGGTTGCGTGCTTGGTTTGGCAAACGCTCGCGTGTTGTGTTGTCAGTGCGGCCTATTTCGCTGTGATGGCTGGTAGCCAAGAGGGGGCAAGCATGAGTCCATCTTCTCTATTCATGTTATTAGGGTGTTTTACAATTTCGATGGCTTCCCTTATCTCGCGTTTAACCATCCCTGGTTGCTTGGCGAGTATTCTGGCATCGTTAAATTTTATCTTCCTGCTGCAATCTTGCTGGTGTTCGGCTACTGCAGATTTATTGTGTTGGCCTAATCGAATGTAGCGTTCATGTTCGCGTATGCGTGTTGCCACTGCCCTACCTGTCTCACCTATGTATACTTCCCCATACTCGCATTCCACCTTGTATACTCCTGATGCGTGTAGTGCCTCTATTTTGTCTTTTGTGGAACTAAGTACATCCTTGATCTTGTGACTACTATAGAAGAAAGGCTGGACTCCAACCCAGCGAATACTCGCCAAGCAACCAGGGATGGTTAAACGCAAGATAAGAGAAGCCACCGAAATTGTAAAATACCCTAATAACATGAACAGAGATGATGGACTCAGGCTTGCCCCTCTTGGCTTCCAGCCATCACAGCGAAATAGGCCGCACTGACAACACAACACGCAAGCGTCACTAGTAAGCAACTGCCGCCCACGGCCAGCAGGAGAGAAACGGAAGCCCTCACCCCATTCGCCGATGAACACCAATCATGTCCCGCTATGCAAGAAGCAACGGCTAACCCCCACTCCCTCCACCTCAGCATCCTATCAAAATAAAGTTCCATTATTCCGCCAAAAATTCACCAATAACATCGCTTATTTTTTAAAATTATGACGCAATGTCTAAAAGAAAGTAATATAAAGTGTAGTAACAACCAGCTCACATCAGTATACCCAGATGACGGTCACTGTAACGTTGGCCGAAACGTCGGTTATTTAAGTAATAGCCTTACATCATGCCGCGGTACAACACCCAGAAAACTTTTATGTGAAATTATGTTTAAGTTATAATTTCGTGTTTCAAGAAGTTACCGAGACATTTTTGTCAAGTGTTTTCTGTAATTCATTATTTGCTGCAAATCATATATATTATTTCTCATAGGTGTTTTTTTTTTTTTTTTTATTTATTTTTTTTTTCAATTTTTTTTATTTTTATTTATTTTTTTTTTTTTTTTTTATGCGTACGTCATATCTCCCACATTACTTACTTGAAATTAATGATTGAGGAATCACTTTCAAGGTTCCTTTCTCCACTAATGACGAAAAATACACAGATAGTTTAAAGTTATTGTTGTCACAAAAAAACTTTATTTTGAGAAACAAAATTGTACTGTTCGTACAGTCTAAGTTGATACCGGCGAACGATCGTAAATGGGACATATATTTACGGATGCTCCCATGAGCCACTGCGCCGTGTTTCAACTTCGCTTGTGCGGCCGATATATAAGCAATGTAGACGGTGCCATCTCTTGACAATCTGTTTAACTAACATGAACGACAGCTCTTGCAGTTGTTTCGATTCTTTATTCTTTGTGCAAACCAAAGACCTTCGATGCAAGCATAGTTTATCTGACGATTTCGGTTATACAGATTGTATTTAGCACGATAGCTCTTTCAGTTAGATTCTTTACGCAAGCGTAGTTTATCTCGAGATTTCTGTTTCACACGTCGATGCACAACAGCTGTTGGAATTTTTCATTTTATTCAAGCAAGCGTTGTGTACTTCGAGAATGAACTGAATTTTCTAGAATAAACAAGTTTACAAAAAAACATAAAGTTAATATCTGATTTTTATATGTTTCAAATTAATCATATTGTATTTAATTACATACATTTTTTACAATGAGACTGATATTTATTACAACTATTCGAAGTTTATTTTCTTTTATACATTTGCGCTTGCATCTGCCTCTTCTCCATTGCTATCTTACCTATGTGTGACTGATCAGGATAGAGTGCGAATTATTCGCATTGGTCAATTAGCATTTTTCAAACGTGAAACGCCAAGATCACGAAATATTTATTTAATGACAACCGGTTTCGGATGACTGTGCCACCATCATCTGGTCATATCAGATTTTATAAATTGGCCATATTATTTAAAAATGGAGATTAAATGATAAGTGCAACAAAGTCTAAGTGTACTCATAAAAATACATTAATTAAAACATCATAACAAATAATACAATTCCTTGAGACAACATGGTCTCGTTATACCAAAGATATTAAATATAAGGAGAGGCATTGGATTAAGTTTTATGCTGTAGCCGGGATTCGAACTCGGGACCTCTTACTTACTAGGTAGGTGCTCTACACCACTTCTCTTTATTTATTTATTTTTAATCCTTTGGGTAGATCTACGTTTTGCGGTCATTGTTTCGGTTCGTTCTTGATTGTTCGTTGAAGCTTTGGCTCAGCTTTTTTTTTTTTTTTTTGTTACAGAGATTTAGACCACTCAGCTAATGCATCGTTGCAGGCAAAGCAACTACACGGACTGTCTTAAAGTACGTCTCTCTCCACACCATATACTTTAAAATATATTTTTCAATATACGCTGCGTTAGCTGAGTGGCCTAAAACAACCTACCTAGTAAGTAGGAGGTCCCGGGTTCGAATCCCGGCCACAACATAAGTTTTAATGCCTTTCCTTATGTTTAATACCTTTGGTATAAAGAGACAATGTTGTCTCAAGGAATTGTATTATTTGTTGATATTTATATCACCTCGGTCTGAGGAACAAGGCGCGATAATTCCTATTCGCGTTCTTTTGCTGGGGGGCTATTCCAATGTAGGAGAGCCCTGGCAATTTGATACGCATTTCACACGAAAATGAGGCAGAATTAAAATATATGGTGTGGAGGGAGACGTGCTTTAAGACAATCCGTGTAGTTACTTTGCCTGCCACCCTGCGTTAGCTATGTGGTTGCGACAGTGCGAACACGGCATAGGAATGGAGACTGTCAATGAAACTGATAGTCCCAACGATATATGGATCATACGCCCATGTGAAATCTATCAAGATGAATACAGCGACTGTAAAAGTATGTCAGCAAGATTTCATGAGTATTTTCGGTAAATTTGTTGACTGCTCTCAGTAGAAGCATGATTACGAAAATTGTGTCCGCTGGAAAGACAGCAAAAATCTTAAAGCGTGTGACGAGCTGATAAAAAGTGAGAACAAACGCCGATATGAATGGCTTAAGGCACATTTTGACAACGACGTTTGGGAGAAGAGAGATGCACCCCCAGAAGACTGGAATAAACCTCTTCCTGAATGGATGCAGAAATCAAAGACACGTATTTATCACACAGAGCAGATGAACTTGACGATCCGGAAAGCATTCAAGGAATCACAAAGAACATTGTGTGTTATATAGTAAATTTCCCGTTCACCAGATTGTTAAACTGAATGTTCAAATGTTTGTAGAGTTTATGGGACTTAACTATGGGTCATCAGTTCCTAAACTTACAAACTACTTACAACTAAGGACGGCACAAATATCCATGCCCGAGGGGGGGATTCAAACCCCCGACCGCAGGGGCCGTGCAGACCGTGACTGGAGTGCCCCAGTCTCGTCGGCCACCGCGGCCGGCCATATGTTAAATTGACGATCGCCCATTATTAAGCTGTACAGAGTTGATGCTTACTATGAATAAATATTTAAAGACACAAAAAAAGTGGTTTAAAGCACCTACCTAGTAAGTAGGAGGTCCCGTGTTCGAATCCCGGCCACAGCATAAATTTTAATTCAATGCCTCTCCTTATGTTTGCAACATCACAGCTTGCAAGATACTCAAAAATATGTTTGGTGGAATATGTGTTTCTCAAAAATGTTCAAATGTTTGTAAATCTATCGGACCAAACTGCGTGGTCATCAGTCAGTAGCTTACAAACTACTTAAACCTAGGTAATCGAATCTAAGGACAAACACACACACCCATGCCCCAGGGAGGACTGGAACCTCCACGGCGAGCAACCGCGCGCTCCGCAGCGAGACGCTTTAGACCGCTCGGCTACTCCACCGCGGCTATGTGTTTCTCTTTATTTATTACAGATGCTGTGAAACGTGCCTTCGCATCGCATGGCTCTTAATTATTTGCTCGTAGTTGTGAACGGTACTTCAGATCGCGCAGACGACGCTGCTGGCGGTGTAATGGACGGCCTGGTGGCCCTGGTCAACATGTACCTCTGTAACCCCAGGGCTCCACTTCACGCGGTCAGCCATAATTAAGGAAAACCTTGCAGAGAAGTACACAACAAGCGACTGGGGAAACAACTGGTGCAGCGTTGCCACGTTTCCGCGTCAGGGGAGCTGCCACGCGCACGCTTCCCTCTAAACCACCCCGAGCGCTGCTCTGCTAACCCCTCCTTCTGCTGCCTCCCCCATCTCAGATTCCCGCCAAACACCCTGTGGCTTTTGCTGAGAGCCCTCGGCTCTTCCCGCCTCCACGCGTCTGTGTGTGTGTGTGTGTGTGTGTGTATGCACGCACACCCCCTGAAACTTCTCCCGTCTTGGTGTCGCAACAGAGAACCGTCCTGTGCAAGATTGAGAATCTGCTTCCAGTGAAATGTGTATTAAGCGGGACTTGTAACGAATATATCTATATATAAAAATGAATGTTTGTCTGTATGTCCTCTATGTGTTCATAAACTATTCATTCGATTGCAATGAAACTTAGGTGACATAATAACAATTATATAATTTCAACACTGTATATTTTAATTCCTATTATTTACACGATAAGCTTATTTCGACTTAATAGTCATCTTCAGGTGTTATGCCTGCAATACATAAGTTTTTTTAAAATTTACTACTATGCTGCCTACTTTTTTTATACAGATGTAAAAGAAATGCTACATACCACATTCTGTTATGTTGTTCATTTCAATATTATTGTGACATGATATATTCTTCTTCTTTTTATCACGTAACATTTACTTGACAGCATATTATATCTCTGTAGAGCTGTCAAGTATATACTTTTAATATCATGTAACTAATAATATTGTGCTGTCATGCAAGATCTTTAAGTTACAGATTTTGACATTTACTTGACAGCTCTACAGAGATATAATATGCTGTCAAGTAAATGTTACGTGATATTATATATATATATATATATATATATATATAAGAAGAAGAATATATCATGTCACAATAATATTGAAATGAACAACATAACAGAATGTGGTAAGTAGCATTTCTTTTACATCTGTATAAAAAAAGAGGCAGCATAGTAGTAAATTTTATAAAAACTTATGTATTGCAGGCATAATACCTGAAGATGACTATTAAGTCGAAATAAGCTTATCGTGTAAATAATAGGAATTAAAATATACAGTGTTGAAATTATATAATTGTTATTATTAAAATGTCTATGTACGACATCACTAACACTGTGGGCCCTGCAGATAACAAGTTATTGACTTTGGTGATATGTTCAGCGTATGCAGGGCCGGCGCAAGCCCAAGTGCCGCCCCGTGCGAGCAGCTAAATTGCCGCCCCACCACAACCCCCCTCCTTTTTGTTCTTTTGAGCTTACATCTAAACCGTCATGTTGAAAGTTACGTTAAGCATGATGGTATAGATGTAAACACAACTCAAAGCATTGAGAATAGCCACACTGTGCCCGAAATCTATGCAAATCTGGAAAATAAAGACAAAAATTGCGACTGATGGGTGAAATTCTCTACAGATTTAAACAAAACAGTCGCTTGGCACCAGCTCAAATATAGAATCAAACTTGATTGAAAAAAAATCTAGCTAATTTTAATACGCTTTGTGAATTTACAAAAATGTTCAAATGTGTGTGAAATCTCATGGGACTTAACTGCTAAGGTCATCAGTCCCTAAGCTTTACACACTAATCAAACTAAATTATCCTAAGGACAAACACACACACACACACACACACACACACACACACACACCCATGCCCTAGGGAGGACTCGAACATCCGCCGGGACCAGCCGCGGCTAATCCCGCGCGGCATGAACTTACAGTTAACGTAAGTAAACATTATTCAATGTATTCAACAGAAAACAGTATACAGTAAATAAATGTTGGCAAACTGATAGTGTACGAGTAGTATTGTCAAACAAAAGTGCCGGTCAGAGTTTAATTGTTGTTCATGGAGGAGGAGAGAGGTGTTTCATGGCTCAAATTCAAAACGTTCGAAAATTTTGAAAAGTACGTCGAAACCCAACTTATGCTAGGTTTACTACCAATGTCTTTATCCCCTGTAATTACTCGCAGCGCATTTAGCCATTCGGAATTCTTGTAGGCATTGCAGGTGTTGGACATGTTTGACTGTAGTAATTTTCAACGATTTTTTTTTCCATGATGAGGTATGAATAAAACACTCGGAAACTGCCATTGAAGGGGTTAGCAAAATTGCTTCGGGTTAACACATAATCCCAATATCGAACATTCCATTCGAATTTCCAAATTAGATTTCGTCTTCTCATAAGAATACTGATAGGGCGTGTACACGTGACTGCTTCCCCCTCTCTGTTCAAATTCAAATGTTCAAATGTTTGTAGAACTTATGGGACTCAACTACGGGGTCATCAGTCCCTACTACTTATGAACTACTTACGAACTAGGACGGCACAAATATCCATGCCCGAGGGAGGATTCGAACCCCCGACCGTAGTGGCCGTGCTGACCGAGACTGGAGCGCCTCAGTCCCCTCGGCTACCGCGGCCGGCCCTCTCTGTTCCTCCGGCGTTAGGAGGTCGACAGGTAGTCGAGGCGCCATGGCACAGTTCCCGAAGCCGGTCCCTCCAAGGTTTGGTTTCGAATCCCCTCTTGGGCATGAATATTGAGTTTGTCCTAAAAAAATAGAAAAAGGGGGGACTGCAGATTTGCCGCCCCTCGTGAAGTGCCGCCCTGTGCGACCGCGCCGGCCGCGGTGGCCGAGGAGACTGAGGCCCTCCAGTCACGGTCTGCACGGCCACTACGGTCGGGGGTTCGAATCACCCCTCGGGCATGGATATTTGTGCCGTCCTTAGTTGTAAGTAGTTCATAAGTAGTTTGTAAGTTTAGGGACTGATGACCCCGTAGTTGAGTCCCATAAGCTATACAAACATTTGAACATTTTGTGCGACCGCACGTCTCGCATGTGCCTCGCGCCAGCCCTGAGCATACGGCCACGAAGGTTCCCGACCCAAAAACAAAAGAGCACGACATATAGCTCAGAAGGTATCACGTCATAAATAATGAGAGGCCGCCGCGTGAGAATACCCAGATTTATGCGTCAATTGTTGGAAAATGGGAATAGTTATGGACGGGCAATGAAGTTTGAATGTAATTTCGGACGTTTATGAAGTGTTTTGTAACTGACGCCATCCCCCCTCCCCACCATAAAATGATGAAACGAAAAGAAGTCAACCACTCACAACAGTTTCGCTGTAGATGCGGGAAAACTGTCGCATCACGCATGACCTTGTATCAAATAAAGTTAGGATTACAGATTGGCATGTTACTATTTACTTTTGTATTCAAGTCTCCTTTAATTCTCTTGCATCCAAAATTAAGCTATCTGTTTTCTTAATCTCTATCTACATAAAAGCGAAAGGATACTCACTCTCTGACTAAACAATTTCGAAAACTACTTCACCTATGAAGCTGAAATTTGGCAGGATGTAGTTTATAGATAGAAAACTTCAGCTAAGAAAGTACTTTGTGATAAATGCATGGCTGAGCACACTTCTCCTACAGACTCACGAAATCTACAGTTTCATTCAGATCTTCACGAAATTTCGTACGCTTGACCTTCAAAATGAGAGGAAGGTCACCGTCTACCTTAAGTTTAACACGGTGCATTGGGGAGGGTACTTTGCAACATAAAATGGATCCGTAAATACTTTGGTCGCGCCATAACTAGAGAACAGCTCGACCGATTTCACTGAACCTGTTTTTGTTGTTTTCGTTATTCTCAGAACAAGCGTTGAATGAAATAAAACTGGAGTTTTTGAGAACAACAAAGTGCGTTTTTCAATGTCACCCTGCGTTTCTATTGCACAGAAATCTACAGTTTTGTTCCGATATTGATGACATTTTGCACACTCTACCTTAAAAACAAGAGGAATGTCACTATATAAAATTTCGTTCGTTGCTTGTTGGAGGGTACTTAACTTACGGAATTTTACAAAATGTGTAATTTTGCTCCAATCTTTATTAGTTTTTGAACACATGGCCTTTAAACCAAGAGGAAGGTCACTGCGTACATAAATGTTTGTATGATACATTATACAGGGTACCTTGCACAAAACTTTGCCGAGAGGTGGAAAGGTGGAAACGAACAGAAAGATGGGAGAGAAAGAGTTGGATGCAGAGAGAGGGGAGAAGGGGATGTGGACTACGAGAGTGTAGGATAAATAAATACCCGGGCAACGCCGGGTTTACAGCTAGTAGCTTATAAAGATAATAGCGGAATCTCCTTGGCATTTACATTCGTTTGTCAGACGACACCGCTAGCAGAGCCATCTGTTGGTTCGAGTTGTAGCCTATACTCGCCTTGAGATGTGTGCTTCCGTATTTTACTTCGGTGCGCACGAAAATTACTTTGCAAGGTTTAAATTTGTTACACCATTTAAGATATTAAGTTAGCAGGTAATTTCTTTTAAAGTATGCGGCAGAAGAAATTAAAGCAATCGTCTCTGCCATGAACTGGGCAACACGTTGGCGCTTCATGATGTCAGGCGAAAATGTTAGAAAAATCAATATTTTATACACTATTAACGATCTATGAAAATATTCAGTGAAACGAAACGCGTCTGGTGAAAAACAATTGCAGTTATTGTAGTTGCCTAGTCGGACAAATACTACCCTTCATAATGTGTACAGTACTTTTTTTCCTTGATTGATTTCGAACTGACACTAACACAGTAAATGACGTAAGTTTTAACCATATACATGAACGCAGTTTCCATTAACAGTTGGGCAGCAAAACGGAAGGCACTGCATCAGGCCAAATATAGGAAATGACAACGAAAATGAAAGACATTATATTAAATTTCTGTTTAGCCATGTGTTATGTAGCATATAATTTTTGCTTAAATACAAACCGTTGACATTGAAAGCACTGTGCCGAGGTTTCTAAAGCCTCGTCTCCGCTTTAAATGAAGGGATTCAAATAAACCTTGCTGTTATACATTTGTTGTTGTAATACATTAAACACTATTTTTTTCAAACTACACGCAATGTACAAATTAAATTTATCCTTGGCTTTACAAAATGTCATTTCTGAAATCTTTCTCCAGAAAGTAGACATAATACATAACTTTTATTCAAATGCTCTGGGCCCTTTTTTCTCAAATTTTTATCCAAGTCAGCTCTTCACGTATCCATTCTGAAGTACTTATAAAAAAGGGCAAATCAAAATCTGAACGACACTGTTTATTAAAAGTAAACTATCTCAATAGGCCTAATACTAACCTCCTTAAACTGATTGCATCGCTGTTTGCAGTTAGCTATTACAGCCGTATGTAGCACATACACTCCCTCTTCCATTTATTTCCTACTTCTATGAAGTACGTCGACGAATGGTGAAAGTGTTCTGAACCTCACAGTGTTCATCGACCGTTCACTCCCAGTTTTAGTTTACAACTCACGCCGCGAGGAGGTGCTCGGGAGCGTTGCCGCACGTTTCGGCGGAGTGTGTCCGCTGTTGTCTTTATAAGCTAGTTGCTTGTAACAATACATAAAAAGAGGAAAGCAGTACTGAACTACTCGATACCATATTTAAAACCCGCTATATTCGGAACATTCTGTCTATGAACAAATGTTTACAAAAGTAAATACGGTTGCACCAGTTATCAAGACGATTGTCAACAAAATATTTCATTTCAGCAAAGTTTTTAAAGTTCACAAACTTATGGAAAGTAAATGTGTGATTATGTCTGTGGCATATTTTGGAACTGTCAGAACTGATGTTAGATAAAGGCAACTCAAAATTCAAAATTTAAAATACGACAGAACTTGCATATCATTAAAATCTAAATTTAGTAAAATCAGATTAAACGTGATAACTCATTAGATCAATTTCAAGAGACTGATTCACAAAAAACCTGTTATTTCGATGTAATATTTTATAAATTCCCGTAAATTTAGTATATAAAGAAACACTACTAGATTCAGTATGATGACATATATAAATTTCTGTCTTACCAGCTTGATGATTTCTTTTCTTTAATTACAATATACACATTGATTTTCAAAGCGTCAGCCATATAGGTTGTTTGTCACCAATACGTATTCATAAACGTATTGTTTTGAATGTAATTATTTGAGCTTAAAATCAGAGATTGTACTCGAAGTCGCGTACGTTCTGTAAAAGCAAATGTAAAATGCTACAAGGAGCAGCTGTCACTTTCTCTTGGACAGCAGAGCAAGTAATTCGCATGTCGCTCCTACGTGTAAATCAGTACTGTTATATCTTTGCTACGAAAGTTCTTTGTACGTAATTAGCATTGGGAAAGCAAGATGAATACCATGTTTTGTGAATTGTGTAATAGGGCGACATAAAATAAATGTTTCCACGACAGTATGAAGCCGGTAATTTAAAAACTGACCTCATATTAACAAGCTCAGGAAGATTCATCATACCACTTAATGGGACCTAGACGTGAAAATGACAAAAATAGGAAAAAATTTACCTCCATCTGAAAGACAAATTTCTCCCCTTTTCAAAAATGTATGATTTAATTACTTTTAAATAGTTACTATAGTCTTAAACGCTGTTTGAACAAATATCTGCACACTGGCCACGCTGATCATTCAGGCAAGGAATATCACCATGAACATTCCATGCCAGCCACCGTCATGGAAACAATAAAGCCAGTATACAGGGACATTGCAAGTAAAAAATTACTTAGCAAATGTCTACGCGGCCGTCCACAAAATCTAATGAGAGTTTCAACAGCTGCGTGTGGCAACGAGTACCGAAAACAGTGTTTATTGGGTGGGCAGTGGTGAAATTAGCTGTGATGGATGCTGTTATCTGTTTCATTGATGGTGTAATTAGCAGTACAAAAGTAATGGACAAATTAGGCATCCAACCAGGAAATAATATAACAGCTGCTCTGACTGTCATAAATCGTCAGCGAATAGTTGAAGCTGAAAGGGCTTCGCAAGCCACCACTAAAGAGTCCAGAGTAAGGAAAAGACTCCTGAAAACGGCTACACAGGATAAAGAAGCAGATGGTCGGCAATATTATGCCGCTGGAATGTTCTGAAAGACGCACATGACGAGTCAAAAACACTGGAAACATTCTTTTCTCATTTTGCCTAAACTATATTTTCAGAACATTAGATACACATATCTTCATAATGGTTTTAGCTATGTTCACCGAATATCTCCCAACTGAAGAATTTGATAGTGTCGTTATATTATTCCTAATACATTGCAGAAATGATCTATGTTTGTCATTATGTACATAATTTTAACAGTATTTTTTACACAAAACAGTAATGAAGTGTAATAAGGGCTTTCCTATTTCCTCAGATATACTCCAAACTACAAAACAAGAGGCTTAATGTGTTTCTACGAATATTGGCAGCAGTCTAAATGCTATTAGACTGACGATGCATCAGAAAATGGTTCCAGAATGAGAACATGTATTATAAAAACATCTATTAGGGAAATATTGTAATTCTTAAAGCATAACAGATGCTTCAATAAATTTCCTATTACAGCTTGAGTCAATGTCATTCAGTTGGTACAAAATCGCAACTTCCTCCGCATTGTAGATGAAGAGTAATGTGTACGGAAATGAAGCCCGTTCACGTCCATGTTGCCTTAAGACAACGATGCCATCTTCTTCTCCACGAATTCAAGGTAAGTAAAATCTGAAGCAGACTCCACCTTCGAAATATTAAGACAGAAAAAACATTAATTTTGTTTCAGAAAGTGTATTTGGACATTAAATTACGAAGAGGTGTGATCAAACTGAATGGTCAAGATTCATACCTTCATGAATTCTTAGAAATCATTTTGGATTACAAAATTAAATATACCGGGGGTGGACAAAATAATGTGATCACCTTGCAGTATACTACATTTTATTGCATGTTGGCAATGCTGTGTACTTGCTAACAGTGAGACGCAGCCGCAGTGCGTAACTGACGTACGAATTCTTGGACGTTACCTTGCAGTACATCACACGTATTGTTCTGTAACGGAAAACACAACTGATGGGTGAAACACGTTACCTCTCTGACATGCATACAGGTCAGCATGATGGAGCGAAGCTAGTGGCAGAATCTGTAATGAAAATGGCTGCCCTGCTTAACGTCTCACTAGCCACAGTATCCTCAGTAATGACAGCGAACACAAAACAAAGGAATACATCATCGGCAAAGAGGAACAGTGAGCCCAATCTGAAGTTAACTAACGACGTAAAAAGAGCATTAACAACGATTCTTGCCAGGCAACATGTAACAGCCATTCAAACACGACTGCAAAACTCAACACTCACTTGAGAAACATTGCTCCGATAAAAACAGTACGGCTCGAGTTTAACTATCAAGGAAGGGCTGCTGTAGTTAAACCATTAATAACGGAAGCCAACGCGAAGCTACGGCAGGAAGCTGTCACACAATCGTAAAATCTGGACGTCGATAACTGGAAGTATGTGTTACGGTCTGATGACTCACCGATTGCATTCGTCTTACAAATAACCGAGTTCATGCATCGAAAACCGCAAAATACGCTTAGGGCAAGGCTTGCCTGCTTCCTTCAGTAAAGGATGGTGGAGGTTCCCTCATGATTAGGCCATATATACTGCGGTATTCAACTGTTTCTCTCGTTACCCTCACTAATCAGTTAACTACGATTGAAACAACGAAATCCTGTCTCGTAATTATGCAGAAAATCCAAAGAAATTCTGGTCATATGTGAAGTACACTAGCGACAAAACACAAACAATACTTTCACTGCGTGATAGCAATGGTACTACTACCGATGACAGTACTTCTAAGGCAGAATTACTAAACACAGCTTTCCGAAATTCGTTCACCAAAGAAGAGGAAGTGAACACTCCAGTATTCAATCCAAGAATAGTTGCCATCATGCGAAACTTAGAAGTAGATGTTCTTGGAGTAGTAAAACAACTTAAGTCACTAAACAAAAACAAATCTTCCGGGCCAGATTGTATACCAACTAGATTCTTCTCAGAGTATTCTGATGCAATAGCTCCGTACTTAGCTATAATTTACAACCGATCACTCAGCGCAAGATCCGTACCCAATGACTGGAAAGTTGCCCAAGTTACTCCAATATTCAAGAAAGTCAATAGGAGTGATCCCCAGAATTACAGGCCAATCTCATTGACGTCGATTTGCAGTAGGATTTTGGAACATATACTTTGTTCGAATATTATGAACTACCTCGAACAGAACGACCTATTAACTTATAGTCAACACGGATTCCGAAAGTATCGCTCTTGCGAAACACAGCTTGCCATTTATTCACATGAAGTGTTAAGTGCCATCGACAAGGGATCTCAGATCGATTCCATATTTCTGGATTTCCGGAAGGCTTTTGACACTGTACCCCACAAGCGGCTTCTAACGAAATTGCGCGCTTATGGAATATTTACCCAATTGTGAGTTGGATTCACAATTTCCTATCA
This sequence comes from Locusta migratoria, assembly GCA_026315105.1. Classification (NCBI taxonomy): domain Eukaryota; kingdom Metazoa; phylum Arthropoda; class Insecta; order Orthoptera; family Acrididae; genus Locusta; species Locusta migratoria. The sequence goes on from CM048746.1 coordinate 164,335,382, forward strand.
GAAAGGACACAGTTCGTTGTAACTGACGGTAACTCATCGAGTAAAACAGAAGTGATCTCTGGCGTTCCACAGGGAAGCGTTATAGGTCCCCTACTCTTCCTTGTGTTTATAAACGATTTAGGAGACAATCTGAATAGCTCCCTTAGACTGTTCGCGGATGATGCTATCGTTTATCGGTTAGTGAAGTCAACAGAGGATCAAAAGCAACTGCAAAGCGATTTAGACAAAATGGTGCGAAAATTGGCAATTGACACTAAATAAAGAAAAGTGTGAAGTAATACACATGACCACTAGAAGAAATCCGCTCAACTTCAATTACGCGATAAATCAGTCAAACCTTAAGGTCGTAAATTCTACCAAATACCTAGGAGTTACAATTACGAGCAACTTAGACTGGAGAGAACACATAGAAAATATTGTGGGGAAGGCGAACCAAAGGTTACGTTTCATCGGCAGAACGCTTCGAAGATGCACCAGCTCCACCAAAGAGACTGGCTACATCACACTTGTGCGTCCTCTCCTGGAGTACTGTTGCCCCTTGTGGGACCCTCACCAGGTGGGATTGACGGAAGATATTGACAAGGTTCAGAGAAGGGCAGCTCGTTTTGTTTTATCACGTTACGGGGGGGAAAGCGTCACGGAAATGTTGCACGAATTGGGGTGGAAATCATTATAAGAAAGACGTTATTCATTGCGGCGTGATCTGTTTGCTAAGTTTCAATCACCGACTTTTAGTTCTGATTGTGAAAATATTTTGCTAGCACACACCTACTTAGGGAGACATGACCATCACAATAAATTAAGAGAAATCAGATCGAAAACGGAACGATTTACGTGTTCTTTCTTTTCGCGCCCTATTAGAGAATGGAACGGTAGAGAAAAGTTATGAAAGTGGTTAATGAACGCTCTGCGAGGCACTTAAATGTGATTTGCAGAGTACCTATGTAGATGTAGATGTAGATGTAGAATATCTCACCACCCTCGACAACAAACTGCTTACTATGACCAACACCACAGTCTAACAAGTTCAGTCACGCCACTCCCACTGATTTTTGTTATACGACACGAGTCAAGCGCTCCAAGCGGCCAGCAAGCTACATTTCTGAATACGATATCGGATGAGTGTGTGTAGTATAGTTTAAACAGATTTAAACATACTTTTTACAATAGGGAAAGTATGTAGTGCCATAAAAATCGGCAATAACGATAAAATAACTGCACATTTGTCTTTATTAGCTTTCCTAAGAACCATTGCATGGGATGAAATGGTATTTTACAGGACAGTTCATTTAATATTCTCTTGAAATCTACGAAAGACATCGATTTTCTACTAAGAAACGTCAAGTTTTCTTCACTACAATATACAATTCCAGTCAAATCAGTAAGTGCTGTGCCTAAAAAAATTAGATGGAATTCAATACCTACATTAATGGATGTACTAGATTAACAACCTCAGCTGTAGCCAAAGGAAATACCTCACAAAAGCGAGAAAAAAGAGAAAAAAAAGAAAAAAAAATTTCAACACCACAAATGCCAGCAAAAGTAATTACACTCAAAAGTATATGTCTTTAAACGAGACGAGTGAAGTGTAAAAATTTTCGAATCATTAGACTCCACATCGAATTGTTACTATTGAGTAACAGAATCTGTAGAATGTGTAAATTACAACGCTTGAAACAATAAAGTACTAAGTATTTGACTGCAATTAAGCTGCAAAAGCAAACGATCAAATTCACTCCTTAGGGGCTATATCATTCAGTATCGTCTATCAAATTCATAAGAAAGACTTGAAACCTGTCAAAATACGCGAAGACGATAAAAAAAATACTTACACAGATTAAGACGCGAACCAGCATGACGCAACTCGCTCAGTGTCGTGGTCCGCGATCTACACCCTAAGCTACGCCAGTTAGCTAATTGAGTGATCTCCATCTTACACGGTACTTTCTGCTGAATATACCAATCGTCGACACAGAGAGACAATTATCGAACAATATGAAATAAAATCGTTATAGCCGCGGTGGCCGAGGAGACTGAGGCGCTCCAGTCACGGTCTGCGCTGCCACTACGGTCGGGGGTTCGAATACCACCACGGGCATGGATATTTGTGCCGTCCATAGTATAAGGTAGTTGATCAGTAGTTTGTAAGTTTAGGGACTGATGACCCCGTAGTTAAGTCCCATAAGCTTAACAAACATTTGAATTTTAAGCCGGGCGCCGTGGCTCAGCGCGAGTGATTTTTGCTTGTATTGTTGATTTCAAAGTGGTAGGACACGGCTGTAAAGTTGAGGTTCATACAGATGATATTTCACATTTCCTCATAGTTAGCTTTATACTTCTTGATCATTCTTTAATTTTTGCGACGTTTATATGTATATATTTCATTTTAAATTGTGTTTTAATAACAATGATTCATCAGATGAAAATTCTAAAACATTCATTTTGTCGCCCTTCCAAAAGGATGGGCAATATTCCAAACCTAATAGCGTGTTTGTGAAAAAAAAAATCACTTATAACTTTTTCCTGAAGTCATATGAAGGTGATTTATTTATTTTATTTACACGAATTGGCCAACTAAGGACCGCGTTACAAATTTTATTTCATATTCAGTTTCTTCTTTCTCTTCTCTAGGGCTGCTCTTCTGCCTGCTGCCATTTTTTGCCAGATGTTCAGCTGTCAGTTTCCTGTTGGTCTTCTTTCTTGGGGTCTTCTGAAAAACCTCGAATTCAGTTACTGCCTTTCTGTAACTGTCCCTATTCATCGCGTCCATTTCTGTGATTCCAAGTTCCACGACGTCTTTCTTTATTCCTTGCAACCAACAGTTGGGTGTTTTCTTCTCTTGAATTAAATTGAAGATTTTCTTCGTTAATCTGCTGTCACCCATTCTCACCAGATGACTGAAGAAGATAAGCCCTGTCTTTCTCATTTCCGTTGTAACTGGTTTAATAAAGAAGGTAATTTATACCTTTTGAAATGAAATTAAAACCAAAAATAATTCCGCGCTACCTGGATTAAGTTTGACAAAAGATTTGAACATTTTTTTCGGAAAGCTAACGCACCGTGCGATTTGTACATTACGATGTCAGGAGCTCTGAAAGCTGAGCGTACACCTTCGGATCAAGCCACATGTGTCGACTGCTTCAGCAAAATCCCGTTGTTCTCGCGAACCGTGGGCAGCTGCAGCTGGAAGAGTGGACAGTGACGATCGTACACGAAGAACTTCCCACAGAAGTCCGTACCGTGGCTTTCGCAGGCGTAGCTGGAGGAAGATTCCGACCACTTATGAAGTCGGTGGCCTTGGTGTTTGGTGTGTCAGGAGACGTAAACATCGCGCCGCACCGCCGCCAGAGCGTCGTTAGTGGCCGAGCGGTGACGTGGTGGCCGCAGGCGCAGGTAACGGCACGGCACGGCGCGGCGGCAGCGCGACCGCCGTGTGACGGGGAAGCCGTTATCACGGCCGGCTGATAAGCGGGCGGCGCGCGCCGGCCAGTGCGCGCCGGGATGGCCACGGAGGCGGCTGCGGCTGCTGCGGGCGACGGCGACGACGGCGACGGCGCGGCGCTGGAGGCGGCGCTGCGCGACGCGCTGGCCGCGCTGGGCGAGGACGCGGGCGCGGCGGCGGCGGCCGAGGCGCGCGCACGCCTCGAGGCGGCGCACCGCGGGCTCGCCTCCACCGGCGCCAGGCTGGCCACGCCGCGCGGCCGCCGCCTCTACGTCAAGCTGCCCAGCCCCGAGGGCCGCCGCGTGCACGCCTTCTGCTCCGCCGAGCTCTTCCACAACGAGGCGCAGGTCTACCGACTCGCGCTGCCCGCCTTCGCCAGGCTCGGCGTCTTCTCTGCTGCTCCGAGGTAAAGTAGGGCGACGCCGTCAGGCTTCACTAAGCTGTTCGGTGTCGTGGTCTTTCCGACCGTGAACTTGGATGTTATGACCATGAAATTGGACATTTTCACCGTGGAGTTAGGCATTTTGACTGTCAACTTGGACTTTTTGACTTTGAACTTGGCCATTTTGATCATGGACTTGGACATTCCGAATGTGTGATTCTTGAGTTCCTCCCGGCGTATTTGATAATCAAAATATCCACGGGTGTACTGCCAGTCTGTAGTATCCAACGGGCATTATGGTGCCAGTTGGTCACTACAGACTGGCAGTAAATCTGTGGATATTTTGATTATTCCGAATGTGGACTTCGACATTCCGAATGTGGACTTGGACATTCCGAATGTGGACTTGGACATTTCGAATGTGGACTTGCACATTCCGAATGTGGACTTGCACATTCCGAATGTGGACTTAGACCTTCCAGGTGTCGACTTGGACATTCCGAATGTGGACTTGGATCTTCCAGGTGTCGACTTGGACCTTCTAGGTGTCGACTTGAACCTTCCAGGTGTCGACTTGGCGACTTGGACATTCCAGGTGTCGACTTGGACATTCCAGATCTCGATTTGGACATTCCGGATGTGGACTTGGACATTCCAGATGTCGACTTGGACATTCCAGATGTCGACTTGGACATTCCAGATGTGGACTTGGACATTCCACATGTCGACTTGACCATATCATACATGGACTCTCCAAATGTCGCCATGGACTCTCTGACTCTGAAAATGGACTTTCGACTGTGGAATTGGGATATCCAAGTGTCAACTTGGGCTCTCTGACTGTGAATTTCGGCTCTTGGGCTCACCAACTGTCAACTTGGAGTCTCTGACTGTGTACATTATGGCCATGGACTGGACCTATCCGATTGTGCACTTGGACTCTTAGATCGTGGACTCTCTGATCATGGACTTGGAATCTCTGGTCGTGGACTTGGACTCTCTGATTGTAGACTTGCACTCTCTGACCGTGGACTTGCACTCTCTGACCATGGAATTGCACTCTCTGACCATGGACTTGTAACACCTGAGCATGGCCTTTGACCCTCTAATTATGGCATCATCTCGGATTGTCGACTTGAACTCTCCATTCTATGGATTTTTCTAGCTCTTGACCTTTACAAACTTGGACTTTTGCAACCTTGAACTTTTGCAGCCTTGGTCTTTTGCAACCTTGGACTTTTACAACTGTGAACCTTTTCGAAATGTAGAGTTTCTCGAACTGTATTCCATCTGTGGAATATTCGAACTGTAGACTATTCCAACTGTAGACTATTCCATCTGTGGACTATTCCAAGCCGCGCGGGAGTAGCCAAGTGGTCTGGAACACTACGTTATGAATCGCGCGGTCTCCCGCGTCGGAGGTTCGAATCCTTCCATGGGCATGGATGTGTGTTTTGTCTTAAGGGTAATTTAACTTAGTTTAATTAGTAGCCGGCCGCGGTGGCCGAGGGGACTGAGGCGCTCCAGTCACGGTCTGCACGGCCACTACGGTCGGGGGTTCGAATCCCCCTCGGGCATAAACTAGTTCATAAGTAGTTTGTAAGTTTAGGGACTGATGACCAAAGTACTTTGGTCCCATAGAATTACAAACATTTGAACATTTGATTATTACAACTCTGGACTATTCCAACTGTGGACAATTCCAATTGTGGACTATTCCAAATCTGGACTATTTCGACAGTGGCGTATTACAACTGTGAACTAAATTGTAGGCTATTCCAACCGTGACAGCAACATCATTTTTCCGATCACAAATATATTTGCTGTGGCTCTTATGACAAGCAAAGGAACAGGTCCCGCACGAACACTGACAGACCGATAAAATTTACATCTTTGACAATCCCGCCAAGAAATTTTGGTTGGTCGTTTACAAAATTTACGAACACATGTCCAATTTGTCGATCTGTCTATGTGTCGAATGGTTGATGTTTAGTGCTCTCTAGGTGTAGTTCATTTGATCGATTTGTAATATCACGTTTTATCCAACTTCAGGAATCGCTTTACACATAGTACATACGCATATTTAAATTATTTTGATTTTTTACAGAATTGGGAAACCAAAGAGGGAACTACCGTCAGAGGAACGAGTAGCTATGACATTGGCGTTCTTGTTTGTCACAAATATTTGGCTGTTTATTTTCGAAACTGTTCTGATTTTGTAGTGTCCCAGTATTCTAAGAACATACCTGGTGATTTCCGTCAATCCCTACAGGTAAATTGCAGTATGGTTCCTTTCAAAAGGCAAAACCGATAACCTTCCCCATCGCCCACTACGGTAAATAAAAAGACGGGACAACTACATAACTTTTATCAGCTGATGTGTGTTAGATTGTCTTCTTTCTAAAAGGTAATGTTTTGTCTCTATATCTCAATCCGTGAAGATCCTATCGTCTTTCTGATCCTGCGTTTTAAATATGTTATCCGCCTTCGACTCATTTTCTTCCCTGCGAAAGCGTTTCGTTGAATGAATTCAAAACATTGAAACATTTCGAACGTTTCGGGGCGTTGAAGTAAATTCTGCGGCGAAGCTGAAAATCTGTGCTGGACCGGGATGCGAAACCGGATTTCCCGCTTCGGGCCAGCGGTCGCTTTAACCAATTAGGCTAACCAGGCACGCTTGCCTTCCAATCAAAATTCTCAACTTGTAGCACAATACGATGGTTGTGCCCCTCACCCATAAAATATCATATCTAAATGTCAAAGCATTTTTCCCAGCGTTGGCCCATCACTTTCATTAGTTCTTTCGTCTCTCCCGCTCACTGTACAAACTTCTCATGCGTTTTTCTGTCGGACCAGCTATTTACTTTAATTCTCCTCCGAGATGAGCTTTGTACAGCGTTGTTGCCGCCGAGCGTTAGAATACCCAACACAAAGGTGTTTAAAAATTAGCGTACAATCCAATGTGTCTTGCCAATAGAAGGTTCTTCTCTTGATTTTATTGAGACATCTATTGTTTTCTTCCCCAATTTTGTCGAGAAAATAAATTTCCATTGATTTCTCGAGTTACTAATTTTATGTCATCTTTCCTTCTAGCCCTGTTATTTTAATTATTTATTTATTTATTTATTTATTTTGTCTCTTGATTTTTAGATCTTTAGATTCGTACTGGAGTTTCATCGGCAAATTTGACGCACTGAATATGATTACCACTAATTTTGATTTCCATCCTCTTTTCTTTTATTATTGTTATTGTCTCCTCGGTAAACATACAATGTCGGTCAGCCTGAGGTAACATCCAGATAAAGTCAAATTTTCAGCAAGTGCTTGACCGACGAGAGATGCACATGATCAACTGTTCATCATACGTGTACACCACGGCCGCCAGTAGCTGCATCTGAAAGTACTATTTGAATGGGGAACAGACGCCTAAGTTGACGTAATGGAATTGTCCTTTCGCGCGGTTGTTTTGTGAAAGCTTGTTCAGTGTATGTTTATGAGCGAATCTGCAAAATATTTCTGCACTTCTCAGAGGAGGTAGTTCGCACGGTTTCGAAGAATATTTCTTCATATTCACCGCGTATGAAACTGTGGTCATCTCTGTTTAATATGTCCCCTAGTGAGAGTATGACTTGGAAACATGTTGTTTCGTGCTGGAGATTTCTCTGGAGTATTCTATTAAATCCGTGGGCTAGTCAGATTGTAGACAGAAGTACCTACTTGTAAGTTTATAGCCGCCGCTGATACCGACCCTTGCCCATTAATCCTTCCATTCAACTCCATTCGACGAATGATCTACTTTATTAACTAGATGCAGGCTTTCATTACCATTACCACCGCTTATTTCAGTTAAAGTTAGCTGTTTGAGTTCAAAAAATATCCAGCGATCTCCGAAGATTACTCCCGGATTTGGAGGTGCCAAGTCTGCGAATAAAAGATATACTGACTACGGCCTTTAAACCCCAAAATTCCTTGATATCTCTCGCGTCTGTAAAACTCTGCCGCTGTAGAGTGGCCGAGCGCTCTAAGGCGCCTTGCTGCGGAGCGCGTGGCTGCTCACCGCCGGAAGTTCGGGTCCTCCCTCGGTGATGGGTGTGTCTGTTTACGTTACAAGGGAATGTCCCATTGCACCGCCATCATAGTTATAAGTTGGCGCAGTTGATAGGCCTGATCAATCGAGAAAACAGGAATAAATTGTGTGCAACTGTGAAAAAACAAGTAAAATAAAAAAGTGAGCAATCCATGCGAAATATAAGCAATGTCGAGCACGTTCTGAAGAAAGAGACTGCATACACTACGCTTGTCCGTCCTTTTATGGAGTATTGCTGCCCAGTGTGGGATCCTTATCAGGTGGGTTTGACGGAGGACATCGAAAGAGTCCAAAGAAGGGGAGACAACGTTACGGAAATGATACAGGATCTGGGATGGGAATCATTACAACAACGGCGCTTATCGCTGCGGCGTGGGCTACTTACGAAACTACAAACGCCAACATTCTCCTCCGTATGCGAAAATATATTGTTGACTCCACTTACATAGGTAGAAATAATCATCGGAATAAAATACGAGAAATCAGAGCCCGAACGGAGAGATTTAGGTGTTCATTCTTCCCGCGCACTATTCGAAAATGGAATGGGAGATAAAATAGTATAACGGTGGTTCGATGAACTCTCTGCCAGGCACTTAAATGTGATTTGCAGAGTTTCCAATATAGATGTAGCTCAGTAGCGCCGTAGTCATGTGGCTAGCGTGAGGAGCTGCGGCGCGACAGATCCTTGGTTTGAGCCTTCCCACCGGCGAAAATTCTAATTTATTATTATTATTTTTTTTTTTTTTTTCATTTTGAGAAAATTATTATTCGTTCGTCCGATTCGAGGTAACTGCGCCGTAGTGTAGGGTCAGATTTGCTTGGGCATATACAGGATTCGACAGTCTAAACACGGAAAAATTCGAAAACTTTAAAAACATATTATGTTTTGACAGAGCACAGGGAAAACAGTGCGACTGTGCAACTGTTGCATTCATTTGTTGAAGTTTCTGTGACAAAGTCTTATGTTTTCGTCACTTTTTTGAGAGTGATTATCGCATCCACAAGAAAACCTAAATCGGGCAAGGTAGAATCTCTTTACCCATTCACCAAGTGTACAAGTTAGGTGGGTCGACAAGAGATTCCTGTCATATGACGCACATACTGTCATCCGTGTCGTATAGAATACCTCAGACGTGTTTTCCTGTTGAGGAATCGGTTGACTTATCACCTTGCGATCAAATGTTTTAGGTTCCCATTGGAGAGGCACTTCCTTTCGTCTGCTAATCACACGGTTTTGCGGTGCGGACGCAAAATACAGATACTAAACTGATTACAGCGAACAGGGACGTCAATGAACGGACGGACAGATCATAATTTTACGAAAGTAAAAAAGTTAAAATTTTCGTTCGAGGCATAGCTTGAACCAAGGACCTCTCGCGCCACAGCTCCTCACACTAGCCACAGGACCATAGCAGTCCTACACTCACAAGCTGCTTGACGGTGTTTATCTATCGTATGGACCGTACAGTTTTTATATTTTGCTTATTGTTTGATAGTTTCACACAACTTCTTCCAGTTTTCTAGGTTGATCTGTGTTCAGCATTTCACGGCCTATCCACTGCGCCAACTTATAACTAAATCTGAGGGGTGTGCGATGGGGAGGTACCCTTGTTAGTGTAAGTCTAAGTAGTTTGTAAGTTTACGGACTCCTGGCCGTATTAGTTTGGTCCAGTTTGTTTACAGACATTGTTAAACTCTTGGCATTCGTATAGTATTTCAAACTTCCGACTTACCATCTGTGATTCCTCTACGTATTGTTCCTTTTATCTGCAAAATGTCTGGTTATTTTCCCATCATTACCGAAACAGAGCATGCACTCAGACTCTAATGACATCGTTGTCTACAGGATATCACAGACGAATCTTTCTTACGTTTTGATTTCCCTGTCGTTTAATCGACGTGTTCTCTGTGACCAGTGGCACTCGCTGCTGTGAAACTCCTTGCGGAAGCTGGAACAGTTTGCTCTCAAAGATAACCACTTCAGTCTACGTAGCTTATCTGCTGACACCGCTGTCGCCCTTCCGCCATGACACGGCGTCGTCAAGACAATAGCAGACGCTGAGCCGGCCGCGGTGGCCGAGGTGACTAAGGCGCTCCAGTCACGGTCAGCACGGCCGCTGCGGTCGGGAGTTCGAATCCCCTCTCGGGCATGGATATTTGTGCCGTCCTAGTTCATAAGTAGTTTGTAAGTTTAGGGACTGATGACCCCGTAGTTAAGTCCCATAAGCTTAACAAACATTTGAACATTTTGCAGACGCTGAGTTTCTGGGAATCTCTTAAGTTTCAAGTTCTGTTATTGATAAAAACAGAGAAAGTAGCGTAAACTGATATAAAGAAAGTTGAAGACAGAATCAACCAATAATTTTTTTTTTTTTTTTTGTATTTACACATGTATAAATGTACGGAGAGCGTGATGTATGCAAAACTGTTCAGAAGGCGTCTGTCCAGCTATCAGTCGGTCAGTATCAAATATTTATAGAAATATTTGTAAAGAGATGAGCATTTTAATTCAATACTTTTCAACACTCAGCCGCTTGCAACATTTTAAGCAAAATACAAACTAACCTGTCACATGAAAATATTGTCCTACACAAAGAAAACTCTTAATAAGTCACAACGGTGAGAATATTGCTGCTATACAATGTATCGGTTTGAGGGAAATATTCATACGTCAAACAGAGCCCCGAAAACATAAAACAAGAACTTTTATGCATTACCGATTACATTTGCATCTGTCTATCTTGACACGGGCAATTTGCAAATCAGATTCAAGTCCCTGGTAGAAGATTTATCGAAACACTTTTTATTATAGAAAGAACAAATAAATGTCTCCGTTCCATTTCTCATTTCTTTTATTTCTCCATATATATGCGGGAACCAACAAGTTATTTTCGCAATCGGAGAAAGTTGGTGTTCGAACTTTCGTGATTACATTTTACCCCAACGAAAAACTGTCGTTATAATCATTTACAAACAGCACTTGCATCATTTTCGTAACAGTCTGTCTACTGTGTCGTGATATCACAAATCGTTCTGCTCCTGACAGTCCCACATGATCTCACACGACACAACAGAACTCGTAAAGATGACGGTAACGTCTCTTTAGCAGTTCTGTTGTATCTTCTAAATATTCTGTCAAAAAACATAGACCTTGTCTCGCCTTCCCCACAATATTTTCTATGAATTCTATCCAATTAGAGTCAGTCGTAATTGTGATCCCTAGGTATTAAGCTGAATTCTACGCCTTTCGATTTGACTGGTTTATCGTGCTAAGATAGTTCAACGGATTTCTTTTAGTACTCAAGTGAGTCGCATTAAACATATCGCATTAAACATATCGATATCTAATAGTGCAGCAGCTGGTTAAGAGTTCCTGTGGCTGTGCTGTAAGCAACCTAAGAGGGCTTCTCAGATTTTCTCCTGAATCCAATGTCTAAGTAATAAACACTAGAGGACCTACGACACTACCCTGGGAAACGGCAGACATTTCCTTAATTGTTGCCTTTCCTTCCATTACTACGAGCTGTTCCTTGTGACACAAAACAACGATTCAAATCGAATTACGATATTCCATAACCACTCAAAGTCATTAAAATCGGCTTGAGGTATAGTATAAAAAGCGTTCTGAAAATCTAGAAATGTGGAATCAATGTCAAATACTTCTTGAGAGCACTCATCACTTGTGTGTACAGAGCTAATTGTTTTAGAAGAACGATAGTTTCTAAAAATGTTCAAATGTTTTGTAGAGTCCATGGGACTTAACTACGGGGTCATCAGTCCCTAAACGTACAAACTACTATGAACTACTTACAACTAAGGACGGCACAAATATCCATGCCCGTGGCGGGATTCGAACCCCCGACCGTAGTGGCCGTGCAGACCGTGACTGGAGCGCCTCCGTCTCCTCGGCCACCTCGGCCGGCGATAGTTCTAAATCCGTGTTGACTGTCAGTCAATAAATCTTTCTCTTTGAGGTAATTCATTATGTTTGTACACAGTATATGTTCCAAAAACGTGCTGCTTATCGACTCTGCATTTTAGCGGATTACTCCTATAAATTTACTTGAATTTTGGAATGAGCGACGCAACTTTCAATAGCTATATGCAGTTACTTGTTTTGTGTACAAAGTTGTTAGATGTTTGTAAATCTATGGGACTTAACTAGTCTGGTCATCAGTCGCTAGGCTTACAAACTGTTTAAACTAACTTTTGCTAAGAACAACAAATACACCCATGTCAAAGAGAGGACTCGAACCTCCGACGGCGAGCAGCGGCGCACTCCGCAGCTAGGCGCCTTAGAACGCTCGACCACTCCACCGCGGCTACAAACTTGTAGCGTTCAAAGTAATACTGCTGATTTTTCAAAGAAATGTCTCCTATTGTGTATTTGGGAACATAGAAACCATTCACCGAAAATCAGAGCCACTGAGTCGTCGACAGAAGCACATTAAAAAATCGAACTGCCCAACTAGGTTTTCCTGTAGTTCTATGATTTTTGCAAATATCTCGAACAAAAAAATATTATGAAAATATAAATAATATAAAATTAAATATATAAATAATAATATATTATTTAATGAATTAATTGAAAATTAAATGTATGAAAATATAATATATAATTTTTATATATGTAATATTCCATTTTTTTAATTATTTGTAAAAATGAAAAAAATAGGCAAGTGTTTTTTTTATTTTTATCATTTATTTAACTCTTTGGCCTTTTTGGAAGACGTTTTCAATGAAATTCAGGTACGGTAAAAATTCATATATTTTGGCGGCGCATTCGGAAATAACGAAAGCAATCCCAATAATGATGAATTATTATTATTAATTATTTTTATAATTTATTCATTTATTTATAAATAATATTTTCCTAGGATTTGTTCATTTCTAGTGACTTACAGCAATAGAATATGACGGTATAGCCATATAAAGAAAAACTTTAACATTTTTTCGATCTGACTCATAACAGCCGAGATAGGGCATAGTGTCTAGTTGGTCCCGTTACGCTGTCAGACGTAAGTTCCGGTCGTTGGCAACCAACAAATACTTCCGTAAAATTTGGTGACGATCAGTTGAACAGCACACGTAAAAAGTGGGAACACGTTACACACAGTGTCAAATCGACGCTATTTTTACAAATATATTTGAAAGAGTGCTAGATGTGAAAAAGACGTTACAGAGCGTAGTTATGGAATATCGGCCCAGATTTGTGACTGGATAGAGGATTTTCTGTCAGAGAGGACAGTTTGTAGTAATCGATGGTAAGACATCGACTAAAGAGGTGATATACAGCGTTCCACAGGGTGGTGTTATTGGTCCTCTGTTGTTTCTTATCTACGTAAACTATCTGGGAGAAAGTCTGAGCAGCAGTCTCAGGTTGTTTGCAAATAACGTCGTCATTTATCGTCTAGTAAAGTCATCTGAAGATCAAAACCAACTCCACGACGATGTAAATTATATATCACTATGGTGTAAAACATGGCAATTGACTGTAATTAATGAGATGTGTGATGTCGTCCACATGAGTACGAAAACAGATACGTTAAACTTTGTTTACAAGATAAATCACTCAAAAGTGAAGGCCATAAACTCCACCTAAATACCTAGGAATTACTATTACATCAGACTTAAACTGGAAAGAACACGTAGATAATGTCATGGGAAAGGCGAACCCGAGACTGCGATTTATTGGCAGAACGCTTAAAAGATGCAACAGAACTACAAAAGAAACTGCATACACTACGCTTGTCCGTCCTCACTTGGAATATTGCTGCCCAGTGTGGGATCCTTATCAGGTGGGTTCGACGGAGGACATCGAAAGAGTCCAAAGAAGGGCAGCTCGTTTTGTAGTGTCACGATACAGGGGAGACAGCGTGAAATAACACAGGATCTAGGTTCGGAATCATTACAATAACGGCGTTTATAGCTGCGGCGTGGTCTACTTACGAAACTCCAATCACCAACATTCTCCTCCGAATGCAAAGATATATTGTTGACTGCCACGTACATAGGTAGAAATGATCATCAGAATAAATACGAGAAATCAGAGCTCGAACGGAGAGATTCAGATGTTCTTTCTTCCTGCGCGCTTTCCGAGAATGGAATGGCAGATAAATAGTATAAAGCCAGGCACTTAAATGTAATTTGCAGAGTATCCCGTATAGATGTAGAATTTTCTTCTTTAGAAATCCGTTTACTCAATTTTTCTCCCAGTGAACGGTTACGGCATTATTTGCAATTGCCGCGGCGGAGCGCATTGAGGCGCCATGCCCCCCTCGGGCATGGATGTTTGTGCTGTCTTTAGTATAAGACAGTTTATAATAAGTTTGTAAGTTTAGGGTCTGATGGCCCCGCATTTAAGTCCCATAAGCTACACAAATATTTATATTTATTTCCATTTCAATTTGGAGCTGTCAAAAGGCGATCAATCGAAAACGGCCCAGTTTTAGTGTTACTGACTCAAGGTGGACCAAAAGGCAGAAAACTTGCAAAATTTATTTGAGATGAAAGGTTTTACGAAATGGGGTATGAAAACACACACAGACAGACAACTACACACACACACACACACACACACACACACACACGCATACGGTCGCATATAGATACACGCCTTTGTTCCTACATAGTGCCGATGGTCGTCTTAGGGGACACAGCTTTGACTAGGTGGACGGTTTGAGGTAAAGGGAGGGAGGAACGGAGAGGGGTTGGCAGCGGCGGACTGGCGTCTTAGGAGAGGGGGGAGGGCTGTGGATTCTCTTGCAGATTGTTAATTACGTCACGCTTTATCACAGGCCTGCTGATTAATTCCTTTCTTCCTTTCTGTGAAACGAAATAACCGAGGGTACGCTACAGCACAGCGAGAGAGAGAATTTCTGCCTTGGAATTCAGTTTGTGCCTCTGCATATAAATAAGACTTCATCGGTTTTAAACTGCTCAGTGGTTTTTTTACACTCAATTGCAATTTGCAATTCATATTTCCATTTGGGGGAAGAAGAGGCTGCTAATGCAAAATACACGTTTTGTAAACAATTTGCGTTCTAAACTGATCGTTACCTCATTAACTTACCAAACGTATTTAAGAGACAAAGCACATGTGCATATCATAAATTAATTCGACTAATAATTATTAATGTAGAAAGCACAGTGTTACAATAAGTAATTTATTTGTTTTCTAAGTATTGTATTTACAAATATGACTATTTTGTGATTAAAATAGGGAGCTTAGGCGTTCTCATTGTGACATCACTCGGCGTTTATAGTGTAGAGGCTTGATAAAATGGCGACAAAGCAAGAAAATATGTTTTAGTGTATTGGAACGTGTGAAGCAACGTTCCATTTATGGTTAATGGCAACAATGTGACTGGGTAAATTCGAAATCCTTGTGGTATTGTCAAAGTTTGCCAAACTTTGTTTTCTGGGCTGTGTCGCACACGATGCTGTATGAGCCACTTTTCTTCTGTGACAGGATATGTTGCAGTTGTCGTTGTTTCGAGAAATGACTGCTAATACCGGGTTTATCTTCCTGAAAGACGGGCACCCTCTCATTGGAGCATCGATTTTCGTTGATACCGATATCTCTCGAATGCTCACCAATAGGTTCACTCGCTCCGAAAGTAGTCGAATTGTTTGGTCACTTTCTTTCTTTCTGCTGATCTTGATCATTGCTGCCAGAGAGCATTACCCCGTTAAACAGATTTTCGTAACCGTTATGGAAAACTGTGTTTATGTGTGTCGTTGTACTTTTATACCAAAAACTTTTTTCTCATCATTCAAATAAAAACTACAACAATATTATTATTATTATTATTGATGACCCGAAGTAGTGAAAGAAAGGTACGAAATCCTGTCCAGCACAATTTTTAAACTCCGCTACTGAATTTAGATCAATACCTTGTGACCGTCGAGATGTACGAATAATTCGAATACAAAAAACATTTGGGTCATTTGAAGTCCGCGATACGACTCGTCCGCTTTGACCAATGACGTCATGTGTGAATTAAAGACGGTAGATTGTTTACAAGAAGAACAAAAATTATAGATTATGATTTTGTGTTTAAAAAGTGATCTGTAGCTTCTCTCTGATGGGTAGGTACAGATGGACACGTAAGGTTCTTTTGGGAAGTGAGCGCCGAAGGCGCTAATTTTTTAGATGAGACGTGTGTCAATAGTACTGCCTGTTGTGGTAATCTGTAATTTGCGAGTATAACCAAAGACAATTCATTATATACAGTACATAAGTATTACGATATTATCCCGTATGTTTATATTCGTTGATAGTGTTTGCTTTGCTAGTTGGTATATCTACATAGCGTATCTAGTGACACTCAAAAATGACGTCATTGATCAAAGCCGACGGGTTGTATCGCAGTCTTCACTTATGCCAAAGATTTTTCCATATGTACTGCACTACGAATGTTCCGTGGGCGCTAAAAATGAAACAAGTGAGACATCCATAATGTTGACTATATTATTAAGCTCGGCTTACGTACACTCCTGGCCATTAAAATTGCTACACCACGAAGATGACGTGCTACAGACGCGAAATTTAGCCGACAGGAAAAAGATGCAGTGATATGCAAATGATTAGCTTTTCAGAGCATTCACACAAGGTTGTCGCCGGTGGCGACACCTACAACGTGCTGACATGAGGAAAGTTTCAAACCGATGTATCATACACCAATAGCAGTTGATCGACGTTGCCTGGTGAAACGTTGTACGCCTCGTGTAAAATGGAGAAATGCATACCATCACGTTTCCGACTTTGATTAAGGTCGGATTGTAGTCTATCGCGATTGTGGTTTATCGTATCGCGACATTGCTGCTCGCGTTGGTCGCGATGAAATGGCTGTTATGCTGCATCACAGACAGGAACAGCCGTGTTTGGCGACATCGTGGTGAACACACATTGGTGGCCGAGGGGACTGAGGCGCTTCAGTCACGGTCTGCACGGCCACTACGGTCGGGGGTTCGAATCCCCCCTCGGGCATGGATATTTGTGCCGTCCTAGTTCGTAAGTAGTTTGTAAGTTTAGAGACTGATGACCCAGTAGTTAAGTCCCATAAGGTTTACAAACAATTGAACATTTTTTTGAACGCACATTGAAAGCGTGTATTCGTCATCGCCATACTGGCGTATCACCCGGCGTCATGCTATGAGATGCCATTGGTTACATGTCTCAGGCGCCTCTTGTTCGCATTGACGGCACTTTGAAGAATGGCCATTACATTTCAGATGTGTTACGACCCGTGGCTCTACCGTTCATTCGATGTCTGCGAAACCCTACATTTCAACAGGATAATGCACGAACGCATGTTGCAGGTCCTGTACGTGCCTTTCTGGATACGGGAAATGTTCGACTGCTAGCCTTGCGAGCACATTCTCTAGATTTCTCACCAATTGAAAACATCTGGTCAATGATGGCCGAGCAACTACCTCGTAACAATACGCTAGTCACTACTCTTGATGAACTGCGGTATCGTGTTGAAGCTGCATGGGCATCTGTACCTGTACACGCCATCCAAGCTCTGTTTGACTCAATGCCCAGGCGTATCAAGGCCGTTATTATGACCAGAGGTGGTTCTTCTGGGTACTGATTTCTCAAGATCTATGCACCCAAATTACGTGAAAATGTAATCACATGTCAGTTCTAGTATAATATATTTGTCCGATGAATACCCGTTTATCACCTGCATTTCTTATTGGTGTAGTAATTTTAATGGCCAGTAGTCTAATAAGAATTTCCATGCTAAGACGGCGTTAGCTTTACTTACCGCAGATGCGGTGATATGTTCGACCTCGCACGGGAATCCCTAATGGCTAGTGTAAGTGGGCATGGACGGTAGGGGAACTACAGCCATAGAGTGCGACTTGTGGAAGTTTGAGACCGACGGAAGGCGAGCACGGGTAGCCAAGTGGTTAACCACTTAATGCCGGTTGTCGCAAATTCGCCTCATACCGTTGTGACCTATATATATATGGAAGAGTAAGTGTTTTCAGACCCCAGCGCCGGTTGTATCAGATTCTACAGGGACCGGCGAAGTGCGTGAAACATGTGCTACCATCTACAGAGCACTGACTGTCTTTCTATGACAACATCTGTGTATTTTGTTCGTGTTGCTAACCAAGACGTGTGTTTGTGTTCATTGTTCCGTGAAATACAGCTAAATACAGAGGTCAGTTTCATTTTGAAAATTATATTTTGTTTTTCTAATATCTTTTAAGTATTTTATATCATATTTAGATGTGATAAAGCAGATAAAACTTTCAGTGAACACGTAAATACGGTTTGTGTAAAATATGCATCATCAGGCACTTGGGCACTTCTATGGGCAAATGCAAGCGATAAAATAAAACGAAGAAAGGACGATGGTTTGACAACAGAGGTGTCGCCAGTGGATTTGCATCTGCTCATCCGGTGATCACAATAAAAAGATGGGACCGAATGAAAAAGCACACACTCATGTACCATGCTCTAGCATTGTTACAGTTTACAATACATTGATAGGAGAGGTGGATTTACTTGACGCTCTAATTTCCTGTTATAGGTTTTTCGTAAAGTCACGGAAATATTACGATAGATTGTTTTTCCACCTAGTTGATCTTGTGATAGTGAATTCATGGTTGCTGTATCGAAGAGATTGTGATGCTTTGGAAATTCCCCGTCGCAAACAAAACGATCTTCTGGAATTCAAATCCAGAATAGCAGATGCTCTCTGTAAGCAAGTAAAAGACATGCCACGAAAAAAGAGAGGTAGGCCCTTACAAAGTATGGAAACGGAAATCCAACGTAAGAAGCGTCGGGGTGCAATGAAACCAGTCCCTGATAAATCTACCCGTACCGATGAAGAAGGTCATTGGCCTTGTGTAACAGGAAGGCAAAGATGCAAAAGACCCAGCTGTAAAGGGCAGACTGTCATTATGTGTGCGAAATGCAAACTTGACCTTTGCCTAAACAAAAATTCCAATTGTTTTAGGCAATTTCATGAGCAAAGAAATGTTGATCCTCTGCATTAGATTTATAAGTAACCATAACTGTAATTCAAACGCTTGTTAAAATTTTCATTAAACCTCATGAGAACAATAAACAAAATTTCCCTCTATGAAGAGTTTTAAGCGTTTTATTTCTCAAATGACTGTTGTAGCAAATTTGACACATACCTAATTATACCAACTATGTATAACATTTCTTATATTTAATGTTATAAATAGTCTAAGATCCCAATATTGAGCACAATATATGATTTTTTATTTTTTTCTTGCAGTAGAAATTAATTCAGGCATTAAGTGGTTAAGGCAACCGTTGGTCGGAAGCGGGAGACCCGGGTTCGATTCCCGGCCCGGTCGACTTTGTCACTTGTCGGTCTTAAAGCAGTCAGTGTCAAACCTTTTTTCGTAATCGTTCTTCCTTCCCTTCCTTTATCAATAATTTGTGAAAAAGTTGAACACAGCACCTCTTCCATGGCAATCCAGCACGCTACGCATTACGGTACAGCAACTCGACAATAATTTGTGAACACCCCTGTCGCTGAACTGTGAGATGGCTGTGTGCACAGTGCTGCTTGGCGAGTGTGTAGCGCGGCCAGAGGAGCGGCCGCCGTGGACGCACGGTATTGATCGCGGCGAGCGCGGGCTGATAGCGTCTGGCCGACATACGCCGCCGCCTCGTGCAGTTGCGTAAGGCTGCGTAGCCGGCGGCGGCGGGACGCGCCGCAGCACGAAAACACCGGCCAGGCTAGCGGAGCGGGCCACTGCTGCCCACGTCCGTGCTCAAGTTGTGGTCAGCATGCGCAGATGCCGAGGCTGCAGTCACCGTGCCAAACAACTAGCTCCCTCTCTGCAGTCTGTGGGGATCCACTCAGAATACGGTAATTTACAAGAATGCTTGCAATCCAGGTAACTCGGTCTGAAATAATATACAGGGTGAGTCATAAATGGGAAAAAATATTTCCTGCAAACTGACACACACTGACCTACAAATACAAATTCGTTTTCCACATGTTCCTATGTCAATAAACGACAACGCCATTGAATGTTAAAAATCTGGAAATGTGAAGTGCGCTTTTGGGTGTTACTGTGCGCGACATTGGCCAAGGGGAGAGATAGGCAACATGACACAACATGCGAGTGTTGTAGGTAGTCTAGCCGCTCACGAGAAGGCGAGGCATGCGGCGTCAAGCGACGGTCTGCGTGACCAACGCCACCAATTAGATACAAGGCCTGTGCGCTGCCTGCCAACAGTAATCATAATACAAGCAAACGATTTGTCTTATGTAGCGTTGTGCTGAGTTTGGGAATACATACACATTGCACACGGTGTTTCAGAATGTTCATAATGCTATTTATGAGATTCACAAACAAATTTGTTTTGGTATAAGATATTTATGAACTATTAGTAAGATATCTTACCGCTATTGAAATCGGACGTTACGTATTTTGTCTCATACCAGCAAAGATCTGCACGGAGCATCACATAAATAACATTAACATCATTCTCTAACACAGTGTGTAACGTGTAAGTATTCCCAAAATCATCACAACGCTACATAAGACAAATAGTGTTATGACTACTCTTGGCAGCCAGCACAGAGGCCTTTTATCTAACGTGACACAGCGCTCACATCTATCTCGTACCGTTTTCGCTAGCCGGTATTATGTATCGTGGCTAGATGGCATAGGGAAAGGAACTTGTCCACTATTGTCGATCTGTCCCCTTGTCCAACGTTGGCGATCAGTAACACCCAAAATTCCACTTCATATTTCCAGATTTTTACTATTAAATTGCACTGATGTTTATTGACATAGGAGCATGCGGAAAACGAATTTGTTTGTAGCTGAGTGTGTGACAAATGTCACGAAACATTTTTCCTTATTTTATGACTCACCCTGTATACATCGACTCCCCAACTCTAAACCGATTACGCGGCTATTTACGCGCGTTTTGTGGGCCGTCGTGGAAACGTATTTTATTGGTTTCTATGGCCTTGAATGACGGCAAAGTTTTTTTATTCACTATGATTTAAAAGACTTTATTCTCAAAGCTATGCAAAGTAAAACTGTCATCCTTTTTGAGAGTAGTTCTGGTAGTACTCTTCTGAAGACAGCCTGCAGCGATTTATTACGCCTTGAAAGTCGTATCTATAGTTGTCATTTTTTATACAGATAAATTGTTGATATTTGGCCTCGCTCATCTTAGAATTATATACAGTAGGAATACCTAAAGCATATTCCACATTACGATGTATATAATCAGAAACATTCAACAAATTTTTATGAAAATATCACGTAGATACGTACTACCAAGGCTTCAAATTTCGTCAGTGACAGTTGGCGCAATGACATTTACACTGAAATTCGTCAGAAACATTGAAAAAAAAGATTGTTAAGCTTATGGGACTTAACTACGGGGTCAACAGTCCCTAAACTTACAAACTACTTACGAACTACCTTATACTAAGGACGGCACAAATATCCATGCCCGAGGGAGGATTCGAACCCCCGACCGAAGTGGCCGTGCAGACCGTGACTGGAGCGCCTCAGTCCCCGCGGCCACCGCGGACGGCTCAAACATTGAGCTATTTCCTATTAATGCGTGACGATTCAGCTGTATAAACATTCACGTCATCGCAGTACTGCATTACCACTCGTCAAAATAATTAGTATGTAAATATCAATATTTTGTCATCTAGTGCATCAGAGAATGAGTAATCGATTTAGAGGTGCACGTTCGATATATACCGTTTGAAGCCGCGCTACTTTGATTGCAAGCATTCTTCGAAATTGCCGAGAATACTAGCAACCACCGCAGCTTACGCTCACATCAATAATCACAACCATTGACGATACAGTACGTCACGAGTGGGTGACGTAGATCGTGGACCGCATTCCAATAAATAACATTAAGATGACCTTGCCCTTTCAATATTACTATCAATACGTCAGTATGATAATCGTCCGATAGCGAATATTCTCGTATTGTCAGTACTAAACATAAACCTGTTTTTCGAACAGTGGTGAAGCCGACAAAAAAATCTCACAACGGGCACCTTTTATCACCTACTCTCGGAACCGTTCGAAACTGTGTTCGCGGATGATTCTGTCATTTATCGGTTAATGAAGTCACCAGAAGATCAAAAACAAATGCAAAATGATTTAGATAAGATATCTGCATGGTGGAAAAATTGCAATTGACCCTTAAAAAAGATAAATGGAAAGTCAGCCATATGAACACTAAAAGAAATCCGTTTAACTTCACTTACACGATAAATCAGTCAGACTACCCTTGTGCGTCCCATTTTGGACTATTGCTGCGCATTGTCGGATTCATACCAAGTGGGACTGACGGACGATTTACAGAATATTCAGAGAAAGACAGCTCGTTTTGTATTATCGCGATATAGGGGATTTAATGTCACAGAAATTATGCACGAGTTGGGGTCGAAACATTAAACGAAAGCGTTATTTGTTGTGGCGTGATGTATTTGCGAAATTTCTTTCACCAACTTTCTCTTCAGAATGCGAACATATATTGTTAGCACCCACCTACATAGGGAGACATGATCATCATAGTATAATAAGAAAAATCAGATCGTAAACAGAAAGATTTAGGTGTTCCTTTGTCCCGCGAGGTATTAGAGAATGCTACTGTAGAGAAATATCATAAAAGCGGTTCGATGAAACCTCTTCCATGCACCTCAGTGTGACTTGCAGAGTATCCACGTAGATGTAGAAGAACACTCTCATAAAATTAAATAAGTAAATAAAACAGCGGTGTGTGTCATTTCCGTGCAAAACGTTCGGTTCTACTACAAGAGGATTTTTTTAATAGACGGAAACAAAGTATCAAGATATCTATTCCGTAGAAAGGAAATATACGTAATTCAGTGATGTCAGTGTATCATCCCATTAATATGAATCAAAACTGCCAAAATCCCTCTGCTTAAAATACTTGTAGCCGCGCAAAACATACATGTTCTACACTCCTGATAGTGCTCATATTAGTCCTCAAAGGGCAGATGAATCGTTAAATGAAGTGGAAGAGAACAATGTGGACAACACACTAAAACCACGTTCTTATATTGGAAGCAGTGCAGTATTAGAAGCTACGCTAATTACATTTTCAAACAATGATTTGAGTATTTCAGTGTCGTAACCTGCCTTTCGCCAAGCGTATTCTGACATAGGCTTACACTTAGGGGCAAAAATTTGATTGTTCATGAAAAAGTGAAATTATCAGAGAACTGTTGTGTATCTCTTCCACATTGTTTTAACCACTTCGTTGAAATCCCGCTTTTGCACTTTCAGAGCTATATCAGCACTATCAGGTGTATACAATATGACTGTTTCTGCTATTGTAATTACTTTAAGTAGTGTGTTTATGACATTGTTGATCGAAAATGTAATGAGATACTTCACCTAATTACGTACTATTCTCAAAATAATGTTCAAATGTTTGTAAATCTATGGGATTTAACTACGGAGGTTATTAGTCCCTAGGCTTACAAACTATTTAAACTAACATAAGGACAAACACACACACTCATGCTCGAGGGAGGACTCGAACCACCGACGAGCAACCGCGCGCTCCGCAGCAAGGCGCCTTGGAACACTCGGCCACTCCACCGCGGCCGTAAAATTCTCTTCCTACGGTAATGATGTGCTGTTATTTTGTTTATCTCTATTAAAATATCAGTTCTGATAGACTACAAGGTTTTGCACGAAAATACTACAGACCATATTTTTGTAATAATTGACTGTGTAAGGACGAATACTATCGGTTTCACTCTTTCTCACTCTTTTCTTCTCAGTGTTCTAGTTAGGTTTCTGTATGATGCAGCACATATAAACTATGCTCAAGTGATTTAAAATCTCAATGCCTCTAGGATCATTCATCAAATCGCGAAGACTTGTGGCATATTTTATTTTAAATATTCGCCCTGAAGACGATTATTTAAAAACGCTTGGTAATAGTTTTTCCGGATATTGACACACAAAACTTCACTAGGATACCCTTCGTATGGCCGTAACTCGCATAGTTGTTCCTAATTTCTATTCCTTCACGAACTAACAACAGTAAATAATTCTTGTGCTTTATAGACGTATTAGAGCACATAAACGTTTTAAACTGAAGGTCATTTGTAATGAATCGGATGGTGGTAGTTGCTTACATAGGAGTTTCTTTTTTGACAACATGTCAAGATAACTGGAATCCAATCTGCCATGATCAATTTTTTTAATTTTTTTATTTTTTTTTTACTAACGATGTTGCTGAATTTTGCAACTGAATATTTTATAACAGCTATTGTAAATGCGGTGAGTAAATAAACAATTTACGCTGTAAAAACCGTTATAAATATCTCAAGATAAAATAAATGCGCTCTCAAAAGCTCATCATTCGGGACATACGCTAACTCGTTGGCGTGTTGCTTACGGATAGGACGGCCACTCACGTTGGTTTGTTACCCCATAAACATTAACGTCACAGACACTATAGTTTACGAGGGTTAGTGAATTAGTTTCAACGCACTTGGTGCATAGTTGTACAAGCTTCCTGATGCCAGGAATGCACCGCTTCTTTCACTGCTTCTTTCGAGGCAAATCGACGGCCTCTTAATGCCTGTGTGAGTGGACCAAATAAGTGATAGTCAGAAGGGGCAAGATTGGGATACAGTACTTCAAAATTGACCTTCTGGAGCGTTTCACCAGTGTGGGCAGCAGTATGCGGACGGGCATTGTCGTGCAACAACGCAACACCTTGCGACAGCAATCCTTGGCGTCTGCTTCATATTTCAGGCTTTAGCGTGACAGTAAGCATCTCACTGTAACGTACACTGTTTATTATTGTGCTCATTTACCCATAATGTTCTAGTGCTGGACTTTGTGCGCCCCAAAAAACGTAAGCATCAGTTTTCCTACGCTTAAAGACCCAACTGGGTCTTGAACTCTTTCTTGCACGGCGAATTTGGATGTTTCCATTCCATACTCTGTCGTTTACTCTACGGCTCGTAATGATGCATCCATGTTTCGTCACTAGTAATGATCTTGTCTGTGTTGTTTTGGGACCCGTCTTGCACAAACAGTATGAAAACCACGTCTATTATGGATGAATTCGTAGGCAGAACCGTGACTAATTTGCAGACGATGTGCCATTTCGTCAATAGTTAATCATCTGTCTAAGAGAATCATTTCACTTGATTGCTCAATGGTTTCTTCATTTGTGGCAGTAAACGATCGTCCGGCTCCTTCATCGTGCGTAACACTTGTGCTACCATTTCGGAATTTTTGAGTCCATTACTAGACACTACGTTGTGGCAAACCGCTGTTCCCGTACTCTACCGAAAGTCTTCGATGAATCACTGAACGTCGCTCTTCTTTGGTGAGGACAGACAGCGGAGCAGCCACGATTAATACCACGGCAGTGATAACGAAACTAACCTAGCAGCTTGAAGATTGCAAAGATATAACAACAAATTAAGAAAGCATGCGTCATAAACGTAAAACGACAGTACTAACAACATAAACAAAAACATAACTAAGTTGCGGATAATAATTGACGTACCCTCTTAACCGTCAGGAATAATTGTGCTGTGTTTCGTAACGAGCAGGTCTGTGAGCTGAAGCAAATTCTCTGGAGTCTCCTAATATAGTGTTGAAGCTCGCTTTGGCCGGTGGAGTGCGAAAACTCAAACTGACATGGACTCACAAATTCGCTGTAAATACCCTCCTGCCTCTGGTTGTCCATAATTGTGAAAACAACGATGCCGGTGCAGCATTTAGTGCGCCAACTGATCTCCCTGTTATATCACATACATGTTCGATGGGATTCATATCTGGCGATCAGACTGGCCGAATCATTCGGTGCAACGGTCCGGAATGATCTTAAAACCAATTGCGAACAACTATGGGCCGATGACACGGCGCATTGTCATCCGCAAAACGTCAGTCGTTGTTTGGTAACACGAAGATTAGATTATATTAGATTAGATTAATACTTGTTCCATAGATCATGAATACGTCACTTCGCTATGATGTGGAACGTGTCAGATTAATGAAGGGTGTCTGTAGAAGACCGTACGTTACACAAAATATCACATGACACTTTTTTTACCAATTTATACCTAAAAGCTCATCCAATGAGTAGAATGAGTTGTTATTCAGAAATTCTTTTAATTCATTTTTAAATGCTAGTTGGCTATCTGTCAGGCTTCTGATGCTGCTTGGGAGGTGACCGAAGGCTTTTGTGGCAGCATAATTTACCCCTGTCTGTGTCAAACTCTATTTAGCCCTACATACTGAAGATCATCCTTTCTCCTAGTGTTATAGCTGTGCACACTGCTATTTCTTTTTAACTCGGTTGGATTATTAACAATAAATTTCATAAGTGATAATATATACTTGTGAAGTCACTGTGAGGATACCTAAATCCTTAAGTAGATGAAACTTCCTGGCAGATTAAAATTGTGTGCCAGAACCGGGACTCGTACCTGGGACCTCTGCCTTTCGCGGGCAAGCGCTCTACAACTGAGCTACCCCGACACGACTTACGATGCCGCCTCACAACTTTACTTCCGCCAGTACCTCGCCTCCGCGCTTGCGGAAGTAAAGTTGTGAGGCGGCATCGTGAGTCGTGTCGGGATAGCTCAGTGGTAGAGCGCTTGCCCGCGAAAGGCAAAGGTCCCAGGATCGAGTCCCGGTTCCGGCACACAATTTTAATCTGCCAGGAAGTTTCATATCAGCGCACACTCCGCTGCAGAGTGAAGGTTTCATTCCTTAAGTAGATGTCTGCAGGATGATCGTGGGTGGGCTCCAGCAATTATTCTGATTACACGCTTTTGTGAAATGAATACTTTTTTACTCAATAATGAATTATCCCAGAATATGATGCCATACGAAATCAGTGAATGAAAATAGGCATAGTAAGCTAATTTACTGTGATTCTTATCACCAAAATTTGCAATAACCATAACAGCATACGTAGCTGAACTCAAACGTTTCACCATACCGTCTATGTGTTGCTTCCAGTTTAATCTATTATCAATGCACACACCTAAAAATTTTGAAAATTGTACCTCAGTTACAGACTTCTGTTCAAAGACTATATTTATTACTGGAGTTGTGGCATTTACTGTGCAGAACTATATATACTGTGTTTCATCAAAATTTAATGAGAGACCGTTTGCAGAGAACCACTTAATAAATTCGTGAAAACATTATTTACGATTACACCACTTAGTTCTTGTGTTTTGGATGTGATTACTATATTAATATCATCAGCAAAAAGAACTAACTTTGCATCTTCATCAATTTAGAATGGCAAGTAATTTATGTATATCAAGAACAGTAAATGACCTAAGACCTAACCCTGTGGCACCCCATCCTTGACAGTCCCCCAGTTCGAGGAATCGGCTGATGTTTAGACAGTTCATAAAAGGCTGCAGCTGGTGTTCAAATAGACGAAGCCAACGATCTATCCAGTTGGAGTAGAGAGTTCACACCAATATGAAAGCACAAGTTTGTTGTCACGACTTGGCTTCGTGGCGTCTGCGCCACCGTCGAACCCCATCACCAGCTCTTACCGACCGACAGCGGGACTTTTCTGACCAAGCGACAGTTTTCCAGTCATCTGTCGACCAAAAAATATAGTAACGAGCCCAACTGAGGCGCTGCCGGCGGTGGTGTACTGTTGGCAAAAGCACGACAATCCGTCGTCTGCTGCCATAGCGCTG
The DNA here is from genome assembly GCA_026315105.1 of Locusta migratoria. Taxonomy (NCBI): domain Eukaryota; kingdom Metazoa; phylum Arthropoda; class Insecta; order Orthoptera; family Acrididae; genus Locusta; species Locusta migratoria. The sequence goes on from CM048746.1 coordinate 164,363,020, forward strand.
CACTGTACTAAATGATATCGTTCATCGTACGTCCCACATTGATATTTGCGATTATTTTACGAAGTGTTGCTTCTGCCAGCACTGACAACTCGACGCAAGCGCCGCTGGTTTAGTTCATTAACTGCAGGCTGTCAGCCACTGCGTTGTTCACAATGAGAGGTAATGTATGAAATTTTATATTCACTGCCCTCTCTTGACATTGTGGCTCCCGGTACACTGAATTACCTAACGATTTCCGATATGGAATGTTCCGTGCGGCCAGCTCCAAATTCCATTCCGCATGTAAAATCCGTTTATTCCGTCCTGTGGCCGCAATGAGATCGGTAACCTTCGGACGTACTGTTATACATTGTGCGCGCGCTGTTGCTTCCTTCTCTATCTACGTATATATATACCCCGAGACGATCGTCACCTCAGTGCATACTTCATCATTTATTTATAACTGCTTTTCAACCTGTGAGTCGCCGCCCAGAGAGGGGTTACAAAGCCTTTCTCGGGGGTCGCTGCGAAAGCAGAAAGTGCTTGCACCATAAAATAACTAGGGGTTCAGTAATACGAAAACGTATGCCTAAGTCAAATTTCTTTAATCTTAAAATTTGCTTAGTTCCTTGTGTTACTTTCATTAAGAACTGAATAGGCCATAAATTGTTTTATGATACACTTTATTAATGATGAATAAGCGCGCCTGAAGACTTTTTTCAGGAACCAATCGTTAGATAGACGAACATGACGCAATAATCAATTGTGAAAAAAAAAATCTAAAATAAAGATATATTTCTTTACTAATTGTCTATCCAGTGGGACCCACTTGTGAGTCTTGCATGAAATGCGAAACACTCGTCAATAAAAATATTTTTTGTGATGGAAATCATTTAAAAATAAGATGTGTTCCATTCTGAAAAATTACGCAAACCACGTGAAACTGTAGATTCCCCTATAACTGTCTGGGTAAGTCAGTTCGAAGGTCAGAGGAAGGCAACGGCATACCACCTCCAAACAGGACCATGCCTAGTAAAGCACTGTGGTGTTCAAACCAATCTTCGGCTTGTTGACTGCTTTATCTTTTTTGAGATAACATAGTTTCGTTAAGGTTCCTGACTACTGAGGTGGGGGCGGGATCGCCATATTATTTTTACTTGCAATGGGGTCGCCTATTCCATAAGGTTGAAAAACACTGCTTCATAAGATACAAGTTTCACAGAACTGAGTGACACATCAGGCGAAAGTTGCTGTCATCCTTACGTTTTGCATAACAACGTATCTACTCATTCTGGATACATTTGGAACAGCCAGTCAGCTGGCGGATCCTGTATAATGCTACATGCACTGCAAATAATCTAGAGCCAGAGTAAACGGCCTTCAAAAATTGGCTGCAATGATGGTATGCAATCTTAGAATATACGTCTTCTCCGCCAGATGTGCAATGACGTCTGTCCCAATTGTTGGACAAGAGTCTCAGTCCCACTCTGACATTTTTGTCATGAGGTTTGTACTTTGGGGCAAAGGATATTGTGGATGGTGGTAAATAAAAGAAAAAGCCTATTGGCGTGTTTTAAGACCCACTTTAGGTTTTCTTGTAGTTTTATGATTTTTGCATCTATTTCGTACAAAAAATAATAGAAATAATACAATTAGATATATAAAAACACTCTAATATTTAATGAAATAATACAAAATAAAATATTACATTATACATTTAATATTATATGACTTATTATTTGCATATTTATTACTTTTGTTCTAAATATTTGCAAAACTGGGCCGTAAATCTGGCCAGTGAGATTTTGATTTTTTAATTTATTAATTAAATTTTTCTTTGATCTTCGGCAACATTTTTTTTAGATTATTTTACTTGTCTATTATGCGAAACCTTCATAATGGAAGCTCCTCCAGCCCGCTGTCTTATTGTTGCCATATTCTTATCATTTATTGCAGCGCCCTCCTCTTATAATTTATCTTCTTTATTGTTGTATTTAATGATATATTTTTCTTAGTTGTTACTTTTTTAAATTTGTTTTATTTCTTTGTAAAAGATATTTTTCTGCTATATATTCATTTCTAGATGAAATGTTAACCTCAAACCAATCCTCGAGCCTCCATTAAATGACTTACAACAAACGGATATGACGGTAGAGCCATGAGAGGAATTATATCTTTAGACGTGTGTACCAAATATCAAAACATTGAAAAACAATTCAAATAAAATTTACACCATATTAAAGTGCCGTGGTGGATCAGCTGTGCGCACTGGGGCTTCGTGCTGCGGTGGGCGCGACCGTTCACCATCTGGGGTTCGAGTCCCCCCCTCGGGCATGGCTGTGTGTGTTTCTCCTTTGGTTAGTTTACCTTAGTTTAAGTAGTTTGTAAGCTACGGACTAATAATCAAGCCGCTGGGTCGCATAGATTTATAAACATTTGAATTTGATATTGAAGTCTGAACAACTTTTATTTGGAATTTTTTATATCCGACGCTTAATAGACAAAACAGGGCACAGTAGCGCCCTCTAGCAGCGTCAAGTTATGCCGCCAGAGGGAGGTTCTGCTCTCTGACGGCCAGCAAACACGTTTGCAAAATTTGGTGCCGATCGGCTCAACGTCGCGACCTAAAGTAGGAACACGTTAGATACAGAGACAGTGTCAAATCGCCATTATTTTCGTAAATATCCCTAAAATGACGCGAGATACAGAAAAAAATAAAGCAAATTTGTAGAGAATTTTTGTCCCCCACAAATCCGTTTATTCAATTTTCGTCTCAGATGAACCGTCGAGGTTATTTGCAATTAAATCCAGCATTCAGAAGGCCATCGCAAACGGTCCACTTTTAGTGTTTGTTACTAACGTAAAGTGGATGCTCTTTCCGGTGCTGAGGCAAACTGTCCAGCGGCTCAGTCGCTACAAGTGAATCCGACGAAAAGTAGAGAGACTCAGGTCATTTTCGGCGATTCAGATCGCAGTAATGAGATAGTGTGTGGGTCAACGAACAATTGTCCTCAGACGGGTTTTAATCTTAATCGGGCAAATACCGGTACCGGACAAATGCTGCACAAACACTTGTGACATTTCACAGTCGCCCGGTTACGCGTGCACTACGAGACGATACAGACAGCTGTAGTCTTGTGTAGTTTGCGAACGAACTAGTTCGGAAGATCGCTCCCACAGGCGAACTAGGCGAACTAGTTCGCAGATCCCTCGTCTCTTAGTTCGTCCGCTCCTTTTCCGAAGACTGACGGGTAACAGCGAGAGGACGCGAGAGCGCGCAGAATCGCGTGAGTCCCTTCTTCCAATTGCCGTTATTTCGAGCTGAGATGCAGCTCAGCTTTAGTTTTAGTAGCGGTAGCAAAAGCCAAAACGAGCTGACGAACTAAAAAGAGCGACCTACTTCGCAGTCGAGCTGCGAACTAAAAGGAGAGCTACCAATCGCGAACTAAAAGATGCGCGATAGGTTGCGAACTATAATATGCGGGCCGGCCGCGGTGACCGAGGGAACTGAGGCGCTTCAGTCACGGTCTGCACGGCCACTACGGTCGGGGGTTCGAATCCCCCCTCGGGCATGGATATTTGTGCCGTCCTTAGTTGTAGGCAGTTCATAATTATTTTGTAAGTTTAGGGACTGATGACCCCGTAGTTAAGTCCCTTAAGCTTAACAAACATTTGAACACATTTGAAAATATGCGGGATAGGTCGCGAACTAAAATATGTGTGATAGGTCGCAAACTAAAATATGCGCGATAGGTCGCGAACAGAATTAAAAATCACGTGTTTGCGTTCTGATGATGAGAGCCATTTCGAGGTTAGCGTCTGCCTGTTAGATTACATAGTTCAGTGCTACAAAATTTCCGCTTTGAAGTATTCTGCACTCTGCATTATCTGACTAATATTTTCCATAATGCCAAGATATCTCTATATCTAAACTTAAACGCGAGAAATTATCCACAAACTGTTTCTTTTGGTTTGCGTGATATCGTTAGCGGCTCAAGCAGATAGCGCATGAAGCAGCTAGGTGGGGGAACTTCTCCCTCCACTTGCATGCGCAGACCACGTTTTCAGTCGTCAGTGGGAGCGGACAAAAGAACGAACTAGTTCGCGGCAGAGCCGCGAACCAAAGTGAGCGCTCCCAATCGCGAACTATTATGCGCAAGTCTAGACAGCAGTGGTCCCCAGACTGAGGTTGTGAGAGTTGTGCAGCAGAGGCGCGGTCGGCGACTGGAAGCGTCAGTGAGTGAGCGACGAGCAGACAGCGAGCCGTTGGCAACCCGGCCCTAATGGCAGCCACGTGGCGTACAGGCCGACGCCCCTGCCGTTGGCCGGATCGACCGCCGCCGACAGAATTATGTAGGCGAGGATGACCCGACGGTCGGGCTCATCGTCGGCTGGCCGAACATTTCTCTCGTAGAGTCTAACGCCAATTCCTGCCAGTGCACATCATCTTCTACCCCGAAAGTTAACGGTCGTTAGTAAAGATTATTTCCCGAGAGTTTCATTATTTGATAAGAACTTTTCTACGACGTGCTAAATGGGTGTATGGTCTGTCCTGTTAGACATGGCAAGTCGTTCGTGAGTGTATGGAGTTTATTGTCATATTTTTGTTAACTCTGAGGAGGTAGAATCAAGAAGTTGAAACTCGGTCCCGGCAAATGCCCTACTACCAATGAATAGCTCACGGGGATCACCAATATTAGCCTCACCTTTAGAAGTATTGATCACCATTATCAGTGACAGGTCTCCTGTTTGTATGAAATATTGGGAAGATGTTTGCTATCGCTGTGGCGTACGAATATCGCCTTTGACTACTCATCATGACGTAATTTGTGCGGATCGACATCGCTCATTTGAATTATAATAAAATATTTATCAGCTACCTGTATCCGATCACTCGTCGCTGTAGCTCGTAACAGATTAAATAGAAAAGAAAAGCGCACATTTGTAAGATGAGTAATTTCACAATGCTTCGTCAATGGGAATTGGATATACATCCTAGTCTCCCTGCACACGCATTCTCTGTCCCCATTTCTCTGTCCCTCTCCTCTCTCTGCCCATAACCTCCTCCCTCGTCTCACTGTGCATCTCATTCTCCCTCCTAACCCTGTCCATCTTCCCCTCACCACCTCCACCTCTCTATCCGATCTTCTTTCTCCATCTTTCTGCGCATTTCCACTTCTTCCCACTCCATCTCATCAAAACACTCCCACCTTAATTTCCTCATGCCCCTTCTCCTATGTCAATATCCTTTCTGATTTGTAATTATACCGCATGTCATGTATGAATATATATTCCTTTTTATAATGGGGAAACGTTGTTACAAAAAAAATTTTCGGGACAGATTTGCAACTTTGTCCACTGAATTATTTCAATACCCACTGACAGCTGGCGTAGAACATAGCTTTCTATTTTGATTGATACGAGCTGCAGGATCACAAATGCTGTCTGTCCGAAAGATACAAACGCCGTATTTATACAGGGTGAAGTGAAATTCGCGCACTCGATCTTCGCCGCGCGATTCCTCAAACGCCAGCATTAACAAATGTCTGTCACAAAGTTTCGTCCTGTTCATATTTCCGGCAGTGATGGACGTCGGAGACTGAGATTAGTGTGTGTTCCATACGACGATGTCACCAACAAACTTCTAGGGGATGTAGAAGGCGTCTTGAGAAACAAAATAAGCATAGAAAGCCATGCCCGAAAAAGTAATCCAACGGCGGTACAGAACGTCCAAATTGCTGGAGGCCGTGCGGAATGGCCACGTGGTCTAAGATATCGTGCTGCGTACTGGGTGGCCGTTGTCGAAAAGAAAAAAATCAAATGTTTGTTAAGCTTATGGGACTTAACTACGGAGTCATCAGTCCCTAAACTTACGAACTACTTATCAACTACATTATACTAAAGACGGCACAAATATCCATTCCCGAGGAGGGATTCGAACCTCCGACCGTAGTGGCCGTGCAGACCGTGACTGGGCCGTTCTGTCGGAGGCTGGAGTCCTCCTCCGGTCATGAGTGTGTCTGTAGTCCATAGTGTAAGTTAGTTTAACTAGTTTGTAAGTCTAGGGACTGATGACCATAGCAGTTCGTCCAGTCGGTTTACAAAGTTGTTGGAGGGGATGTCTACCGGCAGGCGCCGTTCCTGTAACTTGGACTTTCCGTAGTGTCACTGAATGGCTTTTCCAGGCATGGGTTTCTCACAAGTGTTCGAATGTATGTGTACGGACTCAACTTCTTGACTATTAGTCTGTACTTTACAAAGTATTTAAACTAAGGTAAAGTAATCCAACGACAACACAAATACTCTTGCCCGAGGGGAGACAAACCCCCGACAGGCCGCGGCGGAGTGGCCAAGCGCATTGAGGCGCTATGCTACGATGCGCGAGGCCGTTCCCCGTCGACGGTTGGAATCCTCCCTCGGTCATGGATCTGTGTGTGTCTTTAGTATAAGCTAGTTTACAAGTAGTTTGTAACTTTAGGGACTGATGACTCCCCAGTTAAGTCCCATAAGCTTAACAAACATTTCAACCCCCGACGGTGAACGGTCCCACGCACCGCAGCACGACGCACCACTGCACACGGCTAATCCGCCGCGGCATGGGTTTCTACACTCATTCCTCAAGACATATTCTACATCCCCTAGACGTTTGTGTGAATAATTGTATAATTCTGAAACACACTGATGTATGGAACACACACACACCTCAGTCTTCGACTTTCATTTACTCTCAGAAATACGCGCAGGACGAAATTTTGTAAGAGAACCGTTTTCTTCTTTTTTGGTATGTAAATACCGTGCTGCGAAGCTCGAGTGCGAATATTTCGCTTCACCCTCTATATAAAATGTTATTAACAACTCCAAACTTTATTTTCTCCATTTTGCGATCAGAACTAACAGGATGACTAATTCAGGTGGCAGTCGAGTGTGTAGTGTACACTGTTGAAATTATTTATGCAATGTTTTGAATAATTAATCTTTCGAAACAATAACGGCCATTGAAAATGTTTCATATATTCGTAAAAATCAAGCTTTCCATACAAGAAGGGTCATTGAAAATGTTTCATATATTCGTAAAAATTAATCAGACTTATCAAACGACCCTCGTACACAACACGTGGGGTAGCGCAGTGGTAGCACACTGGACAGGGCAGCGGTTCAAACACGCCTCCGACCATCCTGATTTGTGTTTTCCGTCCTAATGTTCAAATGTTTGTAAGCCTATTAGACCCAACTGCTATAAGTCCCTAGACTCAGAAACTACTTGAACTAACTTACACTAAGGACAATTCACACACCCATACCCGAGAGACAACTCGAACGTCCGACGGGAGCGGGCGCCCAGTCGGTAGCATGATGCCTTAGACCACGCGGCTACTCCCGCGCTGCTGTGTTTTTCGTGAGTTCCCTTAATCGCTGCTGGCAAACTGCGGGATGGTTCCTTCCAACGTGATTGACATTTTATTCTTTATTTTCAATCTTTATTTACAGTTCATAAATATTTTGCAATTCTCCTATTTTGAATTTTAGAGACTGGCAATTTTTACATTTCTTTCTCTGTTACGTTTTTCGGATCACCTTCGTTGTCTGTACTACTTTTAATTCAAATTCAAATGTTTGTAGAACTTATGGGACTTAAATACGGGGTCATCAGTCCCTAAGCTTACAAACTACTTAAGAACTAGCTAAGACTAAGGACGGCACAAATATCCATGCCCGAGGGGGGACTCGAACCCCCGACCGTAGTGGCCATGCAGACTATAACTGGAGCGCCTCAGTCCCCTCGGCCATCGCGGCCCGCCTACTTTTAATTGTTGCACCTCTTAGAAAGTCGTGCTTCACACATTTTGAAGAATAGCTTTCTCCGCCTAAAGAATTATGTTTTGAAATTACCTCGAACTAAATTTCATAAAACTACTTTTTAAAACCATTTAACTATCTTATTATAGAAATTCTTTGGGTGTAGTGAAACGTTTAATTGTGCCTTAATAAATCCAATGCTAATTCACTTTCGTTGTTACATTTTTATAATTTCACCGCCTTTTTATCCCTGAAGGAAATAAGATGAATGCTGATACTGTATTTGCATGCCAGATTTTAAATACGCTTATACATAAGCTACTCTTATAATATTACAGCATGTTTGCCACTTTGAGTACCGAAAAAGATTCTATTACACTTATTGAAACGTACTTAGAAAGGCACAGAAAATATGCCAACTTTTTAATATGTCATCCTATCACCAACTGGAGTACCAGTTTAAAATTTTAAAAAAATTACCACTGCTAGCGAATTTTTCATTTTTAAATAGATTTGCAAGCAGTATGACATAGCGTGCCGTACGCAAATAGTTTAGACTTGTGCTCTTAGACCAACAAATTTAAAATTACTGGAATGCGGGAATTCGAAACGCTTTTGCCATTTTGCGGGACACTTTCAGTAATCATCCCAAAGCGAGGACAACGGTTCCAAATGCGGGATTGTCCCGCAGAATTCGGGACGGTTGGTTGCCTTACCCATAGGGCCTACTTGTTGGATGTTATTTCACAGATTCTGACGATGGCTCAAGCCGCACGCGCAAGTTTTATGATATACGTAAATAACAGCGATTAAGCGGATGTAGCATCAACTATCTGTCTGCTTCGAAAATGTTACACTTCGTCTTACCGTGAGTACTAAGATCTGGCGTTACTAATCTGGCTCGCGTATTCCAGGCATCCATAGGACGCCCTTGTCTTGTTACCTATGAGTAGCGTGATACTCGTTAAGCCGGATGAACATGTCCTCAAGAGGGGCAGCACATTCAGATTTCACGAAATAACGAATCTTTCATCAAGTATACTGTGAATAACTTTAATATTCGGACACTGTGATATTTCAATCTTGGAACATCATAACTTTATTTATAACGAAACAAACAAAACATATAACCAATTATTACGTTACGTGATGTGTCTTGTAAGTAATAATATAAATTTTATTAAGATAACTTACATAACTTCCTTGATAATAAAATTTAAATACCACTCGGTCCTATATTCACGTTACTTTAATATTCGGACACTTTGCAGAAATAAGTATTTTTATGGAAATGTTTCAATATCTTGTTGGGTAGCCATTCTGTTTCATCACTTCTTTCAAACGCTGCGGCATACTGCTAGTGATATGTTTTAAATACTCAGCACCTAGACCGTCCCATTCTTCTTTTAGTCGACGCTTCAGACTTTCTTTGGAAGATATTGGTGTACTTCTAATGCGTTTCTTCTGTTCTCCCCACACATTCTCAATAGGGATGAGATCTGGTGACTGAGGTGGTGGTTGTAGGATTTTGGGGCAGTTGTACAACAAATATTCCTGCACAATACGAGCCTTATGTTTCGGGTCATTGTCCTGGTAAAATTTGAAGGTGTTTGATATCCCCATGATTTAAGCACTTTTTCGTAAATTGTTCTTTAATATTTTGAAATAGACATATTTGTTCATAGTATTGTCGATGAACACCAATTCGGCCGGTCCAAATGTCGATATACAGCCCCAGACAAGGACGCTGCCACCTCCATGCTTTACAGTTGGTTTATTATTTGTGACTGTAAATTCCTCATTCTTCTTCCGCCACACCATGCTTCGTCCATCCGAACCACAAACGTTAAATTTACTTTCGTCGGAAAAAAATTACGTCATTCCACCAAATTGCATCCTTCGTAATAAACTACCTAGCAAAGTCCAATCTTTTCTGTTGATTCACATACGGTTTCTTCCAAGCCACTCTTCCATTGTATCCACTTTCTTTCAATGCTCTTCGAATCGTTTGAGGATGTACGTTCTTGCCAGTCTCGTTGAGAAGCTCACGTGCTAATCTCGGTGCACTGAGTGTAGGATCCTTCTTTATTTTTCGTATTAGCTTCCTCTTGTCACGAGCATCGAACTTCTGTGGGTGGCCCATTTGTGGTATGGAGTATGGTCCTCGTTTTTGAAACGCCTGACAATATCTGTCACAGTACTCTTACTCGTGCTGAGCATGGCAGCAATTTGTCGATATGATTTTCCTTTCGCATTGTGAAAAATCACAAGTTGTCGTATCTCAAAGCTGGTATTAGCTTTGCGGGGTATCGTACCGTCTGGACAGTCGACCGCCGGCCGCGGTGGCCGAGGAGACTGAGGCGCTTCAGTCACGGTCTGCACGACCAGTACGGTCGGGGGTTCGAATCCCCTCTCGGGCATGAACATTTGTGCCGTCCTTAGTTGTAGGTAGTTCATAAGTAGTTTGTAAGTTTAGAGACTGATGACCCCGTAGTTAAGTCCCTTAAGCTTCACAAACATTTGAACATTTGACAGTCGACCGCGCTTGTAAACACACACCTGCCTTCTGACTAGAAGCAGGCCTTCTACCCCAGCGTGAACGGTGACAAGTGCGACACTGCAATTTATCCGGATATTAAAGTAAAGTGACCATCGAATAGTGGTTTATTATAACCCCATTCTTTAACAACTGTTTTACGTTATGTAAACAACATTCAGACTGTTATTTACAAGACATGTACCTTCATATAATATTTGGTTATATTATATTTTTGTTTGTTCAGAATACAGTTATAACGGAGAAAACTAAATATATCTTAGTGTCCCAATATTACAGTTATTCACTGTATGTTACTGCACGGAATGTAAACAGTTAATAAACGCACAGAACGAAGATGCGGCGGCTGTGTTCGTAGTGCGTCACGCAGCACAGCACAGCGCCGTCGGTGTGACTTCCCGTGCAGCAGGCGGTGTGATACGACGCCAGGCGTCGCGCCGCTGATAAGATAGCGGCCCACGGTAGCCAGTAAACACGTGCTCCGCTGCTTACGGCCGTGCGTGCTGCACCGCTGCGAACCTCCGATAACGCTGCCTGCGGTATGTGCATCCGCGAGCGGTCAAGGTTCCTCACCACACCAGCCCACACTCAATCACTACAAATGTTCAAATGTTTGTATAGTTTATGGGACTTAACTACGGGGTCATCAGTCCCTAAACTTACAAACTACTTATGAACTACCTTATACTAAAGACGGCACAAATATCCATGCCCGAGGGGGGATTCGAACCCCCGACCGTAGTGGCCGTGCAGACCGTGACTGGAGCGCCTCAGTCCCCTCGGCCGGCCCAATCACTACAAGCAAAGCGGCTGCTATCCTGTAGGGTGGTCTGAACTTGACTGTGTACTAGTCTCGAACAATGTATATCGAGGGTTACCGCATCCCGATATTCGTCACTACAGCAAGAAACACCATCCCCTGGGTGCTAGTTACTGACTGGCTGTTAACATCCAATTTGTGTACGAGAAATCTGTTGGAAACTTTCCTCATGTCACCACGTTGTACAGGGTGTCCAGAAAACGGCTCCCTGATTTCAAAATTAAATATCTCGAAAACAAAGATCGATAATGGAATGCAGTAAACGGTATGTTTATTGTGAAAGCTGGAAGAAGTTTATATAGCAGTTTGAAATAACAGTTACAAAGCTGCTAACAGATGGCGCTGTACGCTGTACACCTCATATCAGCATACATAAGTGAAACAATCGTATGAAAACACTCTTTGCAAACAATCACATCACAATGTTCTCAAAATGTTCACCATTGGCACTACAGAGGTGGCGCAAACGAAGAATGAAATTCGCCATCACATTTCGTAGTGTCTCCACCGAAATGGATTCACATGCCACAGAGATCGCCGATTCAAGCTCGTCCAGCGTGGCGGGATGCTTCGGGTAGACCGTGTATTTCACGGTGTCCCACAAAAAAAAAAGTCACAGGGAGTCAAATCCGGCGAATATGAAGGCCAATCCATGCCGTCACCAGTAAATTTGGGATATTCCAAAGCAATGACTCGATTCCCGAAGTATTCCTCAAGAAAGCGAAACACTTGTTCGGTCCGATGTGGTCGGGCTCCATCTTGCATAAACCATTCAGTACCTGGTCGATCCTCTTGACGTTTGCTGTGTGGCGACAAATTGTTCCAAAACTGCAACGTAACGTTCACCAGTGACCGATTCTCGAACGATAAAAGGGCCAATAATGCCTCTGCTGCATACTGCAGCCCACACAGTAACTTTAGGACAATACAGGGGTTACGCTTCACTCCAATATGGCTTTTCGGAACCCCAAAATCGCCAGTTCTGCTTATTCACGTATCCATTCAGGTGTAAGTGTACTTCATCTGTAAACCACATGCAGCCAACATCAAATCCTTCATTATCAATCATTGTGAGCATCTGATTAGCAAAGGCAACCCTTTTTTGAACAGCTCGTACGGGTATGGCCTGGTGCGTTTGAATTTTGAATGGAAACATGTGTAGGCTCTTTCTCAGTATTTTCTGCGTGGTTGAACGCTTCAAACCAGTCTCAGATGCAATTCTACGGACGGATGACATTGGATTTCGCTGAATAATTCCAGAAACTGTGGCGATATTTTCAGGCGTTACTGCAGTTTGCTTGCGGCCAACATGCCCTCTAGATCATCAGTTACGCTGCCTGTTCGTTGAAATTTTGCGAAGAGCGTACGAATGGTTTTCGCATCGGGTCCTTTTGGAACATTAAATCGTGCTTGAAAACTTCGCCTTGTTGCCGTAGGGCTGTCTTCTAACCTGTGGTACTCTAGCGCCAGAAAAACGCGTTGTGCGGTGTAGTACATGGTTTTAATCTCTTCCTTCGGTACGCTAACCTCCTTTCACGTTTCTATAGTGGAACTGATCGCTCTTGGCTTCGGATCACTATTTATACTAGGCATTACGTATGACGATTACAGCGCCATCTGTTAACAGCTTTTGTAACTATTATTTCAAATTGCTGTATAAACTTCTTACAGCTTTCACAATAAACATACCGTTTACTGTATTTCTCTATCGATCTTTGTATTCGAGATATTTAACTTTGAAATCAGGGAGTTCTTTTCTGGACACCCTGTAGGTGTCGCCATCGACGCCAATCTTGTGTGAATGCTCTGAAAAGCTAATCATTTGCACAACACAGACTCTTCTTCCTGTCGGTTAAATTTCGCGTCTATAGCACGTCATCTTCGTGGTGTAGTAATTTTAATGGCCAGGAGTGTAACTGAGGAAGTAGGATGCAAATACTGTTCTGTAATGAAGAGACTGGCGCTGAAGGGAGTTCGTGGCGGATTACATCATATCAGGCAGAAGACAAAAAAGGAGACGGAAGGAGGGAGAGGGAGAGATTATATAACTGACACGCACCTAATTTCATATCGACATGCATAACACGGAAGTAATTTGGTGTTTTTACCGTTACTTACACAAATAATGTTATTTTTAGATTCAATGCTTGTATATTTATTTTTTCCCTCAGTATGACATGTCGCTGATAATGGACTTCATCTCTGAATAACCGTCAGCCAATTAAATATTTTACTTGCAGCTCACATTGTACAGCAAGAAGTCTTAAGAATCATCTTCATAGGCAGTTTGCGTAATTAACGAAGCACTTTTAGTTTCACGAAACATAAAAACATTTTTCCCGTAGTTTACTTTTAGACGATCGAGACATACTGTTTGCATTATTTTTAATTCTAATTGCCGACCTCACCATCCAGCTCGTAAGACAAAAATTGACCCACTATCAGTAAAAGAAGTCCGGTTCCTTGACGCGTCTTCGTACTGATTGCTACAATAGACAACTGCCATCTTCTTAAGAGACTCCTAATCAGGAGAAGTGGAATACAAAACTCTCGTTTTTATTTTATCTATGTCAACATACTTCCCTGGAAACTTGGAAACTACCATAAGATGCTGTCAGAGAGAGGTTAGTTTTCATACACCACACACACAATTATCAAGGTCTTTAAAAAATTAAATAATTCGCAGTCTCTGTTGCAATGTTTTGTATTATATCCAGTAACACGTTTCGTGCTGTTAGCGTATCAACAGATTGGAAACAGACAAATGTTTTATTACAGTCCGTGTACCTGGCGGGCAACGAATCTAATAGGGCTAAGGTGAGTACATTTTGAAAAGTCAGAACTTACTTGGGTGGAGATGGAGCCACAGAACTATTTAAAGCTGTGGTGGAAGTAAGCGGAACATAAATGCGACCGTTAAACAAAGCGGTATGGGCAGAGTTACCGCCTGCGAGAATGAGCGGCTTGCCAAGCGGCAGCTTAGTCATATCAGAGATGTGTGTGACGTGCAGGAAATAAAAGGTGAGGGAAATAAAATGTTCAAATGTTTGTAAATCTATCGGACCAAACTGCGTGGTCATCAGTCCGTAGCTTACAAACTACTTAAACCTAGGTAAACTAACCTAAGGACAACACACACACCCATGCCCCAGAGAGGACTCGAACCTCCACGGCGAGCAACCGCGCGCTCCGCAGCGAGACACTTTAGACCGCTCGGCTACTCCACCGCGGCGGTGAGGGAAAGGAGGTGGAAGAGTTATGTCGGGAATCTGTTGAATCTTGTGCAGTGATCAGTGTTGCCAGACATAGGGAATTTTCCCTACACGTAGGTACTTTTATGCATTAAAATCATGTACGGAATTTTCATCCATAAGTCCCCAACGCGTAGGTACTTTTGTAAAATTTTACAATCGCCGACACAGACCTAGCGGGTAATGTTGGCAACAGAACAGTTGTCAGCATGCGTGAATGAAGCCTACCAATTGTGGCAAAGTTTGAAGTAGCCAATGATACTTTAGACGGCGTAGTTGCTTTCTGTTCATAGTAAACAATATTAATTTTAAAACTTACTTTCGGGCACATTAAAACTGATGCCAAATATTATGATTTCAATGTATGTCAGTGGAATAGAGAGTCGGTTTCGAAATAGCGTTAGAAAATGTCAGCACAAGAGAAATTCATTGTTTCCATGAACGAAAGACGTTTTATTACCTTGACTAGACCTATTTATTTACGTAAGAACGATATACTAGTTAGTACTTGTAAATGAGAAGACGCAGACAAGAAATCGCTAAAACATTTGCGACAGCCAACGTTATTATGAACAATTCGTTGTCAACGTAGCATTACTCTTTGAAAATCGAATTATGTAGAGTGACCGACTTCCTTTTTTGTGCTGACTGTGAACTAAGTAATTACAGCTGTTCCTACTCTATGGTTGACAGTGTCTCGAAGTATCCTTATACGGTCAGTAAATCAGTTATCCTCTTGTAACAGTGCACTCGGAATTCGCGGCATATTTGGGGAAACTAATTAATGCTGATTCTCTCAATGGTTGACAGGTTCTTGATGTACCCTTGTCCTATCGATAAATCAGTAATCCTCTTGTAACAGAGCAATGGAATTCGCGGCATAATCTACACTTGACTATCAATCAGTAACGATCAGTCACTGGAAAAACATATCTAGCAAGTGAAGCAAAATATTTATTTTAAAGTTATTCAAAATTGTAACTTGACACATTAATCAACTGGTTAACCTCTGTTGGCCGGACTCCTGGATTCAGCCCTTCCCAGACCCAAATCCTGGATACAACCCTGATGTAGGGGCATTAATGAGGTGGTAGGGAAAACGTATGTACATTTTTTTTCTTTTTCTTTGAGACTATAGGTATTTTCTCGCTCTGCCATCTGGGATCACTGGCAGTGATACATGTCGGTAGTGAAACAGTAATAATTTATGAAAAAAAAACTTATTAGAGGTCTGGGGGTGGGACGGAAGAAAGATGTAGCGAATTGTCAGTAGAGGGATCATTTTGGAAAATGAAGGATAACACGATATCGTTAAAAGTTTGATTGTTTGGAATAAGCTGTCCATTGAGACTGTGTTCTGTGGACCGTTTCATGAACTTTGTGATTTCTAATTCTTTCAGAAGTGAATTTTTTTTCCTTTGGGGGCGATGTGAAGAATTTGCAATCTGTCTAGGGGGTATGAGTGTGTTGAGATGCATGGAAAAGACAGAATTATTTTTGGCAGCGCCTTTCTTAGTTAAAAGATATTCTTGAAACCTAGTTTTGGAGGCTCGTACAGTTTGGCCAATGTGTAGGACGACTACTTCTTTGCCGTGGCGGAGCGGCCGAGCGCATTGAGGCGCTATGTTACGATGCGCGAGGCCGTTCCCCGTCGGGGGTTCGAATCCCCCCTCGGGCATGGATGTTTGTGTCGTCTTTAGTATAAAGTAGTTCATAAGTAGGTTGTAAGTTTAGGGACTGATGACCCCACAGTTAAGTCTCTTAAGCTTGACAAACATTTGAACATTTTTTGACTACTTTTTCGCAACGTGCTAATTATTAGGCTAATGTTTTCCGATTTCCTACAGATATTTCTGATAACGGTTCTGAAATATAAATTGTCATTCTTCAACAAATACTATTTTTTTACTAGCTATGACTTATGAAGGTTTAGGAATCATTCTTGTAATGACAGTCTGCTTTTATATCCATTTCTTCAACAATTTCCCGCCATTTTTTCTGCACCTCTTTGTACCGCATTGATGTCGCCTGTTAATAACCAGATATTAATCACACATCATCCAGTAGATAAGATTCTAGTTTAAGTTGTGCCGGAAATGTATAGGAGTAGGACTGCAGACTTCATCGATTAAGTTTGCTGATGTTATCAACTGGAGTTTATCAGTCAAGTCAAAAAGTTGCTGTTGGGTGGCATTATATAAAATTCCTAACTGATCACGTGCAGGATTGTTGATGACGATCAGGAAGGTGTTCGAATCTACGCTTGACGTTTTCTACATTTTTTACGTTAGTGGCCGAAAGTAAACGGTCTATGCAAGTGACAGATTCTTACAGGAGGTACCGTTCATGATAAGTTCCTATAGTTAGATATCACGAAAACAATATCTGTTGAGATATGGGTCGCTTTATTTGTGATGATGTGTAGTATTCGATGGTATACGCAGGATCCACAATAATGCCACAGTACGATGGGCAGACGATAATTCTGGGCCGCGGTGGAGTAGCCGAGCGGTCTAAAGCACCTCTCTGCGGAGCGCGCGGTTGCTCGCCGTGGAGGTTCGAGTCCTCCCTGGGGCATGGGTGTGTGTGTGTTGTCCTTAGGTTAGTTTACCTAGGTTTAAGCAGTTTGTAAGCTACGGACTGATGACCACGCAGTTTGGTCCGATAGATTTACAGCCATTTGAACATTTGGTAATTCTGGTGCATTCGCTTCAGGATCAAAGTATCGCCACGAATGTCCGTGATTGAGTCACAGATCCATATGCAAGGCAGATGAACAGCTGCTGTGTATCACCGATGTATGCGCGATGATTAATACCGGTGCTACTGGAGAAGTGATCCACGCAGACTTATGCACGGCGGTGCAGCATTCCATTTTCTACGCAGTATGACAGCGCCTCAGTGCAGCGTTTCTTGAGCGAAGGTTTGATCGAAGAATCCGCTAACACGGCTTCCAGTTTCAACGAAAATGAATCCTCATTTTTGGCTATGGGCACGTTTACAAGCATTGGTGAATGCCCAACTCAGCCGCAATATGCAGATCTTACAGCAGTGGGTGACCAATAACATGACGCAGTGGTAGGAGGCCACGTGTACTGAAGTGCCTGATTCACTTCGTGAGACGACTGAAGGATACGTCATTACCACATGCTACAGTGCCCATAGGGTCTACTTATACGTAACAGACAGAGGGGAATGAAAAGACAGTTTCTCCTTCATTTCAATAGGTATTTGTTCCCGGATATATCGCTATAGGCACTCCACTACATACGATTTCTTCTAATAATATGTCCCATTTTCTCTAAACGTCCTGCATTTGAACGAAAGGTAAGTGATCTCCTTTAAAGAGGAGACACAGTTTTCAACTATCCTAACAAAATTACCAAGCTGTTATCATAAGTCTCGTAATTCGGTGTAAGCTCGTGATGAGTAGTATTGCAGATTGTTTTCGACTCTGGCTGTTTTAAAGACGATTGATCGCACTGAGGAGGTTCGGTGTTAACGGCCGAGTCTGCTATCCGGATTTCAGTTTTTCTAGGATCCCACACAGATTAAGGGTAACGCTAGAATGATGCCTCTCTGAAAAGTGCAAGATCTATTTTTTTTATTCTTCCACGTCTATGCATTGATTGGTGTATATATAGGGTGAGACACTTAAAAATGTTTCTCTGAGTATTTGGAAAAATACAAATTCGCTTAAAGGAAAAATTGCAATAAGTTTTTCGCCTCGAAGAGGCACAATCATTAACATAAAGCTGGATCTCCCTGCATCATTACTCGGGGTGTGAGGGTGCGTGACTTTGAAATCTTAACGGTGAACTTCAATTACGCGATAAATCTGTCAAACCTTAAGGTCGTAGATTCTACCAAATACCTAGGAGTTACAGTTACGAATAACTTTGACTGGAGAGAACACATAGAAAATATTGTGGGGAAGGCGAACCAAAGGTTACGTTTCATCGGCAGAACGCTTCGAAGATGCACCAGCTCCACCAAAGAGACTGGCTACATCACACTTGTGCATCCTCTCCTGGAGTACTGTTGCCCCTTGTGGGACCCTCACCAGGTGGGATTGACGGAAGATATTGACAAGGTTCAGAGAAGGGCAGCTCGTTTTGTTTTATCACGTTACGGGGGGGAAAGCGTCACGGAAATGTTGCACGAATTGGGGTGGAAATCATTATAAGAAAGACGTTATTCATTGCGGCGTGATCTGTTTGCTAAGTTTCAATCACCGACTTTTAGTTCTGATTGTGAAAATATTTTGCTAGCACACACCTACTTAGGGAGACATGACCATCACAATAAAATAAGAGAAATCAGATCGAAAACGGAACGATTTAGGTGTTCTTTCTTTCCGCGCGCTATTAGAGAATGGAACGGTAGAGAAAAGTTATGAAAGTGGTTAATAAACCCTCTGCCAGGCACTTGAATGTGATTTGCAGAGTATCTTTGTAGATGTAGATATCTTAAATAGGAACTTCTGTTTCTTATAGCAGATTGGGATTCTCCGTGAAAAATGTGTAACTTTTGTTTCAATGTTTTTTTTTTTTTTTAATTTTTATTTTTTTATGATAGATGCTACTGTAGCCGAAAAAAATTAATATGAGTCGAAAATTGTCGAAAAACGGCAATACCTCAAACAAATACAGGAAAAATCAAATGGGAGGATCATGCTCTCTCTCCGTGGTGAGACTGTTCATTGTACTTCAGTGATTCGGACTGTACACATCTCTTCGCAACTGCTTCGCGATGTTAATGGTTGCAGAGAGAGTAGGTATCATTTCCTCGTACTTCGAGGCTCATAGAAATGTTGAATAAGCTCGTCAAAGGTACGCTATTCTGTTCCCTGATAGAAATGTTTCTTATGTTTCGCAGTATTCTCCAACTGTTTCCTGAAACTGGAAGTGTTAAACCTAGAGAAAGAGTCCGACCGGGTCATGTAACAAGCGCAAATAACAGTGAAAGTTTTAGCTTCAGTTGCTGCAAATCTTCACATTAGTTATCGGCAAACTGCGCGGGGTTGAGGAATTTCTCAAAGAAGTGATATGCGCATGCTGCATGAACACAAATGCCATCCATTTCATTTAACGCTGCATCAAGAACAGCACGGTGAAGATCTTCAAAAACGCTCGAATTTTGCAACTGGCAGTCAGTGATAATTTCACGTCACAGATACTTTTCGAACAGGTCAACCAAAAACATACTCGCGATCTAGACTAACTTTTGTATGAATTAATCATCAGGTCGCTGAGACTCCATGATGTTTTCAAAAATAATTACACATACTTATCTCTGATTAATCAAATTTTACAAATCGTGGTCAAGTGAATAAACATAGTATGCACTGGTCAGTGGAGAATCCCCACTGGTTATCGGCAATGGAGTGTCAACGTTTGGTACGGTATTTTAGGTGATCAGGTAATTGGCCAATACTTCATAGAATGTAATCTGACTAGTCAAATGTACAACGTAATTTTAGATGTTTCACTCACACTAATGGAGATTGACCCACTTCAAACTAGAATGGATATGTGTAGTGGATAATTCAGGAATATCTTGAGACCTTTTGAATCTAAATTATCCAGGTCGGCGGATCGGACGAGGAGGTTCTCAAAAGTAGTTCGCACGTTCACCCGTTTGACTTCTGCCGATTTTTTCATGTTGGTATGGTTAAAAGAGAAATAGCAAATTAACGATCAGCCATCCAGTTGCAATAATAGTTGTCTAATAAACTTTACCACGATTTCGACGATATAAACTCGTCTTCTTCAGTAACATCATAAATTATAAATTCATAATCGATATGCCTGAAATGTGTATCATACCAAGCCTATTGTCTAAAGCATTGTGAAATACAAATTACAATAAAACTGTTACTTACTATAGTTGCATATAACAGGAATTGGACATCCCTATGATGTAGGGAATGTGATTTAGACTGAAAGATACGTGAGTGCATTTGCAGATTTTTTTTTTTTTTTTTTTTTTTGCTGATTATTAATTTGCTATCCTGTAAACGTTGCTGAGACGCAGTCATGTTTAAAATATTAAAAGAGAGAGAGTACACGGACGTACTATCAACGCTAGAAAATAAGCGGCAGCGAATTATCGATTAATGTGCAAATAATAACACAGAGACACTTATACATGCCAGATTGTCTTTCAGAAACATAGTTACAATGTGCATTAGGAACAACGGACATCGTTTTCAATATTGCTTCAGTTAAACACTTATGTAAGGCAAGGGGGACACAGTAATCAAATACTTCGAGATAATGAAAGACAAGGGGATTCACAGTGATCAAACACCGCGAGATAGTGAGAGGAAAGCGACTCAGATAATTCAAGCATCTCGAAGGCAACACATTAGTGCTATGTCCACGTCGTTGTTCCTGGCTAACGCTAAAGGTAGTCTAAGAATGCACTGCGGGAGGATAGACATAGTCACATGATAACATTGTTAAAAACATCAAAAAATGTACTTTGAGTTTCCTGTGTTTGTTTGCGATATTACCGTCTATGAAAAATTTTCGGTAATTTAGAAGATGTGCTGCATAGCGCGACTATAGCGATGCTTCAACCTGCAACCGATATATATCGGATCGATACGTTTCGTAACGATAGGTATGGAATAAGCAAATGTCGTAATACAATAGTGGATGAAATTGCGGACCATTTGAATAGTGACATTCGTTTTTTTTTTTTTTTTTTTTTTTTTTTTTTTTTTTTTTTTTTTTTTAGTGTTGAACGTTATGGCTAGTGGAAGTGCGGAAGAAAGTGTGGTGTCGTCACTGACATGGATGGAACTGATTCCGAAATTGTCGACTACAGAAAAACGTATAGAGTTTTGCCGTGTTTTTAAATTATTAACAGACGATGATCTGAAGAAATGTATTTACTGTCACATTGTTCGTGGTGCGAATCTTATTCGTAATTGTGCTAACAAAAACTTCCCGTTCCTATTATTTTGCAGGCAGAAAAGAAAGGCGTTCAGGAGAAATACGTGGTCTGAACACTGCAGATTGGCAATAGCACCAAATATTACATTAATTTCATGTTGCGGAAGGAACTGTTAGCTACAAATTTCTGCCTCAGAAACTGGTCTCGCATTGAACACTATATGCGAACATTATGGGTTTTGTAGGGAAATATGTTACGTTATTGTAACAAATAGTAGTGAGCCTATCGGAGGAGTGATGAAGATCGTTGAAATTGACGAAACTCATATTAGTAAAAGAAAATATAACAGAGGACATGTACTGAAAAACGAGGTAGAGCACATTTTTCGGTGTTCGGAGGCATTGAAAGAAAGAGTAAAAAGTGTTTTATGCTAAAGGTGCAGTCAAGGGATAAGGCAACTCTAATGCCTCTTATCAAACACTTCATACTATCTGGGCCGGAACTTATAACGAACGGATGCGCTTTCTAACAAACATTAAAAACAGAAGGCTTCCAACACGAGCTGTTTCGAATCTGTATCATCAGACGACTCATCCGTGCACACAAAGAACGTGGAACGACTGTGGAAAAGTGTGAAGAGCAATATCAAACGGGAGGGTCGGCCAGGTAAACACGACGAGGTGTACTTGTTCCAATATATTTATTTCCGTAATTTGCGTCTTGAAGGGGAAAAATTTCCTTGCGTTATTCTGCCAGTGTTCTTGTTTATCCAATACTCAGGATACTGCCAACAACGACTCAGACCATCAGCTTGCACAAGAAAAGGACTGGAGGAAGATCTCAGCGATACCGAACAAAGTACCGATTAAGAAAGATATGTGAAGTACATATGTAATTAATACTATTTTCTCTCATTTTTTCTTTTTAGTATGTGAGGGCGCGTAGCGCCCGAATCTCCGGTTCAGAAAGCTGTACTCTTAGGTTCCTGCCTAACCACATCCTTTAAAATCACGACATATTCGTAAAAATCATAACATTCGCCTGTTCGGTAATTTGGAAGAATCCGTGTACATTGAATTCGTTTTCTGTCGGCGCAAACAACAAAACGTTACTGATATGTAATCAGGTAATAAGAAGTAAATAGAACACAATGTAATACAATCTGTGCAAATGTTGGCAATCAGATGTTCTCTTTATGCGAATAATTAATTTACCGACCGGACAAGGGTACATACAAGAACCTATCAACAATAGAGCCGGAACAGCATTATTTATTTACGTGATGGTCTGTACGAAGCACTAATGAATACATAAAAAATAAATGTTTTTCCTGCTCTATCGTTGACAAGTTCTTGTACGTACCCTTGTTCGGTCGGTAAATTAATTATCCGCATAAAGTGAACATTTGATTTCCAACATTTCCATTGTGTTCTGTTTACTTCTTATTGCCCGATTACATATCAGTAATGATTAGTCGTTTGAGCCGACAGAAAACGACTTCCATGTACACGGATTCTTCCAAATTACCCCCTTTTCGATACCTATCATTTCGATACTTAACAACCGCTTCGATATATATCGTTTGGAGGTCGAAGACGCGCTATTAGGCACATCTGCGAAATTACCGATTTTTCTACTTATTTTAATTTTTGCCGATTACAGTTCCATCTATTATGAAACTAACAAAAATGTTTCAAACAAAAGTTACAGACTCGTATTTTTCACGGAGAATTCAGATCTGCAATAGAAAATAGGGAGTCCTATGTAAGATTCAGGGCGGGTGGGAGGGGGGGGGGGGTGATGTAGGAGGGGTCAAGCTTTATGTTAATGGATGTACCTCTTCGAGATAAACAAATTTTATTGCAAATTTTTAAATCGGTTTTGTATTTTTCCATATATTCCGAAAAAGAAGTGTTAATTGCCTCACCTTGTATATAGCTCTACGCACGACGAGATATGTTGATTACTTCACCGCAGATGCGGTAATAATGTTGGAATGTCTTTCTCAGGCAATTGTCAGGTTCAGTATGTAGAAAAATTCTTCGTTTGTGTGGTCATGATGTCCGTAGTTGCATTCCTAATTATGAACGGCAGTGTTTGTCCGTCTATGCAACCTCAAATAAAATGCGATTTTTCTCATCAGACGTGTTTAGTTTTAATGATTGTTACTTCTTCACAATGAATATACAGTACCTTAATTACTTAATAAAAGCGAACTGACAAATTTCTCCCCTCTGCCAACCATCACCCAACCTCCTGCCCATCACTTTTGTCTTCCATCTCATTCACATCCCACCTTATCACATACAACCGCCATTCAATATATATATATATATATATATATATATATATATATATATATATATATATACATCAAAACTAAATACACTAAAACATAATTTATTTTAAAACAAAGAAAAAGAATTACATTCGTGATGTTGGCAACACTCCAATAATACTCTGTGCAGAGTCAGTCAAAACAAAAACAAACACGTCTGATGTGTGAGAAACAATTATGGGCAGTGCAAAAGTAACAGTGGAATTAGTGGAAAAAACAATGACATAGCATGAAGAAACGGCGGTACTGCATGAAACAGACCGGCATTCCATGATGTTAGGCGAAAACAAGACAAAATTTCCGCAAGTAAAAAAACATTAGGCCTACTTTTCATGTTTCGTTAACGAACTGTTTTCGATCTAAAAACAAAACAAACTGTAGATTTCTATTATTACAGACCATTGAAGATGTTTTATTGTCATTAAAACGAAATGCGTCTGGTGAGAAAAATCGCATTTTATTTGTATTTGCCTAGACGTCAGTCATAATTCAGTATGTAGATATTTTATAAAAATCATTTCATATTTATTGCTTCAACAGATTTTATTTATTCACAACTGGTTTCGGTCATCTGGTGGCTGCAACAGACATGAAAAACAAACAGTAACAATAAAACTAAAAAATAAGTGGACTATATAATATACAAGTAGTACTGTATTCATAAGTAGTGTCGTACGTTACATAGTCAACACTATTCGTGTACTTTGACGTGTATTGTTACTGTTGGATTTTGTAAGTCACCGAATTATGTACCGGATCATGATAGAAACCAGTAGTGAATAAATAAAATCTGTTGAAGCAGTAAATGTGAAAATGAGTTTTATGAAATAACGTTCGGCCTCTTGCCGGAATCCGAAATGGCAGGCATAAGAGGGCGTGGTCGATAGGGATGTCCCATTTGTGTTAAATTGGTGCGGCCGGGAAGCAAGTGCGGTTAGTCAAGTTTTTGAGGCGGCCTCTGGCCTGAAGCGGAAGTCGGGTTCGAATGTCATCCCGTCACAAATTCTCACTTGTAGCCAATGAATTATCTCTGTGCCCTAGTGCTGTTAAGAGTTAATTCTTCCTTCCTATTTTTAAAAGTGTGCTTACACGTCTAGCGCGTGAGGTGGAACAGTAACAAGGTAATGAATTTGTGTACGACGGTGACGGCCCTCTATGATTTTGCTTGGTTTTCCACGATTTGCATATATCGCCTAGTCAGAACTGTTCCTTTGAAAGAACCCCGACAATGTGCGTCCTACCCTTCCCCAAGGTGAATTCGTGCTCCATCAAGAATGACTTCTTCATTGATGGGGCATTAAACTCGAAACTTGCTCCTTTCCTCCCTGTGAGGTCTGAGGTCGTACACTATCTCCAGTGCCTTCTTCGATGACAGGCCATTAAGGTTCGTCTTTCGCAACATAGTCCGTGTTTCATAATTCCTCCAGGGTAATTTCATCTTTCGATATCAGTTCTAAACAAAAATTCCAATCTCTCCTGTGACTCATTTAAACCAAGGCAACAGTAGATACAGTTAGGTGTAGAAACTGTCTTCTTATATTTTCGAAAAGCGTTTGACGATGTTTGACGTTGTCGTCTAATATTCACAGGTATTCACAGGTATGTTCAAATGTTTGTTAAGCTTATGGGACTTAACTACGGGGTCATCAGTCCCTAAACTTACAAACTACTTATCAACTACCTTATTCTAAGGACGGCACAAATATCCATGCCCGAGGGGGGATTCGAACCCCCGACCGAATTCAAGGTATCTTCACAAATGTAGATGTAGAGGAGTTATTGGCTGACAGAACACCGTAAGTTATAGTAGCTGCCACCTTTTTCTAAGTGTCGAGGAATATAGGGGTGTCCCCGTTGGAATGTAAGATGATCTCTAGGTAACAAAATGGACTCGTATTCTGGAGGAAGTTGATTCAAATCCACCTCCGGCCGTCCAGAATTAAGCTTTCCGTTATTTCTCTAAATCTCTTGAGGAAAATGTCAGGATAGTTCCTTTGATAGGGTAAGACAAATATTCTTCCCCATAAAAAAAAAAAAAAAAAAAAAAAAAAAAAAAAAAAAAAAAAAAGTTCCGAGTGTGAGTTCCGTTGGTAATGACCACGCTGTCGGCGGGAGTAGGAAAATGTCAGGATAGTTCCTTTGATAGGGTAAGACAAATTTTCTTCCCCATAACAAATAAATAAATAAAAAATAAAAGTTCCGAGTGTGAGTTCCGTTGGTAATGACCACGCTGTCGGCGGGAGTAGGAAAATGTCAGGATAGTTCCTTTGATAGGGTAAGACAAATTTTCTTCCCCATAACAAATAAATAAATAAAAAATAAAAGTTCCGAGTGTGAGTTCCGTTGGTAATGACCACGCTGTCGGCGGGACGTTAAACCCGAAGCTTCCTTCTTTTCATGATCGCTAGTATACAGGGTGATACCGAGATTTTCAGTTGCAGAGATTGCACAAACTTTCAAAAGGGTAAATACATCAACTGTGAAGTAAAGTAATGTAAATCAGTTCGGTAGTGATCCTGTCTAAAGGTATAAGCTAAATTCTACTAAATTCCTCCTTAGTCTCGCACAGCACTCAAATCAGGTCCCAATCTTCGATCCAAAAAAAAAGTTCGTAATTCTATGAGACCAAACTACTTGGGTCATAAGTCCCTAGACTTACAAGCTACGTAAACTAAGGTAGACTAACCTAAGGACAACACACACATCCAGGCCCGAGGGAGGACTCGAACCCCGGACACGGGAGGCCGCGCGATCCGAAACGTGGCGCTCCAGACCGCTCGGCTACTCCAGCGCGGCCCCAATCTTCGACCCATGATTATGACGGCGAACTATTTACGGAAAAGTTAGGACAGGAGTTCTCTAATTGTGGTCGATCTTCCAATAAGATAAGTTTCTGGTAAATCGGATTATGGAAATTGTTGTGATCTACTCTTGAGAATTGTTTTGGTAGCTTATGGGTAATTGCAGCACTTATATGTGTAGTATTTCCTGTCTGTGGCGAAGGCCATACATTCTCCTCGTCACTCTTGCCCGAATCTATGTCCCCTCGGTTTGATTTAAATTCAATTTATTGTAATCGAACTTGTTTTATTCGCGTTATCTCGTTTGAGCCTTACTTTCAAAAACTCGACAGAGTTACAGAAAAGATTTCCTTTACTGTTATTGTATTACTGGACAGTTGTTAAAGAGGAATTTTCTGTTTGACAAATCAATTGTTAAATTAAAGCCTACACTACAAGAATCTGGAGAGCATGCATTGTTCATAACAAAAACCTTACCTAACATCTGTATGATAGTTTATTGTGGGTTTGAAACCCTGTCTTCAAAGAGCCCAGATGTTTTGGATGTAATAAGAAAATAGATTTTCCATACAAAGGATTCGTGATTTTTAAACGACCGAGGAAGTTGCCGCTATGGCGAGATATTCTTATTCATGACATCGATCGATCTATCCATCCATTCATGCATGCATGCACGCATCCACCCATCCATCCAACTACCCATCCTACAGCTTTAACGCAAATTTTCGAAATCGATTTATGGTAATGCCGGGATGGTTTCTTTAGCCTACTGAGGCCCACGATACAGGATACTGTACTTCACAATTTCATTAGCCGTACGCACTTGAGCGCCGTGTTGCGGTGGGCGCGGTGGTTCGCTGTCTTACGAGTTTGTGCTCCGTCTCTAACAATGTTACATTCAGCAGAGAAAAAGGCGCGATATGAAGGCAAAAGACTCACTTTCCGGAAGAGACAAAAGACGGGAATAGCTCCTTCGTAGTGGTGGTAGCGTCATATAAAGAAAATGAGTGTTTATTTAACAGTTCGGCTGTCCGTTCGTTGGACAACTATTGCACAACTGAGCGACCAATTCTACTTCCTCCTACTTCTTTTCTGGTTGCGTACAGTTACGTAGCAGATTATAAAATTAGCGTATTTGTCGATGTAATATTTGTTGGATGGTGAAGCATTAGTTTTCGAGCTTTTTTTATGAGTTGTTCCAATGTTTGTAACTCTATTCAATCAATGTTCAAATGTTTGTAAAGTTGTGGGACCTAACTGCAGTGGTCATTGGTCTCTAAACTTACAAACTACTTAAACTAACTTATCCTAAGAACATCACACACACACACACACACACACACACACACACACACACACACACACGCACACAACACACACACACACACACACACACACACACACACACACACACACACACACACACACACACACATGCCCGAGGGAGGACTCTAACCTCGACGGGAACGACCGCACGGCCATCCCCGCGTGGCTATTTTTCATTTCTTATTTAATTGAATCAATCTACAGCAGTGGCTTGTCGCATATTTAACAAACTATGTGAATTTTTTAACTTGAAAAAAAAAAAAAAGGTTGTAGAATGGTAAATATCTATCAAAAACAGAGAAAAAAAGTCGTGTCTCTTGTGTAGAAATCTTTTGGAAACATAAATCATAAAAATATGGATTAAAAACGTGCAGACCCTTGATGAGGAAAGGGGACGTTTAGGGAATCCTGAAGCCAGAATCACTTCGCTGGGTTAGAGGACCACTACTGCACAAGTTGCAAAGAATTTAAGAAAAGGACAATAACTTTCAGTTATGAATGATTAGAAAAACATTGCACTACGGTCGGGGGTTCGAATCCCCCCTCGGGCATGGATATTTGTGCCGTCCTTAGGATAAGGTAGTTGATAAGTGGTTTGTAAGTTTAGGGATTGACGACCCCGTAGTTAAGTCCCATAAGCTTAACAAACATTTGAACATTTTGAAAAACATTGCACAAAATTTGAAGCGGATAGGAGTTAACTAATAAAATCACAAAGGTTAGGCCTACCAGTAATTGGGAGAGTAGAAATACAGTAGAGCAACGAAAAGTAGCATACATATTTCTAAACTTATTTGTGTGCACATTAATTAACATATTTAATAGGGTAATGCTTCTCTCTCAAAGAGAAAAGGAAAATACTGCTCATTATCAATAGCTAGAGGGCTGGAAAAGAGACGCGACATGGTGAATAATTACGAATATTAAATCATGGGAACATAAGGTAATTGTGGTTGTTATCTCGTCACGCAGTGCGGTTCTCTTTCCCTCTTTGTAACACAGCGTGACAGAGACCAGATGGGTTACGGGGTCGGGACCGGCTTGCTCCACATCTGACGCTAATTGGATTTGTAATTGGGAAAAGGTTTTTTCATTAGTGGTTATTAATTTGATTGAATATCTTAAATTTTTGTAATTTAGTAGAGGGGAAAAAACAAAAGAATTAGCAGTACTGGTATGTTTCGCTTGAAGAATTATATCTACATCAATAATCCACAAGCCATCTATCGTCGTATGACGGAGTGCATTTCGTGCACCGCTAACACTCCATTCTTTTCCTGTTCCAGAAGCTTATGGTTAGCGATAAAAACAACTGCAAGTAAAGCTTACTGACTTTTCACCACATATTACGTCAGCGAAAGGAAAATATTGGATGTTGACTCTAAAGATGTGTATGCTCTCGGAACTTTGTCAGAAGACCATAGCACGATGCAGATCGCCTCTCTTGCAGCGAATGCAACTGCAGATTGCCAATCGCGTCCGTGATGGTTAAGCACTTAATAAATAAATCTGTATCGAGGAGTGTTGCTCTTTTTTGTAGTTCTCTATCCCCTTTATCTATCTTAACTGGCGAGCAATATTCAAGTATTGATAAAACGATTGTTTTGTAGGCTGCTTTCTTTGTTGACGGACTATACTTCTTGAGTATACTTCCAGTGCGTCTTATTCTGGCTTCTGCCTTTCCCACGTTGAGGTCTATGTGGTCGTTTCAACTCCAGTCGTTGCTTGTGTACGCTCCTCGGAAGGAACCGCACAAGGCACCGATAAACTGTAGGTCCATTTTTTTTTTTTAGCGTTGCGACTTCTTTGAGTGCTACAGCAGCAAATGCGAAAAGCCTAACTGATGTTTAGCATAATCTTCTAAGTCATTTTTATGTAATGTTAAAAGTAATGGTCCTGTAACACGCCCTTGGGGAACACCAGAAATTCGTCGTAAGACTGGTCTCCATTGAGAATAACATGCGGTGTTCTGTTTGCTAGAAACATACCAATGACGCTTTTATTATTAACTTCTAAATTTATTCTTAACTCTTTTCGCAAACGTATTAAAAATTAAAATATATGAAACCGCGTGAGAATTCCAATACAACGTTGAATGCAATTTTCGAACCAAGGAGCATTAGGAGATTCACAATTAGAACATTCACATTTACTGTTAGTTTGTTTTTATTAGCAAATCTCGAAAAGTTATTGATCCGATTCGAACTTTTGACATACCTTGCATTCTAAAAGGCTATAGAAACATGTGTATTCAAACGTCCAGTGATATTTCTTGGTATGAGTCTCACTCGAGAAAGAATCGTCGTTAATTTCACCACCACACACTACAGGAACTTCACTGAATAACATTTCTAATTATTTTCGAGTTATTTAATTTTTTGTTAAATCCATACGCTGGACACACAATCAGTGGTAGAATAGAGCGTTACTGTGACGTACATTTGGATAAAAAGCTCTTGAAGTAATCTTCTGCAGAAATAGGAGATCGATTAAAAAAAATACATAGAACACCTCAAAGGATTTCGTACAAAATGTAAAGGTGGAAAGGTACAACTCGTGATACGCTACCTTCATTGCTACAGATTTCATTTGACATTATCACGTAGTCCTACTGTTATGTATCTGAAGTACATATAAAACATTTTCTCCGAAAGAATCGATCTTCGTTCGCTTATTGTGAAAACTCTTCCACTGAGCGAAGTTCCTCGGAAATAGGGTTATGACACTTGTATTCTCCATGTCAAAGTTGAGTAAGATGGTCTATATAACGCGCAGCTACATATTTGTTTACTACTACTGTTACAAGCACCGCAACCAGTTAACTACTACAAGCTACCAGCATCACTCCACATAAATACCTTCTGTTATATCTCAATAAACTCCTTCGCAGTAAATATAAAAACTGATGTCCGAAATAGAGCAAATATAAGAGATACTCTCTCTATACAAATGACCTCAACAACCCCGCTGTGCACATGGTGTAATACAAACAACAGCATTTCCAGTATAACACAAATCAGTCGTGCACACGGCGTGTAATATAGCAAAATCAAGACGGTGTCGCTTTCGGAAAACACACGCACATACACAGCAAGCCACCAAAGAATTACACAGATTGTCAGGCAATAACAAGAATTACATTGTTCATATTACTGTACTCTACATAGCACGCAGTATTGATCCACACAACCACGAGTTGTCAGCTAAACCACGGGGATAGTGTTCCTCTTGACCACCTCCACTCGTTTTTTGCCTTCTAACTTCTTATGTTCCGGCGATGTTTCAATATGATAACTCGCCACATCATCTCTCCCAAGCAGCCCGAAAATGGTTCTAGGAACCTGCTTGACAGCCCCAGAGAAGGTCCTAAAGTTGAGATGGTCATCCTAGAGTCCAGATTTGAAGCCGATCGACAATATCTGAGGTGTCATGTAAGTGTGAAAATTACAGAACTATCAGTTTAATAAGTCATGGGTGCAAAATACTAACACGAATTATTTACAGACGAATGAAAAAACTTGTGGAATCCAACCTCGGGGAAGATGAGTTTGGGTTTAGGAGAAATGTAGGAACACGGGAGGCAATACGCACATTACGACTTAGAAAATACGCTAAGGAAAGGCAAACTTACGTTTTTAGCATTTGTAAATTTGAAGAAAGCTTATGACAATGTCGACTGGAATACACTCATTCAAATTCTGAAGGTAGCAGGGGTAAAATATAGGGAGCGAAGAGAGATATCTAACTTATACAAAAACCAGACAGTGGTTATTAGAGTCGAAGGGAATGAAAGGGACGCAAAGGTTGGGAAGGGAGCAAGACAGAGTTGCAGCCTTTCCCCAATGTGTTCAATCTGTGCATTGAGCAAGCGGTGAAGGAATGGAAGGAAAAATTTGGAGAGGGAATTAAAGGTCAGAGAGAATAAATAAAAACTTTGCGGTTAGCTGATGACATAGTAATTCTGTCAGAGACGGCAAAGGATCTGGAAGAGCAATTGAATGGAATGGACAATGTCTGGAAAAGATAGTATCAGATGAACATCAACAAGAGTAAAACGAAGGTAATGGAATGCAACGTCAGAAAATCAGGCGATGCTGAAGGAATTAGATTAGGTAAGGAGACAATAAAAATAGTAGATGAGTTTTGTTATTTGGGTAGCAAGATAACTTCTGATGGCCGAAGTAAAGAAGGTGTAAAATGCAGAATGGCTATGGGAAGAGAAGCGTTTCTAAAGAAGCGAAACTTGTTAACATTCAATATTAATTTAAATGTTAGGAAGTCCTGTCTGAAAGCATTTGTCTGGAGTGTAGCATTGTATAGGAGTGAAACGTGGACGCTAAGAAGTTCAGACAAAAAGATGATAGAGGCTTTTGAAATGTGGTGCTACAGAAGAATGATGAAGATTAGTTGGGTGGATCGCGTAACTAATGAGGAGGTACTGAATTGGGGAGAAAAAGTATTTCTGGCATACCTTGACTAAAAGAAGGGATCGATTGGTAGGACATATTCTTAGACATCAAGGAATTGTGAATGTAGCATTGGAAGGAAGTGTGTGGGGTAAAACCCGCAGAGGAAGACGAAGAGATGGATGCAGTAAGCAGATTCAGACAGATGTAGCTTGCAGAGGCTCGCCGCACTTGGCAGGTGCAGCGGCTGCCCGCCACTCTGTTTTCCGCGGCTCTTGTGTTGGACAGCTCGGGACGGCCCCAGCTGCCTAGTACTCCCCGCAGTTTCCTGCTGTCGACGTGCTTCAGGCTTCCCGGCAGCATTCGCGGCACCGGCTTCCGGGAGATTTGCCGCGTTACAAGCACGGAATAACGCGTCTAGTTACTGCCTGCTTGATGGCATGCTGTGCATCCGAGTGTTTTCTCTGAAAGAGAGAACTATCTTGATTTCGCTAAATTACCGCCACTCCATGACTGATTTCTCTCACACTGAAACTGCTGTTGTTACAGCACGGCATGTTTGTTGGTGTTATTTTGTAACCTTCCCACCCCACACTATCGACAATGTACTTAACAAGTAATTAAACCGGTGTGCCTAATATTATCTAATTTTCCGGGTAAATGTATCGGAAATAAAACCGATAGTGTAGTGGAAGTTACAACTAAGAAAACGTTGTACCTCTCGCACTCTCGTAACAACGTCCGTCCAGTAAAAGAAAAAAGGGGGAAAATTTTGAAAAATAACTCAATAAAATGGGGAAAGTATGAATGGTACATACAATTCAATATAGCAGGTAAGGAAATATACGGTCGCCAGCTCGCGAAACGAGCAACAGAAAGAATAATAGCAAAGGTTATTAATAACTGTCAGATTACTAAAAATCACTAAACTACAAAATTCTGTTAACGGGGGGAAGCATGAAACACACACAACTAAGAACAACAAGGCAAGGCGGAAAAAGACACTCAGGTATTAAAAAAAAAATGTTCAGATGTCTGTAAATCTATCGGACCAAACTGCGTGTTCATCAGTCCGTAGCTTACAAACTACTTAAATCTAGGTAAACTAACCTACGGACAAACACACACACCCATGCCCCAGGGAGGACTCGAACCTCCACGGCGAGCAGCCGCGCGCTCCGCAGCGAGACGCTTTAGACCGCTCGGCTACTCCACCGCGGCTCTCATGTATTAAACAACAACACTGCATATGAAAGGTTGAATAGCAGTTTGGCGGCAAGCAACAATTACCAAAGCGCGGTAGCAAAGGCAACTCAAGTACTTATAAAACTGCAAATACCTCACCTTAAAGCTTGATTGGTTGCTGATAGATTTATTAACTTCATTAATAGTAATTATTAAAACTGTTATTAAGCAGTTGCAATGGTCTAAGTCACTACGTGGTTGAACACAAATTTACGTAAGCAAAGTTGATTAAGACACGAACCACAGTTTTGATTTAATATTACTAATAATTAACCTTTTATTATAATAGTCTAATTTATCTGATGAAACTTTAACTGAAATTCCGTTATGCAACTAACGGAGCTTACAATTACTCAGTTGTTAAACTATGCAAAACTCGTAAAATATTTACTGGTCACTAACACTTGGAATTTAGATAAGTTCAATAACTAAATACACAAATATTAAACCGAACGAACATTGCTAGTGCACTCTTTATAAGGTTATAGAAGCAATCATGCACTCTGTAATTAAACAGGGCTGGTCTCAGAATAATAATGAATAGGTCAAGGATCCTGCCTGTTTGATGAACTGGGAGAGTGATTTCGTTGACACCAGGTATTTTGTAAGAACAGTGTTCGCTATTGAATTTTATCACTAATATGCTGGCTAGTCATACATACTAATTCACTAGTTGCTGGCTCGATCTTACTTCGGATAGAGACGATGTGGCGTCGTGCAGGCATTGTTGGCATACAATAACAATTTTTTCCTTGCGTCAGACAAACTGTTTGATCCCACAGCTTTCCTCTTGACTATTACATCTTGCTGGATAAACGCTGTGCCCGTAGTATTTGCAAATTGCCCAATCACCATAAGTTCTAGCAACACCCTCCAACAAACTCTTTCGCCGCACGCCGTTGCGCTGCCAGCGAGCTACCTACTCCAAAGATGACTCTATACAATAGCAACGACCCTGACTAGCCCAGCGTGTCTACTACATTCATTACAGAATATTTGATTTTGTATTCATATTAAATACGTAAATCATGACATCACCTCAGTCCTCATCACAATTACCAATACAAATAAACACATAAGTGAAAATTACATAACATATGACAATGATTAATCAAACCAATAATATTTACACCTGAGTGACACATAGCTGGTTTACACATAACGTAAAAAAGTGGTGGTCACTGTGGTGTTGTGTCACAATTTGTACAGTGAGGGTCACTTTGTTATTTACTCTGTGTCAGTCACTAATTGGTACATTTATTCTACAGACTTTTATAGAGGTACTAGCCTTAGTACCCTTCGTTGCCCTGCTATTTATTTATTCCAGTGTTCTGTCAATCCGCCCCCTCCTCTCTCTTTCTTTTCATCTCCCCACTGCTTCTCTGTCCGTTTCTTCCTCCCCCTCTCAAGACTCACCCCTTACTGCCGTATAGCTCCACCTTCTCTTCCTCTTTCAGTCCATTTTCAACCTTTCTGAGTCCATCTCCTCCTTCACTCTCTTTTTTTCATTATGCTCCTTCCCTTGCGATATCTAACAGACATTACGGTACTTCGTACATTTATACCGACAAACCATTGTGTTTGAGGACGAGGAACAGAGGGTGTGCATCGGCCTCGACCACATCCCTCACGTTACCCTCCACTTGCAGTACCATCTCATTTTCCTCCTCCCACTCTACACGTCACCTTGCAGCTGGGTTTCTCCTCCGGTCCTCCGTATGCTATAAGCGACCGTATATGAATTTCACAAAACATTCCCCCTACCACCACCCCAGGGTGCTCACGGTTCTTTCGTGATTACGTGCGTGGCGAGCTCGGGGGCTCGAGCTAATGTAGTCTTTCCTCCATCTTTCCTTCCTGGACTCGATTTCCTTTTTCTTCTGCTGCTTTCCTATCCTCACTCCATCCCTTTCCCACCGGAGAACTGATGGCCTTAGCAGTTTGATCCCCCTGTCCAGAAAAACTAACCAACAACATTGCCAAAGTTACGTACTTATTACAGTCCTCCATATGTCTACCTCGTCCTCCCCCCGCTTTCCACTTTGCTCTATCTCCCTCTGTCCTCCTGCTTCTGTCACCTGTCCATCATTTCCCCTCTTTTGTTAGCCTTCTTATCTCCCCTCTCTTCTTCTCCTTTATGTCAATCAACTCCTCAGCCTCTCTCAGTGCATCTTCTCCTCCCTATGTCGATGAACAATCGCAGTTATCGATGAAACGGTGTTGAAGTTTATTTCAAAGTACCCTTCGCCAAGCACCGTAAGATTCCTTGTGGAATGTAAGAACCTTCTTCACGAAAATATTTACCCACATATACTTTCACGGTGATCCGTCAAACGGTCTCGCTGTCTGCTCTCCGTGCACCATACGAAATATTACGTATACTGTGGTGATCCTCTTGCTTTGAAGGTAAAGTGTCCAAGATCGGAATAAAACTGAACACAGGTGCTCAATTCTGCACCGTCTGGAATTGTATATAGATACTGATCGTCCACTTGTTTTGAAAGTCAAATGTGTGAAATTTAATAAGAATCAGAATAAACTGCAGATATGTATAAAATACAAACAAACTAACACACGTGCTTTCTTCTTTTTACGTGGCATTTTATTGAAAATAATACACAGCACAACTAGAATAAAATTAACACTTTAATTCATAGTGTAGCTGATCAGCTACATAACTTATTTTTTCGATTATCTCTCAAACTGATCAACATTTTACCACAAATTAGTTTGTAACTGCTTATATACATACTGTTACACATGCAAGTAGCTCGTCCTTGAAATTATAAACTGCAGAGTGCTACTGAATCAGTTCGACAGTTAGCTGCATTGAGTTACTCCTAATATGTGCGTTTGTTTACTTTAGTATTCCTCCTTTACCATGTAAAAGTTGTCAATCACATACTACTGTTGCATTATGAATTATTTTCTGGAAAGATTGGAGGCATAATAGTGAGCCGCGGTGGAGTAGCCGAGCGTTCTAAGGCGCCTCGCGCGCGGTTTCTCGCTGTCGGAGGTTCGATTCCTCCATGGGCCATGAGTGTGTGTGTTGCCTTAGGTTAGTTTAAGAAGGTTGTAAACTACGGATTGATGACCACGCAGTTTGGTTCGATAGATTTACAAACATTTGAACGTAATAGTGACATTCACTGCTTTGGGAACATCATGGAAGCACTGTATAGCTGACCAGCTATGAAGGTTTTGTTGCTAATAGTGCATAATAATTTTAAGGAGTTTTTCAATATTTTTCTCAGTATATACGTACTACACATTAATCGCGGTCGTTCTTAGATCTTCAAATAAAGTCATACATTAAAGGTTTAAATAAACGAAATATTAAAAAACACGATTCTGTCTTACGTGAAAGGCATGTAATGTGTAAAACGTTGTAGCACCAAGGAAACATTTGAAATAGATTGTAAATACTTATTTCCTGTGGCTTCTTTATATTGGATGCCGCTTCGGCGACTTGAATGTTCCTAACTTACCCCAGTTATCTAACTAGGAAAAGGAAGCCTACTGTTATACGTGCAGTCTAAAACACGTATCCTTTCTGGTTACTCCTCACATCTTTGAGACGTGAAAGCTAGATTAAAACCCAGAGAAAAAAAGTCCACGACCCGAGAGAGTTTCAAACCCATGACCTTTCGCTTTGCTGTAGAGCACTTTGCCGCAAGCCCAGACATGAAGGCGAAACTCAGCGCTAGTTATTCGATACTTACCCAACCTAAATAACAACATTTAATTTGTAATTAAAAGATTTAGGTCATTAATGGAGATAAAAAGTACCAATCTTTTAACTTGGATTAAAACACACACAATGTGCAAAATTTCATTGAGATCACTTGGATAGCTTCGAAGTTAATTGCGGACAAATATGATGACACGGGATTTATATATATATGTAAATACATGCGTACGTAGATTAGTCAAAACAATTAGGGGATCAGTTGAGATACCTAGGTTCTGAAGTATTGTCATCGGCAGAATGAACTGCAATGGTTCGACGTCTTCTTGTCGGTTCTGCTGTGAGGAGACAACAGCGTTACGGCAACCGAGATAGCGATAATAACAGAAAGTGCCTGCAGAGGGGGTTTGTCAACGCAACATGAACTTGACTTACCCGAATCTGTGGTATGGAGAGGTGCAGACGAATTTCAGCCAGACCAGCACGCCCCACAACAGTTGCAGAGCTGGATATTGCACTCATGGAAAGACGACCAAATATCCCTGAAGACCTGATTGACAACCATATTGTACATGCCACACAGTGTTCAACTACACTAGCCGTCCTAGGTGATCAAACAACATATTAGAGGACAAGAAGAATGACTTTTTTACTATTATCGTAGCTACAATAATTGTAGAAACAGCCCAACAAGTTGCACTTTTTAGATACTTGATCTAGATATCAGCACCAACTAAGGGTGCCTTCATCAGAAAGGCACCCTTAGTTGGTGCCGAAATGTAGATCAAGTATCTAAAAAGTGCCACTTGTTGGACTTTTTCTACAATTATTGTAAATTTAGTAAGGTTGCTACAATGTTTGGAAAGACATGTTTAAAATCGTCAGATTATCGTAGCTTCATGGTGCCCCGCTCTAAGTAAACGTCATGTAAACCTCAAGTAAAGTTGAGAAAACAAAATGTCGTAATTTATCAGATACAAATTACAATTGTATCCAAATTCGAATAAAATACCTTACCATATATATATTGTATATGATATCTCACCTGATCCCCTCATGGTTTTGAGCACCGTAGTTTTGTGGGTGGTGGTAGCTTGTCTTTGTAGGTAGTTTGTAGTGGTGGTGATAGAGGAGTGTGGGGAAGGGAGTAGTGGCGGCGGTGGTAATAGTAGTAGTGAATTAGTACATACACTGGCTTATCACATGTCATGGGTTAGGCAACTAATATCGTGTAGGACTTCCGCTTGCCTTCGGTCTGTAGTGAGGTGCCTTGGAAATAAGTCAACATCTGCCTGATGTTCATATGGACGCCGATGTCACAAATGTCGAGGGTGGCTGGTACTCTGTTGTGGAGTGAGCCCAAAAAAATGTTAAAATGTTTTTAGAGCTTATGGGACTTAACTACGGTGTTATCAGTTCCTAAACTTATTAACTGCTTATGAACTAGCTAACACTAAGGACGGCATAAACATCGACGCCCGAGGGGGGATTCGAACCCCTGCCGGGGAACGGCCTCGCGCATCGTAGCATAGCGCCCCAATGCGTTCGGCCGCTCCGCCGCGGCGCACTGAGACCCCTCGTTCACACATTCAAGATATATCGTGGACACTTGTGAAGCCGAATAAATACACCACTGCCGAACTCCATTACGTTGCACACTACCACCAGACAACGCTGAAACGGCGTGAATTCACGCAACGTTGCTTGTGACTTGAAACGGTTGCACACCTACGTCTCAGATGGTCTGTGATACAACTGCAGCTGGCTAGGGAGTGTGCTACGCAAACACCGTTATCTGCGCCATCCATACCTACACCATCTGCGCGCCTCAATCCCATACAATGTGTTAAACTAGTGTAGTTACTCTTATACAGGCTATTCTAAGTATGACACGGAGTCAGAACCTTGTTTCGATGGAATGTCGTTCAGTGGAACAGCTCACACATACACTCTCATCAATATTCGTAACGATCTCATCTGTGCCTCAAACTCTCACGAGCGCACTAAGCAAGGAAACCATCTTGTAGTGGTACTGCTGCTGCGAGAAGTGTTCAGTAGTAAATCAATACATTTTATCTCTGCCTATTACGGTTGAAAATATTTGGAGTTTTGTTTGCAACATCTCTGAATATTCCCACTTCATATGGTATAGCGCCATTAATTTCTGACTGGTGGCAGCGCCATAACTAGCCTTCAAACCGAAATCTGTAATTGAATTTCATTCCAAACAGAAACCAGTTATCGACTTTTTCTTGGCGGAAGACCGGCTCGTCACAGATATAGCTGATTCCAGACTGTCTACGGAGAGCTTGCAATGGACAAAAGCTCCGTGAGTCGTTAGGCGCGGAGCCTGTAGTCGTCACAACAAGGTCGAGCAAAACACTGATTACCCGCGTGCTGCCTGCGCGTCCACAGCTGTGACTCTGCAACAATAGAACGTGCAGACTCGCTTATTAGAGTGCATCGACGGATCGTGTTAGATAACTCGCTGCAAAACTCGACGTCTCTGCTGGTAGATACATTTGTCCTCCAATTGTGGCACGCTCTGATTTGTGCCTACCCGAGGACCATAAAGAGCAACGACCTGTGCGAAATTGTTTGCTCTTTATGGGACTGATTGTGACAATTTTGTCAAATTTGGTAATGAGTGATGAAACGTAAGTACTGAGCTACTCGAAGGAAACTGATGAAACGACTTCAGTGAACTCATCATCACAAGAATGCAAGCGAACTTCTCCATGAAACCGTATCCTATATGAACAAAAAAAGTGTACTCACTGACGATCCGTTGGTAAGTACACAGCAGACTTGGCAGCTAAATTATTATTAAGAATCCTTAAAGCATGTTCCTAAGTTTTCTTCCTTACATCTCTAAAGGAAACATCTCTAAATTTCTTTTAGTGGGTGGTTTTTGTCATACATATGCTCATCTACTATTGACTTGTCTTAATTGAGTATCCTAAAGATGTCACTATATCCTTTGTGGACTGTCATCCGCGGTTTACAGAAAGTGATTATTTAAATGTGCATCAAATGTTCAAATGTTTGTAGAGATTATGGGACTTTTACTACTGGGTCATCAGTCCCTAAACGTAAAAACTACTTATGAACTAGCTTATACTAAAAACGGCACAAACATCCATGTTAGAGGGGGGATTCAAACCCCCGGCCGCAGCGACCGTGCAGAGCGTGATTGGCACGCCGCAGACCGCTCGGCCGGCCTAAATGTGCATCAGTAACCACAAAATGCGAAAGTCATAAATCAAGAAATATTGCGAAATACCCACAAAATACGATCTTTTTCTTAATCGAAACTGAAAAGTAAAATTATTTGGAAGCCCTATATGGTACACAGTATTTTATTAGAGAAGTTTGAGATTTTTTTTATCAACAAATGGTGCACGTTAAATTTCAAATATAGCTTCATTTAACCATGAATAGTGATATAATTCATTTTAAGAAGCAGATAATAAATGGCTTTCATTTAATCAAGTCTCTTTTACATAGGTTATGCTCGGTAATGACAATCGAAGGGCTGATGGTGAATGACTTGGGATAATTAGCAACATTGAAGTGACTCATTGTTCCATGAAACTTGCTATAATGTTTTGAACGACAAATCTATTGGGCTTTCAAGCGATGTTACAAACAAAAAAGCTAATTGGTTCCATCTTATTTTTATGCAGGTTACTGTTGGTAGGGCGTGGTGCAATTAATTACTGGCACAGACTCTTATTCGACAATGGGCAACATTCCATTAATTTGGCCACACGGCCTTCCTCTTCTGTGGTGTCCAAATTACTTCTTGTTTAAAGTAGCGCTTACAATAGCTCCGTTCTTCCGTTCGGTGTACCTCGGCAGAAGTTTGTTCAAATGTTTGAAAGCCTCTGGGAGCAAACTACTATGGCCATCAGTCCGTAGACTTACGAAGTGCTTAAACTAAGTTCTAAGTTA
This sequence comes from Locusta migratoria, assembly GCA_026315105.1. Taxonomy (NCBI): domain Eukaryota; kingdom Metazoa; phylum Arthropoda; class Insecta; order Orthoptera; family Acrididae; genus Locusta; species Locusta migratoria. The sequence continues at coordinate 164,404,085 of CM048746.1, forward strand.
AACTAACAAAAAAAACAACACACACACACACCAGTGTCATGGGAGGACTCCAACCTCCGGCGGTAGCGGCCGCACAGTCCCTGACATGGCGCCTAGGACCGCACGGCTTGCCTCCCCAGACTCAACATACAAATAATACAGTGCACTATGGCATCCAGCAACGTCACACTCCACCGACTTCCATCACAGTACCATAGCAACTCCATTTTCTTCTGTCTCTGCCACTATATGCGCTTGACATTACCAGTGTTTCTACAATAATATACCACGAAGTTATTTTTCAGTAGTACTACAATATATATTTTAAAAGTTTTTAAAATCATATGTTTATCAATCTAAGGGACCAATCTGCTGGGGTCAACGGTCCCTAGACTTACAAACTACTCATCCCAATGTAACATTACTTTCGTGTTGTTGCCTGTACGCATTAATGTTAAGGTCTGCGATTAAAAGATTAAGGATTTTAGTTAAAATTTCTATCATAGAAAAATCGGAAAAAATTCTGATTAAATACTTTGGACAAGGGTGGATGAAATTAATCCACGAAATGATTGAATAGATGAAATGGCGGAATACAGATTGGGTTGAGGCAACACACAAAAATAACGTCACAGAGAAAACTTACGGAAAGTACCCACTGTAGCTTCTTTCTGGAAATGTTGATCACAGCAGCTGAGACTGTTAAGCTGTTGAATGGTTTAGATAACCATTATGATACTTTCCTCAGTAAAATACCGTTCAGACTGTTCGCCTCGTAAGTCACTGTTGACGGACCATGTACTTAAGTTTGACTACGCAAATAACAAACAGAAAAAAAAAAAAAAAACATCTATAGGGCTTCGCGAAACTGTTTATACGAATGCGGGTTCTAAAAGGAAGAAAAGTAATGATTTAAAGTAACTGATAGGGATTTAATCAAGGCAATACACGAAGCGAAAGTGATGGCGTCTGAACATCATGTTACGACGGAATATGGAGGAGCTGAAAATCTCAAAGAAAATGAATAATTTAGGAAGGATGGGACATTATTAGATGTAAACAGGGCGGAGGGTATATTTTAAAGTAAAATTTAACAGCACTCACACTTACATCACAAAGCATTCTGTGTACATGTGCACTCTTAATAAGTTCAAACAAGAGAGTGAATGATCGTGGTTCCATCCTCTCGACACGCCGGAAGAAACGAAAGACGAGCGAAAAAACCTTTCCACGGATAAAATATTTCCAGAAGGAGGGAAACACGGTGACAAGTGTCGCTGATTGATAAAAAATATTAATTTTATTATGTATCGTTACACTAAGTTAAACTAAGTTACGCTAAGCACAACATACACACTCACCCACCCACCCACACACACACACACACACACACACACACACACACACACATATATATATATATATATATATATATATATATATATATATCCATGCCCGAGGGAGGACTCGAACCTCCGGCGGGATCGGCGGGTGGTTTCTTAAATAGCATACATTGGTAAAGTACCTAAATAAAATATACAATAAAGAAATGGTATCAAAATTAAAAATAATCAAACTGTAATTTTGAGGCACGGCCTTATGTTACATCTCGAGAGTACAGAAGAACTGTACGGTTAATAGTAACATTGTCCGACATCGTTCAATTCTCCGTTTTTGGCGTGGTATATTACTGCTTCCCACGAACACCCATCTATACCAGAGTTGTAACTGTATCATTCGCATTAGTTTGATTACTTAATTTTGGTCGTAGTGTTTTGTTTGTGCTATTTTCGGCAATACCTAAATTGGAGGGGGGTTCGGGTATTACTGCGTTTCTTGATAACATCGATAGTACTCTTTAAATTCAACACGTCATAAAATGCAACTACCACTACTAAAATTTTTGTCGACTATATCGCGTAATCTATTTTCTTTTACTACGACGTTACAGCTACCGTAAGAAACACAGGAGTCGTAAAACAAACTTGAGCGTCACTTTTAACAGAATGTAAGCCAAAGTGGTGTATACTTTTTGTTCCAGCTGATAATTTTGATACAGATGACTCAATCTGGAGCCACGTGCAGAGCGACCACATTAATAACATTAAAAATGTTTGGTCGCATGAAATCTTTATTTGACTATTGCAAATCGATTTCGGTCACTGAGTGGCCATCTTGAGTGTTAGAATCGAAGCCCTGTGTGCCCACATATAATAGCAATTTGCATTCTAACATTGGAGTGTAATTGTATACAGTCAATGTATACAGTTACGGCATACAAATACTGTATACAGTTACACTCCAATGTTAGAATGCAAATTTCTATAATATGTGGACACACATTGCTTCGATTCTAGCACTCAAGATGGCCACTCAGTGACCGAAATCGATTTGCAATAGTCAAATACAGATTTCATGCGACCAAAGCTATTTATCACATTTTTAATTATGCTCAATTTACTTTTGAGAATACATAAAAATATATCTAACAATTTAAAATTCTTTATTCGCAATAATTCGTGCGGTCTCATTAAGAAGATCAATTTTCTTTCTGGCAACCGTAGAATTCTTTACACTCCGTGTCTGCGTGACGCATTACCTCAAGCACTAGCTTGTCACCTGGCGTCAACTACCTTTTTTCCGATTATAGGTCAGGTACAGATTTCATGTGGCATATTTACGTGGAGAACACTGCAGTCTGATAGATAAATTTTAATGTGAGGCATTTGCATCTGGCATTTACAGTCAGCAACAATTAGGATACAGGGATACACTTAAACCATTTATAACTATTTTTATCACCATGTGACTTATAATTACTTGTCACCAAATCTTTAATATTCATATCAACAATGACCGTTTTTTAATACGTCCATCCATTAATGACGACTCCGCTTTTGTTTCCTACAAAGTTATTTATTATAGTGTATGAGGCAAATGTATCATTTAAAGGGGCGCTTAGAATTACCAGGTTGGCTATTGATTAGTTGGCGGCATAGGTCACGCGTTTCGCAGCGTGACCCCGAGAAAGTAGAACCCATGTATCGGTAGCAGTTATGTGCGGTTATGTTTGGCTACGCGTGATGCTTCTGATCGGTTATCAATAGCTATAATCATAGAATTTGTACTGAACGATCAACTGGTAACAACTGAGCGACTCACTTAAGATATAATAGTAAAATGGTCCCGCTCCAAATACTTCTCTCCTGGTATACTCTAAAATTCTCTCTTGGCTGTGTAATTCCTGTTGATCGGTGATCTCTAATAATTAGTCTCATCAGTTAAATTATTTGTGGAACCCTCATCTCTTACGATATAAATATGAAGCAAATATACGCTTGCCAAATGTGTTTCCTGTGAAACAGTGGCTGAGTAATGCTTTTAGTTTGCCAATACCTCGCTCAGGAGTTGTATATTAATGGCTCCTGGTCGCAACTCTGGCCTACTCATTGTTCGCTGTTGTGGCTGATTTGCGGATCGACAACAAGCGAAGACAGTTCTGAAGTCTAGGTTAAGTGTTTCCTACTTTTATTCACAGAGAACTGCGCGTCCTAAAAGTGAGAAGTGTAGTTCAACTGTTTTCTAAAGCAAATCTTTTGGTAAACTGTATTTAAATACGTCGTGTGTTCGATCAGGACGATAACTCTGTAGTTGAGAATTTAATAATGAAATTATCAGTGCCCTTAGGGAAATACTTAAAGATGTAGTTAGAAATGAAATTGTCGCGGCGGATTAGTCGTGCGCACTGGGGCGCCGTGCTGCGGTGCGCGCGGCCGTTTGCCGTCAGGGATTCGAGTACCCTCTCGGGCATGGGTGTTTGTGTTGTCGTTAGGTTCGTTTACCTTAGTTTAAGTAGTTTGTAAGGTACGGACTAATAACCCAGCAGTTGACTGGGATAAATTTACAAACATTTGAACATGTTTTAATTCATTAATTTTACTCATTAATCGTATAAAAATGTAAGCAATAAGCTCACAAAAATGGTCACCGCTGTAAAACACACAAATTAAGGTATAGGTTAACTTTCTTGAAGCTCATTCGGCCGAAAAAAAGTATGGCAGAAGATACAGTGAATATGAAAATGTCATTTATAGGCTCCATGTACAGGGGAAGGCAAGGTCCAGAGTACACACCTATAACGATAACGACTGAGTCAAGGAAGACAAACCAACAGTAAGACACAACAGCCATTTACCAGCTCTTTTATTATAACCCTGAGTCCACATTTCCTAGCTATCTTATTTCTGTAGTTGGTAATTACAGGATAAAGCACCATATGTCATGTAAAACAAATGTCACAGTACAACATAAAGTCCAGATGCATACACACAAGTAATATTGCGACATCTTTCGCAAAAAAAGTACCAAGAACTACATCAGCTACAGCAAGGTTTCAAGTACGCTCGGAGAATTAGTCCTTATTCTTAGACCCGTTTTTCCCCATTTTACCCAACAATGACATTAATCATTTCAAATTAGTATTATGTCAAGATCGCAAAATTTTATTATTTATTTATTTGTTTCGCGACCGGTTTCAGCACGCTGAGGTACCATCTTCTGGTCTGGTATCTTACGGCATTTATGATTTTACAGAAGTGCTCGACATTATAGTTAGTATCAGCGGAAATGGTGAGTCAAACATAAAATAAGTAAAAATTTACATAATAATATGCATCATTACCTATTTGCTGTTCACTGTCATAGCGACTCCATAAGACTCTGTATTGTACTGTGTATATAACAGCGCATTTTATTGTGTATATATTTTTATTGCTTTTATGTTTCACCGACCATCTGCACTGACGCAACGATAATGTCGAGCACGTCTGGAAAGTTAAAAAAAATCCAATGTTTGTTAAGCTTAAGGGACTTATCTGTGGGGTCATCAGTCCCTAAACTTACAAACTACTTATGAACTACGTTATACTAAAGACGGCACAAACATCCATGCTTGAGGGGGCATTCGAACCCCTGACATGGAACGGGGTCGCGCATCGGAGCCTAGCGCCTCAATGCGCTTGGCCACTCCGCCGCGGCGTCTGGAAAGTCATAAATTTTTCTTTCAGTTTCTTTAATATTTTCTGTATTCTATAAAATATGTATGTTTGTATGTATATGTTGTGCAACAGGTTGCCAGTTGCATGCACGAGTTTAGCCATAAGACCAAGCAACAGCTTGAGTGTAGTATGTCTAAAACTGTGAAAAGGCTTTTTGTATGCGCTAGAAGATTGTTCTAAGAGGTCACAAGTTGTGTAAAAGAGACGAAGATACCAGTATCTTTGGTGGCCAAAAAATGTTCTTGTGCTATGTACTACGATTTGGCTGAAAAATAAGCAATAAAATGAAGAGATTCAGTGGGTACTTCAAGACTGTTTTTACAAATGTTCAGAGATGTAATTATGTCACGCCTCATGGAACTTTGAAGCAACTTGGTGCAAGAGAATCTTGGTACTAAATTCGGTTAGCCAAAATAGAAAGACATTCGCTGCCTATCGGCATTGAATTATATGATTGGGAAACTTGAAAATTTGTGCCTGATCCGGATTGCAACTCGAGTCTCCTCTTAGTAAGCAGTTGCCCTGGCCACTACATTATCCGGACGCAATGGTCACCACAACTCGATGGATTGCCCTAGCACGCTTCCTATCAGATCCAAATTTAAATTAATCCGTTGCAATACTCATATAGTGCCCGAGCCCGTTGTGCTGTTTACTGGCGGCATATCGGGGATTCCCGTAATAATTGGAATATTGTCTGCATCTGCAGTTAAGGGATCACTGACCCTCTTCACCATATATGTATTTATATGTATGGTCTATTCTTGTGGAAATGACAGAGCAGATGTATATATTGTCCTATAAGTACCCATAATATTGTTATTAAAAGTGTATGAACTTAAGAGTTTTTTAACCATTTATTTGAGTACTCATGTCTCAAAAATTTTCGTAGGAACACTACAGTCAATGTTATTGAATTTTGAATTGACAGAAATATAGTACTTTGTTAGTGAAAATTGATTTCTTAGTGAAGTTTTTGCTAACCAAATAGTAGACATGCGTGCAAAGTAATTTTCCTTGATATTAACCCTTTAACGCATGAAGTAGCTGATCAGCTACATTCCTTATTTTTTTCATTATCTCTCAAACTGATCGACATTTTACCACAAATTCATTTGTAGCTGCTTCTATACATACTGTTTCATATGCTAGTAGCTCGTCCTAGAAATTATAAATTGCAGAGTGCTACTGAATCATTTCGTCAGTTAGCTGCATTGAGTTACTCCCAACATGTGCGTCTGTTTACATTAGTATTCCTCCTTTACAATGTAAAAGTAGTCAACCACATACTACTGTTGCATTATGAGTTACTTTCTGGAAAGATGAGAGAGGTATAATAGTGACATTTAGAAACATTGTGCACTTCATGGAAGCACTATATAGCTGACTAGCTATGAACCTTTTCTTGCTAGTAGTGCATAATAATTTTAAGGATTTTTTTTCATTATTTTTCTCAGTATATACGCAATATATATTAATCGTGGTTGTTTTTATATCTTCAAATAAAAGTCATGCATTAAAGGGTTAAAAGAAGGAAGGAACATTGAGATAGTATCACACAAGTGTATAGTCGAGGTATTTAAATGGTGCTGAAAATTAAGTTTAGTGATGATAAAAGAGCTTTCCCGTATAATCGCGAAGAGACGCAAATGTGAAAAATTATGAAAGGAAAGCATTAATTTTCCAAGGATTAACTGTGGTAGTAAAGAGACTAGAGCTCGTAGACACAGAAAAATGTAGGAGAGAAGGAGATAGGAATGTATTTGATTAACAGTACATTTGGTTTAAGCGCAGTTCCGTGATGAAGAGGTTGTCACAAATGAAATCGGAACATGTCACATCGAACAAGCTAGAGCGTACATGGCTTAAACGTTAAGAGGTGAAGTAAGTGAAACCTTAGTAGGTAAAGTAACTGTTACAAGTTCAACATTTGCCCTCCGGTGCTTGTTTAGACTATAAAACGTCATCATCCTGTTGCAGGGAGTATTAGATGAGTGTTTGAGAGCGGGCGTGCCAAGAGCAGGGAGGCAGCCGCGACGAGAGGAAGGCAGAGTTGGAAGCGCGGCGGCAGTGCTAAGAGGCGCTAAGCGGCTGGCGAGGTCGTGGCACGCGGACCAACTGTGTGGGCTCCTGCCTGACCACTCCCACTGCCTCCACACACCAGCTCCATTATGTGACGCTCAACCTCATACCACCTTGGTTCGTCTCTCCCTGGCTACGGGCGTTGCCAGTTTATTGCCCAATTAAGCCTCGCATATAGAAAGAAGCGACAATCTTTTATGTGTGGATTGCCAACAACAGCGCATTACCATTGGTCAGTTACGTGTACCGTGGAATTCGGCAGCCATTCCTGGACCAACCTAGCCGCTACGTGTATTGCAGAAATGTACTGATTTAAGGTTTATTTCTCTATAAGAAGGGTCTGTGTCATAAAATTTTGTTTCATATTACCTAAAGATGTTAATAAACTGTTATATGGAACATAATTCAAGCCTACACACGACAGCTTCGTATTTAAAGCAGTGTGGAGCACTGAGCGATATAGTTCGTATTTATGTGTGTTTGTGCCAATTCAACATTCAATAACATTGACTGTAGTGCCACTAAGAAAGATTTTGAGACAGGAGTACTCAAGTAAACGGTTAAATACTTTAAGTTTATGCACTTTTAATAACAATATTATAGGTCTTATAGGATAAAATATCTACTGATTCTGTCATTTCTGCAAGAATAGACCGAAGAGGGTCAGTGATCCCTTAAGTGCAGATGCAGACCACATTCCAATTCTTACGGGAATCACCGAAATACCGCCAGTAAACAGCAGAATGCGCTCGGGCACTATATGAGTACTGCAACAGATGAATTTAAATTCGGATCTGATAAGAAGCATGCTAGGGTAATCCGTCGAGTTGTAGTGACCATTGCGTCCGGATAATGTAGCGCTCAGCACAACTGCTTACTAAGAGAAGACTCGAGTTGCAATCCGAATCCGGCACAAATTTTCAAGTTTCCCAGTCATATAATTCAGTGCCGACAGGCAGCGAATATCTTTGTATTTTGTCTTACCGAATGTAGTACCAAGATTCTCTTGTACCAAGTTAGATCAAAGTTCCATGAGGCGCGACATAATTACATCTCTGAACACTTGTAGAAGCAATCTTGAAGTACCCTATGGATCGCTTCATTTTATTGCTTATTCTTCAGACAAATCCTAGTACGTAGCTACATGAACATTTATTTGGCCACCAAAGATACTGGTATTTTTGTCTCTTTTACACAACTTATGACCTCTTAGAAAAATCTTCGTTAAGGAGGGGGAAGGAAATTGTTATGCCGTCTCAAAGGGATCGTCCCGGCATTTGCCTGGAGTTATGCAACGACATCACAGAAAACCCAATCTGGAGGCGGGTTTGAACCAACGTTGTCCCGAATGCGAGTCTAGTGTGGTGACCACACTGCTTCAACTTACTCGTTTCCATATGCGCCCTGACATTGATGGAATAGCTAGCAACTTTGGAAGAACGTAACATGCTTAAAATTATATTGCTTGGAGTGAAATAATAGCGAGTCCGCGGCCATTCGCAAGCTGGTAACCATCAGGCCCGGTGCAACTTCTTGCCGACGGATAGGGTGGTACCAGATAGTGGCCGTGCCTAAGCTGGTGACTGGTGTTTGGTTGTTGGGACAGGAGTGCCGTACTGCTAAGGTCATCAGTTCCCCGGTGGGAAGGAGGAGAAGGATAGGAAGGAAGGGGAAGGCAAAGGAAATGCACTCTATGGAGGAAGGAGGGAAGAAAGACTGCATCAGCTCGGGGCCCCTGCCCGCCAAACGTGGCCTCACGAACCGTGAGCCCCCCTGGGGCGGAGTGGTTGGCTGGTTGCAGGTGTCTTGTTACTGGTGATTCGCTGATGGCAGGTACCTTCGAACTGATGGCTGGACGGTGGCAGGTGTCTTGTTACTGGTTGTTGTCCAGTGGCAGGCACCTGATACTGATGGTTGACTGAAGGCAGGAGACTTGTTATTGGTGGTTGCCACGTGGTAGGTGTCTTGTTACTGGTGTTTGACTGGTGGCAGGTGTGTTGTTACTGGTGATTGTCTGGTGGAAGTAGTCTCTTTACTTGTGGCAGATGTCTTGTTACCTGACTGGCAGCAGGTACGTCGTTACTGGTGGGAGATGTCTTGTTACTGGTGGTTGTCCGGTGGCAGGTGTGTTGTCGGTGTTGACTGTGGCGCTACGCAGGTGCCTGGCGGCGAGCGACGACGCCATCGTGCTGGAAGACCTGAGCGCGCGCGGCTTCGCGGTCCCGTGCCGCCTGCGTGGCCTGGGCATGGAGCAGCTGCGCCTCCTCGTCCAGCAGCTGGGCCGCTTCCAGGTGGGTGGTCTCTACTTACACCACATTCTCTCTATTACGTCTAACAATTTGATAAATGTGCTACGATTCATTGCTTCGCGATACTCAGACCCCTGCTTCCAAATCGAATATAGTTGACAGGCGGGGTAAAACCATGAGGTGTAACAGAACGTAAAAGTAGACTCTACAGATAAAAGACGGGCCACGAAGGATTGGTCCAAATAAGACTGAAAAGGGTGTACATAAGCAAAAAAATTATTACAATTTCAGAAAAAAAAAACGAATTTTTCTACCAAACTGAGCAAGACTGTAACGCATTGGTCCACCGATGGACCTTACGCAATCAGGTATTGAGTTTGACATTGACTGACAGAGTTGTTGGATATCCAGCAGAAGTAATTTGTACCAATTCTGTGCAATTGGAGTGTTATCACGTCAAAATTCAGAGCTTGCCCATGTTCCAAACATTCCCTATTGCGAAGAGGTCCGATGACCTTCCTGGTAAAGGTAGGGTTTGGAAAACAAGAATATAGGCAGTAGTAACTCTTGCAGTGTGCGGGCGAGCATTATTTTCCTGAAATGTAAGCGCGGGTTGGCTTGCCATGAGGGGAGGCAAAACGAGACTTAGAATACGTAAATGTTGCGCTGTGCTGTGACGGTGCACGAATGAAAACCAGAGGTCCTCAGCTATGAAACTGAATAACAACTCAGGCCATCACTCCTGTCCGTTGGACGATATGGCGGGTGACAGCCAGATTCTGCGGGGCGCCTCCATATACGTTTTCACTAATTATCGGTGCTCATTTCGAAGCGTGACTCATGACTGAAGACAATTTCACACCTGATTCCAGATCTAATGTACCTGACACGACTGAAAACGGAGTTGCTGGTGTGCAAAGCTGCGAGATGCGTCGAGAACGCAGCTCCCTTCTGCTAGCCGCTTATCTAGAAGTTCGTGTCCGAGAGAATGTACATATTTTGTTCTGGTATCTATAAAGGATTAAAAGAAGCTCCTCTCAGCAAAATACACTTGCAGATCCGATTCACCGCTGAATTCATTGTCGCTTCTAATGGTGGGGAAATGGAGAAATGTGCATTATTCCGGTATTGCGCGATATACGGGAGCGTGGGGCGGGCGGGAGGCTTCCCAACACACTCGGTGCCGTTGTCCGAAACCACGGCGCCCGTAGGTGGTAAGCGCAATTGCCTAGTAACTAGAAGATACGGGTTCGGCTCCCGGTCAGACTCACATTTTCATATGTCGCCGTTGATCAGTCAACGCCTGGTGACAGCTGACGTCAAATCATTTTACTGGCAGCTTCAATGACAGTACTCATACGTACAGCTGCAAAATATTAAATTTTGTCTGTTCTCACGGTCAAGGCTTCTACCCTCGTATCAACGTATCCTCTGTCCTTGTCATTTTCCTGGTAAAAATGGGCAGCAGGGTCACACATTCATCCATTAGCAGCCAAAGCTTACAAGTGCCTGTAAGAATATCAGTTGGTGGTCGATTTGTGTAACTCAGCATTTCTCCATGTTTCGTCGATAGCAACGATGCCCGCGAAATGAATTTCACAATTCTAAAACGATATGTCACCGCAGGACTATGTCTTCTCAGTCCATTAACGCTGTGTATTTGAGACCGAGACTGTTGAAAAAGAGTCACACCGAAAATCTGTTGCCCTCAAAAAGTCTATATTCACGCACCGCTGTAGGAAGGCTATGCTAAGTTAAAAATACAGAAAAGTTGGCAACAATGCGCTTCAGTTTTGCAACCGTGGTGTTGTGGTACCCACCTCGGTTCAGGCTTCTAGATCCGCCGCTATTTTCAATTTTTGAATAAGAGGTCAACTTAGTCCTGTTCAAGGACTCGACATGCACAGCGGAGTAGGGACAGACGTCGAGGACAATTTCTTGTTATAGGTGCAAACTGCCTGTATAGGCGGATAAGCAGAAATGATCAACGGCATGAGCATGCAGAACGCAATGGAAAACACTGCATTAAAAACATGTAATCGTTTATCCACTCTCCGATGCGCGAGGCCTTTCCCCGTCGGGATTTGAATCCCCCCTCGGCCATGGATGTTTGTGTTATCTTTAGTATAAGGTAGTTTAAAGTAGTTTGTAAGTTTAGGGACTGGTGACCCCGCAGTTAAGTCCCATAAGCCTAACAAACATTTGAACAGTTTTTGTTTATCCACAGGACATGTGGCCCTTTAATTGGAAAAAAAAGTGTTAATATGGTCTCTACACTGACAAAAGATGCCGGAATATTCCCGCATTCATATTTCCGACGAGAGGGGATTGCCAGGAGGTAGCTGACTACGAGAAAAAGACTGAACAACCAACGAAGTAATAACATTCTGTGTCGCAACACGGAGCGTCAGATGTTCAAACATCGTAGGAAAGTTAGAAAATATGAAAACCGAAATGCATAGGTATAGCGCGTGTCAGTAAATTCAGTGGTAAAGAATAAATTTTGGTCAGAAGAATATACGGTAATATCAATGCAGATAAAATAGTGTAACAGGAATATCATTTGTTATGAAAACGAAAGTAGCACAGAAAGTGAGCTACGCATTTAACGTTCATAGCATTTGCCAACCTAGGAAAAAGCGTTAGACGACATTGCTTTTTGCAAGATTTTCTAAAGTCTGATAAAACTAGGCGTAAGTTAATACACAGTATGTACAAGAATCAAGAGGAAATAATAAACTACAAGACCAAGTACGATTTGCTCAGATTAAAAATTGTGCAATACTGGGATGCAGTCAGACGCCCCTAATCAATATATGAATCGGAACGAAATAAAGATAGGAATAAAAATTCGGGTTGAAACAATATCAGTGATACGATTCGCTGATGAAATTGCTATTCTCGGTGAAAATGAAGAATTACAGGGCCTCTCGAATGAAATGAATAGTCTAATAAGTGCGAAATGTGGACTGAGAGTAGACTGTACGCAAACAAAAGAAATGACAAGTGATACAAAGCAAAGTACCGCCCGCCTTGAACATCAAAATTGGTGTTCACGATGCAGATGATTCAAATGTTTGTAAATCTATGGGACTTAAGTACTGAGTTTATCAGTCCCTACGCTTACAAACTATTTAAATTAACTTAAACTAACCTAAGGACAACCCATACACCCATGACTGAGGAGGACCCGAACCTCCGACGGGTAACAACCGCGCTCTCCGCATTAGGCACCTTAGAGCGCTCAGCCAATCCACCGCGGCGATGCAACGCAACGCAGTCTGTCAGTACATACTAACGCGATCAAATCCTGTAGGCTAAACTGTTATGTTTCGAAATTAAATTCATATAAAAGTGTAAGAACTGAAAGCTTACATTCATTTATTGCTAGCCGAAAATAATAAGAAACTAGCCTATTTTGTCACACATTCACGCATTCTGTAGCCTGCCTGCCGTAGGGGACTGATGACCTAACAGTTTAGTCCCTTCAAAATTCCATCAACAACAGCAATGCCTGTTATCTTGTTTCTGTTTGATAATTACAAGAATCAGAAGAGGACAGCAGTCGTCGGAAATCGTCATATTATCGCGAGCTTCAAATACCGAATGCTTTCGATTAGACACCCCGAACAATTACACGGCTATCACTGCCTTTCTTCTCGTGAAGTTCCTCTCTAATATAACGCTGTCATTCCACTTACACCAAATACAGATTCGGTTCATGCGTCTCCTTTGGAAACTGGAAATTGAGATCCGCAACATTGAAATTCTCTCTCCAAGTATTAGGTCACATTTTCACACGAATTGATAAGGTATTTCAGTTTCCTTTGTAGCGTCCGCTGTCGGGAGTCCGAAGTCTGGATTTGCCCCTTGCATTCTGTAAAACACACACACACACACAAATTAAACGGTTGTAACTGAAAACGTACGCGTATGTTACCCAACGAACGTCTTGACACTGCAAGCAAACTGGTTCTTTGTTCTGACAGAATGATAACTGTGGCACGTGATGTTAAAAGCTATGATTTGGGGAAAGCAGAAAGAGTAATTTCAATCAGGCTACCACATGTTAAATCTAACCGTCTTTCAGTAGCTTTCAATTGCTTGTCGTATGAATGTGTAGTAGAGATATTGTCGTTGTTTTGTGACACTGTGTTTCTGCAGGCAGCTTCGCTCGCCGTCCGTACCCTGGACCCAGCGACGTATTCCCTCATGCGACAGAACATACGAGAAGTGATCTACACTGACCGCTTCCTCCAGCTGTACGCCCCTGTGCTGGAATTTGCTGCCAGGGACGCCGTGCAGGTGAGTGTGTTGGACATCGAGTAATTTCATCCGTAATGTGTTTCTGCTGCCTCATATAGTAATCCTTAAAATTAATGTGGTTTCCCTCTATTTAGCGTTTATCTTTGTGTTTACGTATGTATTTTAGTAGTAGACCCGAAAAGAAACTTGGAAACTGAGAATCTGAAAACACATTCGTCAGAGAAGAAAATCGGCCAATTTTGTCCAGAGTAATCATACCATCGTTGGCCTTAATCGTCTGACTTAAAGTTATTAGAGAGGTACTCCTCTCGAATTCGAGTGTAGAATCTCACCACTGCATCGCATCGCTCAGTCTCATTCTGCAAACCGCATTTACGATTCACCTATATGTTCCACGGGCCACTGTTTATTCCAGCTTGAATTTTCGCTCTGCAGCTCATTTGAAACTTCCTGGCGCATTAAAAGCGCATGCCACAGCGCTGCGCTATGCAGAAGCAAGTAACGACTCGGCTTGTAGTTGTGTGGGCTGTCCGTTAGGCAATCTCGGTTAGCGAGTCGGCAACACACTCGAGAGACAAAATCGCAGGCTCGACTGCCTGTCCGGCCACAGTTTCAATGTGCCATAGAATTTGAAATTGCTGCTCTCGACAGTGCAGAGCAAAAATGCATCCTGAAAACAATCCTTACGTGGTATCTTATGAGAATTGTTACGCATGCCGACACAGTCGCATGATATACGAGTAATACTACCTGGAGCTAAACTTATCCTTCGTGTAAATAAATGTTAAGGAATAAGCGTCGATATACACAAATTTCCGGTATATTATAGGCTAACTACGGGGTCAACTATCAGGCACTAGAAACTAACACGATCATTATATGACCGATGTGCCAGAATATGGAACGACCACATAAATCTAATTACTCTGAAAGAAATTACCAGACTGACCCTTAATGGAAGGCAGTTAATTCATGCTCGTTATAGAACGCTCAAAAAACTTCCGTTCGTTAACTTGAATTTCTTTGAATTAGATTTTTAACTGATCGTAAAAAAAGAAAAGTAAAATAAAATTTAAAAAAATTAAAAAAATCTCTGCAAGTTTCGTCATAGTTTCGTTTGATTAACGTGGAAATGCGACAACAATGTTCATCATACTATACTAGAAGGTTCTAAATTTCCGAGAGCCAAGCTCAAAAAACGAGTCGAGGAACATAAAATCTCATATGGTTACCAAGAGAAAATGAGGCAGGTTTAGGCTTAAATAGAGAAGTCCACAATCTTCTTTTATGATGAGGGATAACATAGTCACTTGAAGGTGGCAACGATCCAAAGTTGTAAACATATGTAAGAAACACAAGTCACTGTCCGCCAATGTTGTTTCTCTCTCTCTCTCTCTCTCTCTCTCTCTCTCTCTCTCTCTCTCTGTCTCAGGTAACGATTTTGATAATATTTACCATCTTCAGTTTGATCGTCATGCATGAAGTTAAGAAAGTAAGCAAAGAAAATCTGTAGCCATAATTCGCAGCAGCAAACAGTTGAAACCTAATGGTGGAATTTCATGATCAGTTGTGTTCTAACGTGGGCCGTGGATTACGGGTCCATAAATGTTCACCACTTTTCATGTTTTTAAACAATTGACGATTCCAGTTATTCATATGGAGTTTCTATGGTTACGTTGTTAACTTCATGAATAAATATTTATCTGAACATAACCATTACGACTGAAACCGGTAAATCAATAAAACAAATACTTGCGAACAGAAACTAGTGTCTTTCTTACATGTTATCATAAGTACACGCTAATACTAAATATCAACCGTCGTACACTGTTAGGGAGTTTGTGGGGAATAAATGTAAATAACTCAGTTTTTGTCGACTCAGTGCCTCCTTCTTTCATTCTCTGTAGACAGCAATTTGTTCGCTGTTTTCCAGCTCTTCCACCTACAAATCTCCTACTCACAACGAGGTGGCTTGTCTCGTATTTTTCACCGAAACTCTAGTCATTGCCGTGTCACAATTATCCAGTAAATTCTACTTTAATAACAAAGAATGGAAAATTATTTCACTTCGTAACTTTTTTAACTGAAGAATCGTCAAGGAATATAATAGTGTATATTTAACACGCGTGTTTTTTTATATTATTTTATTTTAAGATGTTTATCTGAGAGCTTACACTTTTGATACGAAAATTTAGGTCACTGTTTCCTTTCAGATGGTGAGAAAAGCATATCAAAACAACGGCGTATACCTGAAGAAGCTGTTAGAATTTGCGCCGTCGGTGGTAGAACGGATGAGATCTTTCATCACCCAAAGTTCCGGCGACTTCACGGTGCTTACTCACGGAGACATCTGGGCCAACAACCTGCTGTTCAAATACTCGTGCAGTAGTAACGGCTTGCAGGTCCCTGAAGAAGTCTGCATCGTGGACTACCAGACGTGCAGGTGCGTCGCTTACTGTTTCCACAGAAACGTCAAGTATCTGAGTGTGACTCCTATCACTGCGAATTATAATGACTTTTCTGTTGTTGATTACAACAATGTTGTTAGACAGGAAAATGTATTTTACACCATTTTGATGGAACGATTAATGTGTGTATGCCACCGCTATCCATATATTTTGGCTCTCAAACATCAGAATCCTAAACGGCTAATCTCAAGTCGAGTGCCACAACACCGACTTGCTTTTAGGGGCTTCATATCTGCAGGATGGTCGTAACTGTGATGCAAGAAGACGTAAAGTAGACATTAGTCTGTTTCGTTTGGAGACGGTATATCCTTGCCTTCCTCTGACGATGCAACTTGGGATTTTTGCATTAAGAATGAAGTAAAATAAATGATTCGTTATGTTTAAAAAATCCAGGAGTGATAGGGGATAAAAACTTTTCATGTCTATTGTGGGAGTTTACCATTAGGCACATTCTTTCTATGCCGCAAAGTATGTTTTGTGTTGAAATACAGTGAGGTGAACTGGTGTATTAAAACTTACGTATCTCCAACATGATCAAAAGACAAGATAAAAGAAAATCATGAATTTGTATTATTATCTGGCAACTATTTTCGACTTGTTAAGTTCATTATCAGCGTATTCAAGCTGCACTATCAGTGCTTGCTTCGCGACAGAAAATAAACACACATGTAGTTTACAAATAAAAGAGTCACATACAATACCAAACCAAGTTCACATTGTAAAAGTGCTACCATAGAGCAGTTAAGCCAGTCGTCGTCGTTATCCTTCCTCCGCCTACAGTGCAATGTAAGTCATCTCTTCCAATCAAGGAGGTCCCACCATCTCTTACGTTGTGCACCCCCTCTATTGCTCTAGGCTTTCAGTCAACGTTTATTTTTACGAATATATTTTCACGCACGGTAGCTATATCGCACCATGTGTTTCTTTTCGATCTGTTTTCATATACAGATCTCTATTTTACGTATTACTTTTTTTAAAAGCTAGTAAAATGTAAAGTGACTTCCGAGCTATCAGAAGATATGGTCACGTTACACATTGACCACCCACAATCACAATGACGTATCACACCATCGTGGTGAGTGATATGTTTTGCTTCGACAGCGCGTCACATATCTAATTACTGTGAGACGTCTAATTCGTCATCAGGAAGAGGTGTGTTTTGTAGTTATTAAACTCACAGACCTTGTAATGGTGTATATTGAACCTCATTCTCAGACCAGAGGTTAACAATTAATTTAAAGCGAGTTGCATTAAAGGGTTCATACACATGCAAAGATAAAAAATACTTATATTATTGTATTTATGTCTTATTTAAGGTCATGAGAATGACCGCTGATTGGGCTACTATGTAGAAAATTAACTTTTGGAAAGATTGTGAATGGCAAATCTCAAATTACCAAGTGAAGTATATAGCATTTGAACGTCAAATGTATGTATTCTAAAACTCTTTACGCGTTATAATAACAATATTTGAGCTAACAATTCGAACAAGAAGAATTGCAAGTGACAATACAAAGAGTTACTAAATTTATAAACTTCTACATTAAAACTTCAGCTCTAAAGACTTCGAATATAGACAATTAAGCATGAAAATATTAATTCCATTTGACACAATTTTTTACGATTTTTTTTATTTAAATGAAGTTATCGATAACTTGTGGAATTTTAGGATCACAGTATGAACTGGATTACATTACATTCTCACCGTTAGAAATCGTTAATTAAAAAAATTCTTTTTAGTAAATACAGACATGGCTACTCAGTGGTACAATATCGTAGGATTTCAGGTTTGTCTTGGTTACATTATACGCTGACCTTTTATACCAGAAATTTAACCAAATTTCTTGTATAAGTGAAGGTGTTGATACCTGTTGCCACGGTATCATAGGATTAGTGTCTTGACCTTGATTACATTATAATCCGCCATTTCTAAACCGGTGATTTGAATGTAATATTTTATTTATTTATTTACTCATTTATTTAACAGGCGTACTACAGATTTTACGTTTCCAATATTACAGAATTTATATTAAAACTACAAAATTTAAAATTTTCAATCAGCACATGTAACTGAAGGGCATACACAAAGTTTATATTCGTATTTTATAAATAAGAAAGTGGCAAGTATTACAATACGAAGGGTTCTAATTATGGCTGATAGCAGCTAAGGGCATGGAGGAAGGGGTGGGAAAGTGGGAGAAAAATGAGTGTTAATAGTAACATAGAGAGATATAACGGAACAGCAGATTATGATGAAAGAAAGAGAAGAACATTGATTTTACTATCACACAGAGAGAAACATGAATGTATACGTACGTTTTGGCGCTTTTTAAGAGGATTGCATAAGGAAGTGTTTCAAATTTTTATTAAACATAGCAGAAGTCTGAATCGTGCTAAGAGAGCAGGGCAGCTTGTTCCAGAGGCGAACAGCAGGGACAGCGATGAGTTTGCAAATGTTCTCGTTTTATGAATGGGCACCGCTAGGGTACTAGATAAAAGGGATCTTGTGTTAATATTGTGATGGCACGAAATATGGTTAAATTCTGAGGTGAGGTACTGTGATGCTTGCTCACTGAGCAGTCGATGGAAAAGGCACAGCGTGTGGTAGTCCCATAGTTTGTCTGGCTGTAGCCACCCCAACTGAGTGTAAGAAGCAGTACTATGGTCATATCGACGAATGTTGTATATATATCGTACACCCGCATTCATTGTTAACTCTAACCGTCTTGTATTGTCGCTACATGTACCATGCTGAATCATATCACAATAGTGAAGGTTTGTTAGAGTAACTGATAGTTTGCATTATACATCTTCTGGTAAGATGTTACGAAACTTTTTAAGGGCGTAGAGGCAGGCGGAGTTCTTCCTGCATACAGTGACGGTATTATCTGCCCAATTTAAATGTTCGTCGATAATGAAACCTACATTCTTAACTGTTTTCTGAGTGGTATCGGGATACCGTTAATTTGAATGGGTCCCGTAATTCGAAACTTTTTCATTTCCGATGTGCAACTAAGATTACTTGCGACATTTTGGCATTTAATTTTAGTCCCAGGTTTAATATTCTTGTTTTAAAGTTTTAAAATAGATACCTGGTGGTATCGTAGGCTTTTAAATGCGTCTAGACCTTTATTACATTACAGTCTGAGATTTCTAAACAGGTAATTTTATTTTTAATTTTATTTATTTATTTTCTCTTGTACATGAATGTATGGATATCTGGTGGTATCGTAGGATTCACAATGTGTGTTGCGCGCAACTTCATTACGGTTTGTCTGAACTTTCCACACCGGCCATTTGATTTTTTTTTTTTTCTATAAATGAAGATACCAATACCAGGTGTTACCATAGGCGTCATAATCTATCATGAGCGTGGCTAAATTACAGTCAGATTTTCCGAAACTGCTCATTTCAATGTTTTCTTGAATTTTAAAAGATAATATCAACACCTGGCAGTATCGTAGGGTTCACCATGTATTTTGACATTGATTATATTAAGATTTGATCTTCTTTACCGTTAATTGAAATAAAATTTCCTTTTTGCAAATGTATTAATACATCTACACCTACATCTATATACATACTCCGCAATCCACCGTAAGGTGCGTGGCGGAGGGTACACTGTGCCACTACTAGGAATTTCCTTTCCTATTCCACTCCCAAATAGAACGAGGAAAACAAGGATGCCTATATGCCGCCGTACGAGCCCTAATTTCTCTTATCTGTCTTTGTGATCACTACGCGAAATGTAAGTAGGCGGCAGCAACATCGCAGTACACTCAGCTTCAAATTCCGACCCTCTAAATTTCCTCAACAGAATTTCACGAAAAGAAGGTCGTCTTTACTCCAACGATCCCCAATTGAGTTGCCGGAGCATTTCCGTGACACTCGCGCATTGGTCGAACCTACCAGTAACAAACCTAGCTGCTCACATCTGAACCGCTTCTATGTCTTCCTTTAAACTGATCTGCTGCGGGTCGCCAAACACTTGAGCAATACTCAAGACGCCGTACAAGCGTTTTATAAGCGGTCTCCTTTACAGATGAAGTACATCTTCCCAAAATTCTCCGAAGAAACCAAAGTCGGCTGTCCTTACATAACGGTAGTATGTTTGTTTTAAATGTTTGTATTGTTTATGGTACTTAACTACGGGGTCATCAGTCCCTAAACTTACAAACTACTTACGAACTAGGACGGCACAAATATCCATGCCCGAGGGGGGATTCGAACCCCCGACCGTAGTGGCCGTGCAAACCGTGACTGGAGCGCCTCAGTCTCCTCGGCCACCGCGGCCGGCAACGGTAGTATGACAGGCTTCGCAATACAGTTATTGTCATCTGGTGGTATCAGAGGTTTCTAAACGGATAAATAGTATGGTTTTTATATAAATGAAGTTTTCGATGCCTATTAATATCGTAGGACTGATACGTGTTTAATATGACTTAATTATAATCTGGCCCTTAAATAGGCGGTAAATTAAATTGTAAGTGACGATATTGATACCTGGTGGTACCGCAGGATTCACACAGTCTTGAGCACAGAAGGCCTTAATTAACCGGCAATCTGAATATGATGTAAAGCCCGTTTTAAACGATCAACTAACTTGTAATAGATTGCTAACAAGTTGCGTTTATGGCGGCCGTCAGTCGTTTGAACGGCTACACTATTATGACCGCGCTAGTATCGAAGCACGATAATTATAGCGATAAAGAAATAGGACGAGTTCTAAATTCGGTACTAGTGGGTTCACTGCGCATGCGCGAGCTAGCAGCTGTCTGCTGCAGTCGCCGCTCCAGTTAGTCCGCCATTTTCCTTCGTATTTACGTATATTTTGCGTTATGTCGAAGTTTATGATCAAAATGTATTACAAAATGTATTTCTAATGACGGCATTCACACTGTCCGTCACCAGACCGTCACCTAACGTCAACGTCTCGTTAAGCTTTCTCAAGAAGATTGTTTTGATTGAACGGTCGTCTGCTGACATCGGAAGTTAACCTATTTTCGTCACGCGATTTTTATACTGTTGTCGACAATTACACGGTTTGCACGCAAACTTGTCTTATTAATCTTTAGTTTATTATTATACTTTGGTTTAGTGGTAAATTGCAAATGTTTCATGACGACTTAAATATTTATCTCAATTATTGTCCACCGAAAAGCGAGGTCGTACATCTGAAACCGAAAAATGGTTTATGATGTGCAATATCGTAACAGAAAAGACTGAAGCCAATTGTTTATTTGAATAATATTGTAATTTAATGATGCAATTTTCATTAAATAGCATTTTAAATGAAAAAGTCAGTCCAAATGAAAGACAAAAATTCAGTTTTCCATGACGTTATTAACATTGTCATTGGGCAAATCGTAGTAGATAATGTAAAGGAGGTCTATTTACGCTCTTATAAATATTGCTTGATGTGTTCATAAGTTTATTTTTTTCGCTTGAAAATAGATGTGAATGTTTTGAAATGTTGTTTCACTTCCCAGAACTTTACCTCACTAAGTTGACCAATAACATCGATTGCAAGGTTTTCTTTGGCCGTCAATAACATTTAGCGTTGTTTCCTCAATTCCAGTATTAAACTATGACTTCCTACATAACAAATCGGCTTTTATAACCTCACTTTCAACGTCGGGTATTATGTTCGATTACGTTTATCGTCTAAACACGCTGCCACAAGATCTTGCTTGAGTTTGTAGTTCAGGGCTAGTACGGTAGGAGCGCTTCAGTAGACTATTATCTATCTTGTTCACCTTCGTTCATCGTTTAAAAAGGGCTTTAGCGGTGTCTGGATAACGATCCTCTGGTTCAGGTGGGCGCCGATGGGGCTGGACGTGGCGTACGCGCTGCTGACGACGCCGTCGCGGCAGCTGACGGCGGGCGAGTGGGCCGAGCTGGTGGACGCGTGGGAGCGCGGGCTGCAGGCGGCGCTGCGGCCGCTGGGGCTGGCGGCGCTCGTGCCCGCGCGGCAGGCGCTGGACGCGCTGCTCGCGGCCGCCGCGCCCTTCGCGCTGGGCGCCGGCCTGCTCAACGTCGTGCTCACGCTGGACGAGGCCGGCGGGGGCGGCGGCGACGGTCGCCGGGTAGCCGACGAGGGCGACGCGCTCGCCGAGCTGGTGCGCGGCCTGCAGGCGCCCTTCACCAGGAAGACGGCCCAGTGCCAGCAGCGGGTGCTCGACCTCATCGTCAGCGTCATCGACAAGGGCTTCCTCTAGGAAACGTACACTCTAGTAAACACTCCACTGTGTCTCTAATTTCTAATCTGATGATATTTTTGGTCAATAAAACGATATGAAAATTCACGACTCCTAACTTACCTTAGTTTTTTTCCCTTTCTCTTTCCATCCTGTCTCTATCCGCAGTCTCAGATCCTTAGGCTGTATTTATAGCCTGCGGTTGCTCCGCGGCGGAGCAACCGCTGTGATTTTGCGGAGGCACCACTCGTCACTCACAAAGCAAGTGTTTCAGTCGCAGTGACCTTGAGCAACCTGTTCCCACCTGGTGGCCAGACGTATGGCGCACCGGACAGTCAAATTAGCCGCCGTGTAAGCGGTTTGGAACTGCAGTTGCTGGTATTTTGTCGCTGCAGCGTAAGCGCCACAGCCGCGCCTACAGAAAGGTCCCACGCTGCCTTACGAGAAACAGCGCACTGCCAAACCGCCGCGATTGCTCCGCCGCGGAGCAACCGCGGGCTATAAACACAGCTTTACAAGACACCTGCTGCCCGTCTCGCAGTTAGGGCGATAGCGCACTAGTGCAGCCACGGTCAGACTTGCATATGGTCGGATGCGGCCAGTTTTACACAGAGGGGTGTCGCGCACTGCAGCCGACTGAGCCGGCCGCGGTGGCCGAGGGGACTGAGGCGCTGCAGTCACGGTGTGCACGGCCACTACGGTCGGGGGTTCGAATATCCCCTCGGGTATGGATATTTGTGCCGTCCTTAGTCTTAGCTAGTTCATAAGTAGTTTGTAAGCTTAGGGACTGATGACCCCGTATTTAAGTCCAATAAATTCTACAAACATTTGAACATTTGAACATTTTGAGCAGCCGACTGCGGCCAGCCGCGTACCCGGCCAGCACCTGGCCATGCGGCCAGAGGGCCGCTGCGGCCAAGTTTACACGCGGCTGAAAAGAGCAGCGCGCACCACAGTCTGCCGGTGTGCGGCCAGCCGTCGATGAGGTCTCCAGCTGTGCCTGTGTATCTTTCACATTTCATTAATCGTCTACTGCTGGTCTACTGGATTTTGATACGGAGAAATTTATGATAAAGATTATTGCTATAATATAATTGTGACAATAATACAAATTTAATTATAATAATAAATAATAATAATAGTAATAATAATAATGACTTTGTATATGGCAGCATGTTTTAGATTGTGAATGTCAGTCCTATTACCATTTAGGAATTTTCTCATCATAGTCTTGCAGATTGTGAGTTATTCACATCGAGCAGAAATAAATCGATAAAATGGAATGAAAGAGATATACAAGAGGTAGATTGGTTAGAAGAAGATAATTGTAAGATTTGAAGCTATGATGGAAAGAAGAAAGAAAGAAATGAGTACGTGACTTTTGAGTTTCCCCTTGAATGCCAAGTGGTTTTCGATAAGACGTAGATCTCAGGACAGTGTCTTCCACAGTCGTATGGCTGAGATGGAGAACTACGCGGAAAAAGATGTGTTATGAAAAGGTGCAGTCAAAATGTTAGAAGTATCCGATTTGGAATTGTGGTTGTGATATGATGACAGGTGTTTAATGCTAGAAGATAAGTATAGGTGGCACTGGTGACGAAGAAATCGATGAAGTGCACGTCGCATGGTCAACATAACACAGTATCATATTACTCGCTTACCTTTATTTGTTTTGCTACAATTTAGCTATGTGCCTATTTCCAAACGCTGAAGTACGTACTGCGAGTAGAAAATGTATTTATCTATTCAGTTGCATGCCTCTGGATCGTATACTTAACTTCTTAGTGTATAATGCCAGATGACTTACTGCCCTACGCTTATTTCCATGCTAATGTTAAAACAAAACACAAGGTATTTGACTCACAAAACAGCCTTACTCTCACAAATGTAAAGATACACAATGCGCAGCGGCATATTGGCCAAGCGCATTGACCCGCTATGCTACGATGGGCGAGGCCGCACCCCGTCAGGGGTTCGAATCTCCCCTCAGGCATGGATGTTTGTGGCGTCTTTAGTATAAGGTAGTTCATAAGTAGTTTGTAAGTTTAGGGACTGATGACCACGCAGTTAAGTCCCTTAAGCTTAACAAACATGTGAACACAATGCGTTCCAACCTCTGTGGAGCTTTCCTGATCGAGATATACATTCTGCTAATCATCCTAAACGTAACACCAAGAAGTACCAAAAATACATCGCAAACAGATTATTCGGGAGTTAACGTGATGTACAAAATTCTGAAAATACAGCCCAATGTGAAGTGATGAAGTGTTAGAGTAACCGCTGCGACACGCCTCGGCATTGAATAAGACAGTTTCTGAATGTGTTGTTGGCTACGTTCGTGATGCTCGGCAGCTGCTCCATCCACCCCCACGCTTCCATCATGGTGTATTTACTTACAACTGAAGTTCCTGAAACAGTCAACGTCTTACGATACTCGCATTTTGTGAAATCATCTTTTGTGTAAAATCAGAAGATTGCTCACACTGAAGATTAAAGTACGAAGACATTGTCGGTACTACACAATCCGATTCGCCATTGCTACAAGTGGAGAGCAATGATGTCAAAACGTACCCACATCTTTTCACAGATGACGTCGCAACTATTCTACTCGCGAGCAAGGGGCGAGGCCCGTCCTTTAAATCAGCGAGTTGTTAAGCCCTGAAATAATATTTCACTTAATGGCATATTCCCACCTATAAAAAGAAAACAAAAGAGAAAGGAAGATTGGAAAAAGATGAACCCAGCAGAACCGGGAATTGAATCTGCGTCCTAAGCATAGTAGTTAGATAACTATTTTATTTCATTCAATCATTCATTTAGTATCGGTCAATTTTGTACCATGATATTCCAACTGTCTTGCTTTTCCAGCATTTGTGTTTGCCAAGTATGTCTGTATTCGCTCTCGGTGTAGTCCGAGCGTTTTCTGTTTCTAGTTTAGTATTTTCTTGGAAATCCTGCCACGCCTGAATATTCTGCTTGGGTCGGAGCCCTCCATGATGTCATTACGAGTGATCCCCACTTCTTCAAGATCTCTGCCTACCTCAGTGAAACAAGTCCATTTTATTTTCTTCTCCTGAAAGTAGGTAACAATGCGGCTGGCGAGTCTTTCTGGGCCGCGGTGGAATAGCCGTGCGTACTGAGGCGCAGTGCTGCGGTGCGCGCGGCCGTTCGCCGTCGGAGGTTCCAGTCCTCCGTCGGGCATGGGTGTATGAGTTGTTCTTAGTTTAGTTTAACTTAGTTTGTAGGCTAGGTACTAATAACCAAGCAGTAATGTCCCATAGATTTACAAACATTTGAACATTTTTTTTAGTCTGGCCTCATACGTACAAATCACATGTTCGTAAGACATTATCCTTCTTTTCTGGATGGTATCCGGACAGTGGCGGACTGGAGGCGGGCGGACCAAATCTCAAAAGTTACTTTTTTGTAGTAATACATGTATTTCCAAGTGGTCGGAGGGAGGGGGGGGGGCTCTATTTTGATTTGCCGCCGCCCCGGGCCTCCGGCAGCCTTAGTACGCCACTGCACGTGGAAATACGGTTCGTGGTAATGTAGTCTCGTCTTCTATATTCTCCGTTGTCATTGATGGGAGCCAAGATCTTTCTCAAAACTTTACTTTCAGTAGCTTCTAGTTTTTCGATTAGACATTTTTTATTGATTGTGAGGCAATCAGAAGCAAATAAGATCTCTGGACGAATAACAGTGCAGAAATGCCAGAGTTTGCACTGAAAGATACTGATATTTTGTTGTAAGTGATTTTATTTAACTATTTGTTCTTCTGGTACATCGGTCCTTTGAGGACGTGAGTTCGTGTTTGTTCTATGTTGATTGACGCGTTGTTGGCTCAGTTTTCTTTATTGGAGAACGAGGGCTACCTCTGAGCGAACGTGCTCATCCACCGCGTCTACGATCACGGATGCTCAAATACGGAAACGATCGGATAATTAGTGCCCATTGCCGTCGAGATCAGATGCCCTTGCGACAGAAGTGAACACTACGGACTCGTGAAACGTGAGGACTTTTCAGGGAATATCGCATAACATTGGAGGCAGTTCTCCTGTTAAATCGTATCACTATGAATCCAATGAAATTCGTACACTGCAGTCCTGTTTAGTAAAACTTAAGGTAAAGTTAAAGACATTTAAAGATAAATCTGAAGCATTGAATTAAAATTTGTGATGCGACCGGGAATCGAACCCGGGCCTTCATGCTTACTAGGAAGACGTCTTACCGCTAGACCATCACATTCCTGGCAGCTATGGAACACAGAAGCAGAATTAAAGTTAGTAATGTGAGGAAATCGTGCTTAGGCTATTCCGAGGCGCCTTAGCTGCCAGTGACGTGGTGGTCTAGCAGTAAGACGTCTGCCTAGTTAGCGCGGTTGCTCGCCGTGGAGGTTCGAATCCTCCCTGGGGCATTGGTGTGTGAGTAAAAAGAAAAAATCTCGACCGCGGTGGCCGAGGGGACTGACGCGCTCCAGTCACGGTCTGCACGGCCACTACGGTCGGGGGTTCGAATCCCCTCGGGCATGGATATGCCGGGCGCCGTGGCTCAGCGCGCCAGGTCAGGGGGCTGAACGCCCTCTGTATGCCTGGGTTCGATTCCCGGTCGCATCACAAATTTTAATTCAATGCTTAAGATTTATCTTTAAATGTCTTTGACATATTCGAGACGAAAAATCGTCTCAGGGACTGTATGTTTCTATTTACATCGATATTAAGGAAAAGTGACTCACCTAGTGTGCGCTATCTTGCAATACTTCCGCTTGCCGGCGCCGGCGGCTTTGATCGCGTTTATTCGTGGAAGCTGCTGCATCAGTGAGATCCCGATCTCCGCTTTAAGCACGGGGTAATGAGGCGGCGCTGATGAGTAAGGGACTCGCTGGCGCCCAGGGTGTGGGCAGGCCAAACTCCGATAAGGCCGCCTTAATTAACGGACGGCGCAGGTAGCTGCACTGGCCTTCGGGTCGAGGGCCTAAGCTGACACTCCGGCGTAGAGCAGCAAAACGGAAAAGATGACATCAGGAAATATTGTTAAATATGACACAGAAAACATTCGTACTCATGAAATGTTCCTGAGTCTACTTATATAGAAATGATTGGTCTGCATTACTCTTTTGTGTTCCTCAGGGAAGATACTGTATATATGCTGATTCACCGAGGAGAATTATCTCTATGAATTAATTAGCGACCCGTCCCAGGTGGAATTTATATTCTAAATCTACAAACATTATGGGTATATGTACAGGGTGAGTGTTAAATGAGGAAAAATATTTCTTGCAAATTGTCACACACTGGGCTACAAACATAAATTCGTTTTCTGCATGTTCCTATGTCAAGAAATATCAGTCCAATTGAATGGTAAATATTTAGAAATATGAAGTGGCATTTTGGGTGTTACTGAGCGCCGACATCATTGGCCAAGGGGACAGATCGGCAAAAGAGCAACACTGCACAAGTTCATTTCCCTATGCCAATTAGCCACGATACATAATAACGGCCAGCGAAAACGGTACGAGATAGATGTGAGCGCTGTCATTGCTTGCAGTGTCGCGCAGACATTCGCTTAACGCTACATGCCGCGCCTTCCCGTGTGTGGCTAGCCTGTCTACAACACTCGCATGTTGTGCCCTGATGCCGATCTTTCCCCTTGCCCAATGTCGGCACACAGCAATACCCAAAACTCCACTACATATTTCCAGATTTTTAACATTCAATTGCATTGTCATCTATTAACATAGGAACATGCGGAAAAGAATTTATGTTTGTAGCTCAGTGTGTGACAATTAGCACGAAATACATTTTCTCATTTATGACTCACTCCGTATATTATAAGTTCCTGTGTTCTACATACTACATAATTGCATTCCGAGCTTAAACAATCCTCAACGTGTTTAATTGACACTTACATACAAATACCATAGTCTAACGTATAAGTAAAAGTGTGCGTCTGGCACTTAGAATGTCAGTAGCGCTCCTATCGGAGAAAGAGTCCACCGTGGTAGCACTATCATCACGAACCGTTACGGTAGCGCGCTAGCGCTCTAAGCGGCAGCCCTGCAGTTATATATGAACGGCATGATACAAACGGTTGGCAGTTCCAAGTGCACACGTATACGTTAATAAATATATTCACCCGATCGCTACCAAACTTTACAGGACCACCTACCGTGCTGATCTGAAGATTTCATAAAAACTGCTCCAGCCGTCTTGTAGTGCACGGTGAAAATACGTATATTCATAAACACAACCATTTTTATAGATATAGACTCACTTAATTTCCGCTGCTTCACACGAGTAGACTCGATGGTCTGCATTGGTTGTTTCTACTCCTAAATATTATTTTTCATAGATTTAGCTTTAAAAAATGTTATCGTAGTCAAGTATTTTGATACAACTTGCCACCCCCTATTACATCATTGATGGCAGAATTCAAAATATCCCGAAACACATTTGTTGAAATTCTAACCATGGTTCCAAAGCCAAATTTTCGCATTTCTAGTATCAAAATAATCTTTGTAGCACCCTTAAGAGGTTTTCTCTTATTTCACCCGCTTAATGGATGAATTTCCAAAAATTTGTTTTTAAAATCCCAAGTTTTGTATTTCTTGCTTCAAAATTGTCTTAATAGCAACGTATTTTCCAAAAACCGTTCATCCCCTATTTTACCCCCTTAGGGGTGGCAATATCGAAAGATCGCTGATGCCTAGGGTAAGATAAACAACGACAACGTCTACAAATTTCAAGTTTGTATCGTCTGTACATTTACTTTTCAGCGCCGTTTTCTGTCTTTCCGAAACGGAACGAGGACGCAAAATTTCTCTTACGCTTTGGCATCTTTCTTGGTAGTTTTACTTTTGAAACTGCAATACGCACTTATTTTTCTTTATTCGTACGCTTGTTGCAGAAAAACAACTAAAGAATGTGCATCATGATCGTTGTATATCGCCTATTTGCAGTCATCGCTGGTTTTCAGTCCGAATTTTATATAAGCTGACGACTTTCAACCACTTTGTCTTCCAGTCTCTTATAGCTATCGACACGGAACTGTTATGGTGTACCACGGAAGACTTTGTACTACAACAACACATAGGGGTCGTTCGTCTCCATTGTGTAGTTTTGCTCAAGAGCAAAATATTGACAGCCAGACGTAGAATTTTATATAAGTCGGTATCTTTCACCTTCTTATCGTTATTAACCCTCTACCACCATAGTACACAATGGGAGACTAATCGTACTACCACAAAGACTATTCGTTTGCGATGTGTAGTTTCGGCTGCAGAGTGAAATAAAGGCACAAACACCTCAATTTTTATGTATATTGAGATAAGAAACACATCTACGTGTAACATGTCCACCTCTGTACTTCAGTCATTATCTTGGCCGACTGCCATGTGAAAGAGATCGGTGCGATTCCGGGTAATGCCAAGGGGTTTTCCACGGTGCAAGGACTGGAACATGGTGCATTCAGCACAGCGAGACCAACTGAAAAACTATGAGGGTTCGAACTTAAATAGTGGCAACATTGCTGTCGATACACTATGCAATGTAATATACTATTATCGCTGATAACATACATTGTTTATATACCTAATTTAGCTCCGAGCAAGTGGGCTTGCTCGGCCGACGTCACCGCCGTGCGCACAGTCGAGGGAAATAGTCACTTGTGAACGAGCGGTCTAACGTAACGTTGTCACTATGTTCTCGAATCAGGAACATTGAAGCTGGATCAAGCTTGAATGTTCCAGAAGTCGTACAGCACGACAGTGTCATCGAGGTCTTCAACAGGCGTGCAGGTAATCGGCATTGCCTTACGGAACAGTGGCACGTTGGTCAAAAGCCTTCAACGAACGTCGGCAAACTGTGGCAGACATGCATCGAGCAGGTCGTCCTAGTGTCTCTGAGGAAGAAGTGCATACTGTTGCCGCGTTAGTGGACAGTGATCGACGCCAGACAATTCGTGAGCTCGCCCACGAATCCGGATTAGCGCATACGACATTTCTTCGCATCCAGAAGGAACGCCTGGGCATGCGAAAAATTGCATCACGATGGGTTCCACATGGACTGACCGAAATGCAGAAATGGATGCGTTACAACGCTGCTCAGACGCACTTGGAAGGAGAGGCTTTCTTACGCCGTATCGTAACACTGGATGAGACACGGGCCACATCGTAAGAGCCAAAACTTAAACGCCAGTCCAACTAATGGCGTCATTATGGGTTACCGCGAAAGTCGAAAGTGCGTCAGAACTCCGGTATGGTGAAAGTTATCGTGATTATCGTGTACGACTGTGGTGCTGTTATCTTAACGCATTACGTTCCTCCACGGCTGACCGTCAATGCACAGTAGTACTGTTCGTTTTTGGAGCATCACCTGAGACCAGCTTTGCTCTGATTGGTCGATGAGACTAGGAAGTACTGTACCATCCACCATCTCCGGACTTAAGTCCTTGTGACTTTGATTTGATTCCGAACACAAAGGAACCACTTAGTGGCATTCGCTTCAGAACTGTCCCAGAGATTCGACAGGCAGTAGACCGTTCCATTCGCACCATCAACAGAACAGGCTCTGCTAACGGTATACTACGCCTTCCACATCGCTGACAACGGGTTCTACACAACGCTGGTGACTACTGTGAAGGACAGTAACAGGTGCGAACATGTAATGCTTTTGTATCGGTTGTGAATAAATATTTAAGCTCCAACCATCGTACTTAACCAAGTGGTGGAGATCCCAATTAAGGATATTCGACGAAGACCGAAAGTGCGTTGTGTTGACTACATGCCCCTAATAACCACTTCAGCTGATACTGACTTGAATTCACAGACAGCAGCAATTCCTTCATATTTTGAAACTGCTTGTCATTGTTAAGGCGTGATACTCTTGTGCGATCTCTGTCAACTAGGACCTTCATATGACCACGCCATGATACATGGCTACAAGTGTCGCACTTCGATAGACAAAAAGACTGAGCAGTTTAATTGGATTTGTGATCATAGACAGTGCAATCGCAACATGTCGTTTGTACCTGTCCCGACTCCGGATCGACATCTACGTAAATACGCCGAAAGCCATCCTGCAATGAATTACGGACGGAGCATCACAGCAATATGATCATACTATCAGTTCGCTGACGTGACTTACCTCAGCAGACGAGAGTAACGGCAGCCCCATGCACTTAATAGTTTACCATCAACTACAGCGCGCAAAAGCTTGCAATACTTTCTCGGAGAAAAGTAACTAATATCTTATTAGATTAATTCAAATCTAGATGTACGTTAGTTTTCTGAGTCTTCTGAAAATATTGCGAAAATTGTGATGGAGGCATGCTTTTAACTCAAGCCACATAGGCAGATTTAAAAAAAAAAGTCTGACCAGGAAAATCTTGCATGTGCGGGAATAGATAAGTGACGTAGAATCTAGTTCTTTCACCTCTGAACGGCGTGAGGAGTTACCAGAAAAAAGTACGTGGTTCGGGTGCCACGTTAAAATATAGTTCCCCTTTCTCCGATTGGATAACTGGGGTAGGTTAGAAACACGCAGTTCGCCGAAGTGGAGTCCAGTTCAATGACTTGAGAAAGGCCACTGAGTGACACGGAAATATTATTTTTATAATATTTATAAATTCTTGAATAAATGTAACTGACACTAGACATTTGTTTCCACAAGTGACGATGACATTGAAACAAATGATGGTGAAAGAAAAATCTGGAAACAAAAGTGTGAAATATTTTGAAAGTGCGGACTAAAGAAATAAGGAACGGAAGAGTACACTAAGGACAGATCAAAACTATATATTGTGGCAAAACTAGTACGTCAGAGGCGTTCTAGATTCCTCTTGTAGCATGGTGCCAGCAAAGCGTTTCACTCCCTTTTCAAGAATTAGCGACTGATTTATTTTTTCTTTGTTACAGGTCACATCCAAATACTGTGATGGTGGGCAATAGTAAGTACAGCATTTTACTAGACATTATGATAAGATTATTCACGAATTAGTTGCCATTTCTCTCTAAGGCAGGACGGAAGGTTTCTTAGTAATAAACGACGCTGAAATACAGAGTGAAAAGTAAACCGCAAAATTTTGCTGTAATCTTCCAGAGTAACTGCAAACACAATGCAAATTACACGTGCTACAAGAAAACGCACAGTGTACAGTCATGCGTGATAAATTATTGGGTGCTGAAGTCATGTTGGTTCCATGAGCTGATGTCAGAACAATGTTGCAAGCAGGAAAGACCTAGAAGAAACTTTTGGATGAAAAAATTATTCTAAGTAAGTGGACAAAAGCAGAATATTTGTGTAGAACATGTAGAAAAATTAACCAGAACAATTTCCAATTATTTCGGAGAAATACACTGTTTGACAAATAAGACCGAAACATCCATAAGAAGAGCAGGAAGCGAAACCTCAGCGTTGACAGGATACACAATCGAGTCAAATGTTAAAGAACTCGGTATAATGAACCCATTTACCTGAATGACATTAAGCACCTCAGCCCAGGAGATATGCCCTGACTCGGTTTCGAAGACTCTCATAAGGCCGCTTCATCCCTCTCGTGAGGGAAGCTAACTTGAAACTGTTGTAACAGGTCCTTGACGTCATAGGTTCCGACAATGAAACGGAGTTTGCGTACTTGTTGGTCATATATTTGTTCCATAGGTACAGATCGAGCGACCGTGATGCCCAAGAAAGTACTTCAACATCAGGCAAACAGTTCGCAGGGACACGAGCCACTTGTGGATGGGCATTGTCGTCTTGAACAATGTTACTAGAATACTTTAGTATAAGAGGTAGCATAAAATGCAGGATGTCCTTGGCATGCCGTCGCACCGTCAGAGTTTGCTCGACCTTGACTATCCGTAAAGTCATACCCCACGGCTCCACAGACAATGACCAGAAGTAAAACCTAGCGATGTGGCGCAGTGATTAGCACACTGAACTCGCATTCGGGAAGACAGTGGTTAAAACCATCCTGATTCATGTTTTCTATGATTTTCCTAAATCACTCTAGGAAACTGTCAGGATCGGTCCTTTCAAAGGCCAGGGCCGATTTTCTTCCCCATGCCCAACAAAAAATATCTGAAGTAGAGCTCCGTCTCCAATAATCACGCTGTCGACGGGACTTCAAACACTAATCTTTCTTCCTTCAGGAATAACTTCGCTGTACCTCTCTAAATTATTGGTAGTTAGGACCTCTGTCTAGATCGTCACTGTAGCCTCGACGATGCCACTCACCTGTAGACCTAGTAGAGTCCAGTCAAATTACACTAAGCAACCCTGTCTCAGATATTTTAAAAATCTGTCAGAAACTCGATGATATGCAGCAAAAAATCTCAAAAGTCCCAAAAACCCACTTAGGGAAAAATTGGCCATCTTGGAATTTTCGAGTTTTAACCATAGTGACTGCTAACCGCCAAAACTCGATGTTCACCCATTGCTGTTACTCAACACTACCACCTTTAACATCTGCCTTCTTTCCACTGTCGAGATGTGTCGAAATACACAGCAGTATTTGTGCTTCGTGACGTTCCATCAGTCCCTCTACGTGAAAGCAGTGAATATCGTTCTTACAGTATCTAGGTAAAAGCCCGTTGTCGGGTGTTGTTTTGCATCTCGATTTCACAAACTCCTTTTGTTCACATGAGCGGTTGAGAGTATTATGGCAGGGATTGGATTGGAAGAGCCCTCTAAGACTGTGCATGCAAGGAACACAGTGACCGACATGGTGACGTCATGCTTACACTCGAGCTATCCGCGCACATTTTCTAACGCTGCTGTGGTTAGCGACATTCATCACTAAGAATATGAAAGAAGTCGTGTCACTGACGTTTTGAAACAAATGTACTTGGACCTCCTTTCGGTAAAGATTTTTGTTCATGATATCCTTTCGTCAGAGGTTATGTGCCACGGAACACCTTTGTGAGGTGCGAGTTCTCCCTCGGGCATGGATGTGTGTGCTACTCTTAGGCTAAGTTTGTTCAAGTAGTTTGTAAGTCTAGGAATCGATGACGACTGCAATTTGGTCCCATAACTTTACAAATTTCGAACGTCGAACTTTCGCATGGCAGGGCCCTCACCTGTTCTGTTTCCATTTTAACACTGAGAGAGACACTTCAATCACGAAAAATATACTCACATGTATTTACAAATCAAGCTGCAGTTTTAAAACATTTTATGAGTCCTTGCAGTACCGTCAATTAGTCTTCGAATGCTATTTCATTGCCCGACAATCTGAGAAGTTCTGCTCAGGCATATTGACTGTAATTTCTACAGAGCAAGTATTTTAGAAAAAAAAGATTAACACAGCGGATGGGCTTACTTATGGATGCGAATTGTCCATGAATTGGCACTATACCTGCACGTACAGATGCAATCAGTGTCCAGTAACGTATCTGAAGAGCGTTCTCCGAAACCTCTGACCAGAGTTCGGTATAGTACAGAATTTGGGAAGTTAACATATTGAGCTGGCTTCAGTCACGCATATCTGTCGATCCTAACAACCTGCCAGTGTCCGTTTTTACCCTGTGATAGCCTACGACAGAGTTTCCTGTGATGAGACTGTTTATCTCGGTCTGCATCCTCGATAGAGGATCAGCAATTCAGTGACGTTCACTTCAAGAAAAAAAATGGAGACTCTTGTCTTTTTACCTATAATGTGAAGACAAAATTCAATGAATCAACTATTCGTCGATTACTGAGTGAAGTATGCAGCGATGACAACCGTCTGAAATACGAAGTAGCCTGCATTGTTTGATGTGACGTTGATGCGGAAAATTACGAAGTCTGCTTTAATCGACGTTCTTGAAAGTGCAACCAAAAGATCACCAATAGAAACTCGAGGGGAGCAGCAACCACAGCTGTATTTGATGATGCTACAGCATAAACATCACTTCAAGAACCCGTTTTGAATAATGTTGAAAACTAAGAGCGAGAGCACCTATCGCTCTGTTAACCCTCGACACAAGCCGCGATCGAGGTAAATATCTAACTCGCATATTGTGATAGTTAAGATTGCTGTGCATAGTGACAACAACGATGTGGCGGCAGTGATAGTAGTTACGACACCGACCTTCTCGACCGAAGGATCACTTCATCCAGCCTTGGGATTGTCCTCAAAATGCTCATATAAGGCAACGAAAGTACATGCAGAACCCTGAACTTCAACAGTCTACATATCATGATGACCATTGAAGACATTCATAACAACTTTCCTTTTTTACACGCAGAAAATAAATGCAACATAGCCGGCCGCGGTGGCCGAGGAGACTAAGGCGCTCCAGTCACGGTCTGCACGGCCACTACGATCGGGGGTTCGAATCCCCCCTCGGGCATGGATATTTGTGCCGTCCTAGTTCGCAAGTAGTTCATAAGTAGTTTGTAAGTTTAGGGACTGATGACCCCGTAGTTACGTCCCATAGACTTTACAAACATTTGAACATTTTTTTTGAAATGCAACATAATTTCTGCCCCGTTCAGAAAAGACAAAAGTTGATCGTTCAATTAGCCCAGAGAAGTCTTCTGCCAAACGGATTCTACTCACCTAGGAAGCGTATCAGCTAGATGACGTTTTGTTTCTACTTTGTGCAGCTGTGATGTTGACGACAATCTAAACAGCGGGAGACATTAGTTGTACTGCAGGACTATTGCAAACGCTCCGTTAAAACGACATGTGACTTGGCTGTGCTTTCACCAACCTCCGCGGCGACTAAACAGCATTCGTACCGAATTTAACACTCTGATTGGAAGGCATTGTCTTCATTAATTTCGTCCATGTTAAAAGACGAACCCTGTTGTATTTTATTTTCAACTTTGCCTTAAGGTTCAAGAATAGATCACTTCTGCCCCGAATGAAAGAAATAACTTCGCGAAAACAAAAATGGATACTGGATATACACGCCAGTACCATTCAAACCAATTCCTAGTGAAGACAAACTTCCACAGGGGCACTAAATTTAAAATACCTTATGCAGCTATAAACCTGATTGTGAAACTAAATGGTTATGCAGGATAGGCGTCTTTATAGTCTGATTAAAATTACCTGACTTCGCGCGTTGGAGCTGCTTTCCTCCAATCAGAGTCGTCAACATCAACCGTTGCCAAATTGCCACAGCAACTGGTCAGTTTCTTCCATTTCGTTGCATGTCTTTCTTTTTCCTTCAGCACACGCCTATCTCTGTTATTTTGCATTTCATCGAAAATAATAACCGCGCTAAAATCATACACAACAATACATAAACATTTGCGTGTGGATCCTTTAAGATCAGTCGCGATTTAACGTCACGTATACAGTTATTACACTCACACAGTTATAAAACTTGGCACAGCAGACTTGTAGGTGTAGCAGTGGGTAAGATTACAGCTTTCCGCGCTGTTCTCAAAGAGAGCGATCAGTTTTGTTTTTCTAAACCTAGACAAAAAGTTTGGAATGTCAATAATGGAAGGTAGCTAACAAGCCAGCGTAAAGATGTTCACTGAGCCTCTGACAAACACGAAAAATAGAAGTCACATGCATATAACTAGACTCACGGCCATAGCCTTCATCAGAAAAAGAAACACATACATTCACACGATCACTCAGACAACTACACACACACACACACACACACACACACACACACACACACACACAACCATGAGCTCCAGCCACTACAACGCTAGTGCTGCTGGAGATAGTAGTTGTGTGTGTGCCTGGTTGTCTGAATGATTGTATGAATGTAAGAGTTTCTTTTTTTTATGATGGCCATGGCCGATAATTCAGTTATGATTGTGATTGTCTATTTTTCGTGCCTGTCAACTGCTCAGCGAACGTCTTTACGATGAGTTGTTATCTATCCTCCATTATTGACACACTAGCCAAAAATAGTTTGTTATTTTTATTCAGTTAATTTATTCTTAATGTTTCATCATGTATTTTTCATAATAATACTGGCTTCCTTATTTGATCTTATTTTCTTCCTGTCACTCTTTCTTTCAACTGGAATCGGTCTGTGTGTCTTATAATATGTAAACAAGTGCTAAAGACCACTGCTCAGCTGTTAGTAAAGCGGCATCTGTGTAGCTAGTAGTGTGAGAATATTTTCCGGTAACCAATGATAGCGAGATATTAGTTTGCTTTTACTGTTAAAATGAAACTTTTCTGACTTAAGTTTATTGAGCGTTAATCGCCGTGAACGAAGTGATGGTGATACTAGTTACGCCGTATACTGACCGTCGTTTTTTGGACACAACGCACGTTACGAAGTTACGTTTGGTTTATAGGCATGAGTTTAAATTTAGGGCTACGAAACACATCGTATGCCACAGTTTAGTGGTTGGTCAAGTAAAATCAGCTGTCGCCAGAGCATCCCCAATTCCCACCACAACTCGTGGCAATCGCTTCCAACATAACTCCGAGTTACACATTAGCAGCATGAAAGTAGCCTGTTAAATTATTTAAGCAAGATCTCGGGCAGTTGAGATCTGCTGATGCAAGTTAAAATGCTCACTGCTGCTCTAAATTACTTTACGGGTGGCCACAATACTTACGCAACGGAAATTTATCTAACTGCTCACTCCTTAAGGGAGCAGCCAACGTTTTAACAAACACAAAATTAATGTTAAAAATAAATAAATAGATAATTAAACATGGGACGGGAATCATGAAATTATAAAGAAAAGGTTTGACACTTTAAATCATTATCTATTCAATAAAGTGAACAAGCAAATAAATGTGGGAAGACCAAATTAAGCACAATAAAGCACACACCTTGTACAAAAGTGAATTAAACCATAAAGTTACTGCCCGTAATAAAATTGTTTCTGACCTTTATAAATATGGAGGTAATGTGGGAGGAAAATTGCAAACACACAATGGACAGATGAAAGCACATTCATTCATTCAAAGCCAGACTCGTGCATAATGCTTGCGGTACATTAACCATGTGGGGACAGTTCATAGCAGCGACAAATGAAGCAGTGGCGTTTTTTTTTTTTTTTTTTTTGTTTTTTTTTTTTTTTTTTTTTTTTTGACGACATGGCGGGTGCCTTAAGCACAAATTTAAGATCACTAGGCACTAAACCAACTCATGTTCGTGGAGGCCATGACATACTATTCTTAAGTACCACATGGTGTGTGACCACGAGGAATTACATAGAATTTACAAAAGAAATTAATTTAGAATAAGCAAGTAAAGCACACATGAGAATTCATATAGAAGGAAGATAGTATTAATAAAAGCATCGCTAAAGGTCAAAGTAATGACCATTATGAAAGCATGTGGTGAAATCGGTCATATTAGAGAGGAAAAACGGAATCAAGCTAGAAAATCTGAGAAATATTTAGCATACTCGTGGATACAGACACAACGCGAAAACGTTAGTAAACAAACAAGAAGAATATTTAATCATACTAAGTTTACACATAGGTTGAAAGCCACACACGAGTATTTTAACTTGAGAAAA
The DNA here is from genome assembly GCA_026315105.1 of Locusta migratoria. NCBI lineage: Eukaryota > Metazoa > Arthropoda > Insecta > Orthoptera > Acrididae > Locusta > Locusta migratoria. Next base: position 164,442,822 of record CM048746.1, read on the forward strand.
TCTGGACACAAAATCATCACCGGAATGAAAAATGCAAATACTGAATTTACTCTGAATTATTCGAGTTCTGTAAATTAAGAAACACTTCGCCTCACATAACGAAAGAATTACTCAAGAAAACTATCACTGAAAAACGAAGACTGCCTGATCACAAAGAAAGCAAAGTTCTAACACAGCATGCCTTTCCCTCAACATGATTCGACGAAGTACTTACTTCCGCGGTCGTAGCAAGAGTGAAGCCCTAAGGCTATGCCAAAACCTTCCCCACCACACACCAGATGTAGAGCGCTCTAAAAACCCACACAGAGTGCGTTCAGAGCCTAGTGTCTACCAACCCTCTCTACCTGATGAAGATAATACCCTCTTCAACGGCTGCCAGAGAGGTCTCCTGTCACCTCTTTCGTCCAAGATTTGGTTGGCACCACACTAAGAACTCGGCCACCTCGCCATCTTGCCAAGTAAGCTTGTCTCTGACCACCCAGAAGACGCCAACGCAGACGACAAACGAAGCCATGCGTTCTTAGTTAAGGCAAACGAGGCCCTAAAGCGCAAGGCGGCGATTGTAAGCCATTGTGCGGCAGTCAGTCAATATTAAAAACAAGCCTCCGCGGTGGCCGAGGGGACTGAGGCGCTCCAGTCACGGTCTGCACGGCCACTACGGTCGGGGGTTCGAATCCCCCCTCGGGCATGGATATTTGTGCCGTCCTTAGTATAAGGTAGTTGATAAGTAGTTTGTAAGTTTAGGGACTGATGACCCCGTAGTTAAGTCCCATAAGCTTAAAATTAAATTAAAAAAAATTAAAAACAACCTTCCACATTGACATGAACACACAAGTGCAATCACACGGGTGGAATCATATATAAACTTGGGGCATTGATAATTTATAAACAGAAAAAAAATTAACATACTAATAGACAATATTAATGGTGGAGAAACACTATTGGTTATTGAATAACTCAAAAATGGAACACGACCACACATTCAGTGGACGTGTTTCAAGCATTTGTGAAGTGGCCAAACCTGCGTGTGTTTCCTGTAACAGAGTGGTGGCTGACTGCTTATGTGGCAACATTGTAGCAACATGTATAATCATTAATTATCAAGTAATTTTAATCGTACCACAGTTGTACAAGTACGTGTGGCTACTGCGCCGGCTCGCTGCGCAATGGGTGCAAAAATTGGATGCACTTCGCATATAATAACGGGAAGATGATTATGAAACAACATATGTATACAGTTTATGCCACTTTTTTTAAAATTTTTTAAAGCGATTCTAAGTCTAGGTATTTTTGAATAAGTCTTCCTATCATTACTTTTTTCCGGGGAGTGATCGTAGCTTTAGTAAACCATTCGAGCTTTCTGCTCTGCTCAATTTCATGTAAAATAATACGCTGTTATTGCTGTTTACCTGTTCCTTTTAAATCATTTAAATTTCTTTTGCTTTAATTGAACGCAATAATATCACTCGTGAGTAAAAACGTCAACAACTATTATCAAAATCTGCAAAAAATTTTGACACATTTTTATTCGCTACTACTATTGTACCTTGGAAAGTAAAAGAAGAAAACAGGAAGACAGTAAACAACAGTTTTACCATTTTAGACTATATCAGTGCCTAAACTCCCTTACTAATTTGGTGCGAAAATGAACCTTATCAGACGTTTGGTTCAGTTACCATCGCTAAGTCTCTAAACTTCCCAGAGGGCGTCAATCTATTCAAGAAAGCGCAATTTCCCAAGTGGATTTTTTGGGATGTTTGGGATTTTGACCGTGGCATTGCCCCGAACGCGTCTGAGCTTTTTACTGTCTAATTTAAGTAGACTTTTACATCTCCCTTGTGCAACGGTTTGTGCTGTGCTACGGCTGTTCATACTCTTACCGGGTACACGGTGGAGTCCCTCAACAAAAAGTTGCCATGAATGTTCCTTTCTAAAACTATTGCTCTCTAAGCCTGGCAAACCTTGTGTTACAACAAGTCTGTAGGGCTTCAACAGGCCTTTGATCGCTCTTTTGGCTTCCCAGACGGTAGCCTAGAATCAACTTTATTGTCTCTAGGCTACTTCCTATATCTGTCGCATCCTAGTTTCTCCTCAAGTAATTTTCCACAGAAACACTAGAATTTAATTTGGCTAGCATCTCCACATTTTACCTAAATGGTTCGAAGGACGAAATGAAACATTCTGATGAGTCGTTTATGGAATTACAACATAATACACTGGCTACCACCTTGTCTGTTACTGACGGCGTCAAAAGTGTTTATAGCGTTTTCAGGATTTTGTGTCGAAGACGTTCAAGAGGTAAGGAATAGAAATCGAAATGTAGCATAGTGCGGCGAGACCTTAACTCTCCAAAATGTTCTTGTGCTGGGAGGTTAACTAGGAATCACAAGGCAGTCCTTATCGCCTTTCATAATAATAACCAAACATTCTGGGATCACTCACTGGTAAAGGAAGGGATGGGATTTCAGTATTGTGGCTTAATTGCTGGCAGAGCAGAGGCGATGCACACAGAGACAGTGACTAGAGAGTGAAGGTTAAGCCATTTCGTTGATTTCCATTTTCTGTAAGCATTAGGTCGTTAAAATCACCTAGAGGTCGGTCGTCAACAACTTGTTGAGCTCGTCCGAAGCTCATAAGAGCTGCACTCCCTATAAGTCACGCCCCTAAATATCTGCTTTACAGGCAAACAAGGCATTGCAAGGCACAACTTTAAGGCCAGCTGCGCTCTATTTAGAAAACATCACACGATATTAACAATTATAAAACACTGCCTTCTATTTAAATCCACGTGAAAAATAGACTAAACAAGCTGAACCCGGAATGCGTTGCGATAACCCGTATTATAAAGCAACGTTGTGTCAAAATTTCATCCACATTTTCTATTAAATACAAATTAACATCAAATGTAGATGTTCCTAATCGCAAATCTCCGAAAGTTGCTTTGCAGTTTTTATATAATGTTGCATTAGAATACGCCAGAGTTTTTATATAATCACATTTTTATACGTTTGCGAGTGGAGAACAGCTTTAGTAGTAAAGAAGTACTAAAACAAAACTACATGTCTGACGATCTAAATATGTACATTTCACGTGAACACGGTTTCTTGGAATGATATAAATTTGCCGACACATTAGTGGCCTACAGTACGTCAAAAATATGCCTGACGAGCCAGTTTTACGACATGAACAGCGGATACGTAGTAAGTGATAAACGTTTTTTCCTTTAATCATTTTGTAGGGGATACCAGCTACGAAATTACTGTACGGTCATCTCACAGTTTATGTCATATTTCCTACACAGTTTGTAGTACTCTTGATTTATGGTTAGGAACCTTCGTGGGAGTATGGTGTACAAGTCACCAGTTTCATCACCAGTAACCCTATTTATACGCATATCCATGATTGTCTTCCCTAACGATATCACGGTAGAAATGTTCAAATGTTTGTAGATCTAAGGGACTTAACTGCTGCGGTTTTCAGTCCCTAGGTTTACAAACTATTTAAAACATCTTATGCTAAGGACAACACACACACACACACACACACACACACACATACATACATACCCATGCCGAGGGAGAACTCGAACCTTCGACGGCGAGCTACCGCGTGCTCCGCATCAAAGCGCCTTAGAGCGCTCGGCTACTCCACCGCGGCTATCGCGGCAGAATCTAGTAAAAGTAATGAGTGCTATCGACAGGGCACTTAAACATGGAACAATATTTCTAGATTTCTATAAGCTGTTTGACACGGTTCCTAATGCGCTGTGTTTCGACTATGGATTCCAGATCTCCTGCCTGTCAGAAAGGTCAAACTTCGTGATAATTGATGTGAAGTCATCTAATGAAACCGAAGTGATATCTGTCTTCCTTCCGTTCCAATGAAGCGTATTTTTGTTCTATGTTGTTTGTTCTTCTTAATCTAAATAATCGGTGCAGCAAAAATCCGCGATGTCCGTGAAATTGTCTGCAGAATCTTGTTACGTTTACCACCCCGTACAAACATCAGAAAATGAAAACACAGTACAAAACGATGTATGCAATACCCTGTATGTGCATCGTAAAAAGAGCACCATTTATGTTGCCTTAATGACCGCAGTTTCTTTACAATTTGAAGGGTTTTGTCTATAAAATTCTTCTGGGCATTGGTTCGCATCGTCAATATATTAAATTCCACCGTCGTTTCGGCCACTGTTGCAAGCGTCATTCTTCTGGGAGTCGTCTTTACACACGACAATGAAAACGGCGCTGAAGCCTGCGTTTGTAAATGAAGGGTATTGTTTTTCCGTATATGCTATTTCAGTAAGATTCGATCTTTTATCACCCGAATTCATTGAATGTAAAACATCTTCAGTCGTCTGAAATAACAGATATCTACAGATTGATATGTTTCTATAGATCTAAAACAGTTCGATTTTTTCCTTACTAACGGAAATTTTTCTCAGATTTTTTCCTCACATTGTGAAATGCCAACGTTTCGTACAGTACACGGAAGTTTTTTGTTCCCACGCCGACGTTAGAGATATAGGCCTATAGTTCTGCACATCTGTTCGTTGCCCCTTCTCGAAAACGGGGATGACCTGCACCATTTTCCATTCTTTTGGAACGCTAAGCTCTTCTAGAGACCTACGGTACACCACTGCAAGAAGGAGGGCAAGTCCTTCGCGTACTCTGTGTGAAATCGAACTGGTATCCCATCAAGTCCTGCGGTCTTTCCTCTTTTGAACGATTTTAATAGTATTTGAAATAAGGAAGCAATTATGATTTCCAGAAAATTATTTTATTTTCTGTAGTTGGTATACGATGTAAACTTAAGTCTCCTGATTGTCAATCACTTGCTAGGGTAAACAAAATTTCACCACCATTTTTCCCAACGCCACGGTGGACCGTAAACGTGATGTTGGCGTTAGGGTATATTTATTCGCTGCAGATGCGGTAAATCGCTCGGCCTCGTGAGGAGATCCGGATGGCGAGCACAGAGGATTAGAGAGGACAGGGACGTAGCGGACGAATTGTGAGAGACTGGGTCGGGCGGGAGGCATGCTCCGAGAAGCCACGTGGTTAAAGCAAACGCAGGCCGAAAGCTGTAATCCAGAGACTGAATCCCGCGCCGGCACAAACTTTCACCCGTCAACATTGAATCTGTATCAATTTTCTAACGCAGTACCGATTATTAATATTAATTACTAGCTGCCCCGACAGACGTTGTTCTGCCCTATTTTTTTCTCTAAAACAACACTGCATTGATTTTTTTTTTATGTTAATAGATCTTCCCTGACAGACTTTGTTATGTGAAAAGTTATTGGCCCTTCATAGTAATAACACACATTTCAGAGTGATCCCTTTATTTATAGATTTGTGTCCCCATAATAGCCGGCCGCGGTGGCCGAGGGGACTGAGGCGCTCCAGTCACGGTCTGCACGGCCACTACGGTCGGGGGTTCGAATCCCCCCTCGGGCATGGGTATTTGTGCCGTCCTAGTTCATAAGTAGTTCGTAAGTATTTTGTAAGTTTAGGGACTGATAACCCCGTAGTTAAGTCCCATAAACTATACAAACATTTGATTTGTCCCCATAATAAACAACAACTACTTACAAATATGAGTTTTCTATTTTGTACATTGCAAGATTTTAGTATAAGTAGTAATAATAATGTCGTATTTTCATTGTAATGCCTTATGGTACACGATATTTTTTGTTCGATTACCTGGCGCGTAAATAAATGAAGCTGTCGGTTTTCCGACGCGAGAGCAGGCAACATACAACTGTCCATGAGAGAAGCATGAGTTCTCCAGATTGACGTCGCAAACTCTCAACGACTGACCTTGTGATTTATTTATGGTGGTAGCATATAATTCTAAAGATGCTTTACCATATATATGCACAAAACAAATGTCACGTGTATACGTAGCCGTTAAAGAGTGGTAAAAGGAAGTAGATGTTTTCGTATCTGTAGCTCGCATTAAAATCTCCAACTCTCATAATACGTGAATATCGAAACAATGCATAACGAACAGTTACTATGCTAAAAACGCTACACGAATGGAAGTACACTGAACAAAAAAATTAGGGATCAGATGAGACATACACAGTATACATATGGTAACGTATTTTACTCCGATATTGGTTACAATTGTAATGTGTGCGTGATAAATTGTGATGTTTTGCTGTATCAACTCTGTGTTTCATGGCTTTTACTTAGGCGTTTACGTAGGCACAATGGGGATAACACAACAGTGAAAAAGTAATTCTCATTGCCCTCTAATATGGTTTGTGATACCTTAAAAGTATCAATGTGTCAGAATCCGAAATGGGGTCTACTGTGAAAGGAATTTTCGTAACGAGTTGTATGAGTTATCTCATTGATGTGATAAGATGTAATGTACAGACTGAAAAAAATATTGCTCGACCTCTCTGTTATTTGGTATAAAGAAAACTATTTGCGATAAGTAAGACGGCAGTGATTTAAATCATCTTGATACTACACTGAAGATACGTGGATAGTCTGAAATTCGCCATTTTCCTAAAACATAAAACAGGTTTATCGCATGCACTGAAAGAAGTAACGTTCTTTTGAGTTCTAAATAAAGAGTAGAATCAGAATTCCACAATGAGAAAGTAAGAAAGACTAGGGAAATGTTGAACGGATTACATTTGAGTTTTGTTATTTAGCGAAACAGGAGCGATACTTTCGAGACCACCAGGAAAATACAGAAGGGACAGCAAGGAAAGTACACGGAATTTCTCCTTGCAAGCGCTGAGTTTTATCCTCCTTCGAAAGAACATTTAGTAGGATCTTCAGTTATCTATAACATCAGCAAAGATTCCAAATGATTTAATAACTGCAGTAGCTGAAGTTTTCAGATATGAAATTTATCAGTATCCCCCATTATAATGTTTGTCAAAAGAAATGTACAAAAATGTACAAATGTTTGTAATCCTAAGCTTAGCCTCCAAATAATATAAAACCTACTCACTAGCATCTTACCTCGGATGATCAGTGTCGCCGCTGTGATTCAAATTTTTTCCGCCGTTGGCGCCACAAGCCAACCTCATTCCGCGTCGGGTCTTACGGAAGCCGTATAGAAAAAAAAGCACTTAAAATGTCCGTATAGTATAACGACTCAGTTTGGCCATTGATGTGGAGGGCCCTTCATCTTACTGTCTGTTTTAACAATGATAAAATAGATTGTTTCTTGGTGTTATCGTATAGTAATTAAGGGACGAAGTGCGTCCATTGATTATTATTGATAGGTTAAAATTGAAATTTCAGATGGAAAAATTGTTGTTTTTTAATTTAATGACCGATATTGACTGTTTTTAATTTTAAGCGTTACGTTATTATCTCCATTATGGTTTGTAAAATTACTAATTGATAGGAATAGTTTTCCGGATTTTCCTTTTTGCGAACTTCCCTACGAACCTGGTGCGTCATGTCGTTTAGAAAATTAGTTAGAAGCGCGGCAGATTTCCGCAATATTAATTTGCTCAGGAGCTCTGCATTAGAATCCTTGCCGCACTGCGACGACTACTACGAGTCAGTAACGTAAGTAACAGTATGAACGGGACTTTTGGCTGGCCTATGATTGATTCATGTGCCTCATTAGTCTCTCGTTATAGTCTTGTCGGAACATGTCGAATGTATGTTTCGCGTATTGAAGACCACCTCTATCTTATCCTTTTATTAAGCCCATCATTGGGACGGAGATTGTACACTTCTGAGGTTGTAAACGCATACCTCACAATACATACATTTTATTCAACAAGACGTCTAAAGTATCCTCGACACACGCATAGAAATTGCATTGGTGTCTTGCAAGCATCCGTGAATTAGATACTGGCAAAGAAACATTCACGATTTTCTCATTTAGTGACATAGATTTGGACGGCAGTCAGATATTACATGTGGTATCAGATTATAAAATACTAGCTGCAAGTACCCGGCTTTGCTCGGATTAAAAACAAGGTTTTCTGTAGAAGCGTACAAAACCGATAACTTGCATGTAATAAAAGGGTACATTTATGTTAAAGCAATGTGATAAACAACATTTTGGGCAGTTCCATTTGGAGTATGTACAAAAAGATTTTCGTCTTTGCCCACTCTGGAGCAGGCCACATACAACTGTCAATGACAGAAGCATGGTGTAACATGGCCAGAGTGAGATTGGGATGGGACGAAACCTATTTAAAACCTACCCCATGTAATTTTGTGTACGTGTACCAAATTTCACGTTATTTGGTTGTGATTACAATCTACGTATGTAAGTAAAGTTCTCTACCCCATGCACCAAACGAAATTTTATGTAGACAGTAACCCCTTCATCTTGTTTTCAAGGTCAAGTGTACAAAATTTCAAGATCGGAGCAAAACTATGGATTTTAGCGAAATCCATAAGTACCCTCCACCATGCACTGAACGAAATTTTATGTAGACAGTGCTCTTCCTCTTGTTTTGAAGGTCAATTGTGCAAAATTTCATCAAGATCAGAAGATATAGATTTACATGGACACATTGAAAACGCACTTTTACTTTTTCTCAAATTTTCCGGTTGCCCCCCCCCCCAATATATATATATATATATATATATATATATATATATATATATATATATATATGGAACGAAACCTGTTTAAGAACCTTTCCCATGTAATTTTGTGTACGTGTACCAAATTTAACGTTATTTGGTTGTCTATATCTAGAGTTATAAGAGGACAGACAGACAACAAATGCGTCTGATAAGTATAGAGATTATAGTTACCAAAATATGTGCAGTACCTGAGTAACAATTCCTGCAAGTTATCTAAACGGGCTGTCCACTTCGCTAGAAGAGAATTTTCTTGTTAGCACGAAGTAGAAACTATTCTGCATTACGTATCTGATGCTATTGACAGCTGAAAATGTTCAAATGTTTGTAGAGTCTATGGGACTTACAAACTACTTATGAACTACTTAAGAACTAAGGACGGCACAAATATCCATGCCCGAGGGGGGATTCGAACCCCCGACCATAGTGGCGGTGCGGACCGTGACTGGAGCGCCTCAATCCCCTCGGCCACCGCGGCCGGCTGTTGACAGCTGACGTTGTTATACAGGCAGCTGTATATGTTTCTTCTCTCATGACCTCGGATTTTCTAATAATTGATTTTCACCACAAATAGAATACGAAGTCATTTTCCAACCACAAAGGTCTTGCCTCTTCAATTGAGAAAAAGTACATTCAGCTGTATTTCTTTTGAGTACATACGGGCGGATGGTTTTTATTTTTATTTACTTTATTTCGGGAGCCTTGATTACAAAATACCTCGCAACAATATCCACTTTTTGCAACACACTTATAGATTCACACATAAAAACCGCATGTTACGGTCTTCCTGGGTGTACAATGTGCATGGCAACATGTTATAACAGACCTCATCTCCATTTAAGCTCAACGAGCGTGTGGTTGTTTGGTGCCTACTCTAACAGTCGTTCTTTTACCAAAAGCGGCGACAAGAGTTTACTCCTAGTGAGAATGCTTTTATATTATTGGAGGCTAAGTCCTAAGGGACCAAACTACTAATTCCATCGGTCGCTAGACGTACTAACTACTTAAACAAATTGATGTTGTTCTTTTTTTTTCGTTCTTTGGGGCCCGCAGTGTAAACTATGTCTTTTAATGACATGATTATTACAATGATACACCAACAACACTGCTTTATATTTGCTGTTCTTGTTTATAAATCACAATGAGCTCATTTCGGCCTTTAGCCATCATCAGGTGCTCTGTAAATACATTTGAATGGTCTGAATATACATATACGTATTGTAACTATAGATGGAAGTGATTTAGTTTCTTAGTTCTTACCTTACATGGAATATCGTATGTGTCACTGCTGTCTTTATTTTTCACCTAGATGTCGATTGGTGACTCGTTTGTGTTTATGCTGTCTTTTTTTTTTTTTTTTTACACCTGGATGTCAATTGGTGCCTGTTAGCTTCTTACGTTATTTCGATCTTGACAGCTTGGTTGACAGTGTCTTTGCGATATTCCATGTTTACATAGTTACTATTGAAGTGTTTTATGGAGAACTCTGTTGTAATTTGTTTCTTTTATTGGGTTTGGCTTTAATTAGGTCTTTTACTAGAATTTTAGATAAATTTTTTTGATGTTTTTATGCTTTATTAGTAAATTTTTCGTAATTATTTTGTTATATTTCGTTAGTGGTATCGTCTTCATTGTGTTATATCTCTGTAGTACACTGTTTATTTTGTCTCTAAGGAAATACGTTATATAGTATCTCTGCTTGAATTTATCAGTTTTCTAATTTTATGATATTAATAAAGTTTTCTATATACTTTTTGTGTTTAAGGTTGGTTTTCTCAACAGTAAATTTTGAGGGTTCCTGTGAGCGTGTAAAAATATTTCTATTTCTTCTAGAACGGTCATGACTGCTCCTTTTTGCGTAATATGGAGGACTTTTAGTGCTTCGTTTGTTTTGTTTTAAGATGTTGAAAGAATGAAGATGGGTTGTTTTCACTGTCTCTGGTGTGTTCTTTAACCCCTTAATGCCCAATGTCGCAAATTCGCATCATACCGTTGTGATGCTTATTAATGGAAGGATAAGTGTTTTTCAGTGCCAGTTCTAATAGATGCCGAATCTACACAAAGCTGATAATGTTTCTAACACGTGTTGCCACCTCACTGTATGGTGTAGGGACTGCTACAGGAGTTTTATGTTCGCGCATTTGTTCATGAGACAGACATAAGATGTTATCGTCTTGTTTTGGAGAATTACGGTAGAATAAAGAGCAAATTTGGTTCTGAAAATTATTAATGTATTCTTTAGTATCTGTGGCGTAACGTAAATCACATTTTGATGTAATAATGCTGTTGAAAGTACAAGTAAATGTCAAAATATGGTTTGTGTAAAATATGCATCATTGGGCCCGTGTAACAAAGTGTAATTGGATAGTTCTTTCGATGTACACTACCAAACTTTTTCAGTTGCAAATTACGATCTTTTAATTGTCAATTGCTGGTTGTTATACGGCGGGACTGTGAGAGCCTCAAAATTCCCCATAATGAACAAAATGCCCGTCTGGAAATCAATTCTAGAATAGCAGAGGCACTCTGCAAACAGGGAAAAGTTATAAGAAGGAAAATGAGAGGTAGGCCTTCAACCAGTATACAGACTGAACTGCAGCGTAAAAAGAAAAAAAAACTGTAGAAGGCAGGCAGCGTTTATTTGTAGCAAATGTAACGTAAATCAAAGTTTTAACAAGAGAAAAACTGTTTCCGCGATTTTCATGAATAGGGTTACATGCAATATGTATAGTCAAATTGAAAGCAGCAATGTAATTTCGATTTTCAGTTGTAGAAGTTCAGTTTGTACTAACCTAATGTCACACACTGTACCATTAAAATGTTTAATGAAATGTACCAGATGAAGTTTTATATGTGTTTATTGTCTCAAATGCCGGTTGTCGCAAATACGCGACGTACCTAATTACACCAGTTCAGTAAACAATATTACATATTTGACATTATATAATTTCTAGCATATGTTCACTGGTAACGAAATATGAATTTTTTGATTTTCTGTGTCACGTAAAAATTAATTCGGGCATTAATGGGTTAAATCTAATGTTGAAATTTCTGCCCGTTTGTCATATGTAGAATTTATGGCAAGTGGTACACGAAATTTCGTAAATGCCACGGTGGTTGTATATGGGAATTTTTGAGTTGTCGTTGTGGATTTTGTGTTAAAGGTTTTGTCTATTTTGATATGCAAAGGTGATGTTGGTTTTATTGAATAATTTATTAATGTTCTTTGAGATGTTTCCTTGTTCTTATATATGTTGTTTTTCTTAGTGTTGCTGTGTGTGTGTTTATTGTTATTTCTTTATGTATATTAAGTCTGTTTGGTTGTGTTTTTGTAGTATAGTTGTGTTATAATTTTTGGATCATAATCGTTTTGTTGAGCTATGTATTCTAGGATTTTTATTTCTTTCTGAATTGCATTGTCTTCTAGAGGTAGATTTGTCAATCTGTTGAGCATAGTGTGGAAGAATGCAAACTTGTGGGCTTTAGGATGGAATGAATGTGCATTGATGATACAGCCTGCTGTGGTAGGCTTTCTGTAAATTTCAAAGTGCTGTTTGTTATTGATGATTTCAATAGAAAGTTGATAGTTGATAGTTTTATTATGTTCATGTTCTACGGTGAATTTCATTTTAGGGTGTAACTGATTCAGTGCTTTGTGTATATTGTCTATGTCTCAGGGATTACCTTCTATAAGCATTAGAGTGTCATCTCCGTATCTGTAGTAGTATATGATTTTTTCTTTTGTTGAGATTTTCGTTTTGAAGAATTTTTCTTCCAAGTAGTTAAGGAATATGTCTGCTATGGTTCCAGCTATGCTAAATCCCACATCGACTCCATCTTATTGTGTGTATATTTTATTGTCAATTCAAAATAATTTTGGTGTAAGAAAAGTTTTATGAGTTGCAAAATTTCTAATGTGTTTTGTATCGGAATTTTTCAGTATTTTAGTAAATTTTGTTCTATGATGTCTATTGTTTCCTGGATCGGGACGTCGGTGTATAAATTAGTAATGTCAAAAGATACAAATTTTGCTTCTGGGAGTATTTTTATATCTTTGATATTTTTAGCCAGTGTTCTGGAATTCTTTATTGTGTATTTTTTGTTGTATGTGTAAAATTTGTTGAGGAGGTTGTTTAACTTTTTGCTTATGTGGTATGTAGGACTGTTGACATTCTCTACTACTGGACATATTGCAATAGATGTATCTTAGGGTGTCCGTGGAGCTTTGGTGTTCTGGGGTTCATTGGTATACATGTTCTCTTTTCATATTCTGTGAGTATAGTATGACATGCTTTTATGGTTTCTTAGTTTGGGCTAAGAATTTGTTTGTGGGATTCGTTTGGATTTTTGTGGTATTATTACTATTAAAGAAGTCATTAAATTTCTGTGTGTATTCATTTTTGTTTATGATGTGTCGTCCAAAACCGCTCGACCACTCCCGCGCGGCTGGAAGAAATGAACAGTCCATATCACTCACCTATCAAATGAAATGCATTGTACTGTAAATATAAATTTAGGTTTAAGAACAACAATCGTTTTTTCCAGTGTTACATAAGTTCGGTGTTATGCTGGTTTGTTCGTTTTTATTTATTACGTTTTATTTATTTATATGTTTTGAGACATACTCTCGATAAATATTATACATTAGTAGGTGGATTAAATTTTCATTGATTCCATCCTGTCGGTTCAACTCAAATGTTTATATGTTTTGTAAATCTAAGCGACTTTTAATTGCAGCGGTTATCAGTTCCTAGACTTACAAACTACTTTAACTTAAAGGCAACACACAAACACACATTTACCGCCGCAGCGGAGTGGCCAAGCGCATTGAGGCGCTATGTTCCGATGCGCGAGACCTTTCCCGGCGAGGGTTCGAATCTCCCACCCCCACCCCCACCTCGGGGCATGAATGTTTGTGCTGTCTTTATTATAAGTTAGTTCATTAAGTATATTGTACGTTTAGAGACTGGATGACCCCGTAGTTCAGTCCCATAAGCTTTACAAACATTTGAACATTTTTTGAACACCTTTTCCCGAGGGAACCTCCGACGGGGAGCAAGTGCGCGCTCCACAGCAAGGCGCCTTAGAGCGCTCGGTCACTCCGCCACTGCACACAATAGCAGGATACATGTTGTGATTCAAGAAATATGTACAGAATTTCAAAACAAGAAGAAAAAATGTTGTAGTGATTTAATCCTAAAGGACCAAACTGCTTAGGTTAACTGAACCTAGACTTACAAACTACTTTAACTATGTTACGTCAAGGAGAATACACACATCCATGCCAGAGGAAGGACTCAAAATTCCGATGGGAGCGGTCGCGCAATTCCTAGTATGACGCATGGTCATTCTCGCGCGGCAAGCAAGATAATATATAAAACTGTGTCGCTTGTGTACTCAGGGTGTAACGGGTATGAAGACAGAAATTTTTGTATGAGGTACCTTAACATAACAGTGTGTTGGTTGTTTGTTCATAGAAACTCATCGCAAACCTCACGACTAGATTTTTTCTGCACAGTCGTAAATGTTCATCGAGGTGAAGTACGCCTGCCTCTATAGACTATGTGTTTTGCTTCCATCAGGGACCTAGTCAACAGACACGTCGTCGACGATGAAGCAATTCTAAGGAACAGAATCCAAGCAGCAGTCACGGCCATCAAAACTGATGATGGAGTATGGGGACAGATCAGAGTGTGGTACCGTCGCTTACATGCCTACCATGTCCATTTCTAACATTTGAATTGAAGAACGAAAGAAAAATAGGTGGTGTTAGCTCTTAAAGCAGCTCGTAAGACCCTTAATGTCGTGTTTTCTGACTGCGGTTTCTTAGGAGCTACAGAATGAGAAATCCTGTTTAGGTGATATAAATATCAATTTAATACAAATAAACAATCCTTGAGACGGATTTTCGTCTCAAATATGTCAGAGACATTATTGATAAATATGAAGCAATAAAAATTTTAATTCATTGCTTCATATTTATCAGTAATGTCTCTGACATATTTGAGAGGAAAATCCGTCTCAGGGATTGTTTATTTGTATTAAATTGATATTTATATCACCTAAACAGGATTGTTCCACCATGCCCATTGCCGAGGTGCTATTCTGCTACATGGAGAGCCTTGGCAGTAGTGGCAATTATCTTTAGAACACACAAGCTGAATTAAAGTTTGTGACGTGGAGGGAAATCGTACTTAGACTATTCCAAGGCGCCTTAATCGTTAGTGGTGTGGTAGTCTAACGGTTAAGACGTCTGCCTGGTAAGCACGGAGGTCCGGTTTCGATTCCCGGCCGCACCACAAATTTTAATTCATTGCTTCATATTTATCAATAAGAATGAGAAATATTCATTTCTTTTGGATCGTAAATAATGTTCTGTGTTGTTTATCTCGTTTGTTTGTTAAGCTTATAGTACTTAAATGCGGAGTCATAAGGCCCTAAACTTACAAACTACTTATAAACTAACTTATACTAAAAACAGCGCAAACATCCATGCTCGAGAGAGGATTCAAACCCCCGACGGGGAACGATCTCACGCATTGGAGCATAGCGTCTGACTGCGCTCGGCCACTCCACCGCGGCGTACCTTATGTACCTGCCGCTTCTTTTGTTGTTTTACATAATGCAAGCATATTCGCAAGAAAAAGCACTGCCTATGCAAGGGTAAGCTTAAGTTCGTGAATTACTGGTTTTTACACACCTGTACGCAGTTTTGTCCTTGTTTTTGGTAATGGATGACACAAGTAATGATTTTCAAAGGATTGTAATTTCACACTAAGGAAGTATGTGCGAGAAATAATGCTTGTTGAGGTACTGAGAACAGTGGCAGATTCCTCCATTTGTTGTTAGTAGCGGAAAAGGGAAATCCAATTTCGTTATCTGGATGAGTTGTGAGCTGATTTTCCCCCTCAATAGCCCTTCCCCTGGTCTCAAGGGAAATAAACGTTAATGGCTTGCTTGTGCTGTGTCTACTTGCACGTACTACCTAACCTAAAAATATGTGACTTGTCACTGCTATAAGTATTACTCTGCAAAAGACATAAATACTGATGTAATGTTGTTCACTACACCGTCTCCAGGAACCGTTACAGCCTGCCATAAAATTTTTATTGTCGGAAAGCGTAGTTACGATTCTCACACGGCTACAAAATGAAACATTATTTAAGGAAAGAGGTCCCTTGTACTCCCGTGTAATTATCTTAACAATTTCTTCACGACCTGCTTGCTACCAGGAGTACTTGTACAAGAAGCAGGTGTGAGCTGTGAATGGAGGACGTGAGTTATGATTGTATTGTATGGCGCTTAGAGCATTACCTGCGAAAAGCACTGCCTCTCTTTAAAATTACGAATTAGCACTCAATCTTAAATTACCCGAAAGCTTAATGAAACGATGCAATCCACCGCAAAGTGAAATATTTGTTCCATAAGAATGCGTTTATAGACTAAAGACTACAAAGAAAGCTCATTGTATTTTGACACACACTGGAATGTACCATTCAGTCCGCCAAAAATTTGCTTGACCAATCCACTAGTGCCGGCCGCGGTGGCCGAGGGAACTGAGGCGCTCCAGTCACGGTCTACACGGGCACTACGGTCGGGGGTTCGAATCCCCCCTCGGGCATGGATATTTGTGCCGTCCTTAGTTGTAAGTAGTTCACAAGTAGTTTGTACGTTTAGGGACTGATGACCCCGTAGTTAAGTTCCATAAGCTGTACAAACATTTGAACATTTTTTTGAGGTCTGGGGACCTGGGAGGCCAAGCATGGCGAAAGTGGCGGCGGAGCACATGATCATCACCAAACGACGCGCGCAAGAGATCTTTCACGCGACTAGCAATATGGGGTGGAGCGCCATCCTGCATAAAAATCGTACGTTCCACCAGGTGTTTATCAGCCAGGCTGGGGATGATGCGATTCTGTAACATATCGGCGTACCTCTCGCCCGTCACGGTAGCAGTTATAAAACCAGAATCACGCAGTTCCTCGAAGAAAAGGCCCAATAACGGTAGATGTGCTTCTAATAAAACCCCATGTCCTTCCAAGCATGTGTGTCAAGTTTTACCTCTCTATCTACATTATTCCGTGATTTATTAAGTTTTCAAATTTATACTGACTTATTGATCATCCGGTATTATAAAGGGAAGAATGTGCTTTGGGGGACATATGGAATTAGAACCTCACACAAGTAGAATAACGTTATCTCGTGATCACAGTTTACGTATTTGAGCACTGTAAGATGTAACCAATGGGTTCTCCTTTAGACCTCCGCCCTTACTGGTACTGCTCACAGGAAAGAAATCCACTTTTTTTTTAAAGCCTATAACCGGTTAGCAAGTAGACCAACTCAAAGAAAGGGTTTGCCAAGATAAATTGCCAAGTATCAACCAGATACTTGCGTTCGATGACCGAGGTCGAATTGCCTATAATTTTTGTAAATAGTTCTATAACTTTCCTCATAGAGACCCCATACTCGTCTATAAAAAGTTAAATTATGGTAAATCTAATGGACCAAAATGCCATAGTTATCAGTCCCTAGAGTTACGAACTACTTAAGCAAACGTACACTAAGGACGGCACACAGAACCTCTGCGCCCGACGGAGGACTTGAACCTCCCGCGGGAACGGCCGCCCAGTCCGTAGCAGGACGCCTTAAACCAAGCGGCCATTCCGAGCGGCAAGTGTCTCAAAGTTACGACTTACATGGACAAAAAATTCTGCTCATATTATTCAGCATCGTTCCCTCATCTACTATTACGAATGTTGTTACAAATTCTGATCTGTAAGAACTCTCTAGTGAGATTTTCGCACTGTGATATGTGATATTATTTACCTATCTAAAGTCTTTCAACAAAGTTCATAGAGACATGAATATGCAACATTAAATTTAATCGTGACAGTGCCTATAATCAGACAATTAACCATACCGAAGTGCCTCTCCCCACTTCCGACTTCAGATATGTTGTAGACTGTGATGAAAACCTTACTGAAGAGAATGAAGTTGTCTTTCTGAGAACATATCGTCAAAACAGTAGGAGTAGTAGGAGATGTTGAAACATAATTTCCATGGTTGCTTCTGTCCTTTACAACTATGTGACCACATCTTTAAACTTTCTAATAAATTTCATAATCCTCTCGCCTTGCCGTTTCTCAGACGGTAAAATTTTTATGTGTAATAAATAACAAATTCAACCATATATGATGAAGTTACATCTCGAAGTCGCGCTAGTCAGATACTGAGTTGGAAGTACCCCTATATACTGTTATATATGAGGCGCTCCAGTCACGGTCTGCACGGCCACTACGGTCGGGGGTTCGAATCCCCCCTATATACTGTTATATATGAGGCGCTCCAGTCACGGTCTGCACGGCCACTACGGTCGGGGGTTCGAATCCCCCCTCGGGCATGGATATTTGTGCCGTACTTAGTATAAGGTAGTTGATAAGTAGTTTGTAAGTTTAGGGACTGATGACCCAGTAGTTAAGTCCCATAAGCTTAACAAACATTTGAACATTTACTGTTATATACGCGCCCTGTCCGCAGTATGACACTTGTCATACATGGCGATAGCGTTGTTTGCAATTTCAGAATGTAACCATAAGCGACGGACTTCTGAAGAATTTAATTGAAACAATAAGGTCTCTCTCTGTGGAGTCCGGAAATAACCGACGTCGAGGTGGAGAGAAGCTATTCCAGTTTTTTTCCTTGTCTTTTTTATTTGTTTGTGGTTTGTTTTGTTTCGTTTCTTTGGTTGTCTGGTTTTCGGTATTACATTTGATGTATATTTTATTATCTTGCAAGTTTAGTTGGTTTTCCGTATTTTTGATAGTAAGTGCAATAATGAGATTTATGTCCACTGCAAAGAAGTGCTGCTTTCACATAGCCTCTATGCACTACGCACGTCTAATTACTGAAGTATTATTACACAGTTTGCGGCATGTATTTTTAAAGTAATAATTAACAGGAGCTCCGCATTTATCCGGTTATTCTGTAATGTAACCTCTCTTTAACCATGCATACGTGAACATGCCCACAAATTGAGGGGATTGGCGCGCTAGCTATTTTAACGGAGCAAAGCTTACATATCGAAGATATATACTAACATAATTTGAATTCACTGCAACTGGAAAACTGGAACTGTTCGGCCACTCCACGGCTGCAGGCGGCCGCAATTTGCAGACCAAACGTCGGAATGAAATTGAATGGCGTATACTGAGAGTAAGAGAGCATTAGAGATGGTCGACCTACTGATTTTTTCCTAATGTCAACTTCAAATGGCTCAACATGAAAGTCAGTCTTGAACAATATATTGAATGATTTTTCTTAAGACAGGTCTATCTCAGTATATTATCTCGTTCCGGGAGTTGGTTCTGTGAATTTCTATATTTGAAGTACTCTTGAAATCTTAAATCTTCATTTCATGGACTGTAAGAGGGTTTCGTTTGCGACACTTTTTAATGATATTCATGTAATCATCTGGTGTATAAAGTCTCTGTTTCAGTTTGAGAGCGCGTTCTAGGTCACCGAAATCGCTGTCATCCGGGAGGAAGCTATGTCCAGGTATAAAAACCTCTGTTTTATTGTGTGCAATATAGGATTCTGTTATAAAACTACTCTTTGCATTAGAACCAACTCGATGTTTCTGTTCTGTCCACCGCATCTACATCTACATCTACATACATACTCCGCAATTCACCGTAAGGTGCGTGGCGGAGGGTACACCGTACCACTACTAGGCATTTCCTTTCCTATTCCACTCCCAAATTGAACGAGGAAAAAAAGAATGCCTATATGCCTCCGTACGAGCCCTAATTTCTCTTATCTTGTCTTTGTGATCTTTACGCGAAATGTAAGTAGGCGGCAGCAAGATCGTACTACACTCAGCTTCAAATTCCGGCCCTCTAAATTTACTTAACAGAAATTCACGAAAAGAACGTCGTCTTTCTTCCAGCGATCCCCAATTGAGTTGCCGGAGCATTTCCGAGACACTCGCGCATTGGTCGAACCTACCGGTAACAAATCTAGCTGCTCGCCTCTGAACCGCCTCTATGTCTTCCTTCAAACCGATCTGCTGCGGGTCCCAAATACTTGAGCAATACTCAAGACGTGGTCGTACAAGCGTTTTATACGCGGTCTCCTTTACAGGTGAAGTGCATCTTCCCAAAAT
Source organism: Locusta migratoria (assembly GCA_026315105.1). Classification (NCBI taxonomy): domain Eukaryota; kingdom Metazoa; phylum Arthropoda; class Insecta; order Orthoptera; family Acrididae; genus Locusta; species Locusta migratoria. The sequence goes on from CM048746.1 coordinate 164,462,568, forward strand.
TCTCCCAATAAACCGAAGTCGGCTGTCTGCCTTACTCACAACTGTCCTTACATGCTCGTTCCATTTCATATCGCTCTGCAATGTTACGCCTAGATATTTGAACGACGCGACCGCATCAAGAAGCTCACTACTGATGCTGTATTCGAACATTATAGGATTGTTTTTTCTACTCATGCGCATCACCTTACATTTTTCTACATTGAGAGCTAACTGCCATTCTTCGCACCAACTAGAAATTTTGTCTAAGTCAACCTGTATGCTATTACAGTCAGTTACAGACGACACCCTCCCATACACCACAGTATCATCAGCAAACAGCCGCAAATTACAACTTACTCTGTCCATCAGATCATTTATATAGATAGAAAATAATAGCGGTCCTATCACACTCCCCTGGGGCATGCCTGACGATACACTCGTCTCTGATGAACACTCGCCGTCGAGAACAACGTACTGCGTTCTATTACTTAAGAAGTCTTCCAGCCAGTCGCAAATCTGTGAACCTATTCCATAAGCTCGTATCTTCGTTAGCAGTCCTGCAGTGTGACACCGCGTCGAACGCCTTTTTGAAGTCGAGAAAAACACAATCCGCCTGTTGCCCTTCGTCCATGGCTCGCAAGATGTCATGTGAGAAAAGGGCAAGCTGAGTTTCGCATGAACGATGTTTCCTAAACCCGTGCTGATTCATGGAAAGAAGCTTTTCCGTTTCAAGGAAATTTACTATATTCGAACTGAGAATATGCTCCAAAATTCTACATGAAACCGATGTCAACGATATTGGCCTGTAATTGTATGGGTCAGTTCTCTTTCCTTTCTTATACACTGGAGTCACCTACGCTTTTTTCCAATCACTAGGAACTTTGCGCTGAATTAAAGATTCGCTATAAATGCAAGCTAAGTAGGGGGACAATGCCGCAGAATAGTCTTTGTAAAACCGAACTGGTATTCCATCCGGACCAGCAGACTTTTTCGTATTTAGCTCTCTCAGCTGCTTCTCTACACCGGAAATACCTATTGCTATGTCCCCCATTTCGGAATTAGTACGTTGATCAAATGATGGTATATTTGTGCGGTCCTCCTGCGTGAAAGATTTCTTAAAGGTTAAATTTAGAACTTCAGCTTTCCGTTTGCTTTCTTCTATTACTGCCCCGGAATGATCAACTAGTGACTGGACAGTGGGCTTTGACCCGCTTATCGATTTTACATAGGACCAGAATTTTTTTCGGGTTCTCGGAAAGATCTTTTGCTAAGGTATGGCTGTGATAATTATTGTATGCTTCACGCATCGATCTTTTTATAGACGCACGAATCTCTACTAACTTTTGCCTGTCATCATTTGCGTGTTCTTTTTTGAATCGAGAGTGCAACAGCCTTTGCTTTCTCAGCAGCTTTCTAACATTATTATTATACCACGGTGGATCTTTTCCATCCTTAATCGTCTTTACTGGCACATATTTCTCTAACCCTTCATTAACAATGCATTTAAATTTAGTCCACAATTCCTCTACATCCATAGTCCCAGAATTAAACGATGCCCATTCATTTTCTAAGTGCGATCGTAACATTAGCTTGTCGGCTTTTCCCAACAAGAACACGCTCCTAGCCTTCTTGACTGGTTTATGAACTTTGGTCACCATCGACGCTATGACGATATCATGATCACTAATTCCTGTCTCTACACAGACATCGTTAATGAGGTCAGGCCTGTTTGTGGCTATAAGGTCTATAATATTTCCATTGCGCGTGGGTTGCCGGTTTAACTGCTCAAGACAGTTTTCGGAGAATGTGTCCAAAAGTAGCTCGCAAGACTGCTTGTCTGTACCGCCTGAAATGTAACTAGCGAGGTCCCAATCTATACTCTTAAGGTTGAACTCACCTCCGACTAATATTGCATGGCCCGGATACCTATGCACTACCTGGTGTAGACTTTCCTTGAATGATTCTAAAACTGCTACAGCAGCACTGGGGGGCCGGTAAAAACACCCAACTATTAACTTTACTTCTTTTAGACCTGTTATGCGTGCCCAGATAACTTCACAGTTACTTTCAACCTCGATCTCAGTAGAAACAATATCTTTGTCCACGGCGATGAACACTCCTCCTCCAGTTGTATCAGATCTATCTTTCCGATATACATTCCACGCTTCGCTAAATATTTCTGAACTTACCACATCATCATTTAGCCAGCTTTCGGTGCCTAAAACTATCTGAGCGCAATAACTTCCGTGCAGCGCTGCAAATTCGGGAACTTTGTTTCTAATACTCTGTAAGTTCGCGGCTAATATTTTTATGTTCGAATTTTTGTTCCGAACGTGGCCTGAATTCGCTGTTTGATTGCTGACAGGCGAGTGCTCTTCAGAGTTAGCGCCTAGCCTAAAAAACCCCCATGTGCACTCCACAAGTACTCTGCTACCCGAGTAGCCGCTTCCTTAGTGTAGTGCACCCCTGATCTATCTAGGGGCACCCTACAATTCCCCACCAGATAACGCAGATCCAGAAATCTGCAGCCATGACTGTCACAGAGTCGGCGAAGCCTCTGGTTCAGACCCTCCACTCGGCTCCAAACCAAAGGACCCCGATCAACCCTGGGAACAATGCTGCAAATCGACAGCTCTGCTTGCACCCCGCGTGCGAAGGCAGCAGCCTTCACCAATTCCGCCAGCCGCTCGTAGGACCTGAGGATGTCCTCAGAACCCAAGCGACAAGCGTCATTGGTGCCGACGTGAGCTACGACTTGCAGTCGACTGCACCCCGCACCCTCGATAGCCGCCGGCAAGGCCGCCTCCACATCTCGGATGAGGCCCCCCGGCAAACACACCGAGTGCACGTTGGAATTCCTTCCAGATCTGGACGCTATCTGCCTAAGGGGCTCCATCACGCGCCTGACATTGGAGCTCCCAATAACTAATAATCCCCTCCCCCCGTGCACCTGCTCGGACCCTGCTGAAGGAGTGGCCACACCTTCACTCACAGGACGAACGGGCGCGGACGGACGTCCAGCCTCCACATTGGCCTTCCGCCTCGAGCGACGCGAACGCCGTACAACCCGCCACTCCCCTCGCGGAGAAGGCGGCTCGACGACGTCCGGTACACCTGAAGGTGCCTCGGTAGCAGGGACAGAGAGCGAAGCGTGAGACACCTGAGGTGTCCCACTAGACGCACCAGACTCCCCACCATCGCTGCACCCCGAGACAGCAGCCTGAAGACGGCTGACCGTAGCCAACAGCACGCTCAGCTGTTCGCGAACCGCGGCCAACTCCTCCTGCGTCCGCACACAGCAGGCACACATCCTATCCATCCTATCGATACAATTAACAGCAATTAACAACTTTAAAGAAGCCTAGTACTATAATGAAGGCGGCTGGCTGCTGACTTAACTGTGGTCAGTGGTAACTACACTGTCGAATCAACAAAACTGAGTCCGGCAGCTTAGCGCTGTTAACGCCGCGACACTGGCACTGGACTGACTGATAACGAACTTTAGTAACGGTCTCTGACTTGTTTTGAAATATACCGGTCAAAGACGAAGACTAAACACAACGGTATTTATCAAATACGATAGAATAAACTATTAAAACAGTAGTACAAACGAAATCTGCAAGTACGCAGGAGTAAACCTCTTAAAACAGTACTACCGAAAGTGAACTAGACTGGCAAATTAAATTTGACACAAATGAAATTCAGATACTTAGCGCTGTAACGATGTGGCACTGGTGGCAGCTGGCACTGGACTGACTGATAACGAACTTTAGTAACGGTCTCTGACTTGTTTTGAAATACACCGGTCAAAGACGAAGACTAAACACAACGGTATTTATCAAATACGATAGAATGAATCGGACCTCAAAATTACTACTTTAGCTGTCGACACCTGTTCCATTAAATGTTTCAGTAAACAAAGATGCTACTTCCTGTACTCCACGTCCTGCCTCACCTTCCAACCAGACGTAGCAGCGCCCCTTTCTGTTACTAGCATTACGAATACCTAGGTTATATAGCCACAACTGTCACTTGTAGAACACAATGTTCCTAGGAATTCTTGGTAGAGACAATGTTTTTTCGAGTTCAAAACACAGGATTCTACATTTTCATCGTCCTTTCCTGGAGATATCAGATAGCCAACTGATGCAAAACAAAGTCGCAAGGCACGGCTGTTACTGAGTTGATGCAAAATACAATAATAGCGGTGGAGTGTTTGGCGCTTGGTTCAAATGAACTTCCTCTCGACGAATCGGCCATACTCGTGCCAAAGAAATTTTTTATGGATAGTTCACACCTCCATACACAACCCGCTATAAAAATCTAAAAAAGCACAAAATGGCGCTTGGTCAATTGATGCATAACACCGTCCAATTATTGGTTTATAACTTGTGATACGTGATGTAAATTGTGCAATAATCAGATGTGCATGGTGCACAATGTGTATATGTTCTTTGCAGTGGATAATACAACATCTCCTCATTAATACGATGACTATCAAAGATACTTCAAAACAACCTAAAAACTGTAAAATAAGAAAATAAATGTCAGTGTGGAGGGGGGGGGGGGAAGAGGAAGAAGCACAGAAAGAAAAATAGCGCAGATAGTGGGAAACAGGTCTAGAATTTTGAAGTGGAAGTAAGGATAGAGGCAGCGGGAATTGTTAGATAGAAGGTGAGGGGACAAAAGGTTACCGTCGGTTGTCGCCCGGGTGTGACGTACTGTCGGTACTTCTTCTTCTTCTTTTTTATTTTTTATTTATTTATTTATTTATTTATTTTTGTCGAAGGCGACGGTTATATGATGTGCAAGGCTTTCGTCGTCGTCGATGTATTGGTTTACTAGGCTCTCAAAATTTTAGTTGCTTCGTACATCAGGAATTTAGGTTGGTAAGCCTGTCAATTCTTAGTATATTCAATTACGGTTTTTTGTTTTAACGTAAGTACACACTGAACCATATATTTCTTTAACCTAATAAAGTCTTTAGATAACCTTTAGAATGTCTGAGCATAAGAATTTTGTCTCTCAGGGCTTTTAGTTAAATTTCAAAGTCTTTTTTTAACTTTTATCTTATTTGTCCCGGTAGTTCATTTTATAGAAGAACGTCACATAAGAAGCTAATTACTAATTCCTTCGTGAAAAATAGTCTTTGCTGATTGGCTTTAAACTTGACTATTTTTTTACTGTATAATGTTTTTACTAAATTTATCCTCCATATTCCTATCTCAAACACAGTCAAGGATGTTTTTTAAAAGTAATTTTCAAATATCATCGATATGATGAAATGGTACTATCTACGTAAGAAGGTTTTCGAGAAACTTTTTTAAAACACAATTCCTGTTACATTTTTCACTTTAAAAGCACACAGTTACAACATACACTGAACAAAGTCACACGTTATTTGAGACACAATTCTCAAAATATATTTCTTCATATTGATAATTCATTATATCTCTGGTACAACCAAAGTTCAGATTATTCTCCCAAAGCCAAATTAAAGTTCCTTAATACACTCTATCCTTTCTCAATGAAATTAATTGTCAGTATTTTTTAAATACCCTTGAATATTAACTATCTCGACGGGAGGCAGAATTTTTCTACGTTCCGTAGCCTAATCCCGAATTAAAGTCCATAGATAATGTAACTACGCAATCGCATAACCTTTCGATCATTCACTGTTAACTATCAAAGTCCTTAATTTCTGTAGGAATAATTTAAACGCGAATTAAAAAAATTCCGAAATATTTCCGTACATGATTCCAGACTATTTTGCAAGACAATTACGCGAGACGCTTACAGAGAGATCTTTACACACCGTAAAACAATAATAGAGAGAGAGCAATGCTACTGCGGCTACTATTTATACTATATTTACGACAAATGATAACTGTGATTGCAGTATTTTGACCCCGTTACTCTATGACTTTAACTATTTTGAATTTACAAAGATATAACAGATTTCTTTAAAATTTTGAAAAAATACGTTAATTCTGCCTCTTACAAAAATTAATTAAAATTAAAATGTACTGAAATAGATATTCCAGTGCGATGACTGCGATGTAGTGTTACACGGGTAATTTCGAGATGACAGAATGTACTATTGGGATAACTGTCATCCACACAGTTGAGAAAAGCTGAGGAGAAGAGTCCAGGTGTCTCGGGTTGTGAGGCAGCTATTGAACTGAAGCATTAGTATATATATAAACGTGGCGTCTGTTCCGAAAGAACAGACGTCACTTCTGATCCTGCTGTTGTTATTATTTAATATTCACAGAATATATGACATCAACTGCGATTGGGCAAAGCTGAAAATGTGTACCCAGCCTGGATTCGAACCCGAGTCTCCTGCTTTCTAGGCAGTTGCGCAGACCCCAACACCACTGGGGACACAGTGGGCAGGGCGAGCTGGGAATTTGTATCTGACGGGGGGCGTGCTTAGGTAGTCCTTGCAGGTGAGGTGATCACTGTGTCCCCAGTGGTGTTGGGGTCAGCGCAACTGCCTTGAAAGCAGGAGACCCGGGTTCGAATCCCGGCTGGGTACACATTTTCAGCTTTGCCCAATCGCAGTTGATGTCATATATTCTGTGAATATGAAGTATTAGTATTTGTATACGTTTCCCGACAATGAAGGATGCGAGTGGCTTGATTTGTAATATGAGTGCCGGTTGTGTGTGCAGCTGCCCCCCGCCCAAGGAGTGCTGCGCGCAGGGCTGCTGCGCCTACAGGCCGCCCCTGCCTCTGCCGCCTGCCACCAGCTTCGTCTTCTGGAACCACTGGTTCTTTGGGTGAGCATGCTGATTACCGTATGTATAACACCATTTACTTGATGCGTACGCTAAACATTGCTTGATAACTATCTATCCATTGTGCAATTGCAAAAAAACATTAGTAACAACAATGATATTAGGATATAGACGGTGAAAGGTGAAGATTTACTGAAAGCAAAGTTAATCTAAGTAATGCCAAAACGCTGCTTCACTTTATAGATGTTAAAAACTGTTTATTATTATAGCAATAGGCCTATTTCGGCACTGTGGCTATCATCAGGCTATTTCCATATGGCATCGTGGAGGTATAATTAATTATAATAACTGCATATAATTGCAGTATAAATGCTCTTTAGATGGTATATATATTACGTTTATCAGGTATTAATTCATTACTGCTAATCTGTCAGTTTGACATATCCTCCAGCGATGCTCTATGGTTACAGTTTCATACTGTAAGCATAGAGCATCGTTGGAGGATATGTCAGACTGACAGATTAGCAGTAATGAATTAATACCTGATAAAACAGTATGAAACTATAACCATAGAGCATCGCTGGAGGATATGTCAAACTGACAGATTAGCAGTAATGAATTAATGCCTGATAAACGTAATATATATACCATCTAAAGAGCATTTATACTGCAATTATATGCAGTTATTACAATAAATTATACCTCCACGATGCCATGTGGAAATAGCCTTATGATGGCCACAGTGCCGAAATAGGCATATTGCTATAACAATAAACAGTATACCTCCACGATGCCATATGGAAATAGCCTGATAATGGCTACAGTGCCGAAATAGGCCTATTGCTGTAATAATAAACAGTTTTTAACATCTATACAGTGAAGCAGCATTTGGCATTACTTAGATTAACAATATGTCCTGAAAAGACATACACAATGCTGCTGGCCCAAATCAAATGAAATTATTGAAATCAAAGTACTTAAATACTGAAAATTTGATCGATATTCCTGAACAACAATGAAAGAAATGACTTTTATTTTATAATAAACCCTAGTAAGAAAAGCGGCGTTACCCGGGCATTCAGCTCATCTCCTCTTCCCTCCTTTCCCCTCTCTGCCCATTCCCCCTTCTCCCTCTGTGTTTTTCCGCCTCCTCCTTCTCCTCCTCCTGTCTACCTCCCCAATCTCTGTCAATCTCTTCTCTCGTCCTTCTTATTGATTCCTTTGTATATAGACATAAAACGAAATAACATTTGGGAGAGGCTGTAAAATCTGTATCCCTCTGTCTCCAACCAGCACCTCCATTTCCTGCCCTTCGATCCTTAAAGCTGCAGGCTGGTCTGCAAAAACCTTCCCGCTCACTGTATTTTAACCATGGTACCTACACTCATAAGGGAACATCATCAACTCGACCTCCTATTTTCTGGAGAAAAAAAAAAATACATGAGCTAGATTTCAACCCCAGAAATCGATATCACGTGAAAATTTGGGCCATTATTCAGATACTACGCAGTTACGACCTCTTCAAAGTACAGCTTTTAAAGATTCGCGCACTCGGGTTGTTCCTCACTCGGCCCGTTTCACTGAGGCCGCTTAATGCCTGAACATCTACAACTGTGAGCAATCTAGTAAGAGGGTTGTGTTCGCAATGTAAATTAACCCACAGGCCGTTGTGCGACATATCCAGAAGCATGGATGGGGAGGGGTGGGCAAATTTGAAGCCCTTACTCTTACGGGAATTAGTTAAAACTACGAGTTTGAGTACTATGGGCAGGGCGAAGCTGGGAATTTGTATCTGACGGGAGGCGTGCATGGGTAGTCCTTGCAGGTGCGGTGATCACTGTGTCCCCAGTGGTGTAGGGGTCAGCGCAACTGCCTAGAAAGCAGGAGACCCGGGTTCGAATCCCGGCTGGGTACACATTTTCAGCTTTGCCCAATCGCAGTTGAAGTCATATATTCTATGAATATTAAAATAATAACAGCTGCAGGATCAGAGTGTGACGTCTGTTCTTTCCAAACAGACGCCACATGTATATATATAATATGCCGGTGACGGGCAATGATCCTATCGTTAGTGGGGAGGGGTGGGCAAATTTGAAGCCCTTACTCTTACGGGAATTAGTTAAAACTACGAGTTTGAGTACTATGGGCAGGGCGAAGCTGGGAATTTGTATCTGACGGGAGGCGTGCATGGGTAGTCCTTGCAGGTGCGGTGATCACTGTGTCCCCAGTGGTGTAGGGGTCAGCGCAACTGCCTAGAAAGCAGGAGACCCGGGTTCGAATCCCGGCTGGGTACACATTTTCAGCTTTGCCCAATCGCAGTTGAAGTCATATATTCTATGAATATTAATATGCAGAAGCGATATGGAATGATGACTTATCTGCAACGATTAAATGCCAAAGAATTAGATCTCTGCAAAATAGTCACCGCAAAGAATAATCATTTGCAATTATTAGACGTACTATATACGGTAAAAGAAAGTACAGGGTGCTCTCTTTAAGCTTTTCCTTATATGTTTCAACTGCGTTGCGAATATCATTGACTATTGCACTGATAAAGACGTGCTGGATATACAAGAAAATAGCGGGTTGACGGTCGTTGCAGATTTACAAGAGGATGACGTCGACAATAACGACACTGCTATTTCACCACCGTCAGATTCGTCGAGCATTTTCATTGTTTCAACGGAGCTTGGGCGTGGAATTGAGGTGATCAGTGATGGTGAAAGCTGCTTTGATGATTTTAAATCGTCGAGTACCACATTGCCCGTCTCCGTAACAGAAGAATATATGCAATGAGCCGTTTGTGTTTTATACAGCGCGTCACAACTGCAGTGGAAACGAATGAGACTGTTTTTCAACAAGCAGTGTAATGTAATTTAATTTTCAATGCCTTTTATGCACATCATTTTGTTATATGTAAAGGTGACACTATTTGAGTAAACTTGAAAGAGTTACAATACAAATGCTTCATTTTGTAATATTATTTCCTCCTCCACTTCCCTAGCTCTTCAAATTTCACAGTTCGGGGGACTCGCTTTTGTCGTTGTTCTTTCATTACACAGCATTAAGCGGCCGTAGTTAAACGGGCCGAGTGAGGAACAACCCGAGCGCGCGAATGTTTAAGAGCTGTGCTTTGGGGAGGCCGTAACTGCGTAGTATCTGAATAATCGCCCAAATTTTCACGTGATATCGATTTCAGGGGTTGGTATCTAGTTCATGTATTTTTTCCTCAAGAAAATATGAGATCGAGTTGATGCAGTTCCCTTGTCAGTGTAGACAATATAATTAGAGAATTCTTGATTTGACTTATAGCTATGAAGATGCTCCACTTATTTATTACTAAGATTCTCTATGCAAATCAAGGTGTTTAGCTTTATATACAAATGATGTTTTTATACATAAAAGACAGAGTTTTTATATTAATTTTTTTACATTACAAATTTATAAACTGGTATTATTTTATAAGAGGTTTGTAGAAACATTAATTATGGTAATAAGCTGGCAATTGCTTTGTAATGCTTATAAATATTGTTAGATAAAGAAAAATACACTGAAAACATGTTAAATGAAAAAAAAAACAGAATTTAGTAGCCACAGTTTTTCAGTAATTTCAAATGTTTATTTTTTCCTGGTACCACAAATACTTAGCATTACAAAACAATTGCCATCCTACAGACATAATTAATGTTTCTACAAAACTCTTACAAAATAATACCAGTTTATAAATTTATAATGTATAAAATTTAACATAAAGATCTGTTTCTTTTATATATATAAAAAAACAAATATATTTATGTATATAAAATTAAACACCTTGATTTGTAAAGAGAGTCTTAGTAATATAGAAGTGGAACATCTTCAGAGCTATAACTCTTTGAGTTATTATTCCACAATGTGTCTCAAAATGGGAAGTGTTTGTGTTGGTGATTATTTATACATACAAATGTACTCCAGAACAGACAATTACCATACTGCACCAGACTCATTTGTGAACCACTTTTTAATAAGTAAGTCAATAGTTAAATTTCTCTTATTATATGAACCTCTTTTTTTTAAATTTCCATGTTGTTACAACCTAGGTTTTGATCTTAACAGGCATAGGCCTTTAAACATATATAAAAAATCACAGAGGCACCTGATGATCAGCTGTCAGGGCTCGAAATGCATTGTCTACAATGAAACACTATTTTGTGGCTGAAGCCGAGTTCATTTTATATTATTTTATTATTATTTTTTTCAATGCCCTGTAACAGTCGAGATGTTTGTATATTATCGAAATTGTACTTATTTAGAGTCTGTATTAATCATTCGTAACTGACATTTTCGAGGCGAGATGCAGGAAATGACTTTGTGTACAGACAATTAACAGCATTTCCAGCTATAGAAAAGAAAAGTGCTTGTCTTTTTTACCTGTGACATGTTGAGCAGTGCAGTGTGGCTCTCACTGTGTGACGTAACCACTCCAGTCGTCTCTCCCCATACTGATGAAAGAGAGGCAGATACTTCACTGGCTGAGACGGTGCTGGTCATGTGGACCTCCTCTGTGCCACCTGATTTGTTGAAACTTTTTCAGTATTGGCATCATGTTTGCCGTTTACTGGGTCTGAAACTGAATGAGCTACGTAAAATCAAATGCAGGTGAAATTACAGCCATATTGAAATAGGACAACAAGCACACAGAAAAATACGAACACAACAAATAGCAAAAATTCACAAGCAGCTCCGGCGGTTCATGTTTTGTCTAATGGGTAATTTCCTGAAAAGCCCTCCTCCAGAAATTGTAAACAGATGACCTTTTTTTAATGAATAATTCTGAAGATTTATTCATTTATTAAATTGCAAAAAAATAATTGCACACTGGAAAACCTATTTGGTACAGCGAGTGTCGGCAATCAATGCATTTCAGCAGCATTTTACGCAACGCCACCGTGGACACGCTACACTGTGAGGAGGCCGTCTCACCTGACTCCTTCTTTTGATGTCTTTGCGATTGTGGAAGACCCCGTTCCACGGCTGCATTTAATGTGTTGAATATTTCCAATAACACTGTTAGATTAAGCGTCAACTGTATCAATGGAAATGGGATGCCAGTAGAAAGATGATAGTAATTTCATTTATCTTTACTAGGAAAAGAACATGTTGCGCCGGCCGCGGTGGTCGAGGTGACTGAGGCGCTCCAGTCACGGTCAGCACGGCCACTACGGTCGGGGGTTCGAATCCCCCCTCGGAAATGGATATTTGTGCCGTCCTAGTTCGTAAGTAGTTCATAAGTAGTTTGTAAGTTTAGGGACTGATGACCCCGTAGTTAAGTCCCATAAGCTTAACAAACATTTGAACATTTTGAACATGTTGCATGCGACTTATGAATATTCACCACTCATGCTTCTTTCGATTTTATGACCTACCTCGCGAAATTATTAACTTTTACGAACACACTTTACTAGGAATATGACAAATTCATTGATATATTTTTATTTTCTTGGAAACAGTGGCTTGGGCTTTTATGGTTTCTAAACAGTGGAGCATTGAAGAGTTATTCGATTCTGACGCTGAAAACCAAAATACTTTATGTTTTAAAAAAACACTAAAAATTTAAAAATGCCGCAAAAATTCTTAAAAAATACAAGTGACGCATTTGTTTTGAAGTAATGTGCATTTTTCAAATATTTAGAATTCTGTGTAATACAGTGGGAACTCAGGACAAAAATATTTGGTAATTAACTCATGCCCAGAATTGTCCGTTTGGGCGACAGATTAAAAAAAAAAAAAAAGAAAGACAAAGCATACATTGCATTTTCAGCAACAAATTAGACCCTGAGTGAATTATATTCTCGAAGTAGTGACCACGAGTATCGTTGCAGAAAATGTATCTGCCAGTTGAGGTGGCTCATCAGCTTTCCAGAAATCCTGGACGTGCTATAGTCATTACGTAGGCAAGGAGAGTGTCTTGTGTCTCCACGAGAGGGGGGGGGGGGGCGACTGGGTGGCTCGTAAATAATTGTCTTCTGCAGTACCACAGGTAAACTACAGACGTGTTGAATTGATCCACTGCAACCTACCCAACTGCTCAAGTGACAGCATCTGGAGAATTCCACAGTGCCTGATCCTCCCCATGTCAACATCAGAGAAGATTTTAAGATAAATTCACAGGAGGATTGAAACCGGTCATCAACAATGATGCGCCCTAGACTATTTTCTTTTTACTGTGAAACATCTGAGGAACAGGCATCTGGGGAACAGACATTCGTGAGGGTCCACAGCTATATATATGAAATTAAATAATCAATTGTCATTCGCATTTTGCGAATTCTAACAACTTTAGCTGAATTTCTAAAAGTGGTCTATTATTTTGTGACAAATAAAAATTTGTGCTGGACCGGGATTCGAACCCGTGTCTAAAATGTTCAAATGCTTGTAGAACTTATGGAGCTTAACTACGGGGTCATCAGACCCTAAGCTTACAAACTACTTATGAACTAGCTAAGACTAAGGACGGCACAAATATCCACGCCAAAGGGGGGATTCGAAACCCCGACCGTAGTGGCCGTGCAGACCGTGACTGGAGCGCCTCAGTCCCCTCGGCCACCGCGGCCGGCAACCCGTGTCTCCCTCTTATCGTGAGCGGTCGCCTTAACCACTTTTATTATTATTATTATTTTATCCGGTAGATCTATGGTTCGCGGTCGTTGGTTCAGTTCGTTCTTGGTTGTTCGTAGAATGGATGGCTCAGCTTTTTTTATTACAGAGGGCGTTTAGCCCTCTGACCGGGCGCGCTGAGCCACGGCGCCCGGCACGATTCGGCCACGCGAACATGCTACACAGGCAGCCCCATACTTCCATTTGTCACACTTATCTTTTCTTTTTATCACTGACAAACAGCGTGCGGTTAGTGTCACTCTGTTTCAGAAAATGAGTCATAATTATATGTTTTCTGACAAAGAGAAAACGTTGACAGAGCTGACGGTTGCTATATGTCATGACATTTAACAGGTATCTTACCGCTTGATTAGTCTGCTCTACCACATGTGAACACGTTTTCCAATGTTTGGCAGCAGCTACAAAACCACAGGGGGTATTTTAGTTACTATGAATTTTCTGACAGTGTACAGCTACGCCTGTATACTTCCATACCAACGGCCGTCCCTGTGCACAAGGTATGTGTACTACGCGTAAGCGAAATAACATATGCAGGAATGAAGGTGGCCAATAACAAGGGGAGACTGCGCATAAAGCAGATCACACACAATTGTAAAATTAATGTTCCATTTACTAAAATTTTGAAAGTGCAGACGGAGAGAATGTTCTTCCTGAAAAATACAATTGAAAGCATTATCAATTCCTGAAATCTTGATGTACAAAAGAATTCATAACCTCAAGTTCGCTTTTAACGTTCTTCAGAGAGAAATTGAACGACGCCTTCCTTATAACTGAATGACGGCCTGTCTCTTTCTGAGGGCGACTTCCGGACTGTGGGGTGACCACACAAAGACTGAGGCACGGTGACTTTCTGAGTTTAGCAGACCCCGTAGAATCAGAGCAGTAGACTGAATAGGCTGGCGCGTCCTATATGCAGAAGATAGGAGGCGCTGACAACGTGCTCCGGCAGGTGTGGTAGGCGCAAATCCTATTATACTTGATGCTTACGTCTCATGTGAGCCGGTTGATGTCGTCTGCAACAACAATGTGCTATTTCCAACTGTGATGGCAATAATTCTGGTGGCACCAAAGGCTTATGGCAGCTCAGACATAGCCACTCATACACTTTGTTTCTTCATGACACTGCAAATTTCAGATTCATTTTTTAAGTACCGATATCCCTACTACCACCACCTCAATCCTCTACACCTCCCATTCCCGTGCCTCCACCACAATAACGTGATGTGCTGCCTCCATCCTCCAGTCTACTATCCCCTTATCTGTCGTCCTGTCAGCCACCACAACTACCATTTCCTCTGACCCAGTCCCCTACCTCCCGCCCCCTTTCACTGCTCCTGATGCGTTGCTCTCACAGTCTCTTCCTGCCACCATAATCACTGCCCCCCATGAGTACCCCCCACTCTCACCTGCCAAAGTGACTCATCACCATGCCACGGTGGCATTCTCACCTGCCTCCTCCAGCCTTGAAGGAAATCGCCCACAGCTGGGACCCACTCTCCACCACATCCCTATCCGACCCATCCCCCAACCCCTTCCAGCTCCTTCTACCCCCCGTAAGGTCACAACCAAAACAAAATGCTTCATTGCGGATCCCCCTCCTGTTGTCCCTAAGAAAATCCACACCACCACAGCAGTCACAACCCTACCATGAGCCGAATCAATGGACACCACCCCCATTCCCTCTGCCTCCTCCCCCTCTCCCGAAATATACACCTACGTCCTCTCTTGCACTGACCTAAAATACCTTGACAAACCCACCCTGTCGATTGAAATAAGAAAATACTTCCCATCTGTCCCCCTCACAACTAATCCCATGTAAGGACTCCATCCTTATTAAATCCACCTCCCCCACCTTTCATACTGATCTCCTTCAATGCCCAGAATCCAGACTGCATTTTGGACCCCATTCCACCCTCACCCCCACCCTTCGTCTTCCCTTCCTCGCCAGCCTCAACCTCCCCACCACCCACCCACCCTCACTGCCATGATCACTAAATAAAGCCTGGTGATCACGGAGGAGGAAGTGTTGGGCTAACTCAACGCTCACCCAGATCATGAGAAACATTCCGGCAAGCATATACAAAATTTACAGAATCTGCATCGTCTATTGACCGTCTCCTCACCGAGGGGGAACTAATATATGATTGCTATTACAAGGTGGACCCATCTCACTCCCTTCCCTAGTCATGCTACTGTGGTCATTGTGCCAAAACCTCGCCTCCCGTCCCACCTGCAACACTTGTGGCGGCCCGGACCCCACCTATTCGTATAAATGCCAAGCTCATCCTGCTCCCGTCACCCCTAAGTTAACTGTCTCTGTCCGCCCTATAGACCTCCCTATCCATCCCAACAACTCCCTCTGTCCCCCTCCCACTGTGGAGGACGTCATCAGATTCATCACCGCAGTCCTCCAAAACATTCACCCGTTCCAACGTGCTCACAACCTCCAACGGATCGCCCTCGCTGCCCGCTTCGTCTTCCAACTGTATACCATCGCCACCTTCTCCCGCAACCACTCTCATTTCACCTTCTCCCAGCAAGTTACCCTTATATAAAGTACACCCGTAACCTTTTTTACATTCAAATTCAAATGTTTGTAAATCTATCGGACCAAACTGTGTGGGCATCAGTCCGTAGCTTACAAACTACTTAAACTAAGGTGAACTAACCTAAGAACAAACACACACACACACACACACACACACACACCCATACCCCAGGGAGGACTCGAACCTCCGACGGCGAGCAACCGCGCGCTCTGCAGCGAGACGCCTTACACCGCTCGGCTTTCTTTCCTATCTTCCCCTACCCACCCCCCAGCAGCTCCCCATGGCACGCCCACCCCACACCATCCTCTATCATAATGTCCATTCCCTCCCTGCCAGCAAGCACCTTTTCGTGCACACCCTCTCCCAACATGGATGCCTTTCTCCTAAATGAAACCTTCCTTCAACCTCATCATTCCATCAGCATCACTCCCTACATCATACAGATGGCCCCCACCCCTGTCTCGAGATGGGGTGGCGATTGGTCACCTCCATCACCACCCTGACCGGCTACAGCCTCTCCTGAACGATGTCACCAAGCACCTCATCCTCAGCCTCTTTCTTCCCTCCGTCATCCTGGCCACTATTTACATCCGCAGTCACATTCCCCTCCCCTACGATTTCGTCTCCCACGTTGACCGCAATTTTTCGACCTATGTGATTGCCACCGACCTTAACCTTGCCTCCCATCCCATTGTTGAACTCCAGCAGTGGCGTCAGTTTGTCGCCTCACTTTGGGGTGACACCATTCCCCTGCCACACTCTATATGCCTCGAAAGCAACACCACCCCCGACATCATCCTTGCCTCTCCCAAACTCCTCGGGCGCTTACAGGCGGAAGTCCTTGACTTCATTGGCAGTGACCACGCCACCATACTCCTTACCATTGACCCCGGCGGCCTTCCTGAACGCGCTCCCCATCCTAACCGTCCTCCTAAACTTGTTCATGATTACTCCCATGCCGAATCTCGTTGTATAGACACCTCGGTTGCTAGCCACCCTCTGCCTCTCCACACTACCGCAGATATAGACCACACCTCATCCTTCCTTAACCACGCCGTTCCTGACGCCGTTCACGCCCCTATTCCTACCAAAACCATTCATCCCCACCACACCACCCTCCCTCCACAGGCCGTCCTCCTCCTTCGTGAATCACATCGCCTCTATCGCTCCTTCCTACGGTCTCGTGGCCAGGATACACTCCAACGCTGCCGGCAAATCCAGTGACATATTAGAAACCTCCTGGCCGCAAAGAAACGCCGGTCTTGGCGACAGACATACACCCGTCTTAATGCTTCACTCCCCATCAATTCCTCCAAGTACTGGCAAGCCTTCCACCGCCTTACTGGCAGTCGCTCTGCTCCCACAATGACCATCCTATTCCCGACAATGCCAGTAAGACTGAACATTTCGCCACCCACCTTTACGATGATTTTTCCGTTCCTAACGATCCCAGATTTGACTCTTTCCTGATGTCCACGAGTGCACCGATACCTCATCCCCCTGCTCGCCCCTGGCTTCCAGTACTTCGACCACATCTCTACTTCAGAACTCGCCTATTATGGCCCTTGACATCGACCTTACACTACGCACAAAACGCAACACCGCCCCCGGCCACCACCGCTTAACCTGCAGACACCTTCGTGCCTGCCCCCATTACTTTCATGGTGCCCTTGCCTCCCTATACTGTGTCATCCTCTACACCGCCTTCTCATGACCTGTGGAAAACCTCAAGTATTCTTATGTTCCCCAAACTTGGCCAGCCTCCTTCAGATGCCTCTTCCTATCACCCTGTCAGACTCATCTCGGTGTTCAGCAAGGTTTTGGAAACCATCCTTTCTCGCTGCATTCATCAGCATCTCCGTCAACATCAACTCCTCCCCCTCTCCCAGTGTGGCTTCCAACCCAGCGAGCACAGAATAATATAGAGAGTCCTTACAATGACAGAGACATGAAGCCGGCTGAGAGCGCGACACCCAACCAACTTGGCGGCCGAGCGCCAGCCAGCCACAACTGCGAGTTCGCTTTCTGTTAATTCCTTTTTCATATATTTTCAAATGTTTGTAGAACTTATGGGACTTAACTACGGGGTCATCAGTTCCTAAGCTTACAAACTACTTATGAACTACCTAAGACTAAGGACGGCACAAATATCCATGCCCGAGGGGGGATTAGAACCCCCGACCCTAGTGGCCGCGCAGACCGTGACTGGAGCGCCTCAGTCTCCTCGGCCACCGCGGCCAGCTCATATATTTTAAGGCGTTCCTTTTTCACAATCTATTTTTGCTATAAATAATTACAAATTTCAGCTAGGGTTAGCAAATCATACTACTATACAAAATAGAAGCACATTTTCCTCTGTCTGTCCCTTTAACCTTTTATACGGTTGCTTTTAATTACTTCTTTATAATCCTGGGATAATCTTAGGCTATATTTAATGTCAATACGAATATATGAAAAAAACTAAAATAAGAATCATAACGTAGAATCGTTTATCGCTTCTGGTCTGGAGCCTAAACTATAAGAGCTAGGCCAGTGTACATAGTATAAACTTGCAGTACTCACAAACATGTTAAAAAAAAAAGTCCCGGTCTCGTAGTTTACGCTACAAAGGTCACGAGAGTGCGGAAGAGGTAAACCATTCTACATTATTATTCTTATTTCAATTATTTCTCATTTTCGTATCGGCATTTAATATAGCCTACGTTGAACATAGGATTATACCGAAGAAATTGAAAGAAACCGCATCACGATACGTTCTGCAGTTCTCGAGTTAAAGTAGTTTAAAGATTACACGTGCAAAGCCGGAGCGGCTTAGCTAGTCAGTAATAAAAGAAATAAAAATTGTTAAGTCATAATTATTAGATACCGAAAATTGTATCCCAAATTACAAATGTTTATCAATATTGATCACAAAGTACAAGGTGAGTGAGCAACAGAATCTGTGCTCGCTGGTGGGCACGTTTGCTGAAAGTAACGAGTAGTATTTGAAACGTTCCACCGCTCTATTGTATCAAAATTTGTGAGAAAACCAGGGGAGCTTTAAAAAAGTTGTTTAAATAAGAAGAAAAGTTCATTTCATTATGTACAACTTCCTGAGCGCAAAACAAAAAATGTGGCAGGCGACTAACTTTTCATGTCACAATTTTTATTTCATATAAAAGTAGTAGCTTCAATTATTATTTTTATACAAACACAATACGTATAGTACTTGCTAATGACACGGTTGCATTCCTTCAGTATTCACCTGGCTGCGTGAAAAATTTGGTAATTTTTTTCCTTTCCTAAGGGGGTTCAAATGACAACGTAATTTAAGGCGAGCGCCAGCTGAAGAACGACGCATTTATTGGGCCAACTCCGTTTCTAGGCTTCACTGCCTATACGCTGATGTAGGCGGTATTGCCTCTCTATGTTATTCTGTGCTCGCTGTTCCGACGCTCCTTCTCTGTAGATGACCAACTCCTCCGCCTCACCCACCTACTTTCCATCCAGCTAAATTCCCGTCGCGCCGCCATTTTTGTCTCCCTCGACATCGAGAAGGCCTACAATTGAGTATGGCATTCCGCTCTCCTTTTTAAACTCCAAACCTACGCCCTTGCTATTAATTACGTCCGTTTCATCGCTTCCTTTCTCTCCCACCGCCCATCCTATGTCACTATCAACAACTGCAACTCGCGCTTGTTTTACCCCTCCGTTGGGGTACTCCAGGGGTCTGTCTTCTCCCCCCTCCTCTACCTCATTTACTCGGCTGACATGCCATAACCCCAGCCTCCCGTCCATCTCTTTCAGTATGCTGACGACACCGCCTTCCTAGTCCTCGCCCTCTCCCTTGCACTTTCTCAGCACCTTCTCCAGTCTCACCTCTTCCAATTCTCCACTTGGTGGCTCCTCTCCGTCAACCCACCAGTGGTTTAAGATGTATATTTTTTTTCCGTGATCTGATTTTGATGAAATCATGCCTGTATGTTGCCCCAGTCTTAGTTCAAGGTTCCTGTAAAAACCACATGAAAATGTGTCAGTAGCGTTTTTTTTTTTTTTTTTTTTTTTTTTTTTTTTTTTTTTTTTTTAATATGTTGCAAACCGTGTTACAAATAGGCATATCTTCATGATAATGTAGCTTACATCATACATCAGTGATATTCGCCATTTTAAACATTTATTTCATGATCATTCATATCTCTTGACAATGTACTGAGGCACGGAAAGCTGAAATATAAGTCATTCATTAATGAAATAGAAACATAACTGAAAACAATTATTATTCTTACGGTTAGCTCTCTTTCCACTATATGCACTATGCTCGCTCCAAGTGTGAGACAAACTTTCATAGCAGTTGTACGTGTACGTTAGACTGTGATATCAGTATGTAATTGTATCAGTTTTATATTCATTGTGTTGAATCCTATCTATTAGTTTTCTGGTGCACTACGAAAGTAACAGGGCGTCTATTAGTTCTTTGCTGCATTACGCCGTTCTTTCCTAGCATGAAATACACCTAAAACTTCGAAGTACGATATCTTTTCTTTCCCTGATTCGATTTTGATTAAAAGAAGCCTACGTTATGCTTCAAGCTATTCTAAAATTGCGTGTGAAGCCCCACGAATGTTCGTGTAATACTTTTGGAAATTACTCTTACAAATAGACACATGCGATTGCTTTCAAGAAAAATTGTGATATCTTACTTTTTCTGATCCGATTTTGTGAAATGAAGCGTTTATGTAACCGCACGACACCCTCACGTTACCTGTGAAAAACTTCTGAAAATTCGACTGTTAGTTTTGGAGTTAACGTCATGAAATAGAATGACTGAAATGAAGGTTAAGGTTAAAAACGTGAAAGTGTGATTTTTTTTTATTTTTTTTTTATTTATTTATTTTTTTTTTTTTTTTACAGTGATCCAATTTTTATGAAACTAAGTAGGCTGAAGTTACCTGTGAAAACACGATGCGAATTCGTGAAGTAATTTCGGAGATAAGTGGTTTCTAATAGATGAACAGACAGACACGGCGGTCACGGGAAACGCTTAAAATTACGATCTGTATCTCTCTTTTTTTCGTGCTTCTATTTTGATGAAATCATGCCTAGATCATGAACCTATCTTCACACTTGTTTCCTGTGAAAACCGCGTGAAAATTCGTGCAGTGATTGAAGCGAACAGCGACAGGCCTACATTTACAGATTTATTATTCGCACAGGTGTGTTGTACAATTGTATAATTTTGCAGGAATATATTGATTTGTATAAGCGCTGTATGTCGGTAATATTTGTTGCGAATACGGTTAGTAGTAATGAAGTAATATATTAAAACGTGATGCTCGATGGGGCGGTTTTCCATGAAAGTTACTCTTTATGTCCTCATATCTCATGAACTACGTGTCGTACTGTGATACAATTTCGAACGTACATTCAGCTTCAAGTGTGTATACCGTCTGCAAAATTTCCTACGAATACAATTTGTAGTGTTCCAATTATAAATTGTAACGGCATATCGAATACACACACACACAGCCTATTTTATAAGATGTAATCCTTTTCCGATTTATGTCATATATGAACTTATATATATTTTATAATGGGCAAACCTTAATATGAAAAATCGCAAAAGTATTATACATATAGGTTTTATACAATATATTCAAGAAATATGTACCTAGAAACCTTCCTGTATTATAAAGCAAAGTTGTGCAAAAATTTCAAAGCAATTGGCCAACAACTTCCGGAGATTAACAGCTACACACAAACCAAAAGAACATTTTTATAGGGATTACTGTCAGCGGGAGGGAGGGGGGGGGGGGTAGAGGAGGTCAACTTTTGGACTTTCATCATCATTGCATATGAAGAGGCCAAGATATTTGAACTTCTCCACTATCTCATTATAATGCCAACATCGTCGCAGAAAATATTTACAGACACATACAAAATGCAAAGAGTAATTTCTCATGGTCCCCCACCCCCGACGGGCCAACCCCTTTCTCAGTAACAGAATCACTTTAGAATTTCAACTAGTCTTGATGGAAGTCGAATTATACGACCAGCTCTTGTTCTTTCGTTGTTCACCCTCTGTAGTGTTTGGTTGTTTGTGTTAGGGTGACTGTTCAATAGGAGTATTTTCAGTCTGTTTATTAGTTTCAATCATGTAGTATGCAAGTTATAATTACTTGATGCTGAGGTCTACCTCCACCACAGCTTTAGATAGTTCTGTGGCTCCATCTCTGCCCAAGTAAGTCTGACTTTTCAAAATTTACTCACCTAGAAACATTAGATTAGCTGCCCGCCAGGTACACGGACTGTAATAAATCATTTATCTGTTTCCAGTCTGATGATGCGCTAACGGCGCGAAACGCGTAATTGAAGTAATAAAGAATACTGCCACAGAGAGTGAGAATCATTTAATAATTTCTTCAACACTGTCAGCATGCAAATTTTAAATTGGCTTATTTATTTATTTACACGAATTGGCCAACTAAGGACCGCGTTACAAATTTTATTTCATATTCAGTTTCTTCTTTCTCTTCTCTAAGCTACTCTTCTTCCTGCTGCCATTTTTGCCAGATGTTCAGCTGTCAGTTTCCTGTTGGTCGTCTTTCTTGGGGCCTTCTGAAAAACCTCGAATACAGTTACTGCCTTTCTGTAACTGCCCCTATTCATCGCGTCCATTTCTGTGATTCCAAGTTCCAAGAGGTCTTTCATTATTCCTTGCAACCAATAGTTGGGTGTTTTCCTCTGATGAATTAAATTGAAGATTTTCTTCGTTAATCTGCTGTCATCCATTCTCACCAGATGACCGAAGAACATAAGTCTTCTCTTTCTCATTTCCGTTGTAACTGGTTTAATAAATTGATAGACCTTCTCATTGCTCATCTTTACCCATGTTTCGCCATTTATATATATATTTTTGTGTCCACCACGAAGTTTCCTCAGAATTACTCTTTCCTTCCTCTCGAGCTCATATACTAGTCCTTTGTTCTTGAGGGAGAGTGTTTCTGCTGCATATTGTACTTCTGTTCTTGTCACAGTCTTGTAGTGTAATAACTTCGCAGTTGGAGATAAGCATTTTTGTTGTACAGTTTCATTGTTAAAATTTGCGCCCTCTTGAGTTTAGCTACTCGAAGTTTGACAGCTTCTTTTTCTATGAATTTGGCTTATATTTCTATCAAATGTTTGTAAATCTATCGGACCAAACTGCGTGGTCATCAGTCCGTACCTTACAAACTACTTAAACCTAGGTAAACTAACCTAAGGACAAACACACAGACCCATGCCCCAGGGAGGACTCGAACCTCCACAGCGAGCAACCGCGCGCTCCGCAGCGAGACGCTTAGACGCTCGGTTACTCCACCGCGGCTATATTTCTATCACCTTTACTTTGTTTGTGCACTCCTTTTCTTTGTTATTATGTATCTCTCGGTTGAAGAGCGCCTGCGTGCACTGACAGCCCACCCCGTTAAGGGAATCGAAATAACAATAAAGGGGAAAAAAGTTCAAGGATGACTAGGTCTCACCGAAGACTGAGATTTTATGACATTGTATCATTTGACAATGGCATAAAGTAGCAATATGGATCGTGAAATAATGTTGTTGTTGTGGTCTTCAGTCCGCGGACTGGTTTGATGCAGCTCTCCACGCTAACCTGTTCTGCGCAAGTCTCTTTATCAGAAAATACTTTCGGCCACCTACATCCCTTTGAATCTGCTTACCGTATTCGTCCCTCGGTCTCCCTCTACGATTTTTACCCCGCATACTTCCTTCTAGTGCTATGTTGACAATTCATGGATATCTCAGAATGTGTCCAACCAATCTATCCCTTCTCTTAGTCCTAACATTAAAACTAATATTGAATGTCAACAAGTTTCGCTTCTTCAGAAACGCATTTCTTCCCATAGCCATTCTGCATTTTATATCTTCTTTACTTCGGCCATCAGAAGTTATCTTGATACCCAAGTAACAAAACTCGTCTACTACTTTTATTGCCTCATTACCTAATTTAATTCCTTCAGCATCGCCTGATTTTCTGACGCTATATTCCATCATCCTTGTTTTACTCTTGTTGATGTGCATCTTATAACCTCTTTTCAAGACATTGTCCATTCCATTCAACTGCTCTTCCAGATCCTTTTCGGTCTCTGACAGGATTACTGTGTCATCGGCAAACCGCAGAGATTTT
Source organism: Locusta migratoria (assembly GCA_026315105.1). Classification (NCBI taxonomy): domain Eukaryota; kingdom Metazoa; phylum Arthropoda; class Insecta; order Orthoptera; family Acrididae; genus Locusta; species Locusta migratoria. The sequence continues at coordinate 164,486,657 of CM048746.1, forward strand.
ATTTCTTCTCCCTGAACTTTAATTCCCTCTCCAATTTCTCCTTGCATTCCTTCACTGCTTGCTCAATGTACAGATATATTGGCGGAACACACAGTCAGAAATTGAGGTAAGTCTGCATTCATTTTTGTGCAATACCGTATTGCAAAGAAAAATAAATAAATAAATAAAGTGGTATCCTGGTTGGCGAAAGTAGAAATTGATTATTCTTAAGAATGATACAAGTTGGCTGCTGGAGAGCGGTCTTATACCAGTAGTTTCTTGCTGCACACACCTTGTTTTAAGGTTATTACTTGAATAATAACCGGTTTTGACGATATAAATAGACATCTTCAGATTACAGAGTTTTTCTGCCTCGTGTATCAACTTATAGAAATAAATAATCTCTCGTCGTAATGAAAACCGATAAAAATATCTTGTGATGTTACAAACCTTTTTTGGGTCAATATAGTATATTATGATGGTGCTAAAAATTGTAAAATGACATTTTTATCGTATTTCCGCTATGATGAGATTTTTTATTTTTGCAAGGTCTCTAAAGTTCGTACATAAGGCAGGAAAATAACTTTCTGAAGATGACGATTTATATAATCGAAACCGATTATTTCCACAAGCAGTGTACAAAAAACATTGTGATCTTGACTTAATAACCTTGAAAACAATGTGTGTGCAAAATATCTTCCATAATTTCGATCTCTAACAACTAGTCAATATTGACTGCTTCATGTAGGCGCTGGTTAGAACACTCGGCTACTGTTGCATCCACCCATTCTAGTTTTTCTTATTTTACTATTGTAAAGGCTTAACACATTTTCAGGCTTACATCATATGTCACATTTTAAATGATAAGAGAAATATCTACCATTTTATCAAATTTTGCACAGCTATTAAGAGATCTTAGCTTACTTGGTTTTCAAAGTATTTTAATTTCCGTTTCTAATTCTTCAATTCTCAAGAGAGGATCTTGCACTGGTTGCACTGGCAGGGACAACGATGTTGACGGAACTGACTGTACCTCCCCAGCTAAGTGCGTTTCAGTCATACAATCTGCCACCGTTTCATCTGATAAACTAAGAAACTTCGAATACCACTGAGAAGTCCTTGAAGCTATTTTTTTAATTTCTTTTCTAGATCCTGTACAACATATTAGTTCCTGCATAGCCTCGCATTTTGCTTAATAACTGCTAGGTTTCATGTCGCTAAGTTCTAAACCATTCAAAAGTTTATTAATTCAAATGTTGAAATGTTTATAAAGCTAAGGGATCAGACACACACAAACACACACACATCAATGCCCGGTAGACGACTCGAACCTCCAAAGAGGGCTGACTCAATTGCCGCGCAATTATTCACTCCGTGTCTATTTTCTGTTTCTCATCTTGTGCATTTTTAAACAAAGAATGGAATGAACATTTCCCTGAAACACTTCAGGCAAATGCAGGATGGTTCCTTTCGGACGGCACGGCCTACTTCCTTCTCCATGCTCAAAGGGGGAGGGGGGGGGAGAGAAGAAGTGATTATATGCTCCGTCTTTAATGATCGATGAGACGTTAACTCTTTCATGCACATAAATAGTGCGGTGACGCACTGGAAGGCTCTCAGTTACCTGCCAGCTGCACAACATCGATGGAGTCAAAGTTCCTGAAGATGGTCTAAATAAGACTGAAACTAGTTGAATGAAATAAATTATTGCATTCTAGACTGTTATTTATTCATAAACATAAATAAAAGGTTCGACTCTTGTTCCAAAGACTTTCAATTATAGATTAATTTGATAAAAAAAACTGACTAAATATTTTAGAATGACATTATAACAAAAGTATTTATAATGAAATTATAAATACTAATTACTATAAATACTATAAATCTTTAGATTTTTGTTTTCGTGTCATATCATCAAAAATGTATATACTTTTTAGTTCGGTTATTGAATTACATACAAGGGTTGAAATTTAAACAGTTGCCACTATTTATTCACAACCGATACAAAAGCGTTACATGCAAGGTGGTTACATGTTTGCACCTGTTACTGTCATTCAGAGTAGTCATCAGCGTTGAGTAGAACCTGTTGCCAGCGATGTGGAAGGCGTAGTATACCGTTAGCAGTGCCTCTTCTATCGATGGTGCGAAATATGTCTGCGGTGCGAATACAGCGGTCTACTACCTTTCGAATCTCTGGAACAGTTCTGAAGCAAATGCCACGAAGTGGTTCCTTCACCTTCTGAAGCATTGATGCACATCTTCAGAGACGGTAGTAAGACGACCAGTCCGAAGCATGTCTGCCACAATTTGCCGACCTTCGTTGAAGGCTTTTACCCAATGTGCCGCTGTTCTGTACGTACGGAAATCCGATTTCCAGCACGGCTCCTGAGTCCGGAACACCTTGATGACACTGTCATACTATACGACCTCTGGCGCATTCAATCTTGATCCAACTCCGTTATTCCTGTTTCGAAAACATTGTGACACCGTTACGTTAGACCGCTCTCTCACAAGTGACTGTGTTCCCCTCAATTGTGCGCTCGCCGGTGACGTGGAACGGGGGAGTCCATTTGCTCGGGCGTAAGGTAGGTATGTCAACAAGCGACAATAGTAGATTCCACTGCATAGTGTCTTCACAGCAGTGTTGCCATTATTTAAGTCCCAACACTCGTAGATTATTATTTGCTTGTAATTGATTGTGCTAGGAAAACTACAATGCGACATGTAAAAAAGAAAGCATCGATTTACAATGTTCACAATCGATGTTTCGCTCTGAATACCTCAATATATGGATGCAACCAATAGGGATTTATTTTATTATTGTTTTTCTAAGATGCTTGGTTTTCCAGAAGTATTCCGGACTTGCATATGTAAATATTAAAACTTTTGCTGGACCAAATATTGCAATTGAGGATGACAACTGTTCTGGCCAATTATCAATTTTTTATAAAACCCTAGCTACATGCATTGGAAAATCTGAACAGAGCCAAGAGAAATGATGCAATTGCATTGAGTTATGGTGTAGTGAGCAACAGTTTAGCGAATTGATTAAAAGTAAACAGTTCTTTGCAGTGCCAATCCTTATACTTTGTGTTGAGACGTTGTCATCCTTAACACAGTTACAATGGACAAAGCAATCTACACGATTGTGACTGTGTAATGGTAAAATTTAGTGGTGTACATTTGAATTGAAATTTTTTATTTAATACGTGTTTCAATAGGAGGAAGTTTTAAAAAGGATTCGGTGAATTGAAAAATATACACGAGACTTGGGTCCTGATATATTAGTAAGTTTTTCTGATTTATGTAATAATAATCTATTTGTTTTTTGTGTAAAAAATTTTAAATATGGAAAATCTCCTCATATTTCATTGTGAAATATAGAAAGCATCCTCTTTTTTGTATTACAAAATCCTATACTCACAGTGCTTCTGGAAGTTCTTCATTGTCACAGTTTCAAGATTCAGATCCTTGTAAAGTACAAAGGAATTCTCAATACTTGCATCAATCAAGTAGCAGTGCAGAAACCAGTAACTCTGCAGATCGAGGGACACAACAATCACCAACAGAGTGCTTGGAGAAGTACTGCTCCTGCCATCTCTCGGTCATAGTGAGAGCCAGTGGCAGAACGCCCCAGGCCTCTGGTCTGGGGGGCCTCCAAGTACCTCGAAAGAACTTCTCGTATTTTTTATTTATTTATTTTTTGAGCGCTTGTGGCCTCTGGTTGTGGAGCCTCCAAATCTCGAAAGCTCATTTGCCTCTCGTCCTGGGGAGCCTACAAATCTCAAAAGTTACTTTTTTATATAGTAATACATGTATACCAAAGTGATTGGGGGGCCTTATTTTGTTTTGTTTGCGTCCAACAGCCTTAGTTCGCCACCACATTAAATACAATGGGTGGTTCAGCAAAAGCATCATCATGTTGGATGATTAAGGCTTCATAATTAAATGGTTCCTTTTTTGTATAGTTGTTTTTTTGGTCTTCAGTCTGGAGACTGGTTTGCTGCAGCTCTCACTCTACTCTAACCTGAGCAAGCCTCTTCATCTGCTCATAAGAACGGCAACCCACATCCATTTGAAACTGTTTACTGTATTCATCTTATGGTCTCTCTCTGCGAATTTTACACCACACATTTCCCTCCAACGCTACATCCACATTTACTTTATGTCTAATAATGTGTCCTACCAAAAGCTCCCTTATTTTAGTCAAGGTGTGCCAAAAATTACTTTTCTCCCCAATCCTGTTCCTCATCATTAGTTATGCAATCAACCCACCTAATAGTCAGCACACTTTTATAGCACCACATTTCAAAACCCTCTATCTTTTTCCTGTCTGAACTATTTATCATCCGTGTGTCACTCTTGTACAATGCAACACTTCACACAAATGTCTTCAGAAAAGACTTCCTTAAACTAAAATTAATATTTGATGTTAGTAAATTCCTGTTTTTCAAAAACGCTTTTCTTACCATTGCCATTCTGCATTTAATATCCCCTGTACGGTGACCATCATATGTTATTTTACTGCCCAAACAACAAAACACATCTACCATCTTTATTGTTTCATTACCTAATCTAATTCTTCAGCATCACCTGATTTCCTTATATGCATTCCATTACCCTTATTTTGCTCTTGTTAATGTTCACCTTATATGGTTCATTCTGTTCAATTGCTCTTCCAGGTTCTTTGCTGTCACTGACAGGATTACAATATCAAATGCAAAATGCAATGTTTTTATTTCTTTGCCCTGGACTTTAATTCCTTCCCCAATTTCTCCTTGCTTTCCTTCACAGCTTGCTCAATGTACAAATTAAAAAACATTGGAGAAGGGCTAAAACCTGTCTTACTTCCTTCCCAACCGGTGCTTCCCTTTCATGCCCTTCGACACTTACAACTAATGTCTGGTTTTTGTACAAGTTGTAAATGACCTTCTGTTCCCTACATTTTAATAATGCTGACTTCAGAATTTGAAATAGTGCATTCCAATTAACATTGTCAAGAGCTTTCTCTAAATCTATAAAAGCTTTGCCTTTTCGTAATCTATCATCTAAGATATGACATAAAGTGAGTACTGCCTCCCGCATTCCTCCATTTCTCCTAAATCCAAACTGATCTTCCCCGAAGTCAGCTTCTATCAGCTTTTCCAGCCTTCTGCAGATAATTCATGTTAAATTTTGCAACCATGACTTTTTAAACTGATGCATCCGTAATATTCACACCTGTCTGCCTCTGGTTTCTTTTGAATATGGATTATTACATTTTCTCAAAATGTCTCATACATCTTACGCACCAGGTGAAATAGTTTTGTCATGGATGGCTCTACCAGAGACTTTAGTAGCTCTGAGGGAATTTCGTCTACTCCAGTGGCCTTGTCTTACTGTCAAATTCTTCTCTCTGTCTAGTATCTCCTATTTCATCTTCATCTAATTTCTCTTCCCTTCCTACAGTATTGTCTCTAAGATCATTTGCTTTGTAGAGACCCTCTACATGCTCTTTCTACCTTTCAGGTTTCCCTACTTTCCTGAGAATTTTATTGTCTTGAAATGTCTCTTATTTTCATGTAGGTGGTATCTATTTTTCTCCTTCTTACAGATTCTTCTACAGACTTCCATTTGACTTTTAGCCACTCCTGCTTAGCCATTTTGCACTTACTGTCAATCTCATTTCTTACTCGTCTGTACTCCGTTTTGCCTGCTTCATTTACTGCATTTTTATATTTCCCGTCATCAATTAAATTTTGTATTACCTGTGATGCTGTTGTTATGGTCTTCAGTCCGGAGACTGGTTTGATGCAGCTCTCCACCCTACTCTATCCTGAGCAATCCTCTTCATCTCGTCATAAGAACGGCAACCCACATCCACTTGAATCTGCTTACTATACGCGTCTCTTGGTCTCCCTCTGCGATTTTTACCCCACACACTTCCCTCCAACGCTAAATTTACGATTCCTCGATGTCTGAGAATGTGTCCTACCAAGCGATCCCTTCTTTTAGTCAGGGTATGCCAAAAATTCCTTCTCTCACCAATTCTGTTCAGTACCTCTTCATTAGTTATGCGATCTACCCACCTAATCTTCAGCATTCTTCTGTAGCACCACATTTCAAAAGCCTCTATTCTCTTCCTGTCTGCACTGCTTATCGTCCATGTTTCACTCCCGTACAAGGCAACATTCCACACAAATGCCTTCAGAAAAGAATTCCTTACACTTAAATTAATATTCGAGGTTAGCAAATTTCTCTTTTTCAAAAATGCTTTTCTTCCCATTGCCATTCTGCATTTTATATCCTCTGTACTGCGACCATCGTATGTTATTTTACTACCCAAGTAACAAAACTCATCTACCACCTTCATTGTTTCGTTACCTAATCTAATTCCTTCAGCATCGCCTGATTTTCTAAGACCGCATTCCATTATTTTTGTTTTGCTCTTGTTAATGTTCATTTTGTACGCTCTCTTCAACACACTGTCCATTCCATTCAACTGCTCTTCCAGGTCGTTCGCTGTCTCTGACAGAATTACAAAGTCATCAGCAAAACGCAATGTTTTTATTTCTTCCCCTTGAACTTTAATCGCTATTCCAAAATTTTCCTTGCTTTCCTTCACCGCCTGTTCAATGTACAAATTGAATAACATCGGAGAAAGGCTACAACCCTGTCTTACTCCCTTCCCAACTGATGCTTCCCTTTCATGCCCTTCGAGTCTAATAACCGCGGTCTGGCTTTTGTACAAGTTGTAGATAACTCTCCTTTCCCTGTATTTTACCCCTGCTGACTTCAGAATTTGAAAGAGTGTAGTCCAGTCAACATTGTCAAACGCTTTCTCCAAATCTACAAAGGCTAAAAATGTAGGTTTGCCTTTCCTTAATCTATCTTCTAAGATAAGACATAAGGTAAGTATTGCCTCCCGGGTTCCTACGTTCCTCCTGAATCCAAACTGATCTTCCCCTAGGTCAGCTTCTACCAGGTTTTCCATTCTCCTGTAGATAATTCGTGTTAAAATTTTGCAACCATGACTTATGAAACTGATGGTTCTGTAATTTTCACACCTGTCTGCACCTGATTTCTTTGGAATGGGGATTATTACATTTTTCATAAAGTCTGAGGGTATTTCGCCTGTCTCATACATCCTACACACCAGTTCAAATAGTTTTGTCATAACTGGCTCTCCCAGAGACTTTAGTAGCTCTTGAGGGTATGTCATCTACTCCTGGGGCCTTGTTCTGACCAAGGTCTTTCAGGGCTCTGTCAAATTCATCTCTCAGTATAGTATCTCCTATTTCATCTTGATCTACTTCCTCTTCCCTTCCTACAACATCGTTTTTCAGTTCATTTCGTTTGTAGAGCTGCTCTATGTACTCTTTCTACCTTTCAGCTTTCCCTTCTTTGCTGAGAACTGGTTTCCCATCTGAGTTCTTGATATTCGTAGAATTGCTTGTCTTGTCCCCAAATGTCTGTTTGATTTTCCTGTAGGCGGTATCTACTTTTCCCCTTCTTATACATTCTTCTACAGATTTGCATTTGGCTTCTAGCCACTCCTGCTTAGCCATTTTGCACTTCATATCAATCTCATTTTTTAGTTGTCTGTACTCTATTTTGCCTGTTTCATTTACTGAATTTTTATATTTTCTCCTTTTATCAAGTAAATTTAGTATTTCCTGTGTTATCCAAGGATTTTTTGTAGGTCTTGCCTTTCTACCTATTTTGTCCTCTGCTGCCTTCACTATTTCATCTCTCAATGCTACCCATTCCTCTTCTACTGTTTTATTTCCCCCTGTTTCTGTCAATGGATGCCTAAATCTCCCTCTGAATTTCTCCAGAACTTCACGTTCCTTCAATTTATCTAGGTCCCATCTCCTTATTTTCCTACCTTTCTGCAGTTTTTTCAGTTTCAGCCTACAGTTCATGACTAACAAGTTATGGTCAGAGTCTATATCTGCCCCTGGGTATGTCTTGCAGTTTATAACCTGGTTCCGGAATCTATGTTTTACCATTATAAAATCTATCTGATACCTTCCGGTGTCTCCTGGTCTCTTCCAAGTATATAACCTTCTTTTGTGATTCTTAAATCACGTGTTTGTTATGATTAAATTATGTTCCGTGCAAAATTCTACCAGGCGACTTCCTCTTTCATTCCTTCTGCCCAGTCCATATTCACCTACTATTTTTCCTTCTCTTCCTTGTCCTACTATCGAATTCCAGTCTCCCATCACAATTAAGTTTTCCTCTCCCTTAACTGTCTGAATAATTTCCTTTAGCTCCTCATATATTTCTTCGATCTCCTCATCATCGGCAGAGCTAGTTGGCATATAAACCTGTACTACTGTTGTCGGTATTGGCTTCGTATCTATCTTGACAATGATAATGCGATCACTGTGCTGCTCATAGTAGTTTACCCGCATTCCTATTTTCTTATTCATTATTAGTCCTACTCCTGTGATACCCCCAACTGATTTTGTATTTATAATCCTGTACTCACCTGACCAGAAATCTTGTTCATCCTGCCACCGAACTTCACTAATCCCCACTATATCTAACTTCAACCTATCCATTTCCCTTTTTAAATTTTCTAATTTTCCTGCCCGATTAAGGGATCTAACATTCCACGCTCCGATCCGTAGAATGCCAGTATTGTCTTTCCTGATGGTAACATCCTCCTGAGTAGTCCCCGCCCGGAGATCCGAATGGGGGACTATTTTACCTCCGGAATATTTTACCCGAGAGGATGCCATCATCATATTTTCATACAGTAGAGCTGCATGTCCTCGGGAAAAGTAACGGCTGTAGTTTCCCCTTGGTTTCAGCCGTTCGCAGTAACTGTGTGGCAAAGCCACATTAGCTGATGTTACAAGGCCAGCTCAGTCAATCATCCAGACTGTTGCCCCTGTAACTACTGAAAAGGCTGCTGCCCCTCTTCAGGAACCACACGTTTGTCTGGCCTCTCCACAGATACCCATCCGTTGTGGTTGCACCTACGGTACGGCTATCTGCATTGTTGAGGCACGCAAGCCACCCCACCTCGGCAATGTCTGTGGTTCATGGGGGGGTGGTACCTGTGATATCCAAGGATTTTTGTAGGTCTTGCCTTCCTACCTATTTGGTCTTCTGCTGCCATGACTATTTCATCTCCCAAAGCTACCTATTACTCTTTTTACTGTTTTATTTTTCCCCATTTCTGTCAATTGTTGCCTAAAGCTCCCTATGAAATTCTCAAGAACTTCAGGTTCCTTCAATTTATCCAGCGCACATCTCATTTTCCTGCCTTTCTACAGTTTCAACCTAAAGTTCATACCCAATAAGATATCTGTATGTTCCCCAGGATGATTTACAGTTTAAAACCCTGGTTCCCAAATCTATGCCTTACTAATATAAAATATATCTGGTATCTTCTAGTGTCCTCTTATCTCTTTCACATATATAACCTTCTTTCATGGTTCTTAAACCAAGTAGTGTTTGTTATGAGTAAATTAAGTTCCGTGCAAAATTTTACCATGTGGCTTCCTCTTTCATTCCTTTTCCCCAGAACACATTCACCTACTAGTTTTCCTTCCCTTCTTTTTTCTACTGCTGAATTACAGATTCCCATCACAATTAAATTTTCAACTCCCTTCACTGACTGAATAATTTCTTTTAACTCCTCATACATTTCTTCGATCTCCTCATCATTGGCAGAGCTAGTTGGCATATAAACTTGTACTACCGCGGTCAGTGTTGTCTTCATATCTACCTTGACTAAGATAATGCAGTCACTGTTCATAGTAGTTTACCCACATTCCCATTTTGTATCTCATTATTAGACCTACTCCTGTAACGCCACAACTGATTTTGTATTTACAATCCCATGCTCACTGTACAAGAAATCCTGTTTTTCTTTCCACTGAACTTCACTAATCCCCACTATATCAAACTTAAACCTATCCATTTCCCTCTTAAAATTTTCTAACCTCCCTACCCAGTTAAGGGATCTAACATTCCACACTGATGCACAGAATGCCAGTGTTGTCTTTCCTGATGACAACATCCTTCTGAGGGGAGTCCCTGCCCAGAGATCCGAATGGGGGATTATTTTACCTCCAAAATATTTTACTCAGTAGTAGAGTTGCATTTCCTCAGGAAAAGTAATGGCTGTAGTTTGCCCTTGCTTTCAGTCATTCGCAGTAGCTGTACAGCAAAACGACATTAGCAGATGTTACAAGACCAGTTCAGTCAATCATCCAGACTGTTGCCCCTGCAACTACTGAAAAGGCTGCTGCCCCTGTTCAGAAACCACCCATTTGTCTGGCCTCTCCACAGCTACCCTTCTGCTGTGGTTGCACTTGTGGTACAGCTATATGTATCATTGAGGCACCAAGCCATGTATTTATATGAGGAGGAATGCTGGTACACAAATGGTATCACCTACGCTGAAAGAGTTAAACACTAATCATCCCTTCCAGTTTAACATCAGATTAAAAATTTATTCACAATTTATGCTGCAAATGTCTTTTCACCATTCACATAAGGTCACCACTTTGTTGCAAAGGAAATGTGTAAAATACTCCATTTAAAAAAATATATGTTTCTGTTAATTTTTTATTTCGTGTCAATGAATCTCGAATAATATAGTAATGAAAAATCTTGTTTTTGGTCCAAAGATAATGACATACCAATGCTGACACTACCACAGCAAACATTTCACAGAGACATACAAAATACAATTAGTAATTCCTCATGCTTCCACAGAAGCATCAGCGATCTTTACTGTCCCACTTGCCATTGCCACTTTCTTGGTTAACACTTTACACATCAACATAACAAGATGCAGTAGCCAGTAGTGGCCACACGGTGCACTGTTGCAGGGTACTGCTGCTGCTCCTGGTGGCGTCGTGCGCAGGCGCATGCGGGCTGTGGCGGCGAGGGCGCAGCTGTTGCTGTGGATGCGGCCAGCAGGAAGACGACGAGGCAGGCAGTGACGCGGGTGCCCCTAGCGGTTCCCTGCGCAGCTCGGCCGGCTCCTGCTGCCCCCCACCTCACTACAGCCGCTGCTCCTCCCTGCACCGCGCACCCCCGCCTTACACAGAGGTGTGAAACTCTGCCAGGATGGAGCATCTGCCCATACAGCTGTCCAAACCTTGCAACCACATTTCAAAATCTTCATGCCTGACAGAGTTATTAGCAGTGTTGTCAGGGCCATAGCTGGCCACCCAGGTTGTTCGATTTATTTTGTGGAGCTCTCAAGCGTAAGGTGTAACGCAACTATCTACATAGTCTTCAAGAACTGCAGTAGAAAATTCATGATGAAATGACAGTAATTTCACTTTCGATCCCCCTGCAGCAACTTTATGACTAGGCCAACAGTTTCAAGAGGTGAACAGTTGCCACAACATCTGCAATAGTCAGGTTAATAGCTACTGTATTTCCTTTGCTGGTTTTTTTTTTTTTTTTTTTTTTTTTTTTTTTTTTTTTTTTTTTTTTTTTTTTTTTTTTTTTTTTTGTACCCTGGAACTGTTTTCTGGATCACTTTTATTTGCCACATCCTGTATATGCAGGAGGAAATAATGCACTGGATGACTGTTCACGAAATGTACACTTTCTCAACTTCACAGTAGCCCATACTGTTCTGCAGTACACCTCTCTTGCAGTGTCTGCTACTAGAGGTAGCTGATTATCTCCGAGACACTTTTGCACTTACTAAATGAAACTACCAAAGCATTCTACTCTTCTTTGGATCTTTTCTATGTCCTCTATCAGCCCTGCCTGGAAAGAGTTCATATTGGTCAAATGAGTGTTTCTAACTTATTTACTTCATTGATGGACTACATTTCCTGCAAATTTTTCCAATCGATCACAGTCTGCTATCCACCTTTCCTAAAAAATGTTCAAATGCTTGTAAATGTAAGGGACTTAAGTGCTGTGGTTATCAGTCCCTAGGCTTACAAATTATTTAAACTAACTTATGCTAAGGACAACACACACACACACACACACACACACACACACACACACACACACACACACATATGCTCGAGCGAGGACTCGAACCTCTGACTTTGGGCAACCACACACTCCACAGCAAGGCACCTTAGAGCACTAAGCCACTCCACCATGGCCGCACCTTTCCCCATGATTAATTTTATATGGTTGTTCCACTTCAGATCACTCCTTCCGGGTACTCACAGGTATTTTATGCAAGTAACTGCTTCCAGAGATTATTCAGCAGTCACTTAATATTTTACTATTTGCAATATGATACTTTTTCTTATATTGATGGTCAACTACCATGCCTTGCTCCAAGTGGCACTATGCAGCAGATCACTTGCATTGCACTACAATTTTTCCAGTATTGTAACTTCTCGATATGCTACAGCATTATCTGTGAAAACCCTCATCAATTTCCAATGTTATCAACTAGATTGTTTATAAAAATTGTGAAAAGTAACAGTTTTATAACAGTTCTTTGGGGTGAACTATAAATTGCTTTCAAATGAGAAGACTTCTCTCCTTTGAGACAGACATCCTTTGTTCTTTTCTTCAATTCAGTAACTCAGTTCATCTGATATTTCATATTTTGATCACAAAGTAGTAGTACAAAACTTTATCGAGTGCCTTCTAGAAGTCAAGTTTCGTCATAGGCTCTGTGTAGGACCAAACAGGTATATCATGAAGTCAAGTGGTCTTTCCACTGTCAAGAAATTTCAAATGCTTTTTTATCCTTTGGTCATTTATTTCAATATCTGCAATTTTAACATTTTTGCTACATTAATTGAATTTTCCATCAATGCTTGTCAGAACATGATAATATTACCAAAAAGGAAAAATTTCTGATGTTCTGCAAAATTACTTATTGAGTTACTGTCTTTTCAAGGCCATCACCAGGCAACCAGCTGGTTAGTAACTCAATAAATCATCAGGTAACCTAAGAAGCCAATAGATGGTTAGTAACTCAAAAAATAATTTTGCAGAACATCAGGATTTTCCCTTTTTGATAATTTTTGCTACAATCTAGAAGAGGAATTGCAATGAGATCTTCCATTAAGCAAGAGAGGAAGCAATGTTTGATAGCTCAAAGAAGCAGCATTGTCTGCTATGTCCAATACCAAATTAGGTGATTACTGTTGTAGAGTAAAACCAATCAAATGAACAACTCCTTGCAGTCCTCTTGGCAGTCTCCATTATATAATAATATCTCATTCTCTAAAACAGTAGGTAGCTGATACTTTTTTTATTCTCAAAATATTCACAGTGATAGTGAATTCCTACAAGGTATTAATTTCCTTTATTAATGTCATTATAAAGCTGTCTACTTCACTAGAGGAAATAGATTTTGATTGGTATATAGATGATTTTACTCTAAAAAGGCATGTACAGTGTGTTGAATCTTCAAGTTTTTTAATGATGGGGAAGTTACATGTTCTCACAGTATACCTTGCTCCCTTTATTTTGTGTGTGTAAAGTAGTTATCTGGATTCCCATGACACAGCAGTAACATTTCTTATGCTGCCTCCTGTAATCTGTGAGATTTTGAGTGGGTGCAAGCAATTAAGGAATTCAGCACATGTCTACTTTTCTCATGTTCAAAATATTTTGCAATACTGGGGGGAAGGGGGAACGCAGGATTTTCTTTCTTCTTCTTTGGGGGAGGGGATGATTTGTGGAATTGGTGAAATAAGCAGGACTAAGGGGTATCCATAAATTATGTTATACATGAAAGGAAGGTGTGGGAGGATCAACAAAGTGTGACATTGTGTGAAAAAGGTTATCATTTCTTATTGTACTATTCTTCTGTAAATTCCCTTATCGCCCTACCCCCTTGCATCTGCCACTGGTGCAAGATGTTAGAAACTTAAATTTTCCACTGCTACTTCAACTGCAGGAATCGTCAACTTAGCATTAGAAGAAAGTGTATGGAGGTAGAAATTGTAGAGGGAGACCAAAGGATGAATACAGTAAGCAGATTTAAAAGGTAGTAGGTTGCCGTTCATATTCACAGATAAAGAGGCTTCCACAGGACAATGTAGCATGGAGAGCTGCATCAAACCAGTCTGTGGACTGAAGACCACAACTACTGCAAAACACTACTCTTTTAGCAAATCAACATCCACATCTCTTACATTAACTAGTGTGTCACAGAGGTATTTTCTGCCTTACAATTATATAACTCTTATAGGGAAATGTGCTAGTTAGATACACAATTATTTGAACTTGTTTGGCCCATTTAACGTACTGAAACTGAACTGTTATGATTTATTAAGTCAGCATTAACATGACTTCCTCATTCTACTAGGTTCTTCTTTCACATTCTATACCTTTTAGCGACAAAATTTTCAATAAGCTTTGTTCAAACTGTTTCTGACCAGGGCTTATTTCTTATTTAACACTGTAGTTATATTGATGTACCTATGGCTAGTGCAATTTCACCTTAGTGGCTAATTTCCTTGTGGAAGCCATCAAGGAAAAAGTGTTGGAATGTGTCAGTTTAAAACCCACACTAAATGGAATATTCCATTCAATGATGAGGATGAGTTCCATGAATTTGTAAAACATCTAAATTTCATCTATAGGAATAATCAAATTATCATGGAAAAAGAAGGAAGTAAGATTAGAGGTTTATTGCCCCATGTGCATCAAGGTCAATGGAGATGGAACACAGGCTCAGAATGTTTTAGAATGGAGAAGGAAACTGGCCTTGCATTTTTGAAGGAATCATCCTGGCATTTTCCATGGCTAACTAGGGAAATCATGCAAAACCTAATTCAGGATGGCTGGAAGGAGATTCGAGTCACAGTCTTCCATAGTGACAGTCCAGTCTGTAATTTACAATAGAAATCAAATCTGTTCTTGGATGTTTTGGTTTGTTGTTAAGATTTTGGAAGTTTTAGACACTGTTTTTATTGCAATCAGACACATATGGACTTGTATTAACATTCTATCAGAACTCTTCACAGATGACGAGTTTTCTCAGAGCCAGCACTGCAGATAGGAGCAGTCATTAAGGGGAGGAAGAGGGACTGAAAGAATGAAAAAGACATAAAATAAGCCTTTCTTTCATTGCCTTTGCTTCCAAATCTGAGAAGTCTGCCAACATAAAAGTCATATTCTCATACTAAAATGTTAAATGAGTTTTCACATTTCATTAAAGGCAAAAGAATTTTTGGATTCAGTCAGGAATGATCAATGCACCACATGGCTGCAGTTTACAAAATCTTATTCAGTGTGGCATGTTATAAATTGGGCAAACAGAGCATACAGTTAATAAAAGATGAAAGTAATATCAAAGTTACATCCACCTCTTACAGAACAACAAATTACACTAACAGAGCACCAAATCAACATTGGATACTTTATGATGTATGACAATGTCAACATTGTTACATTGCCATGCCTCTGGGACTATTTTGGTAGAATATAATTAATAGTTGAGCAGTTTCAGCTTGGACAAAGCATGAAAACTGGCACTTTCCTTATCTCTGAAAGACATTAGCACAGAATATATATTGACAGTCCAACCAAACATCAACTCTGGCACATTTGCATCTGCACCCACATGTGGTCTTGTGGACAGTGGATTTATAGTGAGACAACTGTTAACTCATTCCAACTCATACTGCTACTTACTCCAGATCCTAGAGCATCCTGCACTTGACCTGTTTACTTTCCCACACCATTATGTATACACCAGTATTGAATCACATTCCTCCATCTCCTTCAGCACTTACATAACCTAAATCTGTTCTACATTTCCAGTAAACTTGAGTCCAGGTTTCCACATAGATATCACTTAGGGGCAAATAAATTTTAAGACATTTTACTAAAGTATTCACTAAAGGAGTAGTAGAGTATAGGTAGTTTCATTAGTTTTGTATTAAAACTTCAAGGGCACAACACTTAGATGCTCTAATAATAAAAACTGGTTGTGCACAAGAAACCCAATGGTACAAGGGTACATTCCATTACACTTGCCTATGTTCCTAACATAATGTCTGAATATTTCATAGGCTATTATGTGCTATGAATCATAGCACATAATTTGGTATCAAATATATTCACATAGGTTTCATTTTAACTCATCATGGTTTTGTTTATCGATGAGAGACAGTATGTATTCAGAAGACAACAGGATTTGACCTAGGTCTACACAAATTCTGTATTTGGGAACAGTAGTTTAAGAGATAGCAGGCCTAGTTCCAACAGTCCTCCCCCAACCTAGAGACTCCTGGTATACTGGCCACTGAAAGTCACTTATCTAATGTACATTACTAAAACTATACCAGGCGACAACAAAAACACTCAATTTGTGTATTACAGTAGTGACTAAATGTGATTTTAAATTCTATGCCTGCTATAAATTTCAGAAAGCTGAACACATTAGTATTTGATTCATCATAATTTTAATTAATTTGTGAAAACTAACAACTTTCATGATTCGTAGAGCTGGAAGAAAGAAACATTTTAGTTTTTGTAGTTGTTTTATTAAAGTTATGCATTATTGGAAACAGATGTAACACTGAACCCAGTATATGCTGTCTTTTTTGTGTTATCCTCTGTAGAAATGTTTAAGAACTAAAACAGCACTGATATCATGTGTCTGATACACAGCTGTCACTCAAAATGGTCTTTTTAAATTGTAAGGACATATTTTGTCATTTACTGGCTAAGCTAAGCTTTTAAAGTCACTACAGGCAACACAACTGCCATTTCCATATTTTTATATATACGTGTGTGTCTGTCTGTCTGTGTGTGTGTGTGTTTTTATCACTTTAATGAAAGTTTTGTCTGTGTGCTGCTGCTGCAGGTGACATCGAAGCCTGACCTATATCCCCTGGTCATCAGCTATGGCGATGCTCCCAAAGGCAGTGTGGGCAACAGCTACCTCATGGTCCAGTATTTTCGCAACTACATAGTGCGACCTGTAGGTAAGTATTGTTCTACACATATATCTTCATTGCCTTTCTAAATACCCTTTGGCAACTCTTGTTAATAATGCAGCACATGCTGAGACTGGGCAGAAATGTGATGTTGAATCTGAGTGAAACTTCTGAAAGAACAATTCTGTTATTTGTTTTAAGTTATTAGAGTGAAGGGCTGCATATTTAAATGAACTATTGACTTGAATGCTGTTTATTGTAGTTATTTACTGAGTGAATAGCTTCCATTACCTAGGTATGTTCTTGTGTCTGCCTTGCCCTTCTCTTCCTCATGCTCTCTGTATTTCTTCTCTTCATCCTACCTTCCTTTTCTCCACCTCCTCTTTTCTCTATCAGTATATCTCCTCCTCAGACCTCTCACCATCCATATCCTGTTCCACCTATCTCTGGCTACTCATCTCCTAATCCCTCTTATCTACCTGTCCACCCCCCCCCCCTCTCTCTCTCTCTCTGTCCATATCCTCCTCACTGTGTCTGCCTCCTCACACCATCCCACTCATCCGTCTCATACTTTCATTCTTTCACCTGCCTTTTCAAACCTTTTCCATCTGTTCATCCTCTCCTCCTTCCTCTCAATATCCATCTCCTTCCACCACCCAACACCTCCATCCCTCTGCAAGTGCATGTGCACATAGTCCTAGGCACTCCCCCCCCCCCCCCACTACCCCTGACAGCTCTCAGAAAAGAAAAAAAAAGTTTTTTTCCCCTTTTTCTTTTCATTTTTCTTTTTTCTTTTTTTCAAATATGTAGTTGGTACCTTAACTTCATCCCAAAAATAGAGTTTTCTATCCTTTAATATGTCTTGCAGTATTTCTATGTGTTACATTCCACTTTGGCAATTTAAAGATAATTTAGTGCCATTCATTTTGTAAGACTGGACAATAGCAAAAATAAATAAATAAATAAATAAATAAAATAAATCTGATCTTGTACCTTGCACTAATACTCACTGATGTAAAAGTAGTAGGTAGCCCTGTCATCCTTGAATTTCACTGTCTAAAAAACAGATATGGACATCAATATATCTTAATTATTCAAACTGAAATGTTAAAAAAAAATCAAAAAGTAAGAAAGTTTTTAATGTTTGATTTCGTAGGCTCACGTTAAGAGCTGAGCTGAAAATGATAAAATCTATATGTATTGGGGGTGAGGGGAGGGGGGAGGAATATCTTTAAGATTTAGCCCAAACATGATGTCACTCAAACTTCAAAGAAATAAAATTTTCTGTGAAATGAAACATCCATCCCCACCTTTACCCAGCATCCTTCCCTCTCCACTCCCCACTCACAGTCCAGATGCTTGTGGCACTGGCGTGGCCAGACATGGTGGCTGTTTGTGTATAGTTGCCTGAGTAATTGTGGGAATGTGTGTGTTCCTTTTTCTGATGAAGACCATGGCCAAAAATTTAAATTGTGTGAATGTGATTGTCTATTTTTTGTGCCTGTCAGCAGCTCAGCGAGCCTCTTTACGGAGAGTTGTTATCTATTCTCCCTTATTGACATTTCTGTGAAATGAAATAGATTTCACCCTTTTATGTGAACTTAGCCCTATTTCAAGATAGGAAAAATATTATATTCTTCCTAAATAACACAATTTTTCTAAGCTTTAATCAATGGAGTAAGGGTAAATGTTATCAAGATGAGTTGTAACAATGCCATTTCTAAGAGGCGCGTCCAGAAAGTAAGTTGCGTTTGGTAATAAAATGAAACTGTACACAGATACAGAAGAAATTTCTATTGCACAAAATTCTACAACTCTTAAACTACTTTTCCACATAACTACCGAAATTTTGCAGGCATCTGTCTTAGTGTGGCACCATGTTTTGTATACCTTCTTCATAGAAATCTGCCGCCTGTGTCTTCAACCAGTTGGAAACAGTTTCTTTCAGCTCATCGGGCTGTATGGAGGATGGTCAAAAACGTCCCAGCCAAATACCTGTAGGAGGTTTGCAGTGTGATTGTGAAAGTTGGGGTAAGTCCATAGTGAGAGCACTAATTGTAAACCTATGGTTTTCCTGGATTTTGTCATCAATCGCGTGAACCAGTCCTTCTGTAACCAAAGGTGGACGCCCACTTCGATCTTCATCATGCACATCACTGCGCCTGTCATTGAACTGTCGGACCCATCTTCTCACCATCGAATCACACATCGCATTTGGTCCATAAACATTGCAAATTTGCCGATAAATTTCACTTGGTTTCAATTTCCTTGCATTCAGAAACCAAATCACCGACCTGATTTCACAGGTGGCGGGATTTTCAATCAACGCCGACATTTCAAACAAGCACAACAAAGCGTACGTAACTGACAGTGATCTCCAAATGGCGCATGTTCTTCTCCTTGATACACATCGTCTACAGTGCATGTGCGGAACTGCAATCGCAGCACTGCAGCGGAGATAAATTGAAACGGAACTTACTTTCTGGACGCGCCTCGTATATTACACGCAACTGAAAACCTCCAAAAAAAGCTGAGTTCAGCTTCTTATGCTGTCCATATCATTGCTTCATTTTGTGAATGCTGTCAAATTGGCATAGTTTGGTTACTTCAATTGCCTACTATCTTATGGCAGCAGTTGAGATAAATCTGTGGCTCCTACTGATCCACAGCTCTAATGTTGATGAACTATGTTCTTGATCTGCTAAATGACAGAATTATTTTATGCAGTGTTATTCAGTAAAAAGTATTAGTTAAATATTTATGCTCACAGATATTGCTTATTTCTGTGAATTTCTGTTTTTTTTTTTTTTTTTTTTTTTTTCAATATGTGTTACTATCAAGTTGTTTATGTTTACTTCATTAGTGAATAGCATTGTGTCTATTTAATCTTTTGTACACTACTTTGTACTATGAAAAGCCAGTTTTTTTTTAATATTATGTCTACACTGTAGTAACATTTGTATAATGGATGTGTGGTGATGCACATAAATGAACAATACATACCATTTCCCACAAGATGTTTTTACCTTTATGACTCTTGTTCTTTGGTAACACTTCTTGTTTATGTGTTGCCGGCATTTTTCTATTTGGTGTGTGTCTGAACTTTGTACTGATTAATCCCATAAAGTGGAGAATAATATGTAGGTAGGGAACAGCTCATCATAAAGATGAACGTTGAGATGCCAACAGACACAAATAAAAGACACACCAACACACACACAATTCTAAATTTTCGGCCGTGGCCTTCCTCTCTTTCTGAGGAAGGCTGCATCTGAAAATTTAGTATTGTGTGTGCATGTTTGTGTATCTTTTATTTGTATCTGTTAGTGGCTAACTTTCATCTTTACAGTGAGTTGTTCCCTATCTTCATATTATTATTAACATTCCTTACTGGACTTCCATTGTTGTCAATAAAGTGAAGACTCATACATGTGGTTAGTTATTGGGAATTACAACCCCTTCACCTCGCCACAGTGGTGACTCCTCTCCACTCTAATTTTTCTCTGAAAAATTGAACAAAGCACAGATAAAGTACTTGACCTTTCATCATGAATTACTTGCTGTGTATGAGGCTTCAAACATTTCTGCTTCTCGGTTGAGGGACAACCCTTCTACGTGCTTACCAATCACTAACACCTTGCTGCTGTTATCTGGAACCCACCAACCGACCCAACGCCTCACAGGTTCCAACATTTTTATTTCTTTGCACAAATTTACCATAGACATGAAATACATTAAAGAAACAGACAATACCGTGGCTGATTTTTTATCAAGAGTAAATGCTATCGACCTGGTGGGTGGATGCCACACTGCTACCGAACATTACAGCCAAAGAGGTGGCCTGCATATTTGTTCACTCTTGGATTGAACATTTCAGTTGTCCTGCTGTCATCATGGCAGACCAGGATTAACAGTTTGAGTCAGCCCTGTTTAAAGGCATCTGTACACTCTATGGCATTCAGCGAATCCATACCACTGCCTACCACCCTCAAAGTAATGGCCTCATCGAGCGGTGGCATAGTACACTAAAAACAGTACTGAGGCTTTACCTTTTGTGCTTCTTGGACTCCACACAATTTACAAGAACGACCTACAAGGCACAGTTGCAGAGTTCATTTATGGACAATCATTGGTACTGACAGGAAAGCTACTTAACCCTGCCTCATGCCCAGCAATTGTGCGGAGCTACCTTCATTTTTTTTTTTTTTTTTTTTTTTTTTTTTTTTTTTTTTTTTTTTTTTTTTTTTTAATAGAGTATGACTTCACTGCTCACAGCTTCAACCACTCACCCTGTCGATCTATACACCACTATGTCCACACATACCATGCACCCTCAACTTTTGCGAGTTCGCCATACTTCAAGATGATATGGCCTGACCACTGCTAAGACCCCTATCTTCTGGCTCAATTGTGTCCTCCGACATACACAGAACACCCTAATCATTCTCTTTAAAGGTTCCTCAATCACAGTGTCGACCAATCGTTTAAATCCTGCCCATATCAAAACGTCTACTTCTCCCCTTTTGTCGGCGAATTGCAAGTGCCAAGCCCCACTCCCACCTTCCCCTTCCAAGGTTTCAGTCACTCACCCCCTCCTCTATCCCAGGCTTTAGAATTCACCATCCCTGTACCCCCAGCTCCATCCACAGATTTGTCAGTCTTCCTGGAAGACCATTCTCTTTTTATTTCATGTATGATTGCTAACTCATCTCCCTCCTCCACTCCCACTGAGTATCAACTCTGAAATTTGACCGAAAACCCAAAGAGATTTTGGTCTTATGTTAAATATACTAGGGGCAAAGCACAAACAATACCCTCACTACATGATAGTAATGACGATTCTGCTGATGACAGCGCTACTAAAGTAGAGTTACTAAACATAGCTTTTAGAAACTCATTCACCAAAGAAGACGAAACCAATATTCCAGATTTCAAATTACGAACAGAGGCCGTAATGAGTAATGTAGAAGTAGATATCATCGGAGTAGTGCAGCAACTAAAATCACTTAACAAGAACAAGTCTTCGGGTCCGGATTGTATACCCATTAGATTTCTATCTGATTATGCTGAAGTGATAGCTCCTTACTTAACAACCATATACAACCACTCTCTCATAGAAGGGTCTGTACCAAAAGATTGGAAAGTTGCACAGGTCACACCTATATTCAAGAAAGGCAGTAACCCACTAAACTACAGGCTTATTTCATTGATGTTAATTTGCAGCAGGGTTTTGGAACATATCCTGTATTCAGATATTATGAATTATCTCAAACAGAACGATCTATTGACCCAAGATCAACACGGATTTAGAAAATATCATTCATGCGAAACACAACTAGCTCTTTATTCACACAAAGTGATGGGTGCTATCGACAAGGGTTCGTAAATCAATTCCATATTTCTTGATTTCCAGAAGGCTTTTGACACCGTACCTCACAAACGGCTTTTAATCAAATTGCGTGGTTATGGTATATCGCCCCAAATTTGCGATTGGATAGGGGATTTCCTGTCAGAGACTACACAGTTCGTAGTAATCGATGGTAAGGCATAGACTAAAACAGAGGTGGTATCGGGCGTTCGACAGGGCTGTTCCTTATTTACATAAAATTTACATAAACGATTTAGGGGAAAATCTAAGTAGCTCTCTTAGGTTGTTTCAATCAAAAGTGAAAGCCGTAAACTCCACAAAATACCTAGGAATTACGATTACTTCAGACTTAAATTGGAAAGAACACGTAGATAATGTCGTGGGAAATACAAACCAGAGATTGCATTTTATTGGCAAAACCCTTAAAACATGCAACAGAACTACAAAAGAAACTGCATACACTACGCTTGTCTGTCTATTTTTGGAGTATTGCTGCCCAGTGTGGGATCCTTATCAGGTGGGTTTGACGGAGGACATCGAAAGAGTCCAAAGAAGGGTAGCTCGTTTCATATTGCCACGATACAGGGGAGACAGTGTTACAGAAATGATACAGAATCTGGGATGGGAATCATTACAACAATGGCGCTTATCGCTGTGGTGTGGGCTACTTATGAAACTCCAATTGCCAAGATTCTTCTCTGAATGCGAAAATATATTGTTGACTCCCACTTACATAGGTAGAAATGATCATCAGAATAAAATTCGGGAAATCAGTACTCGAACGGGGAGATTCAGGTGTTCTTTCTTCCCGCGTGCTATTCGAGAATGGAATGGGAGATAAATAGTATAATGGTGGTTCGATGAACCCTCTGCCAAGCACATAAATGTGATTTGCAGAGTATCCCATGTAGATGTAGATGTGTAAAGATACCCGAACAATTTGACCCTGCTAGTGTGTGTGTGTGTGTGTGTGTGTGTGTGTGTGTGTGTGTGTGTGTGTGTGTTTTTCCATCAGGTGAAGTGCTAGTGTACGATCCCTACACTAGTCAGCCTACCTGCCCTCGTTCCACCCGACTAGTGCAACGCCTGCGCCGCTATCAAGATTACGCCGACGGAGGACCACCATTTGCCAACACTTACTCCTGACTCCTCTGTCAGCTGACACAGGCGGACACAGATGTCATACCCCTCGCCCCAACAGGAGTATTCTGCACTGCGATGAGCAATACATATTGATTCCTACAAGATGTATTTCATCTTCATGACTCACATTTTTTGGTGGCGCATTTCCTATTTAAGTGTTGCTGCCACTTGCCATTCAGTGTGTGTCTGAAATTTGTACTGGTTAGTTCAATAAAGCGGATACTCGTACATGTGGTTGGTTATTGGGAATTACAACCCCTTTACCTCCCCATAGATGTAAATTTTATTTTCTTGATTTGCCCTACACCCAAGTGAATCACTCACCAATTGGATATATAGGATTTGTAATAAAATAAACAAGGGAGATCTCTCAAAAGATAGGGCAAAATAATTTGCCTTGTGAACATTAAAGAATAGCATATATCGAAATCATTCCCCCATATTATTTCAACTGTTAGCTGTAGGTCCTACAGTCCCTTAAGCTCAGTATTTTACCTTTAAAGATGTTAACATCCACCTTTTATATCTCAAAATCAGGATGAGCTCAAAAATGTCTTCATTTCTGTATCACTGAAAAGTTTCCTTTCCTCTAGGAACTCCCAATTTGTGTCACTCTTTATCCAATGTTCCGACATGACATCTATTTGTAATATACTGTTATTTATTATCTGAAAATTGGAAATAGTAATAAATTTACATTTTATTTATATATGGTGGCTAGTAACTGCACACTACTAGATAAACCTTTTTTTCTGTAGTATTTTGAAATTTTATATTTAAGTTAATTCTATATTTTACCATCTGTCGTGCATTTATAATTAAAATAAAATGAATATACAGCTAAGACATAGAAAGAATGAACAAATTTAAATCTCAATGCACTTGGGAGAACCTTGTATCACAAATATCTCAGCAACAATGAAATAGGCTGATTTAAATGTTCATGAGTAGCATTAAAATTTGTGAATTCTTTTATAACATGGAATGTTTAAAATTATCTGGGATAGTAATGACCCAGAAACAGTAAAATATTATAAAAACTACTGTGTTACATAAAGAAACGTAATTAAAACTCCAAATGCATGTGTACCATGTCGAGATTACTACTGTGGGGTTGATAATCAGATTAATACTGATAGAACACCTTTTATCTGTATAATTATAGGCTTTGGGCAACTTCCGCCAGATGAAGTTACCACCCTTGTACCTTAGTCTATGCTGATCTTCTGTAGAGTGTATATGTGTTAGTAAAGGCTCATTATAAAGTGAATGGTATTGGTTTGTTGGTATTACAGACCACACTAACTTCCCATTACTACCATCAAACTGAATGAAATATTTACTTTAAAAAAGTCAGAAGTTGATAATATTTTTAATGATAATTTTGTAAACGCCGTGTGCAGAAAATAGGATCTAGAATTTCATTAGAAGGGGCAAGGCTGTTAATGGAAGGCCTATTCCTATGTAATTCAATTGACATTCCACTCACTTCTCCCTTTGGAATTAGAAAAACAATAAACTCACTAAAATACAAAAGCTTGCATAGGATTCATGGAATTCCATGTTCAAAATAGGCCAAACTACACTTACTGACTAATGTGTCTATGTTCAAACCATTTATCTTAGTTTGCAAACTCCAAAAAATTTTATATTTAGTGTTCCTTTTTATGTATTACTATTTGTGTACATTTCTGGTGTGAACTATTTTGTTTGTTTGAAATAGCATACATATTTTGAGTTGTAATCAACAATATACCACATAAATAACTTTCATATGGACCTTAATTTTTTGTTGAAGGATTTCAGTGTCCTTGTGTAATCCCATGCAAAGCTATCAGCAAGCTTCCTCAGACATAAAGCAAGAACTTCAGACATCCTAAAAACTAAAAATAAAATAAAAGAAATTGAGCCACTACTTCTATAATATATCTTGATCAACTTGATTCAATGATTGAAGATATCATCTGCATGACAAGTAGCACTGTTCATAGTAATATGCATTATATCATGTCAGTGTCACTATGCAAACACATTCAAGAACTCAACTCCAAACCTTTTTCATGTGCCGCCAAAAGCCAACTAACCCACTACAGTTTGTCTATAGATGTGGTCTTAAACATTGTTCCATAATTTGAAGTTTGTAAAGCCATGGGCCACCAAATTGGATGTTGCCATAGTTGACAGTGTCAATGATTGGTTGAAAAGGAAGCTAATACAAAGAAGCTGCAAATTCCTAGAAGAATAGACAAAAAGTCTTCTGAAATTGTTAGTATTGGCTCTGGTGTAGCATGCCACGTTTGTATTGAAAGGCAACAGGAGACTACATTAATAAGGCAGCATCTGTTCATTTTTACATAAAAAACTATGTTGTATATGAGCCAACATTCTATTTCATTTGTTGGTACTCTACTCATATGGGTTTTCCTTGGACTCATAGTTACCATCACCAGGATGTTTTCCATTTTCCGAATTGTGGTGGTACGATGTGCAGTTGCACAGTAATCAACATCTGATCAACACCGCCGAGAGAGACGGCGCAGTGTGCTCATGTCACATTATGTGGAGTAGGTCGTGACCACATAGGTGAGTGTCCAGCCACTAGGTCTGATGATTACGACTTAATCTGCATGACATGACATGAGTGCATCACAGCCTTCTCTTTCGGTTATGTTGGCCTGATGTCCCCAAATCACCACCCAACTCAGTTTCATGTTCTTTTCCCATGTTCCACGGCAGACTGGCAAAACTGGACACCAAGACCTATGGAAACATATCAAGATCCAAGTCATCATCTCTGGCAACTTGTACACTTTCTAATCTGCTCCAACACTGGTGTCACCTGCTCTAACACTAAAGCACAAGTACCAAAAGGAGCACCCTCTCCACTGATGCTGACAATGCCTACTTTGAAGCTAGCAGACTCTGCTCTGATGCTGGTGCCTTCTGCACAGACAAGGGTGCCATTCCACTTCGAAGCTGGTGCCACTTGTTCGGATGCCAACAGAGACCCTGCTGATAAAGGTGTCACCTGACCTACTGAAACTGGCTCCACCAGCTACAAAGCTGATGCCATCTGTACCAAAATGGGCCCCCGCCTGCTTCACTGACTCAGGTGCCTTTCTGCTCGCACACTGGCATCACCAGCACACCACAAATGCTACCACCTTCAATTTATGGATCTCTGGCGTGTCATTCAACATTGTGTATGATTCCCAGGGGTCTTACAATCCAAAAGTGGAGTCATTCATTGAGGAGTCTGACACTGAGAAAAACTCCCCCACTATTGGCTGTCATGGCAGCAGCCAATGTTTGCAGAGGGAGCAGAAGGCATAGATGCTCTCATGCATCCCACTTCTGCCAGTACAGGCAGATAGGAAGCTGCTTTTAACACTAGCATTTACTGTTGATGCTACAGATATTATTACCATCACAATTCTGAGGTGGAGCTGATACCAGGTTTGCTCTTTCCCCCCCTAGGAAAGAGGAATGTAGTAACCTGACACTTGCTACGCCCATAACTATGTGACCACATAAGTTTGCCCTTATCCTTGTCTGTACATTTAAGAAGTGCACTTTCAGCCAGCTCCAGGCAACCACTAAAAGTTGCCTGCCCACCAACAGCACCACAAGCAATACATTGTCCACACAGTGTCAAGACAGGACACCTATAAGAGAAACCCTCTATAAATAGCCACATACGTAGGTTCTCATACCAAGCCTCAATGAAAATATCAAGTTTTTGCAGTAAGCAGAATTTATAACACTGATGGCCTCATTGTTAATGGAACATTAAATCTGAACTTAATAACTTTCATGCTTTGATTAATAGCCATGTGAGAATTGACTAGCAATAGGACATAGAGACAGCGAAGGACCTGGAAGAGCAGTTGAATGAAATGAACAGTGTGTTGAAGAGAGCATATAAAATTAACAAGAGCAAAACAAAAATAATGGAATGCAGTCTTAGAAAATCAGGCGATGCTGAAGGAATTAGATTAGGCAACGAAACAGTGAAGGTGGTAGATGAGTTTTGTTACTTGGGTAGTAAAATAACATGTGATGGTCACAGTACAGAGAATATAAAATGCAGAATGGCAATGGGAAGAAAAGCATTTTTGAAAAAGAGGAATTTGCTAACATCGAATATTAATTTCAGTGTAAGGAAGTCTTTTCTAAAGGTATTTATGTGGAGTGTTGCGTTGTACGGGAGTGAAACATGGACAATAAGCAGTGTGGACAAGAAGAGAATAGAGGCTTTTGAAATGTGGTGCTACAGAAGAATGCTGAAGATTAGGTGGGTAGATCGCATAACTAATGAAGAGGTACTGAACAGAATTGGTGAGAAAAGGAATTTTTGGCTTACCCTGACTACAAGAAGGGATCGTTTGGTGGGACACATTCTTAGACATTAAGGAATTGTAAATTTAGCATTGAAGGGAAGTGTGTGGGGTAAAAATCGCAGAGGGAGACCAAGATACGCGTATAGTAAGCAGATTCAAGTGGATGTGGGTTGCCGTTCTTATGAGGAGATGAAAAGGCTTGCTCAGGATAGAGTAGGGTGGAGAGCTGCATCAAACCAGTCTCCGGACTGAAGACCATTACAACAACAAGGACATAAACAGTGGTTGTTTCATTTAATTTGGGAAACCATTTTCCCCTTTTTTTCATAATAACTTTTTCTCTGTAAATTATGCTATGTAAAATTTAATCTGCCTAATTATAATTTGTTTGTGTTAATTACTGTCATGTTACTTTTAACAAAGTATGTAGATTTAGCTTATGTTTCTTTTTTTAATTACTACCTTGATTCTTTCATCATAACATGATATATGATACATGATGAATAAATGAATTTACATCACACCCTCTGCATTAGATAAATCTCTATTTACTTGGCATATGTTACACTATTCCCAAATGATGAACATCCAGCAGTATTTTGTCTCCTTTCTTCTCCTGTTACTCTTATTATTACTTACAATGCTTCAAAAGTAACAACTCCATCTAGAATAATATTCTGTTATTAGTGATCATCGGATTTACTGAGTGAACATCATTTACCTGTTACAGGTTCACTGTCAGCAGCAAGCACGGCAGATTCCCTAAGTTCCAGTTTTCTGTGCAGTGCAGCAAATGAGGTAAACCTAATTACCAGAACAGAAATGGTGAAGTCTTTGCTACATGTATAATTTTTCATCATAACTTCTATAATCATAATTATCTGCCATTTATAATTCAAAAATGGGTAAAAGCCACCTGGGCTCTTTTCCATTATCAGCATTCATGCTGCATCCATCCTTATTTTTTCAAATGTTAAGTTATCCACTTTCAATCAGGTCATATTGGTCTTTCCCCATCTTATGGGCATCATATGGCAGACAGCTTCCTAGATCTATAAGCCACGCACTACTTGAGCTATATGAGTACTCATTTTCATTTAATTTTTATTATTGGCATAGCGTACCCCTACACTAGGCCCATAACCGATTTATTTACTTGTTTTATGATCTCCTTTAGTATTTCTTGAAAACATCTCCTTTGTGTGCTGAGGTTCCCCTTCCTATTGAAAGGGGCAAGAGAAGGCTGTTGCTTCAGCTGAGGGATGGAGACTGGTGCCCCCCCCCCCCCCCCATAGTTCAGAGGAGATTGTCCCCACAGTAGGTGTTAGGGGAGCAACCATCAAGGGAGTAATTTATGCATGATGGCCCTTAGAGCCCACAGGAGGAGGTGAAACTTTTGACACCGTCATCCCCAAAGAGAGTGCTGACAATGTGAAAGCAGCAAACAAAGTTACCATGTGAACTGTAAAATGGGGCAATACAGATATAGTGATTATTTGGTCTGTATGAAGAAATTTGACTCGCTCACAGAACTGCGACAACAACGGAGTCGGCACACAATGTATTACTGAAGATGACATTGATGTTTACTTGGCTGAACAACAAGAATTTACTTAGTGGTCACCTACAACAGGCCAGTAATTGTTGTGCAAAACTGTCTATTACTTGTAAAACAAGCGAACAGTGTAAACTTCATAGGTTAATATTGTTAACTGTTCTTTAGTTTAGTTGTTTGCAGAGATTGATAAGTAAAACTATTGTACATTTAAAGGGCTTTATATGGAAAGTTGTCTTGTTATAGGGTAATACCAATCATGGTGAAAACATTTGTCAGGAAGCTTAGGTCCGGTGAAAGGTGCAAATATAACCACATTTTCATGGAAAAGGCCATGTGTCAGGAGAAAATGGGCATCAGTACAGTGCCAGAACAGTTTGCTGTACCAAACACAACCCTTAACAGTAAATTGCAGAATAAATTTAAACACAACGTGGGTGCACCAACAGCGTTAAACAAGGAAGAGGAGAAAACGCTTGTTGAGAGTTTAATGGTATGTGCCAAATGGGGTTTCCCACTGAGAAACATGGATGTATGTAAAATTGTACAGGGCTACCTTAATCATGGTGGGAAAATGGAAAAGAGATTTAAAGACAATCAGCCAGGATTAGAGTGGATTCAAGCATTTCTGAGAAGACACTCTGAACTGATGGTGAGAGTTGGAGAGAACATAAAAAGAGTTAGGACAGTTATTTCAAGAGAGGTTGTAATGGAATATTTCAATAACCTTAGGGAAACATTTATTTTTCTTGTTCACATATTAAAATATGTAAGGTTTTTTTTAACTACAGTAGTTATTGTGCTTTTTTAAAAATGTAAAAGTTTGATTGTTTTAACCTCTGGAAAAGTGTAACAGCGATAATAAGGCAAAATAAACCCATGATCGGAATTACCCTACACCAGGACATAACACCAATCAGTGATTTCTTTTTCATACTCACGATATATTTGCTTCTTTCTGTTTTCCATTCTTCTCAAATGGACAAGAACAAGTCACATATTTTAAATATAAAATTACATAAATAAAATTTTAATGCTCTGGAAAATATCAGTAAAAACAGTTAAAACTGATCAGTATTACCCTTCTTTATGGTACAGATAAAGTTGCTCATTTATTTCTTGCCTCTGTGTATGTCAGTCTATCCATGGTCACTCAATGAGTTTTTATGCTTTATGGATCATAGTGCAGTCTGGTGAGTAGGGTGGACACTGCTATCCACAGTTAACACAGATGAGAGGTGGGGGGAGGGGAGGTACATGGAGTGTCCTAATGTGATATCCACCTGCATTCCCTGCATGTGGGCTGGAGATATATTGGAAAGATATATTCCGAATTTCCAGCATTAAAAACTCTAAATAGTGGGAGGAATATGTGGATTTACGCCACACTGGTAAATCACCTCAAAGACCAATATGAAAGCACCAGTGACAACCCTGCAATCTTTTGTTACCTTACAGACATGCCAGACTAAGTGGACACCTCATTGCTCTAGGTTGACACTCGTCTCTTTGACAGACGGCATGAGGGGATTGTGGTGGAAGATAACCTCCTGGACCATGTTAAGTGGCTTGTGAGGTGTGATAGAACAGGGACATCACCCAGCTTGTCTCAGGCAAGTAGTGCCTGTGATTGTGTTGAAGATACTGCTTCTATTAGGACTGACCCACTTCACATCTTAGACATACCTGCAACTTCACCAAACTTATCATATGTAAAAATCAGTAAGTGGATCAAATGCCTCTATAAAGTCACTCATTGATCATTCTGTGTTGGCGATAGAAGGCAGCAAAATGAAGGCTAAAGTTTTAAATTCAGTAATGGAAGATAGATAACAACTCACCATAAAGAGGCTCGCTGAGCTGCTGACAGACACAAAAATAGATAATCACATTCACACAACTCTCCTCTAGACAGACCATAAAAAGGTTGGCATAGTAGGGAAACCTTCATAGCCTCCCAAAACCTCAAACCCCCTGTCTAGTTCAGGTTCATTGATGATATTTTCATAATTTTGACTCAGAGCCAGGATACCCTATCCTCGTTCCTTCACAACCTGAACCTCTTCTCCCCTGTCAGTTTCACTTTGTCCTTCTCAGCCCAGCAAGCCACAATGCTGGATGCTAACCTCCAGCCACATCTCCGTCCACATTGAACCCACTAATTGCCAACAGTACCTCCACTTTGATAGTTGCCATGCATTCCACATCAAAAAATCCCTCCCATACAGCCTTGCCACTCATGAACGGCAAATTTGCAGAGATGAGAAGTCCCTTACCCATTATGCCAACGGCCTCACAAAGGCCTTCACAGATAGAGATTACCCTCCTGACCTAGTATGGAGATTTCCCAAGCCATACCCCCATTCACCTCCAATCCTCCCTCCAGCCCCAGTAATCAGTCACAGCAGAGTGTCCTTCTTGTCACCCAATACCACCCCAAACTGGAACAACTAAATCACATCCTTAGTCAGGACTTTAATTATCTGTCATCATGCCCTGAAATGAGAGACAACATTTCCCAAGGTCCTTCTGTCCCCTTCTAAAGTGGAGTTCCATCACCCACCCAACCTCCACAACATCCTAGTACATCCCTATACCACTCCCAAACCCCAACCATTACCACAGGGATCATATCTATGTGGAAGACCCCGATCCAAAACATGCGCAATCCACCCACCCAGCACTTCCTATTCCAGTCCTATCACAGGTTTATCCTACCCCATCAGAGGTCAGGCGACCTGTGCAAGCAGCCATGTGATATACCAATTCTGTTGCAATCATTGCACAGCATTTTATATTGGTATGACAATGAACCAGCTGTCCATCAGGATGAATAGCCACTGCCAAACTGTGGCAAAAAGCAAGATGGACTACCCTGTGGCACCACATGCAGCTGAACACAACACTCTGGATTTCAACAGCTGCTTCGCTAACCGAACCATTTGAATCCTTCCCTCCACCACCAGCTCTTCTGAACTGCACAGATGGGAGTTGTCCCTTCAACACATTCTACAGTCATACAACCATCCTGGCCTCAACCCAAGATAACTTCCAATCCCTGCACCCTATGCCTAACATCTTTCCTCCCCTCTTCCTTTCCTATTCATTATCCTGTATCTCGTGTCGTCCTCACAACTTTGTGTCACCACTTTCAATATCCCCTTAATTAACTACTTTTTATTTTTATTTCCACTTATCTTTTTTTTTGCCTACCTTTTTCAAGTATTTTCCTATTATTATTTTTTCCTTTTTTCCTATTTTTATTTTTCCGTGTTATTCTTATCATTTCAAATGCACCCACGCCCTGCCCACACTCCTTTACCCTCCCTTTTATCCTTTCCCGCCCCTTCCTGTCACTGTATTCATTGCCACAATTCAAATTTTGCTTGTCAGAGCCGTTACAATCCATCATGCAACGCAGAACTTTCCATCACCACCTTTACACAGCAGCCTTCCCCATCCACTCCCCACCTCACTCACAGTCTAGATGCTTGTGGCACTGGAGTGGCCAGAAATGGTGGTTATGTGTGTATAGTTGCCTGAGTGATCCTCATATTATTAAATGTTAAGAAGGACAGATAACGGTCTTGTAGCATCCACAGCTGGCTACCATCTGTTTGCGCATGTTGTGTACCAAGAGCTTAACTGAGTGTGAGTGTGAAATTTTAGATGTGTGCCTCTATAATTTCTAGTGTTCTGTCAGGGCCGCTGTTGTGTAGTGCACTTATTCCTTGCTTTTGTATGTTATTTATTCTATGTTTTCATACTTTTACTGCTGTTTTTATGTATATTCCTTTGCTAAGTTACTTGTCAAGAAGTGTAACGGCAACTGGGCAATTGTTTTGCTGCAAGACGAGAGTTGTGTTCCTTCATAATGCAAACTACATTGCAAAATAAATTACTTATCATTATACCAATGATCGAGCACACTTTTCTTTGCAAATGAAGGCTGTACAAAGACATGGGGCATAACAAGTACCCTCAGCAACAACATTGGTGATGGTGTATGTGTAACATTCGCAATGAATGGAAACCAACAGACTTTCAACTCTGCCATTCTAGAAATACAACCTTGCCCTCTGGATCACCAAGCTATAAGAAAACTTTTTATATTCTGGTGTGACCGATGGCATGACTAGATTCACACTGATCATGAACCAGTTAGAGCAGTAATATGTGGCTGAAATAGAAGTATCATCATCACACCACCGAAAATGAGCACATATGACCTGTTAAAATCTTAACTCATCTGCTGTGTATCCGTGTCTCACAAAGAATGTATACACCAAGTACTTACTCAAGAGGACATCACAGACCAACACAGTATTTGTAGCACTTAAAGAACAAGATTGATTGTGGCACCATACCTGTTAACTTACTGAGGATGATCTGGAGCAGCTGCTTGTTGCTGTCTGTCAAGGCAGTTATTGCATCCCTGTCAGAGATGCCATTGGACCATGGCTGAATTAGCTAACAAGGTACTGGACACTGTTTCACTGGCACCTCTCACAGGACTGCCTGCTCGGTGCATGAGCACAGCCATTGCAGTGACTGATTGCTGATAATCATGCATTAGTGGCAATAGTCGATCACCTGAAACAATAGATCAGCCAGCTGTTAGCATGCAGTTGCATCAGCAGAGATCATAAGTCGTAGAAGCACAGAAGGTGATCTGCAGTAGAGCTAACTTGCCTGTGTCATTGCCTAGAACACAGAAGGCTGTGTGCTGGTACCAATGACATTTTGGGGAAAGAGCGCAGTGCTGCACTGCATGTTTTTCCCAAGTTCATATTGATGTCGTTGGGCTGTTGCTATGCTCTAACGGTCAATGCTATCTGCTCATGATCACGATAGATTCACTTGTTGGCCAGAGGCAGTGCCTATAGATAACATCCCAGCCAAAACCTTGACACATCCATTTGTGTCACACTGGATCACAGTTTGGCTGTCAACTCTACATTACAACTGATAAAGGGAAGCAGTTTGAGTCCAAGTTATTCATGAAACTAACATTGTGTGGAATGCTCCAGCATAGGACAACAAGCTACCACCCAGCTAGCAATGGAATGGTGAAATGATGGCACCACATCCTAAAGTGCCCCTGAGGTGCCAGGCAGCCAGGTGGGCCCAGGTCATTCCAATCATAGTCTTGCTCGGACTATGCAACATCTACAGACCCCACCTGAGCAGTTCCACAGCTGAATTAGTATATACAGAAATGCTACCACTTCCAAGTGACATTGTAGAAGCAGCTCCTTGATAAGAGTTACTCTTCTATGTCCTTGGACATCTCAGGTCTCCATAACCAACTCAAGAGGGAACCAATCTGTTCTTAATGCCCAAAGACCTCAGCACAAGCTTGCATTTAATACTACATAGTGACACTCAGACTGAATCCCCAGCCACCCTACACCAGGTGGATACCTCAATCTTTAGAGATTATTAGATTGGCCTGAGAAATTTGTAGAAAAAGAAGAGGGAGTGGAATCGAGGAATAGATTTTTCCGGACAGCAATTTAAAGATCACCAAATGAGAAACTTTATCAATTAACACTTGTACTAATGCTGGTGGCTTTACTAGATAACAATTTGAATATCAGATAAAACTTGGTAATCAACTAATACTTGATATTATTGTCATAGTAAGAACATGATGATCAAATTGAGGAAAAGCAAGGCTGAAAACATGAAGGGCTTAGCAGCACATTCCGAAGAATCACTTTGCGATAATTAAGATGGTAAAGTTAGAGAATGAGCATTTAAAAATTTACAGCAATTTAAAAGGTACGCTATAGTAAGTAGCCATCTTTTACAGCACCAAAAATACAAATAATTTTTGACATCTACAACAAGTATTCTGTGTGACTAAGCATTTAAGATAATAAATAAATAAACAAACATAACATAAATAATTAAACCCCAAAGATTGCAATTAAAACAAGGATGCCCGAAACGAACTATACACTAAATAAAATACAAATTGTCATGAAATTAGGAGAATATTTAATGGCCTGCATTAAGGTAACATAATTCATCAAGTGAGAGGCTACATATCCCTTAAAGGAAGAACGGACCCAGCTTAAAACAATAACTATCAATCCAGATAGACTCAATTTTAAAACTAGAATTATATTTTAACAAACGCATGAGATATAGTCTTTCAAACAGGAAGATAAAACTAAAACTTCAAACAGAAGCCCAATTTAGCTCTTAAACCTGAACTGATATAATAAGGTATATAACAGATGAACAATAAATTGTCAAATGACAAGGGATGAGAGACTGCATTTTAATAGGCAAGATAAATTTCATTTACTTGCCGTCTTTCAAAATTGGTACAATCTGGCTCTGTATCCACAACCTAACAATTTATTAAATACCTAGGAAATAAAAACCTGATTTTAAAGTACCGTACACAAAAGGTTTGATAGGTTCCCTAAAATTGAATTCACATAACACTCAGATGCACAATCAGAGCTATAACCATTAAAAGATGACAGGTAACAAGTTGTAACTTGGGCTGACATGATCGCTTATCCTTTACCAGCATTTAAAAGGTAACATGGCATTCAAATTAAAACAGATGGGTTACAATCTCTTTTAAATATACCATTAGCTCAGAGCTGGCTTGTCCACAGCTCCAACTAATTGCACAATTACAGTCTTTGTACATGTCCTGCAAGACAAAATGAGACACTGCCAAGAGCCGAATAAGTCCCAATCTCTCAAAATTTTCACAGGTAGCCAACAAGATGGCTGACACAGTTGATAAAAGATTGCACAGTTTACTCTACAGAAACTTCACAATATTAAACAGCCTGTTCAAAGGCAATGCTAAATGGCAAAATACACCAAAAGGAAATAAAGATGATATGGAGAAAGAAAACCTGCTAACTAAAACCGTTCGAGTACAGGTAACTTGGACGGAGGGAAAAATGCTGAACCATAAGAATATACAACCAAACCTGGGGAACAGCAACTAGAACATGAAAGGGCATGATGCCATCATAAAGAAACCACTTGTTAAGCACACCTCAGTACCAATTAAATTGCAAACTCAATGCAAAACGGCAACCAATGGTACAACAGCGGCACACAAAACAAACAGGTGGACTCTAACTTAACTCTCAAATGCCAAGACAGACTCACCAACATGCCTCACGCCAAACTGTCAATGAGCCGGCCCATTACCCAACTGGTCCAACGTCTCTAGGCCCTGGCTCAGGCAGGAGAGGAAGAGCCATTGGGGACTGTCAAACCACAACTGGCCAATGAGGGCAGGCACAGGCACAGGTAACAAAGTGTGCTGCTAGAACCACCGAGTCCAATTACGACACTGGTCATTAGTTACTGCGGGCAACATGAATGGAGGCGGGCCATTGGCTCACAGGCCACACCAAGTTGTCAGTAGAGGAGACCATACACTGGACAGCCTCCTGCAAAGAAAACATTCCATTGTCACAATCAACAGAGCCAAGCCAGAATATGCTTCTCACAGGCCACCACTGACAAACAGACAAGCACTGCCCCAACTGTTGTCTGGTCCAGTGCCACCTCATGTCCCAGGGACAACTCAAGACTTCTGTACTAAGTACAACAGCACCTCCTGCAACCCAGCAGACTACACAGTCTGGCAGCTGCATGCACTTCCTGGCGTACTTCCTGGATGGTACTCCGCTCTCGTGAAGAAGATTGTTGTAGTGACCACAGTTGGCTACAATCTGTGTGTTTGTTTTGGCTTGTGTGTTTCAGTAAGAGCAGGTGTTAAATTTTAAATGTGTGCCTATGTAGTTCCTAGTGTTCCACCAGTGACACTGTTTTGTGTGTTGCATGGTACATTTACTCCTGGTTTTTGTATTGTAGTGATTCCATATTTTCATATGTTTTTATTGCTGTTTTATATATGTTCATGTTGGGATTATACTTTTTTATAAAAGTTTTTCTAGAATCTTTGAAAATACAGATAAAAGAGGTATATAGTTTGACACCTCTTCTGATTTCCTTTTTTATGAAATGGTTTTACTTTAGGAATTTTTATGCATCTTGGAAAGCTGCCAGTTGAGAAGAACAGTTTAACAAGGTAAATCAGTGGTACGAGGGTTACCCCTTCCCACCAACAAAATCTTGTATTCTCCATTCCTAATGACACTTCCTTGCACTCAGCAAGAAGAAAATCAGTATCAAGTCAGTTATTAGTGCATCATACAATATCTCAATTGAAGTAACAAATATGAAAGGTAGCAAGGGTGATTGCAGGAAGTTAGAGATGAGAAAAATGGCAGGAGGATTCCATTAAGAGGAAATCAAAGAAAAACTGTGTCTGAACACCATAGTTAGAGTGAACAGGCTTAGATGGTGCGGTCATGTTACACATATTGGAGAAGCAATGTTACCTAAGACTCTTGGTTTTTAATTAATTAATTTACTTATTTACTTTAATATTTTATTTATTACTAGCTTATATGCCCGTGATTCGCAACGGTTGTTAAAAAAGGGCCTATGTAGATCATGGTTTTTAGGGTTTCGGACCTAGGTCAGCAAAAACAGAATCCTTGTTGGATCGTTCTGTCAATAAACTCAGTTCTCCTAGCTAAGATGTCCAATTTAAGTAGAAGTAATTGTCAAAAACAATGAATATTCTTAACGTTTTTCATACAAAACGTGAAATTAAGTCCGTACTCTGGAACGATATAAATTCAATGTTATGTTGTGTTCATAAAGTTAACATTGCGGTGTGTAATTCTCTGTTTGAAGTAAACTTCTGATAACACTTCTATCGTTGAGATGAGAAATAGTAATAATTAAATCACCCACACCAACTAATCGAAGTATGACTGTGACCGTTGTGTAGCGCTCTATTATTCATTTGTTAGCCTATCTGCATTTTCAACTTTGTCTCTGTCGATCATCGGTAAAGTATTGAGGAAAACGCGCCGAGAAGTTAAAAACTTATATATTTGATATTATATGTCGTTATTCTCAATTTTGTTACACATTGCAACAGCAGCGCCGAAAGCAGCTGGCAAATTACATTTCTGAAAACGATATTGGATAAGTGTGAATATTGATTTGTAACAGTTTTCACAAATATCTTCTTGAATAGGAATTTGGAACGAATTGTAAGACTGTGTGAATCATGAGACTCTATACAAAAGAGTTTTGCGTGAAAGTGCTGGTCATAATGACATGTGACAACAACGGATGTATCTGATTCGGTAAAATTTTACTTTCTATCCTGGCGGCCTCGTGTTTTTATGTTGGCAACATCAATAGCACGATATAAAATTGTTGCAAAGATGACCGTACCACATAGAGTGTAGATAAACACTGCTGTTCTTGCTGTATGCTTGATTTCATGACAAAATATTTGCGTGTCACGCGACTGGCTTATGACGATGTCACATGATTCTCGTTATTCAACATCTGTTGCCAACATTATCACAGGAGGCCGCCGGGATATGAGTAGGACTATGTCGCATAGTTTTTCTTGACCCAGCCACTCCTTATTCTGTGACCCAGCTGTCAAATGATAACACCCTTCACATCAGATAGTGTCGCAGCATTGATCTCTATACTCTCTGGATGTTGAATTTCAGGTTTCTTAGCATGCCAGCCATAGATATTCATATTTAGTTTCTTGCCAAATTCAAACATGGCTGCTAAGAAGCATTTAAAGAAAAAGAGAAGAAAATATGTTTCGATTCCGTTCCCATATCAGCCTACAACATCGAATATGGAATTAAATTCCAAATCAAGAGGTAAGCAAGCAATTCTTTGTCACGTAATAACCGATGGAAACTCGTTTGCCAAATTTAAACATGGCGGACAATGCGAAATCGTTTTATTGCATATTTTGCGAATTTTTGCTCGTCACACTCACCCACTGCCATGCACCGTGACCAAACTTCCTTACTAACATCATTAGACCAAGGGCTATCTACCACCACAACCACAAGTGGGTGGCAGTATCTGGTCATGGAGAAAAGTCTGTCAGCACGTACACACACAAGCCTTTTATATATAGATATAGATTACTATTATTTATTTATTTCAGTAGTAGAGGGTGGGAGGAATAGAGGTAGACCAAGGAGAAAGTATTTGGTACATGATCAAGAATTATTTTGAAGTATCAGGCTTAACATCACAAGAGGCATCAATGTTAGACATGAATACAGGATCGTAAAGGAATTTTATAAGGGCAACTAAGCTGTAGACTGAACGCTAAAAGGCATAATCAGTCTAAATGATGATAAAAATGTTTGACATGTCATATAATTTTCCATAGTAAATATCTGATAAACAATACAGTTAAATTGAGTTGAAAATATGGATTAGTTTAACATTTGGAATTACTATTCGACTGAATTGTAGAGTACTGAATGAAAATAAATGATAACATATTATTGAGTAATTTATACATAACAATTTGTAATGATATAATACATTCTAGCTCTTACCAATTTGTTATTTAAATCATTAGCTGTTAGTTTTGTTTTTATTTAGTCGAATGAAAGTCAAAGCATTATTAAAGTGTACAGGGACAAAATACATCTGCAAAACAACAAAATTAACTTTTTCATGAAACATATTTACACTGTTATTTCACTTGTTAGCAGTATAAGGTATCATATAGTGCAGTTGAGGTAGGCCTTTGTCATTTCATTATGTGGGCTTCCACTTTGTTATACTACATCCTACACTGTACACACCAGATGAAATAATTTTGTTATGGCTGGCTCTCCCAAGAACATCAGGAAATGTTGTTTATTCAAGGGACTTTGTTTTGACTAAGGCTTTTTCATGCACTCTCAAATTCCTCTAGAGTATCAACTTTTATACCTCATCTTCATCTACTTTCTTTTTCCTTTCTACAATAATCTCAGCAATTTAATTTCCATTTTATAGTCACTCTAAACATTTCTTCCACCATTCACGTCTTTGCTTGGTACTGGTTCGCCATCAATGCTCTTGATATTCATAGAGCTGTTTTTCTTTTCTCAAAATATCTTTTTAATTTTCCTGTTGGCAGCATCTATCTTTTCCATAACTGTATCTGCTTCTACAGTTTTACAAGTAACTGTAACTCACCCAATACTGAGCACTCACAAATCCACTATCACACCAGTGTTTATATTCAAATTCCCTTTGAGCTCTGGATACTGGCCCCCTGAAACATTGGGCTTGTCTACTTCTGTTACAGGAAACACATTCAAGTCAACCTGACACCAAGCTCACATGTTTTGACTCACTGTACAATCTGTGTGTCTATGTTGGCTCAAGCTGCAAAGCTGGATTGGGTGCTGCACTGCCTTTAGGACAGACCATAAAAAGAACTATAAACAGGACCACTTTGTGAATATTTTATTTCATTCTTACCTTTGTCTCCTTATATTTACTGTCAACCATACTTTGTTTTGTGTTAAGTGTCTAGGTTATACCAACCATCAGATACACAGCAATATATTGTTTGCTCTGAACAGTTTGTAGCCAACACTGTTTGTCAGTCCACTAACTATATGGCTACATGATTTGCTTGCTGCTTACTTGAATGATCCTTTGCGCTAATATCATAGGCAGTTGTCCACCACCTCTTACTATCACAGTCACACTGGCTTCACTAGAAGGGATGCAATCTCCAAACATGATGATCACAGGCTATATTCTGGAAATTCCTGCTGTACCAAGCTCTGTTTTCCAAGGGGAATCTTTGTAGCAGATAAAAAAAAGACATATGTGAATGGCACAGTTATGCTTCAATATGGTACAGAGATAGTGGTTGTGGTCATAATAGCCGGAGCACATACACTGATTTTCTTTTAAGGATGGGGAAAAAATAGTAAAACCCTTGGAAATGAACCATCCCAACATATGCATGGAGTGATTTAAGCAAGACGTGGAAAGCCTAAATCTGGATGGCTGGTTATGGGTTTGAACTGCTGTCTTCCAAAATGTGAATCTTGTGTGTTGCCACTGCATCACATCATCCTGTAATTGCTGCAGGCCTATACGACAACAATAAAAAAGCTTGATCTCAGTAAACAGGTCTTCAGTGCAAATTACACTGCTCAACATAATTAGGGGATCATACAGAATACACATATGGTAACATTTTATTTATATATTGGTAACCAATGTAATTTTTGAGTGA
The DNA here is from genome assembly GCA_026315105.1 of Locusta migratoria. NCBI lineage: Eukaryota > Metazoa > Arthropoda > Insecta > Orthoptera > Acrididae > Locusta > Locusta migratoria. Next base: position 164,528,031 of record CM048746.1, read on the forward strand.
CGGGGTTACCATAATAGTGAATAAGTCATTCTCGTTACCCTGTAATATGATGTGTGATCTATACGGACAGCCAGTGCAGTTGCTCACCTGCATGACATGGACAGTACGAGGTTCTCAATCAGCTCTTGAGAGATATTTGCCAAGTGCCTCCCAGACATGCTTAATCGAGTTTAAGTCTGGTGAACAAGCTGGCCACTTCATTTGTTCAATTCACTCAGCTTAAAGCATTTTGTCCACCAGTGAAGCTGTGTGGGGATGAGCATTATCGTCCACCTGCTATGCAGTAGTGTAGGGCACCAGGTAAGGGAATGATGATTATCCAGCTGAACACAAGATCATTTGTGAACAGAAGCTGGCACCATTCATTACGACTCCAATCCTGATGTTTCTCTGTCCAGTTTCTGCAGCCTAAACAATGTCATGTTTTTAATGGGACACACACCATAGGCCTCCGTGTGTAGAGGCAACATTCCCGGAGGCAAGTTCGGACTGTTTGTGTTGATACTGCACATCCTGGAGGGTGTGTTGAAGTTGAGATGCATTCGGCCTGCTGTCTTGACAGGCTGTCAACCAGAGATAATGATCATGTCTTGCTGATGTTACCCATGGATGACCTTAGCCTTGCCTTCTTTTAAAAGTTCCTGCTGTCTAACATCGCGTCCAGGTCAGGGAAATTACACTTTTGGACACTCAAATAGCTGCAGTCACCTCCTTCTGTGTCTGTCCCACTTACAACCTTCCATGCCATAGTTTTGGGTAAGTTATGTTGTTGTTGCATTGCACTACCTGTTCACTACACCATCTGAAACCAATCGCTTGTGTAATTTGTTTGGTAGAGTAAACACAAGTCAACACCTACTACCGCTGCAGCAACTTTCTGTTATTACCACTATCTCCGTTGCTGCAATGTTGTTGTCTCCAATCTGTAGAACTCACAGAAAGACATCAAACCAGTTTGGTTCATTCTGCCAATCACAATACTTCAGAACCTAGATATCTTAACTCATTTCCTAACTGTACTGACCAGTGTGACCTCTGATATGACAGCAAAACTGATACAAAATATCATGGGGAGTCTACTTAAAATTACTTATCCTTATATTAATCTTGCCCCCTCCCCAAAAAATATACGCTGTAATCGGCACTGGAATACTTCTTCCTTCATTATGGGAGTCTCACCATTATACTCCACCCTTAATTACTTAACATATGACACGTCAGAGCCTTAACATTTTTCCTGATATACCATCCAAACCCTCTGAATTTATAATTTTTAGTGTTCCAGTAAATTTGAAACTGAAAATTCCTATTCCTGGAGTAGGATAAAATCCCAGCCAATCTTTAGGGATATCCCATGTTCATTTATGTTATGTTTTGTTTTAGTTGGTCCATACTACATCTATATAAAGCTGACTGAAAATGTTATGCACATTTAACTCACTACAAACACAATCATCATAACACAGACAGACATGTAAAAAAGGTAATCACACACAAAACTGTATAGAATGCACTATAATTCGTACAATCATAGGCTCAGTTAACTAACAGTTGCCATCTATGGTTGCTGTGTCATTGATTTAGAACCTGGACTTTTCATTGTTTGTTATTCATTTGTGTTGAGTCTTTCCATTCATTGTAATACACAATGTTTGCATCTTTTAAGACACGTGAATCATTTTCTGTTTTAATTTATATAATCTATGTTTCAAAGTCCACTTCTTTTAACATTGTTTAAACTTAAGAAATGCTGATTTTATTTACCTATTATTTCACGTGTAGTAAAGAATTAATAATTAATTTTTATTCTGCTTATCCTAGAAACTCAGAACATAAAAACCAGAGATGATGGTCATGTGTTAGTCAGCTGTGGCTAAGGGACTGAATGAAGGGGTGTTTTTTTTTTTTTTTTTTTTTTTTTTTTTTTTTTTTTTTTTTTTTTTTCTGATGAAGGTTGTGGCCGAAAGCTGAGTTGCATGTGTGCGCAATTGTCTTTCCTACGTGTCCGTCTGTAGCTCAGCAATCAGATTCGTGATGGGTTGCAACACATCCTTATTATATTGTTTAATTCCAACCTAGACTATGTGTTTTCATATACATGCCATATATATGAGTGTTGTATTTGGTAGGTAATGGGTTCTATACAAGAGGATAAAATAGGCTCTAAACCATCTTACTACACCCTTTCCTCATGCCTCTACCCTCCTCCACAGGAGGCCTTGCATGAAACGAATGCATGAGGTGCTGTCAGTGTACACCAAAATAACCAAGTATCTACACATAAACAACAGTGTATTATTTTGACAGTGACAAGTATTATCATAAATGAGTTTAACTAAATGGTTGTGTTAGTACAAAATTACTTTGAGCAAATACATTAACCTAGAAATTTTCAGTGGAGGAAAAATAATGAAGTTCTTAAATGTCAAGTTACCTGAGGCAGACTGATGTTCAGAGCCAGGCAACACATACCAGCGTCCAGCTAGCTGGCATGCATTTAGCTCTTCTTCTGGGACTAGTATGCAAATTCACATACCCAACCACACAAATAAATACTCCCATGGCTACAGCAAAAGTCTGGATCTTGCTGTGGCCCTGGGAGTGTAAGGTTTTGGGGTCTGTGTGGTTGTGTATGGAAAAGTGTGCACTATTACCAGAAGAAGGAAGGCCTCATCACTGCAAATATGTCATCCACAGGTGGCAAAGCTGTGAGGGAGGTATTTTGTGATGAATGGATGGCTGTCAAAGTGCGAGTACTATTGGTGTTTGGTGGGTTTCATGTGGAGTGTGGATGGAGCCATCAGTGAAATGGACATTAATTCCAAGGTTTCTGGGAATACAGGTCGACAAATATCTGATGTAGGAATATAATTTTGATAATATATTTTCTAAAGTGAGTGAAATGAGAATATATAAGAGACTTCTGCTTACATGTCAGCTGTGCAGTGAGCTGACTTTACTGCTACACCTATATACTATGTCTAGAGCATGAGGATGGTAATTGACAAAGAACTTGTTTGCACAAATGATTATTTTATCTGTAGGATGGATGGATGGTGGTTTTAGGTGCTCAACAGCAAGGTATTCAGCACCCGAACAAATTTAAGAAGTTAAGAAGCAAGGAGTGATAACAAGAAAGAAACCAACAACAAAATAAAGGAGAGCGATCCAGCAAGTAACATGTGCAGTAGAAGTAAAATACAAAAGTTGAATGTTAAGGATGAAGATGAGAAGAGTACCCCATGTGAAGTAAGAGAGAGAGAGAGAGAGAGAGAGAGAGAGATATTTAAAACAACTAAGCAGATGATCATGGCTGGCTGACCACAGTGATAAAAAAGGATGAGCCAGCCACTGTGCAACATATTAAAACCTCCACCCTAAAAGCTTAGGCCAGAGTTGAGACAAATCACACAATTTAAAACTTTGCTCACACTCGCTTCATCATTACCTAAAATAGACAGCAAATTGACACCAAGATGTGTCACTACACTCTTGGCATGATATTAATCTCTATCAATTAAAATATGGTGGACAGTAATCTGCACACTACAGGCATCATAGATCAGAAGTTCCTCTCACCGGAATAAGAAGCCATGTGTAAATGGACAGTGCCCAATTCGGAAGCAGGTAAGGGCTACTTCATCCCTCCTGAGAGTCCGGAAGGAGGATCAACATGGATGGACAGTATCTGTCAGAAATCAGTACACAATCAATTTCTGGCAGTAAATGTCTGTGCACCCACAGTCACATGACCAAGGTAAAGGGTGTTGCAGGGCTAGTTCTGTCAGGCACTGATCCTGGAGGGTATACACTCCTCAGTGACAAGAGGAAATTGCCAAATCACATGACCATAGTAAAATGATGGATGTATGTCCAGACAAAACAGATAACCTTCTTCAAAACCCATGGGGTGCCATGTATTTCATGAACATGATGAAGCAAGACAGAAGAATGGCTGGCAGCAAATATAACTTCCACATTCAACTTGATCAATGTGGCATGCAGAAAACTCTGAGTGAGGTGGTGTAGTGGTAACACACTGGACTCACATTTTAGACGACAGCAGTTCAAACCTGCCTCTGGCCTGCATTCTTTGTACTGAAATCAGTATGAGTGTGATAGTAGCAGGTGATGGGGCTATCACCTATAGTGTTAGCACAGAAGGCTGGCGAAGCAGGTGGTGAGTAGGTCTTCGTGCAGCCAGCTAGTTACAGCAGTGCTGGCTACAATATGGCAAGTGATACATTGGTGTGGGTTAAATCATGGACATCACCTGAAGAATGCAAACACAAAACAACTGGTTGCCTTTGGGAGGAAATCTGGCTTTGTTATTCAGCCACATGCTAGAAAAGCAGTTGATTTAACAACTGATCACCCTGTATAATGACTATTCTAATTGATAAAATTACATTAGATACAGTACTCTAGATGTACTACTGTATACTGCTGGTTTTTTTTTTTTGTTTTTTTTGTTTTTTTGTTTTTTTTTTTTTTTTTTAAATTCACTATCTATTTTTAATAATGGTTAACTTGTAATCAAGCTTAAATTATTATTATATCTTGAAGCAGATATTGAAGTCTATTACATGCCACAAAGTAGACTTCATAATCCATACATACATCTCATGAAATTCACATGCCATAACAAATGAACATGAGTAAGTTTAAAAATATAATGTGGATAGTTCACAAAAGAACACTCCCAATGTTTCTCAGAATCCAAACCCAATACCTGATTCCTCATAACCCTCACCAACTTTATCCTAACAAACAACTGATTCTCCTTTGAAGGGAAAGCATACAATCAATGAAGTGGCTCCCTCCTATGCCAACATGTTTATGGGCTGTCTGGAGGAAACCATCCTAGCAACAAAAGACCTGAACCTCTGGTCTCATTCAGGTTTATTGACAATATTTTCATGACCTGAAATCAGGGCCAGGACACCTTACCCTCCTTCCTTCACAGTCTCTACGCCTCCTCTCCCACACTCCTGTCCACATTAAACCTACCAACCACCAGCTGTACCTCCAATCTGACAGTTTCCATCCCTTCCACATCAAAAAATCCCTCCCTTACAGCCTAGTCACCCACGCACAGCATATCTGCAGTGACAAGAACTCACTTTTGCAATATGCTGTAAGTCTCACAAAGGTCTTCACAGACAGAAACTATTTCCCATATTTATTCTGCAAACAGATTTACCATGTCCCCACATACCACCAATCCTCCCCTTCTCCATCCGTAACCAGCCATAAAAGAGCAATTCTCTCTTTACCCAATACTACCCTGAACTGGAACAATGAAACCGCATCCTTCGCCAAGGATTTGATTTTCTCTCATCATGCTCAGAAAAGAGAGATGTCCTGCCCAAGATCCTCCCCACTCCTACTAAAGCGGTTTTCCATCACCCACCCAAACTTTATGACATCCTTGTGCACTCCTATGTCACCCACAACTCCAGTCCCCTACCACTAGATCATAATCATGTGGAGGACCATGTATCAAGATATGTCTAATCCAATCACCCAGCATTTTCTATTCCAGTCCTGTCAAAGGCTTCTTATACTCCACAAAACTCCAGGCCAATTGTGAAAGCAGCCATGTTCTTTACCAACTGTGCTGCAATCACTGCACAGCTTTTTAAATTGGTGTGACCACTAACCAGCTGTCCATTAGGATGCATGGAAAATGCTGAACTATGGTCAAAAACAAGGTAGATCACATGTGGCAGAACATGTCACATATGTATGATTTCAACAGCTGCTCCACAACCCAGGCCATCTGGAATCCCCTCCCTTCCCCAGGTTTTCTGGACTACATAGATGGGAGTTATCCTTACAGTACTACTTTCTCCAATCTCAAAATTATCCAGGTATCAACCTAAGATAACCTTTTCCTCCACACCTAACAGTTCCTGCCTCCTCTATCCTACACCTGTCCAATTCTGTGTGCTGTGCACATTTTGCTTCTCCCGCTTCCCCAATCCATTCCTAAGCTGCATCATTTGCTACTTACACACTCAGTAATGCCGTCCTGTATCCATACCCACCACTGCCTTGCATCCTTCCTGTTCCCCTCCCCTCTCCTCCTATACACTCATGACAGTATGATCTGAAGTGCAGTGACTGGCGATGATGGTTGTGTGTCTGTGAAGTGTGTGAGTGTAAATCACAGGGTAATACTTCCATATATGTCTGTCTGGGTGAGTTTGCGTTTGGATGTGTGTTGGTGTGTGTGTGTGTTTGTTTGCCTTCCTTTTTTTCCCCTGGGGTGGTCCTTCCACTCCTGGGGTTGGAGTGGCTCCTTTTCCGCTTCCTTGGAGCCCGTATCCTTCCCTTTCTCCTCCCCTTTTTTCCTCTTGTCCTGGGGGGGGGGGGGGCGACCGGCGGTTGCGGGGGCTTGTGTGTGTGTTTGTGTGTGATTTTATTTGTGTCTGTCGACGGGCCGGTCCTTTGGGTGAGTCATCCGTTTTCTAGTTTTTGCTCCAGTACAGGAATTGTGAAATGTTGGCCCCAATGGTGCCACAACATTATCCCCTATTCCAAAGAACTTATATGAAGGGGACTTCAGTGTCTTTATACACAGGAGGTCAAGATGAACTGACATATGAGCAACCTTGTCCATTAAAAAAATGTTCCATTTCATTTACCCTGCCCACAATGCACCAACATGTTTCGGCATATGCTTTTACAGAATTACTGAGAGCACCTTCTGATGGTTGGGGAATTCCCATCAGCATTTAACAGACACTTAGCATGACACCATTCTCCTTTACTTCCTCTATTTTTCACCTAATGCACTACCACATTATATTTATAACTTTACAGTAAGTAGCATTATTTCTGAATGTGGTCTGTAGGTCACACCTATTCCATCTATACAGGGTAAATCACCTAACACATGCACCACAAATATTGCAGAAACAGAAACAACCTGTTTTAGTGAACAGCCAATCAGAGAGACTTATTTAATCAAAATTAGACAGTTTTATGGCTGTGGGTTGTAAAGAAACATTTAGTAATAGTTTGTAAAAAGTGGATTTCAAGTCAAAATTGTATTGTTGCAATCTATTTAGGAAAGTAAATCATGCAAGAGTGCAGGAGAATTTAAGGAATGTTCAGGCGTGGATGATAACAAACGTCCTAAGATATTTTTAGGTAATAAATGTAGGAAGAAAATAGCAGAAGTCCCAACAAGCACTGCAGACGTTGCCTCAGTTGAGCCAGGTACTTCCAGTAAAGATTTAAGAGAAAATGAAGTAGCTTCAGATCTGGCACTTGATTCTTTAAGTGAAGAAAAAGATGCTTCAGAGTAAGAAAAAGTACCCAAATCAAAAATTGAAACAAAAAAACAAAAAATAGCTTCTGTGTTGGAGCATATGTGGAACAACTGAAAAACGAATAGAGTGAAAATGGAGCAAGTGAAATCATCGCCCAGCTGAGAGATAAGTTACAAAATTCAGACTGTATGTGCGACAATACAAATTCTAACTGTACTTCCAAAGAGTTGGAGTATAAGGAAAACTATGAAAGAATTTTCTGCTTCAGATTACATGGTATGGAAAGTAGAACAGTTAGTAGCAGAACAGGGTATATTGGTGACACCAAATCCAAAGCCAGGTAAGACATTATGCGAGAAAACAGAAAACTGTTCAGCGTGTATGTGATTTTTGCTGTGATTATGACGTGAGCCGTATGATGCCAGGAAGAAAAGACATTGTGTCTGTGGAAGAAAATGGTATTATTGCAGTACATAAGCAGAAGCAGCTGTGTGGCACAACCTTAAGGAACTGTATTCCTATTTCAAAGATGAATACCCAGATATAAATATTGGATTCTCAACATTTTGTGAGCCAAAGCACTGTATTCTTGCCAAAGCCAGTGGAACCCATACTGTTTGTGTATGTGTGTGTGTCTCACACCAGAATTTCAAGTTACTGATTGAAGGGTGAAAACTGAAAGCGCTAAAAAATTGTGAAGAACACACATTACCATCATACAAGCACTGTATAGCATTTGTTGCATGCAATCCTGCGCTACCAGCATGTTTGTTAGATTCATGTTCCTATTGTCCAAGTGAGACAAGACTAAATGATTATCTGTATGATCTGCCACTTGTAGCTTACTACAGAAACTGAAGCACTAATGAAATGTGTCATGTATCATACTTGGAAATATCTGACAGCCTTCAGCATGATACACTGTGTGTTTATTCTTTCCAGAAAAATTTCATCAGTTTCTTAAAATTTCAGTTTTCAGAACCAAAGCACATTTATTACTTTTCAGATGGATATGCTGCCCAATACAAGAATAGAAAGAACTTTATGAATATGTCCTACCATCAGGAAGATTTTAATGCTGCAGCAAAATGGCACTTTTTGCTACAGCACATGGTAAAGGACCTTGTGATGGAGTAGCAGGGACTGTAAAGAGATTAGCAAGACTTGCCAGCCTCAAGCGACCTAATGAAAATCATATTCTGACATCAAGACATTGGTTTGTGTGGTGCAAGGAAAGTACATCAGTTTCCCATCATAATGAAGATTCAGCCAAGCTGAAACAACATTTCAAAAATAAAAGGACAATTCCAGGTACCCAAAGCTTCATTGTGTAATACCTGTTTACAAAGGTTTAGTAAGGACGAAGACATATTCTGCTTCTTCACGGAGTAGAGAAGAATCAGTGATTGCTATGGTGAATGAAATATTGTTAACAGATATACATGGGTTTGTTGCCTGTATGTATGACAATCATTGGTGGGTTGTGTATGTCTTATAAACTTGTGAAGAACCAGATGAAGTAAAGGTCAACTTCTTGCATCCACATGGACCATCTCCGTCATTTGTGTTTCCTGCCAAACCAGACACTTGTTTCATCAGAGAATGTGACATTATGGCAAGAGTCGATCCAGTGACACCAACTGCAAGGACATACAATCTCCCTGCATCAGCTTTGGCGAACATTAAAAATTTAGTTGGAGAATTGTGAGGAGAGATCTAATCACTTTTCATTGCCTTTTCATTAAAATTGTAATGTAAATAGTTCATTATACCATTATAATAATGCAAACCACATTTTTGTAGAATATTACTTATGGATTGTATGTTATCATCATTTGTGTTTCACATATGTGAGTTAAACTTCTTCATTTTGGTTGTGTATTGATGCTGACAAAATAATTTTTTTGTGAATGATGCCTTTGGTGTGCCTTCTTGATATTCAACACATTTGTATTAACGTAATGGAACAATAAAATATATTTTTTTCCAGAAAATTTAAGATGGGGTGTTTTGAGATATTCAAGATCAAATGTCAAGGTCAATGACCTTTATAATAAAAATATTCAGAAACCTGTCATGTTGCATATCGGTGTAAAGGTCTATTCATTAGCTTTCCAGTGATATCATTTTCATTGCTGTAACTTAATTAGAACCAGAATTACAGTATTTTATGTTAAGACCGACGCATGTAAATTTCACACAAATTCCAAACTTTCCAGACCTGTTACTTTCTTTGCAGTTGTAATACAGCCCTGCTAATTGGTATTTTTTCATCTCTTCTCTGGGTTGTTGAATGCACCAAATTTGAAAGAAATCTGAAATGGTCAGGTTGAAAATGTTACTTTACTGCGTTGTATTGACATGGAATGACCCAGTTTTGAGATAAACACAAAAAACTGTTTTTCCTCTCTTGTAATGTAATATGAGATGCATTTATTTGTATGTGTAAAGTACTCACTCATGTTGTTATAATAAAGGCAAAATTGCTCTTTTCATAAGTTATTAACGCCTTTATTAACAAATTATGGAACTTATGTATCTGGACATAGTTCCTTTCAACACAGAACGAACAAAATCTGTAAGCGAGCAATAACATTCATAATCTTCTTTTATTTCCAAATGAATATATGAATATGAAGTATGTAAATGAAAGGTAGCATAAATGGAACAATAATTATTTTTTCATACAACACACGGAATTGTTTATTATTTTCTCAGGTGGCATTGTTATACAACCCCATTACTGATAAAACAATTGCTATATAGTCACAGATCTTTCACAACAAAATTGTTAGCATCACATGTCATACTGCTGGGTATGGTAGGTACTGCATTTTGACTGACAAAACCATTCTAGTACTCATCAAAGAATGCTTTACTCTCCTCAGAGGTCGTGACATAACTATGCACGTTCTTGAGAGCATCTTGTTTCGTTTATTTCATTGGAACTCTCTTCTTCATCTGCCTTCCTCAAATGGTTCATAAGAGGTACATTTCTTGGTCCAAGTTGAGACAAATTGAATGTGTGAATGTGCGTTTAATAGGATGCCATTCAATCAGTCTCGGTAGATGGATATACTGCTCATTTTTGGTATCATAGTCATAAAAATAATTAAATATCTCCAGTCTTTGTTCTTCTTGCAATTTACTAAAGCACTGACGTTTGTCCGTAAAATAAACACACAAGTAACCTAGGTAAAATCATTGTCGGCCACCAATTAAGTAATCATAACTTCAGTATCAATAATGATTCGAATCCATTTTATGAAAGTGCAATGGTTGGACATGATATATAAGGAAAACTGATTATTTCTGTCATACCTAAAGGGAGGTCCGATACTTTTCGGAGGAACTGACTTTCCTGCATAGCTTGTATATGCTTGATCGCTTTACTTTATTCCTGGCGTAATTTTCTTCTTTGCACTGACGTTTCTTTCGTGCCAAAACTTTATTATCCATGTTGAAAATATGATTATGAACACAACAAGATATGTGCAGCACAACAACCACAAAGGCCATGTCATCAACAATGGCCAATATCCATGCAAACAAAATAAGAAAGCATGCCAATCTTGATATATGAAACATAGCAGCATCTCTGGTGCTGATAGACGTTCCGTGCTGAAACGCACTAACTGCAGGACTAAGTTTCTTTCAACATGGAATAACTAACCTGATGATTGTGTTAATGACACTTCCACTGCCAGAACATAGTTCCTTTCAACAACAAAACATGTACAGTCTTTCTTATTAGAACACAAAATCACGCTAAAACGAATTTGTCAAAAATGTGGACCTTTCAACAAAGATCGATTCAATTGTACTCACTATTGAAACAGCACTGAAGGTGCAGAGGCAGGAGAATACAGTCGTATGTGCACGAGTTGTGCTGTGTGACTGTGTATGTGCTTTCTCTTTCTGATAAAGCCTGTGGCCAACGGTGTAGTTGCATGAGTGACAGTGTAATTGCCTTTTCTACATATCTGCTTGTATGCTCAGTAATCATCTATTCATTCAGTTAGAACCTATCCTCATTATATAAATAATCGAGCCTACAACTACACTTGTAAAGAATCTGGTGAAAGTAGTCATCACAGCTTCAGGATTTACTACCATTGTGTTTAACTTATATTTGCTTCCCCTCCTTTCTTATTTATAGTATTCCACACTGCTTTTACCTTGCTATTTATTTGCTAATGCACTGATTCTTCTACATTCCTTTATCTGTCTTATCACCTTTCTTGGGGCAGATATATACCTTATTTGTCTGCGTGGCTTATTAAATACTTTCTTATTTTGGATGGAGGTTTTTATTGCTGTTTGCAAACATCTCTTTTCACTATTCTAATTCATCAGATCAAAGAGTTTTTTCACTGTATTACTGAAGTGACACAATATTGCTTTGGTGAGATATAACATAATTTTTGCTCCTTTCTTTGCAGTACAGAGATGACAGATTAGTCTGATAGAGCTGGCAAGTAAACAATTTCTGAATTCATAATTACTCTCCTTAGAAGAGCTGCACTTGAGTTTGATAGCTGACTTATTTCTGATGTTATGCAACCTCCATTTGGCCATAGTGATTCCTTCTTAAAAGAAGTATGACTTAGTTACTTGCTGCCTGACAGAGGAAGAAAGGTGATGAACTACCATACTCATCTATATCTACAAAAATCGATGTGTGTATGTATGCATGTTCCCCATGGACTACAAGACAGGTGGAGCAATTTTGATGAAATCTTCAGATTAGCCCAACGGGTGATCCTGTGAAGTTTGGTAGTGACTGCATCAAGAAATTTATTGTTGGCAGAATGTTGTTGTTGTTTTCAGTCCAGAGACTAGTTTGATGCAGCTCTCCACCCTACTCTATCCTGAGCAAGCCTCTTCATCTCCTCAAAAGAACAGCAACCCACACCCATTTGAATCTGCTTACTATATTCATCCCTTGAGCTCCCTCCACAATTTTTACCCCACGCTTCCCTCCTAAATTCAGAATTTCTTGATGTCTAAGAGTGTTTCCTACCAATTGAGCCCTTCTTTTAGTCAGGGTATGCCAGAAATCCCCCCCCCCCCAAATTCTGTTCAGTACCTCTTCATTAATTAGTTATGTGATATACCCACCTCACCTTCAGCATTATTCTGTAGCACCAAATTTCAAAAGCCTTTATTCTCTTTTTGTCTAAACTGTTTATTATCCATGTTTTATTCTTGTACAAGGCATTACTTCTACAATTGCCTTCCTGTTGTTCAAAAACAGCTTTTCTTCCCATTGCCATTCTGCATGTTACATCCCCTGTTACTGTAACTAGCATATGTCATTTTACTGCCCAAGTAATAAAAGTCATCAACCACCTTTATTGTTTCATTACCTAATCTAATTCCTTCAGCATCATCTGATTTTCTTAGACTTCATTCCATTAGCCTTGTTTGCTCTTGTTTATATTCATCTTACACAATCCTTTAAACACACTGTCCATCCGTTCAATTGCTCTTCCAGGTCTTCTGCTGACTCTGACAGAATTTCAGTGTCATCAGCAGAATGTTGTGTTTTTATTTTTTCACCGTGAACTTTATTTCAGATTGTTCAATGTATGAATTGCATAATATTGGAGAAAGGCTACAGCCCTGTCTTACTCCCTTCTATTTCCGTATCGACTCCAAAAACTACTTTCTGGTTTTTGTACAAGTTTTTAAATAACCTTCCATTCCCTGTATTTTAGTCCTCCTAATATCAGAATTTGAAACAGCATATTCCAGTCAACAACGTCAAAAGCTTTCTCCACATTTACAAAAGCTAGAAATGTAGGTTTGCCTTTCCTTAACTTATCTTCTAAGATAAGTCTTAAAGTGATTATTGCTTCCCTACTTTTCTCCTAAATCCAAAATATTCTTCCTTGAGGTCAACTTCTACCAGTCTATCCAGTGTTCGGTAAATAATTTGTGTTAAAATTTTGCAACCATGACTTAATGTTGCTCCAGCTTTCTTTGGAATGGGGATAATTACATTTATTTTAAGTGTGAGGGTATTTCACTTGCTCATACATCTTACACACCAGGTATAATAGTTTTGTCACGGCCAGCTCTCTCAGAGAGTTCAGAAGTGCTAAAGGAATGTCATCTACTCCAGAGGCCTTGTTTCAACTTAGGTCTTTCAGTAATCTGTCAAATTTTCTATCAGTATAATATCTCCTATTTTATCTTCATCTACTTCCTCTTCCCTTCCAACAATATTGTCTGAGTTTATTTCCTTTTTAGGCCCCCTCTATATAGTCTTTCCATCTTTCAGCCTTACATTCTTTGTTCAGAACTGGTTTTTCATCTGAGTTCTTGATATTCATATAGCTGCTTTTCTTGTCCCCAAATGTCTCTTAATTTACTGTAGGTGGTATCTATCTTTCCCCTAGTTATACGATCTTCTGCAGATTTACATTTTTTCTCTAGCCACTCCTGCTTAGCCATTTTTTACTTTCTGTCAATCTCATTTCTTATTTGTCTGTACATCATTTTGCCTGCTTCATTTACTGCATTTTAATATATTCTCCATTCATCAATTAAATTCAATATTTTCTGTGATATCCTAGGCTTTTTTGTTTGTCTCAACTTTCAACCTATTCACTATTTCATCCCTGAAAGTTACTCATTCATCTTCTACTGTGCCTTCCCCTAGTTTCTGATTATTGTTGGCTAAAGCTCCCTGTGAAACTTTCAAGAACTTAAAAGTTCTTCAATTTATCCTGGTCCCATTTCCTTATTTTCCAACCTTTCTGCAATTACTTCAGTTTCAGTCTACAGTTCAGAACCAATAAGATATTGTCAGTGTCTATATCTGCCCCTGCATGTCTTACAGTTTAAAACCTGGTTCCATGTAATGTGGCACTTGGAATGACGGTAGTTACCCTACTGGAGAAAGGGCTAACTATAGTGGCATGAACAGCCACAGAAGTGGTGCTAGTGCTCCATGTGCCATTGCTGTAATAGAAGAATGGCATGATATAAATAGAGAACTTACTATTTTTAAAGCTGTTATTTCCATATTTTCCCAGACACTAAATGTAATGGTGTATTTTCCAATACAATGAGCAAATTCAATTGAAACATTCAAATATAAATCAATCAACACAGTAATAGATGAAGAATCAGTCACCAGTTGCCCAACAGAATTTTTCAACTCATTGTGAAACCACCTAGAATGCCACTGCACGTATTAACATTGAAAGTTAGTTCACTGGTGATGCTCATTTGTTAATGAAACCCACCAAAGTTGTACAATGAAACGACATTAACCACCAAAACATTGACACCAAATATAATCAAGGCAACGAGTATTGGTGGCAGTTTCAAAGACAAAGCCTTACTGATTCTAAACATACGAATGATTTCCAACAATGTAGGAAATCAAATTCAAGCATCTCCAGCCCTTTTCCACCGTGCTTTTGCTATTACCATCAACAAAGCACATGGTCAATTGTTGATTATTGCTGGCTTAAATTTGGAACACTCATGCCTTTCACATAGCCAAATGTATGTGCCCTGCTAGTAGGCACACCAAAATAATTATATGTTTTTATTCCAAATAGAAAAATAGAAAACATTGTTTATCTGCTGACCTTAAGGTAAATTAATAAAAGAAATAATAATTTCCCATTTATCTTGAATACAAGTGTTTTTTTTTTTTTTTTTTTTTTTTTTTTTTTTGGGGGGGGGGGGGGGGCATAGCATAACATCGTACCTATAAATATAGCCACTAATTCTCTATCACACAATCTTCTTATTCCATCCACCAGAAGTTATCTGGCTTCAGTAATTAGTGCTACCTGTGTGAAATCGGACAGGTTACTAGTATTTCAATAAAATTCATTTGCCTACTAGTATTTCAATAAAATTCATTTGCTTATGTGACCATGTCACGGTGGACTGCTGACATTTCTCCTACCATTGCATCCAGACTTTATCCAGATGACCAATGTGGTTGGTGATTATTGCTTTATATATATTACTAGCAACCTACCCTGGCTTCACAAGGTTGGAATTTATATTCTATATCTATAAAATCGATGTGTATATGTATTTTCTACCCTTCCAATTTCCACTTGTTGCCTCAGTTCGATCAAATTCAGTGCTGCTCATGCAGACCGCCCAACATGTTTCTTCCACTCCCAAACATGCTCAATGGCAGACAGAACTGGAGATAGTGCTTGCCTTGGTAGTTAACGTGTACTTTGAAGAGTATGCTGGGTGGTACAGAATACATGTGGACTGACCTGTTAGATAAGCACACTGCCTTGTTGGTGCATGAGTTTGCAAGGTGGGTTGAATGGTGGTTTCAATGTATCGTGCACTGTTCGATGCTCTCTAGATGATGACTAGAGGAGGACTGTCAGTGTAGGATATGGCTCCTCACACGATGATGCATATTGTAAGGGTATCCTCCGCTCACGCCCCAACATCGTTCAGCCCGTCTCCTGTGGTGTCTGTTAGGCACTTATGAAGGGATGAATGGACATGTGTTATCTTCAGTGATGAGTCACTCCTGCATCGATGCTAATGATGGCCGTATGCATTTGTAGTGTCATGCAGGGGTGCATGAAAATCTGGAACGTACACGACAGAAGCAAATGTGGCCAACACCTGGCATCATGGTGTGGGGAGCCATATCCTACACTAGCAGTTCTCGTCTGGTGATTGTCGAGGGAAAATTGAATAGTACACGGTACATTAAAACCATCATTCAAGCTGTCTTGCTACTGGTCATGCACCAACAAGGCAATGCGCTTTTCCAACAGGACAATGCACGTCAACATGTATCCTATTCTAGGTGTATGCCAACTACCTTGCTCATCATTACCCCCAGCTTTTGACAATGTTGACTTGAATACACACTCTCAAATTCTGAAGGTATCAGGGAAAAATATAGAGAGTGAAAGAGGTATTCAACTTGTACAAAAAGCAAACAGCAGTTATTAGAGTCAAAGGGCATGAAAAGGTCACAGTGGTTGAGAAGGTTGTAAGACAGGCTTGTAGCCTTTACCCACTGTCATTCAATATGTACAGTGAGCAAGCTGTGAAGGAATGCAATGAGAAATTTGTAGAAAAAATAAAAACTTTGCAGATTGCCGTTGATACAGTGATTCTGTCAGAGACAGCAAAGGACCTGGAGGAGCAATTGAATGGAAAGGACAGTATTTTGAAAGGAGAGTGTAAGAGGAACATTAACAAGAATAATAGAAGGGTGATGGATGTAGTGTCAGAAAATCAGGTGATGCAGAAGGAATTTGATTAGGTAATGAGACAATGAAACTAGAAGGCAAGTGGGAAGCAAAATCACACCTGATGGCCAAAGTAAAGAAGATATAAAATGCAGAATGGCTATGGGAAGAAAAGTGTTTCTTAAGAAGCAAAACTTATTGACATTCAATATCAGTTTAAATTTTAGGGAGTCCTTTCTGAAAGCATTTGTCTGGAGTGTAGCATTGTATGGGAGTGAAATGTTGATGATGAGGAGTTCAGACAGAAGACAAATGGGTAGCTCATGTAATTAATGAGGAAGTGCTCAACAGAATTGGGGCAAAAAGGAGTTTCTGGCATAAGTGTGTGGGATAAAAATCTTGGAGGGAGACTGAGGGACGAACACAGTAAGCAGATTCAAAAGGTCGTAGGTTGCCATTCGTATTTTCAGATGAAGAGGCTTGCACAGTACAGGGTAGCATGGAGAGCTGCATCAAACCATTCTGTGGCCTGAAGATCACAACAACATCATAAGTAATTTATTGGTATACTAATATGATTAAACACAATGCATACTATTCTTATACAATCCTCAGATTGTCATCTATATTTACATACTAGTATCACAGTCTGTCATACAAGTTTGTCTCATACTTGTAATGACACTAGTGTCCTTAGGAGAGAAAGCCAACCGTAGTGCCACTATCAACAAAGTCACAGAAGTGACACTAGTATTCCAAGTGGCAACATTGGCATTAAACAAATGGTTGGGTCTTTCTCCATTACGGGGGATATTATTGTTCCCAGGGTGAGATGTAAACTTTTATGTATATCAATTCAAATTATTTCAACATTTTGACCGTTTCAGGATATTGGACTATATTCAGTCGCAAAGTTGAAAATTTGTGCTGGACCAGGATTTCCGATTCGGACCAGTGTTTGCCTTAACCAATTACACTATCCAGGCAGCTTCCCTTCCAACCCAAATTTTCAACTTGTAGCACACTAATATTGTAGTCCCCCCCTGCCCATTATTTCTTGTTCGCAGCCTATACCGGATTTCCAAAAGGGATAGAATGTATTAATGTGCCCAGATTGAAATTGTCAGTTGCCTGTTCTTTTCAGATACCTTATCAATAACTGTAAAGAAAATCTGAGTATACTGCACCACAGCTTTTGTCTCATCAGGTATGGAGGGACAGTCTGCCGTAAACTTTTATGTCTGGTACTTGTAATTATATGCAACATGGCAGGTTACTGAATATTTTTTTCCAAAGGTCATTGACCTTGACATTTGACCTTGAATGTCTCAAAACACCACATCTTCAATATTCTGGGAAAAAAAAAATATTTTATTGTTCCATTACGTTACAACAAATATGGTGAATATCAAGATGGTACACCAAAGGCATCATTCACAAAAAATATGTTGTCAGCATCAACACACAACCTAAATGAAGAAGGTAATGCACATATATATATATATATATATATATATATATATATATATATATATATATATATATATATATATATATATATATATGTGTGTGTGTGTGTGTGTGTGTGTGTGTGTTCACAAATTATGATAACATACAACCCAAAGTAATATTCTACAAAAATATGGTTTTTATTATTATAAAGTTATAATGAACCATTTACATTACAATTTTAATAAAAAGGCAATGAAAAGTGATTAGATATCTTCTCACAATTCTCCAACTAAATTGTTAATGTTCACCAGATCTGACACAGGGAGATTGTATGTTCTTCCAGTTGGTGTCACTGGATCGACTCTTGCCATAATGGCACATTCTCTGATGAAACAAGTATCAGGTTTGGCAGAAAACACAAATGAAGGAGACGGTACATGTGGATGCAAGAAGTTGACCTTTACTTCATATGTTTCTTCACAAGTATGTAAGACAAATGCAACCCACCAATGTTTGTCATACATACAGGCAATAAACCCATGTATATCTGTTAACAGCATTTCATTCACCTTAACAATCACTGATTCTTCTCTACTCATTGAAGAAGCAGAATATGTCTTCATCCTTACTAAACCTTTGTTAACAGGTAGGCTATTACAAAATAAAGCTTATTGGTACCTGAAATTGTCCTTTTATTTTTCAGCTTGGCTGAATCTTCGTTATGATGGGAAACCAATGTATAATGGAAGATACAGGAAGGAATATTTTCCTTGCACCACACAAACAACTGTCTTGATGTCAGAATATGATTTTCATTAGATCGTTTGAGGCTGGCAAGTCTTGCTCATCTCTTTACAGTCCCTGCTACTCCATCACACAGTCCTTTACCATGTGCTGTAGCAAAAAATGCCATTCTGCTGTAACATTAAAATCTTCCTGTTGATAGGGGAGATTCATAAAGTTCTTTCTGTTTTTGTATTGGGCAGCACATCCATCTGAAAAGTAATAAATGTGCTTTGAATTTGAAAAGTGACAGTTTAAGAAATTGATGGATTTTTTCTGGAAAGAATAAACGCACACTGTATCCAGCTGAAGGCTGTCAAATATTTCCACTTATGATACATGTCATATTTCATTAGGCTTGAGTCCCTGTAGTATGCTACAAATGGATGAATTTTAACTTGCGAATTATTCCAATGGAATCCCTGTACCTCATCCTGAATGGTGAATGGTAATTTTCTGCAAAGTCAAAAAGAGCTAGATACTCATTTACTTTGTGACCTTCTTTAGTGATTTTACAGAAATGTGGCTGCAGCTGGGAGATAAATGAGCGTGCTAGGCGCTGTTGTATCCTTGATGTAAACACCTCGATAAATCATTTGTTGACTTTGTTATACCTCTACAACAATCCTTCCCGTAGTTAACCAACACTTATATGTAATTTCATCAATGCAGTTCTTACAAAACACATAATCCGGCTTGTCACACTTGGACAATAGGAACATGAACCTAAGAAACATGCCGGTAGTGAAGGATTGCATGTAACAAATGCTACACTGTGCTTGTATGATTGTTATGTGTTCTTCACACTTTTTTAGCACTTTCAGTTTTCACCTTTCAATCAGTAATGTGAAATTCTGGCGTGAGACACAAACATATACAGTATGGGTCCCACTGGCATTGGCAAGAACACAGTGCTTTGGCCACAACTCACAAAATGTTGAGAATCCAATATTTATATATGAATATTTATCTTTGAAATAGGAATCCAGTTCCTTAAGGTTGTGCAACACTAGTTGCTTCTGATTATGAACTGCAATGCCATTTTATTTCACAGACATGAAGTCTTTTCTTCCTGGCATCATACGGCTCAGGTCATAATCACAGTAAAAATCATGCTCACGCTGAATGGTTTTCTCACATAATGTCTTACCTGGCTTTGGATATGGTGTCACCAATATACCATGTCCTGCTACTAACTGTTCTGATTCCCGTACCATGTAATCTGAAGCAGAAAATTATTTCATAGTTTTCCTTATACTCCAATTCTTTGGAAGTACAGTTAGAATTTGTATTGTCGCACATATGGTCTGAAATGTGAAACTTATCTTTCATCTGGGCGATGATTTCAGGTGCTCCATTTTCATTCTCTCATATTTCCAGTTTTGCCACATAAGTGTACTCCAACAAAGAAGCTATTTTTTTCAGTTTTTGCTTTGGGTACTTTTTCTCACTCCGAAGCCTCTTTTTCTTCACAGGAGATTCACCTAAATACTGAAGGCAGCTATCTAAAGAATCGAGTGTCAGATCTGAAGCTACTTCATCTTCACTGGAAGTACTTGGCTCAACTGAGGCAACATCTGCAGTGCTTGTTGGGATTCTGCTATTTTCTTTCCACATTTACTTCAAATTTTTTCACCTAAAATACATTTTGATATATGTTATCATCCACTCTTGAATTTTCCTTAAATTCTTCTGCACTCTTGCAGTAGCTAGTACTACAGATGTTGAAGAAAAAGTTTTGATAGTAATTCCATAACCAAAAGAATGCAATCGGTTAGTTAAAAAAAAAAATAGAGAAAACAAGGTTTTGATAGTAGGTCCATAACCAAAAGGACACAATCTGTTAGTTAAAGGGTACAACCTCCAACATCATCGAGATTAAGACTAACTCTAAAAGAGTTGGTGACAAAGATGTGCCATTATCATATTCATTTATTAACTCCTTTAGATTAAAGGCATCCTTCCTTGTTGCTTTTTATTCACGTTATAATTGATGTGTCCTTAGTCTCGACGATGTTGGGGGTTGTTTCCTTTAACTAATGGAGACTGTGTTCTTTTCGTTATAACAAAACAACATAAATGTTACCTACCATCAAAAGTTTGTTTTATCTTCTTTTTACCAAGTTATTTCTGTTCTAAAGGAAGAAACATTGCTGATGGTCTGCAGCTATAAATGTGAAATATACAGATTTTAATTAGCTTTTTGTGAGAATGTCAGACTTTAGCTGATCTTCATTAGTTGTTTTATCATTTTGTAACATATGGAAATGTGTGCCAAACCAGGACTCAAACACAGGTTTTGCGAAAAGTGGGAGACTTGGGTTTGAGTCCCAGTCCAGTACTATTTTTCATGTTACAAAATCGTACAGCAACTAACGAAGAGCATCTAAAGTTGGAAATTGTCGCAAATTGTTACTTTTCAACATTTGTAGTACTGGCTACTTGTTTTGTATATATATATATATATATATATATATATATATATATATATATATATATATATATATATATATATAAATAGAAAAGAGATGACTTACCAAAAGGACCGGCTCGTCGAGAGAAACAAATAAAATCACACACAAACACACATACAAGCTTTCGCCACCACTGGCAGCTTCTTCAGGAAAAAGAGGAAAAAAGGGGAGGAAAAGGGAAGGATATGGGTTTTAAGGAAGTGGAAAAGGAGTCATTCCAATCCCAGGAGTGGAAGGACTTACCTTAGGGGAAAAAAAGGAAGGTAAACAAATACACACACACTCAGACATATCGAAACGCAAACACACCTAGACAGACATTTGTGAAAAGCAAACAAGTTGGACAGAGATTCCCAATTCCAACTTCTTTGCTTTTCACAAATGTCTGTCTAGGTGTGTTTGCGTTTCGATATGTCTGAGTGTGTGTGTATTTGTTTACCTTCCTTTTTTTCCCCTAAGGTAAGTCCTTCCACTCATGGGATTGGAATGACTCCTTTTCCACCTCCTTAAAACCCATATCCTTCCCTTTTCCTCCCCTTTTTTCCTCTTTTTCCTGAAGAAGCTGCCAGTGGTGGCAAAAGCTTGTATGTGTGTTTGTGTGTGATTTTATTTGTTTCTCTCGACGAGCCGGTCCTTTTGGTAAGTCATCTCTTTTCTATTTTTATTTTTGTTTATCCCACCGGAAAAGTTTCCCTCTATAATTTTCGTTTCATCAATTTATATATATATATATATATATATATATATAATATAAAAAATAGACGAAGATTACTCACCAGGCGAAGGAGCACAGGTGTGACAGCATCACAAATAAATAAATGAATACACACACACACACACAATCGCAAGCTTTCGCAACCCAGTTGCGTCTTCAGGCAGTAGGGAAGGAGAGGGAAAAGGAAATGATGAGGGTTTTAAGGAAGGGGGTAAGGAGCCATTCCAATCCCGGGAGAGGAAAGACTTACCTTGGGGGAAAAAATGGAGGGTAAACAAATGCACACATGCCCACACATTCACACAGACACTTGTGTCTGTGTGAATGTGTGGGCATGTGTGCATTTGTTTACCCTCCATTTTTTCCCCCAAGGTAAGTCTTTCCTCTCCCGGGATTGGAATGGCTCCTACCCCCTTCCTTAAAACCCTCATCATTTCCTTTTCCCTCTCCTTCCCTACTGCCTGAAGACGCAACTGGGTTGCGAAAGCTTGCGATTGTGTGTGTGTGTGTGTATTCATTTATTTATTTGTGATGCTGTCACACCTGTGCTCCTTCGCCTGGTGAGTAATCTTCGTCTATTTTTTATATTTTATTTTTCCTGCTAGGAATTTTTCGTCTTAATAATCGTTTCATATATATATATATATATATATATATATATATAT
The DNA here is from genome assembly GCA_026315105.1 of Locusta migratoria. Classification (NCBI taxonomy): domain Eukaryota; kingdom Metazoa; phylum Arthropoda; class Insecta; order Orthoptera; family Acrididae; genus Locusta; species Locusta migratoria. The sequence goes on from CM048746.1 coordinate 164,550,606, forward strand.
ATATATATATAGAAAAGAGATGACTTACCAAAAGGACCGGCTCGTCGAGAGAAACAAATAAAATCACACACAAACACACATACAAGCTTTCGCCACCACTGGCAGCTTCTTCAGGAAAAAGAGGAAAAAAGGGAAGGAAAATGGAAGGATATGGGTTTTAAGGAAGTGGAAAAGGAGTCATTCCAATCCCAGGAGTGGAAGGACTTACCTTAGGGAAAAAAAAAAAGGAAGGTAAACAAATACACACACACTCAGACATATCGAAACGCAAACACACCTAGACAGACATTTGTGAAAAGCCAAGCTGGGATTGGAATGACTCCTTTTCCACTTCCTTAAAACCCATATCCTTCCCTTTTTTCCTCTTTTTCCTGAAGAAGCTGCCAGTGGTGGCGAAAGCTTGTATGTGTGTTTGTGTGTGATTTTATTTGTTTCTCTCGACGAGCCGGTCCTTTTGGTAAGTCATCTCTTTTCTATTTTTATTTTTGTTTATCCCACCGGGAAAGTTTCCCTGTATAATTTTCGTTTCATCAATATATATATATATATATTGCAGAGGAAAAATTCCTAACAGGAAAAATATACGTAAAAAATAGATGAAATACACTTACCAGGCGAAGGGGCACAGGCAGTAATAGCAACAAATAAACACACAGACACACACACACACACACAAATGCTAGCTTTCGCAGCTTAGCTGCTTCATCAGGCAGAAGGGGAGGAGAGGAAAAAGGAAATGATGAGGGTTTTAAGGAAGGGGGTCATTCCAATCCCGGTACAGAAAAGACTTACCTTGGGGGAAAAAATGGAGGGTAAATAAATGCACACACACCCACACATTTACACAGACACAAGTACACTTAGGCAGACATACTGTAGAACTGTAGAAAGCAAAGAAGTTAGAAGTTAGACAGAGATGCCACTTGAGGCAGAGGCTCTGTCCAGAGAACCAAGGCAAAGTTGTTAAGATGGTGGGTGGGAATTCGAATTTAGCGGAGGTTGAGACCAGGTGGGCAACGGGAAGAGAGAATATGCTGAAGGGCTAGTTCCCATCTCCGGAGTTCTGAAGGATTGGTGTCGGTGGGAAGTATCCAGATGACCCTGACGGTGTAGCACTGTGCCAAGATGTGCTGGCCGTGCACCAAGGCATGTTTAGCCACAGGGTCATCCTCGTTACCAACAAACACTGTCTGCCTGTGTCCATTCATGCGAATGGACAGTTTGTTGCTGGTCATTCCCACATAGAACGCTTCACAGTGCAGGCATGTCAGTTGGTAGATCACATGGGTACTATCGCAAGTGGCTCTGCCTTTGATCGTGTACACCTTCCGGGTTACGGGACTGGAGTAAGTGGTGGTGGAAGGGTGCATAGGGCAGGTTTTACAACGGGGGCGGTTACAAGGGTAGGAGCCAGAAGGTAGGGAAGGTGGTTTGGGGATTTCATAGGGGTGGACTAGGAGGTTACGGAGGTTAGGTGGGCGGCGGAAAGACACTCTCGGTGGAGTAGGAAGGATGTCATGAAGGATGGATCTCATTTCGGGGCAGGATTTTAGGAAGTCGTATCCTTGCTGGAGAGCCACATTCAGAGTCTGCTCCAGTCCCGGAAAGTATCCGGTGACAAGAGGGGCACTTCTGGGGTTTTGTTGAAGGTTCTTAAATTGGGGGGATGATATATATATATATAAAACGGATGACTTACCCAAAAGGATCGGCTCGTCGATAGACACAAAAATAAAAATCACACTCAAACACACTTACAAGCTTTCGCCACCACTGGCAGCTTCTTCAGGAAAAAGAGGAAAAAAGGGGGAGGAGAAAGGGAAGGATATGGGTTTTAAGGAAACGGAAAAGGAGTCATTCCAATCCCAGGAGTGGAAGGACTTACCTTAGGGGACAAAAAGGAAGGTAGACAAATACACACACACTCACACATATCCAAACACAAACACACCTAGACAGACATTTACAAATGTCTGATGTCTGTCTAGGTGTGTTTGTGTTTGGATATGTGTGAGTGTGTGTGTATTTGTCTACCTTCCTTTTTGTCCCCTAAGGTAAGTCCTTCCACTCCTGGGATTGGAATGACTCCTTTTCCACTTCCTTAAAACCCATATCCTTCCCTTTCTCCTCCCCTTTCTTCCTCTTGTTCCTGAAGAAGCTGCCAGTGGTGGCGAAAGCTTGTATGTGTGTTTGAGTGTGATTTTTATTTTTGTGTCTATCGACGAGCCGGTCCTTTTGGGTAAGTCATCCGTTTTCTATTTTTTATATTTGTTTATCCCGCCAGGATAGTTTCCTTCTATACTTTTCGTTTCATTAATATACACTCACACACACACAAAATTGACTGTATGGCAATCAACACCCTTTCTGGTAGAAGTTAGGTCCTTCTGTAATTTTTAACTGAGTCATTTAATAAAATTCTTGTATTTATTGTATGCCATTCAGGCTATTATATTACTTCAGTGTCATCTATAATTAGATATATAGATTTGACTGCTGATATTTATTCTATTTATGGACTCAAGATTGCACTAATGAGGTGCTGAAATTGGATGTCAAATAATAAAATCATTATGGTACTGTTAAGGCTGTTTTGTTTTTAATATACTTTTAATGTATACAGAGGTGCCTAAGGGAAAGGGGGGGGGGTGTCGTAAGGCAAACTCTGTCATTGAAATTTCTTGGGGGGGGGGGGGGGATTAGTACTTTTGTCCAGCCTGGGGAAGGGCTTTATAAAACAATTTACAAAACTTGAAATAAAAGAAATTTAATTTCAATATTAAATAGCAAAACTATATTTATCCAGGTCCTAAGCTGTAGGTCCCCCTATAACTGGTTGGGTAAGTCAGTTCGAAGGTCACACAGTACCTTGTCTTTAAATTCACTGGTAGTGAGTAGCACAGAGGTACCGTATTTTACAGTTAAATTGCCAGAAAGATATTTTCACTCTGTGAGGGAGTGTGTATTGATATCAAACTTCCTGTGTGAGCCACATTTGGGATTCAACCTGGAATCTTTGCCTTTCGCAGGCAAACCCTTGGTTAAATTTTACTTACAATGTCGACGGCCTAGCAGGTTGATGTTGGCAACAGATGAAAAGGCGGAAATTGTGTGACGTTGTCATTAGCTAATTGCGTGATAGTATGTGGTATCTAAAGAGAATTTCTTGTTTCTTACGCGGAATTAATGAACGCTTTTCGTTGTTTTACATTTTAATGTTTTGTCTTGTTGCAATATAGCATGAGAGCTATAATGTTGATAATGAAATGTTCCCTCTGTGATGACTATTAGTCAGCGCACAAGGCTAGATACTAGAACCTGTTAACAATAAAGCAGGATAGCTTCAATAATTTAGTTTCATGTCAACACAAAAGATTAATTCCCTCTTACGTAAAATTTAACTTACTGTACCGTATTTCATAGATTGAGCGGCATAATCTTTTCTGTTGACAATGAAGTGAATAATTAATGCCGTTCATGGTCTATCGTTGACAGGTTATTATATGTCGGCTACTCTTGTCATTTCTGTAAATTAATTATCATCGCAAAGTAAACGGTAAATCTGCAGTCTGTTTGTTGCCCGTGTTATTAGCATGGCGCTTATTTTGGCAACTTTGCCACGAGCGACTGTGGGAAAGCAATAATTTAAGTGTTTCTGAACCGAAGATAATAATAATAATAAAACACCTCTTGTTGAACTGATACCTCTCCTAACTTTAACTAAAATGATCATTGTTTCGTACAGGTCATAAAATAAATAAAACATGCTATACCTGCTCTATGGTGGACTACTGTGGTGCATACACATATATTCTGTAGCAATATTTGCAGCGCGTGGGCAACAGATTCTGCAGTTTAGCCGAGTAAACATTTCGTTGTCTACATTAGCTGAATACACCACTACAACCCTACATAAAACTTGCCGGTAACCATGTTGTGATTCATCGTAACATCGTCGACGTTATTTATCGTCCTGTTGTTCCTTATAACTCCTTTACCACGTAACAATTAAAACTAGCTGAATTCTGTTCTGACTGGCTGCCTGTAACTGCTCCGTCATTCAGGGTTGCCAACTCTAACTTGAAGAAATAAGCTAGTTCAACGTCCAAAAAAAGCTAAATAGAAATTGAAAAAAAGCTAGAAAGCAAGCGAACAACGGGGAGGGGAGGGGGGAGTTGCAGTGCACTGCTCATGTTTTCTAAAAAGGCGCGGTGCCTATTGGGCTAGTTCCTGTAACTGTTTTTATCTATACATTTTTAATTACCAAGATAAGTAAATGGTGTGAAACAGTTGCATGTTTTCATGTTTTTATATCGACAGCTGATGAAACTAGAATGATTTCTTCTCATCGTTGAAATTTCTATTGTGCACATAGAGTTTACGTAAATAACATACTAGAACTTTAAATATGTGAAGGATGGATGATCTTTAGACAAAATTAGTTTTATTGCATGCCTTCTAATGTTTTGTCATGCATTAATTGGCGATGCATTTAATGGTTGGACGTCTATCTTTGTGTTCCAACAAAAAAATCTAAAATTCCCGCCAAGCGGGAAAAATATTTTTTCTCCCGCTAATACGTATCTAAAAGAGCTACATTTAGCGGGAAAAAAGCTAAATTGGTAACTCTGCCGTCAATAGTCACCTCATTTTCAACCATTCTCATCTGTTGCCAACATCAACAGCTACGGCGTCAGCATCGTAAGTAAAATTTAACCAAGCGCTCCACCGACTGAGCTACCTTGCCACGCTTCACGACCTGTCTGAGTGAAAATATCATTCTTGAATGAATGAATGCTACAGCTGCAAACAGAGGCAGTTAAAACGCCGGAATTTGTAATCCTCCTGCTAGCACGAATTCTTAGGCACAGACTTCCATGTGAATATTACACAGACTTACATTTGGATATTAATAGGAATAAAATAGTTATAAATTTACGAGTAAATGGATCTTAAGTGTTTTCAGTAACTGTCTTTTCATCTGTTAGAAATACGTAATCTAAACTAGTTCACGGATTTGCATGGAGCAACTTCGTTTCATAAAAGTGGTATCACGGAAATTGTTTCAGATGTAGGTTATGCTTGAAGTATGGATTGCGTAGTACAGCAAACAAGCGAGAGAGGCGCTGTAGTGCACCAAAGAACTAATAAACACCGCTGCTGCATAATAAGTAAGGGGAAGTACAACAAGGAAGCGAACGTCTGTGACAGAATTAAGCAATCTTATGTCTAGGAATACCGAAAAACATTGAACATGGTGTTACTGATTTCGCTTTGTGTATTGAATACTTAACAACATTTCTCTGCTTATTTTGGCACGTTTCACTTTTTATATCAATAACGTTATGAAGATACATCATTTCGGACAATGACTTTTACTTACATTTGACATCTTGGATAGGACAACTGAGTTTATTGACAGAGCGATCCAACAAGGATTCTATTTTTACTGACAGATCCGGAACACTATAAAGCCTTGATACACACAGACCCTCCTTCAACAACCGTTGCGAAGCACGGGCATATAAGCTAGTATTCAATAAAGTAATAAGAGCGAGAAAACAGCCACATTAGCTTAACCGTAGCTATAAAAGTGAATATAAACAGAAAGAAAATATTGTTGTTTAGTATTTCCTACTTACAAGCTAAAATTTTAAGCCTGTTTGGATTCTACACGATTCATAAAATAACTGTCAACTGTTTATCTCAATAACAACGTTATTACTAACCAGCGATGTATTCAGGTGTTACGTCCATAGACATAAGTACATTAACCTCCTTGGTTACGTCTTAGCTATACCCACAGATGTATGTCTGTTGGCTATACCTATACCATAGACTGTGGCTATACTACAGTCTAAGATATACATTCACGACAAAATTCAAATGTTTGTATAGCTTATGGGACGTAACTACGGGGTCATCAGTCGCTAAACTTTCAAACCACTTATGAACTAGCTAATAGGCCTACTAAGGACGGCACAATATTATCCATACCCGAGGGGGGATTCGAACCCCCGGCCGTAGTGTCCGTGCAGACCGTGACTGGAGCAGTGAGCTCAAAGATAATCATTGAGATCACTGGACTGGAGCGCCTCAGTCCCCTCGGCCACCGCGGCCGGCCAGTCACGACACTTCCGCAAATCTTTGTTGTACACATTACACTGTAACAGCAGCGCTCCAAGCGACCGTCAAGCTACATTTCTGAATACGATTTTGGATGAACGCGAATAGTATCCTTTATATTGATTTTAACATACTTTTTACATTAGGGAATGTATTAGTGTCATAAAATAGGTAATAACTTAAAAATAGCTCCACCTTTGTCTTCTTAGTTTATCTAAGATCCTTGACAAGGTACAAAACGGTACATGGCATCACAGTTTATTTACAATTATATTGTAACCTACAGACTTTACTGAATAATTTCATTTACTATAAAAAATTGAAAAATGACTAGGAAATACCAGAAGACACCTGCCGTTTGATAGAAAGACGTCACTTTTCTACTCAAGAACGGTAACGTTTCTTCACTAGAGTTCCAGTAAAATAGGTGACAGTGGGAAGTAGGAAACGAATATAGAATGCAATAACTACAGGATGTAACTACCAAATCAGTCAAGCTACAACTTTAGCTGAAGGAAAAACATGGCAAAAAACGGAAAAAGCGATCAATCTGTTTTCAACAAAGATGAACCCAATTCCACAATTGTTGCTACAGCTGAACCACAAACGGCAAGAATCTTCAAGACATTCCGTTCTTAAGCTAAAGTAATCACACTCAAAAGAATATACGCATAGAAGAAAGACGAGTGAAGCCGAAAAATGTGCGAATTACTAGACTCCATACCGAATTGATACGCGTTAAAAAAAAGTCTTTGTCATAGTAAGAACAAACCATAAAAAAAATTTGTGTTTCTCTTATGTTTATATTTTACTTACTTCTAGCGGAATAAGCTGCAAATATACACACATTCGTAAGTATTAGTTCCTGACGAAATTCTTCGTCTTATCACTGAATCAGTTAAGTTAGGATGTTTTTACATTAATTTCCGTATTTTGTATGTGTCTTGATATTATCCTAATGCTTGTGATTCAAACATTGTACTGACTGTTTCGAAAAATTATAAACAAACATCACACTTTCGGCGGCTTGCCCACCACTAGGAGCGCTAGTATCGTTGGAACTGTCAATTGGTAACAACTTTCACAGCAGTGAGTGTCACGTCTGTATATCTTAGACTGTGGCTATACATCTCTAGTTTTTAATTAGAATTACCATTACTTGTTATTCGCATTCTATTTCGAAGTCAATTTGTCCACTGAAAGCATGGATGTCACCTTCCGTATTAACGGAATATTTATGTTGCATCTTCTAGGATCAGCGTAGAAGGGACTTCATGTCTTGAAACTTTTCATGAGGAATCGGTTTTCTCCCTTGAAAGAGTGGACTTATGTGATAACTGGATTAGAAGAACGTCTCCCTTTTCTGAATACGTTCTTCAACTGCAGTCCCTTGCTCAAAGGCCCTCTTCACAAAAATGCTTAGATGTTTATTTTTTCTTAGTCCAATATCTCTAGTTTTCAGCCGATTTATATAGTTATTGTATATGAACTTTGCAATTTTTTCCCAACATTTAAGTTCCAATGAAATCACTTCTTTTCTACTCTGTGGACAACCAAAGCATTCTTTTTCCTACTTAATTCCTTGGCATTTGTAACATCACCAACAGTGTACAGCCGTTGTTCTAGCTTCGGTGCACACTATGAGAAACCACTTACCTCGGGCAAAAAGCTTTGCACTGGGAGAACATAGTTTAAAGTAATATTTTATAATGTGGGGTGATTTTAAGTGTCAGCGCTATTTTTATTTTACGACTCTGGCTTCCACACGAGTCTGACAAAAGAATAAGTTTCTTTGCAGTAACATTTTTTTTCTTTATGATTTTCTAGGCAGCTGCCAATCTCCTGGACTCCACGATCAGCTTTACCCTCAATTCAGACATAGCTTTGGCATTTGCCACCATGAATACCTAAATTATATACACACTGCTGTCTTTTACAGTAAACAATGTAGGTCGGAATCTTAGGCAGAGGCAACGTTTTTTGTACATTAGAACACAAGTCTTCGACATCAGGATAATTCTTGGCTATAAGCATGTCACCCCTCTTCGTATGTTGTGCCTATTTTTTTTTTTTTTTTTTTTTTTTTTTTTTTTCCGCGTGCACACTGCCGATATTATGAACGAGCGTTGCCACATGATGCGTTTACCATCACTAGACCATAAACTGCTAACTGGCGCTTAGTCTTCCGTTGCAAAACTTGGCTTGTGGTTTTGTGATGCAAAACTAAAAATAAAAGATTAGTGTAGTGGCCCTTAGCTTTTTCCGAATATTTCATGGGAACTGTTGCTACGAGGACAACGGTGACATATATTCCAAAACCGCTTGTGTTGATTCCCAACCGAGTAAGAAAATTTAAAGAAACGGCTTTGTCTAGTGATATGTAACATGGTCCATATATTTTTCTAATAAAACTACTATATACATACATGTATCTACATTTATAAAACTAGTCTGTTTCTGATCAATAGACTATGATAATGTTTGACATACCACCATGAATGATTTCCGTAAATCACTCCAGGCAATTGCCGAGTCGGTGCCTTTCCCCGAGAATGGACGATTTCCTTTCCCATACCTGAAAATAATTGTCCGTGATCCGCTTCTAATGACCGCGACGAAGATGTCCTTCGATCACATGAAAGTTGGCATATACACATAGTTTTCACAGAGAGGGTTTCTATACACCGGAAGGCACCGTAACGTGCGTGGCGGAGAGTACAGGTAAATTGCTACAGACTTCAAATCCAAATGTTCAAATGTTTGTAGAGCTTATGGGACTTAACTATGGGGTCATCAGTCCCTAAATTAAAAAAAAAAAAAAACTACTTATGAACTACCTTATATTAAAGACAGCACAAACATCCATGCCCGAGGGGGGATTCGAACCCCCGACGGGGAATGGCCTCGCGCATCGTAGCTTAGCGCCTCAATGCGCTCGGCCGCTCCGCCGCGGCGCTACAGACTTCGACACAGTTTGAGCGGTCACCATTACAGTTGGTAGATATATGTTATTCTTCACAATTAAAGTGTTCTATATTCCGTGAGCCACCACAAGGTGTATAGCAGAGGAACCGGAAAATCGGAAAACGTTTGCGGACCGAAACAAATATCTCTCTTCGGTTTGGATTTGTTATATGCATCGTATTGTTTATTTAAATTTAGGTTTGTGTTTTATAATTTGTGTCTTTTAAATTGTTGTTAAATTATTTTATTGTGTTTTCTTTATCCTTTGGTGTTATTTCTGCTAGCGTGTCTTGATTTCGTTATCGAGGATAATTTTACATGATGAAATTGGTTCTTTATATTGCTAAACTTGATTTTGTTGTGTAAGTTTCTGGCTTTCTGTATGATTTGGGCCTGGCGGGAGGCATGATAGGGTAGTCCGTGCAGTTGTTGCCGTAACTGTGGCCCGATGGCGTAGTGAACAGCGCAACGGCCTCGTAAGCAGGAGAGTTTCGTTCTAATACCGTTCCACAACAGGTTTTTTACTTTCACTGCTGACGTAATAGAATGCCTACTGTATATAATGTACATTATATTCGTGTCTTTATTCATGATGGGTGCAGGATCAAAAATAGTGTCTCCTCTGTCTGTTCTTTAGAAACATGAATGTTTGATCTTGACTGTACCAACCTTAAGAGGTTTTTTCGTCAACTTTATAAGTAGACATAACTTCCAATCTTTCCTTACTTTCCGTCTAACAGTAGTGATCAGTGATACAACTATAGGTGTGATCGCTGATTCCTTTGTTTTCACCCACTCTAGGGCTGTCTAGACATGTTTTTGTGTAAAGTCAAAATTGTTAATATGTTTGTAATTCTGAGGGACTAAACTACTCTGGTCATCGGTTCCTAGACTTACTAACTACTTTAATTATACGAAGAACAGCACACACACACACACACACACACACACACACACACACACACACACAGGTCCGAGGGAAGACTCGGTCCTCCTACGCGAACGACAGCGCGATCCGTAACGTAACGCTTCAGACCGCACACCAATACCCGCACGGCTGTGTATAGTCCATAACTTTATGTTACATGAGAAAAGGTATGATAAAACAAACGACGAAAAAGGGAAATGTAGTACAACATAGGAGACTGTTACATTCTTTTTATAGAAGACGTTTCTATCGCTACGGGATAAACGCACTGACAATTCAAATGTTTTTAAGTCCAAGGAACTTAAATATGTTGGTCATCAGTCCCTAGGCTAGGGCGACCAACTCTCTCGTATTATAGGGTTCTCCCGTATTTTAGCTACTTTTTTTATTTTTTTAATTATCCGGTCTACCTTATTCTTCGCCTGTTTCTCCCGTATAGTTTATCAGTTATCGCTGTTATACCCGAAACCCGGAGGTACTATCGATAGTTGAATTTCTCTCAGCGAGATATCTCGTAAACTTTTCCTATAATAATCGATACTATTTCCGACTTTTTTCGTATTTCTGCGGCTTTCGGAATGAGTGGGTCTGTGACGGAAATGTATGTTTGTTTCTTGGTCAATACTGCTGACTCAAGGATGCGCTCGCATCATATCGATCAGGAGTTAACGTTTCCACTACGATCGGGGGTTCGAATCCCCCCTCGGGCATGGATATTTGTGCCATCCTTAGTTGTAGCTAGTTCATAAGTAGTTTGTAAGTTTAGGGACTGATGACCCCGTAGTTAAGTCCCATAGACTCTACAAACATTTGAACATTTTTGAGTTAACGTTTTTATACCACGACAACACATGGAAGTAATAACTCGCGAAAGCGAATTATGCAGTTTAAACCGAGGCGTATCACTAGTTATTTAACAAACGACTCACAGAACACAAAGTTTCACAACCCTAAGAAATAGCCAGCCAGCACTGATGGATCATTTAAGTTGTCAGCAATGGAGGACAAAGAGAAAAATATTTTTGCGTAATATATACTGTGAAGTGTTCGTGTGTATTTTCATTTGGTTTCAAAGTCAGTCGGTTTTCATTAGGTACTCTCACAGAGAAAATGAAAACTAAAGATAGTTTTTTTTTTCTTAGGCCTACTACCACTAAAAGTTATTGAACAGCTTAGTGCAACCCAAGTATAAATGCGTCAGAGACTATTTTATTAACTTACTGTTCTTGAATTTATGCAAGGAATGAGTCTTAATAATGCTATTGCACTCTTAAAAACCATATCTTATTTTTTTATGTTTACATCGTTATTGTCATCCAATCCAAGGAAATACGTTTATTTGTGCAATTAAAATTTACTGCGACTGTATCTCCCTTATAATAATTGACAGATTTTGGTCATCTCCCTTAAAACTGTGATCAAAAGTTGGTTGCCCTACCACAGGCTTTAAAAAAATAAACATAATAAAAAAATTAAAAACATAATTTAAAAAAAGTTACGAATCCTTTCTCGGGCATGGATGTTTGTGTTGTCTTTAGCATACGTTAGTCGATAAGTAGTTTGTAAGGTTAGAGACTTGATGACCACGCAGTCAAGTCCCATAAGATTTTCAATCATTTGAACAATAATTCCAAGTGCGAGCAACACCCCATTCCGCAACAAGGCGCCTTAGAGCGCTCGGCCAGTCGACCGCGGGCGGCTACACGCACTGGAAACAGCGGTTATGTAAAGCATCAGTTCACGCAACTTTAATTCTAACAGCGTAGTATAGCAAGTTTATTATGTAAAGACTGACCCTTTTTCCCTGTTCCGTTTTTGCACGCAGTGAAGAATAGCTAATAGACTGTTATATCAACCGGAAAATTACCACAGGAATCACGAGCAGAGGCTGGAAAAAGTGTAGTGTGAAAACATTACTACGTGTCTGAACCTAAAAGTCGACAGTATAGAATACAGGACCCTTGTTCGTGAGACTGGAAACGCAACCAGACTCGAATCGTAAACACGTTCAGGGTTAACGACTGTTTGTCTTGTACACCAGGGAACTGGTTGTGTCTGACAAACGTTTTGCCCATATCCAGTGGCCGAGAATGGAGGGGGAAATACAATCTATGCCTAACACGTACAGTACAATACTCCAGTAGTAAAACGTATAATTCAATTACAAGTTCAACATTTCCTCTGTCATTTGTATGTGGGCACTGGTAATTGCTTAGATACTTGGCTACAATTCAGTGAACTTTCAGTGCAATCTCTAGGAAGGATTCTTTGGCGAGAAAACTCTTAGAATAGACATCCCTTGAACTGCCATTTTCCTTCTGAACACGTTATAAGAACCTCATGGGAAAAACTTCATAGAGCCACATTTGGCAGATTCAAATGGAAGTGATGTATTGCTGCTCCCTTCGTACAAGTAAACTGGTTCAACCAAAACAAAAAGAAAAAGACTTAACGGCATTTCTGGATGGGAGATCTTAAGGGGTGTTGGTGTAGAAGCCTAAGGAAGTAAGTAATTTCTTTCTTCTACACGCGCTGGCACGTTTGGTGGTGTTGTCTGAAAGATATGCTTTAAGATTTTCTATTGATTACAGGTGACTGTAATAGGTTTGTGTGTGTGTGTCTGTCTATGTGTGTGATGTCATGATAGTGTTGTATGATAGTAAGAGAAGCTAGATGGTAAAACGTAGAAGACATCTACAACTACACTTCATAAACTACATCACAGTGTATGGTATTGGGTAGTTTTGTGTACCACTGTTATTTACTCATTTTCCTGTTCCATTCGCGTATGATTTACGAGAAGTAAACGTCCGTATGTGCTCTAATCTAAATTTATCCTTATGGCCATTTCGCAAGATATACTTAAGTGAAATCAGTATTTTGGCTGTCTCTTCTAGAAACATACGCTCTCGAAATTTTGACAGCAACCCATACCGTGATGCAGAAAGCTTCTGCCATTGGAGTTTGTCGATCATCTTTCGCTAATGAATCTGTAGCGAAGCGTGCTGCCCTCTTACGGATCTTCTCTGTCTCCTCTATCAATCGTGTCCCGCACGGATCCAACAATGACGAGTGATATTCAAACGCTGGCAGAATGAGTATTTCGTAAGCTACTTTCTTTGTCGATAGTTACACTCCATGGCAATACTTCCAATGAATCTCAGACCCATTATTAACTTTTAACAATCGTTACACTTCAAATCGCTCTTTTTGATTGCTCCTAAATATTTATAAAAGTAACTGCAACCAGAGATTGTTCCACAATTTTGTCTTGTGGTCAGGATCTTTCTTTCTACAGTCGCAATACGTTCTATTTGTTTGCTTTAACGGTCAATTGCCACTCCCTACACCAAGAGTCGATTTTTAAATGTGTTTATTTCCGTAAACAGTTGCAATATAATTGTTTAATTACATGTTTCGATCACTTGGATCATCTTCAGATCTTATAGTTGCGCCCGCAACTCGTCTGGCTGAGTACTAATTGGTACTCGATTTGTTGAAGTTCGCCCAGCATTTCACTACAATTTTCAGTGCGCAACGCCTTTGTATACTACAGCATCAACAGCGAAGGACATCATTGAACGTGTCATTTTATCTACTAGGTCATTTACATATGTATTGTAAAAAGTACTCCCTTTGGACACTCTAGAAATGACTTCCACACCGCAAGGCTTCTCTCCGTTGGAATTGACATGCTGTGTTCTGTTTGCGAGAAACTGCTGTTGAATGAGAATCATATGATATTCCGTTGGGTCGTATCTTCTGCCTTTGGGTCTTGTGGACGAAAGGAGCGAGCTGCGTTTCACACGATCTTTGCTTTCTGAATCCTTGTTGATCCCTTCAGAAAATATTTTCGGTCTCGAGAAGTCATTCCTCTAGAATAACTAAGGAGACTGTCTAGCTTAATGTCCCCAACTGACGGAGGGATTACCTCTCCCATCGCCACGTGCCCTAATTTCATGCGACATTACAGAGAATTGTGAAATTTATGGAATATCGCTCCAGATTTGTGACTGGATAGGAGATTTCCTGTCAGAGAGGACACAGTTTGTAGTAATCGATGGTAAAGCATCTACTAAAACAAAGGTCATATCCGTCGTTCCATGGGGCAGTGTTATTGGTCCTCTGCTGTTCCTTACCTACATAAACGATTTGGGAGATAATCTGAGCAGCTCTCTTAGGTTGTTTGCAGATGACATCGACATTTATAGTCTAGTAAAGTCACCGAAGATCAAAACAAACTGCAGAACGATCTAAATAAGATATCAGTGTGGTGTAAAAATTGGCAATTGACTCTAAATAATGAGAAGTGCGAAGTCGTCCACATGAGTGCGAAAAGAAATTCGTTAAACTTTATTTATAAGATAAATGAATCGAAAGTGAAGGCCGTAAACTCCACTAAATACCTAGGAATTACTATTGTATCATACTTAAACTGGAAAAAAAAAAAAAAAACAAAAAAAAAACAAGTAGATAATGTCGTAGGAAAGGCGAACCAGAGACTGCGTTTTATTGGCAGAACCCTTAAAAGATGCAACAGAACTACAAAAGAAACTGCATACACTACGCCTGTACGTCCTTATTTGGAGTATGGCTGCCCAGTGTGGGATCCTTATCAAGTGGGTTGGACGAAAGCCACCGAAAGAGTCCAAAGAAGGGCAGCTCGTTTTGTGTTGTCACGATACAGGGGAGAAGCGTCACGGAAATAATACAGGATCTGGGATTGGAACCATTACAACAACGGCGTTTATCGCTGCGTGGTCTACTTACGAAAGTCCAATCACCAACATTCTCCTCCAAATGCGAATATATATTGTTGCCTCCCGCATACATAGGTAGAAATGATCATCAGAATAAAATACAAGAAATCAGAGCTCGAACGGAGAGATTCAAGTGTTCTTTCTTCCCGCGCGCTATTCGAGAGTGGAATGGTAGATGGACCCTCTGCCAGGCACTTAAATGTGATTTGCGGAGTATCCCATTTAGATGTAGATAATGTCGCAGTGTTTGGTGAGCTACCTCCACTCCTTTCCTTGCCAACCAAACATGACGATGAAATCCTTAAGTGCCACAGCATGGGTGCTCGGCAGCGACTTAGTTTGTAGAAGAGAGTAAGGGGACCCCATGTTGATGTTAAATTAGTTCTCGCGCTGAAATGAAGCAAGTATACTATCATAGGGTGTAAATCGTATTAGCCGAGAGCAATTGCTATAGTGATCCAAAATAGAACGACTGTAGCTGTAGATTTTACAGAACAACAAAAGAAACTGCATACACTACGCCTGTCCGTCCTCATTTGGAGTATTGCTGCCTAGTGTGGGATCCTTATCAAGTGGGTTGGACGGAAGCCACCGAAAGAGTCCAAAGAAGGGACCACCGAATGAAACCTGAAAACTATCAAAATTGATTAAAACTATCAGATAGGACCTAGAATCATTCTTGCATATTTGCATTTTATATTTATTCGTGTATGTTTAACTGTTTTCCCGTCATCTTTCTCGGGCTGGCTAAAGATTCGCATTTCAGCTATGTCATTTCTTTTATTGTTTGTCAGAAAGTATACAAATGATTATAGCGATCATCACCTGTACAATATCTTAGGCGCCAGAGTAGGCTGCATTTGTGATTGTGGTAGATGATGACGTCAATGTAGGTGGAGCTGTTTTTCGGTGATCTGCACTCTTGAGAGAATCGAGTTGTGTCTCCTCTATATAACATGGAGTTAGTCTATCATTCAAGGTAATAGGTTGTTAAACACATGAGGTGCTTGAAGACACTGAAATATATGAATGGGTAACGCTAAAAATTTGTGTCGGACGAGGATTATAATCCAGACGCTGTGGGCACTATAACTGTAGGTTCTACACTAGCACGCCTCCCGTCAGATCCAAAATTTCTTCTTGTCCACGCACTTTTGACGAAGTACCATTGCCCATAATCCTCTCCCCACGAGCAATTTCGTTGGTTGCCGTCAGAGCACGGTGTGCGTCTCTGGTGAAGGCATCATTATCCCAACATCGTCTTAATTATTTTCGTCTTCTTTTGGGCATATGCAAAAGACGATAAACTTCGTTTAATAATGATAATACAACAGAACATCACCCTGGACGTTAAATTTTTCTTCAAATGGGCCAGACACCTTGACCCAAACATAGACTCCTACGTCGGCAGAAACAGGTCGCCAGGGGCACCCTGCGATGCTGGCGGCCACTCCCTTGCCGCCCCATGCGTCTAGCTACAACTAGCACTCTGCTTTCTAAGTCTGTCAATTACCTCCGTGAGATCGCATTCACGACATACACATATTCACATGTATCACTGGAGTACATATGATAGTTCTGTCCATTCACCGCCCTTTTATGCCTTGTGTACGCTGTACTACTGCAGTCTGTGCAAATTGCTGTCTCGTGACTTTTATCACCTCACTGTATGTTTGAACACCTACTATACAGGAGAGTAAGTCATCTACAAAACGCCTTAAAAGTTATTTCGGCTTTTTGATTGTATTTCTCTGTCGCTTGACCCGACAAACAATTAGCACATAATTTGAAAAAGTTAGGAAATTCACGACCTATTTCATATGCTTAACCACTGATTATGCTCCATTCAAGCGCAGTTTCTTCAATTATATGGAACAATAGTTTACACTAACATCATAAATCATTCATTCAAGTGGCTCAATGCTCCTGTTCGAACTGGAAGAGGACTGGCAACCACACTCTTCATCACAATAAGATAATACGTCAACTTTTAAAGCGTTTTATCCACTTAAAATTACCAAACTATTGTTGTGTCCTACGAATAATCTACGTAGCTTTAACCCTTTCATCGTATGGGAAATCACTACGATCAGAGCTGTTCCCTGAATCAAGATAAATAATGTGCAAGCGAAAGATTGAGGCCAGTGTGTGTCATTGTTGAGTTCGTGTTGACAATGTACGATTGTTCTTGTTGTGGTCTCGAGCCCAAAGGCTGGTCTGATGCAGCTTTCTAAGATACTATGTCTTGAGCAAGACTCTTCTTCTCTGAATAAGAACGGCAACCTGCATCCTTTTGAAACTATTTATTGTATTTGTCTCTCGATCTCCCTCCAATGCTAAAGTCACGATTCCTTGATGTTTCAGACTGTGTCCTACCAATCTAGTCCTTCTTTTAGTCAAGATACACCAGAAATTTCTTTTCTCCCCAATTCTGTTCAGTACTTTCTCATTAATTACGCGATCTAACCACCTAGTTTACAGCATATTTCTGTAGTATTAAATTTCAAAAGCTATCAACTTTTTGTGTGAACACTTGACAGGTTACCTAAATTACCGGAGGCAGTCACAATTTTTTTACAACTGTAAATATTGTTTATTTAGCTACCTATTTGGAGGCTGCGCCTTATCTTCAGGCTGTTGTGACATTACAAAAATTACAAAAAAAAGTATAGTTTTACTATAGCAAAATCTTGCTGTCTGTAGCAATAAACTTGTAAAAACAAAAGGTAATATATATGAGTTGATGTCTCTTTTAACTACCTGTTTGGCTATAAAAGTTAGTTTTATCAACTCATTTTGTTCTTGTTGAGTAGCTCCTTTCTGGTATCTGAAGATTACACCATTTCTCTTCTGGGCTTGTATTTTTGTAACTTCTGTATTGCCATAACGGCCTGATGATGAGATGCAGCCTCGAAACATTTAGCTAAATAAACAATATTTACAGTTTTAAAAATTCGTGACTGGTAGTGGTAATTAAATAAACTTTTAATTATCTACATCTACATAGGATTCGCAGCAAATCACATTCAAGTGTCTGGCAGAGAGTTCATCGAACAACCTTTATACTATTCATCTCCCATGCCACTCTCGAATAGTGCGCGGGAAGAAAGAACATCTGAATCTCTCCGCTCGAGCTCTGGTTTCTCGTATTTTATTCTGATGATCATTTTTACCTATGTAGGTGGGAGTCAACAATATATTTTCGCATTCGGGGGGGAATGGTGACTGGAGTTTCGTAAGTAGACCACTCGCAGCAATAAACGCCGTTGTAATGATTCCCATCCCAGGTCCTGTATCATTTCCGTGACGCTGTCTGTCCTGTACCGTGACAATACAAAACGAGCTGCCTTTCTTTCTATTTTCTCGATGTCCTCCGTCAAACCCACCGGATAAGGATTCCACACTGGGTAGCAATACTCCAACTGAGAACGGACAAGCGCAGTGTATGTAGTCTCTTTAGTTGTTCTGTTGCATATTTTAAGCGTTCTGCCAATAAAACGCAGTCTCTGGTTCGCCTTTCCTACGACATTATCTACGTGTTCTTTCCAGTTTAAGTCTGATGTAATAGTAATTCCTAGGTATTTAGTGGAGTTCACGGCCTTCACATTCGATTGATTTATCTTGTAAACAAAGTTTAACGGATTTCTTTTCGTACTCATGTGGATCACTTCATATTTCTCTTTATTTAGAGTCAATTGCAAATTTACGTACAGTCACGGTCGAAAAATAGTCATAATGGCCTTAAGTTGTTTTTGTCTTAAATCCATTTCTGTACAATGCTACGCTCCAGAATAATGCCTTAGAAAAAGCTTCGTAACATTCAAAGTAATATTTTATGTAAAAATGCTTTTTTTTCACATCCCATCCTGCGTTTTATATTTTCTCAAGCTTCGACCATCATAAGTTCTTTTACTACCCAAATAAGAAGAAAAAGGACTTTCAGTTTTTCCTGTGCTTTTCAATTTTCCCCAGCTAATTTTCAAAATTTTTCCTTTATACTTATTGCAGACTGGCAATTAGGAACGCAAACACAACCAGAGAAATAGGTCGAACTGTTCTCAAGTATCGATCTTTCACACCTGTGACAGTTGATTTTTATTTGTATAGATTGTGTGTGTCTGTAATCCTCGCTCTTACCTGGCAATTTTGCCACGAAATATAGTATTTTTAATTTTTATTTATTTTTGCTTGTTTTAGACTTGCTGCCTATATTATATAGTAGCTCGTACATTATAATTTCCAAGTAAGGTTAACATTACTGTGTTCAGAACAGAGGCCACAATTTGCCGATGACGGGCAATGATCCTTTCTTCTTTGTGCAGACAGGCCCTTACTCTTACGGGAATCAGTTTACAAAAACTGCGAATTTGAGTAATAGTGGCCAGGGTAGAGTCGAGAATTTGTATCTGACGGGAGGCGTGCTTGAGAAATCCATTGCAGGTGTGGTGATCGCTGTGTCCCCAGAGGTGTAGGTGTCAGCGCAACTGCCTAGAAAGCAGGAGACCTGGATTCAAAACCTGGCTGGGTACACATTTTCAGCTTTATCCATTCGCAGTTAATGTCATACATTCCGTGAATATAAACAATAATATAGTAAATGAGGGAAAATTAATTGGAAAAGATTTACTATATTGTGTAAATTAAGTAATGCGACTGATTGTGTTGGCACCATTTATTCGCATACACTTATATTGTTCCCTTCAAAGTAGCTGCCTTCGGAAGACACACAGTGCTAGAGACGTTTCTTCCACTCATCATAGCAGTGGTGGAACGCTGATATTGGAATCGCTTTCAGCTGGTCGGATAAAACCTCTAGAATGTCGTCCTGAATTCCAAAACGATGTCCCTTGAGGTGTTCCTTCAACATCGGGAAGAGAAGAAAGTCACAAGGACTCAAGTCGGGCGAACGAGGAGGCTGAAGAGCAACAGGAATGTTCTTATTGGCCAAGAAACTGCTGTGTGATAGGGCGCATGTCATGATGCAACACCCAGATGTTTTTGATGTTTGGCTGCACAAACATGTCCCTTTTGATAAGTCTTTCAAGAACTTGTCGGTAAACGTGTTAATTAAGCATTTGGTCGGGAGGCTCACTCTTTGTGCACGGTATCCTTGGTATTGAAAAAGCAAATCAGTATACATCTGATCTGGGACTTGCTCATTAGTGCCCATTTTTTTGCCTTAGCGTTATGACAGTGTGGCATTCCGTGCTCTGACGCTTGGTTTCCGGGTCGTACTGAAACACCCATGTCTCAACACCTGTGTCGATATGTTTCCCATGTTCCAATCGCATCTTACAAAAAAGCCAATGGACCTTGCCCTCCTGATGTCCTTTTGGCCCTGAGAAGGGTGTTTCAGAAGAATTTTTGCATCGACTATCGCATCCCCAATTCATTGTTTACCAGTTCATGAACGGTGGTGTGACTGAAGTTCAACTCGTCCCTCGTCATCCTGACTGTCAGGCGAAGATCCGAACACACAAGATCCAAGACTCTGACGACATTTACAGTGGTTTTTGCAACTTCATGCTTTTCACTACTAGGTTCATCGTCAGCCGATTCCCGTCCTTCTGAAAATGGCTTAAACCACCAAAAAACATGGGACCTTGACAAAACACTGTCTTTGTACACTTGCTGCAGTTTTGCAAATGTTGTCAGGTCTGAAACAAAACAGGTTGGCATACCGTTGCTCGAACGTGTTGGAACTCATTGCAAAACAGACACCAAAACCGTGTTTCACGGAACAACGCACTACAGACAAACTGTGTGCTTCAGCGACTTCTGACTCATACTGACGGCCCATCACCTATCCACGGCCTGTTGCTCCAATGTTGTCTGATCGAATGATACATGGCCAGTCTACTTAATTTAGGTACCTCGTAACTATTCCTGTCACAATTGTGATTTCAAATGGCACCAGTATACCACTGGGTCAGTCCCTTCTGAAGTACCTTACAAATGTATTGCTATTACATTCCCATGGATGTTCTCGAAGATTGTTACTTTGGCAGGGTCCAAACGGTAGTTTCCCAGCTTTATGTCAGGATGTGGTGAAGATACCTACTGGAGCGCCAGAAGGCGCTAATAAAACAGTATTAGTGTTTACAAGTTTATTCGTTGTTTCAGTATTTCGTGGTGTATGCGCTAGCTCGACAGGAGCTAGATCAGCAGGTGAAGTCTCCTTCGATCGCGCAAGCTCGTCGTCTCACTGCGTCTTCCAAATGCCGGCTGCTGTGAGCCGTGAGTGGTAGTCCACGCAGGATACGGTGGACGGTGAGCAGAGACGAGTTTTCGTCCGAAGCGCTGGGCGAGTTCATTCCTTCGTCTGGAAGGGGAGGCTGCGTCAGTCCACTTCCACCTGCTGGCCTGTGAGCAAGGCACTTCCCCCGCTCACTGCTCCGGCCGCTACCCTCACCACTATCGCTATCCCCACGTTTGCTCAGCATTCTGCACATCTACCGGCCAATTTATCTTGTATGCACTCTACTATTGCCGTTGCATCTGGCAGTTGAAGAAGAGACCGTTGAGAAGGTGTACTTGGTCTCACGTTCGAGTAGCTGCTTGTGGGTCCTTACTTGGAACAACTAGGGTCGGATGGTGTGGTGACAGATGAACTCTAGATAACGGCTAGTAGGGTTAGCACCAGAATACTAGCATGTTGACATCATTGGCCTTTAGGGAACCAACCAATGAAGTCAGAGCTGGTCTCGGACAGTAACCATACTCAGCATTGTGATGGCAGTAGTACCTCAGTTCACCATCTTCCCTGGATGATGATCAGTTCAAAGAGTAGTAGTTCATGGACTTCATCTCCTAGCTGCGACTAGTGACTGATATCTGAGACATAAACTGAATACAGTGATTAGATCATCATCTAACATCATCATCACTGGGCATTGTCTATCCCAAAGACTAAGTGACCACAACTTCCAAAAGCAGGAGAATATATGCAGAAATCGGCTGAAGCTATGGCAAGTGGATCAGTGCATAAAGATCTAATGTGTGTCACTTGTGAGTGCAAGATTCACACTATAAACCTGTTACCCACTGTTGTATCACCTGGGATATTCCCTTTTGTGAAAGTTAGGTGTAGTTATGAAGGGTTTACAAGCTAAGGAATGTACCCTATCGCCAGGCTGACCAAATCACTGATTTTAACGCTAGATCAGCGATTTTTAATTCAATCTAGCGACAAGATTTTTGGTTTTGAGACATGTCTCATTCCTAGCTATTTTAAAAGCGTTTTAGCAACAAATCTGAAGGTAAACGGAGCAAATTGCAAGTTTCAGTTGACATACAATATGAAACAATTGCACAATGATTACATATAACTTTTTTTATTCTTCGTTAGCGGCTACAAAGTATCAGTGTTAGGCCCAATTCACACTGCAGGTAACGTAATGTCAGCTTGGTTTTTGAGTGTTAAGATGGCTGCTTTTGATTCACAGCATCGTGTTTAAATGTATTTCGTTACTGAATTTTGGGTTATACCTGTATTAGAAAATGAACGACGAAATATTGAGTTTGTTCACTACCATGTGCCATACGGTACTCTAATACGAGCAGCAAAAATATTTCAGACTGTATTATTATAGTAGATACGTGTCTATGCGAGACAAAATGTAGTAGATGTAGGCTTATATATCATTACAACTCACTGTTGTCTTACATCACTATTTATGGTATGTTAATATAAGTAGCTATAATTTTATAACACTGAGGCTAGTTAGGGCCTTAAACTTAAACTGACAACTGACTAATCGCCAATGTTTACAGATCAGTTTTTGATAGTGTATAGTTTTTCATGGCGTTCAATATTAAAAGTAGATACTTCGTTCTATAAAATACGTCAAAATAGGAAGAGAAAATCCGTAAAGGGCTTGGTAAAGCTGAAACATCAGACACAGCTCAAGGTACCACCACTTCATGTTATGGTAGAAATTGCGTGGCTCATATTTGTGTCTGCTTTCTTGATCCACCCGCTTATCAGAGTTATTTAGCCGGCCGCGGTGGCCGAGGGGACTGAGGCGCTCCAGTCACAGTCTGTACGGCCACTACGGTCGGGGGTTCGAATCCCCCCTCGGGCATGGATATTTGTGCCGTCCTTTGTATAAGGTAGTTGCTAAGTAGTTTGTAAGTTTAGGGACTGATGCCTCCTTAGTTAAGTCCCATAAGCTATACAAACATTAGAACATTAGAGTTATTTAACTGAAAATTGTATCACCATTTATTTACTTATTTTTATTCTACACACACACACACACACACACAAATGTTCAAATGTTTGTTAAGCTTATGGGACTTAACTACGGGGTCATCAGTCCCTAAGCTTACAAACTACTTATGAACTAGCTAAGACTAAGGACGACACAAATATCCATGCCCGAAGGGGGATTAGAACCTCCGACCGTAGTGGCCTTGAAGACCGTGACTGGAGCGCCTCAGTCTCCTCGGCCACGGCGGCCGGCATATATATAGTCTTTAAGTTCTTTATGCAGTGTGTGAAATTTCCCTTTATATATTCTCTTCAAAATAATTTATTTAACCCTTGTTCGTTTTGCTTGCCTTACGCGAATTTCTGCTTTCTTTTCTCATCTAAGGCAACTACAGTTGTAATGAATGCTTGAACACTACATTTAATGTTTGCCGTTCTCTTTTGTAAGCAAATGCCACCGCTATTGTGTGTTTAGAGCTATTACATGCAAACGGTGCTTCATTTCTGACGTCTCTTGACGTCCCGTGCAGTGGGAATGCACTTGGGTTTTTGACAATGTGTTACGTCAGTGACGTTGATGTGACATTGCCCACCGTGTGAATATAGCCTAAATATCCCCCCCCCCTCACCCCCCATAATTTATTGAATGTCGGAAATTTAGCGACTTTCTAGGGATTTTTCATGTTCAAACTAGCGACAGTTGAAGCTCTTAAGTTGGTCACCCTGCCTGTCACTTCTCTTGTCTTTTGTCGCAGTCAATAGACTGCTGACTGTAGGCTTTCAACTCACCAATGCAGCGACTGCTGTCGTCACGGGCTCTGCATTTACGACATAACTGATGAATTGCTTCCGCGTAGCTCGGCTGGCGATTAGACTTGCGCATAATAGTTCGCGATCGGGAGCGCTCACTTTAGTTCTGACACAAACTATTTCGTTCTTTTAGTTCGTCCGCTCCCAGTGACGGCTGAGTGGCGTGGTCTGCGCATGCAGGTGGAGGGAGACGTTCCCCCACCTAGCTGCTTCATGCGCTTGCGGCTTGATGCGGTAACGATATCATGCAAACCAAAAGAAACGGTCTGTGGATAATTTCTCGCGTTTAATTTTAGAGTTATCTCTATATTTTGGCATTATGGAATTTATTAGTCAGATATTGCAGAGTGCAAAATACTTAAAAACAGAAATTTTGTAGCATTGAACTGTGTAATCTAGTAGGCAGACGGTCACCTCGAAATGACTATCAGCGGAAGGCAAACACGTGACTTTTAATTCTGCTACGCGTCCTCACGCTATTGCCCGTCGGTCTTCGGAAAAGAATCCAACGAACTAAGAAGCGAGATACGTTTGGCATAATAGTTCGCGACAGATCGCGCATATTTTAGTTCGCGACCGGTCGCTCTCCTTTTAGTTCGCATCTTGGCCGCGACGAAGGTCGCTCTTTTCAGTTCGTCCGCTCTTTTTAGTTCATCCGCTATTTTTAGTTCGTCCGCTCTTTTAGTTCGTCCGCTCTGTTAGTTCGTCCGCTCTTTTTAGTTCGTCCGCTCTTTTAGTTCGTCCGCTCTTTTTAGTTCGTCCGCTCTTTTTGGCTTTTGCTACCGCTACTAAAAGAGCTCTTTCTTTTGTTATGACAGCTTTTTTATATAATGAATCAGTGTTGTCAAAGCGTGTGCTTACCCGTATTTTTGGGCAATTAGACATCAAATACTTAAGCAAATTTATACGAATGGGTGATACTATGGTATTGAACTACTTTGCATACAGAGTACTCGTAGTACTTTATTTTTAAAATGGATTTCTTGTGGCAGTAAACTATGAAACTACAGCTGAGCTGCATCTCAGCTCCAAATGACGGTAACTGGCAGAAGGAAATCACGCGATTCTTCGCGCTCTCGCGTCCTCTCGCTGTTCCCCGTCAGTCTTCGGGAAAGGAGAGCACGAACTAAGAGGCGAGGGATCTGTGAACTAGTTCGCGTAGTTCGCCTGTGGGAGCGCTCTTCCAAACTAGTTCGTTCGCGAACTATACAAGACTACTGGCGATTGCTTGTCTGATACTATTTTGCACTGTAACACTTTACTGTTAGAACCGTTTCTCACGAGTCGTGGTACGTGGTGTTGCAGGCAAACACGGCAGTGCCGCCGCCGTACTCCTCGGCGGGCAGCCTGGACGGGCTGACGTCGGCGTCGGGCCCCGCGGGCGCGGCGGACATGGCGGGCGCACCCGCGGCTGCGGGGGCGGCGTCTGCTGGCGCCGCCGGCTGCCGGTCGGGCTGCGCGTCCGCCACCGCCTCCGACGTCAGCAGCCTGGCGGGCAGCGGGTCGCCCGGGTCGCCGCCGCGCGCCACCAGCCCCACGCTGGAACCGCCGGCCAAGGCGCGCGCGCCCGCCCCCGCGCCGCCGCCCGCGCCGCCCCCGCGCCCCCGCCGCCTGCTGGCCGCGCCCGCGCGCCGCTGGCTGTCGCGCTCCGCCCCCACCACGCCGTCTGCGCCGCCGGCCGACGGCAGCCCGCTGCTCGCAGAGCCGCCCTCCGACGAGGAGCTGGACGCCACCGTCTGACCACGTGCCTTAACCGACAATCGACAGGAGCGCGCCTCCGCTCCGCTGCCTCGTCTCCTACCCGATTAGAGTGCGCGCAGGGTAACTTGGCCGGTAGACGCGCAGACGGCCGGGCGAGCGTGCGGAGAGCGGTAGTGGAGGGGCCGACGGCCGGAGCAGTGAGCGAGCGCTAGAGGGGAAGTGCGCAGCTCACGGGCCGGCAGGTGGAAGTGGACTGACGCGGCCTCTCCTTCCGGACGAATGAACGAACTCGCCTTGCGCTTCGCACGAAAACTCTGCGCATCGTCCACCTTATCCTGCGTGGATTCTACCGGCATTCCACGGCACATTCTAAACCGACGAGTCCGTTATATAGATTTAGTCTGATTGTTCATTAAAAGAAATGTAACAAGAACAGAGCAAAATGTTACTCATCATTATCTTGAAAAACTGTAAAACTACTTACTTAATTTTTGTTTCTTTTTCTATGTCTGCAGCCATGCACTACGCGTTTGTGTCACACATCTTCACCACGTTTACATGCAACACATCTTCTGGATGAAGGAAACTATATTTCATAAACTGTTGTGCTAGGTAGTCGTGGCCAAGGTGAGGGCATTGAGCTTTAATAAGAAGGCGTGAAGTCGAGGAGAAAATAAAAAATTACTGAATAAATTACATTGCACTAAATGGGGCCTGGGGGAGAGGACGACGCCTGTCCCTGCAGGTACATGTTACAATCAGAGGTAAAGTAGAGGTATGAACAGAGCTCAAGGGAGAGCATTTTGTCGGGTTGGAGGCCATGGTGCAAGAGAACGCCCGTGATCTCCAGTCTGGCTTGTGGTTGGTGGTTAGGTTCTTCTGATTCTCTGAGTCGTCAGCAGAACCAAGCCACTGAAGAAGGTTTGACCCGATAGCACGTGTCGGTAACATACGTTCAGGAAGTTCCAACTGTAGGCACATGGCAAAGCCTGGTGGCTGGCAAGTCAGCCGGCTGATAAAAATACTTAAAGACATTAATAATAATAAGATCACCTGACACAGTCGGGTTTCGAGGCGATCTGATCGGTTTATAGTTTTCAAAATAAAAAGCCAAGATCGCACATTAATAATTTATTAACTGACGATCGGTTTCGGTGCACTGTGTCACCATCATCTGGTCTCATATATTTTATAACCTGGTCATCTTTTTTTTAAAAAATGGGTATAAAATAACAAGTGCAACATTGCACTTAGTCTCTATATAAAGATACACAAGTTAAAACAAAACTTGTTTTTTTTTATAATATTGCACTTGTTATTTTGTACTCAATTTTTTTAACAAGATGACCAGCTTATAACATATATGTGACCAGATGATGGTGACACAGTGCACTGAAACCGGTCGTCATTCAATAAATGATTAATGTGCGATCTTGGTTTTTTATTTTGAAAACTATAATACATTAATAATAATAATAATTTAATAATAATAAAAAAATGTTCCCCAGTCTTATTCACCCAAGGGACAGGTGTCGTCCTCTCTCGGTATATTGGTATTCGCTGTCGTGTTTACATGTTAAGGCTACAAGCGGATTAGCAAGCCCAGTCAAATATGGCGCCTTGAAAACTGTTGTTTCAGTTCATGATTTAGTCAGCATAATCGCCCTTTCGCTTTTCTTAAAAACACACATTCATTCTCATTGTAATACTTCTCTTTCACCTCAGAAAAAAATTATCCTGTCGATATTAGTCGAATTTTTCTTAACAAGAAGACGCAACCTGTCGGGCCAAGCAGGTTTCCAAAACGGTTGAGTTTACGTAACGACGAAAATCGATTGTGGAAATGCAAAACCGTTTTATAGAAGTGAATTTCCAGGATAGATTTTGGAATGTTTACATCACCAATCAAAATTTAAATTTGATGATCGGTTTACGAAGTCTGGGATTGAGAGACCATGTAAACGGCGTACTTCCGGACGGCGAAAACCGAATATCGATAAACAGTTTTCTGCTGTCGTGTTTACATATTAAAGCCTAATGCCGATTTGCTACCCTAGTAAAATATTGTGCCTGAAGACAGCTGTTTTAGTTCCTGATTTACTCGACACAGCTCTTGTTGGTCTTTACTTAAATACAAAGATTCATATTCATTCTAAAATTTGTACTTCTCTTGAACTGCAGAAAAAGTAACTCTACCATTGTTAGACAAAAATTTTCTAACGACGACGTAAGCAGGTTTAATAACGCAGGCTTTAACATGGACACGAAAGTCCATTGTGAAAATGAGAAAACGCTTATAGCAGCGGATTTAGAGAACAGATTTTGCAGTGTTTACATGACCAGCCAAAAGCGAATGGGAAATCGGTTTACGAACATTGGTTTTGGCAGCCCCTTGTACACGGGGTGATGGAACATAAGATATACTCATGGAGGTAGCGAGACAACCTTACGCTGAAAGAGTGCCGCTTGCCTCCACCATATTCCTGAGTCCTGGAGAATTGTTCGTGTTGCAGTCTGATCTTTTATGTCACTTAAAATGGGATAAAAAAAGCCGGCGGCTTTGGTGTGATGTAAATCATGTTAAAAGAGTGAAAATTAGCTTCAAAATTAAGTTTTCAAGTATCTGATAATCAATATTTATCCACGAAGTATATTGTTTGATAGTTCGTACTCTGGATTGACTGTCAATTCAGCGCATTAACAGTAACAGGGTCGGTTTAACGCATAACTTTGACAGATAAATAGCATCCCACGACTCGCAAAGATGGCAGACAGGCTTCTTATTAATGTCTTCGCTCGCCTTTTCTTGATCATAGTGTACCGCTAAAAAAGGAAGAAAAGTATGTGCTTGCGGCATGCTAGCATTTTGTAACACGGGAATTTCATTGTGTTCCATGATTGAAGGCACATAAAGGTACTTTCGAAGAAAAATAAAATAATAACGCGACTTAATTTTTCTGGGCCAGAAATATCTACGATCACCTCCCGTACTTATGTTTCTCTCTGTCTTATTAACACAATCATGGATCCAGCCATTATTTAGCAGGCCACACACACACACACACACACACACACACACACACACACACAGACACGCGCACGCCCGCGCGCGTTGGTGGACTGAGCTAAGAACAACTACTAATCAGATGTGTTTCAACCAAACATCAATTTGTGTAGCAAAATCGCTGATTACACCTCTGGTTTAATTTCATAGTGTATTTCCATCTGTCCAGTTCACACAATATACCCAATGCGTTACTGGTGGTAGCATTCGCAGCCTCGTTGCATTTTTGTCAAAGCAAACACCTTATGGTAGTCGTCAAATGTAGCGCATGGAAGCTTATTCTAGAAGTATATACTACAAAAACTATTTTGCAACTCCATCCCGATGACCCATCGCAAGTGTTATTGCTGTTTGTTGAAGTGGATATCTCTTGTACGGTTACGGGTGACTACCGCTGATTTTCCTGTTGTACAGTTGCCTAACTTACGGAAAGAACCGAGGAGTGATTTGAATAAATACTTAACGAGGTTGAGACCTAATCCAGATGAATTACATCAGGCTGTGAATCATTCGGCATGTATTTGTATTTCGATTTTGTCATACATAATTTACTATTATAGCATATATTTGTGATGATACTAGGAACTAATAGCTAATCTTCGTAAGTGAATGGTGCGAGGGACACTTATCAATAAAGTGGATGTAAAGTACTTTACTACTTCATTGTAAGGATCCATGTTATTTATTTGGATGGAACATATACCACAAATGATCACTTTCATTCCGTATAATTATTAACTGTTTGTGTTATCTGCTCGAGAGGAGTTCTTCAAATAAACCTCTACAGAGCGAACAAATTTTCTCAGATGAAGAATTACGCTCTTAATTTCATGAGCTTAGCTTGAGGAGCGATGACACAGTCGAAAATGATCGATCTGTGGATATTAAAATGAATATTATACCTATTTGACATCTCTGCTTATACGGCATTTATTTGTTTCACTGGTGGCGTCACTACGTTCTGCTCTGCCAATGTCATCATCTCCAATACATAATTGTTTTTTACAACCCTATAAATTACTATTTAGCATTAGTAAACTCCATTCTCTGTTGCTCGTCCCATTGTTCGATGAAACAGGTAGGTAGATTATCATATTTCTCAATAACATGTCAGTTGCTTCAGTAACGATGGGAAGTAGACTTAATTCTACAACTGTTTTGTCTGACAACTTGCATCTTACTTTATCTTTCTCATATTTTTTACGACTTTTCCGAAGCTAGACACTCAAAATGTCTCAAATACGGCCCGTTCCTGTCCTCTAGAAACTATATTTTGATTAGATTACTTTATTGTTATCTAAAACTATACTTAATATGTTAATTCTACATAAAAGCATCAGTAACTTGGCTCCATGCCGCTCAGATATTTCTTGCTTCTGCCTCGTGTCACATATATTGCAGAAATATTCGTAGATCCTATACAATTACGAATTTGCTACTTTTCCTTTTTTCTACATTCTACCCATTTCTTATTCGGGTCCTATTCTAAATACAAATTTCTTCCATACATAATGAATCTTTCATATTCAACCTCAAAAACATTAAAATCAACGAGTCGTCATAACGGTAACTCTTCTTTTAGTAGGCCCCTACTCTTCTTATGTTCTCAACTTTAATTTGGCGATAAAGAGCATGACTGTTTTATGTGCCTCTCTTAATTATTTTCCTTCATACTTTGTCCATCAAAATTACTTACTTTTCACATTTTTGTTATTTATATTTATTATTATCTTCTCAGTTTATCTACAAACGTTCTATTTACCAACAAGGAAGATAGTAAGTTCTAAATAATTAATCCTCTCTTTACTAAGCGTCAGTTAGAATTTGATTCTCATATACCTTAATTTTTTCCTGTAATTATCATGGCAGAATATGTCTTAACTTTTTATTTCCGTTCCATTTAAGATTTATGATACGTTTTGCAACTCAATTTCATCTGACGCTCTTTTTACGCTAGCGTCTACTTGTGACAAACTGCTTCCCTTATTAGTTTATCTGTTCACGAGGATTTCTTTTATACTTCATTTGCTTCAACAAGCATAAAATAAATCTACAATATATTCACGCTATATATGATGTATCAAAGAAAATATAAAACCAACATAGTTGACTTTGATGCCAAGTAATATGTGAGTTTTTGTAAGTAAAAGAAACAATGATTTTTTGTGCAGACTGTTTCGTTTGACACATTTAGGAGCTAAAAGTATCAAGATAGCTCAAGAAGCGAAATTCGAAAGTTCAAGAAGAATGCTAGAGTAGAAAGAAGGTAATTACTGAGCTGACAGTCGTGAGGCTAAATTCCCGAATCATGTGAAACTGTTTCGATCATTCAGAAGAATTTTTCACAACTGAGTTCTATCAATTTAAATTGTGGAGAGGCCCCAGATATCCAGTGTAGTAAATGGCTTGATGTTTCTGATATTTTGATTAGCGACTACATCGGTCTCACGGGCTGTCATGTCATTGTTATTGCTATAATTTCTACGCTCTCTTTTTAGACTACTGAGGGTTGTTAGAAGCAATTTATGTTTGGGTCAGCAACGCAGTGAGATGATTCATAAGAAAATCGATGACATACTACGACTGTTGACAGTAAAGTATTATGACTGTAACCAGGAAAATATTGTAAATGAAAGGTGTGCAGGTATTTCTTTCTGAGAACCCAAACGACTTTGTTTTACACACAAGCACTGTTTCCATTAAATTATTTATTGTCGGACATAGCAACTTTTGTCGATGTGAAACTGAACAGCTATCGATAAATTTCAGATCCAATAAACAGTATACTATGGTAGTGTATACTGTAGCCGTGGTGAATTAGCCGTGCGTTCTGGGGCGCGCGGCCGTTCGCCGTTGGGGGTTCCAGTCCCTCCTCGGGCATGGGTGTTTGTGTTGTCCTTAGGTAAGTTTACTTTAGTTTAAGTAGTTTGTATGCTACGGACTAATAACCACGCAGTTGAGTCCGATAGATTTACAAACATTTGAACATTTTTCGTATACTGTAATGTCAAAATAAACAATTAATTATTAAAAAAAGAAGAAAGAAACATGACTTGTGCATTCACAAGACGATACACTATGCTGTTTATTGGATTTGAAGATGATTAATGATGAACGAAATCGCTCCGTCAGGTACAGATCAAATTATTATGTCTGTTAACAACACAGTGCTCATAACTTCTATCTATAAGTTTAAATTTATTTCTTTTTTATAAAATTGCAACCTCACTGTTTTCGTAATCTGTTTTCCCTTCGACTATGACCACCTAGGACCATCTGACAGTTTAATTCGTTTTCAATCACTATTTTATTTCCCTCCAATAGGCTTCATATTTTGAAAGTCTCCTTTTTTGACCATACTATACATGTTTTATTATTGATTATGTCTTGGAATGCTACTAAAATTATCACTTTTATTCGGAAAACATCTCTTAATGTTGTTTCTTCTACTTTTATGTTTTTTTTTTTACTACAGACTTTTAACTTATTTGGTCATTTTGTTTCCCCCGAAATACCTGAATCTGTCTTCGTCTCCTTGTTGTGTTTGTTATTTTCCTCTCGGGGAAGGGTGTTGTGTAGGTGTCGTCGTTGTTTCATCATTGGCCCATAGGTCGCCTAAGTGGCGTTAAATATAAAAACAATTATGCAGATGGCCAGTGCTAGGTGGTCAAAGAACCCCAAAAGGACTCTAGAGTCAAAATCTGTCACACGGTGTTTTCATTGGTATATTTTTATATATTTCACTATTGATTTTAAACCTTAAGGGTTTTTTTTCGCTTCCTGTTGGACCTTAAATTTTCCTCCTGTTTCTACTGGATAATATTTCATCTTCTACTAATATTTATTCTGTCTAATATTTCTTAAACGACATTTACTACGGGTTTCAAAACAGATGTTCTGTTTTAGAAAAACAGAAAATACTTCTATAAATTTCTATTTTGCGTATTTCTGTTTCCCTGACCATAATTTAACTGGGCTTCCATAGGAAACATTGACTAAAAGGAGAACAAATCTAATGCATTTTATTAACACAAGTGCGTACAACTGTTACTCAAATATAGCTGGGCAGTTTCCATCGTTTACAGATACCCATATGTGACGTGTTTAGCTATAGAGTTATTTTTAAGTAAAAATTTATGCTGAAGTAGCTAGCAGTCAGATGTTACATAAACTAAACAAGAAATATTTATGAGAAACCTCATATATACCAGAGTAATTCTGTAATTATGACTTGAAACTTTGTCTTTGGCGCGACTGATCGATGAATGGAAGACAGTTACTGCATCTCACTATAATTGTGAGGTGAACAACGAATTATCCATGATGTGGATATACTAAAAATATTTTAATATTAATTCTCGTGGTATTTATGCTAAATATAATTGTCATTTGCTAGGATGTAAATATATTCGTGTTGTTCACATTTTAGTTTTTCATTTTTTTTTTACATTTGAGAGTAAATTCCACAGCGGCTAATTTTGGTACATGTGCCCTTAATTCGTAACACTTTAAGTTGTATGGGTATTTCGTTGAACTAGAAAGTAATAGGTAATAAGAATCTGAGGTGTTTGACTGTAAATTGTTAGTTTTCCTCAGTATGGAGCTGACGCAAATAAATAACGCTTTTTTATAAAAAGGTGGACCAGATTAACCCAAATGGTGATATTTTGAATGAACTTTATTTTGAGCTCTAGTAATTACACTTGTGTTTTATGTTTATCCAAAACAGCACAACAATGTAAATGAAACTGTTTCATTTCTATTTTGGAAACTGTTGTAGCTAAACAGAGTATAATCATCCATGTTCGAAATACATTTTGATAATCCTTTCTTGTATCCCTTATTACTCTGTATACCTTGTTTCTTTTGCAACCATGTACATCGTTATGTTATGTATCAACGTAGTACAGGTATTTTTCTCGCAAAACGCTAAAGGTAATATATGTCTGCGTTTTCTGTATGTAAGGTTGTCTAATAGTTACTGGTTTTCTATGTGGTCTTTAATAAACTCACTGTGTATAATATTTGACGTCTACTGATTCAAAGAAAAATTGTTATACATGGCAACGAGTTTAGTTAACAAATAATGCCATCTGAGGAGTGGAGAATAATGTAATGTAATTACAAATATTATGACTTACTCATTAAACAGGAATTTTTCACGATATTTCCTTGATATATGGAGTAAGGCGTCTTGAGTGCATTTTGCACAACATTAAAAAAAACCTCTTTTAAAATGATCTTGGTGTGCATTTTCCTTCATTTCCGGAGAAAATATTTCGCATAACTACATAAGTAAGGACTGGATCTATTGACAGTGACCAGATGTTCAGCATTATGGTCGTTGACTCTTAAGAACTATACCATTATGTAAGTAAACTGATACCGACTCTATATGAAGCTGGTCGGGTCTTCTATCTCAGGAATACATTCACGTGCAAGTGTCAATGTATGTTAATGTTAAGCTGTCTAAATTCAGTCCTATGGATATAGTGTGTTCATTAAAAATTTAGTGATTAAGTGTGAAGCTCACGTTTATGTAAATTAAAGTAAAATGTGTCACTTGTTATTAAATATGAGAGATAACGTATTTTATTTCTGTTAAGGCTGAAAGAACAGAAGTTAACCTTGCGTAAGATAATCCAACAATGAATAATGTGCCTACATGATGATTCAAACTAGTTTCTGTGAAGTCACTGAAATGCCACAACTACATCAGATATTGCATAGTGAAGTAATTTTGGAAACTATAACATTGTTCCCAAGCTATGTGATTCAGACTGTTGGACTGTAGCTGTTATAAGATGCTAAATATCACTTACGATTATAGGCCTATTCTTTGTATGTTTACATTGTGTGTCAACAATAAGTAGATAAACTGTATTAATAATGATGATAATAATAATAATTGCTTTTTGCAAAGTATCTATGTTTGTGTGTTATTTGTTTCCCACTATTCAGCTATATATACACGGGTTTACGTATCTATCATTTAGCTCTGAAGCTTTACCATATATACACTTACAAAACAATATTACGATACTGATACGAAATTGGAACCCCATTCCATTGCAACTGTTAAGAGATCAACTTATTCCAACTCAGACCGTCACTGCTTATCACCTTAGTAACAAATACATCAGCAGACTACTGGCAATGTGGAAACAAGACATAACAACCACAGATAATATGTAGTAAAGAATTGTTGTTCTGCCTTTAAAAAGCACAGTTTTTGTTTTTAGCACCCAAAGATATTTCGGTAAAGCTTCAGTAGTGCGGCGGTAGGTGTTGGATTCGTATCTATCTTGCCTATGATAATGTGAAAATGTCCAAATGTTTGTGTAGCTTATGGGACTTAAGTACGGTGTCATCAGTCCCTAAACTTACGAACTACTTATGAACTAACTAAGACTAAGGACGGCACAAATATCCATGACCGAGGGGGGATTCGAACCCCCGACCGTAGTGGCCGTGAAGACCGTGACTGAAGCGCCTCAGTCCTCTCAACCAGCGATGATAATGTGACCACTCTGTTGTTCATATTAGCTAATCTGCAGTTCCGTTTTCTTCTTCTTTATTAGACCTACTCTTACATTAACCCAAGAAATTATTTTTCGGTATATTTGGAAAAATACAAATCCGTTAAAGAATGAAATAAAAGTTGTTAACCTCGAAGAGATACAGCTATTAACATAAAGTTCGATCCCTTGCACCATCCCTGGGGGAGGGAAGGGGTGATTTCGAAACCTTATAAAGGAGCCCCTCTTATTTATTGCAAATTTGGATTCTCCATGAAAAATATGTAACATTTTTATGAAACCATTTTTTCGTTTCATGATAGAGATGCTGTAATCGGAATAATTTAAATGAGTTGAAAATTGTTATAACATCTTAAACAATTACTCATGAGATCAAGAAAAGCAGAGTTTTTGATATTTTTGATAATGCTATCATGTGATACCTCCCACAATGTAATGAAGCATTAGATTGTGATCGTGCTCTCAGTATGGGGTCAGACTGTTCATTGTACTTACATGATTTGGACTGTACATATCTCTACGGAATTGTTCCACGATTTTAATGATTAAAGAGAGAGGGGGGGGGGATATTTTTCTCGGAGGACCCAAATGTGCAATAAAAATAGGGGTTCCTATTTCGATTTCGAAGTCAAGCCCCCTCCAGTCCACAGGGGTAGTGCAGTGAGTCAAGTTTAATGTTAATGGATGTACTTCATCGAGGTGAACAACTTGATTGCAACTTTTTTAAAATCCGATTTATATTTTCCCAAATATTCTGAAAAACAATTTTAAGTGCATCATCCTGTATAACTGTTTCCACCTGACTAGAGGTTCTATTTATATTTACTCCGAACTTCACTAATACTAATTAAATGTAACTTCAACCAATCTCTTTTCCTTTTTAAGTTTCCTAACTTGACACCCGATTAAGGGATCTAACATTCCACGCTCCTCCGTAGAATCCATTTTAGTTTTTCCTGATGACGGCCTTCGTCTGAGTAGTCCCCGGCCGGAAATCGGAATGGGTGGCTATTTTACCTCCGGAATATTTTACTAGAGAGGACGCCACCATGAAGTAAAATTGCATGTCCTCGGGAAAAGTAACGTCTGTTGTTTCCTCTCACTTTCATTTACAGAAATTGTATGGCAAAGCAATATCAGCTGATTACAAGATCAGCCAGTCCTCCAGACTGTTACCCCTGCATCTACTGAAAATGCTGTTGCCCGTCTTCAGGAACCACACGGTTTGTCTGGCCTCTCCACAGATACCCCTCTGTCGTCACTGCACCTACGTTCCGCTATATGTGTAGTTGAGGCACACAAGCCACCCCACCTTGGCAATGTCTGTGATCGATGGGAATGGTCAGTATTCGTGAGAAGAGAAATTTGTTAACGTCAAATATTAATGTAAGTGTTAAGAAGTCTTTTCTGAAGGCACTTGTCTGGAGTCTATCCTCGTACGGGAGTAAATCGTGGATGATGAACAGTTCTCAGACCATATCATGAGAGTGTATACATTCGGATTAAAGGTTCTGATGTATTTTCTAAATAATGTGTGACCTTGAAAAAAATATACTGATCTTGCTAAAAGCCGAGAAGAGATTCTTGGTGTTGTGACTCTCGAGTGCACCCTGGGATGCTCTCTGTGTGACACACACTTGGCGGTCTCTGTGAGCCACGGCATGTGATTTGCCCATGCGCAAAACTATGTCGTATGTAGGCTTGGTGACTTCGATATATGATACAGCTAAATCAGTGTGTGGATGATTGACTACAGCGATTGTTCGTTGTGGTAGTTTAAATGGAATTAGCGATCTTGAAAGTTTCAACGGTCATGATATTATTTACAGGACATTTAATACCGGCGAAGCTTATTATAAAGGCTACTTCTGAATTCATATCTTCAGACCGCGAACTGCTTTGATAGAGAAATGGCGCAAAAGATCGTTTCTTTCAATTATTTTATTATTGCACAACTAGTTTCAGCAGTCTAGCTGCCATCTTCAGATGCCTCTACATATATATGTACATATGTTTTAATATTCTTTCTGTTGAAGAAATAAGGTTACACGTAGAGACATTCCTCATAGATGATGTGTAAATAGTTGTTACAGTAAAACTTGTCCTGATAGAAATGCATATGGAAATACTTAGTCAGGTACTGTATCTAATTAAGCTATAGAACATACCACTCCATGTAAATCTCTAAGTAAGTGACAAATACTTTTTTAAATACATCCCTTACAGATTTTGCGTAAATATTTATGGCAAAATTTGAACGGTATGGCAGAATAAGTGACTTTTCTAACTAGTTTAAAAATGTTTTGGTGTGCTATCCCGTGGTTAACCGTAATAGTGCCAACAATTAATTAAAAAATAAAAATGGAAATGATCGATCTATATGGGAAGAGAGATTGTTAATGTACCAATAACTGCAGAGTAATTGAACGCCATCTATGACAATCGGTATATTAACAATGTACTCCCATCTAGTGACTAGTCTTGTAACACACAGCCTGTTAAATAGTGTCTCTGGAGTACGTTCTTTATTTAGAAAATATTTCGCACAGAACTCCACGTATTAGTGATGTTAATTTAAAATGTAAGATGAAACAAGCCATTTTAAAACTGTAGCACTCTCCATAAGCAACCACAAGCTTGTGTTATTTAATGTAAATGGTATGTATATAATATTAGGCAAATAAGAGTTTTTGTAAAATTAATTGTTTGCAGTTGTTACATTCTTCCTTTTTATATTTGTAGAGGCATCTGAAGATGGCAGATAGACTGATGAAAGTAGTTGTGCAATAATAAAAAAATTGCAAAAAGCAATCTTTTGCATCATTTCTCTATCTAAGTTATGGAATTTTATGCAATAGCAGAATGCTGATGATGAGACGGTTAGTCCGAGTAACGAATTAGTGAGAAAAGAAATTTGTATCATATCTTGACTAAAATAAGAGCTCGATTGATGTAAACATCCCGAGATGTCAGCGTATCGACAATTTAGTGGGAAGGAGGAGGTTGCGTGGGAGTGGCCTTACGCTCTAAGGCGCCTAATTGCGGAGCGCGCCGCTCCTCGCCATCGAAGGTTCGAGTTCTCCCTCGGGCATGTTAGTGTGAGTGTGTGTGTGTGTGTGTATGTTGTACTTAGCATAAGTTAGTTTAAGTAGTTTGTAAGTCTAAGGACTGATGACCACTGTAGTTTCTTCTCAAACTTTACAAACGATTTGGAAGTGAGGGTGGGAGGGACGGGGGGATAAAAATCACAGAGGTAGACTACTAGGCACGTGCAGTAACCAGGTAGTGGATGTGGGTTGGCGTTGTTATTCAGAGCTGAGGGGGCTTGTACAGGAAAGAATAGCATGGACAGCTTAAGGCGGGGTTTAAGTGACGAAAGATACGTGGAAATAGCTTTAGATAAAAGTCAATTGGCCTTCACCTAAATTCTGTCCCTTTATCTCACTCCAACACTTCCCTCGGCGATCTTGCTATCACACTCGTGCCAATGTCGCGAGTTTTAATCGCGTACTATTTTACGCGAGGGCCGTAGAACTAACGGCATCGTCAGTGCGTGTAGTAAAATTTTCTGGTCACTAACCTGGCTTCTTCGTTATATCTGATGTCTCCACGCAGAAGTCTCCATCTTGAAGTAATGTGCTGTGGAAGCTTTGGAACTGGAGACTAGGCTCGTAGCTAATATTCAAGAAGTCGGGATGCCAGTTGTTTCATAACTGCGAAACAAAAAACGACATATATCATACTGTTGCTTGTTATACACTTGTACAAACATTTCATTGGAACATAACTGTTAATCTTCCTAATTCCATACGTGCTGACCTGTCGTGCGGAACTCTCGCGCGGAAAATGTTCAAATGCTTGTAATTCTATCGGACCAAACTGCGTGATCATCAGTTCGTAGCTTACAAACAACTTAAACCTAGGTAAACTAACCTAAGGACAACACACACACCCATGCCCCAGGGAGGACTCGAACCTCCACGGCGAGCAACCGCGCGCTCCGCAGCTCCGCAGCTCGCGCGGAACTGCCAGCTACCTTGCAGTGCCGTTCCCGCGTGCTATTACTTTCGGCGGGAAGCGCCACTTCTCCAACATAGTTATTCATTTGTTTCACATAATTAAAGCTTTTCTAAATAAACAAAACACGCCACAATAAACCTTACTCTAAACATAATATTTACAATAAATCATATTAATTTCTATACATTAGTTTATCTAATGTTTATTACTAAAAAAACGTAGAGGGTACCTTACACAGAGGTGGGGGGGGGGCAGCCAATAAGAATGTTTCTGGGTAGCATTGGCGCAATTTCTCACATTACTGCAGTATGCTACACCATCTGTTATGTTTTCCCAACCATTCCACTTGTGACGTGTCCTTCCAGCTGCAAAATTTCTTAACACCTGGTCCCTTATGGCCCTAAGCCAGCCATCCTACAAGCTGTTCCCATCTTCCGACCACAAAACAACAACGGGGAACGAGGAAAGGAATAAAAGCAAAGTATGTCAATAGCATGTCTGCCGCCTGTTCCCCCATCATCACGACATTCTATTGAACCTCCATTATCTGAGTGACGTGGAGAAGAGTTGAACATATTTGATTCCAATTCTGGAGGACGACGGTTCAAATCCGCTGCCGCCAATCCAGATACAGATTTTCATTGATTAATCTAAATTTCTCCAGGCAAATTCCTAAGGGGTCCCTTTGAAACGGCAAGGCCGATTTTCTTTTCCATCCTTGAACCCTTCCCAGTGTGTGCTCCGTATCTTCTGACCTCGATTTCGAAGGAACGTTAAAACCTAGTTTTGAATGGAACATCTAACTAAATACTTGATTACCTAATCCTGGAATAATGTATGAGAGACATTGAGTACGTGCAACCTGCACTTAAACTATCAAACTTACGATGCGACAGAACGCTTTTCGCTGCAAAGGACACTAAAGATTAGATCCGCTCGAGAAGGCCACTGAGGAGTTAAGCAACACGTTACGAGGCTGCTCTCCAGTTAGCTCCTCCCTTTGTGCGATCACGATGAAAGTGCGTTCTCAGCTCGACATTAGGAAATGGTTTATATTACAACTACACGGTATATTTAGCTATAACATATTATTTTTGTGTTTTATTTGTTGGTAACTTATATAACCTGCAAGATAATAGCCATCAGGCCTTATTTTATATTTAACAAGACATTCTACTTATTTCATAATAGATTGGTTACGACAAACGTTTGGTATTAAAATATTTATTATAATTCAATCGAAATTGTAATTTATTTACATGACTAGTTTGGAACCTTAAGGTTCATCATGAAGTCAGCCAATTTAAACTGAACTAACTATGGTTGTTATGTGCGTATTGGTAACACAAAAACACGTCTTTTAAACTGCCAAACAAAATTCGTGTATAGCGCAGCTATACCGAACTAACATTGTGTCGGAAATGAGTGTTCTTTCAAGTTATATCTAATACAGAGGCCAACTGTAACATAAATAGAGCAAAAAGCTGTTGTTGTCGTCTTCAGACCGTAGACTGGTTTGACGCAACTCTCCACCCTACTCTATCTTGATCAAGCCTCTTCATCTCCTCATAAGAACGGCAACCGCTCTGATGCGCGAAGCCGTTCCCCGTCGGGGGTTCGAATCCCCCCTCGGGCATGGATGTTTGTGCTCTCTTTAGTATAAGTTAGTTGATAGGTAGTTTGTAAGTTTAGGGACTGATGATTCCGCAGTTAAGTCCCATAAGCTACATCCATCTTAATCTGCTATGTTCGTCTCTTGGTCTCCCTCTGCGGTTTTTCCCCCACACACTTCCCTCCAACGCTAAATTCACGATTCCTTGATGTCTAAGAATATGCCCTACCAATTTATCCCTTCTTTTAGTCAAGGTATGCCAAAATTTCCTTTTCTCCCAAATTCTGTTCAGTACCTCGTCATTAGTTACACGATTACACGATCTACCCACCAACTCTTCAGCATTCTTCTGTAGCACCACATTTCAAAAGCCTCTATCCTCTTCCTGTCTGAACTATTTATCGTCCATATTTCAATCCCGTACAAGGCAACACTCCACACAAATGCCTCCAAAAAAGACTTCCTCACACATTTATTAACATTCGATGTTACCAAATTTTTCTTTTTCAAAAACGCTTTTCTTCCCATTGCCATTCTGCCTTTCATATCCTCTGTACTGCTACCGTCATATGTTATTTTACTGCCCTAGTAACAAAACTCATCTACCACCCTTATTGTTTCGTTACCTAATTATTTCAGCATCGCCTGATTTTCTAAGACTGCATTCCATTACTCTTATTTTGCTCTTGTTAATGTTCATCTTATACGCTCCTTTTCAATACACTGTCCATTCCGTTCAATTATGATAGAATTACAATGTCATGAGCAAAACTCAATGTTTTTTATTTCTTGACTCTGAACTCTCATTCCTTCTCCAAATTTCTATTTGGTTTCCTTCACAGCTTGCTAAATCTACAAATTGAATAACATTGGAAAGAGGCTACAACCTCGTCTTTCTCCTTTCCCAGCCACTGCAACCCTTTCATGCTCTTCAGATCTAATAACAGCTGTTTGATTAACGTAAAATTGGTAATTACCTTCCGTTCCCTATATTTTAATCCTGGTGACTTCAGAATTTGAAAGTGTATATTCCAATCAACATTATCAAAAGCTTTCTCCAAATCTACAAGAGCAAAAAGAAAAGACGGTTTATATTCGTTCATGAGAAGTACAATAATAACGACAAATTACAAGCAGCTAGATTTCAATTACGCATGCTATCACCCATAGAGAGAAAGGTTCGAGGAAGAAGAGGAAGAACAGAGTGATAGCGACATGACTGAATGAGAAGCCAAAAGAGAAAGG
Source organism: Locusta migratoria (assembly GCA_026315105.1). Taxonomy (NCBI): domain Eukaryota; kingdom Metazoa; phylum Arthropoda; class Insecta; order Orthoptera; family Acrididae; genus Locusta; species Locusta migratoria. The sequence continues at coordinate 164,592,587 of CM048746.1, forward strand.
AAGTGGAGAACATTTGCTTTAAAGTCAGACAAGGAAAAACTGCTGTGTATGTTAACTTTTGGCGACAGGTCCTGATGTAAACAGAGCTATTATTTAAAATACAGAAGGTCAATGATCTGGCTTCGGCGTGGGCATAAACAGAGAAAGAGTATGCAGTTGTTTTTGTTTCACGGTTGGACACACCTATAATGCAAGATAAATGCGATCTAGCGCTGCGATTATGACAAGATTTCAATTACTTGACTTCGGATAGGAAGTACTGTAGCCCATGCTAACCGGAAAGCCGGAGAAGCCGACAGGGCCTACGGTAGTCATTCAACGTGTCCGACAGCAACCGTCCTAAGTGGGTCAAATAATATCATGGTCATACAGACGTGTTGTAGCGCAGAGAAGTAGTAACCTCCTCCACCCTCGCCGTCGTACACTGCTGTGTAACAGTAGGATGCATGGCTGTAAACCGAGGGGTCGTACGAGCGAACCCCGTTAGGTCCACAGACATTTTTAGTGAGTCTTTAGTCTAGCCTTCACCTGTCAACGATGTTCATAAACCAATCAAGAAGGCTAGGAGCGTGTTTTTGTTGGGAAGATCCGATAAGCAAATGTTAGGATCCCACTTAGAAAATGAATGGGCATCGTTTAATTCCGAGACTATGGATGTAGAGGAATTGTGGACTAAATTTACGCGCATTGTAAATAAAGGGTTAGAGAAATATGTGCCAGTAAAGACGATTAAGAATGGAAAAAATTCACCGTGGCATAATAATAATGTTAGAAAGCTGCTGAGAAAGCAAAAACTGTTACACTCTCGGTTCAAAAAAGAACACGCAAATGATGACAGGCAAAAGTTAGTAGAGATTCGTGCGTCTATAAAAAGATCGATGCGCGAAGCATACAATAATTACCACAGTCATGCCTTACCAAAAGATCTTTCCTAGAACCCGAAAAAATTCTGCTCCTATGTAAAATCGATAAGCGGATTAAAATCCCACTGTCCAGTCACTCGTTGATCATTCCGGGGCAGTAATAGAAGAAAGCAAACGGAAAGCTGAAGTTCTAAATTTAACCTTTAAGAAATGTTCCACGCAGGAGGACCGCAGAAATTTACCATCATTTGATCAGCGTACTAATTCCGAAATGGAGGTCATAGTAATTGGTATTTCCGGTGTAGAGAAACAGCTGAGAGAGCTAAATACGAAAAAGTTGCTGGTCAGGATGGAATACCAGTTCGGTTTTACAAAGAGTATTCTGCGGCATTGGCCCCCTACTTAGCTTGCATTTATCGCGAATCTTTAATTAAGCGCAAAGTTCCTAGTTATTGGAAAAAAAGCGCAGGTGACTCCCGTTGTAAGAAAGGAAAGAGAACTCACCCACACAATTACAACTGACATCAGATCCATGTAGAATTTTGGAGCATATACTCAGTTCGTATATAGTAAATTACCCTGAAACGAAAAGCTTCTTTCTATGAATCAGCACGGGTTTCGGAAACGTCGTTCATGTGAAGCTCAGCTTTCCCTTTTCTCACATGACATCTTGTGAGCCATGGATGAAGGGCAACAGGCGGATTGTGTTTTTCTCGACTTCAAAAAGGCGTTCGACGCGGTGCCACACTGCAGGACTGCTAACGAAGATACGAGCTTATGGAATAGGTTCACAGATTTGTGACTGGCTGGAAGACTTCCTAAGTAATAGAACGCAGTACGTTGTTCTCGAGGGCGAGTGTTCATCAGAGACGGGTGTATCGTCAGGCATGCCCCAGGGGAGTGTGATAGGACCGCTATTATTTTCTATCTATATAAATGATCGGATGGACAGAGTAAGTTGTAATTTGCGGCTGTTTGCTGATGATGCTGTGGTGTATGGAAGGTTGTCGTCTTTAACTGACTGTAATAGCATACATGATGAGTTAGACAAAATTTCTAGTTCGTGCGAACATGTAGAAAAATGTAAGGTGATGTGCATGAGTAGGAAAAACAATCCCATAATGTTCGAATACAGCATTAGTACTGAGATTCTTGATGCTGTCGCGTCGTTCAAATATCTGGGCGTAACATTGCAGAGCGATATGAAATGGAACGAACATGTAAGGACAGTTGTGAGTAAGGCGGACAGCCGACTTCGGTTTATTGGGAGAATTTTTGGAAGATGTGTTTCACCTGTAAAGGAGACCGCGTATAAAACGCTTGTAAGACCACGTCTTGAGTACTGCTTAAGTGTTTGGGACCCGCAGCAGATCAGTTTAAAGGAAGACATAGAGGCAGTTCAGAGGCGAGCAGCTAGGTTTGTTACTGGTAGGTTTGACCAATGTGCGAGTGTCACGGAAATGCTCCGGAAACTCAATTGAAGATCGCTGGAGGAAAGACGACGTTCTTTTCGTGAATTTATGTTGAGGAAATTTAGAGGGCCGGAATTTGAAGCTGAGTGTAGTACGATCTTGCTGCCGCCTACTTGCATTTCGCGTGGTGATCACAAAGACAAGATAAGAGAAATTAGGGCTCGTACGGAGGCATATCGGCATTATTTTTTCCTCGTTCTATTTGGGAGTGGAATAGGAAAGGAAATGCCTAGTAGCGGTAGAGTGTACACTCCGCCAAGCACCTTACGGTGAATTACGGACTATGTATGTAGATGTAGATGTGAGGAGCCGCTAGGAACGAAATGTGGTTCGAATTATACGACAGAGTGAGTCCTCCTTCCCCAGTGGGATAGTGGGTTATAGCACCACCATCTAGAGAGAAGGCCGCGGCGCTCTCGTGTGACGTCAGGCAGAGTAGGTTGCGCGCACATAGCTGACTGGCACGCTGCTACCCAGTCAGCTATGCGCGCGCAACCTACTCTGCCTGACGTCACAGGAGAGCGCCGCGGCCTTCTCTCTACGTGGTGTTGGTTAGAGAGGGAGGCGCAAGTCGCCGCAGCGTCGTCCACTTGTAAGATCTGCACGCGGTCATTTAGCCACACTGAATTGTTGTTTACTAATACTGACAAGCTAGATTACATGATAGTTGTGGGGCTCCTGTTAAATGAATGGTAGCTCAAGTTTACAACTGACATTCTGCGGAAATGTGTAAGTTCTGGTCGTCAAAAATGGCAGGCGGAAGCCTTCTTGCATGTGTCGACATTTTTTCTGCATAATTCAGGTGCTCATTGAAATCTACACCCAAGACCTTCAAGCACCCAATATCACACCGTCTGATCCTCTAAATTACTCAGTTACGAGTGTTGGAACTTAAATAGTCGCAACTATTTGTTCACAACCGATACAAAATCGTTACATATTTGCACCAGTTACTGTCCTTCAAAGGCGCTGTGCAGAACCAGTTGCCAGAAACGTGGAAGGTGTAGTATACCTTTAGCAGAGCTTGTTGATGGCGCGAATAGAGCTGTCTACTGCCTGTCGACACTCTGCAACAGTTCTGAAGCGAATGCCACGAAGTGGTTCGTTCATCTTCGGAATCAAATCAAAGTTACAAGGACTTAATTTCGGAGAGTATGTTGGATAGTACAATACTTCCCAGTCTCGTCGATAGAACAGAGCAGCCACAGCTTGTGCTGCATGCGCCCGCACATCGTCGTGCCAAATGACGGGTAGGTTGCGCATAAAGTGTTGCCGCTTCTTTCGCAAAGCTGTCGAAAGTGCGCCAGAGTCCCAGTATAGTGAAAGTTATGGTGAATCGCGCGTACGACTGTGATGTAGTCTTGTGTAGTTCGCGAACGAACTAGTTCGGAAGAGCGCTCCCACTGACGAACTACGCGAACTAGTTCCCAGATCCCTCGCCTTTTAGTTCGTTCGCTCCTTTTCCGAAGACAGATGGGGAACAGGGAGAGGATGCGAGAGTGCGCAGAGTCACGTGGTTCCCTTCTGCCCGTTACAGTCAGTTCGAGCTGAGTCCGTTACTTATATTTAAAAAAAGTATTTTTATTCACCAAAATAAACACATTCAGCATATTTTATAGCAAATGATTCTTCAGTGACCTAATAATGAAATAAATAAGAGGTTTGTTTGCCTATTTGATGTCTAATTGCTCAAAACTACGGGTAACAGCATACGCTTGGGCAACACTGATCATTATTTAAAAAAGCTACCATAACAAAAGAAAGAGCACTTACAGCAGCGGTAGCAAAAGCCAAAAAGAGCTAACGAGTAACGATCTGTCTCGGGGATGGGAGCTGACGAACTAAAAGGAGCCACCTACTTCGCGACGGAGCTGCGAACTAAATTGAGACTACCGGTCCCGAACTAAAATATGCGTTACCGTCGCCAACTAAAATATGCGTTACCGTCGCCAACTAAAATATGCATTACCGTCGCCAACTAAAATATACGCTACCGGTCGCGAACTGTTGTGCCAAACGTACCACACTCCTTAATTCGTTGGTTCCTTTACCGAAGATCGACGGGTAATAACGGGCACCAGACTTATTAATCTCGTACTTACCTTCTGCCGATGAGAGCCATTTCGAGGTGAGCGTCTGTCAGCTAGAAGAGTTACATAGTTCAGTGATACAATACTTCTGTTTGAAAGTATTCTGCACTCTGCAGTATCTGACTAATAAATTCCATAATGGCAAGATATAAACATAAATCGAAACTTAAACGCGAGAAATTATCCACGAACTGTTTCTTTAGGTCTGCGTGATATCCTTATCGGCTCAGGCAGCAAGCGTATGCAGCAGCTAGGTGCAGGAACTTCTCGCTCCACCTGCATGAGCAGACCTCCCCGCTCAGCCGTCTGAGGGAGCGGACGAACTAAAAGAGGGAAATAGTTCGCGGCAGAGCTGCGAACTAAAGTGAGCGCTCCCGGCCGCGATCTATTATGCGCAAGACTTCTGTGATGGTGACATCCTACCCCATTACGTTCCTCCACGGCAGACCATCAATGCACGGTATTACTGTTCGTCTTATGAACATCACCTACGACCATCAACAGAACAAGCTGTGCTAACGGTATACTACGCCTTCCATATCGCTATATCGCTAGCAATGGGTTGTACGTAAAGCTGGTGACTACTTTGAAGGACAGTAACAGGTGCAAACATGTATCGCTTTTTTATCGGTTGAGAATAAACAGTTGCCGCTATTTAAATCCCAACCCTCATAAATCAGTTGCGACTGTTCTTTCGGCCTTGTCAGGCCTTGTTCTACATTCACACACATTCTACATTCACACTTTGCAAGTCACCTTCCGGAGTGTGGCGGAGGGTACTTTGAGTACCATTGTCACTTCCTCGTATTTCAGTCGCGTGCAGTTCGCGGGAAAAATGATTATCTATGCCTCTGTGTGGACCCTAATCTCTCTGATCTTATCGTTGTCGTCGCTTCGCCAGATATACATAGGAGGAAGCAATATATTGGTCGACTCTTCTTGTAACGTTTAGTCTTAGAACTTTGACAAAAGCTCTTACCGCGATTCAGAACACCTCTCTTGCAGCGTCTGCCACTGGAGTTTCTTAATAATCTTTGTGACACATTCGCGCTTACTAAATGAGCCCAAAACTAAGCGTGCTGCTCTCCGTTGAATCTTCTCTATGTCATCATTTAACCCTAACTGGTACGGATCCCACACTGATGAGCATTACTCAAGCCACGGCCGAACAACAATTCTGTAACCCACTTCTTTTGTTGACGGACTACACTTCCTGCGGATTCTTCCAATGAATCTCTGTCTGGCCTTACCCACGTTTCATTTCAGATCGCCGCTTATGTCTGCGCCCATAGATTTTTACGGAAGTAACTGCTTCCAATTTGTGTTGTGCTACTGCACAGTTACGCAATAAAGGATCTGTCTTTCAATGTAAACGCAGCACTTTACACTTGTTTGTTATGGACGAACATGTGGGCCAGGATTAAAGGTGGGAACGATTGATTGAGTTACAGTCTTCCACAATTAATAACATTTATTGATAGTTAAGTTGAAAACAAATTAGAAAACTTCTCTGCAATGATGCTGTTCATCAAGTCGTTTGACGTTAACAAGGTACTTAACCACTTTCAATATTAATTTAAAAACCGACCATGTAACATTTGATAATTTAGAAATACTTCAATAATCTGGCGTCAGCCAGCAACTGAACAAATCCCTACAGCAATAATACTAGAATATGAAAATTAAAACAATTATTAAATTCAAACAAACGTATGCTTCCCTCTCAGAATTTTATCCAGGTCAGAAAACAGGATTCGAGAAACGTATGCTTCCTTTATAGTCTTATCCAGCTCCTTGGTGACCTCATAACTCAGTTCAGTAAATACATTGAGTTTCCTGCCACAAACTGTAACAACATATTCCAAGATGACGTACCTGCAACAGACTAGTATTAACGGTTTGTCAATGTGCACCACAATACGTCACCACAGTTTCATCAGCTCAATGTTAATTAGCAAACCCCAGTGTTAATAGCGGTATTAAGTATACCACACCAGCGAGGAAGCACCCCCCAACAAAATCAACCAACGAAAACCAAATGTCAAGCAGTTCATACAGTTTAGCAGACATTAAAAGTCATAATGTGGCTCAGCCGCATCTCGCAGCAAGTTGCACTTGATATCGCTCGGGCCGATTTCAAGTAGCGAACACAATCACAGTACCTGCATTGCTGTATGCCATATCATGGGGCACATGCACTTGTCACACGTCAATACATCATTCGCCTACGTGACCATATTATATCTTAATATACACGCCGACAACATACACTGTATGATTTGGCCAAACTTGTCTCCGTGCAGTTCCTCCCCGGAAACGAAAGACAGTACAGTCTTCCAACACAATCAGCAAGCGTAACCTCCTGCACTTGCCCGTACTGGCTAGTGTCGGTACTCAGTGTAACAGCGAAAGATCCCCATTTTCCTCCACCAGAGTTCGTATTTGCGGAAGAAAGCCAACGCCGAAATCGATCACAGGGTACCCAATCTACTCATGGGCCTTACACGGCACATGTTTGAGTTGAGGTTCTCTCTATACATTGCGTCAATACGCTGCAGATCACTATACATTTAGCTATCCTCTTCCAGTGTTGCGACTTCAGCATCACCCGCGAAAAGCCTCATTGAACTTCCGATGTTATCTACGAAGTCATTTATATATACTGTGAAAATCTTTTGTATCCCATCCTCGTCGCCACTTTTGTATCCCGTCCTCGTCGCCACTTTTGTGTCTCGTTTCCGCCGGTTGTCGTGGGTGTCGGTGGCCGAGTAGAAAGAGACCGACACAGGAATAAAGGATGCACGCGTATGCAGGTACGAAGGTGACCAGCCAGTGGGACAGCAGAAACTAGAACAATAGGCTAAATTAGAACAAGATATATATTTCGTGGAGTCTTGGTAATACTTAACTTTTACATAGTTCTTGACTGCAGAATGCTGATACATAGTTTAGATGGAAGCTTGTCTACTGATGATTCCTAGTGCCTATCCGATAGCCAAGTCTTAACTGGTGCCTATATATTCCCAAGTGAACGATGCAGCAGTCGTGGCCACGAGCGGAGTTGCAGCAGAGGGCGCTCGTGGCTGACGCCGTGCGTGCATGGCGGCGCGCGGCGAAAGTACGTGGCGCGCACTTCATACTTGTGCGACACCACAAAATCAACGGTCCTATAACACTTCCCTGGAGTACGCCAGAGATCACTTTAACGCCTGAAGACTTCTCTCCGTTGAGAACGATATGCTACGTTCTCTTCGCTAGAAACGCCTCAATCCAGTCACACCGTTGGCCTGATATTCCATAAGCTCGCACATTTTTCATCAGGCGACGGTGTGGGACGGTATCGACGTCTTGTGGAAGTCTACCTGGGACCCTGTCTCACCAGCCCTCTGGATACCATGTATGAATAGCGTGTGTTGTGTTTCACATGGTCATTGCTTTCGTAAACCATGTTCATTCCTACCAAGGAGATTACCGGTCTCCAGAAATGACATAATATTCGAGCACAAAATGTGTTCCATAATTCTGCAACTGACCAATGTCAGGGATATAGGCCTGTAGTTTTGTCCACCAGGTCGACGACCCACTTATTTCAATACCTGCCATTTTATCATTCGTGTGATGATTTAGAGTAGGTAATACAGTACAATCTTGCTCTGTGAAACCTCTTTGGAAGAAGTCATTTAGTATTTCTTTAGAGTTCTTTCGCACACGACGAAAGAACAGACACCAGCTTTAGAACTAAGACGGTGGTACACCAATGAAGTCCTACAGTACAGTGCTCACCACCCTCGCGGTCTTACGCCAATCGGCGAAACGCCGCGAGTAATGACCATTAATGAAGATAATGAGCAAAGGCATTATGTCAGTGATATATGGATCAGTACATTGAACAAACTATAAATGAAAGCAAGGAGATATTTGGAGAAGGAATTAAAGTTCAGGGTGAAGAATTAAAAACATTGCGTTTTGCCGACGACATAGTAATTCTGTCGGAGACAGCAAAGGACCCGGAAGAACAGTTGAACGGAATGGACAGTGTGTTGAAAGAAGCACATAAGATGAACATTAACAAGAGCAAAACTAGTGTAATGGAGTGCTGTCTAAGAAAATCAGGTGATGCTGAAGGAATTAGATTAGGTAACGAAACAATAAAGGAGGTAGTGAGTTTTGTTACTTGGGCAGTAAAATAACAAATGATGGTCGCAGTAAAGAGGATATAAAATGCATAGTGGCAATGCGTAGAAAAGCATTATTTAAATTTGTTAACATCGAATATTGATTTAAGCCTAAGGAAGTCCTTTCTGAAGGCATTTGTGTGGAGTGTTACCTTGTATGGGAGTGAAACATTGACGATGAACAGTGCGGCCAGGAAGAGGATAGAGGCTTTTGAAATGTGGTTCTACAGAAGAATGCTGCAGATTAGGTGGGTGGAGGTACTGAAGAGAATTGGGGAGAAAAGGAATTATTGGCATACCTTGACTAAAAAAAGGGATCGATTGGTAGGACACATTCTTAGACATCAAGGAATTATGAATTTAGCGTTGAAGGGGAGGGTGTGGGGTAAAACTCACAGAGGGAGACCAAGAGATGGATACAGTAAGCAGATTCAAACAGACGTAGGTCGCCGTTCTTATGTGGAGTTGAAGAGGCTTGCTCAGGATGGGGTATTGTGGAGAGCCGCATCAAACCAGTCTCCGGACTGAAGTCCACAACAACAACATGTGGATCAGAGAAGAATTTGGGTAGTCCGTGATCACTGAGTCTGAATGGCATCGTGGTCAGGACACTTGCCTAGTGGGTAGGAGACCCGCATTCGAATCCCGTGCCGCACAAATTTGAAAAGTTCCGTACTAATGTAATTCAGTGCCGGAGGCAGCTAAAGTCTTTACTTCGTACCTGTATTGAAATATTTATAGAGGGTGAATCTAAATTCGCGCACTCGGGCTTTGCAGAGCGATTCCTCACAAGCTAGCAATAGAAAAAATGTCTGTCAAAATATTTCGTCCTGCGCATATTTCCGGCAGTAAATGGACGTCGATGATTGAGATGGACGTGTGTCCCATACGTCAAGTGTGTTTCAAACTTACACTACTACACCAACAAACGTCTAGGGGATGTGGGAGGTGTCTTGAGGAACAAAGTGAATATAGAAATCCATGCCGGAAACGTCATTCAGTGACGCTACAGAGCGTCGAAGTTGCTTGAGGGGATGTCTAGCGGCAGGAGCTGGTGCCTGTAACTTGGACTCTCCGTATCGTCGTTGAATGGCGTTTCCGGTCGTGGTTCCCATGCTCATTTTGTTCCTCAAGACGCCTAACACATCTCTTACAAGTTTGTTGGTGTAATTATGAAACACACTGACGTATGGAACACCCTGCCATCTCAGTCTTTGACGTCCATTTACTGGCGGAAATATGCTCAGGATGAAATTTTGTGGGAGACATTTTTCATTGTTGGCAGGTGAGGAATCGCGCTGCGAAGCCCGACTGCGCGAATTTAGATTCGCCCTGTATATAAAGCAGAGTGTCCGTGTGTTTGTGTGTACGTATTGTATACAAATCTACACTTTTGTTGCTATAAAATTTAGCACACTTGATCTTCAACCATGATGAAGGTCGGCGTACGTGTAAGAATCGCGCGCAACAAATAATTCAGGAGATATGACGTCATAAACAAAGAGATGAGCGAAAAACTGCTGTATCAGGCGACAATGTTGCACATTTCCTCCTAAATCACTGAACCGCTTTCATCCAAATTTGGTACACTTATTTCTTAGCGTGAGGTAACAATCGCTGTAGGCGTAAGAAGCACATATGATATACAGTTATGGAGATATAGCATCATGATAATTGGAGTTGCAAAAAACTGCCACATAATGCGATGAGACTTCATTCATAAGCTGTATAAGACTGAGAATACTTTGCAACTTGCAACAAACGTTAAACATAATTTCAAACCTTTATTATATTTTATTTCGCTGACAACCACAGCAAAATGATAAAAGAAAAATTTTCTCGCTTACTGCTTTTCCACTGTTAATGGCGTAAAACTACTGCATTCTGTATCAAGTAACATTTTATATTTTCTACACTACAAATTATACAAGCAGGAAATGTACAAGCCGTACGAACAGATACCTCTGATTGTACCTTAGAAATTGTATCACAATACGACACGTAGTTCATTAGATATGAGTACATAAACAGTAACGTTCATGAACAACCTGTCCCATCACACATCAGGTTTTAATCTATTTCTTATTTACTAGTAACTGTATTCGTAACATATTTTACAGAAATATAACACTTATACAAATGAATAGATACCTGCAAAATTGACTTCAGAATTTGAATTCTGAAGTCAGCGGGGGTAAGATGCAGGGAAAGGAGAGTTATTTACAACTTGTACAAAAGCCAGACCGCAGTTATTAGACTCGAAGGGCATGAAAGGGAAGCATAAATTGGGGAGGGAGTAAGACAGGGTTGTAGCCTTTCTCCGATGCTATTCAATTTGTACATCGAGCAGGCGGTGAAGGAAAGCAAGGAAAAATTTGGAATAGGGATTAAAGTTCAGGGGGAAGAAATAAAAGCCGGCCGCGGTGGCCGAGGGGACTAAGGCGCTCCAGTCACGGTCTGCACGGCCACTACGGTCAGGGTTTCGAATCCCCCCTCGGGCATGGATATTTGTGCCGTCCTAGTTCGTAAGTAGTTCATAAGTAGTTTGTAAGTTTAGGGACTGATGACCCCGTAGTTAAGTCCCATAGACTATACAAACATTTGAACATTTTGAAGGAATAAAAACATTGCATTTTGCTGATGACATTGTAATTCTGTCAGAGACAGCAAAGGACTTGGAAGAGCAGTTGAATGAAATGGACAGTGGGTTGAAGAGAGCGTATAAAATGAACCTTAACAAGAGCAAAACAAAAATAATGGAATGCGGTCTTAGAAAATCAGGTGATGCTGAAGGAATTAGATTAGGTAACGAAATAATGAAGGTGGTAGATGAGTTTTGTTACTTGGGTGGTAAAATAACATACGATGGTCGCAGTACAGAGGATATAAAATGCAGAATGGCAATGGGAAGAAAAGCATTTTTGAAAAAGAGAAATTGGCTAACTTCGAATATTAATTTAAGTGTAAGGAAGTCTTTTCTGAAGGCATTTGTGTGGAGTGTTGCCTTGTACGGGAGTGAAACATGGACAATAAGCAGTGCGGACAGGAAGGGGATAGAGGCTTTTGAAATGTGGTGCTACAGAAGAATGTTGAAGATTAGGTGGGTAGATCGCATAACTAATGAAGAGGTACTGAACAGAATTGGTGAGAAAAGGAATTTTTGGCATACCCTGACTAAAAGAAGGGATCGCTTGGTAGGACACATTCTTAGACATCGAGGAATCGTAAATTTAGCATTGGAGGGAAGTGTGTGGGGTAAAAATCGCAGAGGGAGACCAAGAGACGCGTATAGTAAGCAGATTCAAGTGGATGTGGGTTGTCGTTCTTATGAGGAGATGAAAAGGCTTGCTCAGGTTAGAGTAGGGTGGAGAGCTGCATCAAACCAGTCTCCGGACTGAAGACCATAACAACACAACACCTGCAAAATTAACCAATTTTACGACATATAATTCAATAAAGTTGAGAACCTGTTACATCATACACTAAGTTTTAATCTATTTCTGATTTACTACTAAGACACTCCTCTATTCCAGTCAGGTTAAGGAAATTTCTCGAAGTTGACAGTGCTGTTGACAACTTTGAACCAACTTTGAACTGTGAAGCGCACATGGCTCTAGGCGAAATCAATAGACTTCTATAGGAACAGTGTACATCCAACTAATATCCATTATTTCCTACAGATCTACCTTTTAACTTCAAGAGATTACAATTTTCAGTGAGACTTGCATTTTCTATTACGATTAATAAATCACATTGCAATCTGTTAAGTACTGCGAAGTGTATTTGTCATCTCCATGTTTCTCACACACAACATTAAATCGCTTGCTCATGCGTGGGATCACCAAAGAATTTATTGATATTAGATCCTATCATCCTGGACAAGTAACAATAAATATTGTTTAGAGTCAAGTAGCCAATTAAATGAATGCATGAATGTTACATATCATTTGTATTATGATTACTACTTTCTTTGTTTGATTACTGCACTTATAATTTTCGAAGTTCAGCAAGACAGATGTATTTCACGTATATATACTCCCAAAACTATAATTTATTTGTAGAAATAAGAGGATGAACAGAGAGAGAAAGGATAGAAGTTTTAACTCAAGGTTCAAATGAATAAATAAATACCCGGGCAACGCCATGTTTTCAGTTAGTCTTTATATATAAAATATTGTGTCCTTGTGTTTGATTGTATGTTGGTGTTTCATACAAATCTACAGTTTTGTCCCAATCTTAACAAATTTTGCACACATGTCCTTCAAACCAAGAGGAAAGTCTCAACGGGTTTAGGAACCACATACAACACATAGTTCAAACAACAGTCATACGCAAGGAGATGTGCGAAAAACTGCTGCAACAAGCGACAATGCTGTACATATCCCTAACCACTGGACCGATTTCGATCAGATTTGATCCAAATATTCCTTACCGTGAGTTGACAATTGCTGTAGGGGTAAGAACCACCCACGACACATTGTTCAGGAGATATGACTTGTATGGTGCGTGCCGGAGGGTAGTTTACTTACGGACCACGGCAAAATCTACAGTTATATTTAGATCTTAATGAAATTTTGCGGAGTTCGCCTCCAGAGAAAGACAAAGGTCCACTCTCTATATAAAATTTCAAGTGGTGTATGGCAAAGGATACCTTACTTATGGGCTTCGACAAAATCCACAGTTTTTCTAAGATTTTGACGAAATTTGGCACGTTTGACCTTCAAACCAAGAGGACGTCACTTTGGGTGTAAGGATCACAAGCAACACATAGATCAGTAGGTATGGGGTCAAAAACAATCAGAGGTATGATAAACCGCCCACTTATGTAAAAGGTTTTAATTTGCTACTTCACTAGTAACTCTATTCGCAAAAGTTTTCACTTGCAGTTCTATAATATACCACAATAAGCCCATCGAGAATTGCATTATCGTGTGTCACATAGTTCAGGAGAATTGACGCCATAAGGATTGAGCTTCAGTTACAGGTGTAATGGACCTAGTGGCACAGGAGGCGATGGAAGGAGGGAGGGAAGCTTAGGGATTAACATATTTTATTTATTTACAATTACAATAACAATTTAGGTCTGTTACCTGGATAACTAAAACAGACCTTTACAATCAATTATTATACATCACAAATTACACCACTGCAACTCATATTAATTTATCAGATTGTTAAATTTACAAAACAAAATACAGTAAAGTAAAGTAAAGTAAAGTAACAAAGTAAATTACACTACTACTACTAGTGGTGCACTGATTTACACTATCCGTCTCATTTACACCACTGGATTTCTAGTCTAGATTGGATTTGGAAGGTAGCGAGGCAGCCAACACCAGAGAACTTATTCCAGTGACTTCTTTCTTATACCTTGCTCACGCAAGGCGGGAAAGTCGTCCAGCTCTTCACTCCTTGCCTCAACTAACCTTCCGGTCATATTCGGTTCCATCCGTGGTGCCAAATCGATGTTAGCCGGCCAGACGCCAGGGATGGTGATGTCAATCCGGTTTTAGGTACGCAGTATATTGCTGCCAATGTATGCCTCATAGAGGCATGCACGGCTTTTCTCTCCTGTTGTTTCGCAGCAGACTATCCTCGATAGATCTGCTGCGCGTGGGTTGATACTTTCTCAGTTAGTATAATTAGGATCTCTACTAACTCATCATTCCTTATTATTTCATAGATGTCCCTGGTGGGTATGGCTTGCCTCTCTACAGAGGCAACTCGTGCGTGTACTGGGCACTCGAAGATTACGTGTTCCGGGCTGCCTATCTCAGCACCACATTCACAAACTGCATCAGGCCGTTTCCCTATTCGGTGCAAGTGCACCGGGTAGGGTCCGTGACCTGTCAAAAAGTGCACTAATCCTTTAGATGGAAGAAATTTTAACTTCATCCTTTCTCTCACTGATGGTAGGAAGGAGTGTACGCGCCTGGCTGTTTCAGATGAATCCCAGTCCCGTTGCCAAATATCGTTCATGGCTTCGTTAATTTCTCTTTTATTTTCACAGACCCTCCCAATTATCCTTTCTACTTGAATGAAGTCGTGTCTTTTCAACCAATAGACCGCCGCCCTTTTCCTGATTATTAAATCAATAGGGAAAAGCCCCATAATCACCGTGAGCCCATCCGTAGGTGTGGTCCCAAAAGCCCCAACCGATCTAATTATGATATTCCTTTGCACTCTTTTGACAGCCAACGAGGGCCTGACCAGTCTGAGCCTATGAGCCCAGGAGCTCGCACCGTATCCCATAATCGAGGCGAGTAAACTGTTATGATAAAATTTGGTTACACTTGGGGGCAGATGGAACCTCCTCTGTCCTATTGAAATTATTTTGTTATATAATGCTAAGGTTTTATTTGCAACTCGCTCGATATGAGCATCAAAGTGGAGTCTCTGGTCGAGATAGACACCCAGGTATCTGGCAACTGTTTGCCGGCCAATTCTTTCGCCTGCAAATCTTATGATTGGGTCTCTTTGCAAATTTCCTTTGAAGAGCATGTAATTGGACTTTCCTGGTGCAACTGATAGTTTTACCTTGTTGCACCAGTTCTGAATTATTTCCGTGGCCACTGAGGCTCTGTCCTCCATCTGACGTCTTGAGTTCGATTGAACCAGAACGAGAAGATCGTCAGCATAGGCTACTGCCCCCAGTATCCCCGCCTCTTGCTGCAAGTTGTTCAGCAGCGGCTCCATATTTATATCCCAGAAAACTGGGCCAAGAACGGAGCCCTGAGGGCAACCCTTGGTTACCCTCTTTGAGACGGTTCCACCTGGGGACACCAGCTCTACAAGTCTCTCCTCGCAGTAGGCTCTCAGACAACCATATAGTGAGCCAGGACACTCCATTTCCCTTAAGCGGGAAAAGAGCGCCGGCCACCAAAGGTTGTCGAAAGCCCCCGCTATATCAATCATGATCCCGGTAACATATGTACATTCCGATGAGTGGACAAGCCTGGCCACCTGATTTATGGCGTCCTCCGTGGACTTGCCCCTCCGGAAGCCATACTGCCACTCATTCAGACCACATAGGACTCGATGACTCGCCAATCTGTCAGGGAGTAATTTCTCAAGAAGCTTCCCCAGTATATCGAGAAGGCAAATTGGTCTGTACGATTTGGGATTTAAAGGGTCTCTGTCCTCTCCTTTGCTCAAGATAACAACATGAGCTCGTTTCCAACACCTAGGATATTCCCTCTGTATTAAACATTGATTATACAGTTCAGTTAAAACTGGAACCAACTTACATACTGTCGACAGCTTGGGCATTAGAAACGGAGTTTCGGGTAAGGAGAGGGAAGAAAAGCGACCATGCCCTTTGAAAGGAACCATACCGCCATTTGCGGGAAACCTAAATTTGGGTGGCCGGAGGTGGATTGGAACCTCCGTCCTCCCGAATACGACTCAACTGTGTTAACCACTACAGGAGGCGATGGGCAGATGTGTAAGGAGAGGGCGTGACATAGCAATGGAATAAAATATACGCGGGAAACGCCGGATTCTCTGCTAGGAACTCAATATTTATCATAGAAAATGTTCAGGAATGTTTGGTACAACAGATGAAATATAGTAACCTGCACCTACATCTAGCTAAATACTCCACAAGTCACCATACAGTGTGTGACGAAGGTACCTCGTACCACTGCCATTCATTTCCTTTGCTGATCCACTCCCAAACAGAGCGAGGGAAAAACGACAGTCTATATGCTCCCCTAAGGGCTCTAATTCCTCGTATCTCCTCGTATGTGTGTGTTATCCTTAGGCTAGTTTAACTTAGTTTAAGTAGTTTGTAAGACTAGGGACTTATGACCAAAGTAGTTTGGTCCCATAAAATTAGAAACATTTGAACATTTTAGTGATAGTGATCCGTCTTCTTTCCGTCGAACTAGCACATCCAGGAACGGTAAACAGCAGCACATCCAGGGACGGTAAACAGTCTTTTTTCTCCAGCTTAGTGAGGTTGATGTTTTCGTGAATGGAGTTAAGATGTACCAAAAATTTTATCAGTTTATCCTCTCCTTGGGGCTACACTATGAATGTATCATCCACGTATTTCCAGAAGATCATCCGTCTTAATGCTGCTGAGTTGAGGGGTTTTCTTCAAAATTCTCCATTAACGAATTAGCCACTAGAAGGCTCCTCATAATGACACCGTCAATTTGTTCAAAATATTGTTCAACTAAGAAGTAAGTGGAGGTTAATGCATGTTTAAACAAAGCTGTTACATCACCCTCAAACTTGCTGCTATGAGAGACAAAGAGACTAATACACAGTGTAACAAAGACCGTCACGACACTCCCATTCACTTTTGTTACACACTGCGACAGCAGCGCTCCAAGCGGTCGGCAACCTACATTTCTGAATACGATATCGGACAAGTGCGAAGGGAATCGTTTATATAGATTTCAACATACTTTTTACATTAGCGAATGTAAATAGTGCCAGAAAAATAGGTAATGCCTTAATAATAACTCCACATTTGTCTTTCTTAGGTTTCGTAAGATTCCTGTCAAGGTATGAAACAGTACATTATAGTACAGTAGCTTGTAACCTACAGGTTTTTATTGAAGAATTTCATTTTCTATTAAAAATTAAAAAAAAAAATGACTAGGAAACACCAGAAGACCAGCCCTTTGACAGAAAGAAGTAACTTTTCTGTTTAACGTTAAGCTTTCTTCACTACAATTCCATTACAATCGGTGAGGGTAGAACGTAAGAAACTTCTTCAGAAGACAATAACTACCGTGTTTAACGTTCAAAATCAGCGACCGCAGCTGTAGCTGAAGGGAAAACGCCACGGACGTGCAACCAAACTGTTTCCCAACAAAGGAGACACTAGTTTCACAATTGTTGCTACAGATGAACTGCATACGGCACGGATCTTAAAAACATTGGCTTTTAAAGATAAAGTAATCCAACTCAAAAGCATATGCGCGTATAAGAAAGACGAGTGAAGTGTAAAAATGTGCGAATCATTAGACTAGATAACGAATTTATATGCATAAAAATACTGCCTGTCATAGAAGAAACAGACAATAATATAAATTTATGTTTCTCTTATATTCATGTACTACTTACTTTCAGCGGAATAAGCTGCAAATATACACATATCCGTTAGTATTTCTCCAAGACGACTTTTTTATTTATATCAGTCAAATTCGACTGTTTTTACATTAATTTCCCGATTACTTCTGTCTTTTGATATTTTACTAATGCTTGTAACACAAAAATAATAGTAACTATTTAGTTAATTAATTAAAAAAATAATTATAAACAAATATTACTCCTTCGGCGGCTTGCCCACCGCTAGTGTCGTTGCAATTGTCAGTTGGTAACAACTTTCACAGTAGTGAGTGTCGCGACTGTATATCTTAGACTGTGGTAATACTGTATATATTATATTTAATTTCAAATGACTGACTAGAATGTCAGCATTGTATAGAAACGAAATTAGTAAAGTACTTAAGAATCTGCTTATTCTCCAAAACAGGAACAAGGCAATTCATACCTTGAAGATAGGCAAATGTGGATCGAAACACGGATGGCAATAAGAAAGGCAGTGTCTGACTGTTTCAGTGACTTTTACAGCATTATTTGACAAGCACTCCAGTATTCAAATTTTAGCGGTACGTGAAAGCTGGCAATGGCAAAAAATATGTATATATATACTCTTTGACTAGACAGCAGCCTTGACAAGAAGAAATATTGCTGACTGGTAATGTAACATATGACTAACTATTACTGTCATTCTAATTATAGTGGTGTTGAAAAACAGCTGAATCTCTGAAGCAGAATGAAGCTCCAGGGCCCGATAGAATCATCGACGTTGTAAGTAGTATTAAAAGTACCAACAGTGATTGGAAAACCGGCAAGTCACTCTCACCTATAAGGGGTAGACAAATTAAGGCATCTGGGAAAACACTAAGTAAACTGTTCATTATTTCAGTAGTAGTCACCCTGTGAAACACAACTAGCTCTTTAGTCATACAAAGTGATGAGTGCTATCGACAGGGAATCTCAAATGGATTCCGTTTTTCTTGATTTCGAGAAGGCTTTTGACACCGTACCTCACAAACGGCTTTAAATCAAATTGCGTGGTTATATCGCCCCAAATTTGCGACTGGATAGGGGATTTCTATCACAGTTTGTAGAAATCGATGTAAAGGCATAGACTAAAACAGAGGTGCTATCGGGCGTTCGACAGGGTAGTGTTATTGGTTCTCTGCAGTTCCTTATATACTAAACGATTTGCCAGAAAATCTAAGCAGCTCTCTTCGGTTGTTTGCAGATGATGCCGTCAATTACCACCTAGTAAAATCATCTGAAGATCAAAACGAACTGCAGAAAGATCAACATAAGATTCACTATGATATGAAGATTGACAATTGACTCTAAATAATAAGAAGTGTGAAGTCGTTCTCATGAGTACAAAAAGAAATCCGTTAAACTTCGTTTACAAGATAAATCAATCAAAAGTGAAGGGCATACGCCGGCCGCGGTGGCCGAGGAGACTGAGGCGCTCCAGTCACGGTCTGCACGGCCACTACGGTCGGGGGTTCGAGTCCCCCCTCGGGCATGGATATTTGTGCTCTCCTAGTTCGTAAGTAGTTCATAAGTAGTTTGTAAGTTTAGGGACTGATGACCCCGTAGTTAAGTACCATAAACTATACAAACATTTGAACATTTTTTTTGAAGGGCATAAACACCACTAAATACCTAGGAATTACTTTTATATCAGATTTACACTGGAAAGAACACGTAGATAATGTCGTGGGAAAGGTGAACCAGAGACCATTTTATTGGCAGAACCCTTAAAAGATGCAATAGATCCTCTAAGAAACTGCATACAATATGCTTTTCCGTCTTTTTTTGGAGTATTGCTGCCCAGTGTGGGATCCTTATCAGGTGGGTTTGACGGAGGACATCGAAAGAGTCCAAAGAAGGGCAGCTCGTTTTGTATTGTCATAATACAGGGGAGACAGCGTTACGGAAATGATACAGGATCTGGAATGGGAATCATTACAACAACGGCCAAAATTCTCCTCCGAATGCGAAGATATGTTGTTCACTCCCACTTACAAAGATAGAAATGATCATCAGAATAAAATACGAGAAATCAGAGCTCAAACATAGAGATTCAGGTGTTCTTTCTTCCCGCGTGCTATTCGAGAGTGGAATGTCGAGCCGCGGCGGAGTGGCCGAGCACGAGGCTATTTCCCGTCGGGGGTTCGAATCCTCTCTCGGGAATGGATGTTTGTGTTGTCTTTAGTAAGCTAGTTTGGAAAGTAGGAGGCGAGGTACTGGCGGAAGTAAAATTGTGAGGCGGCATCGTGAGTCGTGTCGGGATAGCACAGTCGGTAGTGCGCTTGCCCGCGAAAGGCAAAGGTCCCAGGTTCGAGTCCCGGTTCCGGCACACAATTTGAATCTGCCAGGAAGTTTCAGTTTATAAGTAGTTTGTAAGTTTAGGGACTGATGACCCCGCAGTTAAGTCCCATAAGCTTAACAAACAATTGAACATTTTTTGCAATGAGAGATAAATAGTATACAGGTGGTTCAATGAACCATCTGCCAGGCAATTAAATGAGATTCACAGAGTATCCCTTGTAGATGTGGAGTAGATGTAGAACTGTCAATACATTTAACTCACTGTGAGGCATGCACACATGTCTGCGGTTAGCTACAGGACCGTGATTTTTGCCCAGGTGTCCACCTCTTCGCCTGAATCATACCGATGGCCACGAATGTATTAATACAGGGATGAAAATAAAATTATGGGAAATGCATGGAGATAAATCGGGATCGTGTGAAAGCGTGGGTTCGCGTTCCCAGCATTGTCAAAACGTAGGCGGGCTTTACCGCGAGACATAATGATGCAAGTTTTTGTTAGCTTTGTCAACATTTCGTGAGGGGATTCCAGAAACCCCTCCTCCGACTGTGTACGTGGGACCCTCTATTAAGTTCAATTCAAATGTTTGTAGAGCTTATGGGACTTACCTATGGGGTCATCAGTCCATAACCTTACAAAATTCAAATGTTCAAATGTTTGTAAATCTATCGGACTAAACTGCGTGGTCATCAGTCCGTAGCTTACAAACTACTTAAACTAAGTTAAACTAACCTAAGGACAAACACATACACCCATGCTCCAGGGAGGACTCGAACCTCCGACGGCGAATAACCGTTCGCTCCGCAGCGAGGTGCTTTAGACCGCTCGGCTACTCCACCGCGGCCATAAACTTACAAACTACCTAAGAAGTAGCTTATGCTAAAGACGGCACAAACATCCATGCCCGAGGGGGGATTCGAACCCTCGACGGGGAACGGCCTTGCGCATCGTAGCATAGCGCCTCAACGCCTCAGCTAAAGGAGCAGAACTGGAATATATTAATATTATTACGGAAAATGAAATGGACATAAGTTAGATGATATAAAAGTTGAAAGTGTAAGTGCATTCAATTGCAAAAGTGAAATTGGTGAAAGCTCAAAATACAAACTATGAAAATGTATCTGGTGTAATTTCTGATGATAATAATTGTACACGAAAGATGTCATTCTCTTAACTTGGATTATATTGTCAACAAATTTATCAGTATTAGATGTAGGAAACTTACTTTAGAGTATGGCGTCACTTTATAAAGCAGCAGTTGAGAGCTCTAATACATATTATGATGGGTGGTTAACTTTTAGTATTTTTATTTTTAGATCTATTTGCAAATAACGCCACGAATTTTATTTGGAGGGCAAGTAACCGCCAGAACCTTAGTTACGACAGCGTAGTGACTACCTCAACTTTCGCGAGACAACCAGTTTACTCTCTTCGTACACTTTCACATACAGTTACACTCGCTAGACCTTCACGTGTTCATTTGCAATGTCCTGCCATCGAGAAATTTTTTTTTTTAAAGGGAAAGAAAATAGGTCCAGTTTTTCCTCTTCTGTTTCCACTGTGATTCCCACGCTCTCTCACGCCGATTGATAAATCGAGTTCTGCATCAGGCTTATCAAAGATAAATGTGGTGACCAAGAACGTTTGAATACAAGAAACTAATAAAAGTCGAAATTTTTTCCGTTACAAATGAGCTGCAGTAACTACTAAGCGGTTAATAGGAACTCTCATCGGCAGATTTTGAGTAAGAATTCAGGGATAATGCTGTCGACAGAACTTATAGTAAGTAATTTTGTTAGACTTCGCTTTTAAATTTGGGAGAGGTGCGTATTATATTCATGAGTTACTAGGTACGAAGGCGTCAAGCACTCTTTATAAGTCTGTTGGTCAATTTTCAGAACGGAGTCCCATCCATCTAAAAGTCAAGAGCATCACTCTTCGAGCATATTTATGATCGAGTTAAGAACATTTTTTGTTTGTGAAATGTGTTTCGCAACGTACCCTGCAAGTAAAAATTGCTGTTAAATGCGGAATTTATTCTGAAAAGCCACTAAACTGCAGGATATGCACCATTAGTAGAAATTACTTTTCGACAACATACAACTCGTTATTCCTGATCTCGTGAGACAGCGTCTATGGTCACGACAGAGTTTCGGAAAGTCTCACGGAAACCGGTACACCCAGTCGGTGTGACAGGATTTGAACAGCAAAACACAGAAAGCTGGCCAACACAACTCGAAGTTCCACTAATTTGTGTGTGGCTTCTTATCCTCCGCCTAATTTCTGATTGATTACACAATTACACAAAAATCGGCGTAGGCCGTCTATTATGTTATGCAAGATGCCCTTATCGCAGCACGTCTGCATATTTCAAATGTATTGGATACAGGCCGAAACTGGCCCATTTGCAATGTGTTCTCCTCCCCCATCCCGCCTTGTCACCTAAAAGAGCGACAAATTTTGGAGTCAAGTTCCTCATACCAAAACAAGTAAACAAGGTAGTAAAACGGGGTATAAAATGCATTCCTTAAGAACTATAAGGACTTGTTTGTCCTTGGAATTGTGAAACAGTAATTCTTAGTGCCAGCTTTTTGCTTTCCATATTTTGGGATGGAGTAATAGAGACCAAAATGAGAGGCAGATCTCTAAAGTAAATTGCTTTACAGCTATGAGCACTTGATCAATAGAAGTCAGGCAGATTCGGATTTAGTGGTGGGCAACCGTAACTAAGGCTTCGGGGACCTCCCTGAAAATAAATTTTTGGGGTCCTTCCAAATAAATTTTTTGGGACTTATTTATAAGTAAATCTACCAAAATTACGAAAAAGTTAATCACTCACGTATCATAATAAGTAATAAAAACAATAAAATACTCACCTACTTATGTACTTCTTGTAGAGATCTCAACGTCTGCAGAATGTGAAGTGGCGACATACTGTAGAGTATGTTTATATTTCCAATAATCATAGTTTAACACTCAAAAATTATTCAACAAAACATCAAGTTAAGAGAATTACATGTTTCGTGTTCAATGCTAAGAATTGCTAAAGCAGTTAACCTGGTCTCTGTCATGGTGTTTCTCAGAAATCTTTTGATCAGTTTCAGTTAGGAAAAAAACTCTTTCTGCCGTAGAAGAAGAGACTGGCAAAGTCAAGTACAGCTGAATAGCTATGCATATATCGAGGAGACTACTTACTGGAAAAGTATTGTCAACAAACAAAAGTTTTGCGAAATCTTTAATTAAAAGCAGGTTTTCTTCCTTCCCAAATTCTTTCAGTATAAGTGTTTTCAGACTAATAAGTTACTTTGAAAGATTTGTGGTTAAAACTGATATGCATTTGGCCAACAGCTTTTCCGCTTTTTTATGTATGTCTTCATTTTAGAGATTAAAAAGATTAACAGGGTGTAAGAAAGAAAAATAATCATTAATATTCTGTAGTCTGGTAAAACGTCTGCTCAACAGTTGTATTAAATATCAATAGAAACATTGAAAACCGTGACTTCAAAGGACTTCAAAGAATTCACTATCCTCTGATATGAAGAAAGCTCATAAAAAGTTTCTTCACTTTATGCGGACGTTTTGAGGTTAAGCTTTCGCTAATACTTTCGCTTCTTCCAGTACCGCTTCAAAGTTTTGTCGTAAGCTGATTGCAATGTTTCTAGCAATTTAAATACGTCGAGTAGCGTTGTCAATATTGGCACTACAGGACTGCAGTAGTTTTGAAAATAAATTAATATGTTCCAAAACCTTACTCTTAAATACGAGAGGCTGTATAAAATCAAAATTTTCATACGTTTTTCAAATTAGACGCTTCTTCCCTATCTGATTCTGATTACTTCTTACTCTTCTTCTTACGATATTGGGTAGGTACTGCAAAATCAGTATGAAACTGTGCTTGACTGATAACAAAAACTGACATTTTGAATACACAGAATGAGCACATGATAAGTGAGACTGAAAAATTCAAATTTCTAGGCATTCAGATAGATAGTAAACTGTCGTTGAAAGTCCATGTTCAGGATCTTGATAAAAACTAAATGCTGCGTTGTTTACCATTAGAATCGTTACTGAAATACCATTAACTGATAGTTCAACTAGAAAACAATCTCCTTTGCGTATTTTTATTCGCTTACTAGCGGAACCTCCGCTGCTTCGCATGCGTGGGCTGGTTGGTCTGCACCAGTTGTTCCTTTTTTATCCTGATGAAGAATCCATATCTTAAGTTTCGTAGTTACAGCTTGAAATTTGAGTTAACAGCATCATATTTTTGAAAATCAATGTTTGCATCTCGTATTTCACCCCATTATTGGTCGAATTTCCAAAAATACCGAAACACGTGTCTTTTAAATTTGAACCCCGAATCTAAATCCGAAAATTTGTAGTTATAACTTCAAATTGCCTAAAAAGCAACATATTTACGAAAACCACCCCCTCTCCGATTTAACTCCCTTGATGGTTGAATTTCCAAAAATACCGAAACACGTAATTTTTAATCATACCGAACAATACAAATACCATTTTTTGTAGTTACAGCTTCAAAATTGTCTTGACAACAAAGTGTTTTCGAAAAGAATTTTTGACCCCCTCTTTTACCCCCTTCGTTTTTGAATTTCCAAAAATACCGAAACTCGTGTCTTTTTAATCCTGATCAAGAGTCCATATCCTAAGTTTCGTAGTTATAGCTTGAAATTTGAGTTAACAGCAACATTTTTTGAAAATCAAGTTTTTGCGTCACCTATTTTACCCTCTTATTTGGCTTTAAATTCGAACCCGGAATTAAAATCCGAAATTTTGTAGTTCTAGCTTCAAAATTGCCTAAATAGCTACGTATTTTCAAATAACGTTTCATCCCCTATTTCACCCCCTTACGGACGGAATATAGAAAAATAGCTTCTTAAATGACGCCTACAGAGTAAGATCAACACCCTCCACAAATTTCAAGTTTCTATCTTCAGTGATTCGGGCTGGGCGAAGATGAGTCAGTCAATCAGTCAGTCAGTCACTTCCTTTTATATATAGAGATGACGCATGGTGTTATTTTTTTTATTTTTTTATTTTTTATTTTTTTTTTTTTTTTTTTTTATTTTTTATTTTTTTTTTTTTTTTTTTGACGCCTCTGATTCAAAAAGGGTATTTATTGCGCAGAAACCGGCGTTTAGAGCAATAAGTGAGGTAAGCTCACGTACCTCTGTTTAGTAGCCTGAGAATTCTGACATTGGCCTCTCAATACATGTTTTCTTTAATGTCGTTTGTTGTTAATGATGTTAGTTACTCCCAATAATTAACAGCTTTCATTCAGTTGATACCAGACAGAAATCGAATATATTTGGATGACACCTCATTAACCTTTGTACAGAAAGGTGTGCAGTATTCTGCTGCCTCCCTTTTTAATAAGCTACCACAAGGATTCAAACAGTCTAATAGTAATACACGCATTCCAACGCTAAACTGAAAAGTTTCCTTGTGGCTGACTCTGTTCCATCGAGGAATTCCTGCAAGAATAAAAAAAAAATTAGATAATTTCTGTGTTACGTTGTTGCTTGTGTTATTAATGCTTAGACATATCGTGTTCTTACGATTCCTTTACTTTTAATTTTATCATTTAATGCTACTTTGTAACAATCGGATGTACTGACTCGTACCATGACCACGGAGTTTTGCTCCTCAGTTTCGCCCTGTGGAACATTATAAATATATAAATAAATATAAATAGAAAATGAATCAGGTCTGGGAGACCAGCTAGCTTGACACAGTTTCTTGTAAGACGTCAGTCAGCTGCAATAGTTCCATAGTTGACATCTAACCACAGAATCATTGAAGAAAACGTAAATGCATTGTAGTTTGTCATGAAATTGTTGCAGTTCCACTATATGCATCACAGAGTTATTCAAAAACAAATTTAAAATGTGTGTTGAACAAAGCACTAATGCAGCATTAGGGATCCGTATTTTAGTTCTTGACTGCAGACCAGAGTATTGCAAATCATAGACGCAGCTCCCTCGTATCTTTGACCTCTGCACTTTATGATACCTGGCCATAGTTATCTGCCTAATGATGCAGACTTTAGTATATATTCAACTGGTGATTGGGTACATATTACCCAAGGGTGTAAATAAATAAATCCTTTCATTGTTCGCATAATGAAGAACGACGACTTTGTCTCGACGAAGTAAGTACTAGACAGCACAGTCATCAGTCAAAGGGCTATTGATGGGCATCCGTTAAATTGGCTGCAAGTTAGATGGATGCAATTTGAACGGGCAGCGCTATTTTCCATGAGGTTAAAATGAAGTTTCCGTCAAAGTGAAGAATTTCATGAGGTGGATTTTCGTAAGCACACGTTAGACAGGCCATTTAAAATAAAACTTTTATCCATTGTGTTGGAACCTGCGACTGTTTCTTGAAATAGGTTTCGGAAATTACGCCTTTTGTTTCTTCTTAATGAAGCTGAAAATTGTGGTAGTGGCTGTAAAGTCGTAATGTGTGTGATGTGTTTATTAATTTTACCACTTGAAAGTCGTGGGAGTTGCAGTGGTGTGTTAATGGAAATGAAGCGTAGAGAAATCCTATCCAAAAGCGGACCAAATATGGACAAATTAAATGTGAAGCGCATAACTATACAACTGTAATTTGCAATAAATGTATACCATCTGATGATGAACTGCTAGGCAGCTTGAAACCGGTAATAGTTTAAATAAATCTTCATTAAAAAGAAACAAAAGGCGACTGGTTGCAGTAATTTCTGAAACCTAGACCATTTAAAAGCCTAGCTTCATTGACACAAGGGAGACTTTACAAGACTACAAGCGAGACTCACGGTTGAGTCTCGGACACGCGCTAGCAGCGCGCCTCATGTATTTCAAACGTCTGCTTCGTTTCGCAGTTTCTCCGGATGTAGCTGACGCATCGATGCAACCTACGCAATTTTTTTTGTGATTTTTCATCCTATCGATTGGTTAAGAAATAATATGGGGTATCCATTAAAAAAACATAAGTTTGCGTTGAAAATAATATTTCTTCACGTTGTACAGTGTCGCATAGTACTTACTTTCATAAGACCCTGCCGTACGTTCATTACCATGAAAGTTGTTTTTCAATATCTTTTGTAGTTTCAGAGATATCTGAGGTGAAACAGTTGAGTTGGATACCCTGTATAGTAGCGTATGAAATGCAGCGGAGATACCGAAATTAACCACTCCAAATCTGGATTTACAATCAAATGTTCAAATATTGGTAAACCTATTGGACCAAACTGCTGGGGTCATAGGGCCCCTAAACTTACAAAAAACTTAAACCAACTTAAGCTAGGGACAACACACACACCCATGCGTGCGGAAGGACTCGAGCCTCCAACGGGGGCGGCCACGCGATCCTTAACGTAGTGCACCAGACCGTGATGACATTGCGTGAGGCCTGGATTAACAACACCGACTCTGCACATGGAGAAAAAAAAGAGGTGTGTTTCTGCCCTCTTACTCAGTACCTTCCTCAATATTCAAACCAGTGCTAGCGAAGGTTTTGCCTTTCATGACCGAATTAATTACAACATTTGCATATCACCGTAACAACTGGTTTCTTGCTTTTGGATGGGTACTGGATCAGGCCATGTTTCTAAATTTCGGTTGTCTATAGTTTTACATTTATTTTATATGTCCCACTGGGCTCGAGGAGGAGTAAATTTACGGAACCAATGTTTCTTTAGTAGGGATTAGGATCTGTACAAATAAGAATGTTGATAACATTATGTAAAACACTTTTATTGACTCAGAACTTAATATTTTTGAGAAATTCTGCAACAATTGGCTGAATATAATAGTTGCACTTAAAGGGTACATAATTTACTCTCTTGTGTGTTCTGGCAAGTGGCAGATTCAGTTTACCTTCTTAGTTCCCAACTAAACAGCTGAATGCAGCTTTGTGGCTTCCAGTATGTAACAGTAAACCACGAATATAGATGTGATTTGCCAATAAGTATGTGCACAAACCTGTATATTTATAGCAAACAAACGAAAGACAACAATAAATACCTTTAATGAGCTTATCTATTACAGACGAGACAAAACAGCACACAAAACTTCCAAACCACGAGGCACACTAGGCACAACTGAAACAAATAAGCGATAACAAGCGCAGTAGATGCCAGGCAACAAGCTATTTGGCGGCAGACTGCTGATGCCTACAACACAATATGGCAGCGCCACGCAGATGGCGGATTTTTATATCCTTGTGATCTCAGGGACACAAAATCGTATGTGGGACACGTATCAGGGGTTCAGAGCAAGAGTGGCGTAACTCCACCTACGATAGTTTTGAGTAAGAGGAGCCGGCCGCGGTGGCCGAGGTGACTGAGGCGCTCCAGTCACGGTCAGCACAGCCACTACGGTCGGGGGTTCGAATCCCCCCTCGGGCATGGATATTTGTGCCGTCCTAGTTCGTAAGTAGTTCATAAGTAGGTTGTAAGTTTAGGGACTGATGACCCCGTAGTTAACTCCCATAAGCTTTACAAACATTTGATTTTGAGTAAGAGGAGCATTCATTAAGAAGTGCACTGCAGTGATTTCCGCCTTTGTGCTGCTGCTGCTGCTTTTTGCATTTTTAGTTTCGTATTCAAATAAAATGTTCAAATGTTTGTAGAGCTTATGGGACTTAACTACGGGGTCATCAGTCCCTAAACTTACAAACTACTTATCAACTAGCTAATACTACGGACGGCACAAATATCCATGCGCTAGGGGGGATTCGAACCCCCGACCGTAGCGGCCGTGCAGACTGTGACCGGCGCGCCACAGAACGCTCTGCCACCGCGGCCGGCTAGTTTCGTATTGAGAAACCTCATGCGAATGAACAGTCTAGTTCTGACAAAGTTTTACAATTTAGCTTTAATAGAGGCACAGATTGTTTTTAAATAATTTTTTCCTTAGAAATAGTGTCCACACCGCTAAATTAATTGAAAATCAGTTCAAACTGAGACACTTTGTGAAGCGACTAATCTGTCTGTTCAAATGTTTGCTTAGCTTATGGGACTTAACTACGGGGTCATCAGTCCCTAAAATTACAAACTATTTATGAACTAGCTAATACTAAGGACGGTACAAATATCCATGCCCGAGGGGGGATTCGAACCCCTGATTGTAGTGGCCGTGCAGACCGTACTGGCGCGCCGCAGTCCCCTCGGTCACCGCGGCTGTAAGCGATTGTACTGTAAGCCCAACGCGAAACAGGACTTCAATCCAACAAAGATGTCTAGGATCTGTTGGACAACTTAAAATATCAAAATGTTCAAATGTTTGTAAAGTCTATGGGACTTAACTACGGGGTCATCAGTCCCTAAACTTACAAACTACTTATCAACTACTTACAAACTAGGACGGCACAAATATCCATGCCCGAGGGGGGATTCGAACCCCCGACCGTAGTGGCCGTGCTGACCGTGACTGGAGCGCCTCAGTCACCTCGGCCACCGCGGCCGGCCTTAAAATATCATCATAAGGTATTCCCAGAGTATTCTTTGTGCGATATGCTAAGTAGTCAGCCAGATACCGAAATCCTTCTGCAGAGCAGACGGCTCCATCTTTGACAGCAGATTCTTGTGGTACAGTTTGAACAGGGAAGTTAATACTTTCCAGCTCCCTTTCACCATCGATCATTTCTAGTGCCTGATTCATGCCAGGCAAAATTCCTTTGAATAGTTGTGACGTCAAAAATTCGTCACTGTCAACTGCGTCCACCGAAGTTTGACAGAGGAATATAGTTTGCATTGTGACCCAAGAGTAGCAGCCGGAATCGATGTTTTACCTCTGTTGGATGCCGATGCCTCTTATCTGCGATTAAAAAAAAATCTCAAATGCGTCCTGGTTTAGTCGTGCTGTTAAAATAGACTCCATTTGCTGGTCTGTAAACAGTCCGAATAAGAAACGAATTGTTGTCATTATTCCTTTCTGAAACGAAAGCAAACTATTTTTACTGCATAACGTATTTTTTCCACACACGAGTACAGATCGCTTAAAATTCTTTCCTGTACATTCTTGTGCATCCCATAAACACACGATAACGCGTTCCTGTTGACTGTTCTGTCGTTCAGGATAGCAAACGCATCATTTACAAGTTGAAAAATGTTTGCTACTTTCGCTTCCTCTGGAATTAAGTACCTAATGGCTTTAGCTGTAGTATTTGAAAAAAAAAAGTTGCATAGCTAAATAAACCCTTGAAGTTCTCTGCCATTGCCACTGAGGTGAATTTGTGACAATTTAGGACATCATTTCATCTCACTGCTACTAATGCGAGCAGTCTTTCAATAATGGCCATCAACAAATTTTCCACTCGGAAGCCTGATTCCTTCGTCCAGAAAGTGGTTCCTCATAATCTTAAATAAATGTGCAACATCGCAAATGTGGAACGTCGCAACATTGAAGCGATCTTCCCTGTGACCCTAATCCACACATGCTGAAGCTGAATGTCTTTCGGAAACGAATAATAGCCTACATCCGTTCCTTTTATTTTCCTGCTGTGAGACTGGGACCCTGTTTTACAGCACAGCCGCGCATTTTAACAGAAAAATTCTGTCGAAAACGGTAAATAACACAACAAAATCAAACGAACTACAACACAACTCTGCTATGCGCCTCGGTACATGAATGTAGCCGCGCGCCACCACATGCTTCTAAGGTGATGTCATGCGCAGAACGGCGAAATGTTCACCGATCTGCGCAGGCAGTTTCCCCCCTCCCCCCTCTGTTCTTCCTCGTTTTCTCCTCGAGAAATCCTTCGCCTTCGCAACCTACTCTCTCTAAGTATATTAACAAAACAGAATATCATACAGGAAATGCGTAGGAAATGACTTGTTAAACGAAAAGGAGTTACGTAGTTTGTACACAGAACACTTTCATCAGTCATCCACTGTAACGTCAAGTACACTGTGTGAATACAGGTTCGTCGTTTTCCTCGTCCGAAATCTCGAAATCTGATCTCGGGAATATGAATGACGAGTAAACACCTTCCTAGGCAAGTTCTTGTAGAATGGAGGTATAAATGTTAGGCCAGTCATAATTATCCTTCCTTTTGTTGGTTGTCACAGTCCGCCTGGCCTTGTAAAGTCTTTCTTGTGTCATTGAAGCAAGGATTTGAAGTGGTCTGCCTAGCTTGTGCTTACCAAAATCAACTTCATGAAATTCTTCACTTGATTTAAACCTCATGGAAAATGGCGCTTCCCATTCAAATTGTATCCATCTGACTTGCAGCTAATTTAACGGATGCCCATCAGTAGCCCTTTGACTGATCACTGTGCTGTCTAGTAGTTCCTTCGTTGAGACAAAGTCGTCGTTTTTCATTATGCGAACAATAAAAGGATTTATCTATTTACAACCTTGGATAATATGTACCCTATCACCAACTGCGTATATATTGTGACTGGTTAATTCAATCAGACCAAAGTCTGCATCATTAGGCATATAGCTATGGCCAGGTATCATAAATTTGTGTTTATTATTTTCACTTTCATATCTGGGTCTTGCACTAATTTCATCAAGGAAAGACACACATTACAATTACGGTTCTGCCCTGTACAACAATCTCAACATGTAGTTATTACTTTTGTAAGTCTTTGCGTATACCTTTAAGGTTTATCACAATGCAGGACATAACATTGGGAACCTCGACCGCTTTCTGTTTCATCTCCAATCTACATGTATCCGTTTCCATAAGTAAAAGAAAGGCATAAATTTCTGTCATAGTAGGCGTGCTTATGGAATAACGCACAAATTGTGCGATTGGATTCACGATTTCCTATCAGAAACGACAGAGTTCGTAGTAATTGACGTTAAATCATCGAGTAAAACTAAAGTGATATCTCGCGTTCCCCAAGGAAGCGTTATAGGTCCCCTACACTTCCTTGTGTTTATAAATGATTTAGGAGACAATCTGAATATCTCCCTTAGACTGTTCGCGGATGATGCTGTCCTTTATCGGCTAGTGAAGTCAACAGAGGATCAAAAGCAACTGCAAAGCGATTGAGACAAAATTTCTACATGGTACGAAAATTGGCAATTAACACTAAATAATGAAAAGGGTGAAGTAACACACATGACCACTAAAAGAAATCCACTGAACTCCAATTTCACGATAAATCAGTCAAACCTTAAGGTCGTATGAATGCTTTGGTAAGACGAGTGTACATTTCATAAAATGCATCTTTAAAACCATCGGCTGTTTATTAAAAACCTTATAAATCAACCAATATATTAAATTGGCATGATATTTCCGTTTTCAATCTCATTATATGTAATTTTGCTGGTTATTTCCTCCCTTTGATTGTGCACATTAATTACGTTTATTTGTATTTTTGTATAGTTTATCTATGAAGATAGTCTATTGACCGAAACTGGTTGATTTATAAGGTTTTAATAAACAGCCGATGGTTTTAAAGATGCATTTTATGAAACTTGAGGTCGTAAATTCTACCAAATACCTTGGAGCTACAATTACGAACAACGTAGACTGGAGATAACACATCGAACATATTGTGGGGAAGGTAAGCAAAAAGGTTACGTTTCATTGGCAGAACGCTTCGAAGATGCACCAACTCCACCAAAGAGACTGCCTACATCACACTTGTGCGTCCTCTCCTGGAGTACTGTTGCCCCTTGTGGGACCTTCACAGGTGGGACTGACGGAAGACATTGAGAAGGTTCAGAGAAGGGCAGCTCGTTTTGTTTTATCATGTCACAGGGGGGAAAGCATCACATAAATGTTGCACGATTTGAGGTGGAAACAATTAAAATAAAGACGTTATTCGTTGCGGTGAGATCTATTTACGAAATTTCAATCACCGAATTTTACATCTAAATGTGAAAATATTTTGCTACCACCCACCTATATAGGTAGACATGACCATCCCAATAAAATAAGAGAAATCAGACCAAAAACGGAACGATTTAGGTGTTCTTTCTTCCCGCGCGGTATTAGAGAATGGAACGGTAGAGAAATGTTATGCCGGACGCGGTGGCTGAGGCGCTCCAGTCACGGTCTGCACGGCCACTACGGTCGGGTCGAGTGTTCGAATCCCCCCTCGGGCAAGGATATTTGTGCCGTCCTTAGTCTTAGCTTGTTCATAAGTAGTTTGTAAGCTTAGGGACTGATGACCCCGTAGTTAAGTCCCATAAGTTCTACAAACATTTGAATTTAGAAATGTTATGAACGTAGTTAATGAACCCTCTGACAGGCACTTAAATGTGATTTGCAGAGTATCTACGTAGATGTAGAACAGAAGTCTGCAGTTTTGTAAATCGAAACGTAAAGACGTTGTGGTCACCAGATACTGCGTTTCTGTCTTGTTTCATCTACTCTCTTTCTTTTTCAGCCTGTGCTAGGTGTTCAACCAATATAGAATTTTATCAATTATTATTGATATATTCATGTGGCGTCTGTTCCGAAAGAACAATCGTCACTTCTGATACTGCAGTTATTATTTAATATTCACAGAATATATGACATCAACTGCGATTGGGCAAAGCTGAAAATGTGTACCCAGCCGGGAGTCGAACCCGGCTCTCCTGCTTTCTAGGCAGTTGCGCTGCCCCTACACCACTGGGGGACACAGTGATCATCGCACCTGCAAGGACTACCTAAGCACTCCTCCCGTCTGATACAAATTCCCAGCTTCGCCCTGCCCACAGTACTCACAGTCGTAGTTATGAAACTAATTCTCGTAAGAGTAAGGGCTTCAAACTTGCCCACCCCTCCCCACTAACGATAGGATCATTGCCCGTCACAGGCATATTATATAGACACATGAAGTGTGTTTCGAAAGAGCAGACGTCACTTCTGATCCTGCAGTTGTTATTATTTAATATTCACAGACAGAATTTATGACATCAACTGCGATTGCCAATATGCCGGTGGCGGGCAATGATCCTATCGTTAGTGGGGAGGGGTGGGCAATTTTGAAGCCCTTACTCTTATGGGAATTAGTTTTATAACTACGAGTTTGAGTACTGTGGGCAGGGTGAAGCTGGGAATTTGTATCAGACGGGAGGCGTGCTTAGGTAGTCCTTGCAGGTGCGGTGATCACTGTGTCCCCGGTGGTGTAGGGGCCAGCGCAACTGCCTAGAAAGCAGGAGACCGGGGTTCGAATCCCGGCTGGGTACACATTTTCAGCTTTACCCAATCGCAGTTGATGTCATATATTCTGTGGATATTAAGTTATTATTGACGAGGCTTACATGTCATATTATCATTCATATGTACATTTTCCTCACAGCTTGGTGGATATTCTGAACAAAACTCCATAATATGGTCACTACAAGAACCTTCACATTCCATCTTCCATTAACGCACGTGGACATACGTACTTTGTGCTCTGAACGAAGGCGGGTAGCCGTTAGAGCAGAAACACAGTGGCGCACTCTATGCACATGTGATGAAACCTTAGAGAAACGTACTTATAGCTATGAACTGTAGCTGTCTCCCTGTTATCAAACAAGTCTGTAACTCGTTTTCAACTGGAAGTGGAGTTACGCCACTTGTGCCCTTGAACCCCTCGTACGAAAGGGTCAATATCGAAACACGGAGGGCTAATGTGGACTTCTTTTCCACCAGGTATGAGGAAAGCTCCGTAGTTGATGGGGGTATCATACTGGTGGTTACGTCACGCTGACGTCCAGCGCTCACACGAGGTCGCAGTTGTGGCCTTGTCGCGCTCCTGCGTATTTAGTGACAGGGCTGTGGTTTCTCGCGGAGACAACCGCAGGAGCAGTGGTCGAGGTTCCCACAGAAACTGGTTCCGCGCGACGCTTAGCGGACACACGGGGGCGACCGCTTTTCGGCAGCTGATCCACGGCCGAGTCTGTGAATCCCTCCTGTCTCGTCGCGTCGCCGCGGACCGGGCCCACTGCTACAGATGCCGGCCGGTGACTGGCGGGAGTGTGTTGTGCAATTGAGGAAGTTACCTCCGCAGTAAAATCATTACGTGTTCGGCATAGAGTTTGCGTCATAGACCAAATGCTTTCAGTAATGACCCACTGCAAAACATATCAATTATTGTACGTTGCGCAACACAAAGAGTGACTCTGAACAATAATTAATAACTCGTGTGGCTTTCGTCCATTTGTTTGCCGCATATCGTAGCGTTAATCATAGAATACGTCTCTCGAAAATATATGAATCTAACGTGGACTACGAGCTGACAAAGGTCATAGAGTCCACAGTAAAAAGCCGCCGCTTCTGTATTACCCTTAAAGGAAAGAAATGCAGGTGGAGGAGACAGAAAACCGGTCACCCACAGGGAACTGTACTCGCACCCATAATGTTTAATATATACACAAACCATCAACCGACTCCAGGGCACTCTCAACATTACCTCTACATCTACATACATAATCCGCAATCCACCGCTAGGTGCGTGGCGGAGGGTACACTGTACCGCTACTAGGCATTTCTTTTCCTATTCCATTCCCTAACATAACGAGGAAAAAAAGAATGCCTATATGTCTCCGTACGAGCCCTAATCTCTCTTATCTTGTCTTTGTGATCACTACGCGAAATATAAGTAGGCAGCATCAAGATCGTACTACACTCAGCTTCAAATTCCGGCTCTCTATATTTCCCCAACAGAAATTCTCGAAAACAATGTCGTCTTTCCTCCTGCGATCCCCAACTGAGTTGCCAGACACTCGCGCATTGGTCGAACCTACCAGTAGCAAACCTAGCTGCTCGCCTCCGAAGTGCTTCCTCGTCTTCCTTTAAAATGATCTGCTGCGGGTCCCAAACACTTGAGCAATATTCGAGACGTGGTCGAACAGGCGTTTTATACGCGGTCTTCTTTACAGATGAAGTACATCTTCCAGAAATTCTCCCAATAAACCGAAGTCGGATTTCCGCCTTACAACTGTCCTTACATGTTCGTTCCATTTCATATCGCTCTGCAATGTTACGCCTAGATAATTGAACGACGCGACTGTATCAAGAAGCTTACTACTAAAGGTGTATTCAAACATTATGGAATTGTTTTTCCTACGCACGTCCATCATCTTATATTTTTCTACATTGGGACCTAGCTGCCATTTTTCGCGCCAACTTGAAATTTGTCTAAGTCATTCTGTATGCTGTTACAGACAATTAAAGATGATACCCTCCCATACACCGCAGCATCATCAGCAAACAGCCGCAAATTACAAGTTACTCTGACGATCAGCTCATTAATATAGATAGAAAATAATAGCGGTCCTATCACACTCCCGTGGGGCACGCCTGACTATATACTCGTATCTGATGAACACTCGACGTCGAGAACAACGTACTGCGTTCTATTACTTAGGAAGTCTTCCAGCCAGTCACAAATCTGTGAACCTATTCCATATGCTCGTATCTTCATTACCAGTCTGCAGTGTGGCACCGCATCAAACGCCTTTTTGAAACAAACAAAAACACAATCTGCCTATTGTCTTTCAGCCATGGCTCGCAAGATGTCATGTGAGAAAATGGCAAGCTGAATTTCACATGAACGATGTTTCCTAAACCCGTGCTAATTCATAGAAAGAAGCTTTTACGCCTCAAGGAAATTTACTATATTTGAAATACGCTCCAAAATTCTGCAGGAAACTGATGTCAACGATATTGGCCTGTAATTATGTGGGTGAGTTCTCTTTCCTTTCTTATAAATGGGATTCACCTGCGCATTCTTCCAATCACTAGGAACTTTGCGCTGAATTAAAGATTCGCGATAAATGCAAGCTAAATATGGGGCCAATGGCGCAGAATACTCTTTGTAAAACCGAACTGGTATTCCATCCAGACCAGCAGACTTTTTCGTATTTAGCTCTCTGAGCTGCTTCTCTACACCGGAAATACCTGTTATTATGTCCTCCATTTCGGAATTAGTACGTTGATCAAATGATGGTACATTTGTGCGGTCCTCCTGCGTGAAAGATTTCTTAAAGGTTAAATTTAGAACTTCAGCTTTCCGTTTGATTTCTTCTATTACTGTCCCGGAATGATCAACGAGTGACTGGACAGTGGGCTTTGACCCGCTTATCGATTTTACATAGGACCAGAATTTTTTCGGGTTCTCGGAAAGATCTTTTGGTAAGGTATGGCTGTGATAATTATTGTATGCTTCGCGCATCGATCTTTTTATAGACGCACGAATCTCTACTAGCTTTTGCCTGTCATCATTTGCGTGTTCTTTTTTGAATCGAGAGTGCAACGGTCTATGCTTTCACAGGAGCTTTCTAACATTATTATTACACACGGTGAGTCTTTTCCATCCTTAATCGTCTTAACTGACAAATATTTCTCTAACCCTTTATTTAAAATGCACTTAAATGTAGTCCACAATTCCTCTACATCCATAGTCCCGGAATTCAACAATGCCCATTCATTTCCTAAGTGTGATCCTAACATTCTCTTATCGGCTCTTCCCAACAGAAACAGGCTCCTGGCCTTCTTGATTGGTTTATGAACTTTGGTTACCATCGATGCTATGACAATATCATGATCACTAATTCCTGTCTCTAGACAGACATCGTTAATAAGGTCAAGCCTGTTCGTGGCTATAAGGTGTAAAATATTTCCATTGCGCGTGTGTTGCTGGTTTGTTTTGTTTGTTTGTTTAGTTTATGGGACTTAACTACGGGGTCGTCAGTCCCTAAACTTACAAACTACTTATGAACTAATTACGAACTAGGACGGCACAAATATCCATGCCCGAGGGGGGATTCAAACCCCCGACCGTAGTGGCCGTGCAGACCGTGACTGGAGCGCCTCAGTCCCCTCGGCCACCGCGGCCGGCTGTTGCCGGTTTAACTGCTCATTGTGGGAGCAAGTGGGGAGCAAACTCAAGGACTTTAAAAACTATAGCACAAGCCCTCTGTTTTTCCACTGGAGAATTTGCAGCCCCTGTTTGGTGCAGATCTGTGAACGCCAAAAAAGTCCCTGCTTTAAAAAATCTTGTAGAATTATTACATGCTGAATGGAACCCACCCCTAAATAAATTGTTCGAAGCAGTAAGTCTTAAAACACCCGCAGCCTGTATACCCGCAGACAAAATTTCGATGTAGGCATCCACTTTTTGGAGCAGAAACAAAATTTTCCTCTTCAACAAAAACCAACGACGATTACAACTGGCGTGGTTAAAATCTAGCAAAATGGAGACTTATTGGCAATGTGGACATAGTCTGCAGATGTGGTGAGAAACAGAAACAAACGGTTGAACACATCATAAACTGCTTTCATTGTCCATCTACATGCAGTTCCGAGATTCTATGGTTCGCGAGAATAAATGTTATAAATGTGGCCCGGTATTAGGATGAAAAGCTTTGGTTATTGGTTTGAAAACCGGACACAAGAAGGAATGAACGAAGGGTAACTCTTTCAGTACCGCGTAATTGTTTTCTGTTGTGACGTAGAAGTTTGGAATTTGGGCCAAAGCTGTCTACAACCGGCTACATCTACATCTACATGGGATACTCTGCAAATCACATTTAAGTGCCTGGCAGAGGTTTCATCAAACCTCCTTTATACTATTTATCTCCCATTTCATTCTCGAATAGCGCGTGGGAACAAAGAACATCTGAATCTCTCCGTTCGAGCTCTGATTTCTGGTATTCTGGTTATTTCTACCTATGTAGGTGGGAGTCAACAATATATTTTCGCATTTGGAGGAGAATGTTGGTGATTGGAGTTTCGTAAGTAGACCTCGCCGCAGCGATACGCGCTGTTGTTGTAATGATTCCCATCCCAGGTCCTGTATCATTTCCGTGGCGCTGTCTCCTCTGTATTGTGACAATACAAAACGAGCTGCCCTTCTTTGAACTATTTTGATGTCCTCCGTCAAACCCACCTGATAAGGATCCCACACTGGGCAGCAATTCTCCAAAAAAGGACGGACAAGCGTGGTGTTTGCAGTCTCTTCTTGCGTCTTTTAAGGGTCCTGCGAATAAAATATCGTCTCTGGTTGGCCTTTCCACGATATTATCTACGTGTTCTTTCCTGTTTAAGTTTGAAATAATAGTAATTCCTAGATATTTTGTGGAGTTTACGTTCTTCACTTTTGATTGATTTATCTTGTAAACAAAGTTTAACGGATTTCTTGTCGTACTCATGTGAACGACTTAACACTTCGCATTATTTAGAGTCAATTGCCAATTTTACACCATATTGACATCTTATTTAGATCGTTCTGCAGATGGTTTTGATCTTCAGATGATTTTACTAGACGGTAAATGACGGCGTCATCTGCAAACAACCTAAGAGAGCTACTTAGATTTTCCCCTAAATCGTTTATGTAAATAAGGAATAGCAGAGGACCAATAACACTACCCTGTGGAACGCCCGATATCACCTCTATTTTAGTCGATGCCTTACCATCGATTACTACGAACTGTGTCCTCTCTGACAAGAAATCCCCTATCCAGTCGCAAATTTGGGGCGATATATCATAACCGCGCAATTTGATTAAAAGCCGTTTGTGAGGTACAGTATCAAAAGCCTTCTGGAAATCAAGAAATGGGGAATCAATTTGAGAACCTTTGTCGATAGCACTCATTACTTCGTGTGAGTAAAGAGCTAGTTATGTTTCGCATGAACGGCATTTTCTAAATCCGTATTGACCTTGGGTCAATACATCATTCTGTTCGAGATAATTCATAATATTTGAATACAGGATATGTTCCAAAATCCTGCTGCAAATTGACATCAATGAAATAGGCCTGTAGTTTAGTGGGTTACTCCTACTGCCTTTCTTGAATATAGGTGTGACCTGTGCAAGTTTCCAATCTTTTGGTACATATCCTTCTTTGAGAGATCGGTTGTATATGGCTGTTAAGTAAGGAGCTATCTCTTCAGCATAATCAGTCCTAAGTAATGGTGCAGAAGCGTGGCACTACTGGGCTTAGAAACGCCTCTAACAGCAAGCTGTCAACACTTCATAAAATTAAGGCCACAGCTCAGAATGTCATGTGAGGTTTAAGGTGGTTTAATGGTATCACGTTTGCACCAAATTTCTCCATGATTGTTTGCAACGTCTCCGTCGTCTTGTCACATAGCTGCGAAGAACGCCACACTTCCTATCACCAACAGTTCATCCCTTCATTTAATACCTCCGCCTTGTATGCTAGAATCGCGTAGTGTCCTATGGATGGCCGAGTAAAACATTTCAGGCACAACACCGATCAGAATCGACACGAAAAAGCATTAGTGGGTGGTATAAAAGGCGCCAATCGCTGTACCCCTCTATTGAACGGCTGAATTCTACATATGTCGCAGGCGAAAACAACAATCCATTGTGCAGTGAGCGACATGGCGACGCTACTGTCAAATTACGATACTGCTGGTGCATTTTGACTATTCCAGTCCTTCATAGAGAACTTGTATCGTGGAGTGGAGTTGGAACCATATTCAAGGGTATATACTCATTGGAACAGTCACACACTGCCTTTCTTATTGCCATCCGTATTTCGATCCACATTTGCCCATCTTCATGGTATGAATTGCCTTGTTTCTATGTTGGAGAATAAGCAGATTCTTTCAGAAAAACTTTTCAACAGAAAATGCAATATATATTCTTTCACCAATGAAATATTAACTGCTCTGAATTACCGGACATCACCCGTTAGGATGTTTTATGATCTCTCCAAGGCTT
The DNA here is from genome assembly GCA_026315105.1 of Locusta migratoria. Taxonomy (NCBI): domain Eukaryota; kingdom Metazoa; phylum Arthropoda; class Insecta; order Orthoptera; family Acrididae; genus Locusta; species Locusta migratoria. Next base: position 164,633,205 of record CM048746.1, read on the forward strand.
TTAATTGTGTAAATCATGGAATTCTTCTAGATAAACTAAAGTATTGTGGTATGAATGGGACAGTGTGCATATGGTTTAAATCATACCTAACAGGAAGAGTGCAGAAAGTTGACATATGTAATTCACATAATATGCAAAAACAGCTGATTCCTCAAAATGGGGATGAAAAATCGGGTGCCACAAGGTTCGGTCTTGGACCCTTTGCTGTTCTTAATATATATTAATGACTTGCCAATCGATATTCATGAAAATGCAAATCTGATTCTTTTTGCTGATGATACAAGTATAGTTATCACACCTGACAGACAAGAACTAACTAAAGAAATTGTAAATGACGTCTTTCAGAAAATCATTAAGTGGTTCTCAGCAAATGGACTATCATTAAATTTTGGTAAAACACAGTACATACAGTTCCGTACAGTAAATGGAATGACACAATTAATAAATATAGACTTTGATCAGAGATCTATAGCAAAGGTAGAATATTCAAAATTTTAAGGTGTATGCATTGATGAGGGGTTGAACTGAAAAAAAAAAAAAAAAAAACACGAAAATCTGCTGAAACGTTTGAGTTCAGCTACTTATGCTATTAGGGTAATTGCAAATTTTAGTGATATACATCTCAGTAAATTAGCTTACTATGCCTGTTTTCATTTTCTGCTTTCGTATGGCATAATTTCCCAGGGTAATTCATCATTGACTAAAACGGTATTCATTGCACAAAAGCGTGTAATCAGAATAATTGCTGGAGCCCCTCCAAGATCATCGTGCGGACACTTATTTAAAGAGCTAGGGATCTTCGCAGTAGCTTCACAGTATATATATTCACTTATGAAATTTGTTATTACCAATCCCACCGAATTCAAAGGCAATAGCAGTGTTCATAACTACAACTCTAGGAGAAAGAATGATCTTCACTATTCGAGGTTAAATCTAGCTTTGGAACAGAAATGGGTGAATTATGCTGCCACAAAAGTCTTTGGTCACCTACCAAACAGCATCAAAAGCCTGACAGATAGCCAACTAGCATTTAAAAATAAATTACAAGAATTTCTGAATGGCAACTCCTTCTACACTATAGATGAAGTTTTACATGTAAATTAGTAAATCTGAAAAAAATATTGTGTCATGTAATATTTAGTGCAAAGTAATAATTTGTAAAGACACCTTTCATTAACCTCACACGTTCCACATCGATACGAAGTGTCGTATTCATGATCTATGGAACAAGTACTAATCTAATCTGACACAGTAGGTGTAATATGCCCAGATTTCGTACTTGAGTGATGTTCAGTTGGCCACCAACGTTCTCACAAAACTTGAATGTTAACGTTCGTCCATATTATGTCTACCTGTAGAACCTGGTCTATATCTCCACACCTGTAGACAGATCGAGAGCTCACTAACGAAAGCAGCGAGCCACTATAGTTGCAGTGTGCTCATCAGATGCAGCCATCCATTGGTACGTCCATCCAGTGTAATACAGCTGTGTTTAAGTGGCTGAGAGCTTATCAGCACAGACACTGCCTGAAGAGGCAGAAAAGAGGGTACACGGGTACGCCATCTGATCGCCGAATACCATGGCAAATGAATCACTAACTCTGCAACACCTCCGGTCGCACATACTGTACCCTGATGAACACAGGCCTTGACGGTGGAACACTTTTTGTGACAGTGTATTTCTACAGCAATTTACATAGCCAGTTAGTGGGCACCGAAATAAGTTAACATACTGCGTGGAATGATGTGACTGAATGCGCCAATCGATGAAACCTCACTACTGCATCTGATGATCGTAAATCACGTCTGAAAACCGAGAGAGAACAAGTACGTCGTTCGTTCGTTTGCAAGGACACGCCCTCATCAAGTCCGAACAGTGGTAAGTGCTATAGCGTATTACAGTTTCTCTCCGACGTAAATTCATTGCCACAGTTATCTTGCAGAACAAAAAGGCTGGCTAGAAGGTTATAGTTTAACGTCTTCTCGAGCGAGCCACGTGTCAGTCACGATAGCAAAAGGACACTGTGTTAGTTTTGCTGTCAGCGAAACTCTAAGGCTTTTCCAAATTCTCACCTGTTCAGCTATAATAACTCCATAACTATAAGTTCAAAAGTCCAGGTACGGTAAATTTCCGACTCTGTGATTTGAAATGTCAAGGGCAGCTGCGAGTTTTCATTCACTGTGCAAGAGACCATGTAGATGATTTGACGTTAGTATAGCAGTTGCATGTCCAGAACACCTACCAGGTGCTTCGTTAACAGAATAGTGCACCATGGCAATCGAAAATCTCAGATTACTACACTAGTTTTAGAGGTAGTCTGTTCTTGTTTGTTGTTGTGGGCTTGTTGTTGTCGTGGTCTTGTTGTTTGTGATCTTCAATCCGGAGACTGGTTTGATGCAGCTCTCCACAATATCTTATACTGAGCAAGCCTCTTCAACTCTACATAAGGACGGCTACCTACATCCGTCTGAATCTGCTTACTGTATCCATCCCTTGGTCTTCCTCTGCGGGTTTTACCCCAAACACTTCCCTCCAATGCTAAATTCACGATTTTTTTATGTCTAAGAATGTGTCCTACCAATCGATCCCTTCTTTTAGTCAAGGTATGCCAGAAATTACTTTTCTCCCCAGTTCTGTTCAGTACCTCCTCATTAGTTACGCGATCCACCCACCTAGTCTTCAGCATTCTTCTGTAGCACCACATTTCAAAAGCCTCTATCCTCTTCCTGTCCGCACTGTTTATCGTCCATGTTTCTCTCCCATAAAAGGCAACACTCCACACTTCAGAAAGGACTACCTTAGACTTAAATCAATATTCGAAGTTAATAAATGTCTCTTTTTCAAGAACGCTTTTCTACCCATTGCCATTCTGCATTTTATATCCTCTGTAGTGCGACCATCATTTGTTATTTTACTGCTCGAGTAACAAACCTCATCTACCTCCTTTACTGTTTCACTACCTGATCTAATTCCTTCAGCATCACCTGATTTTCTTAGACTGAACTCCATTATACTTGTTTTAGTCTTGTTAATGTTCATCTTATATGCACGTTTCAGCACAATGTCCATTTCGTTCAGCTGCTCTTCCAGGTCCTTTACTGTCTCTGACAGAATTACTATGTCGTCGGCAAAACGCAATGTTTTTAATTCTTCCCCCTGAACTTTAATTCCTTGTCCAAATTTCTCCTTGATTTCCTTTATAGCCTGCTCAATGTACAAACTGAATAACATTGGAGAAAGGCTACAACCGTCTCTTACTCCCTTCCCAACCACTGCATCCCTTTCATGCCCTTCAACTCTGACAACTGCTGTCTGGTTTTTGTAGAAGTTGCAAATAACCTTATGCTCCCTGTATTTTACTCCTGCTTGCTTCAGAACATTAAAGAGTTTATTCCAATCAATAGGTAGTCTCTTAACTGAAGTTAGTGCTGCAAGATTTTCGAACAGCAAGAAGGATGCTTTCCTCTCTTTACTGCACCCAACAACTACTTTTCTATCGAGCTTTGTGTATAGATTACTAGCTGAAAACACGGAGTTTCCCGGGTATTCATTTATTTATTCAGGCCTTGAGTTTAGTACTTCTCTTATCCCTGCTCTCTCTGCCCATCTCCTTTTTTCTAATAACATATTATATTTATCAGAGAATATATAAGAAATAAGGCTGTCTTGCATGATGTACAAAATTATGACTGCGGTATCCAAACAAAGAAAGATACTAATAAAAATAAAAATGATATGTAACATTCATAGATTCATGTAATTCACAACTTCACTATAAACAATATTTCTTGTGACCTGTCTAGGATTTAATATGAATAATTTCTTTGGTGAGCCCACCCTTGAGAAAGTGACATAAAGTCGTCCGTTTGAGAAACAGAGTGATGTCAGATCCACTCCATAGTATAGAATAGATTATCGTGTGATTTATTAATATTAAGTCTCACTGCCACTCCCATGAACCACAGACATTGCCGAGGTGGGTGGCTTGCGTGCCTCAACGATACAGATAGCTGTACCATAGGTGCAACCACAGCGGAGGGGTATCTGTGGAGAGGCCAGACAAACGTGTGGTTCCTGAAGAGGGGCAGCAGCCTTTTCAGTAGTTACAGGGGCAACAGTCTGGATGATTGACTGAGCTGGCTTTGTAACATCAGCTAATGTGGCTTTGCCACACAGCTACTGCGAACGGCTGAAAGCAAGGGGAAACTACAGCCGTTACCTTTCCCGAGGACATGCAGCTCTACTGTATGAACATATGATGATGGCATCCTCTCGGGTAAAATATTCCGGAGGTAAAATAGTCCCCCATTCGGATCTCCGGGCGGGGACTACTCAGGAGGATGTGATCATCAGGAAAGACAATACTGGCATTCTACGGGTCGGAGCGTGGAATGTTAGATCCCTTAATCGAGTAGGAAAATTAAAAAATTTAAATAGGGAAATGGATAGGTTGAAGTTAGATATAGTGGGGATTAGTGAAGTTCGGTGGCAGGATGAACAGGATTTCTGGTCAGGTGAGTACGGGATTATAAATACAATATCAATTGGGTGTATCACAGGAGTAGGATTGATAATGAATAAGAAAATAGGAATGCGGGTAAACTACTATGACCAGCACAGTGATCGCATTATCATTGTCAAGATAGATACGAAGCCAAAACCGACAACAGTAGTACAGGTTTATATGCCAACTAGCTCTGCCAATGATGAGGAAATCGAAGAAATATATGAGGAGCTAAAGGAAATTTTTCAGACAGTTAAGGGAGAGGAAACCTTAATTGTGATGGGAGACTGGAATTCGGTGGTAGGACAAGGAAGGGAAGGGAAGATAGTAGGTGAATATGGTCTGGGCAAAAGGAATGAAAGAGGAAGCCGCCTGGTAGAATTTAGTTATAACAAACACGTTGTTCAATAATCACAAAAGAAGGTTGTATACGTGGAAGAGACCAGGAGACACCGGAAGATACCAGATAGATTTTATAATGGTAAGACATAGATTTCGGATCCAGGTTCTACAGTGTAAGACATACCCAGGGGCAGATATAGACTCTGACCATAACTTGTTGGTTATGAACTGTAGGCTGAAACTAAAGAAACTACAAAAAGGTAGGAAAATAAGGAGATGGGACCTGGATAAATTGAAGGAACCTGAGGTTCTTGAGAATTTCAGAGGGAGCTTTAGGCAACAATTGACAGAAACAGGAGAAAATAAAACAGTAGAGGAGGAATGGGTAAAATTGAGAGATGAAATAGTGAAGGTAGCAGAGGACAAAATAGGTAGGAAGGAAAGAGCAACAAAAAATCCTTGGATATCACAGGAGATACTAAATTTAATCGATGAAAGGAGAAAATATAAAAATGCAGTAAATGAAACAGGCAAAATAGAGTACAGACGACTAAGAAATGAGATTGACAGGAAGTGCAAAATGGATAAGCATGAGTGGCTAGAAGGCAAATGCAAGGATGTAGAAGAATGTATAAATAGGGGAAAAATAGATACAGCCTACAGGAAAATAAAAGAAACATTTGGAGATAAGAAAAACAGCTCTATGAATATCAAGGACACTGATGGAAAACCAGTTCTCAGCAAAGAAGGGAAAGCTGAAAGGTGGAAAGAGTATATAGAGGGGCTCTACAAAGGAAATGAACTTCGAGACAATATTGTAGGAAGGGAAGAGGATGCAGATGAAGATGAAATAGGAGATACTATACTGAGAGATGAATTTGACAGAGCACTGAAAGACCTAAGTCGAAACAAGGCCCCTGGAGTAGATGATATTCCCTCAGAGCTACTGAAGTCTCTGGGAGAACCAGCCATGACAAAATTGTTTCACATGGTGTGTAAGATGTATGAGACAGGTGAAGTACCCTCAGACTTTAAGAAAAATGTTATAATCCCAATCCCTAAGAAAGCAGGTGCAGTCAGGTGTGAAAACTACAGAACCATCAGTTTAATAAGTCATGGCTGCAAAATATTAACGCTAATTATATACAGAAGGATGGAAAAGTTGGTAGAAGCCGACCTCGGGGAAGATCATTTTGGGTTCAGGAGAAATGTAGGAACGCGGGAGGCAATATTCACTTTACGGCTTATCCTAGAAGATAGATTAAGAAAAGGCAAACCTACATTTCTAGCTTTTGTAGCTTTGGAGAAGGCTTTTGACAATGTTGACTGGAATAAACTCTTTCAAGTTCTGAAGCAAGCAGGAGTAAATTATAGGGAACGTAAGGTTATTTACAACTTGTACAAAAATCAGACAGCGGTTGTCAGAGTTGAAGGGCATGAAAGGGATGCAGTGGTTGGAAAGGGAGTAAGACAGGGTTGTAGTCTTTCTCCATTGTTGTTCAATTTGTACATTGAGCAAGCTATAAAGGAAAGCATGGAGAAATTTGGAGAAGGGATTAAAGTTCAGGGTGAAGAATTAAAAACATTGGGTTTTGCCGACGACATAGTCATACTGTCAGATACAGCAAAGGACCTGGAAGAGCAATTGAACGGAATGGACAGTGTGCTGAAAGGGGCATATAAGATGAACATTAACAAGAGCAAAACTAGGGTAATGGAGTGCAGTCTAAGAAAATCAGGTGATGCTGAAGGAATTAGATTGGGAAACGAAGCAATAAAGGAGGTAGATGAGTTTTGTTACTTGGGCAGTAAAATAACAAATGATGGTCGCAGTACAGAGGATATAAAATGCAGAATGGCAATGGGTAGAAAATCGTTCTTGAAAAAGAGAAATTTGTTAACATCGAATATTGATTTAAACGTAAGGAATTCTTTCTGAAGGCATTTGTATGGAGTGTTGCCTTGTATGGGAATGAGACATGGACAATAAACAGTGCGGACAGGAAGAGGATTGAGGCTTTTCAAATATGGTGCTACAGAAGAATGCTGAAGATTAGGTGGGTGGATCGCGTAACTAATGAGGAGGTACTGAACAGAATTGGGGAGAAAAGGAATTTCTGGCATACGTTGACTAAAAGAAGGGATAGATTGGTAGGACATATTCTTAGGCATCAAGGAATTGTGAATTTAGCGTTAGAGGGAAGTGTGTGGGGAAAAAATCGCAGAGGAAGACCAAGAGATGGATACAGTAAGCAGATTCAGACAGATGTAGGTTGTCGTTCTTACGTGGAGATGAAGAGGCTTGCTCAGGATAGGGTATTGTGGAGAGCTGCATCAAACCAGTCTCCGGACTGAAGACCACAACACAACAAGTCTCACTGGAAACTGCAGCCACTGGAAGTTAAAAACTCAATCTGTCGGAAATAATAGGTATTCGTTGGATGTACACTGTTTCATTCTCATTGTTTCCTTATAACTATTTCCAAGTTTATTGCTTTCACCTGCAGCCGTATGCGCTTCACAGTTCAAAGTGGTCAAGAATCCGTTTCGCTTGAATCTACAGCGAAATTCGCCCTGTAGTTTCGTTTTCAAACAGCTCAGAGGTTATAACGTATCTGCTGATCAATGTTTCGTTCAGTGATATATTGTAGCTCCTTTCAGTGGTATATTTGGATGTTGTTTGCGGAATGTGCTGCGAACAGAGTAATAAAGACTTAACGAAATGTAGAATATAATGCAGTACCTATTTACGGATGTCATGCTTATGACTAATATCTCCTGAATTATGTGTCGTTCAAAATATTTATTTACCAGGTTCGTAGAGTGGAATATTAGGTAACTGTCTGCGAAATGTGTTGTAAATGAAGTTGGTAGTAAAGACGTAATAAAATACAACCTCATGCTTATTAGGGCGAATTTTTAAGCATTTCATTGTCTTTGACGTCATTGCACCTGAACTATATATTGTAATACAATTTCGAAGGTACATCCAGTTGTGTACATGTAAAAGGTCTGCAAACTACGTCGTGAATAGAGGTAGTGGGAAAGACGTAATAATTCAAAACGCCATGCGTGATGAGGCGGTTTTTCATGAGATAATTGTTTATGACTCCATATCTCTTGAACTGTGTATCGCACTGTGATAAAATTTCGAACGCACTTTCAGTGGTATATGCGTATATTGTCTGTGACATTTCTCGTGAATACAATTAATAGTGTAATAGTAAAAATTGTAACGTCATGTCAATTTTACTGGATGAAGGCCGAAAAAGTAGTTGGCGACAAAGTGTTTTCTTTTTATCATTTTTCTGGGGATGTCAGCGTGAAAAAGTTTCCTAAAGGTTTGAAATTATGTTTAAAGTTTGTTGAAGGGTCTAAGTGCTCTCCTTCTCAAATAGTGGACTGATACAGTCACGCTATCACGTGCCGCAAGACGGGGAAGTTTTAATTGTTTACGACATCATATCTCCTTAATTATGGGCCCTATCTCAAAATCATTTCTTAACTGACGTCTTCTACCTATAAACTGCATTCCTGCCAAATTTCACCTTCACAGGTGAAGTAGTTTTTGAGATTTCGTGTATAGTCAGTGAGTGAATGAGTAATTTTCGCTTTTATATAAGTAGATATTTAAAAATATTAACCATAAGACATCAAAGTTCACTCTAGCATAAACTTTCAACAGTTTTTGGACTTCATAGTTATAAAAAATAAAATTTCTAAAATAACTTATTAAAAAGTCATCAGTGTATTTGGTGATAATTTTCGTTGGTAAGAGATTAATTATTACTACTGATCATGATTTTTTTAATTACAGCCATATGAGTTCTGTAGTAAGTCAAGCAGCTTCAGATCTGTGTTAAATAATAAGAATTAGCTTAACGTCAGAGCGGTAGTTAATAAATATGGGTAATGACTTATCTACATACTGTCGCCACTGTTGTGCTGCGTTATCTTTGCCTGCAGATATCGACAACGATGTGCCATGTCATGGCAACCTCTGGCGTCCGCTGAATCGTAGACTGCTGGCGGCCATCTTGACTCTGGCGTCTCCACGGAAACGGCATCCTCGGTCGTTCTTGTCATTGCCAACAGACGGCATTGACTGATTTCTCAGACTTTTACATAGGCTTCCTTAAGCCTTTCATTCCCAATGTCGTTACTCGACAACAACGTTTCAAAAGCTGATTTATACCGTATTTTGTGTATCAGTCCTTAAAGTCGCGTTGTTGTTAATGAGCAACATGCTTCTAGTACGACATTTTGCCGCTTGGTACGACGTGTAGTCACTTCTGAGGCATTATTCTCTTCATCTTGGAGGTTGTGATACATTGTCGTCTGTACATGGCTGTGATTGTAGGCGTAAGTGTGGTTCCTTTTATTTTATTCCAGCAGTGAATTGTCTTGTCTTTGGTGCTGTGGCGAAGATTATGCTAGCATTATTGATCTGACAGTGTTAACTATCAACAAAATAACTTACAAGTAATAAAATACCTCTATACAAACGTCTGTGTTGTGAAGGAAGTACATGACGGAAAAGATCAATACTTGACCAAAAAATTTAAAACACATATTTTGATGTTTACTGCACTGTATTAACACAGAAAACACTGAATGTTAATTTTTCCGAAGCTGAATTCATACTGTGGGAATGAAAGTGTTAATAGTACAATTGTTACTTTAATTATTGTCGTGAAGTGAAAGTTGACCTTTTTTGTGTATATAAAGGGTGTTTCAATAAGTGTGTTTGCCTCTGTAACTTATAAAATAATAGGTGACGGGAAATTTTAATGCAGTAGGTCAACACAAGAAATGTTACACTTTCTGCGGAGCTATGAACATAGTTTATTGTATCATTTTCCAAAGAGTTACAGCACAAGGATATAATTTTTTAAATGGAGCAATAGCTTTTTCTATCGTGCATTGGATTCATTGAAACAAGCTGCGTTCAAATCAATTTAAACTACATCCCTATCACTGTTAGTTTTGGAGCTACAACCCTTCAAAGTTTCAGGGGCAGATACTACAAACGCTGCGCATAATGCAATGCGCCTTCTAAATGTGGTGCGGCCGAGTTGTAACGTCGCCAGTGTCACGGAGCGAGAAGATTCCTCGATGCGCTGTTAGACTGCCAACTGTCGCCGCACACGGCCGTATACTAGAGTGGGCCGAAAAAAGTGAATTTTTGAGTATCGAATTGTAATAGGGCTCGAAAGTTGCGTATTGGTGTGCTGATTAACGAAAAAATAATTTAAAAAATCTAACTTAATATCTTCAGTTCGCGCAAAGAGCTTAAAGTTTCTAAAAAAAAAAAAAAATAAATAAATAAATAAAAAAAAATTATAGAATTTCTGAAAGGTCATATAAAAATATATCTTTCAGTATCACGTCCTAATAGGACTAAAAAACTGCGTATCCATGTATAGTTTAACATAAAAATATTTTTGATACTCCTAGCTTATGTAATCAGTTCGCGCTATAGGCCTTAACTATCGAAATATGACAGCATTTCTAAATGTTCAAAATTGCTAATATCTTGTATTTATATCTATGTTTTAAATATGTTAGGTTTTATTTATTGTGATTTGATTATTTAAAGAGATAACATCATAACTTTGCAGATCTTCGCCCATTTCACCAGCAAATTTGGTTAAATGACCCAGAACTCACCACGAGGAGATGGCTGCAATTCGAGTTCCACCCACACCCTGCCCAACCAACCCACCGCCCAAGGAGGTCAAACTAATTATATAGTCATATTTAGATCATATACTTTTATTTACATTTTTATATCTTTATTTGCATACTACTCAAAGATGTACTTGGCTTGAATTGCCATTTGTGTCCAAATTTTGGCATTATTAATCTTGACAGCAGAGTCGTCCTAATGAATCCATCTCTGCTATCTTGCCCAAATACTTTTTCTCCAGCCTCTGTTACTAATTTTACCCATCTTTCTACAGCCTGAGTGTGGCACGGAAAGTTCAGAAATTCAAATTCGGTCAAAGTCTTATTCATCAGATATGTAGAAATGGATTCTGTCGTCAATTTCTGCATCACTGGGGGAGGCGATAGCTTACATTTTGACCAATCTATAAGCTCACTGTAGTCAGTAGCCTCAAAATCTAGTGTTGGTGTAGTAAACGTTCTTACTACAGGTTTGTGGTTAGTTTTCATATTTCTTGCTTTTAGTACACTTCTAAAACCCAACTCTCTAATATGAGATCTCTCGTCTACTATCATAGCCAATAACATGTTTTCTGGATGACAGAAAAAAGAGTTTCGTTGAATCACCGGATCAATTTGCTCTTTTATGTTCTCTAAAAGATGTCTGGAAGTTTTAATAACCTTAAAATCATGCTTTGGACCATATTTTACTGAGGCGTATCTCTTAATATCGAACCAGACTGGCGTATATATCTTTAGAATGTAGTCAACTAAAATCGTGAGTTCATTTGTGGGATTTACTTCAGAAATATACAAGCGCAACACTCTATTCGCACATGTCAACCAACGGGAGTGACTAAGAGGTCCAGGATCACGATTAGCCAGATCTGGAGTACATTTTCCACTTTGAATAGTTTTGACAATATCCAGGAGGTATTGTTGATCTTTGCTTCAAGCCAGATCTGGAGTACATTTTCCACTTTGAATAGCTTTGACAATATCCAGGAGGTATTGTTGATCTTTGCTTCAATCTGGTATGTTTAGATCCAATTTTTCTGACAACCCTGACTCAACAACCTCAAAATCAATAACAGGTAACTTTTCACAGTCAGTCAGTTTTTTTCCAATTATTCCACTAAACGAAGATGGTCCAGTTGACTCTCCATCCATAAACTGAAATAAGTGTCTGAAACGTAATTCGTTGAAGTGAAGTAAATAAATTAATCACTGTAATGGTCGTTGAATTTTTAGTACTATATTTCGAATAACACCATTTTTCCACCCAGTATTTGAATTTCTGAACTTTCCTTGCCACACTCAGGCTGTAGAAAGATGTGTAAAGTTAGTAACAGAGGTTGTAGAAAAAGTATGTGGACAAGATAGCAGAGATGGATTCATTAGGACGACTCTGCTGTAAAGATTAATAATGCCAAAATTTGGACACAAATCAGAATTAAAGCCAACTACATCTTTGATTAGTATACAAATAAAGGTATAAAAATGTAAATAAATGTATATATTGTAAATATGAATATATAATTAGTTTGACCTCCTTGGGCGGTGGGTTGGTTGGGCAGGGTGTGGGTGGAACTCGAATTGCAGCCATCTCCTCGTGGTGAGTTCTGGGTCATTTAACCAAATTTGCTGGTGAAATGGGCGAAGAGCTGCAAAGTTATGATGTTATCTCTTTAAATAATCAAATCACAATAAATAAAACCTAACATATTTAAAACATAGATATAAATACGAGATATTATCAAATTTCCGTAACATTTTGAACATTTAAAAATGTTGTCATATTTCGATAGTTAAGGTCTTTAGCGCGAACTGGTTACATAAGCTAGGACTATCAAAATATTTGTATGTTAAACTATACATGGATACGCATTTTTTGAGTCCTATTAGGACGTGATACTGAAAGATATATTTTTATATACCTTTCAGAAATTATATAAATTTAACCTTTTTTTTAGAAACTTTAAGCCCCTTGCGCGAACTGAAGATATTAGGTTAGATTTTTTAAATTATATTTTCGTTAATCAGCACACCAATACGCAACTTTCGAGCCCTATTACAACTCGATACTCAAAAATTCACTTTTTTCGGCCCATCCTACCGTATACCCGACAGTTGGAGCCACACAAACAACCGGGGCTCAATATACCACAGTTTCTGACATCGGATGACGATGGCATACACGAACAACGAGTACGTTGACATGTTGCTGATGCTCGGCGAGTGCCGACACGATGCCACTGAAGAAGCCACGGCGTATGCCGTGAGATATCCTGGGCGAAGAGCCCTGGCAGCCATTACGTTCTTACGTGCCAAACAACGTCTTCAGGAAAAGGCAGCTTGGTAATGCGCCACAGTAACAGACGAAGACCTGCTGCTTCAGTGGCATCGTGACGGCACTCGCCGAGCATCAGCAACATGTAGATGTACTCGTTGTTGGTGTATGCCATCGTCATCCGATGTCAGTAACTGTGGTATATTGGAGCCCGGTTGTTTTGTGGCTCCAACTGTCGGGTATACGGCCGTGTGTGGTGACAGTCGGCAGTCTAACAGCGCATCGAGGAAGCTTTTCGCTCCGTGACACCGGCGATGTTACAACTCGGCCGCACCACATTTAGAAGGCACATTGCATTATGCGCAGCGTTTGTGGTATCTGCCCATGAAACTTTGAGAGTTGTAGCTCCCAAACTAACAGTGATAGGAATGTAGTTTAAATTGATTTGGACGCAGCTGGTTTCAATGAATTTAATGCACGATTGTGAAAACTATTGTTCCATTTGAAAAATTATATCTTGGTGCTGTAACTCATTGGAAAATGATACAATAAACTATGTTCACAGCTCCGCAGAAAGTGTAACATTTCTTGTGTTGACCTACTGCATTAAAATTTCCCATCACCTATTATTTTATAAGTTATAGAGGCAAACACACTTAGTGAAACATCCTGTATATGTACTTCTTTTAATTGATAATGACATTTCTTAAGCAATTTCATTATTTTAATAATACCACAAAAATCATTAAAACTTTCAATGACCAAATTTAGTTCCCCAATAAAAATTGTTTTAAAAGCTTCCTTATAAATTACGTAATTCTTCTACTTTATTATGTGAACCGTTTTTTATGTGAACATTCGCCATTTGCTTTGGCCGGCTTGACGTGGAAAAATACGCGCACTCTTACAATATATAACCCGTGGCAATTCAACCACCTGCATAACCTTGGCTGAAGAGCAGTCAGGACGTTGCTGCCAGCTCCCCCCCCCCCCCTTTAAATTTACAATGAAGAAAAATAAACAATAAATAAAAACACCAGCAGCAATTACGAAGCAGGACCACCGTCCATCTGTTGCGTTCGGCCAATCCGAAGCTACACTGGTAATGCAACGTTAATTTAAGTTTTGTACATAATTTTCGGATTTACTCTTTGACTTGGTATATCTTACAACTGTTTACAGATTTGAAAAAAAGTTCAAATGTTTATAAAGCTTACTGGACTTAACTGCGGGGTTATCAGTCCCTAATCTTACAAACTACTTATGAACTATCTTATACTACAGACAGCAGAAACCCATGCGCAAGGGGGATTCGAACCCCCGACGGGGAACGGCCTCGCGCATCACAGCGCCTCAATGTGCTCGGCCGCTCCGCCACGGCAAATTTGGAAAAGAGAGAGAGAGAGAGAGAGAGAGAGAGAGAGAGAGAGAGAGAGAGAGAGAGAGAGAGGGAGGGAGATTGTTAATCTATGGGATTTAACTGCGTGATTATTAGTCAGAATCTTACGAACTAATTAAACTAAGGTAAACTAACCTAAGGAGAATACAAACACCCATGTCCCCATGCCCGAGGGGAGACTCGAACCCCCGACGGCATCGCAGCACGGCGTTCCAGTGCGCACGCATAATCCGCCGCGGCACGGATTTGAAGATTACCCATTCATAGTCTGATAACGATAATCATATATATGGATTCTTCTGTCACTTCTTGGTAAAGCAATTCCAAATTTCGGGTTAAAACAAAATGTTTTTTTCCACTGATTATTTTATTAATTTCAAACTAGTTTTCGGCTTATTTGGCTATCATAAGGAAACAAGTTACTAGCGTCGACAAGTAACGTTAGTTCTTTAGTTTTTAATCATTTTACTCAAATATGTACATTATCACAAGATCTTACGTTATGACATTCGTTGAGACGTTTTCACTTTCTTCTCACTTTACAGACAGTGTCCAATTCACTTGCTTATTGTCGTTTATTAACGTTTGGTTTATGAAAGACCAAAATAATGCTCATTACTTATGCTATCTAAAATACGTGATATTATTTTACAATCAATGGTACATATTTTTTTACATTACAGTTTACATATTGTTACATTTTAACATGGCATACTTAGTTACACTACATTATACTTTTACAATTTTTATTATTGTTTCTACAATAGTTTTTTGGGATGAAGAAGGCAGGTAAAGTAACTATGCATATTTATGAAGCAGTATTTTAATTGTCTATAGTGTACAACACGCAAGGTTTAGAAGCATTGGAAGTAAACATCCAGACAAAAATTCGAAATAACCAACCGCAGCTGTAAACATTCCCTCTATTAAGCTTCACATAATACAATTGAGCTAAACACTTACCACAGAACATATTAAACACTACACCTCTATTTTATTTATTTATGTTTTATACCACAGACAATTAAAATACTGCTACACCAATATACACACTTTACCTTCCTTGTTCACCCAAAAAACCTAATATAAAAACAATACAAAATTGTAAAACTATAATGTAGTGTGATTACGTATACCATATTCAGATGTAACACGGTATGTAAACTGTAATGTAACAAAGAAGACCGGTCACAAGTAAAAAAAAAGTACTATTGATTGTAAAATAATATTACGCATTTCAGACAGTATAAGTAATGTGTATTGTTTTGGACTTTCTTAAACAAAATGTTAATAAATGGCAATAAGCAAGTTTATTCAAAAACTGTTTGTAGAGCTTATGGGACTTAACTACGGGGTCATCAGTCCCTAAACTTACAAACTACTTATGAACTAACTAATACTAAGGACGGCACAAATATCCATGCCCGAGGAGGGATTCGAACCCCCGACCGTAGTGGCCGTGCAGACCGTGACTGACGCGCCGCAGACCACTCGGCCACCGCGGCCGGCAGCAAGTTTATTGAACACTGTCTTAACGTGAGAAGAAAGTGAAAACTTCTCAATGAATGTCGTAACATAAGACCTTGTGTTATGTACATATTTCAGTAAAAAGTTTGTAAATCAAAGAACTAGCGCTTCTTGTCGGCGCTAGTCAGTTGTTTCCTGATCATGGCCTAATAAGCAGAAAACTAGTTTTCTGGGTGGCCGGAGGTGGATTTGAATCGCCGTCCTCCCGAATAGGAGTCCAGTGCCCTAATCGCTGCACCGCCTAACTCGGTTATCTGTGAGGTCTCTGTGGATTACGACATGGTGGATTTTACCATTGCCACCCAAAGAGGAACAATTACATTCAATAATAATAATGATAATAACAGCTGCACACTGACGCGTATTTTTTTAGTAAACGAGAGAGCCCCAACTCTTCCTTGTGTTTATAAACGATTTGGGAGTCAATTTGAGAGCTTCCTTAGACTGTTCGCGGATGATGCTGTCGTTTATAGGTTAGTTAAGTCAACAGATGATCAAAAGCAACTGTAAAGCGACTTAGATAAAATTTCTACATGGTGTGAAGATTTGCAATTAACTCTAAATAATGAAAAGTGTAGAGTAATGCATCTGACCACTAAAAGAAATCCGCTGAACTTCAATTACACGATAAATCAGTCAAACCTTAAGATCGTAAATTCTACCAAATACCTAGGAGTTACAATTAAGAACAACTTAGAATGGAGAGAACACACAGAAAATATTGTGGGGAAGGCGAACCAAAGGTTACGTTTCATTGGCAGAACGCTTCGAAGATATAACAGCTCCACCAAAGAGACTGCCTACATCACACTTGTGCGTCTTCTCCTGGAGTACTGTTGCCCAGTGTGGGACCCTCACCAGGTGGGACTGACGGAAGATATTGAGAAGGTTCAGAGAAGGGCAACTCGTTTTGTTTTATCACGTTACGGGTGGGAAAGCGTCACGGAAATGTTGCAAGAATTGGGGTGGAAATCTTTAAAAGAAAGACGTTATTCATTGCGGTGTGATCTGTTTGCAAAGTTTCAATTTTCTGAATGTGAAAATATTTTGCTAGCACCCACCTACTTAGGGAGACATGACCATCCCAATAAAATAAGAGAAATCAGATCGAAACGGAACGATTTAGGTGTTCTTTCTTCCCGCGCGCTATTAGAGAATGGAACGGTAGAGAAAAGTTATGAAAGTGGTTAATTAACCCACTGCCAGGCACTTAAATGTGATTTGCAGAGTATCTATGTAGATGTAGATTTAGATGTAGATGAAGAGAAGGAACAAAAATGGCGGATGCGCATGCCCCTCTATATCCAGGTGTCCTACATGACACAATTGGTCAAAGCCGGCGGATGGTACAGTTTATAATTACTTAACCCATCCCACGTTTCTCTGTGCTCTATTACTTATTCGGATATTCAAATCCCATATTGAAGTTGCCTATACTGTACTAAATTACATATTTTGTACATACCACTCAAATCTCTTAACTCGAATTTTTTAGGTGTGCTAAGAGTTCTCTATTACCGCAAAAGTTTTTATTTTCAGAGATTTTCCGTGAGTGACGTTGCTTTTCTTTCCTCGCAGACATACCTTTTTGTTTTCTTTTTTACCTCCTCGTTTAAATTTACTGTATGCCGTAAAGAGTTTACTGCATATTTCATGAGAACCAATCAATCTGTGGTGAATAAATGAGTTACTTCCTGCTGATAACGACCAACCGGTATATGCTTTGAAATATATTGAAAGTTGGTTATTTACTGTATAAAGGTCTGGCCCGTCCAAAACGATTGGTCCGCATTCATTAACGGCAGGTAACTGCATTGCTTCCTTTCTGTGTCCTCCAAAACCTGTTCGTTCAATCACGTTTGAGGGCGGACCGCGAAACAGGTCCGATTTCCGGCGTTCCTTCAACGGCGGATGAGTTTAATATATACGAGGCTTAGTCTGCAGTTGCGGAGCCGGTCGCCATAACGAGGCTGTCTCAAGTCGGCCGCCGATCACAAGAGATATGGCGACTCTTCCGTGAGTAGGACGTCCGCACCAGAAAAAACAGGGACCACGTAACAGGCCACTTACGGACTAAAGTATCTCTTTTTAATTTACCAAACACATGTTAACAAAAACTTTGATGGATTAAAAAAGGTCTTTTGCAATACATTGTAACCTTTAAATCACGAAACCGATAAGAAAATCTGTCAGTTGTATGCAGTTTAGTTATCTCTTATAATAAATAGCACTATCCGAGTACCAGTCGCCAGTTTCAAATTTGTTGTAGTCCAAGACAAAAAAATGGGACACGAACTTTTTATACCTGCCCATACGTCTTATGGACTGGCCGAGACGCTCCCGAATAAAATTGAGTAGTTGCGGTATCTTTATACCGCTCGTTATTTACCAACGCAGACTCACTTTCATATTAAATTAACTGATGGATATAGCATCAGGAGCAAGATAACTTCTTAAAGCGACTACATGTCCCGTTTTGAACGGAACAGTACCGTTTTTCAACCTTAGACGGGAACTCTGCAACGAATAGCACTCGATTTTTTCACTTAAACTCTCGGGAGATTGAATGCGCGGTAACAGTCAAATAATGCTATTTATTGTACACATTTGTCCACATATCTGTTGTATAAGCGCACGAAACATCCTCTACATCCTGCAATATTTGAGGCACCATACCCACACGGTATTCGTCTGCCTTTATTCCGACCCTGGATTGTTGCTACTACTATTGCACAGAATATTCAGAGAAGCTTTGTAAGTATTCAGGTTGACACAAGGAGTTTGGGTAGAATACAGGGAGACGCCCATATGCTGAAAAAAAAAAAATGAAACCTACCTCCGCCATATCGCTTAGTCTTCGAGAAGTCATGATATTGTAACACCGATGTTAGATGTTACTTAGAACAGTAATAAGACGTCGCGCGGTTTTGCCGTCATGAACAATGCGTTGAAAGAATGAAAATTAGCGTTAAACATTAAAGTTTTCGAATATCTCATAATGAGTATTTATTCAGGAAAGTGAATTATTTGAAAGTGTATACTTTGCACTGACTGGCAATTCAATGGATTAACAGTTTCAATGGAGAAATAGCATTCCACTACTCGTCAAGATTCTTGACTAATTACAGCATGGCTGCTATGAAGTATTACAAGACAACGAAAAGGAAATATGTTTCGACTAAGTACTCACACGAGTCTGCCACATCACATATTGACATAAATTAGAAATCCAGGGGTAATCTTGCCATTATTTGTCAGTTACCAATTACAACATGGCGGACAACGCAAAATAATGTGCCAAACATATGAATGTGCATGCACGCTACAGTTCTATGTTCAGGCAGCAGAGTTATACATCCAGGTTATATGCCATCTCTCTTTATTGTAACCTCCCTGAGTCTATAGGTATCTGTTAGATGCACACCATAAACGCTGGTTAGGTTACAACCAGTGATCTCTATATAACCTGGATGTATGACTCTGTGTCTGAGCATACAACTGTAGTGTGTCTACAAATTCATATGTTTTGAACATGAATTTGCATTGCCCACCATGTTGTTATTAGTCAAACGAATTTCCATAAGTTACTATGTCACAAATAATAGCTAGATTACATCTGGATTCGAAATGTACGTCAATATGCGAAGTTACATACTCACGTGAGTACGTTATCGAAACATATTTCCTTTTCGTTTTCTTGTAATGCTTCATAGCAGCCACGTTGTAACTGGCCAAGAAACAGAATATGAACATCTATGACTAGCACGGTCAGAAATCTGTAGTTCAACATCCAGGTAGTATAGAGATCACTGGTTACAACTGAAATGAAAGTCTGAGAGACTCTTTGATTTTGTCACTTATCTATGGCGCAGCCCAGCTATTCGCGGCAGTGACAAACGAGTAATGATAGTGATTGGCGTATTTTATTTCCAAACGAGATGGTATGTGGAAGAGAGGTAAGAAATTTTTTAATTTATTTTGC
This sequence comes from Locusta migratoria, assembly GCA_026315105.1. Classification (NCBI taxonomy): domain Eukaryota; kingdom Metazoa; phylum Arthropoda; class Insecta; order Orthoptera; family Acrididae; genus Locusta; species Locusta migratoria. The sequence goes on from CM048746.1 coordinate 164,652,917, forward strand.
GGAGCATATACGTTTTTCTCAGACAGAAATTGTTAGAGTATTTTCACAAATCAATGTTCTTTTCTCCCGATCATTCTTTTATCTTGTAATGGTGCAATTTACCTTTCTTATGTCAAGACTGTTGTGTGATTAAAAAAATCAAGCGAACTCATGTTATTCCAATAATGACAATCAACGCTTTAAAGACAGTACATGGCACAATGTAGCAAATGTTATAATGTTCATGTCAATTACTGAATGTTCATTAAAATAGTGAAAACAAACTTCTTGTGTATTGGTGTTATTTTTTACCTGCTCACGTAAATGTATGTTTGGCAAAATCCAGGTTGACAGATTTCATTGTTTGTCAGAAAAATTATTATCAGTAGGTTTAAGATTATCTCAGCAGTATGTAAGCTGCAGTATGTTCATGAGTTTTATTTCAGTAATCACGTGAAATTTGATTATGAAGTTTTATAATCAAATGCTCAGTCAATTTAGAAAAAAAAAAAAAATTGATGTGTTGTAACTGTCACTAAACGTTAGGGCCAACAGTAATGCAAACGATTTCAGCAGTTACCATTCAAAAGAAATTTAGTTATGTTCAAATGTTTGTAAATCTTATGGGACTTAACTACGGGGTCATCAGTCCCTAAACTTACAAACTACTTATGAACTACTTACGGACTAAGACGGCACAAATATCCATGGGGGGAGTGGCCGTGCAGACCCTGACTGAAGCGCCTCAGTCCCCTCGGCCAACGCGGCCGGCTGTAATTTAGTTATGAAAATTTATCTGGTGATCATCTCATACACAGTTAATTTATCTTTGTTGTATAACGGTAAGTAATTGTCAGGGCCAATTCAATTCCAGGAAAATAATTTGAATTTTATATTTTTAACTTTCAAGTGCTTAGAAATTCTTTTTCATGCTTTCAATCAGGAGTAGTTACAGATACAGGTAACAAAGACCTACTCCTGAAAAGAAAAAAGGCCTACTATTTTGTAGAAAAATTTTATGGCGTAGATGTACCAGCAAAGTATTATTGTACTCACAGCAGACGAAACGGTTTCAGTTGCATCTCGTAAATGTAAACTATTGAGTTATAAAAGTGCGTATAATAATTCATTCTTGAGCACCTACCACAAAGCAGCAATTACATAATGGAGTAGTAATGCAGACAAGAGCACAACAACGCACACGCTTACAATAACGGAGCAAAGAAATATAGCATTTGATCTTGACAGATACACAATAAACAATCATGACAGTAACTTCTCTCTCTCTCTCTCTCTCTCTCTCTCTCTCTCTCTCTACGTTTTACAATCACAATGATTTTCACTCACTACACCAACAATGGTGCAATTCAATCCAGCTCTCCATCTTCAGTTTGGTAATCGCTATCAGAATCGTCTTCATCGTCATCATAACCAAGACAAATCATTAACTATTCATGAGCACTGACGATCCCTTCCATTGTCTGCGCTGCCCGAAACAGTTTTTCAATGTACTCGATCTTTCGTTGTCCAAGATGCAGCATCCACATTGGCAACAGCTTCACGCAACAGCCTTTCCACCTCTGTAATTGTGAAAGTCTTATTACTATTCGTTATGTAATTCTTCACGTCACTCCATGCTAATTCTATAGGCTTTATAAAATGGCAGTGATATGGGGGCAGCCTTATTACATTGTGGCCCTGCTCCGTTGCTATATCGTTTACTAATATGTGGGCGTAAGAGGCTTATTTTGTTTCATGAGCGAATATAAAAGAAGTAGCGACTACATCATAACTTCTTTCCCATCGTTTGAAGAGAGAAAGAACCTACTGCACAGAGCATATTGTTCGAAGTTTTTATTTATACGAAATTGAGAACTTACTCAGAGAACGTCACTAGTCCAACTTTTCAGTGACATTATCCAGTTACTTGAACTCGGAAAGTCAAGTTAAACCACCCACAGTAAAACAAATCGCAGCGGAAAAAGTCCATAGAACGTAAACATGCGTTAGAAACGACACACAACGTTGTTTACGGTGGCATTGAACAAAGCCGGCAACGCGGGATCTTTGATCGTTCCTAGCGACTAGCGCCTCGCGCTTCTTGCTCTTCACTTGTTATTTGTTAACGTTAAGTGCAAAGTTTCAGCGGCCCGGGTATAGTTATCGACTGAAATCAAAGCTGGAAATACCAACTTTAAAGTTTGTTTGTAAATCTATCGGACCAAACTGGGTGGTCATCAGTACGTAGCTTTCAAACTACTTAAACCTAGGTAAACTAACCTAAGGACAAACACACACACCTATGCCCCAGGGAGGACTCGAACCTCCACGGCGAGCAACCGCGCGCTCCGCAGCGAGACGCTTTAGACCGCTCAGCTACTCCACCGCGGCCAACTTTAAAGACGAGGTAACTTGAGCACAAATCCCAGCTGAGGCTTTTCCCACTATAGGTTTTTCCTCAGCCGTAAAACGAATGCCGGGATTTAGAAGAAAGATGGAGTGTCACTAACAAGCTACTTCAATATATAAAAAAGGTTCCTCACATTAAATAAATAAAAAGTTTCAAAACAGCATAAACGTAACCTATTGGCTGAAAAGGGTATGAGCCTTCCTGCAGCAGCCCGCCATCTCCATCACAGATGACAAATAGCACGAAAAAAAAAAAATCACGCTTGGTACTGCGTGTAACCACTTCTGAGGCATTAATCACTTCGTCTTGGAGGTTGTGTTGCGTTGTCGTCTGTACATGGCTGTGAGTGTTGGCGTGAGGGTGGTTCCTTTTGTTTTATTCCAGTAGTGAATTGTCTTGTCTTTTGTGCTGTGGCGAAGATTATGCTAGCATTATTGATCTGACAGTGTTTACTATCAACAAAATAACGGTCAAGTAATGAAATACCTCGTGACAAACGTCTGTGTTGTGAAGGAAGTACATGACGTAAAAGATCAATACTTCGACCAAAAAATTTAAAACACATATTTTGATGTTTACTACACTGTATTAATACAGAAAACACTGAATTTTAATTTTTCCAAAGCTGAATTCATTCTGTGGGAATGAAAGGGTTAATAGTATTATTGTTACTTTAATTATTGTCATGAAGTGAAAGTTTACCTGTTTTTTTTATATATATGTACTTCTTTTTATTGATAAAGACATTTCTTAAGCAATTTCATTATTTTAATAATACCACAAAAAATTTCATTAAAACTTTCAATGACCAAATTTAGTTCCCCAATAAACATTGTTTAAAAGCTTCCTTATAAATTACGTAATTCTTCTATTTTATTATGTGAACAGTTTTTATGTGAACATTCGCCATTGGCTTTGGCCGGCTTCACGTGGAAAAATACAGGGTGTCCCAGCTATCTTGTCCACCCAAAATATCTCTGGAACAATAACAGCTATTGGAAAACGACTTTCACCGGTGTCAATGTACGGCTGGGACCCATGAATGTACATATTTGGAAACATTCTAAAACGAAAGCAAATGTGTTTTTTAACACAAACTTATGTTTTTTTTTAAATGGACACCCTATATTTTTTCTTCAGCAATCCATAGCATGACAAATCACATAAACAATGGCGTTCATTGCAGCGCAATATTCCTATTACATCTCGAGATATTGGGACACGAAGTTGACGCTTGAAATACGCGAAACGCGCGGCTAGCGCACGTCCTGAGGCTCAAGCGAGAACCCCATGCTGCTGGGGTTTCCAAATATGTACATTCATGGGCCACAGCCGTACATTGATACCGGTGAAAGTCGTTTTCCAATAGCTGTTATTGTTCCAGAGATATTTTGGGTGGACAAGATAGCTGGGACACCCTGTACACGCCGTGGCAATTCAACCACCTGCACACCCTTGGCTGAAGAGCAGTCAGGACGTTGCTGCCAGCTCCCCTCCCCCCCCCCCCCCCCAACGTAAATACGGGTGACTTGAAATTTACAATGAAGAAAAATAAACAATAAATAAAAACACCAGCAGCAGTTACGAAGCAGGACCACCGTCCATATGTTGCGTTCGGCCAATCCGAAGCTACACCGGTAATGCAACGTTAATTTAAGTTTTGTACATAATTTTCGGATTTACTCTTTGACTTGGTATATCTTACAAAAAATGTTCAAAGGTTTGCAAGGCTTACGGGACTTAACTGCGGGGTTATCAGTCCCTAATCTTACAAACTACTTATGAACTATCTTATACTGAAGACAGCAGAACGGTCTTGCGCATCACAGCATAGCGCCTCAATGTGCTCGGCCGCTCTGCCACGGCATATTTGAAAAAAAAAAAAAAAAAAGATTATCTATGGGACTTAACTGCCCGCATCTTACGAACTACTTAAACTAAGGTAACCTAACCTAAAGACAATACCAACACCCATGCTCCCATGCCCGAGGGTAGACTCGAACCCCCGACGGCACCGCAGCACGGCGCTCCAGTGCGCACGGATAATCCGCCGCAGCACAGATTTCAAGATTACTCATTAATAGTCTGATAACAATCATATATATATGGATTCTTCCGTCACTTCTTGGTAAAGCAATTCCATACTTCGGGTTAAAACAAACTGTTTTTTCCATTGATTATTTTTTTCATTTCAAACTAGTTTTCGGGTTATTTGGCCCTCATAAGGAAACAAGTGACTATCTTCGGCAAGAAACGTTAGTTCTTTGGTTTTCAATCATTTTACTCATTTATGTACATTATCACAAGGTCTAATGTTATGGCATTCGTTGAGTTTTCACTTTCTTCTCACTTTACAGACAGTGTTCAGTACACTTGGTTGTTGTCGTTTATTAATATTTGGTTTAAGAAAGACCAAAATAATACTCATTATTTATGCTATCTAAAATACGTGACATTTTACAATCGATGGTACATTTCTTTTTGGGGTCGTGACGTGTCTTACATTACAGTTTACATATTATGTTACATTTTAATATGGCATACTTAATTATAGTTTTACAATTTTTTATTATTGTTTCTACATTAGTTTTTTGGGATGAACAAGGCAGGTAAAGTAACTATATATATTTGTGTAGCAGTATTTTAATTGCCTATAGTGTACAACACGCAAGGTTTAGAAGGACTGGAAGTAAACCACAGCTGTAAACATTCCCACTATTAAGCTTCGCATTATAATATAATGAATCACATAATACACTTACCACAGAACATATTAACCACTACACCTCTATTTTATTTATTTATGTTTTATACGACAGACAATTAAAATACTGCTACACCAATATACACACTTTTTACCTTCCTTGTTCACCCAAGAAACCTAATATAAAAACAATACAAAATGTAAACCGTAATGTAACAAAGAAGAACGGTCACGACAAAAAAAAAAAAAAAAAAAAAAAAAAAAAGGCACCATTGATTGTAAAATAATATTACGCATTCAAGGTAGTATGACTAATGTGTATTGTTTTGGACTTTCTTAAACAAAATGTTAATAAATGGCAATAAGCAAGTTTATTCAAAAACAGTTTGTAGAGCTTGTGGGACTTAACTACTGGGTCATCAGTTCCTAAATTAACAAACTACTTATGAACTAACTAATACTAAGGACGGCACAAATATCCATGCCCGAGAGGAGGGGAGGGATTCGAACGCCCGACCGCAGTTGCCGTGCAGACCGTGACTGACGCGCCGCAGACCACTCGGCCACCGCGGCCGGCAGCAATTTTATTGAACACTGTCTTAACGTGAGAAGAAAGTGAAAACTTCTCAATGAATGTCGTAACGTAAGACCTTGTGTTATGTACATATTTGAGTAAAAAGTTTGTAAATCAAAGAACTAGCGCTTCTTGTCGGCGCTAGTCAGTTGTTTCCTGATCATGGCCTAATAAGCAGAAAACTAGTTTTCTGGGTGGCCACAGATGGATTTGAATCGCCGTCCTCCCGAATAGGAGACTAGTGCCCTTACCGCTGCACCGTCTAACTCGGTTATCTGTGAGGTCTCTATGGATTACGACATGGTGGATTTCACCATTGCCAGCCAAAGAGGAAGAAGAGGAACAATTACATTCAATAATAATAATGATAATAACAGCTGCACACTGACGCGTATTATTTTTAGTAAACGAGAGAGCCCCTGCTCTTCTTTGTGTTTATAAACGATTTGGGAGACAATTTGAATAGATTCCTTAGACAGTTCGCGGATGATGCTGTCGTTTATAGGTTAGTTAAGTCAACAGATGATCAAAAGCAACTGGAAAGCGATTTAGACAAAATTTCTACTTGGTGCGAAAATTGGCAATTAACTCTAAATAATGAAAAGTGTAGAGTAATACATATGACCACTAAAAGAAATCCGCTGAACTTCAATTACACGATAAATCAGTCAAATCTTAAAGTTGTAAATTCTACCAAATACCTAGGAGTTACAATTAAGAACAACTTATAATGGAGAGAACACAGAAAATATTGCGGGGAAGGCGAACCAAAGGTTACGTTTCATTGGTAGAACGCTTCGAAGATATAACAGCTCCACCAAAGAGACTGACTACATCACACTTGTGCGTCCTCTCCTGCAGTACTGTTTCCCAGTGTGGGACCCCCACCAGGTGGGACTGACGGAAGATATTGAGAGGGTTCAGAGAAGGGCAGCTCGTTTTGTTTTATTACGTTACGAGGGGGGAAGCGTCACGGAAATGTTGCACGAATTGGGGTGGAAATCTTTAAAAGAAAGACGTTATTCATTGCGGCGTGATCTGTTTGCAAAGTTTCAATCACCGACTTTTACTTCTGAATGTGATAATATTTTGCTAGCACCCACCTACTTAGGGAGACATGACCATCCCAATAAAATAAGAGAAATCAGATGGGAAACGGAACGATTTAGGTGTTCTTTCTTCCCGCGCGCTATTAGAGAATCGAACGGCAGAGAAAAGTTATGAAAGTGTTTAATGAAACCTCTGCCAGGCACTTAAATGTGATTTGCAGAGTATCTATGTAGATGTAGATTTAGATGTAGATGAAGAGAAGGAACAAAAATGGCGGATGCGCATGCCCGTCTATATCCAGGTGTCCTACATGACACAATTGGTCAAAGCCGGCGGATGGTATCGGACAGTCAAGGTGAACCGGTTGCCCGTTCGTACTAAGTGGAGGTGATACAGTATTTAATTTGATTTGGAGAATATTTGTCGAGCGGTCTGGGGCGTAATGTCACGGATTGCACGGTCACTCCCGCCGAAGGTTCAAGTCCCTCCTCGGAAAGGGGTGTGCCTTGTCCTTAGCATAACTTAGTTTAGGTCTAGCTACCTATGAATTTGCGAGTTTGGTCCCTTAGGTTTACAAACATTGAAACATTTTTTGGAGAGCCTATGGAGTCCTGAGATACAGTTTATAATTACTACAATAAAGGCATCGCTTAACCCATCCCACGTTTCTCTGTGCTCTATTACTTATTCGGATATTCAAATCCCATATTGAAGTGGCCTATACTGTACTAAATTACATATTTTGTACATACCACTCAAATCTCTTAACTCGAATTTTTTAGGTGTGCTAAGAGTTCTCTATTACAGCAAAACTTTTTATTTTCAGAGATTTTCCGTGATTTACGTTGCTTTTCTTTCCTCGCAGACATACCTTTTTGTTTTCTTTTTTACCTCCTCGTTTAAATTTACTGTATGCCGTAAAGAGTTTACTGCATATTTCATGAGAACCAATCAATCTGTGGTGAATAAATGAGAGACTTCCTGCTGATAACGACCAATCGGTATATGCTTTGAAATATATTGAAAGTCGGTTATTTACTGTATAAAGGTCTGGCCCGTCCAAAACGATTGGTCCGCATTCATTAACAGCAGGTAACTGCATTGCTTCCTTTCTGTGTCCTCCAAAACCTGTTGGTTCAATCACGTTTGAGGGCGGACCGCGAAACAGGTCCGATTTCCGGCGTTCCTTCAACGGCGGATGGGTTTAATATATACGAGGCTTAGTCTGCAGTTGCGGAGCCGGTCGCCATAACGAGGCTGTCTCAAGTCGGCCGCCGATCACAAGAGATATGGCGACTCTTCCGTGAGTAGGACGTCCGCACCAGAAAAAACAGGGACCACGTAACAGGCCACTTACGGACTAAAGTATCTCTTTTTAATTTACCAAACACATGTTAACAAAAACTTTGATTGATTAAAAAAGGTCTTTTGCAATACATTATAACCTGTAAATCATGAAACCGATAAGAAACTCTGTCAGTTGTATGCAGTTTAGTTATCTCTTATAATAAATAGCACTATCCGAGTACCAGTCGCCACCAGTTTCAAATTTGTTGTAGTCCAAGACAAAAAATGGGACACGAACATTTTATACCTGACCATACGTCTTATGGACTGGCAGAAACGCTCCCGAATAAAATTGAGTAGTTGCGGTATCTTTATACCGCTCGTTATTTACCTACGCAGACTCACTTTCATATTAAATTAACTGATGGCTATAACATCAGGAACAAGATAACTTCTTAAAGCGACTACATGTCCCGTTTTGAACGGGACAGTACCGTTTTTCAGCCTTAGACGGGAACTCTGCAACGAATAGCACCCGATTTTTTCAATTAAACTCTCGGGAGATTGAAAGCGTGATAACAGTCAAATAATGCTATTTATTGTACATAAGCGCACGAAACATCCTCTACATCCTGCAATATTTGAGGCACCATACCCACACGGTATTCGTCTGCCTTTATTCCGACCCTGGATTGTTGCTATTACTATTGCACAGAATATTCAGAGAAGCTTTGTAAGTATTCAGGTTGACACAAGGAGTCTGGGTAGAATACAGGGAGACGCCCTTACGCTGAAAAAAAAAAAAAAAAAAAAAAAAAAAATGAAACCTACCTCCGCCATATCGCTAAGTATTCGAGAAGTCATGATGTTGTAACATCGATGTTAGATGTTACTTAGAACAGTAATAAGACGTCGCGCGGATTTGACGTCATGAACAATGCGATGAAAGAATGAAAATTAGCGTTAAACATTAAAGTTTTCAAATATCTCATAATGAGTATTTATTCAGGAAAGTGAATTATTTGAAAGTATATACTTTGCACTGACTGGCAATTCAATGGATTAACAGTAAGAGGGTTGATTTACGCATAGTTTCAATGGAGAAATAGCATTACACTACCCGTCAAGATTCTTGACTAATTACAGCGTGGCTGCTATGAAGTATTACAAGACAACGAAAAGGAAATATTTTTCGACTAAGTACTCACACGAGTCTGCCACATCACATATTGACATAAATTAGAAATCCAGGGATAATCTTGCCATTATTTGTCAGGTACTAACTGTTAGAAATTCGTTTGACTAATTACAACATGGCGGACAACGCAAAATAATATGTAAAACATATGAATGTGCAGGCACGCTACAGTTCCATGTTCAGACAGCAGAGTTATACATCCAGATTATATAGAGATCACTGACTGACGCCATCTCTCTTCATTTTAACCTCCTTGAGTCTATATGTATCTGTTAGGTGCACAACATAAACGCTGGTTAGGTTACAACCAGTGATCTCCATATAACCTGGATGTATAACTCTGTGTCTGAGCATACAACTGTAGTGTGTCTACAAATTCATATGTTTTGAACAAGAATTTGCATTGCCCACCATGTTGTAATTAGTCAAACGAATTTCCATCAGTTACTATGTCACAAATAATAGCTAGATTACATCTGGATTTGAAATGTACGTCAATATGCGAAGTTACATACTCACGTGAATACGTAATCGAAACATACTTCCTTTTCGTTTTCTTGTAATGCTTCATAGCAGCCATGTTGTAACTGGTCAAGAAACAGAATATGAACATCTATGACTAGCACGCTCAGAAATCTGTAGTTCAACATCCATGTAGTATAGAGATCACTGGTTACAACTGAAATGTGTGTCTGAGAGACTCTTTAGTTTTGTCACGTATCTCTGGCGCAGCCCAGCTATTCGCGGCAGTGACAAACGAGTAATGATAGTGCTTGGCGTATTTTATTTCCAAACGAGATGGGACTAGGAATAGATACGCCGATGAAATATTTTTAACACAATTTTAGGAAACTGATGACAATCGCGAGGCAATGTTTATGTGATGAAAAGGTATGTGGAAGAGAGGTAAGACATTTTTTAATTTATTTTGCGGAGCATATACGTTTTTCTCAGACAGAAATTGTTAGAGTATTTTCACAAATCAATGTTCTTTTCTCCCGATCATTCTTTTATCTTGTAATGGTGCAATTTACCTTTCTTATGTCAAGGCTGTTGTGTGATTAAAAAAGAAATCAAGCGAACTCATGTTATTCCAATAATGACAATCAACGCTTTAAAGACAGTACATGGCACAATGTAGCAAATGTTGTAATGTTCATGTCAATTACTGAATGTTCATTAAAAAAATGAAAGCAAACTTCTTGTGTAATTGGTGTTATTTTTTACCTGCTCACGTAAATGTATGTTTGGCAAAATCCAGGTTGACAGCTTTCATTGTTTGTCAGAAAAAGTATTATCGGTTGGTTTAAGATTATCTCAGCAGAAAGTAAGCTGCAGTATGTTCATGAGTTTTATTTCAGTAATCACATGAAATTTGATTATGAAGTTTTATAATCAAATCCTCCGTCAATTTAGAAAAAAAAAATTGATGTGTTGTAACAGTCACTAAACTTTAGGGCTAACAGTATTGCAAACGATTTCAGCAGTTACCATTCAAAAGAAATTTAGTTATGAAAATTTATCTGGTGATCATCTCATACACAGTTAATTTATCTTTGTTGTATAACGGTAAGTAATTGTCAGGGCCAATTCAATTCCAGGAAAATAATTTGAATTTTATATTTTTAACTTTCAAGTGCTTAGAAATTCTTTTTCATGCTTTCAATCAGGAGTAGTTACAGATACAGGAAACAAAGACCTACTCCTGAAAAGAAAAAAGGCCTACTATTTTGTAGAAAAATTTTATGGCGTAGATGTACCAGCAAAGTATTATTGTTGTGCCAGTATCCAGGTCAATCAATGTTCATTTAAGCATGTAGTCAGATGGAACAACACACTAAAAGGGATTTAACGAACAGCAACACGACAATTTTTATAGACAACTTTCAATGAGTCAAAAGGTGGTACTGGTTCTAATGAAGGAAAATGTGGCAACTTTAGACTGACGAGACTGATACAGTATATCATGAAGCAACTAAACATCTACTAAAATATAACTCCATAACATTTAACTACCTGAGATTCAACTGTGCCTTACCTCCCTACATCATACTGCAAGCTACCTCTGAATTACTCCAACAAATGCCCCTAGAAGGTGAAGACATCACCGAAACCGTTCGCAGGGCAAAACGGAACACAGGCATAACAGTAATAATACGACGAATCCTCAAAATTTAATTAAAGGAACATCAAAATTAATGACAACAGAAGGAGAGCGTAGCAACAACTGTTGTGATCTTCAGCCAGGAGACTGATTTGATGCAACTCTCCACCCTACTCTATCCTGAACAAGCCTCTTCATATCTTCATAAGAACGGTAACCCACGTACATCTGAATCTTCTTACTACATTCGACTCTTGGTCTCTCTCTGCGATTCCTTGATGTCTAAGTAAGTGTCCTACTAATCTATCCCTTCTTTTAGTCAAGGTATGCCAAAATTTTCTTCCAATTCTGTTCAGTACCTCTTCATTAGTTACGCGATCCACCCACCTAATTTTCAGCATTTTTCTGTAGTACCACATTTCAGAAGCCTTTATCCTCTTCCTGTCTAAACTATTAATGTCCATGTTTCACTCCCGTACAAGGCAACGCTCCACACAACTTCCTTACACTTATATTAATATTCGACGTTAGTAAATTCCTCTTTTTCAAAAACGCTTTCTTCCCATTCACATTCTGCATTTTATATCCTCTGTACTGCGACCATCATATTTACTTCACTGCCCAAGTAATAAAACTCAACTACAACCTTCATTGTTCCGTTACTAATCTAATTCCTTCATCATCGCCTAATTTTCTAAGATTGCATTCAATTACCCTTGTTTTGCTCTTGTTAAGCCGGCCGCGGTGGCTGAGGTGACTGAGGCGCTCCAGTCACAGTCAGCACGGCCACTACGGTCGGGGGTTCGAATCCCCCCTCGGGCATGGATATTTGTGCCGTCCTAGTTCGTAAGTAGTTCATAAGTAGTTTGTAAGTTTAGGGACTGATGACCCCGTAGTCAAGTCCCATAAGCTTAACAAACATTTGAACATTTAGCTCTTGTTAATGTTCATCTTATATGCTCCTTTCAACATACTGTTCATTCCGTTCAGTTGCTCTTCAAGGTCGTTTGCTGTCTCTAACAGAATGACAGTGTCATCAGAAAAAACGTTATGTTTTTATTTGGTACCCTGAACTCTAATTCCTTCTCCAAATATCTCTTTGCTTTTCTTCACAGCTTGCACAATGTACAAACTGAATAACATTGCAGAATGACTACAACTCTTTCTTACTCCCTTTCCAACCACTGCCTCTTTTTCATACCATTCAAATCTAATAATAACTGTTTATAACCAGGCCACTGAAACATTGCACTTGACGTTTCGCGTTATGGCGAGTTAAGTTGGCTACACTAGCCTCTATACTCACAGCAGACGAAACGGTTTTCAGTTGCATCTCGTAAATGTAAACTATTGAGCTATAAAAGTGCGTATAATAATTTATTCTTGAGCACCTACCACAAAGCAGCAATTACATAATGGAGTAGTAATGTAAACAAGAGCACAACAACGCACAGGCTTACAATAACGGAGCAAAGGAATATAGCATTTGATCTTGACAGATACACAATAAACAATCATGACAGTAACTTCTCTCTCTCTCTCTCTCTCTCTCTCTCTCTCTCTCTCTCTACGTTTTACAATCACAATGATTTTCACTCACTACACCAACAATGATGCAATTCAATCCAGCTCCCCATCTTCAGTTTGGTCATCGCTATCAAAATCGTCTTCATCGTCATCATCACCAAGACTAATCATTAACTATTCATGAGCACTGACGATCCCTTCCATTGTATGCGCTGCCGGAAACAGTTTTTTAATGTACTCGATCTTTCGTTGTCCAAGATGCAGCATCCACATTGGTAACAGCTTCACGCAACAGCCTTTCTACCTCTGTAATTGTGAAAGACTTATTACTATTCGTTATGTAATTCTACACGTCACTCCATGCTAATTCTATATGCTTAATAAAATGGCAGTGATATGGGGGCAGCCTCATTACATTGTGGCCCTGCTCCTTTGCTATATCGTCTACTAGTATGTGGGCGTAATATGCTTATTTTGTTTCATGAGCGAATATAAAAGTAGCGACTACACCATAATTTCTTTCCCATCGTTTGAAGTTAAAAAGAACCTACTGCACAGAGTATATTGTTCGAAGTTTTTATTCATGCGAAATTGAGAACTTACTCAGAGAACGTCACTAGTCCAACTTTTCAGTGACATTATCCAGTTACTTGAACTCGGAAAGTCAAGTTAAACCACCCACAGTAAAACAAATCGCAGCGGAAAAAGTCCACAGAACGTAAACATGCGTTAGAAACGATACACAACGTTGTTTACGGTAGCACTGAACAAAGCCGGCAACGCGGGAACTTTGACGTCACGGCACGTGACCAGCGACAGTGTTTACCGCGCCGTGATTGGATCGTTCCAAGCGACTAGCGCCTCGCGCTTCTTGCTCTTCACTTGTTATTTGTAAACGTCAAGTGCAAAGTTTCAGCGGCCCGGGTATAGTTATCAACTGAAATCAAAGCTGGAAATGCCAACTTTAAAGTTTGTTTGTAAATCTATCGGACCAAACTGCGTGGTCATCAGTCCGTAGCTTACAAACTACTTAAACCTAGGTAAACTAACCTAAGGACAAACACACACACCCATGCCCCAGGGAGGACTCGAATCTCCACGGAGAGCAACCGCGCGCTCCGCAGCGAGACGCTTTAGACCGCTCAGCTACTCCACCGCGGCCAACTTTAAAGACGAAGTAACTTGAGCACAAATCCCAGCTGAGGCTTTTCCCACTATAGGTTTTCCCTCAGCCGTAAAACGAATGCCGGGATTTAGAAGAAAGATAGAGTGTCACTAACAAGCTACTTCAATATATAAAAAAGGTTCATCACATTAAATAAATAAATAAAAAGTTTCAAATGTTCAAATGTTTGTATAGTCTATGGGACTTAACTACGGGGTCATCAGTCCCTAAACTTACAAACTACTTATGAACTACTTACGAACTAGGACGGCACAAATATCCATGCCCGAGGGGGGATTCGAACCCCCGACCGCAGTGGCCGTGCAGACAAGATGGAGCGCCTTAGTCCCCTTTTTTGCTTTATGGTTAGTTCTGATCATTGCGGACGCTGATCGTATTTGTTTGTTCTTGTTCGAAGTGTTCTTGGCTCAGCTTTTTTTTTATTACAGAGGACGCTGAGCCCCCTGTCCGGGCGCGATGAGCCACGGCGCCCGGCATCCCCTCGGCCACCGCGGCCGGCAAGTTTCAAAACAGCATAAACATAACCTATTGGCTGAAAAGGGTATGAGCATTCCTGCGGCGAACCGCCGTCTCCATCACAGATGACAAATAGAATGGAAAAAAAACCCTCACGGAAAGATAATAATTTACGGCAGTACACTAACCAACGGATTCATTTTCATTGTATCAGCGTAAAAATTTCCCATACCGTGCTTTGAACGGGTGTAGGTGACCTCCACGAGTTTGCTGCAAACGTATTGTCATTGTCAGATGTCAGATGTCTCTTTGGACATTGACATGTAGGACATAATTTTTTGTGTTCGGTATTTCTTTCAGATATAGTAATGATTACGTATGGAAACTGAAAATCGCTTTCTAAAAAAAAAAAAAAAAAAAAAAAAAAAAAAAAAAAAAAACTGCGCCGTTTACCTACGCCGTGATTGCTACTGCAGTAACTGGCGCTGCCTGCACTCCGCTGTCTGTTTCGTTGATGTAGCGGGGTCGGGCCGGTGGGCACCCGCTATCCGGCCGTGCCTCCGACCTCGTGGCACTCTGCGGCTCGCGCGCTTTGTAAGAGACAGCATAGGTTCACCGCAGTCAAAGACCTTTCTGCACGGGAAATGACGGCTCATGAGATTACACATAATACACCAGTTGCGCCGCTCGCTTACCCTGTAGACGCGTCCTCTCGCACAAGATGCACGCATACGATCGCCTGTAGACGGAATAGGATGGAATCTATTTAGCCCAGTCAACGAAGACCGAAAAATGGTAATTAAGGGGAAAAATTCGTGTAGTCGCAATTTTTTTTACAGTGGTAGCGGGGAGTATCATGAAGAACATACTAAAAAATCCTGACCTGTAGCGTGTGAGCGTTGGCGTGGGGGTGCGTTTAAAGATCACATTTTTCAGGTATTCGAAAATATTTAGTGAAAATATTTCCCAGTACAAAATTAAAGTACGTTAAATTTCCTACAGAAAAGGTCCTATTCATTTTTTTCTCTAGGATCAATAGTTTTCTCATTACAAGGGACGAAAAAATGACAATTTGTGGAAACAATCTTTTACTAGTATAAATTTAATGTTTATTGTTAAATGAAGTGGATTAGGACCAAATTTTAAAAGCCAATACCTCATTTAAGTACAGTAGAACAGCACTGACAGATAAATTTTGTTCTGAGGATGTGCCAGGTGGCAGCGGGAGAGCGCGGGTTTGGGGGATGTGACGGTGAGGGTAGAAGATGAGGGAAAGCATGACGCTGGAATGATGTCAAGCACTTCCCTTATTTGTGCTTCTGCAAAACGAGGAGCGAGCTAGTGAGTACCCACTCCATTTACCCCATTAGATCGCAGAAGCAACTACAGGTTGTTACACCATGTTGTACCGACCCTTCCACAGTACACCTCGTAAATAACTGGTGACGCAGTATGCTGACACACCTGGAGAGTGTTGATATTTCACAAAATACGTTGTACGATGACAGTTGTTGGAAGTATTCATTTTCTACAAATACATTAACACTGAATGGAATACAGGTATTAGTTACTAATAGGACTATGTAGGACATCTTTGCAAATCGCCTAGCACTTGTAGACGGGAAATTGATTGTTGGGCATACTGTACATTTGTTGCGACTTATTTCTGGGGAAAGTTTCTTCTCCCACCATGAGAACTGCTCGCACTTCAAATTACAGACAGCTTTTCTCTGTCCAGTTATCTTATGTGAGTAATGAAAACAACTTTACTGTAGAGTGAGTTTAGTGTTTCCCACTGCCCCACTGCCTTTATAAGGTATGTTTATACCTAGTAGCCGGCCGCGGTCGCCGAGGGGACTGAGGCGCTCCAGTCACGGTCTGCACGACCACTACGATCGGGGGTTCGAATCCCCCCTCGGGCATGAATATTTGTGCCGTCCTTAGTATTAGTTAGTTCATAAGTAGTTTGTAAGTTTAGGGACTGATGACTCCGTAGTTAAGTCCCATAAGCTTTACAAACATTTGAACATTTTTTTATACCTAGTACTTTTTGTTTATGCTGCCATTTAATTGCTTGGATATGTTAAAGAATCAGAAGTTTCAAGTAATAATTACTTCATCACTTGTTGCAGTTTACATGATGGGGTATGAAGAGCATGAAATGCGTTATTGATAATTAAATATTGTAGCAGAGACTGTCTTATATTTGGAATTCATTTCATTAAATGATTACTTATTTTCAGTAATTAAGAATATCTGTACATGAAATATGTTTTTATAAACAGTGGTGGTAAAGTGTTTTATCTGCGAGTGTGATGTTGTCAGTGACTTATGAAATGTTGGTGGGAAAGGAATATGTGGATTGCTAAATGCCAGTTACTTGAGAAAAGATGGGAAAGCTGGAGGTTTCAGGAACAAAACAGGTGCTGGTGTTCATGCATCTTGCAGGATAGAGTACAACAGAGGTGACTCAATTAAAAGATTTTTAAGAGAATCTCTTTCAGAGGAAAAGCTTCCAACATCAGGCCGCGGTGGAGTAGCCGATCGGTCTAAAGCGTCTTGCTGCAGAGCGCGCGGTTGCTCGCCGTGGAGGTTCTAGTCCTCCCTGAGGCATGGGTGTGTGTTTTGTCCTTAGGTTAGTTTACCTTAGTTTAAGTAGTTTGTAAGCTACGGACTGATGACCACGCAGTTTGGTCCGATAGAATTACAAACATTTGAACATCCAACATCAGCTGGAGTCAAACGATTGCGTTCACCTGAAGCGAAATTTCATTTTAAGACTAACTGCCTGTTTTGTTTGTAAGTTTAGGGACTGATGACCCCGTAGTTAAGTCCCATAAGCTCTACAAACATTTTTTGAACAATCCACACCAGGAAAACTGTTGTGTATAGTTCAGATGAACAAATTTTAAATGAAGCTTGGTACTCTTCAAAGTGCAAAGATGAACAAGCAGAATAAGAAAGAATTGTACAGACAGCTGCCACTATAATTTTAGATGATGTTCAGCCAATGCCGTATGATAGTTCTGCTTTTCCACCCTGTGACAAATTCTGTAGTGAAGCTAAGGAAATGGTACATCGTTCACACCAAGTCTTCATGGGCTGCATATCAGCGAAAAAAATAAATAAATAAATAACATAAAAAATAAAAATAAAAAATAAAAAAATGGGAAAAACAGAAAATTCAAAAGAAGCTGCCATATATATCCCATGCCCTCATTTCTGCCATTCGCCCACGATAATTCATATCACCTATACTACATACTGTCGTATACTGCGTCTCCTTCACTCTACGTAAATGCCAGGATGGTTCCTTTGAAAGGGCACGGCCGATTTCCTACCACATCCTTACCAAAACACTCCGAGCGTAAGATACGTCTCTAATGACCGCGCTGTCGACGAGACGTTAAACTCCAAGCTTCCTTCCTCCACTGCGTCACCACTTGTTTACGAGGTGTACTGTGGAAGAGTGGGTATAACCTGGTGAAACACCCTGTAGTTGCTTCTGCGACCTAATGGGGTAAATGGAGTGGGTACTCACTAGCTCGCTCCTCGTTTTGCAGAAGCACAAATAAGGGAAATGCTTGACATCATTCCAGCGTCATGCTTTCCCTCATCTTCTACCCCCACGGCCACATCCCCCAAACCCGCGCTCTCCCGCTGCCACCTGGCACATCCTCAGAACAAAATTTATCTGTCAGTGCTGTTCTACTGTACTTAAATGAGGTATTGGCTTTTAAAATTTGGTCCTAATCCACTTCATTTAACAATAAACATTAAATTTATACTAGTAAAAGATTGTTTCCACAAATTGTCATTTTTTTCATCCCTTGTAATGAGAAAACTATTGCTCCTAGAGAAAAAATGAATAGGACCTTTTCTGTAGGAAATTTAACGTACTTTAATTTTGTACTGGGAAATATTTTCACTAGAAGCCATGGTTTTCGAGGTATTTAAGAAAAACGTGAAAAAGTGACCAACGCTCACACCCTACAGGTTAGGATTTTTAGTATGTTGTTCATGACACTCCACGCTACGACTGTACAAAATTTTGAGACTACACGAATTTTTTCCCCTAATTTTCCTTCTTTGACTGGGATAATTCTCACACGTATGGAAGTGTTTCGCTCGTGCATAGACGACCGAGCGGGGAACCCAGCTGTCGAACGGACTTTATTATGTTTCAGAAATGTGTACTTGTCTCCTCTTCAGAGGAACGTAGTTGTTCGACTTATATGCTATCTCAAGAGGACTAGAAAATATTTTACGAGGTGACACTATAGTCGAATTCCAATAAAAATTCCATATGTGTACAATTTTTATTGAATATAGAGCTATAGCTGTAAATATATTCATACAAACTCAGAGCAAATGTAAATGAAGACATTTTCACTGATTTTTGTGTCGGTTCTTGGTAGAACAGCATCATGCTGACTTCAAAGTACAATTCTTTGTTCGACCAGTTCGTTTTCACTTAGTTAACCGGTTTTCGGCTTATACGGCCATCTTCAGATTTTCAGATTTTAAAGTAAGTAGAAAATTAAAATAAAAGTCAGTATGATGATCTACCAAGAAGTGACGAAATAATCAGTCAAAATATCCTAATTTCCATTTGCTTTAAGTTTTTTTGGGCTGCATACTAAGAGCTGTATCTCTGAACCCAATAAAAACTCTACACATGTTATATGGAATTGTTGGAAACACCTTATATGGCTTTTGTATTGCAACTAGTCTTTATCACCGTCTTCTAAAGTATTTGCTGTTTCTCCTGAAACATGCTTCAGGTGTGAGGAATATTTGAATCTTTATCTCAGTGAAAGACTTTCAGAGACACCTGAGATTGTTCATAATATGCACAGGCGCCTCAAACCAAGCGTCCTGGAAGTATTTAATCGCCTTCTATAATGAGGACATTTATACAAGCGAGCAACATAGTTTCAAACGAACTGCACGAAAACAATTAAATACAGTTTCACAGTTGTAGTCTAAAACACAAATAAATATTTTAATAATTACAGTAATCACATATATCTGACCGTCTCAAAAGTGATCTTAATTCAGCGATTCATTTGCTCTAAGTTGACAATAAGTAAGTAGACACGTGAAGCAGACGAATCGACAAACGTGTAGCGTGTAAACGCTTCTTTGTAGTTCAATGGTCTATCGCAAGGAGCACTGCAGCTGACAACGACTTTCTTGTGCGTGTCGCACGTCCCGTATAGAAAGGGCTTAAGACTCTTATAAACCCTATTTGAATTACTCGCCATTTTTCCCCCAAACTGTAGGAATTGCTACGTTCCGAACGAAGCTAACGCGTTATCTCGCGTTTCATTCAACTCTCTTGATACTCGTAAACTACTCGTAAACTACTCACTGTATCAATGTGAACTTTCACCAATGTGTTCATGAAGAATTGTGCTACATTTACACTTTAGTTTTAGTAGCGGCAATAATTTATTAAGAGAATATACTAACAGGTTAATACATTATTGCCGCTACTAAAATTAATTTATTAAGAGGATATACTAACAGGTTCCACCCCCATGAACCACAGATATTGCGGAGGTGGGGTGGCTTGCGTGCTTCAACGCTGCAGATAGCCGTACCATAGGGCCAACCACAGTGGAGGGGTATCTGCGAAGAGGCCAGACAAACGTGTGGTTCCTGAAGAGGGGCAGCAGCCTTTTCAGTAGATGCAGGGGCAACAGTCTGTTGCACGCCGTGGAGGTTCGAGTCCTCCCTGGGGCATGGGTGTGTGTGTGTTGTCCTTAGGTTAGTTTACCTAGGTTTAAGTAGTTTGTAAGCTACGGACTGATGACCACGCAGTTTGGTCCGATAGATTTACAGACATTTGATTTGCAACAGTCTGGATGATTGACTGACATCAGCTAACATGGCTTTGCCATGCAGTTACTGCGAATGGCTGAAAGCAAGGGGAAACTACAATCGTTACTTCTCCCGAGGACATGCAGCTCTACTGTATGACTACACGATGATGGCGTCTTCTTGAGTAAAATATTCCGGAGGTAAAATAGTCCCCCATTCGGATATCCCGACGGGGACTACTCAGGAGAATGTCGTCATCAAGAAAACCAAAACAGGCATTCTACGGATCGGAGCGTGGAATGCTCTAACCCTTAATCGCGTAGGTAAGCTAGAAAATTTGAAGAGAGAAGTGGATAGGTTAAAGTTAGATATGGTAGGGATTAGTGAAGTTCGGTTGCAGGATTGACAGGATTTCTGGTCAGGTGAGTACAGGGTTATCAATACAAAATCAGTTGCTGTTAACGCAGGAGTACGTCTGATAATGAATAAGAAAATAGGAATGCGGGTAAGTTACTATGAACAGCATAGTGAACGCATTATCGTAGTAAAGATAGACACGAAGCCAACAGCGACCACAATAATGCAAGTTTATATGCCAACTAGCACGACCGATGATGAGGATATCGAAAAAATGTATGAGGAGATAAAAGAAATCATTCAGAAAGTTAAGGGAGACGAAAACTTGATTGTGATGGTGGACTGGAACTCGGTGGTAGGAAAGGGAAGAGAAGTAAATGTAGTAGGTGAATATGGACTGGGAAAAAGGAATGAAAGAGGAGATAGCTTGGTAGAATTTTGCGCAGAGCACAATTTAGTGATCACCAACACTTGGTTTAATCACCTTGAAAGAAGGCTGTGTACGTGGAAGAGACCAGGAGACACTGGAAGGTACCAAATTGACTTTATAATGGTAAGGAATAGATTTAGAAACCAGGTTCTAAACTGTAAGACGTATCCAGGGGCAGATATAGACTCTGACCATAACTTATTGGTCATGAACTGCAGATTAAAACTTAAGAGACTGCAGAAAGGTAGAAAAGGTTAGGACATGGAACCTGGACAAATTGAAGGAGCCAGAGGTGGTTGAGAGTTTCAGAGGGAGCATTAGACACGGGTTGGCTGAAACGGGGGAAAGTAATACAGTAGAAGAAGTATGGGTAGCTCTGAGAGATAGGGTAGTAAAGGCTGCAGAGGACAATATAGGCAGAAGGACAAGGTATAATAGAAATCCCTGGATAACACAGGATATACTGAAATTAATTGATGAGAGGAGGAAATATAAAAATTCAGCAAGTGAAACAGGAAAAAGGGAGTACAAACTTCTGAAAAATGAGACTGACAGGAAGTGCAGACTAGCTAAGCAGGAGTGGCTACAGGACAAATGCAGAATCGTAGAAGAATGCATAACTAGGAGAAAGATAGATACCGCCTATAGCAAAATAAAAGAGATATTTGGAGACAAGAAAAGCAGCTGTATGCGAGGAACTTTATTTCTATTGAAGTTAGGTGAACATGTTAGGCGAATGAAATGTTTAAAATACATCAAATTTTCATCCACTCTAAACAGGACCTTTGTGAGAAATTTATAATTTGAGATTATGTCAGTTAAATATGACGCACTGGAATCCGCTCGTCCATCTATAGTCGGCGTCAGCTACGAAGGCGGCCCAGTTTTCAGCCGTTCTGCGTATCCCCCTCCATTACCGATATTCAGCCAATAAGGTACATCTTGTAGGCGCCTGACTGGCTGCGAGTTACGTAATGTTTCTCCCGCAGGCTCCACTGTTGGCTCTCGGCCGTAGCTCCTCCCCTCCACACTTCCCCTATCGCTCAGCCTCTTTGTGCGGAAGTGCCTTCTCACATGGCGCCAAGTATAGTAATAATTCGTCTTCAGTATTAGAGCTCCTAATAACTACTTAATCTTAAATTTAATAGTTACAAACTACAAAAGTGCAGTGTCTACATTTCTATGTAATATTCAATTTCAATTTTTCAGTTATATGAAAAGGACATTCAGAATATCTCAGTATAGAGTGCTTTTATTATGTAGGAAATGAGAACAAGTCTGTTCATTAGCTTGCTGAATGCACGTTCGTGTTCCATTTTTGAGTTATTCATTAACCTAAAGTGTTTCTTCAGCATTAATATTGTCTATTAGTATTTTAATTATTTTTGTTCTGTTTATTAATGATCAATGCCCCATGTTTATATATGTTTCTACCCGTGTCATTGCACTTGTCTGTTCATGTGAATATGGAATGTTGTTTTTAATATTGCCTGACTGCCACACAATGGATCTCAGGCGATGCCTCGCGCTTTAGGGCCTGATTTATTTTAATTAAGAACGCATGGCTTCATATGTCGTCTGTGCTGACGACTGCTGGGTGGCCAGATGGCGAGGTGGCCATGTTCTTAGTGTGGTGCCAACCTAATCTTGGATGAAAGAGTTGACAAGAGACCTCTCTGGGAGCCATTGAAGAGGTTATTATCATCCTCAGGTAGAGAGGGTTGGTAGACACTGTGCTCTGATCGCGCTCTGTATGGGTTTTTAGCGTGCTCTACTCCGGTGTGTGGTTGGGGAGGTTTTGGTGTGGCATTAGGGCTTCATTCTGGCTGCAACCGTAGAAGTAAGTACTTCGTTGAATCATGCTGAGGGGAAGGCATGCCATTAGAACTTTGCTCTCTTTGTGATCAGGCAGTCTTAGTTTATCAGTGACAGTTTTCTTGAGTAATTCTTTTGCTATGTGAGGCGAAGTGTTTCTTAATTTACAGAATTCGAGTAATCCTGTGTAAATTTTGTATCTGCATTTTTATTCTCATGATGATTTTGTATCCGGTTTTTCTCAAGTTAGAATACTTGTGTGTGACCTTCAGCCAGTGTGTAAACTTAGTATGTTTAAATTTTCTTGTTGTTTGTAGCTAATGTTTTTGCATCACATCTGTATCCATGAGTATGCTAAATATTTCTCAGATTTTCTGGTTTGATTCAATCTTTCCTGTCTTGTATGACTGATTGCACCATGTGCTTTTGTAATGGTCATTACTTCAGCCTTCAGCCATGCTTTTATTAATACTAGCTTTCTTCTATATGAATTTTCGCATGTGCTTTACTTGCTTAGTCTAAATTAACTTCTTTTGTAAATTCTATTTGGCGTGGTCGCACACCACATGGTACTTAACGATAGTATACTGCTGCCTCCCCACACATGAGTTCGTTTGGTGCATAGTGATTTTTAAATTTGTGCTTCAAGACACGCACCATATCATCAAAACGCCACTGACTCTTTGTTTGTTGCTGCTATGAACTGTCCGCACAAGGGTAATGTACCGCAAGCATTATGTGCATGTCTGGCTTTGTATGAATGAATGTTCTTTCATCTATCCATCGTGTGTTGGCAATTTTCCTCCCATGTTACCTCCATTTTCGTAAAGGGCACAAACAATTTTATAACGAGCAGTAACATTATGATTTAATTCACTATTGTACAAGGTGTGTGCTTAATTTGGACTTCCAACATTTATTTTCTTGTTCATTTTATTGAACAAATGATGATTTAATGTATCAAACCTCTGCTTTATAATGTCATGTACCATGTCCCATGTTTAATTATGTATTCATTTGATTTTTAACATTAATTTTTTTGTTAAACCGTTGGCTGCTCCCTTAAGGAGTGAGAAGTTAGATAAATTTCCATTGCCCAAGTACTGTGGCCACTCGTAAAGTAATTTAGAGCAGAGTGAGCGTTTTAACTTGCATTTGGAGAGCTCAACTGCCTGAGATCTTGTTTAAATAATTTAACAGGCTACTTTCAGTATTTGGTATCGAAGCTTTCATATTATAAAGATGAAAGTAAACAGGAAAAAGATGTATATTTGAACGTCTCCCAACAGGAAGAAGTTTATTTCCAGAAATCGTTTTGTGGCGATATAAGGACACTAAGAAATGAAAAATACTGATGAAGTTATTACGGCCTGAAAGGCAGTGCTGGACTAAGGCTGTCGGAGACTCAGGGCGGCGGCAGGAGAAAATGAGGCCCTCTGACCACTTGCAAATACATGCACTACTATAAAAAGTAACTTTTGACATTTGGAGGCACCCTAGAACGAGAGGAAAGGGACAGTCTAAAAAAAAGCTTCCGAGATTTGGAAGCCCCAGAAAGAGAGGCTACAGACGATTAAAAAAAAGTGTTTTCGAGGTATTTGGAGGCTCCCAAAGACGAGAGGCCTGGGGCGGTCCGTCCCCGCCCCCCATCCTTAGTCCTCTACTGCGGGAAGGTAAAGGTATGAAAGAAGTTTCTGCCGATTGTACTTCGCACAATATCGGAACACATCCTTTGATCTGTGTCACGAAGCCGTGGTAGAGCGGCCGAGCGCATTGAGGCGCCATGCTACGATGTGTGAGACCGTTCCCTGTCGGGGGTTCGAATCCCCCCTTGGGCATGGCTGTTTGTGTCGTCTTTAGTATAAGATTGTTCATAAGTAGTTTGTACGTTTAGGGACTGATGACTCTGCAGTTAAGTCCCTTAAGCTTGACAAACATTTTAACATTTTTGTCATGAAAATATTAAGCAAAGGACCACAAAAGCACTTGCACACGAACTGAGATTATTGTTTTAGACTCTCTTAGCGATTATTACGGAATATTTCATCTTACAGTAAGCACTGCATAATCGAAAACCATAATATGAAATTGTTTTGTTACCCAACAGTAGCCTAGAATAGTCTGAAAACTGACAATATGATTAAGTAGTGCAGTGGTGTGTTTTGGTATACGAGTAGTAGTGTACTTCTAATTATCTTTTACGACCGAAGCAGTAGAGACAACTCTTGATAAGGGAAAAAAATGCAGCATATATGTAGATTCGAAAACCTTCATATCAAACTGTACGACTTAGCCATAACCATGTCCGCCTGTTGCTTCCTCATTTACAGTATATCCATAAAGGCGTAGTTGTGTTTTAATCATCAGTTTTCATGCAGTTGTCATCGAACGATGTGTTGAGTAGCAAAACAATTATTACGAAATGCATAGTGTAAGACACCTGCTATGGGAAGGTATACATTTCATATTCAAATGTACTGCGAATTTGAGACGAGTGTCAAGCTAGTCAGGCATGGGTCGTTTATCTTTGGTTGCAGGCTTATTTTTCGATGGCAGTGCTATCGATATTGGAGACTGTGGTAGTATTGTTGCCGGGAAGTAGGGTTGTGATTATTGAGAGTGCAGACTCTGCTAGGCGCGCGGATGAGAATGAGATTGCAGAAGCGTGGGGACCGTGGTTGTGTGCAGTTGTCGTTCCGGCGGGATAACCGAGGAGATGAGATTGTGAGTCTTGAATGCTGAGCTAAGCTGTTTAAGATATGGAGAGAAATAGACGACGTTGGAGAAACGATCTTATGAAGTTTTTATATGGTAAAGTTTTTCATGAAATTCTTGGCATATTTCTATGGCACAACTTCGCATTGTCGGGAAAGATCTTGCTGTTAGCTTGTGGTCTCACGATTAATGCTAGGGACCCCTTTCTGTATTACGAAAAGGATTTATTGTAATAGTCTCCTGCGAACCATGCAAGGAGAGCTTCTGTGAAGTTTGGAAAGTACAAGGCGAGGTACTGGCGGAAGTAAAGTTGTGAGGCGTCATCGTGAGTCGTGTCGGGATAGCACAGTCGATAGTGCGCTTGCCCGCGAAAGGCAAAGGTCCCAGGTTCGAGTCCCGGTTCCGGCACACAATTTTAATCTGCCAGGAAGTTTCATATCAGCGCACACTCCGCTGCAGAGTGAAAAGTTTCATTCAAGAGGTTAATAAGTTACCCTTGGGAACGCCAGATATCACTTCTGTCCTACTCGATGACTTTTCGTTAATTACAACTAAACGTGTCCTTTCTGACATGGAATTACGAATCCAATCGCGCAACTATGGCGATATTCTATAAGCACGAAATTTGATCACAAGACGCTTGTGAGTTACAGTGTCAAAAGCCATCCGAAAATCTTAAAATACGGAATCTAATAATCTAGTGGCGGCTGCTGGTGCTTCAGAGACCGCGGATCTTGGCCCCGGTTTGCCCCCCCCCTCCCCCAGATATATTTTCGTCTAAAGATCTGCAGAATGTCTTACCTCGGCTTGTTTGCGATTGCTTCAATTCGAGCTGAGGCGTCGGCCTACCAAGCTTCTGTATTTCACACTTTTGTTCCAAGCTTAAAGCTGTGTAATTTGTTTCTAAAAGATACTGAATGTTGTTAATTTTTCTATGATAAGAAACACAAGCAGATATGAATATCCATGTGAACACTAAAACACAGTAACTGCTTCCACTGTTAAGTGACTGTAGCAACAGGAATCTGTTACGATGAAGAGACAAGCTACCCTCGGATCACGTGGCACTGTAAGCAGCACCCCCTCCTAACCTTACGCATGCGAAAAGGCTGCTCTCCCTCACCTCTTTTCAAACAGTTAAATATTTGTTACAACGAAGTGTGTAAATGTCATTTGCCCTCAAAACAACACACCTCTCTGTGGACTACTCAAGCAGATACTCCAGCTGGCCCAAATTCCCATACGTCCTCGTAATTTGTCCACTGTACTCCACGATACTTACACAATAAATCAATCAAAACCACAGGCCGTAAATTCAACTAAATACCTAGGAGTAACAATTACGAACAACTTTAAATTGGAAAGATCACATAGAAAATCTTGTAGGGAAAGCCAACCAAAGACTACGTTTCGTTGGCAGAACACTTAGAAGATTCAACAGTTCTCTTACAGAAACTGCCTACACAACACTTGTGGGTCCTATTCTGGAGTGTTGCTGCGCATTGTGGGATCCCAACCAAGTGGGTTTGACAGACGATTTAGAGAAAATTCAGAGAAGTGCAGAGTGTCACGGAAATGATGCACGAGTTGGGGTGGAAATCATTAAAAGAAAGGCGTCATTCGTTGCCACGAGGTCTATTTGCGAAATTTCCTTCACCAACTTTCTCTTTCAAATGCGATATATATTGTTAGAACCCACCTACATAGGGAGACTTGATCATCATAATAAAATAAGAGAAAACAAATCGAAAACTAGATTCAGGTGTGCCTTTTCCCCGCGAACTGTAGAGAAATATCATAAAAGGGGTTCCATGAACCCTCTGCCATGCACTTCAGTGTGACTTGCAGAGTATTTATGTAAATATAGATAGCTCGCAGCTAACCCTTTATTCCCGCCAGGAGTTCGAAGCTGCTACAGCTCCACCAAAGAGAGAATGTTCAGAGAAGCGCAGCTCGTTTTGTTTTATCACGTTACAGGGGTGGGGGGGGGGAGCGTCACGGAAATGTTGAACGATTTGATATGGAAATTATTAAAAGAACGACGTTATTCGTTGCAGCGAGATCTATTTGCCAAATTTCAATCACCGACTTTTACTTCTGAATGTGAAAATATTTTGATACCACCCTCCTACATACGGAGACATGACCATAGCAATACAATAAGAGAAATCAGATCGAAAACGGAACGATTTAGGTGTTCTTTCTTTCCGCGCGCTATTAGAGAATGGAACGGTAGAGAAAGGTTATGTAAGTGGTTGAAAAACCCGCTGCCTGGCACTTAAATGTGATTGCAGAGTATCTATGTAGATGTATCGCACTGAAGCATACGTCAAACGTCAAGTTAGGGCATTACGGCTAAGAATTTCGTGGCTTTTTCTTTCAGACATGCCCGGAAGAACAGACAACGCACTTCTCAATTGAGAGTTCGTTGACATTCAGACTTCACATTGTAAATTGTGTTACTGACATTAGTCACTACTCACGTAATTTCGGAAAGATCTGCTTTACGTAAATACGATATGGTATACCATACGGTTATCTAGAAACCACGTGGTGGTTGTGGGCCGGAAAGCTGATCGGTTGCCACACAACAAGTGTGATGGCAACGCTTGTCGGCAGATCGCGTGCGTCCGTCGTGTGAGGAATCTCATCCCCGCGGCCATTCTGGAAGTGGCCTCTACACGTGTCGGAGAACCGTGGCAAGGTGTAGCTAGTAATTACCGCTGCCTGAGGAAACCTGACGCCTTCGACCGGCTCTCTGGGGGCAATAATGTGCTAATTACAGGGCTATCCCCCAGGGCCTCCACATATACGTAAACACGAAGCTCACTGGACAAAACATCAAGTCATCCCAGCAGAAATCAACACGAGATAATTTTCTACTTATTACTCTTCACCTAATTCAACCTTTACTTTCAATGAAAGTTTCCAACTCGATCGGTCTCCTGCTGTCTTCTACCATTTAAAACCAGCAATATTTTTCAGGTTTTTTTTAATCCCAGTATTCAGTGTTCTGCTTCTGTTGTCTACATCTTTCTCTTTATCTAGAACTGTGTTTGCCCGCCTTCTGTAATTTATTCTTGTGCCATATCTATTTCCGGTACACGTTCCTTAACCATTTCCACAATATGCTGGACTGCTTTTTTCGCTCTTCATTTCTTTGACGATATTTCTCAGTGAGACCTAGGAGAGACTTTTCCTTTGTTTTCAGTGCTGTTCGCAGTTTTCTTTTGAAAAAAAAAATCATTTAAAATCAAGTTTCACAGATGTATGTCAGTATCGGAAGGTCATCTTGTTCCAATAATCTTATTTTTTAATTTTGTTGACATATTAAATAAAAAGAATAATAATAATTAAAAACAACAGTTCGTTTCTTCCATAAACCATTCAAGGTACCTCAATTCGGCGAAATGTCTCAGTTTTTAGTTTTCCTTCCATATCAATGAACTGATCCAGATGAACACATTTTTAAACAGGTGTTGTTCAATATTATTTATCTTGAGGTTACTCACTTGTTAACCTTAGTACATGTTTTGGACATTTTATCTGAAGGCCCACTTTTGTGTGTGTGTGGGGGGGAGGGGGTATTGGTAAGGCGACGTGGGTAAGCTTCTACGACAATACCCCATAACATATAATGACATGGAACTTGTGTTGTGGTCTTCAGTCCGGAGACTGGTTTGATGCAGCTCTTCACTCTACCCTATCCTGAGCAAGCCTCTGCATCGCCTCATGAGAAGGGGAACCTTCATCTGCTTACTATATTCGTCTCTTGGCCTCCCGCTACAATTTTCCCGTCACACAATTCCCTCCAATGTTAATTTACGATTCCTTGGTATCTAAGAATGTGTCCTGCCAATCGATCTCTTCTTTTAGTCAACGTAAGCCAAAAAGCCAAAAATCCCCTTTACCCCCAATTCTTTTAAGTACCTCTTCATTAGTTAAAGCGATCTACCCACCTTATAACGCCATTGCCAAATTTTGATAATTTTTTGGTAATAATATTTCATTTTTTTTGTTATGTTAGACACTAAATTTCATTCATGTTACAATCGATTCCACTATTGTATGGTATGTGATGTCTATACTTCATGTGCTTTGTATATTTTATGAATATCTATGTCATGTTTATTTTTGCATAATATTTTTGTAATTTTAATTGTTTCGGTAATGTCAATTTTATTTTTGTTTCGTTTTATGTATGTCAATATTATGTAAATTTGTAATATCTCACGACCAGCATAATATGTAAAACACTTAGTGATTTCAATGTGAACGGAATTCCGTTGTAAATGAAAAGGTGGTGTTGGCGCGCAGCTAACGGAGACAGAGTAGTCAGTCGAAGGTTAGCATTCACGGCAGTCAGTCTGTGGTGGGAGCTCACAGCAGTAGTGAACCTGAGGGCACAGCAACAAGACGTAGTGGCAGACTTGTGCTACTGTATTCTGCCCAAATATTTCACTTGAGGCAGAATACCAATCTACGTACAATGGCCTCGGTGAACGTGCTGATGCACTGGTAACACTTACACTGTCTGCGTATGGACCGAAATGGAAGCTACTGGAAACCGCTGTTACAATATCAGCTCACAAACTGCATAAAGATGAAATCTGAGCTGTATACGCTGCGCCGCCACCTCGCCACTACTCCGCATTAATATCAGGTCACAATATTTATTGTTACTGTTTATAAACTGGTCGTTGAGAGATTTAGCTTGTGTTTTGAATGTTTTTTTTCAATAGAGGTTACATTTCTGTTAAAAGTAGTGTGTACGTAACCCTAATTTATCCCAAGTCACGTACCTAATAGGGATCCTCTCCTGTAAAGAATTATTAACCGAGTCACCCTATACTTTTTTTTTCTCTCTAAATGCAGCAATCAGTTTTTATAATGTAATTTTTTTGGAGATTCTTCTTAGTACAATATACAGTGCTGCAACTATAAATTTCATTGCTCTTGCACAATAGTATTGGTAGGAATAAGTAAGAACTGTAATTTTAATCAGTTCATGTAATTGAAGTATTTCAGACACGAATTTCTATTGTGGTATTAGTCGAAATTTATTACAGTGTACTGTAACGATACACTGAGAGTTTTATTTATTTTTTTGTTTATCTTTGATCAGCGATGCTTATCGCCTCCGGTTCCCTCTGACTCGTAATACAACTAATTTAATTTCGTTCGTCATTTTTTACTCCCAAACAAGCGAGAAGACGGAACCGAGATAGTAGTTTTTACTGACTCTCTTGTCTATGTTCGTTCCGTACGGACGTCTTCCATTCATGTATCCTTCAATGTAAGTAATAGTGATGCAAGATGTGGTAAAAATATATTA
Organism: Locusta migratoria; assembly: GCA_026315105.1. Taxonomy (NCBI): domain Eukaryota; kingdom Metazoa; phylum Arthropoda; class Insecta; order Orthoptera; family Acrididae; genus Locusta; species Locusta migratoria. The sequence goes on from CM048746.1 coordinate 164,683,870, forward strand.
CTTAAATTTAAAATCATCCCCTCTCTTTGCCTTTTATTTAAATGAATCCCTCCACGTCAAATACTTATTTTCTATTGTTTTCAGCTCCTCTACGTCCGTAATAGTTTAATGTTCAGACGCCATTACAATCGCTTCGCATTGTCTGCAAAATTTCAATCAATCATCCTTATACTATACTTTGCTTGATTTTAGAACCTACAGTCATTTCTTTTGTAATTTCACGAAGTCCGATCATTTTTTTAAATTTTTTTTTATCATTACCAGTAGCTTTATGTTCCACCCACGGTCACACAACAATGAAAAGCGAAGTGAACAGTCTGAACATTGATCTCCTACGGAAAGTATCTCGAACATTCATTTATTAAATAAGACCTAAAAGTTATCATTTCCAGCTTCTACAATACGAAGTGCAGGATCCAGCTAGATGCTTTCCGTAAGTTTTATAACGTGCTGTTGCTTGTATTGTGCCCAACTTTAATATGCAATCCGCGGTTTATTTGCTTTAATGTTCATTTCGTGCTGTACTTTAACTAACTTATTTCAAAATTCAAACATTCGGTACCATCAATTCTTTGTCCAAAAAATATAATTGCGGAATCTACTTTTAACAATTATGGCATCATACGAAACAGGGCAACGTTATAGTACCTACAAATTGTCAGTACAGTTTGAGTGACCTCATTCTAGATTCCAGGCTAGCAGATTTAATTTATGAATCTATTCAGCAAAGTTTTAATAAAAAAGAAATAGTTAACTGTAACAGAATCATTAGTTTCATGGTAGGGAGAAAGGTTTCATTATTTTCTACAAAGTGATACATACTAGTCAGTGTTCTTTTAGTAGATTTTTGAATAGTGGTCATAATGATAACCCATTTCTCACTTATTTACACAGAACATTAGAAACAGCACTGACCATAACATCAGTAGATTTTTATAATTTTGTTACCACTAATTATAAGCCTTTCAGTAACTTTGTTTCTGAGTGCCACTTGCAATGCAATACTGCATTCCACGCTATATTCTATAGTAACTGATGAGGTGAGTCTTACCTTTACAATAATTTAAATAATTACTGCTTTCATTTTAATCTTCATTATTTTTGTGATTGGTATTGTTTTTCGTTTATGAAATTGGTGACAAAGTTTCTTCCACCCTTTATTTATTATGCACCAAGCTTCTAAATTTAACTGAATTCTTAATTTATCACTGCTTGGTATTCTTATGCCTCATTAGGCTGGCGACCGTATATAAATTTTTATTAATGAAACATTTTGTTAATAACTTTTAATTAGCACAACAATAGTATTGCAAGATTACCTAAGTTAATTTTTGTTTCATAGTAATCAGACTTCTTTTTACTGCTATAAGCTATACCTATTTCAAACATAGTTATCGCTTTCCATAATTTATTTCGTGTTTGGATAAATCTTTGGGGAGTTTCGGTCCAAGTCTTGTCGTTAGGCTAGCACGGGTGCCACAGTTGGTGGCTCATGAGTGTTCGATTAGTCGCGGTTGTGTCACAACCTAATCTTCTGCATTGTTCTGTAGCACTACATTTCAAAAGCCTCTATTCTCTTCCTGTCTAAACTATTTCTCCTCCAAGTTTCACTCCCGTACAACGCAACACTACAAACATGTGCCTTCAGAAAGAACTTCCTTACACTTAAATTAATGACATTTATTTTAAACAAATAAATACTCAACTTTGTGGGTTGGAGAAGTACAACAATTTCAGGTTGGTGAACTCCAGACGTCGGTGTCAATAATTCAAAGTTGCCTTAACTGTCCGCGACAATTTTTAAGTTTCAACGTAAGTAAGACCTGACACTGTATCAAGGTGAGTACTTAATTCGGCGAAGCGTAGTACTCTGACTAAATTTAGTGCATAGTCCTCACTGGATGAACACCGTATTCTGAGTCGCTGAACGCTGTATTACAGTCCGCGTAAAGTCATCTCGATAAAAGTGACGTTTTTCATGAAACTAAAATCGAAAATGATGAAAAAACTTTTGCTTTCGTATTTCGTAGTGTGCAACGTATATCACAATGCAGAAGAACTATTATATAGATTGTATTTTGGACTAGACGCTCTTTTCTGAATAAAATATCTCTCTAACCTGAGAAAGTCATTGATTCGCTGATTTTGATTCTTAGACAGACGGATTTGATTCTTACGTTATAAGGCGTGTGCGTGTGATAGTTCTGTTAAAAAAATACGTACTTATAATATTCAATATTCAGAGTTTTATTTGGTTGATAGCATCAAGTTATAATTTGTGTAGGAAATGATTTAAAACAGAATTTTCAGGTTTTGCCAACAACTTACGCATAGCGTCAACAATGGGCCGCCACCTATTGAAAGTTAACATTTTTGTATTTAATTCCAGTTTTATTTTCAGGAAAGCCTATTAGAATTGTAGGAGAGGTTTTAATTAGTATTCTTACCTGATGTCACACAGGCATTTCTTGGATTTTGAGTCAAATAGTAATTTTAAATCAATATTTCGGAAATAAAATGTTCAAATGTTTGCTAAAGCTTGCCCAGCAATCTTCTGCGGCCATTGGTGCCTAGCATTACTCACTACTTAAATTGATGCTAAGAAAAACGCACATATGCCCCAGGGAGAGCCAAAGCATCCGACTGGGTACGGCCGTTCAATCCACGGCAAGGCGCCTTAGACAGCGCGGCCTTTACCTTTATGGCTTTCATAAATCTATTCTAGTCGTACTCCGTAACGATCTTTTGCAGTAATTTTCAGTTATTAGGCTAGTGACAATTAATATGAATAGTTTATTACTTTCTGCAAAAGTAAAGCTTATTTCGCCTCGCGGCTGCGGAGGTCCGACCCATAATCGAAAGTTTGTAGTGGAGTACTGTCCTGTTGCATTTTTGTTACGCAGACGACCCACTGCACGGTACAAACAAACTCTTTTCGCAATTTTAATTAAGATAACAAGTTAAAAAAGGCAATTTAAGTACGTCGAATACTTAACTACACCTCGTCCAATCACATGTGACCCACGCAGAGGCATATTTGTTGTAGGGGCCAGCCTGCAAGAATAAACTTCTGGGCCTCCAAACATAGTTTTAAAAAAATGTAAAATTGCTCCAAGACCCCTACCCATCAGGAAATTAGATTTACCTCATCATGGTGAGTGGGTGTGTCATTAGACTGTGTATGGTCCCCCACATAGGCAATACTCAGTAGACGAAATTTTCATTGTCTGTTTGCTGTGGAAATAAGCTCAGAAGTATGGTCAAGTGGATATTGGGCTTGGAGGATGTTAATAAGGAATAAGCGTATTTATTTCAGGGAAGCAAAATCGTGTGATTATTGGCTTGTCTCTGTTGTGCTGTGCTGTCTTTGATATATCCAAAAGCCCCTGTCCATGCAGATGTTTGTGACTTAAAGGTGACATGTTGGGGTAAATGTAATCAGTTTGTTAGTGAACTTGTCCTTCATTCATTCACAAACACACCAAACTATCTCTGCACACATTTTTTTTTTTTAATTTTTATTTTGAAACTAGCATTGGGGTACTTGCTTTAAGAATGTTGGACGTTCGTTTACGATTGACATGTATTCGGATAGAAGACAATGTTTTTTTATACCTGCTTCCAACATTTTTATTGCAACCAGTAGGGATTTACACTGTGCATAGTACATAAAACACGCAGATTGTCGAATTGCTTTACCCGTGATACTAATATCGGGGCAATAGTCGTCTTAGGTCTAACACAGTCAGTGGCGTGTAAAATACTTAATTCAATGCCTTATTTGTGCCTAGACATCGAGTGTTTAGTGCAGTCGCTGTCATGTTAAAGTTGGGCAATATCCTCAACAAATTGATTGTTATTACAGCAATTTATTTTTCTTGTTCGCATAGGTAGGTCTAGAAGTAGCTTTAGGAGACTGTATATACGGGTTTTCAGGTATTAGTTTCACGATAACATTGTGTTATTCGATATAAATAATAGTGTGCATTCTCCTGATGTAGAGAGTGAATATCACGACGGTTTTTATCTGTTAGGTTTGAGGATGTTTACATTAGGGATGTTGGTATTAATTTCACTATTACTTTGCGGTAATTAATGTAATATTACATTTTTTGTGTGTTTGAATTTTTTAAACATAAGTATCGCTTTTAGTGCATACATTCTGTACTACTATGATATTTGGGTTGAAGGGACTTCTTTATTTAACGCATAGTGTTCTTTCTTCCCGCGCGCTATTAGAGAATGGGAGGTAGGGAAAAGTTAGGGAAGTGGTTAATGAACCCTCTGCCAGGCACTTAAATGTGATTTGCAGAGTATCTATGTAGATGTAGATAGCTGGGTCTGAAATTATGCAGGGAAAGAAACTTGTAAGTTTAAGATGGTGGTACAAAAATCGAACTAGGCACATTTTTTGCAGGTTATGTTAATGCACTGATGCAAAAGAGTCTACAACGTAGCTGCGAATAGTATAGTGACATTTAATTAGCGCCAATAACTTGGGAATTCGTTGAGTAAACTTGAAAATAGGTTGTTAAATTTTCTCTGTAAGATCTCGGGCAGTAGAGATCTGCAAATGCAAGTTAAAACGCTCACTGCTGCTCTAAATTACTTTGCGAGTGGCCACAGTACTTGTGCAATGGAAATTTATCTAAGTGCTCACTCCTTAAGGGAGCAACCAACGTTTTAACAGACACAAGAGTAATGTTCAAACAGGAATAGATAATTAAACATGAGACAGGGAGCATGACATTAAAAGCAGAGGTTCGATACTTTAAAATAATATCTATTCAATAAAGTAAACAAGCAAAATGTGAGGAAACCAAATAATCACAATAAAACACACACATTGTACAAAAGTGAATTAAATCATAAAGTTACTGCCTGTAATAAAATTGTTTCTGCCCTTTATGAATATGGAGGTAACATGGGAGGAAATTTGCAAATACACAGTGGATAAAGGAACATTCATTTACTCACAGACACGTGCATAATGCTTGCAACACTTTACTCATGCGGCTAAAAGAAGTGTCGGCGGCGTTTTGACGAGATGGCGGGTGTCTTCAAGCACAATTAAAATTAAACTATGCACCAAATGAACTCATGTGCAGGAAGGCAGCGGTATACTATCCTTAAGTACCATGTGGTGTGCGACCAAGGTGAATTACAGAGAATTTACAAAAAGAAATAAATTTTGAATAAGCAAGTGAAGCACACGTGAAAATTCATACAGAAGAAAGCTAGTAACAGAAAAAACATGGCTGAAGACCAAAGTAATGACCACTATGAAAGCACGTTGTGCAATCGATCATACCAAGATAGGAAAGACTGCATCAAACCAGAAATTCAGAGAAAAAATTTAGCATACTCGCAGAAACAGACACCACACGAAAACATTAGTTAAAAACAGCAAGAAATTCAAACATACTAAGTTTACACAAAGGATGAAAGTACGAATACTAAATTTACACTGAATTACTCTACTTCTGTAAATTAAGAAACACTTCTCCTCGCGTAGTGAAAGAATTACTCAAGAAAAACTATCACTGATAAACCAAGACTGCTGGTCATGAACAAAGTAAAGTTCTAACAGCATGCCATCCCCTCAGCATGATTCGACGATATACGCATTTCGGCGGTCGCGGCAAGAGTGGAGCCTCAGGCCACGCGCACATCCTTCCCCTGCACGCACCGGATGTAGGGCGCGCTCAAAGCGATCCAGAGAGCATTCATAACCTACTGTCTACCAACCGTCGCTAGCCGAAGAAGATCATACCCTGTACTTGAGCTCCAGAGACGTCTCTTTCGTCACCTCTTTCATCCATGATTACTTTGGTACTACGCTAAGAACAGGCCACCTCGCCATCTTGCAAGTAAGCTTGTCTCTGGCCACCCAGCAGACTACATACGAAGCCATGCATTCTTAACTACAGTAAATGAGGCCTTAAGCTCGAGGTGGCGACTGTAATCCATTGCGCGGCAGTCAGTCAATATTAAAAGTAACCTTCCACATTCATGTGAACACACAAGTTCAGTCACACGGATTGAAACATATGGAAACATGGGGCGTTGATCATTAATAAAGAAATAAAATAATTGACATACAAATAGACTATATTAATGGCGGAGAAACACTTAAGAGTAATGAATAATTCAAAATGGAACATGTCCACACATTCAGTGGACGTTTTTCAAACTGAATAGGATTATTTTTTTACGTTTTTTGTTATTAATAGTGAGAGGACACTATTCATATTAACAAATTATTTCCACCTTACTTGTATAATTAAAGCTGTTATTCAGTAAGGAAATTGGCATCAGAGAACTACTTCTTTTATTGAGGTGATACGAAGTACTTTTTTTTTTTTTTTTTTTTTTTTTTTTTTTTTTTTTTAAATTGTAAGTTGTGTAATTTCGATATGTCGATTATAGAAATGTCTTTCGTATTGCAGTATGACTCTCTATGACTTTGTGAAAATAGCTGGTCACAATTAAAACATTACATACTATGTATTACTTTTGTTAATCAATAAATAACACCCTTCTTAGCAATGAGTGCCAACTTTTTACCAACCTAAAGTCATATATATCGTCATTTTAGTGAATTATCTGCAGTTATAGGGCCGAAAAGGTTAGTTTTGCAGTCTTATGATATTTTGTTTATATACTGCTAATTATAATATTTTGTTTATATAGTGCTATTTAGAGTATTTTCAGCGTTTAATAGCTACGTTAGATCTGTAAGCAGCTGAGAGATATTGATGTCAGAGATGTGGTCACTGATTTTACGAAATTCACAGTAAAAACATCACGTTATTTTTTAGGAAAACGTCTCGGATTTTGATATAATCATGTCATAAACGTGGAAATTCGGTCAATAGGCATCAACTATTGCATAGGGAATACTTCCTTTTATGTGTGACATAGTATATTTCTCATCTGGAGAGCAATTGAAAAGTTAAGTAGCAACACCACACCAAATGTAGGCTATTGGCCTTGAATATTAATTGTCTCACAGCCATTTTGATCTATTTAAACTAATGTTGGGCTTTCGGTGAATGGAAATAGCTGGAGGAATTTGCTTTATGGATGTTAAGCGATACTTCTACGAGAAAGTTGCAGGAATAATGTTTTTTCCCATTTCTGAGCTAAGTTCTATTTTCCTTTTTTACCATAAAGACGGGTTTTTCTGCATGCATTCTGTACTAGTATGTTATTTAAGAGAGAGGTCTACTTAATTTTTACGATCTCAAGCCTGCAGAAAGAGTGTAAAATATTCCGATTTTAGGGTAAGTTTAACCTTACTTTGTTTTACCATGAATATTTCATTGTCTGTATTCATGCTATACTAGTATCTCATTTGAGTGAGAGATATACTTAATTTTCACGAAATTTCCCCGAAAAAACACCAGAATTTAATGTAAAATATTCCGATTTTTTGTTAAGTTTATTTTACATTTTTTCCCCATAAAATCGCTTTTACTGCATACATCCTATACTAATATGTCGTTTGGGTGATGGACTTTTTTGCGAACATTCACCGAAATAACACCTGAATTTAAAGTATTCCGATATTCTGTTTGCTGCTGATGGTGCCATCTGTCGGAAAGTGCTCGTCTTTGAGATAGATATTTTATCACAACAGCTGTTTATTTTCAATTGTTATTCAGTTTAAGAGAGCATGAGATCACTTCCTTAATTTAGTTTATGGGTATTAACTTCACAACAAGATTAAAATATCGGTTGAATGACCTATCTTGCTTACAACAAAGTAGTCACTGCTATGGTAAAGAAAAGAACTCGTATTTCACATTTGTGGGTTATTGCAACAGTATTTAAGGTTAAAAAACTTGAAATCAGTTGCATATTCTATTGCCTTATTCATATTTTATAAATAACACTTGATTTTCAGTTATTTGCACACATTTTGTTTTGCTCTCACTGCAGTATTCTGTATGGACAGCTATATAGCCATCATTTAATGTGCTTTAATTGCTTCAACAAGTGTGGTGCCTTTTAGTTACATTATTTTCTTTTTACAACAGTGAACGGCCACCAGCAGCCGATGCCATCAGTTTAAAATTGTGTGTCTCTCCGTGCGTGTGATGTGTTTTTCGTTTTAATTCCACAAAAGCGGACGGTCAAACCGCCGCCCTGAGCTCATTTTAATTATGTGTGTGCCACTGACCCCCGAGCAGCTGTTTTTATTCTCCACCATCGCCGTAGCAAATCTTTTATGATGCCACTGTTTTGCTCCATTTTATATACTTTGTCTCATCTCCATTTAACATCTCCGTTTTATGTGTGTTTTATCTCCAAAATTTTATCTCCTTTATGTTCATATCTATCTACTGTGTCAAATTTAGTTTTATTTCTGTAGGCTGAAGAGCGCCTGTGAGCGCTGCCAGTCCGCCCCTTCTCAGGGGAATTGAAATTACGATAAAGATAAAAAAAGTGCTTTAATTGGGATCGCCGAACTAGAGGTGTAAACCTGCTAGGCAAACCAGGAAAAGGCATTAACCGGTAATTTTTTTTTTTTTTTTTTTTTTTTTTTTTTTTTTTTTTTTTGGTGCAGTGCCTGCCAGCCGCATCCGACATCGAGGACGCCAGCACAGGAGCCATAGCCAAGCCAGGAGTTAGCGCCGCCAGTACCGGGGACCGTATCTTCAGGGGGAGCCGCCACCACCACCATGGGCCCGCCAAGGCCCCACTGCTGCTTCTCGCCGCAGCCCACCACCGCCATAGTAGCTCCTGCCACTGCCCATCCCCGCCGCCTACCAGGGCCAGGGACGAGCCACCGTTGCGTTGACGCCGCCTCTGGTCATCCCCACCTCCTCTCGCGGGCCGGGATCGCCGCAACCACCCTCGAAGCCGAAGGACGCAGGACATTGAGACTGCTTTCTTGCCTTGCTTTCTTCTCCTTCTTCTGTTTCCATTTCTACCATCATTCCTTCAAGGATGGACTCGCCCCCCTGTTACTACCACCACCTTCCAATACACCATTCCCTCGCAGGTCTGCACGACCACCATGTGAGATCCTCCTCCCTTCCATTCCCCAATCTCCCATTGTCTGTCCTTTTATCTGTCACCACCTCCCCAAACGCCACTGCACACGTACTCTCCCCCTCACAAACTCCCACTCAGCACCCTCCCCCACCTCTCCCAATCTCCCTCACCCATACTCAGAAGACTTCCCACAACTCTCCCTCGCCAGAATTCAGCACCGCCGTGCCACAGTGGCAGTGTCGCCACTCTCACCACAGCCTGGCCCTTCACGTCACCATATCCTCATCAAACGCTCCCCATACCTTCCTCACCCCTCAGATTACTTCCACTGCTCCCCCAACCCCAAGCTTTCCGCCACCCTCCAGCCCTCACTGCCGTGATCACCAAACTCAGCTCAGTTATCACAGAGGCAGAGGTGTTGGAGCAGCTCAACTCCCGCCGCGACATCTTCATCCGCTCTGCCAAGCGGATCCAAAACCTCCAGACCCACCTATCTGATGCGGATCTTTACCGAGTCCGCATTGTCCATTGACCACTTTCTGACAGAGGGGGCATAAATTTACGATCGGCATTACAAGGTGGATCCCTCCCACTCCGTCCCCAATCCTATCGTTGTGGGCGATTTCTCACCTACAACAATCACCTAACCGAAAAGTGCCGCAACCCCCCCCCCCCACCTGTCCTCTCTGTAAGTCGGCCCACTTCCTTCGCCAATAACCCAACCTCGCCTCCACACCCACCTGCAACACCTGTGGAGGCTCCCACCCTACCTATTCCTTAGAGTGTCAGGCTCGTTTCTCCCCTGTTACCCCTGAGATGACAGTCCCCATCCGCCCCATGAATCCTCCCATCCACCCAAACAACTCTCTCTGCCCCCCTCCTACAGTGGATCTCGTCATCAGATTTGTCACCACCGTCATCCAGAACATCCACCTGTTCCAGCGTCTCCACTCCCTCGACGAAATCATCTTTGCCACCCACTCCATCTGGCAATTGGAGACAATTGCCACTCTCTCCTGGAACAACCCACTTCACCTTCACCTGCAGTTACCCTCATCTAAAGCACACCCGTACCCAGTTTCCTGTCGCCACGTCCTCCCCCCCCCCCCCCCACAGCTCTTCATGGCACACTTGCCTTGTACCCTCATATATCACAATATCTGCTCCCTCCCTGCCAACAAACACCTTTTTCTGCCTTTCTTCTGAATGAAACCTTTCTCCAACCCCGCCATTCCATCAGTACTGCTCCTTAACTCCTCCACTCCTCCACAGCACAGACGGCCCCACTCCCGACGGAATATCTAATCCTCAGCCGCTTCCTCCCCTCACCCACAGTCACCCTTGCCACAATCTACATTAGTGGCAAAGAATCCCTTCCATATGACTTCCTCTCCCATGTTGACCATTCCTTTAGGGACTTAACTGCTTGGTTATTATTCCCTAGCTTACAAACTACTTAAACTAAGTTAAACTAACCTAAAGACAACAAACATACACCCATGCCCGAGAGAGGACTCGAATCCCCGATGGCGAATGGCTGCGCGTACCGCAGCACGGCGCCTCAGTGCTCACGGCTATTCCGCCGCGGCGAAGAGTCATTGAACATTCGTTTACACAGTAGCGTATATATTTTCATCTGCCCAAACTAAGAGTTACGCGTTTTGTCCATTCCGTTGCGGTCAAGTGTTGACTCATCATTGAAGAGAAAACGTAGAATTACTCGATCATTGGCAATGATGCATTGACAGAATTCCTGCCAGGTGGCAGCATTTCCTTCATGCAGATGTTACACACTGCCGATCAAATGGATACAGACCTTGCTCTCGTACTATGCGTATCTATTTTGTTTGTGGAATACCAATTTGAGTAGTAATTCTTTTAGAGCTAGTAGTTATGCTGTGTTCCACTACTTGCGCAATGTTCTCAACTTCATTAAGAGTCAGTATTGATAAATCCTAAGCATTGAATTAAAATTTGTGATGCGGCCGGGAATCGAACCCGGACCTCCATGCTTGCTAGGCAGACGTCTAGAAATAGTGGTAATAGTGGTAGAAATAACCACAGAGCATATATATATTTCTACTCGTTGCGGACGCTGACAGTGTTTGTTCGTTTTTGTTCGGTGAGTGAGACCACCACACCACTAACGATTAAGGCGCCTTAGAATAGTTTAAGTACTATTTCCCTCCACGTCACAAACTTTAATTCAGTTTCTCTGTTCCAAAGATAATTGCCGCATCACAAATTTTAATTCAGTGCTTCAGATTTATCAATAATGTCTTTGACATATTCGAGACTAAAATCCGTCTCAGAGATTATTTATTTGTATTAAATTGATATTTGTATCACCTTAAAAGGATTGTTCCAATATGTCCATTGCCGAGGTGCTTTTCCGCTGCATGGGGAGCCTCTGTTTGGAACAGAGAAGCTGAATTAAAGTTTGTGACGTGGGGGGAAATCGTGCAAGGCGCCTTAATCGTTAGTGGTGTGGTGATCTAACGGTAAGACGTCTGCCTAGTAAGCATGGAGGTCCCGTTCGATTCCCGGCCGCATCACAAATTTTAACTCAGTGCTTCAGATTTATCAATAACGTCTTTGACATATTCGAGACGAAAATCTGTCTCAGGGATTGTTTATTTGTGTTAAACTCATTAAGAGTTTCTTGTGGGGGACGTTCAGAGAGAACATTTACTCTGGAAAGCGTATCACGCTCACGCAATCAATGGAATACCATGCTAAACGCCCTGCTATCTGGAATTCTGCGATTCGGAAATCGTTGTTGGTATTGTCGCACAGCAGCTCTGGAATTCCCACTGGATAACATTCCTAGTTGTTTTCATTGGTTTACCCGGAAACGGTTAAAAAAAGGCCACATGTTTATTAGAAGTTTTTCGTTTAGAATCATCGGTAGTATCACCCCTCAAAGCAAGTACCTTGCCTCCTGACTCAACATGTAAACAGCCTGGAGTGTCATGTGAAAATTTGTACCAATGTATTAACATTGTTGTTCAAGGGGAACATGGTGTAGGCAGGCCGACGTGACGATTTGGACTGAGGAGGGAGGCGTGTGGGGGTAAATCCATGTAGTTGTGTAAAGTGTGTAAAGCTACAGAGGCGTAGTACAGAGCGCAAATGCTACTGATCAAGCGGGTTTCCAGACTACATATATACATTGTTTGCATGTGGTCAATCCCCTGTTTGGGTTCTACATACTGCCGGCCGCGGTGGCCGAGGGGACTGAGGCGCGTCAGTCACGGTCTGCATGGCCACTACGGTCGGGGGTTCGAATCCCCCCTCGGGCATGGATATTTGTGCCGTCCTTAGTGTTAGCTAGTTCATAAGTAGTTTGTAAGTTTAGGGACTAATGACCCCGTAGTTAAGTCCCATAAGCTATACAAACATTTGAACATTTTTGTAGATACTTGTGCAGCATTCTAATATGAGGCACACAAGTACTTTCTAATCCGTCTCCTTTGTAAACTGTTTTCATTTTCAGTGTGTCCTACAAGCTGTTTTTTAGCCTAAGTTCCTGTTTTGTTTCCACACAAACTGTTACATCCTAGTGTTCGTATGAGTTGTTCTGGTCTAATTGGGTCTTGCTGTTGTCATAGGGTAATACATTTCTGCTTTTTATTTATTTATTTTTAGAATTTCACTTTTTCTCCTATCACAGCCATTACACGTTTTACCAAATGATGAACAACATTGATGTAACCATCGTGAACAGGAAATACACTGGATCCAATCGTCTTCATTATTAGCTTCGTAATACATTTCACCACACCTCACAAATTCATCTGCATCACAGTCATGAACGCTACATTCCTCATCTTCTACAGTGTTCGATATTGCAGCTTTTTGCATAGGTCTTGTAGAGGAGAGCGAGTAAATGATATTTTCACAATCTCGTGAAATGTCAACCGGTGATCCCGCGAAGCCACAGACCCAAGTTGCATATCAGGCTGCCGCGGTGGAGTAGCCGAGCGGTCTAAAGCGTCTCGCTGCGGAGCGCGCGGTTGCTCTCCGTGGAGGTTCGAGTCCTCCCTGGGGCATGGGTGTGTGTGTTTGTCCGTAGGTTAGTTTACCTAGGTTTAAGTAGCTTGTAAGCTACGGACTGATGACCACGCAGTTTGGTCCGATAGATTTAAAAAAGCCGGCCGCGGTGGTCGAGGGGACTGAGGCGCTCCAGTCACGGTCTGCACGGTCACTACGGTCGGCGGTTCGAATCCCCCCTCGGGCATGGATATTTTTGCCGTCCTTAGTCTTAGCTAGTTCATAAGTAGTTTGTAAGCTTAGGGACTGATGACCCCGTAGTTAAGTCCCATAAGTTCTACAAACATTTGAACATTTTGAACATATCAGGCGCTGTGCAAGCCGCCTGTGGCTCCATAACTCCGTGCGGTGCTTTTATAAAGAATAATAAGAGGCCATTAACAAAACCTGAAATGTTACCTACTTCTGACTTGCGCACGGATCATGTCATGAGGACAAAAAAATTTGTAACCAGTAGCGCGTCCTTTCCAAGCGTTATTGAGATATTCGCAAGATAATTTCGACTGGTCGTCCAAACATGTGCCATATGTACCTGTGCGTGTCCGTTTTTGTCACGAAGCGGCGGCAGTCGAACGATCAAAGAACGACCAAGAATGAACCGAACCGGCGACCGCAAAAGATAAATCTACCTGAGAAAAAATTGTGGTTAGCGTCCATGTCATGTACTCGTTAGTCGTTGGTTGCTGGATCGAGTCCAGTTAGTCACTTTTTTTTTTTTTTTTTTTTTTTTTTTTTTTTTTTTTTTTTAACACAGTCATATTCGTTACTATTTATATTACAGCGTTACGGAAATGATACACGATCTAGGATGGGAATCGTTACAAAAAAAAATGTTTAAATGTTTGTAGAACTTATGGGACTTAACTACGGGGTCATCAGTCCCTAAGCTTACAAACTACTTATGAACTACCTAAGACTAAGGACGGCACAAATATCCATGCCCGAGGGGAGATTCGAACCCCCGATCGTAGTAGCCGTGCAGACCGTGACTGGAGCGCCTCAGTCCCCTCGGCCACCGCGGCCAGCGGAATCATTACAACAACGGCGCTTATCTCTGCGGCGTGGGCTACTTACGAAACACCAATCGCCAACATTCTCTTCCGAATGCGAAAATATATTGTTCACTCCCACTTACATAGGTAGAAATGATCATGAGGATAAAATATGAGAAATCAGAGCTCGAACAGAGAGATTCAGGTGTTCTTTCTTCCCGCGCGCTATTCGAGAATGGAATGGGGAATAAATAGTATAAAGGTGAAACTTCCTGGCAGATTAAAATTGTGTGCCGGAACCGAGACTTGAACCTGTGACCTTTGCCTTTCGCGGGCAAGCGCACTACCGACTGTGCTATCCCGACACGACTCACGATGCCGCCTCACAACTTTACTTCCGCCAGTACCTCGCTTCCTACTTTCCAAACTTCACAGAAGTTCTCCTGCGAAACTTGCAAGACTAGCACTCCTAATGCGCTTGCCCGCGAAAGGCAAAGGGCCTGCCGCGGTGGCCGAGGGGACTGAGGCGCTTCAATCACGGTCTGCACGGCCACTATGGTCGGGGGTATGAATCCTCCCTCGGGCATGGATATTTGTGCCGTCCTTAGTTGTAGGTAGTTCATAAGTAGTTTGTAAGTTTAGGGACTGATGACCCCGTAGTTAAGTCCCTTAAGCTTAACAAACATTTGAACATTTGAGAGGCAAAGGTTCCAGGTTCGAGTCCCGGTACCAGCACACAATTTTAATCTGCCAGGAAGTTTCATATCAGTGCACACTCCGCTGCAGAGTGAAAGTTTCATTCTGGAGTATAAAGGCGGTTCGATGAACCCTCTTCCAGGCACTTAAATGTGATTTGCAGAGTATTCCATGTAAGATGTATATGTAGAATTGATATAACGGGAAAAAGTTATTCAGTTCATTAGGCGTCTTCAAAACTGTTCTTATTTAATGGCAAGAGAAATTGCTTCTCGTGAAGACGCTATTAAAATACACTCGATACTGTATGACTAATTATCAGCGCCGATATTTAAGGAAATGCTGCGTTATGCATGGTTTGCTTCCAAATTATTGGATGAAACAGTCGTTTTTGAAAATGTTAGCGAGTTTTGGTTCTCGATGGAAAATCTCAAAAGACGTATGTGGAAACATAGAATTTATTCAATGCAGCTGTGCCGTTTAACTTTATGTTTTTACGAAAAATACCATCCTCAACTTGTAATGTCGAAAGCAACGATTAGTTGTATATCTTTCGAAAGCCGTCTGTGGCGGTCAAAACTTGCAGGTAACAAGTAGTTTCGGGCTCCGTCCAGGAATAGGGGATTTCTCAAATCACGAACAAGCAAACATTTTCACGTCAGTATCACTTTATGCCTTTATGCGTTTGGTCGTTTACTAGTCGGTACTTACGGATATTATATTATTTGTGATAATAAAACTTTGTAGACTGCCAAATAACATTGTAAATTTAATAAAAGTACATCTGATTACACGCATTTTTCCCGTTATATCAACTGTAATATAAATAGTAACGAATATGACTGTTGAGGAAAACAAAAAAGGACACGATACAGCTTTCAACGAGTACGCGGCACGGGCGCTAACCACTTTTTTTTCAGTTTGATTTATCTTTTGCGGTCGTCGGTTCAGTTTGTTCTTGGTCGTTCTTTTATCATTCGGCTGCTTCGTGACAAAACGGCCACGCACAGGTACATATGGTACATGTTTGACGACCGACCGAAATTATCTTGCGAATATCTCAATAACGCTTGAGAAGCACGCGCTACTGCTTTCACATTCTGTTGTTCTCATGGAGTATTGCGATTGTACGAAGTTTGCAGTAAATCCGCGTTCCAAACGTCGTGGCCTCCCCTTGGAGTCACAACTTGTATAAATAGCTGCACTCTCCGCCCAGGAATCCAGTTTGTTCTCGCTGAACTGCGGTGTTCGCAAGGAACGTCCTATCAGTGATAAATGTGTGTCATCAACGACCTCGCTTTTTTATGTTTATTTTTTTAAGTGTTTCTGTTTAAGATGTGATACGGTTTGGTGCGGACGTCGGGTACTTGAAAACATCTAAATCACCGTGACACCAATAAAACAACATAGAAGCCGTCGCCTACACGGATGGGAACAGGCAAAGCAGTAAATCTTTACTAAGACCACTATATCCAGGACACAGACTAATGGTTTACAAACTATCAGTAAGCTACAAACAAGCATTCATCAGTGTGATTTTTTTCTTTTGTAAACCGTGCTAGTGAGTGAACCAACAAAATCGCTGAAAGGATTCGAGTGAGTGCCAAATACAACAAATGGGACGGCATGATGTGTTCGGCAAATGTGTAGGAAAGCAAGCTTTCGCTATTCTCTCGTATGCCGGTTGAATATAGCGGGATGTGCTCCTGTACACTTGCCACCGACTGTACAACTGGACTTGACATCGCGTCAGCACAACGCCGTAGCTACAGAATAGCCGCATTTACGAAGCATTGCGCAACTTTGCATAATATTCAGTCCCACAATGTTAATGCTACAAAAATATGTCTGAATTAATGTAAAATGCTTAGAGAAATATTTTTATTATTTATTTTATTGAATTCACATTTTATCAACACAAAACGAAATTTGTTCTGTGAAGGTGTAAAAGCGTTGTAGGTGAAGTGCCTCTTGAATTCAGGTACAGGGTTAGTTCAAAATGTTCAAATGTTCGTAAATCTGCCGGACGAAACTGCGTGGCCATCAGAATATAGCTTACAAACTACTTAAACTAAGGTAAACGAACCTAAGGACAACACACAGACTCATGCCCTAGGGAGGACTTGAACCTCCGACGGCGAAAACCCCGCGCTCCGCAGCGAGGCGCCTTAGACCGCTCGGCTACTCCACCGCGGCCAGGGTGAGTACTACACCACTTTAGTTATTTACCAAGGAGATATAATACTGCCAAATTTCAATAAGATTGGATAAATGTAAAGCAAGTGAAAATAGCTATAGTTCAGTAGTCGTACTCCACTCATGGAGGCTGTTTACAAAATTCTACAAGTCAAAATTCCCAAAATATTTATTTGAAATTTTTGTCACTATTCATTTCAATACCTGCTGTACAGAGAAAAATAAGTCTGTAAATTTTCCACATGAATGACATATCGGTAATTTTCTACAATAAAAGAGGACTGTCCTTGTACCATGGGCTTCCAGTAAGCGGGTCGTCGCTTGCCAAGGATGGCGTGCGTATACGGGTGTCTCAGCTGTCTTGCTCACCCAAAATATCTCTGGAACAACAATAGCTATTGTATACGACGTTCACCGGTATCAAAGTAAGGCTGAGGCTCATGAATGTACAAATTTTGAAACATTCTAAAACGAAAGCATACTTAAAAAAAAAAAAAAAAAAAAAAAAAAAAAAAAAAAAAAAAAAAAAAAAACCTTATGGTTTTTTAATGGAAACCCTTTATTATTTCTTCAGCAATCTATAGCATAACAAATCACATAACATTGGCGTTGATTGCATCGCAATATTCCAATTACATCCCGAGATATTGCGACGCGAAGTTGACGATTGAAATACGCGAAACAGGCGGCTAGCGCACTTCCTGAGCAGCATGGGGTTCTCGCCTGAATCTCTGGACGTGCGCTAGCCGAGCGTTTCGCGTATTTCAAGCGTCAACTTCGCTCCGCAATATCTCGGGACTTTGGCATCGTCTGACCGATCACTTTGAAAAGTAGACACACGTGTTGATGCACTTGGAAATGATTTACCTGTCATGATCACAATTTAACTTAATTGAGGCTTAACGCATGTCGACATACGTCATTTTCAAAGGCCATTAGAGGACATCGGTGTTAATATTTCATCTAACATATTGCTAAAAGAGGGGACTAAGGCGCTCCAGTCACGGTCTTCACTGCCACTACGGTCGGGGGTTCGAATCCCCCCTCGGGCATGGATATTTGCGCCGTCCTAGTTCGTAAGTAGTTCATAAGTAGTTTGTAAGTTTAGGGACTGATGATCCCGTAGTTAAGTCCCATAGACTATACAAACATTTTTTTTGCTAAAGCATACAGAATAAGTAACAGTAACTGTAATTTCGTGCTTATGGAATATCGCCCCCAATTCCGTGATTGAATTCACGATTTCCTATCAGAAACGACACACTTCATTGTATGACGAAACGACACAGTTGGTAGTAATTGACGGTAACTCATCGAGTAAAACAGAAGTGATAACTGGTGTTTCCCAGAGAAGCGTTGTAGGTCCCCTACTCTTCCTTGTAATTACAAACGATTTAGGAGACAATCTGAATAGCTCCCTTAGACTGTTCGCGGGTGATGCTGTCGTTTGTCGGTTAGTGAAATCAACAGAGAATCAAAAGCAACTGCAAAGCGATTTAGACAATTTTTTTCCGTGGAGCGAAAATGGGCAATTAACACTAAATAATGAAAAGTGTGAAGTAATACACATGACCACTAAAACAAATCCGCTGAACTTCAATTACGCGATAAATCAGTCAAACCTTAAGGTCGTAAATTCTACCAAATACCTAGGAGTTACAATTACGAACAACTTAGACTGGACAAAGCGAACCAAAGGTTACGTTTCATTGGTAGAACGCTTCGAAGATGCAATACCTCCACCAAAGAGACTGCCTACATCACACTTGTGCGTTCTCTCCTGGAGTACTATTGCCCAGTGTGGGACTGACGGAAGATATTGAGAAGGTTCAGAGAAGGGCAGTTCGTTTTATTTTATCACGTTACAGGGGGAAAAGCGTCACGGAAATGTTGCACGAATTGAGGTGGAAATCATTAAAAGAAAGACGTTATTCGTTGTGGCGAGATCTATTTACGAAATTTCAATCACCGACTTTTACTTCTGAATGTGAATATATTTTGCTACTCCCACCTACATAGGGAGACATTACCATTCCAATAAAATAAGAGATATCAGATCGAAAACGGAAAGATTTAGGTGTTCTTTCTTCCCGCGCGCTATTAGAGAATGGAACGGTAGAGAAAGGTTATGAAAATGGTTAATGAATCCTCTGTCAGGCACTTAGATGTGATTTGCAGAGTATCTAAGTAGATGTAGATGTACACTCAACAAAGCTATGTTAAAATTCGCCCTTAACACAATTTGTGTCATACATGAAACAATGTTTACAATTCACCCCAGAACATCTCTGTAGAAAGGTGAAGTGTATATTGACTGCTTGAACGTCCAGTGACTATGTGCAGAATACGCTAGATGGCGATACTCTCTTACTGTTCGTTTCTCTCTATTTCTCTCTTTCTTTCTCTCCCTCTCTCTTTCTCTTTATAATCTAACAGAAAACATTACCTACAGCACTCAATTATTTAAAATAGTAGAAAATGTTATAAGTAAAAAAAAAAAAAAAAAAAGAAGAAGAAGAGGTGAGCGTCAGTAAGAGATAGGGAAGGGAAGAGAGGAGAGGGGAAGGGATTTGCAGAGAGAGAGAGGGGTGAAGGTAGGAGGGGAGTAAGAGAAAGTGAGAGAAGGGGGCAGGGAAGAGGGGAAAGATAGAGACAGACAGAGAGAGAGAGAGAGAGAGAGAGCGGCCACGGTGGTCGAGGGGACTGAGGCGCTTCAGTCACGGTCTGCACGGCCACTACGGTCGGGGGTTCGAATCCCTCCTCGGGCATGGATATTTGTGCTGTCCTAGTTCGTAAGTAGTTCATAAGTAGTTTGTAAGTTTAGGGACTGATGACCCCGTAGTTAAGTCCCATAAGCTTAACAAACATTTGAACATTTGAGAGAGAGAGAGATGAGTCAAAGACAGTAACGCCAAAGTCTTTTTATAGCCGTTGAAAATGACGTACGTCGAAACGCATAAGGCTTTAATAAAGTTCAATTGTGGCCAAGACAGTTAAATTATTTCGAAGTGCATCAAAATGGCCACCACGTCTCTCAAACGTCTCATGCAGACAGCAAGGAAAACGTGTTTATTTTGTCAGGGAGAAGATTTTTATGCTCCGCAAGACATCGTGCAGTGAACTGTAGAGGATATCTGGCATTAAATTTCGACACAGTTCCACCGACCAAGATGAAAGTTGGCATATCACGTGATTTTTCACACACGGGGAGTTGGAGATGGTCCGAGACAAAAGGAGGAGGAGATGCAGAGAAGAACGGCGTTAGAGGGGCGGGACTAGACTGACAGAGACAGAAGGACGTATAGAGGGTAAAGGTGGAGGAGAGGATGAACACAGAGACGACGCAAGATGACACAGAGGTAGGAGGGAAAAAGACTGGAAAAAATAAATAGCCAGACATCGCCGGATTTTCAGCTACTTGTGTAATATACACGTTTTCAGTAGTTACAAAATTTTTAATTCTCTTTCTATTCTTGTATTAGCTGAAGACCCGGAGTTGCTCGGGTAATTGATTTATTCGGTGCTCTTGTTACTCCATTTCCTTTCACGTCCTATCTTTCTGTTTCTCTCGTTTTGAAGTACAAGTGTGCATGTTGTTTCAAGATCGGAATAAAATGTATGCTGCTGTTCAAGTCTGTACGTAAGGTACACTCCGTCACACACCATATTAATTTTTATGTAGACAGTAACCTTCCTCTTGCTTGTGAGGAAAATTTCATGAAGAAATTAATAAAACTGTAAATTTTGTTGAAGTCCGTACCGTAAGTAAAGTACCCCCCTCTCCCGCCACGCACCATATGAAAATCTTGTTTTGAAGGTCAATTGTGTCAAATTTGATCAAACTCAAAATATAACTGTTGATCCTGTCGAAGTTCGTAAGTAAACTACCCGCTACCATTCACTGTACGAAATTTTATGTATACAGTGACCTTCCTCCTTGTTGTTTTGATCAAATGTGCAAAATTTCATCAATATTGGAACAGAAGTGTACATCTTTATGGTATACGAATACACAAACAAACTAGTCTTGTGTAGTTCCCGATCGAACTAGTTCAAAAGAGCGCTCCCAGAGGTGAACTACGCGAACTAGTTCGCAGATCCCTCGCCTCTTAGTTCGTCCGCTCCTTTTCCGAAGACTGACGGGGAACAGCGAGAGGACGCGAGAGCGCGCAGAATCGCGTGATTCCCTTCTGCCCGTTACCTTCATTTCAAGCTGAGATGCAGCACAGCTGTAGTTTCATAGTTCACTGCCACAAGAAATCTATTTTAAAAATAAAGTACTAAGAGTACTCTATGGAAAGCAGTTGAATACCATTGTAATTAAAAATTACTGTTTGCCTTCCGCTGATGAATCATTTCGAGGCGAGCGTCTGCCTGCTAGATTACATGGTTCAGTGCTACAAAATTTCTGTTTTGATGTGTTCTGCACGCTGCAATATCTGACTAATAAATTCCATAATGCCAAGATATAGAGATAACTCTAAACTTAAACGCGAGAAATTATCCACAAACTGCTTCTTTTGGTCTTATCCGCGAACTAAAGTGAGCGCTCCAGATCGCGAACTATTATGCGCAAATCTAAAACAAACATACGGGCACACTATACAGAATGACGTTCCTAAACTTCCATTAGTCCATCTCCCCCTTTCCCTTCTCTCTGTTCGCCTGCTCCTTCCCCCGTCTGCCCCAGTCCCTTTCTCTGTCCATTTCCTCTTCCCCCTCCCCGTATTCATCTCCTTTCACCTGTCTGTCACCACCTCCCCTCTGTCATTCTCCTCCTCTCCTCTATCTCTGTTCGTCTTCTCCTCCAACTACTCGTCTCCTCCATATATATGAAAGTTTATCCATATATGCGCCAAGTTTTATGATGGATGCTCAAACGGTGTCAAAGTCGCAAGGTACCCTCCACCATGCTAAATTTACTGGGTTGCAGATAATAAAAATCTCCTTCATGAAAACATACATTTATATGATGACTTTTATGGTGACCAATCAAGCAATTGTACTGGAACGAACATAGACGTTCTTCACTTCCCTATTGTCAGCCCTGTTTTGAAGGCTATAATCGAAAAGAAATTTGTTTAAAATTGTATAAATATTTTTTGTTTATGTAAAAGTTATCATGTTCTAATGTGATTCTTAAAATGTTTTTATTTTTCTCTGTATGTTTCATGTACGATCGAGGCGCCGCAATGAACAGGGGCAGCGTCGTCGCCGCCGCAGCCAACATTACAGTAGAAGGCCACTATCAGAGTTTAACCGACGGCTACGGGGCTATGACTCCAGCTGCGCCTTCTTTATTGCTCCGCGTCAGTCGTTTTCAAAGAAGAAATATATATATATATATATATAAATATATATATATATATATATATATATATATATATATATATATATATATGTGTGTGTGTGTGTGTGTGTGTGTGTATGTGTTTGTGTGTGTGTTGATCGTTCTGGGTTAATCTTGCTGAATACATATTTTCTTACAAGCATTACTAGTTGAACTTGTACCATTTCAGAAGAAAATAAACATGTATTATGTTGAAAAGTATTCTGAACGTTATGAAGATTTATTTAATGTGTGATTTATATTTGCTGGAAGACTAATCTGATTTATAGAGAAGTTTTACGTTGTTTGAGAAGAGATTTAATATAATAGTGGAGTTTAACATTGACTTATATTTGACTGTGACAAGCAGTTATATTGGGTGTGAATGAGGAAGGTCGAGTTTAGCAGGCGGTGAAATTTAATATTTGAGCTGAAGCTAACAACATCGAATCGTAGTGCCTGTGTTAGCCTTTGAGTTAAATTTTAGTAACTGTCCCTTCTCGTACAAGAACCTAGTATTTTTTCAAGAACTGTTTAAAAGATCTATTTTCTTTTTATGACTCTTGTGGTGCGGGAACTTCGGAACGAAGTCAATAAAATTTTCACGGTTAACTTTCAACAGTAGGTGTTGCTGAGAAACAGTAAAATACAAGTCAACAACTACTTCGCTATTAAGTATACTAGCATAAAATCAAGTTAATTTCATAACTAATGTTGACATACGAGATTTATGATTCCATTATGAACATAAGTTAACAATCAACTTCAACATTATCCCGTCTCACCGCACAATTTGGATGTCTGTTGTACACTCCGCACCCTGCGGAGGTCTCCAAAAGGAAGCACATGTATGAAATCGGGATATAAGCTATCTTACTTCCACATTACATTCAATTCTGTCCAGCCGTTTCAGCACGAAGAGTAACAAACCTGTTAACCCTCTGGAAGGTACTCTCCGTCATGCAACGTACGGTGGCTTCCTGAAGGTAGCTCATACGTTAATGCAGGATATAAGCTATATCCATTCCAAATTGAATTCAAATCTGTCCATCCCTTTCAGCATATAGGGGTAGCAAACATATTAACCAATCGCAAGGTACTCTCCGCCACGCACCATACGTTGACTTACGATACGTAGCCCATGTATTAATCAGGGTATAAGCTATCTCTGTTCCAAATTTCATTCATATCCGTCGAGCCATTTCAACAAAAAGGCGTAAGAAATGAGTTGACAAAGTTTTGTTGCAATCGGATGTCTGTTATGACCGTGTATAAAATACGAACAAAACGACAAACAAGCATTACTTTTTATATATTATATTTATGTATTTATTTTCAAATTCGCGTTAAAACCAAACTTTGGTAAGAACAAATTCCTTCTGCAGATGGTTTTCACCCCAATGATTCGGTACGATTGGTATGCATCAAAGCTGACAGCCAAAAAACCGCCATTTAAAAATCTGAATGAAGTGTGCTTTCCACTGAAGCATATTTCTTTTTTTATATTTCTTACTTTCAATTGCTTACATAACATTCACATGGTGTAAACAATATTTATGTTTTAAATGTTTCTTTGATGATTATCACCCTGAAAGCGAGAGTTGCTAGAATTTTCAGAATTTTTTTTTCATTCGAAGCTTCGCCGAAATCTGAAAATTAACTGTTTAGTCACGTTAATTAATTGAAATAATTGTAGGTAATCTGAGTATATTAAAACTGCACTGATAAACTGAATTGTTCAATCATATTTAAAAATTTCATCAAGATCGGAATACAACTGCAGAATCCGACGAAGTCCATATATAAAGTATCCTCCGTCATGCACCATCCAAAATTTTATATGACAATGATCTTCATCTTGTATTGAACGTCGATTGTCTAAAATCTCATGAAAATTTTATAATGAATAAAGTGTCTTTATTCGCATGTCGCAAGATGCCACAGGTTGTCAACAATGTAATTTTTTATGACGTCATGTCTCCTGAAGTATATGTCGTAAGCAGTTCTTACCCCTACGTGAATTGTTACCTCATGGAAGGAATATCTGTACCAAATTTGGTTGAAATCGGTACAGTGGATCAGAAGCCGACGTCGCATGATGCAGCACTTTTCCGCGCATTTCATTGTTTATTACGTCATATCTCCTGAACTATTTGTCGCACAGTCATTTAATTTTGTGCCTGTGTCCATCGCGAAAGTGCAAGAAATATGTTGAAAAAGTTTTATCACAATCGGTTGAACGGTATGGCCGCGCATAAAATACGAAGACACATTCATTTTTGCATATTACATTTCATTCACATACTATACATTAATTCTCATATTTTATTCTTATGTTCATTTTTCAAGACGATTTGATGCCTTCTCTTGCATAACACAGAAACAGCCGAAAGACAGAAACTGCCATTACTACGAGTATCGCAAAATGGCAGATTTCTTCGTGTATATGTCAGTCGTGAATGAAACTTGGTTCACTTTGTTGAAGACCTCACACGTTGTAAATAACTTCGCTGTACACCACGCATACCGGTGATTGTAGATAAATGAAAAACCAAACAGAAAAATGAAAACAACTACCGGGCTTCAAACACAAGGTGCGAGATTGTGAAATCGAGGCGATGGCGACGTTGCTACCGCTGTGACGTAAGTCCTAACGTTCTAGAGTCCTAGAAGAAACCTGAAGGCATCTGACGTAAGTCGAAGACTTTGACCGTCGTTTTCACGGAAACGGCTGAGTGTTTGCTGATAATCCGAGACACGTGTTCGTTTCGACCCTACATCCGCAATTACAAATTTCAGGGAACTAGGGCTGTAGCACTTGGCGGTTCTCTTTGACAGGGGGCTTCCCTTTACATAATGGCTTCATCAGCTAAAGAAGGTGTGTTCCGTGATACAAAAGTCGCAAAACTGGTAATATTTTATAAAAGATTTAAATATACAAATAGTTTACAGAACTACCTTATACCCTACAAAATACACTTCATTACAACTAATACATTTGTTCCAATGGTTGAAAAGTTTTTCGTAGTCGTCCTTAGAAATGTCTGACAGCTCTTACCCCGTTTTTTTCCCCTTGTGGCATCTTCCTCAGAAAGCATAAAATTATTCTAATATAATAAAAATGCCAAAATCGCAATATTTTGTTTTTCTTTTTTTATGCACGACGACCTGTTCTCTGCTACAATTGACGTTTATCAGCTTATTAAAGCGCTCTACATATTGCGCTGGTGGGTAGTCAAATATAAAACAATATTGTGCTGGTGGGTACTCAACATAATTCTTTACACCTTGGACTTCGAATGAACAGTCTGCATATAACGGACCTACTACACTTCAAATCATTAATCAAGTCATCGTAATTTAAAAAAAAATCCAAATTAGTCCTAAAACTAAGGGTTCGATTTAAAATGTGAATAATCAAAATACAGGGATTATAAGTGTAAATATTTTTGTATGTGGTATTTTAATAGGCGTTGGTTTTTGTACCCTTTCTCGAATAGTCGCCCCACAGAACAAACAGTAACGTTGAAACCTGATGTTTTCTGTTTTCCCGTACCTGGTCCGCAAGAGAACCACCGCTGCCATACACTTCCACAGCAGAAGGGTGACCTCCAAGAACACTATCGCCAGGCGTAGCGCTCCACTTTACTCCTTATCTCGGACAATGTGTGCGTCCTTCGCGCTATACACAGGTTTAAGTAATACTTAATCGGAAAACATACGACTTTTTATAGCTATGTATAAAAATCTCCAACTGAGGAATCACCCTTATATATGTTGTTCGGTACATTGTCCTGAGTCAGCTCTAGAAATATTTGCACGACTAAATGTTACACCCTGTGTGTGAACTTACTTGGTGAAAGGAATGCAGTTGTTTGATGATTGAAATATATTTTTATGATAATACAAAACGCAGGCACAGACAGGTGTGAGAATTACTGAACAAATAGTTTAATAAATCATGGTTGCAAAATTAATGTTTACATCATCCTCATAATCTATACCAGGGGTCAAGTTTCATACTAATCGTATGTCGTCATGGCCCTGTTCAACTATACTAAAACAAAGTAGCAGACAGCACCGTCCAAGTAAACCGAATATGTCGCCAGGTGGCACTAGTATGCATGACAAAGAATATAAAGTGGGAACAACTTTTATGCTAAATTAATTTGATCTTATTTCATCATTAAATATTTGCTTAAATGGTCGGCATCGAAAAGAATACGTAAAAATAATAAAATCGCATTAAAAACATAAAATGCACAAAAATGCAAGTTCCGTGACAAATTCCTTCCACCATAAAAAGTCGTAAGTTCTCATGAAAAACCAAGTTGGTTATTTTAGGTAGTGTTCATGGAACCACCTATTCAACAAAACCTTGTCATAATTTTTTATCTAATTAGTTATCTACCTACTTTTATAGTGACTGTATCAAAATTATACATCTTTATTTCCATAATAAGTAAAATGACTTGGCAATTGCACCATGTGCATAAAGTTTTTTAAATATTAGTTTATGTTGCCATGGGAAACCAAGTCGGTTATTTTAATTAGTGTTCATAGAACCACTTATTTGTTATCTAATTAGGAATCTACCAACATTTATAATGACTATATTAGTAATATACATCTTTATTTCTAGAAAACATATAATGACTTCGCAATCGCTCCATAATATAATGACATCAGAATACATATAATGATCTGCCAATTACACATGGACATATAAAAATAATTTAAATTCCACTATGTAACCAAATGCAATCACGTAGGAATGAAATGCCTCAAATTTGCATAAAATATTTTATAGATTAGTATACGTTGCCACGCGGCTGCAAATTCATTATATTTATTACAGAAATAAAGATGTATAATTTTGATATATCACTACAGATGATGGTACATAACTAATTAGATAAAAAATTATTACAAAGTGTTGAAAAGATGGTTCCATGAACACTAACTAAAATAACAGACTTAGTTTCCCGAGAGATCTCACGACTTTTTATGGTGGAAGGAATTCGTCGAAGAATTTCTAAACACAGCTTTCCGAAATTCATCACCAAAGAAGACGAAGTGAACACTCCGGAATTCAAACCAAAACCGATGCCAGCATGCAAATTTTAGAAGTAGTTGTTCCTGGAGTAGTAAAACAAGTAACTAAACAAAACAAATCTTACGCGCCAGATCGTATAGCAACTAGATTCCTCTCAAGAGTATGATGATGCAATAGCTCCATACTTAGCTATCATATACAACCGATCACTCAGCGAAAGATTCGTACCCAAAGACTGGAAAGTCACTCCAATATAAAAAAATAATAAATAAAAATAAAAAAAGGAAAAAAAAAAAAACAGAGAGAGAATTGGAGTGATTCCCAAAATTACAGGCCAATGTCATTGACGTTGCTTTGAAGTAGGACTTTGGGACATATACTTTGTTCGAATATTATGAACTACCTCGAAGAGAACGACCTATTAACCAGTAGTCAACTCGGATTCAGAAAGTACCACTCTTGCGAAACACAGCTTGCCCTTTACTCACATGAAGTGTTAAGTGCCATCGACAAGGGATCTCAAATCGATTCCATATTTCTGGATTTCAGGAAGGCTTTTGACACTGTAATCCACAAGCGGCTTCTTATGAAATTGCGTGCTTATGGAATATCTCCCCAATTGTGCGATTTGATTCACGATTTCCTATCAGAAAGAACACAGTTCGTTGTAATTGATGGTAAGTCATCGAGTAAAACAGAAGTGATATCTGGCGCTCCATAGGGAAGCGTTATAGTTCCCCTACTCTTCCTCGTGTTTATAAACGATATAGGAGACAATCTGAATAGCTCCCTTAGACCGCTCGCGGATGATGATGTCGTTTATCGGTTAGTTAAGTCAACAGAGGGTCAAAAGCAACTGAAAAGCGATTTAGAGAAAATTTCTACATGGTGCGAAAATTGGCAATTAACGCTAAATAATGAAAAGTGTGAAGTAATACACATACGCACTAAAAGAAATCCTCTGAACTTCAATTACACGATAGATCAGTCAAACCTTAAGATCGTAAATTCTACCAAATACCTAGGAGTTACAATTAAGAACAACTTAGAATGGAGAGAACACACAGAAAATATTGTGGGGAAGGCGAACCAAAGGTTACGTTTCATTGGCAGAACGCTTCGAAGATATAACAGCTCCACCAGAGAGACTGCCTACATCACACTTGTGCGTCCTCTCCTGGAGTACTGTTGCCCCTCGTGGGACCCTCACCAGGTGGGACTGACGGAAGACATTGAGAAAGTTCAGAGAAGGGCAGCTCGTTTTGTTTTATCACGTTACGGGGGGTAAAGGGTCACGGAAATGTTGCACGATTTGAGGTGGAAATCATTAAAAGAAAGACGTTATTCGTAGCGACGAGTTCTATATGCGAAATTTCAATCACTGAATTTTACTTCTGAGCGTGAAAATATTTTGCTAGTACCCACCTACATAGGGAGACATGACCATCCAAATAAAATTAGAGAAATCAGATCGAAAACTGAACGATTTAGGTGTTCTCTCTTCCCGCGTGCTATTAGAGAATGGACCGGAAGAGAAAGGTTATGAAAGTGGTTAATGAGCCCTCTGCCAGGCACTTAAATGTGATTTGCAGAGTATCTAAGTAGACGTAGATGTAGATAGAACCACTTATTTGTTGTCTAATTAGGGAATACCAACATTTATAGCGACTGTATTAGTATTATACATCTTTATTTCTAGAAAGCACATAATGCCTTCTCAATCGCTCCATAATATAATGACATCAGAATACATAAAATAATCTGCCAATTACATATGGACATTTAAAATTAATTTAAATTCCACTATGTAACCAAATGCAATCACGTAGGAATGAATACCTCAGATTTGCATAAAATATTTTAAATACGCTGTCACGTGGCTGCCAAGTCATTATATTTATTATATAAACTAAAAGTATTTTACAGAAAAGGACTACCCACGGAAGAAATGATATCCCATCAGAAACATAAAATGTACAAAAATGCAAGTCTCGCAACTAATACCTTCCACAATAAAAAGCATGAGTTAACTCGCGGTTTGCTGATTATTATGCTGAAAAATTGTGCTGAAGCTGGTTTTGAACTCCCATATACGATCTGGAAAGTACTAAATAGACTACGAACGGGAGTATCACGGTGCAGAGTAAACTTGAAGAAATGGGGCTACACCAGCGCAGACCAGCCCTACGAGTGTGGAGAGCTGCAAGACCCACAGCACCTGCTCCTCTGCAGGAAGCTGGACGAACTGCGTACAATGGAGGATTTACTCGCAGTAAATAACAAAGCCATTCATGTGGAATATGAATTTTGAAATCCCCGATAGAATTAAATCAGATATTTTAAATGTTTTCATGTCTTCTGTTTTTTAACTTTTTTCGATATTATTGCATTTAACTTTCACTTGCCTACTATGTGTTATAAATGGTTTATATGCTTCTCCTCTATTGTAAGATGTCTTGGATACGATAAATATATATTTATTATAGAAAGAAAGATGTATAATTTTGATATAGTCACTACAGATGATGGTAGATAACTAATGACAAGGTGTTGATTGAGGGTTTCATGAACACTAACTAAAATAACTGACTTGGTTCGCCAAGAGATCTCACGCCTTTTTATTGTGGAAGGAATTAGTGGCGAGACTCGCATTTTTGAACATTTTATGTTTTTGATGGGATATAATTTCTTTCGTGAGTAGTCCTTTTCTATAAAATACCTTTACTTTCTGCTAACAAACGGTAGTTAACATTAGGTACCTAATATGAATTTTTGAACATCAGGCACATGACCTAAAATTATGCCAACAACATCAAAATCGCTAGCAACTAATATCAGTAAACACATAAGTCTTTCAATCATCAAACTACTCGCAACAACAGCGTTTCAACATACATATGTACAGCATGTTGGCGCACGCACTAACACCGCAATTGCACTTATTTTCGTTTTTGATATGACTCTTCAGTACGCTGGCGTTCTCACTAACACCAATGTTGCACTAATTTTCTCGACACATTCGTCCAATAGTGTTTGATAAAGAATCTTTAACGTGACGCCAAGGCTGATGCAAAGACATGCAACTCATAGACCATCACAGACATATAGTTAATATATGTCTGTGACACATTGATGGTATGAAAATAGCAACAACAAAAAAGTTCAAACGTTTGTTAATCTATCGGACCAAACTGCGCGGTCATCAGTCCGTAGCTTACAAACTACTTAAACTAAGTTAAACTAACCTAGAGACAAACACACACACCCATGCCCCAGGGAGGACTCGACCCTCCGTCGGCGAGCAACCGCGAGCTCCGTAGCGAGGCGCCTTAGACCGCTCGGCTACTCCACCGTGGCATGAAAACATCGGACTATCGATATTTCCCTACTGACTATTCAACTCGATTATCTTAAAAAATTAGTGTAGTCTAAGATGCGAAGCCATAAACAAGATAGGTGAATAGAAATGTGTGTTCAGTTCTGCTTATTTCCAAGAATCGAGCTATCGAAGCACCTCAGCCTGAATCGATACACACGCGCGGGATGACAATATATAAATGTGTACGAACGTATAATTGCGCACAAATAATTCTCACGAGTGGGACTCCAAATATGCACTGACATGAATATTCTGGATATTTGGAAGAAGTACTACCAATATTTTTTTTTTGTAGCAGAATCGCGACTCATTCATAGGAAGTGGCTCAATTTGACGAATTTCGGTGTAAATGTCATTCCAACTGTCATCAGCGTGAATTGAAGTTGGTGGTATGCGTATTACGTAACAACGCGTTCGGATAAACATTTTCGTAGAAAACTGTTGAATGTTTCTGATGAGATTCATTGTTATGTCATTAGGAACAAGCGTTACGTATCCATACAGTATATATAAGCAGAGTGAGGACAAAACACCAACATCTTTATTAGCATAAGGAAATAAAAATTAGAGATACGACTTTCATCGCATAATAAAGTTGCTACAGAATATCTTCAAAAAATAACATCGAGAACCAGTCACAAGGGTGTGACAGTTTTCTATTTTATTCCTTTACAAACCTGTGACTGCAAAGCCATTTAAATTAGTCCGCCACTCACGACAACAGAAACCAATAAAATAGATTTCCTTGACTACGAACAAAGCACAATTCATATCTCGCGCGTCGATAGTCACGTAATCGATGTGTGTTTCATATTGGCAGCGATCGACGAATGAGACACTTCGCAAAACCACTCATGTAGAATGATGAAGATAGTCTTTCGTGTTGACCGTGAAGTAATTAATTAATTCCGATCCTGCTCTTTAGTAGACAGGTTCTTTATGTACCCCTTATAAAACAAATATTTCTTTGCCAACATTTGCACAGTACGCTACCACCGTAAGTAAATTTCAGCCCTTACGTCAAAACCCTAAATGTGGCGAAATTGCCGCAGCGGATTGGCGAAGCGCATTGACGCGCTATGCCTGATGCGCGAGGCCGTTCCCCGTCGGGAGTTCGAATCCCCCCTCGGGCATGGATGTTTGTGCCGTCTTTAGTATAAGGTATTTCATAAGTTATTTTGTGAGTTTAGGGACTGATGACCCCGCATTTAAGTCCCTTATGCTTAACAAACATTTGAACTTTTATTTACTTATTTATTTTTATTTATTTATTTATTTTTGTGGCGAAATATTACGTTTATCCATATTTCTTACGACTATTATAACCGTGACAGGGAGACCAATAATACTGTATTCGGTAATGTGTGTCAGTGGTTCTGACGACGATTGTTTGTTTTGGCACCCAAAGCATTCATGTGATAGTCCCGGACGTCGATGTTTTCCTTTCGCTGTTCATCGTACATCGATTTCTTTCAATTGATGTTAACACTCATGTTACCATCGATGATTTTCTAATATCGATCATCTTTACGGCAGTAGTTGGTAGCACATCAATTTTTGACGTTCTCTCTTTATTAGAGTTGGAGAATTTAAATCGTGATCCTTGCTATAGATTTGAAAAACATCTACTTCGTTTTACCACTCTTAGAATAGTACAATATGAAAATATAGCTAGTAACCGGAAAATCACAACGGTGATACAGTGGGTTTCCATAGTGCGGTGAACTGCTTCGCGTTGATTGTACGGCCTTGCACTTGACTTGCCGTTTCGACATATTGACAAAGATTATCTAGTGTAGGTGGGGCATCCTGACCCAGTCATTCCGCAATCATCGACCAGACGTCTTCGAAAGATGATTAATAAGAAACAAGGAGGCTGTGGAAACAGAGCTATGCTAACGAAGAAGTGTTGGACATTTCGTGCCACTAGTGATCGTCTATTTTGATGTTGGAAAGCTCCAAAGGTAAGGGAGGACAAGAAGCTCCAACACTTTGGAGGTGTAACACTAGCTGTTTAGTGTACTGGTCATGGGTACTGAGGGGAGTAATACTGGCTGGGCTGCAGCTCTAGTGTGGTGATGGGCAAGGCAACACCGCAAGAGCCTCTACCACCGTGTCTGCAGACCTTAATCTGACGATCGTGGTGGAAGAGACACAATCGAGATTCGTCAATAAAATAGTGTCGTCCCCTTCTGTAGTCCATCGTTCAATGCACCATTATCGGTGCAATACCTGTGCCGTTGACTCAGCGGCAAACGCAGCAATGGACTCCTTGCTGACAGTTAGACGCATCCATATTGTTCATTCCAGCCTGCTGCGAAACCGTGTCTAATGGTTGGTGCAGATACTGCTTGTTGCGCTGCAGACCAAAGTTGTTGCGATATGGTAAGTGATGGAGTGAGTTAGTTGAATCATAATTTAATGAATTTTATTGTTTGAGTTGAATGTTTTGTAAATAGTGAGACCGTCGTATGACATTCAGTCATAGGATTAATTTATCTTCGCTGTTGAAAGTCATGTGAGTTTCGAATTATATTTACCACTTGTCTGTAAGTAGTTCATGGTGTGGATTCCTGTAGTCATGTTCTAGTTCATCAACCACGGGCAACGTATGAGTGGCCAAGTAAGTGGTCCTGAAAGTTGGGATACCAGTTACTCTGGAATACGGTTGGGCATCTCAGACATTTTCTGAATCGTGGCCACCTTTGTGATCAGACGGCAAAGACTACCCAATCAACCGGTTGGTCCTTCAACCATTAGTGGGGCTCTGGGCAAGTAAGGCCAGCAAGTTGCTTCCCAGGTACTTCAGTATCATGCTGGCAACAATCAGAGTAAAATGACTCGTACCTTTGCAGGTGACGGAGTCCCACCTCTAATTGATAGACCAGGGACTCCTCGGATGTGACTTAGCAAACGATCTGGAATAAGATGAGGAGCTATTAATGTCAATGGAGATTACGCTGGGAAGAAGGAAGAGTTGGCAGAGGATTCAAGTAAGATGGAGTTAGACATTTTAGCTATTAGTGACGTTAGGGTAAGGGGAGAGAAAGAGGACGAAGTCGGAGAATACAAGGGCTACCTATCAGGAGCCAAATCAAGAAGATCTCAGTGGGGTGTAGAGCTTTACATCAGGAAAGCAATCGAAACCAGCATAATTGCAATAAGATATGTAAATGAACGACTGATGTGGATAGATTAGGCCATCTCTAGCAAGAAAATTAGGATTGCGTCAGTGTATTCGCCTAGTGAAGTGACAGATCAAGATAGGATGGACAGACTTTACAACGCACTTAGTGATGTAGTTCTTAGAGTGAAGGACAAGGATAATGTTTTGTCATGGGTGACATCAATAGGAAATCGAACAGAAGGGTATGAAAAGGATATGGCTGAGTTTGGAGAGGATATAGAGGCCAACAGAAACGGAAAGCAGCTCTTGGATTTCTGTTTCAGTATGGGCTTAGTTATCACAAACTCTTTTTTAAGCATAAGGACATTCACCGGCATACTTGGGAGGAAAGGGGAACCAGAGCTGTCATTGACAATGTAATAACTGACCAGGAATTCAGGAAGGTAGACAAGGACACGCGTCTTTTCAGGGGGTTCTTTGATGATACTGCTCATTATTTAATCTGCAGTGAAAATGGTTTTGTGAGGCCGAAAGATCAGAAAGTCAGGTCCATATGTAGAAGTAAAAGAGTGGAGAAGCTTCAAGACAAGGAAATTTGGCACACATACATAACAATGATCTCACAAAGGTACCATTTACTTGAATGTAGTCGTTTACAGTCACTGGGAGAGGAATGGACAAGGTACAGGGACACACTAGTCGAAGTAGCTAGAGAAGGTCTTGGAACAGTAGTGTGTAAAGGCAGGGGGAAGCAGACAGCTTGGTGGAATGACACAGTTAAGGAAGCCTGTAAAGAGAAAAAGAAGGCCTTTCAAAAATGGCTCCATCCTAGAAATCAGACAGACAGAGAAAGGTATGTTGAAGAAAGAAACAAAGCCAAACGTATAATTGCAGAATCCAAGCGGAATTCATGGGAAGACTTTGGATATAAGCTAGAAACTTTGGGTCAATCCGTGGGAAAACCATTCTTAAGCGTAATTAGCAGTCTTAGAAAGGAAGGGAAGAAGGAATTACAAGTGTTTTGGACAGGTCAGGAAAGCTACTGGTCAATCCTGTGGATGCCTTGAGCAGATGGAGGGGATACTTTGAAGAATTGCTCAATGTAGGTGAAACGTTCAATGATGTGTCAAATTTTAAGGTAGAATGGGATGCGAATGAAGATGGAAACGGGATCACATTTGAGGAAGTGGAGAAAATAGTCAATAGATTGCTGTACAATAAAGCGGCTGGGGTGGATGAAATTAAGCCGGAACTCGCCAAATACAGTGGAATGTCAGGTCTCAAATGGTTACACAGGATAATTGAGAAGGCATGGGAATCAGGACAAGTTCCGTAAGACTATAGAAAAGCGGTAATCACACCAATTTTCAAACATGGACACAGAAAAGATTGTAACAACTATCGAGGTATCTCTTTAATTAGCGTTATAGGCAAAATATTCTCAGGTATTCTTGAAAGGAGAGTACGAGTATTAGTTGAGGACAAGTTAGATGAAACTCAGTGTGGGTTTAGGCCTCTTAGAAACAGGACCTGATAGCTTATGGCAGATAATGGAGAAGTGCTATGAGTGGAAAAGGGAATTGTATTTGTATTTTATAGATCTAGAAAAGGCTTATGGCCGTGTTAATAGGAGGAAACTATTGTCAGTTTTACAAGATTATGGAATAGTAGGCAAACGTCTGCAGGCAATTAAAGGTTTTTACGTAGACTGTCCGGCAGCAGAGTAGACGGCAAATTAAGCTCATGGTTCAGGGTAGTTTCAAGAGTTGGACAAGGCTGTAACATGTCAGAACTGTTGTTCATACTATTCAAGGATCATATGTTGAAAACAGTATACTGGCAGGGCGGGATTAAAATAGGTGAAAACAAAATAAGCAGTCTCGCATATGCGGATGACTTAATTGTAATGGCAGATTCGATTGAAAGGTTGCAGACTAATATTTCGAAGCTCGATCAGAGGTGTAAGGGTTATGATAAGAAGATCAGTATCTCTCAAACGAAAGTAATATCTGTGGGAAAAAGATTTAAACATATTGAGTGCCAAATAGGAGGAACAAAGTCAGAACAGGTAGACAGTTTCAAGTACCTAGGATGTAATTTCTCACAGGATAGCAATATAGTGACAGAATTGGAATCTAGGTTTAGCAAAGCTAACGCAGTGAGTGCTCAGCTAATATCTACTCTCTTCTGCAAGAAGGAAGGAAGTACCAAGACTAAGTTAGTAGTGCACCACTCTATCTTGCGACCAACTTTGTTGTACGAGACTGAAAGCTGGGTGGATACAGGTTACGTTATTCATAAGGTAGAGGTTACAGATGTGAAAGTAGCAAGAATGATTGCAGGAACTAATAGATGGGAACAATGGCAGGAGGGTGTCCATAATGAGGAAATCAAAGAAAAACTGGGTATAAACACCATATATGAAGCAGTTAGAGCAAAGAGGCTGAGATGGTGGGGTTATGTTACACGCATGGGAGAAGCAAGGTTACCTAAGAGACTCATGAGCTCGGCAGCGGAGGGTAAGAGGGGTCGAGGCAGACCAAGAAGAATGCACATAGATTCTGTGAGGAATGGTTTTGAAGTAAAATGTGTAACATCAGACGAGGCATCAATCTTAACATTGAATAGGAAATCGTGGAGGAATTTTACTAGAGGCACTACGCTCCAGACTGAACGCTGAAAGGCATAATCAGACTCTACTGATGATGATGACGATAATGATGATGTCTGTAATGATAGTGACACATACTAAATAAGTTCCATGAGAGCTATATAATTAGTTACTGTATATATTTTTCCGACAAATTTATTACCACTTTTACTCTGATATTATTGCGTGTTGATTGTAAACTAAAACAGATATTCCGTATTGTTAAATACACCTGCTGAACTATAGTGATGTGGTCGACTTTACTTTTGTATCGTGTTCTACCTTCTTACTAACGATGCCGAGTGTGTACTGTGCGGTGACTTTAACTGAAGCTGAGGGAAGGCTGTCCCAATACACTGTTGAAGACGTGAGCGGAATAGGACGAGTTTGAAGACAACCCGCAACTCTGCTGCTGCCTCGCACTCAGCGATGCCGACAGCTGACTGCCTCCATTCGTGGGAATGCTACTTGCTAATGCGGCAGAGCGTCTCCTGTCACCTGTCACCAGACAAAGATGTTGTACTGAGAGCTCGATAGCTTGTTCCAGCGCGTATGTCAAAGCAGCGACTACATAATAGCCAATGAAGTGTGTCATTAGCAGCGACGGTTGTGGAGGCACGACTAAGAGCTACATCTTGAGATGTATATTAAGGGCCAATTTTCCAGTTTTCTCAATATAGTGATCCAACGCTACATACTATTCTTTACGAAATCACACAATACTCAAATTCTGGTGCGAACATTAAACATTACCGACGTTTCAAACGGCCACTGATGATAAAATAGATGTAATCGCGACAAGACATGCTTCTGGTGCATGCCACGGGCATTCTTGAGTAAAAAGAATTGTGAGATTTTATGTTGGCTGTGCCTTAGACTGTCTCAAAATGTTCAAATGTTTGTAAGTTTATGGGACTTAACTACGGGGTCATCAGTCCCTAAACTTACAAACTACTTATGAACAGGCTAACACTAAGGACGGCACAAATATCCATGCCCGAGGGGGGATTCGAACCCCCGACCGTAGTGACCGTGCAGACCGTCACTGGAGCGCCTCAGTGCCCTCGGACACCGCGGCCGGCTTAGACTGTCTCAGGTTGGTATACTACTGTCATATGTTGGTTTGTATATGACGCAATTAGACAGTGGAGGCGTAATATGGTACAGCAATAATGATAGAGCTGATTGTGTGATTTCATATCAATTGTGCATATCAATTGAAGCGGTACAACCCAACAACAAAGATGCTTCTTATTCTTTTTTTCTTCCTCATATGACGCTTTGCTTTTTCAACTGCTGGAAAGGCTGATTTAATAGATGATTTTAATATGCTACGGGTTTCCTTTTCTTCTTAATGTTTAGTACACGTCTAGTACATAGAGAATGCGAACCAAAGACTACGTTTTATTGGCGTAACACTAAGAAGATGCAACAGTTCCACTAAAGAACTGCCTTCACAACAGTTGTGCGTCCTATTTATCAATATTTCTGAACATTGTGAGAACCATGTCAGGTGAGACTGACGGAGGATGTAGAGAAAGTTCAGGGAAGGGCAGCGCGTTTTGTATTACCGCGATGTTAGGGAGACAGTGTCACGGAAATGATACATGAGTTGGGGTGAAAATCATTAAAACAAAGGCGTTGCGACGAGATCTATTTGCGAAATTTCTTTCACCATAAAATAACAGAAATCAGATCGAAAACGGAAAGGTTTAGGTGTTCCTTTTCCCGCGAGCTATTACAGAATGGAACGGTAGAGAAATATCATAAAAGCGATTCGATGAATCCTCTGCCATGCACTGCAGCGTGACTTGCAGAGTATTTATGTAGAATTAATTTCCTGATCTGTCTGAAAGTGACTCCCAGTTTGTAACCTCTTACCCCTAGGTATAACTAACAATCACCCCAAACACGATAAAACCACATCCAAAGTGAATGTAAGGGCAAAACCCATGGTGAGATTGTTTGATTTGACAGTGTATGTACCTAAGAATAAGACACTCTTCATTTGTATCGGACTTTGGACAAATGGGGAAAAATGCTGTGAACAAGAGTTAATCAATTTACTGGATGTTATTTATATGGTCGACAGCCTGATTAAGCAATAAAATGTTCAAACTGTTATCATGACATGTTTCCAATCTGTTGTAAAGATTACTTTTAAAAAACCAAGTATAAACAAGTAGAAAGCGTTAGGTTTATGGTCCAATAAAAAACACTATAATCCCTATGGAAAGCAATATGTAAGACAAGGCAAACCAAACCACTTATTTACTACATAAATGTAGCCCTGAATATGAAATAAATATTTGCACT
This sequence comes from Locusta migratoria, assembly GCA_026315105.1. Lineage (NCBI taxonomy): Eukaryota > Metazoa > Arthropoda > Insecta > Orthoptera > Acrididae > Locusta > Locusta migratoria. Next base: position 164,722,667 of record CM048746.1, read on the forward strand.
TGATCAAACAATGGAAGATTTTTTTGGACACAGGTGCCCATATCTCACATAAATTACACAAATTTACCAACCACAAATCCATATTAAACTACCTTTTGATTAAGCATTGTATAAATAATTTTACGGTAATTTTACTGATAGATTATCTGAAGATGTAGTAGTACCCCTGAAACTGGTATAGTGCACTTTCCACTATTTTCATTAATTTTGAGGACCATTAACTATATTTTCAGTTCCTTTAAACTATGTTCATCACTTTTAACAAATACCATTGAAATTAATTTAGCTTTTATAAAATTGTAGGGAAAACATATACTGTACTCCTGATTTGATGCAATCAGTCAGTCTATGGTTACCAACTGATCAATGCTCACTTTAAATTATTTACTGTTATTTCTGTCATTTTGCCTTAATAGTTTATCATTAAATTTGATACATGAAGTGCAATCTTTAATTAGGAAGTACACAAACTGCAACAGTTTTTACTACTTTTCATTTATCTACTACAAAAATGGAACTAAGCTCTTCAGATTGTTAATTAGTTAATTAAGAATATTATTTAATTTTGTATTTGTTCTCATTTAGGACACTCGGACTAGGTAAGTGATAGGGATAGACAAAAGTTATCACAAAGTTTTAGTTCAATTCACTTATTATTGACACAAATCAGTACTTCTTGCCTGATCCATTCGCGCTACAATTATAAGTACCCTTGTCAAATATCCCGTGCTACAGACGAGCAGTTGCGTGATTGTACAACTAGAGGCGAATCGACGTCACTCGTAGCTCTTGCTGTGTGGTACAGTTAACATTGTGCCCATAATTCCATGCCACGATATAACAGTCAACCAACATCCGATGCTAATTTTTTGGAAACTCTTTATACAATTCCGAGCCTCCGCTTTGCTGCCTCGCTTACGTCGCGCCACGTATATGCTCACTCACTGGCTGTCTACATTCGACTCTCTCGTTAAGCCGCACTGACTGTATTCCTGCCTCTTTCTTACGCACAAAAACTTGGCGCCTTCCACGTCAGCAACGGGGAAGTACCAATGGTTTTACATTACACATATCTTATTACATGCCCTGCTTTTGGACCAGACTACAATATTTTTACATTTATAACAATAAATATTACCATCAAAATACTGTACAATCAAGACAGACAAAAATCATTTTTATCTCTACAAATATTCCAAATAAGATAACATACATACCACATTTCACGAAAATAACTAAAAATGGATACCTAAATTTTATATATCGATTACAGCAAAATAAACATTTGGTATTAAATAGTACGAAAAAATTGTTAAGTACATACATTAATGTTACAAGTACCAACTAAGGTTTGTGTACATCGTTTTATCAACTGTAAATCTTTTAATACACTGTCCTATACCGATAACTGTTCTTCAACCTATAGACTTTGCCTTATCAGCTAATATCCGACCAGTGTTTTGATGATCTTCATGTGAAATGTATGCAATACTGTGATCCTTGCAGGATGCGTCCAATAAATTAATCCTCACCACCAGGCATCAAAAGTTTTTAAACATTGGTTCCGGACCTATATTAGTGATATGATGGAATATGTACTTCGACTAGCACTTCATTGAGAAAAATACATTTGATCTTCATGCAACTGATATTATGCTACTCTATATCAGCTGCATCAACCCATGTGTTGTGCGATTAGGAGAAGCCAAGTCATTTGACAGAGAACCCATTCCATTGGTGTTTTATGACTTTTTCTATTAGAAATACGTCTGATTTAGAGCTTCTCTGCAATTTTTCAGTGTTAAAACGTCCATCAATTTCATGATATTTATCTTTAAGAAGTATATTTGATGATTTGTAGTCTGGACTTCGGAAACCTTTAATATCTCTCTTGATAGATTAGGCAGGTAAGATCTCTTGTGCTTGGAGATATGTACTACATAATTGACGTTGAATATCTGTTTGCTTAGGTCCCTAATTAGACTGCATACTGTATTCAAAAACTCATTACCAAAGATGTTAATTGTGGTTTTAATCACGTAGTGGTTAGTTTGTTTACATTATTTAATTAATTGTGAGTGACTATCCATGCTTTTGTATGACCCTCGAAGATTATAACACACCCACATTTAGTTTTCCATCACTCTGTTTAAATGTTTCACATCATTGCTTTCAGATGGATGAATGTTGAGTAGCCGTGTGTACCACATTGAGCCATCACAGCCTTGAGGAATATGATATAGAACTCTTCACCAAAGCTCTAAGCACATTTCAGGACAATGGTTCATCCCTGTCAGCATCAACTGTTCAAACACATGTGCAATGTTGTTATAGTTCTCTTCAATCCAAATACTGTTTTGATGCAGCTCTTCACCCTACCATATCCTGTGAAAGATTCTTCATCGCCGAATAAAAACGGCAACTCACATCCATTTGAACATTCTCACTGTATTAAATTCTTGGTCTCCTTCTGCAATTTTCGTCCAGATTCACCAATGTCTTAGAATATGTCCAACCAATCTATCCCTTATTTTAGAAAAAAAAAGTCTATAGTAGCAAATTTCAAAAATATAAATAGTCTTCTTCTCTCAACTATTTATTGACCACGTTTCACTGTTGTACTGGGCTTCAGTCTAGACAAATACCTCCAAAAAGACTTCCTATCACTTAAAACAACATTCCACGTTAAGAAATTTCTGTTCTACAGACATGTTTTTATCCCCTTATCATTCAGCATTTTATATCTTTTGTACCTTGACCATCGTAATTTATTGCACCACCCAAGTAAGAAAATTCATCTACTAATTTTATTGTCTCGATTTGTAACGTAATTCCCTCGGCATCGCCTGATTTAATTCGACTACGTTCCATTTTCCTTGGTTTGCTCTTCTTAATGTTCATTTTATACGCTCCTTTCAAGAAAATGTCTATTCCATTCAACTGATATTCCAGTCCTTTGCTGTCTCTGACAGAATGACAATGATGTCGGAAAACCACAAAGATTTCAGGTGTAATTCCAGATATCTCCTTGCTTTCCTTCACAGCTTCCTCCATGTACAGATTGAATAAAACTGGAAAAAGGCTACAAGCCTGCCGTACTCCCCTTTCAATTCGCTGCGTCCCTTCGACATTTATAACTGCTGCCTGGCCTCTGTACAAATGATATACAACTTTCCATTTCCTGTATTTTACCTTTGGTATCTTCAGGGTTCGAGACAGTCAACATTGTCACAAGCTTTCTCCAAAACTGCAAACGCTTGATATGTATATTTGCCTCCTTTAATTGTCTGATTTTCAATTCCTACTGAGTTAACATAAAGTCAATAATTTAATTTAATTGAGGTATTGTGGACCACCTACAGTAAGAAATTAAAAGATACACTGTAAAAATATGTCTCAGAAAACAATTGAAAGAACTAGCCTACGTTCTGATTTTCTGTAGCACAGACACTTACCCTTGCCTTTGCAGTGGGACTGATTAGTCGCATTGTAAGTAACTGTAACTGTATTGCTCTGATTTTCATAATGAAGTACTTATAATTTCTTATATAATATTTCTTATAATTATATAATATAATTACTTATAATAAATATACACTCTGACCATAACTTGTTAGTCATGAACTGTAGGCTGAAACTGAAAAAAACTGCAGAAATGTAGGAAAATAAATTGAAGGAACGTGAAGTTCTGGACAATTTCAGAGGGAGATTTAGGCAACAATTGACAGAAACAGGGGGAAATAAAACAGTAGAAGAGGAATGGGTAGCATTGAGAGATGAAATAGTGAAGGCAGCAGAGGACAAAATAGGTAGAATGGCAAGACCTACAAAAAATCCTTGGATATCACTGGAATTACTAAATTTTATCGATGAAAGGAGAAAATATAAAAATGCAGTAAATGAAACAGGCAAAATAGCGTACAGACGACTAAGAAATGAGATTGACAGGAAATGCAAAATGGCTAAGCAGGAGTGGCTAGAAGCCAAATGCAAAGCTTTAGAAGAATGTATAAGAAGGGGAAAAGTAGATACCGCCTATAGGAAAATAAAAGAGACATTTGGGGACAAGAAAAGCAACTCTACGAATATCAAGAACTCAGATGGGAAACCAGTTCTCAGCAAAGAAGGGAAAGCTGAAAGGTGGAAAGAGTACATAGAGCAGCACTACAAAGGAAATGAACTTTCCAGTCACGGTCTGCACGGCCACTACGGTCGGGGGTTCGAATCCCCCCTCGGGCATGGATATTTGTGACATCCTTAGGATAAGGTAGTTGATTGAAAATTACAGAACCATCAGTTTGATAAGTCATGGTTGCAAAATTTTAACACGAATTATCTACAGGAGAATGGAAAAGCTGGTAGAATCTGACCTCGGGGAAGATCAGTTTGGATTCAGGAGGAACGTAGGAACCCGGGAGGCAATACTCACTTTACGTCTTATCTTAGAAGATAGATTAAGGAAAGGCAAGGCTACATTTCTAGCTTTTGTAGATTTGGAGAAAGCGAGAAAGCGTTTGACAATGTTGACTAGAATACACTCTTTCAAATTCTAAAGTCAGCAGGGGTAAAATACAGGGAAAGGAGAGTTATTTACAACTTGTAGAAAAGCCAGACCGCAGTTATTAGACTCGAAGGGCATGAAAGGGAAGCGTCAGTTGGGAATGGAGTAAGACAGGGTTGTAGCCTTTCTCCGATGTTATTCAATTTGTACATCGAGCAGGCGGTGAAGGAAAGCAAGGAAAAATTTGGAATAGGGATTAAAGTTCAGGAGGAAGAAATAAAAACATTGCGTTTTGCTGATGACATTGTAATTCTGTCAGAGACAGCAAAGCACCTGGAAGAGCAGTTGAATGGAATGGACAGTGTGTTGAAGAGAGCGTATAAAATGAACATTAACAAGAGCAAAACAAAAATAATGGAATGCGGTCTTAGAAAATCAGGCGATGCTGAAGGAATTAGATTAGGTAACGAAACAATGAAGGTGGTAGATGAGTTTTGCTACTTGGGTAGTAAAATAACATGCGATGGTCGCAGTACAGAGGATATAAAATGCAGAATGGCAATGGGAAGAAAAGCATTTTTGAAAAAGAGAAATTTGCTAACATCGAATATTAATTTAAATGTAAGGAAGTCGTTTCTGAAGGCATTTGTGTGGAGTATTGCCTTGTAAGGGAATGAAACATGGACGATAAGCAGTGCGGACAGGAAGAGAATAGAGGCTTTTGAAATGTGGTGCTACAGAAGAATGCTCAAGATTAGGTGGATAGATCGCATAACTAATGAAGAGGTACTGAACAGAATTGGTGAGAAAAGGAATTTTTTTGCATACCCTGACTTAAAGAAGAAATCGCTTGGTAGGACACATTCTTAGACATCGAGGAATCGTAAATTTAGCATTGGAGGGAAGTGTGTGGGGTAAAAATCGCAGAGAGAAACCAAGAGACGCGTGTAGTAAGCAGATTCAAGTGGACGTGGGTTGCCGTTCTTATGAGGAGATGAAAAGGCTTGCTCAGGATAGAGTAGGGTGGAGAGCTGCATCAAACCAGTCTCCGGACTGAAGACCATAACACAAACACACATAATTTCACTTTCCGAGTTGTTATTTCGTAGATTGGGTCCTCCCTTTTCATTATTCGCGCGTTTTCATCATGCAGTAGCTATTTTCAGATTTTCCGCCTTGTCTGGAGTTACGAGAGTACATGCTGATTGTTGGAGTGTGCAATGACCAAACTTTACTGTTTGAACATTGTCTTTAAAGCCAAGCATAAGCGCCCTGAGATGTCATGACCGTTATTTTAAAGTTATATTGTCAGTTCTTATGAGGAGATGAAGAGACTTGCTTCGGATAGATCAGGATGGAGAGCTGCATCAAACCAGTCTCCGGACTGAAGACCACAACAATAACATTATCAGTAATTTTGCTAACCGTGCTATAGTTTAATTTCAGGTCACATACATTCCAACAATCATTACGTTGCTTTACGTACCAGCCTGCTCAAAGGCTCTTGCAGAGCATGATCTTCAATACAGGTGGTGATTATATAGGTTTAATTTGCTTTTAATAACATGTCAATGAATGACGCATTTTACCTACAGCTCCACCACCTATGTTGGAATATTACTTTCCGCCAGCGGCCCCTTGTTGTTTAATTTCAGTTGTAATATTTATTCAAAATTATTGCTTGGCTATTTTCTGGCGGCATTTTCATTTCAACAGAATTTTATTTCGTTCACAGTTTTAAAATAAACAAGGAAAGTAATTTTTAAATACCTACATCGTGTAACTTTTAAGAGTACGAATCGTCTTCTGTGAGAGAAGGTAAGCTTTTACGTATTTGTAGGGCTTACATAGTAGTGTCTACTATTTTAACACATCTTAAGATACTTTGAATGATTTACGGAAGGCACGTGTTGCCTAAGCTGAAGAATCGCATGAAAATTGAAAATCTACTTGTCGCCACTGATCTGAGTACCAGATGAATAAAACGACACAAATCCTGACAATATAGGTCAGCGGTCGGCAACTGGCGGACCGCGGTCACGTCCGGGCCGCGAAGGCCAAAACCTGGACCGCCAAAAGTATTTTTATTAAATAAATAAATAAAACAATTTTTTTCTGTAGATAACAACACCGAACTACAAGGAAATGTGATTTCGTTCAAAGTGCATCATCATTCCGTCCCAAGTTGGTTCTTTGAAGGAGACGTTTTAACTCAAGAATTTCTACATTTCGCTACAATTTTTTAATATAAAAATAGTCCTGAAGTAGACTTTTCCATAATAACAAATTTCTTGGCAGATCTTAAGAAGGAATTTGCAGTAAGATTCAAAGATTTTTCAGAACTAGACAAGTTGTCACGACTTTTAAAATCACCTTTTGAGGTTTTTCCTTCAGCAGAATGGACGCATGTGGCTGCGAAGTTGTTCCACCTTTCAAAGCCTGTCCTCCAAATGGACATAATAGACTTGCAGAAAGACATTTCCTTGCAAAAGTATAAAACTGTATCTACAGAAGAATTTTGTAGTCCCTGAAAAATACGGAAATTGCAAAAAAAAAGGTGATCTGCCTGGCTGCTATGCTTGGCTCCAAATATACTCGTATTTGTTAATTTTCATTTTCAAAAATGAAATTCTTGGAGAATAATTTTCGCTCAAGACCGGACACTTTGAAGACACTATTCGCATAAGCAGCTCTGCATGTGAACATAACTTTAAGAACCTGCTCAAGACCGTAAATGTAATTTTTCCCATGTCATTGTATTTCCTACTTTCTTAGAGAAAATAAAAATAAAAAAGTATCTATAATGTGTGATATGTTTCTGGACTTTCCAATAAAAGTTTTTCATTTTATTTCATACATTTTGTGAGTGACAAAAATAAGCAGCCAATAATGTTTTTTTAATTGTTTATACATTATTATTTTACATCTATTGTATTTCATATTATTTTGTGAGTTAAAATTAAAATAAGAAATTAATAAGGAACGTGCGGTTTTACATCGGGACCTAGATAAATATTTTCACAAGTATCCGAACCCTATCTAAGATTAATTGCCGACCTCTGAACTAGGTTAACTGGAAAAACCGATCGAACATGAACTCAATAATGAACTCTACTGAAGAAGAGAAACATACAGTTTCACAGAACAGAAGTATCGATCCCAGTTGCAGACCACACAGTACAAGTAATTACAAACTAGCTTATTCTATTAACGGAGAGTCCACGAAAAACGAAACAATTGTTACTATGTGATGGTGAAATTTCAGTGAAGTGAAGACCACCGAAACGCAACACACGTGAGGTTCTGAGTCCAGTGAGGTATCCAGTCCTGACTACCCGGGCAGACCAGCAGGAAGATGCGCGTGGCCGCTACTGTCGGGATGACAGCTTCCTTGGATGCCTTCTGAAGGCAGAGCGCCGGCTTATAAGGCTGAGGCCTGTTGTCGGGTGATTGTAATGGCGGCCACGTGAGCTGAGTAGGAAAGTAGTCCGCTTGCTGATCGCGACCTCTGGCGCTGCTGCCGGGTTCGCAGTGCACTGGCAGTGGACCGGGGTCTCACACGTCGGCCACCGATTTCGATCGAATCGAATATAAATCTTTCGGCTTTTTGCTAGACACCAAGTAGCTTTTGAAAAAAATCGCGTTTTCGATGCTATACATCGAAAGATCATATAAAGATGAGCATTTTTACTGGTGTATAAATATGGGTGTCAAAAGTTAATGACTTTCCAGTATTTAACTATTTCGTGTTCGAACCTCCATCGTGGCAATTTTTGATCGATTTTTTCGATGTATTTGATAACATTCTCATATTTGTAATGCCTTCTTTGCCATATTTTGAAGTAGAGCGTCGGTGTGATTAATATTCAATTAAGTTTATTATATGTTTTAAAACTGTTTTATTTGCGATATACAGTGCAAAAACAACGAGAATAACAAATCCCATATATAAAAATTGATCTTCATTTTAGATAATGGGATCGGCAGCAGCTGTTAATTTCAAACATTTTATTTATTTATGCACTACCCGAGTTTCGAGATCTACATCTCATCATCAGGAGCATCTGAAAATTACAATCAAATAAAATAGTGACGTCTGTCATGTAATAAAATGGCTACCCTACACCTTTACTAAAATTATTCAGTACAAAGGGAGTATACTTACTTAGCGAGTCTGTAAAGCTGTTACAGTTAGGAACAGATTAAAATAGTGACTCTCTGCTACATGCAACAAGTCGGGAGGCACTGTAGGCAAATTGGGCGCGGCATAGCCACTCACAGGACAGGGTCTACATGTAAAACAAAAGTCCCACAATTGATAAGCGAAACATCGAGAAAACAGCACCATGCTCTATCTTTTCGATGTTCCGCTTCTTAATTCTAGGACTTTTGTTTTACATGCAGACCTTGTCCTGTGAGTGGCTATGCCGCGCCCAAGTTTCCTACAGTGCCTCCCGGCTTGTTGCATGTAGCAGAGAGTCGCTGTTCCTAACTGTAACAGTTACATGATAGACGTCACTATTTTATTTTATTGTAATTTGCAGAAGCACCTGATGATGAGATATAGATCTCAAAACTGGGATAGTGCATAAAATAAAAGGTTTAAAAGTAACACCTGTTGCGGATCCCATTATTTAAAATGAAGATTGACGGTTTTGGATGTCCCGAAGGAAGAAAATTGAATAAAAATTAACGTTTGTTTGTCTTTTTGTTCGTATTTTATGTACGACCATACAGTACACCCGATTCTCATGAAACTTTGACAGTTCATTGCTTGCACTCGCTCGAAGGTTATAGGCATACCTAAATTCGTATCGTGCATAGCGGAGGGTGCTTTACAATTAGTTGATTCGTTTCTTTCGCTTTCACGCTGGAATGGCTGGACGGATATTAATGAAATTTGCAGCAGAGGTAGCTTATACCCTGATTAAGACATGGGCTACTTTTCGTAAGCTACCGTATGGTGCGTGGCGGAGGGTACCTTACAATGTGTTAATACGTTTGTTTCTCTTCATGCTAAAACAGCTGGACGGATTTGAATGAAGCTTGGAATGCAGGTAACTTATAGCTTGAAATAACGCATGAGCTATCTTTAGGAAACCACCGTACGGTGCATGACGGAGGGAACGTTGCAGCAAACATCCAAATTGTTTCACTGGTTACCATGAAAGTCAGCACATAAATGTATGTTTTCATGAAGGAGATTTTTATAATCTGCGAGCCAGTGGATTTAGCATGGCGGAGGGTACCTTGCGACTTTGACCAGTCACCATGGAACTTGGTGCATATATGTATGTTTTCATATATGGGAGGGAGAGGAGAAAGTGCCGGCCGCAGTGGGCGAGCGGTCTGCGGCGTGCCAGTCCCGGTCTGCATGGCCACTGCGGTCGGGGTTCGAGTCCACCCTCGGGTATGGATGTTTGTGCCGTCTTCAGTATAAGCAAGTTCATAAGCAGTCTGTAGGATTAGGGACTGATGACCCCGTAGTTAAGTCCCATAAGCTCTACAAACATTTGAACATTTGTAAAGGAGAAAGTGGAGGTGTAGACGGACAGGGGAGGGAGGAGACGGACAGAGGGTAGAGGAGGAGAATGAAAGAGGGGAGATGATGACAGACAGATGAAAGGAGATGAACAGAGGGAGGGGAGGTAAAAAAACTTCTAAAGTATATTATTACTTAATTCCAATTACTGGCCGTCTATTCGTCAGCGCTCTCACAACCAGCAGGTGAAACTTATCATAAAAACAAACAAGACACAAATATTTCTCACACTGCACAACACACGAACGACATATTGTCACATTCACATGTTGTCCGAGATATCGTTCCTGGAAAAAATACTTGATTTATCTTGCTGAGGACACGTCTGTGAGGTTTAATTTCGATGCGTACCAAGAGTATAAAAGCATATCTTGAAATACAGGCAAGGACACTTGATTATGGACCAAGGCATGAATTTTAATAGCATCTATTCTACCATGAATTTCTCTGCTGTCGTGTAATGTAGAATGATTTTTAAGTCTTGCGATAAAATTGTTGACCTTTATAAACAAGTAAACGTCACAAGGTCGACGAAGAAAGGTGCATTTCGGTGTCATCACTTTAACAGTACAGGTCAGCTGGGCACCATCATCGACAGAAGTCCTGTCGTAGCGCGTCATGTCGATTTGGCTACCCCATGGATCCAGTATGAAGCATTTTTTTCTGCAATTACGTTTTAAGAACATGATCCAAATATAAGTGATTCAGTTCGGAGGTCAGCTTTCCGGATCTTGAGCACGAGACAAAAACATTTACAAATCCTCTCTGGTGATCCTCAAACGTCTTCCGAGACTCGTGAACCGAATTTTCCATTAGGCTTTCGCACACAAGAACACTGTGGGTAGCAGTTTACCGTTTGCAGTAAACAGATAATGCACTTAATTGTTTATTAATCACACTTCCCAATATTCTACTTCAAAACAAGGGTTAAATTATACTGTCTGTAAATGTCACTATGCCGCGCGGGAGTAGCCAAGTGGTCTGGAGCGCCACGTTGCGGGTCGCGTGGTCTCCGGCGTCGGAGGTTCGAATCCTCCCTAGGACATGGATATGTGTGTTGTCCTTAGGTTAGTTTAATTTAGTGTAAACAGTTTGTAAGTATAGGGACTGATGACCAACGTAGTTTGGTCCCATAAGAATTACAAACATTTGAATATTTGAATTATCACTTCTAGGTACTTTACCTCAACATAGTTTGTTTTAAAATACATTTTTTGGAAATATATTTAATGTAATGTTTCATACGGCATATTACCTTGAACTCAAGGTTTCGCAGCGCGACGTTCCTTTGTTACGCTAACTGAACACAGGGCATGTGATGCAGTCAGCTAATCACAGCACACTGTAATAGCATTAGTCGGCCAATATTAGTCATCCAACAGTACACTTCATAGCCGCGGCAACATGCAAATAGGAATGATTAAACATGCATAATCTATAGTAAGAAGCAAATGTATGCCTTCACATGCTATGCTGGTACATTTAAATGAGTGATTGTCAAACGTTTGTGTTTTTTTTACTGATAAGCCATCATTTTAAAGGATATGCTTTACGAAGATAACTGATTTATTGACCGGACAAGGGTACATCGTGAACTTGTCAACCATAGAGGAGAAACAGCATTAATTAATTTCAGTAAATTTGTCGTTAATTCTGAGGCCACTGTTATGGTGGGACTGAAATTGTAGTTGGTGCACATTCGGGATCGTAAAACCTGCAAAACTTACTGCATAATTCTTAATAAAGTTACAGATCGTGTCTGTTAGCCTATTAAACATAGATCTGTACGCATCACGCGAGCTTTTTATTAAGTTTTATTTTACACAGTACTTTAATCTGGTCATTTCCGTGACTGCAATAAAAGATAGATCTGTCTCCATCCCTTAGGATTTTTTTTCTTTTTCATTATTATTAATAAACTGATACATAAAGATTTATGTCGCAATTAAACGCACGCGTGAAAGCGCATGCGTAACGTTTTTGGAAGCGATTGAACTTCTATAAAATTTATGGATTTATAGGTAAAACGATGACATTATTAAAATCCAATGGGTGGAATCCTGCGCTTTACTTGCCAATGTGTGGTATCGTATGCTTTAGTTCCCACTAATTTACTAGCAGTAAAGTGACCGGCAATCACATTACTATAAATCATCGTTCTTAATAAAGTTACAGATCGTGTCTGTGAGATTATTAAATATCGACCTGTCCTGGCTCCCACGCCGTATTTCACCAGTTTCCCAACTGTACTTCACTATTACGAAAAAAACCACTGATGCTGCTGCATCGCATTAAAGAACCAATAGATGAGCCTTTTTCAGAGCGATTTTGTGTCCTACATTGCCCAGAAGTAATTTATGTACAGTAAAATATTACCAAAATAAGGCAAGAAAAGATATTACTATTATGAGAATATTATCAAATTCATCAGAAAATCTAACAAAAAATGCCATAATGGAGGATCGAATCAGGATCCACGGGTTGACAGTCAAAATCCTATACCGCTTGGCCAGTGACGGTGCTCGGATAGTCGCTCTTATTTATAAGAGTACCCAATGTACAGCTCGAAAACACAGAGCGTTAATTACGAGAACGTCATTAACTTTTGACCTCTACATGTTAGTAAAAATGTTACACTGATACAAAAACTCGAAAGCTGGGCACAAAGCAGCAGTTTCCGATTTATTCATACAATGAGTGGTTAAAATACTGACACAGGAGACCTTTTTACAAATAAAAATTATTCTTTATATATTTTAGTCATTTATTGAGGTTCATGCAGATTAGCATCTGATTCGCACTTTTTCAGTTTCTATACTTCATGGTAAAGAGTATTTTGTTGAATTTTTACATTAAAGAACAAAACAGTTTTTTATTAACTGAAATTAAGAAAATGTAGCTTTTCTGTTCTCTCCACCCGTTTCAGTAGAGCGGTGTATAATTTTTTTTCATTTTCAAAATAACATGGATATTCAACAAAGCAAAAACGTATTAAGATATTTTGCCCAAAATAGTATTTCAACCAAGTCTGAATGAGTTTCAGTGACGGGGAAGATGTTTCTGCTGTTGTAGTCGAAACAGGAAGAGAGGAAAGCATCAACATTAAAGATGTAATTGAAGGAAAAATTTCTGAAGCGCAAAACTGGAAAAAGTCAACCTCAGCGTAGCAGAAGTGTTTCCATCTTTCCTTTTCCATTTTACAAACCGCAGCTCGATCTCTACCGTCGTTCTCGATTACTTTATAGTAATTTGTGTTCAAAAAAAGTTCAAATATTTGTTAATCTAACGGACTCAATTGCCAGGTTATTAGTCCGTAGCTTACAAACTACTTAAACTAAGTTAAACTAACCTAAGGACAACACATCCATGCCCGAGGGAGAATTTGTACATCTGACACGGGAGGCCTCGCGATCCGCAACATGGCGCTCCAGACCGCTCGGCTACTCCCGAGCAGTAATTCGCGGCCAGAGTGTTTGCACCCTTAAACACTCACCCTATGGACCTTGTTCTACATCTACATAGCTGTACTCCGCAAACGGCTTTGTGTAGCGCTGACACTTCCTGCTTTACCTGTTTCATTTGTGAATGGTTCGCGGGAAAAACGGTTGAAGGTATGCCTTCACGTGAGCACCACTCTAACTTTATGTCATTGGTTCAGGTTGTTCCACTACTCAACGATAATGCTGTGCATATATCTGAGATACTCTCGCGGAATGTCTCGTCTAAAAACCACCCATTTCAAAGTATTCGAAGCAAATTGGATAGTGTTCTTCTCTGCAGAACATGTTTGTCACTCTAATCTTGCGGTGTCGTTATCACGGAGGAACGCATTTAAAAGACGTACACCGAAATGCTGCCGATACGGTTGTACTACACGTCGGAGAATTTCATCCCTGTATCGTATAGCTATTTAATTACCTTCTGCGAGCGACAGTGGCGTACGGTGGCTCCACATATTGCCACACAAAACATCAGGGAACCACTACCTTGCTGCACTTTCTGGACGTTCAGGCTGATCAGGAGGCCTCCAGAAACATCTCCGACGATTGTCACCTTGATGGTCTTATCTCTGACTAGCACTTGATTCCAATTACGACAAGACCATTCAACATGCTGTTGGGCCGATCTGTACCGTATTACATGATGTATAGGTGTCGAAGTTGGTCCTCTCCATGGATGTAATGAGTGAAATTGCATGCCATGCAATCTGTTACGTACAGTTTGAATCTAAACACGATGAATATTATTATTCTGTAAAATTGAGACATTTAAACACTACACTCTCATGCCACAGTCGCTATTTTATCTTTTGTCATTTATTATGTACAAATAGTTTCGGTGAAACTATGTCGCTGTATCGTAACATATTGTACTTATTTAATTGGGTATTGAGGGTTTATGCCATATGCTGATATTCTATGACTCAATGGGAAGGGAAATTAATATTATACAGTATTACAATGGCAGTCTATTTCTTTTTAAACCATAAATATGTAAAATGACAGATGTTTTATTGTGACAACTATAAATGTTGGACATCATTGGATATGTACATATCGATTCATGCCCGCAATCTGCTGCCATCTGGTGGCAGGTAGATCACTTATAAGTATTTATGCTTATTGCATCAGTCTATCTCCAGTTTTCACTGTGATCACACACTACCTGGACATGTGGGACAGTATAGCACAGAGTCTTTAACAACATGACCCAAAGGCGTATTCGATTGGTGATGTGCATATCATTTATAACTTGCCACTATGATGTTGGTTCATCTGAAGTATATTTCTTATCATGCCTGGACAATTAAGGTATGAACATGATAAACATTTTCTGTTTAAACAAGCTACCTTCAACCTGTCTGTTTTCTATAGATTGTGTAACTGACACATTTAACATCTAGATTAATAATGTACCACATTTATTGTACAGTAAGGCACTTTGTATTCACTGCAGTTTTGTATTTTAATCGTTACAGTTTTGATAATGACTCTTTAACGAGTCGAAACTAGTCATGCAAAATCAAAAGGCTATCTATGGCAATAAAGATCTTATAAAGGGATTCATAACCAATGGAAACATTGCCAGACTAAAAGTTTTAGATCAGTTAGACATATCACCCAGACAGAATACTGTAACTATTCTAAGAGAACTTAACAGCATGCGTATTGCCAAGTCAGATTTTGCTGCTTCTCTAATGTCTAAAGAGTGAAGGAGGAAAAGGAAACAGGCAAACGAACCCAAAGAGAACGAGAACCCTCATTATGGGGCAGGCTGCTTCAAACCACTTCTTGGGGACGAAGCGGAAGTTTTCCCTAGAACAAACATTTTGTAAAACTTTGTGTCTCATTTTTTCAAAACTACAAATTCTGAAACATTTGCCTCGTTTTCTCAGAAACTAACAGAGAAACTTTAATGAAAAATTCACACATTGTAAACAACACTGCATTACAGTTGTGGAACCGCAATTGTCTTGATTGCACCAGTAATTCTACTGTCATAAAAATATTTACATTTACATCTACATCTGCATGGGATACTCTCAAAATCACATTTAAGTGGCTGGCAGAGGGTTCATCGAACCACCATTATATTATTTATCTCCCATTCCAATCTCGAATAGCGCGCGGGAAGAAAGAACACCTAAATCTCACCGTTCGAGCTCTGATTTCTCGTATTTTATTTTGATGGTCATTTCTACCTACGTAAGTGGGAGTCAACAATATATTTTCCCATTCGGAATGTTGGCGATTGGCGATTGTTGGCGATTGGAGTTTCGTACGTAGCCCACGACGCAGCGATAAGCGCCGTTGTTGTAATGATTCCCACGCCAGATCCTGTATCATTTCCGCAACGCTGTTTCCCTTGTATCGTGACAATACTAAAGAGCTGCCCTTCTCTGGACTCTTTCGCTGTCCTCCGTCAAACCCACCTGATAAGGATCCCACACTGGGCAGGAATACTCCAAAAATGGACGGACAAGCGCAGTGTATGCAGTTTCTTTTGTAGTTCTGTTGGATCTTTTAAGGGTTCTGCTAATAAAAGGCAGTCTCTGGTTCGCCTTTCTCACGACATTATCTACGTGTTCTTTCCAGTTTATGTCTGAAGTAATAGTAATTCCTAGGTATTTTGTGGAGTATACCTTCACTTTTGATTAATTTATCTTATAAACAATGTTTAACGGATTTATTTTCGTACTCAAGTGGACAACTTCATACTTCTCATTATTTAGAGGCCGGCCGCGGTGGCCGAGGGGACTGAGGCGCTTCAGTCACGGTCTGCACGGCCACTATGGTCGGGGGTTCGAATCCCCCCTCGGGCATGGATATTTGTGCCGTCCATAGTTGTAGGTAGTTCATAAGTAGTTTGTAAGTTTAGGGACTGATGACCCCGTAGTTAAGTCCCTTAAGCTTAACAAACATTTGAACATTATTTAGAGTCAATTGCCAATTTTTATACCATAGTGATATCTTATTCACATCGTTCTGCAGTTGGTTTTGATCTTCAGATGATTTTACTAGACGGTAAATGACGGCGTCATCTGCTAACAACCTAAGAGAGCTACTTAGATTTTCCTCTAAATCGTTTATGTAAATAAGGAACCGCAGAGGACCCTAACACTAACCGCGCAATTTGATTAAAATCCGTTTGTGAGGTACGGTGTCAAAAGCCTTCTGGAAATCAAGAAATATGGAATCGATTTGCGAACTCTTGTCGATAGCACTCATCACCTCGTGTGAATAAAGAGCTAGTTGTGTTTCGCATGAACGATATTTTCTAAATCCGTGTTGATTTTGGGTCAATAGATCATTCTGTTGGAGATAATTCATAATATTTGAATACATGATATGTTCCAAAACCCTGCATATTTATGACTTTTTTCACAAAAAAATTGTAATGCACTACAATTAAATTAATAATTATATTATAAATTACAATATCACAACGATTTCGGTTCAGTGAGTTGCAAGAAGAACATTTAATTTTCAGTGAAAATTTCAGACAAATCTGTTCAGTAGTTTCTGAGAAAATGGGGAATGAATTTACTTAATTTAACCGTCTCACCTTAAACTAACGTATGCTGAGGACACTAAGGCACCCATGCCCGAGGGAGGACTCGAGCCGCGGTGGAGTAGCCGAGCGGTCTAAAGCGTCTCGCTGCGGAGCGCGCGGTTGCTCGCCGTGGAGGTTCGAGTCCTCCCTGGCGCATGGGTGTGTGTGTGTGTGTGTGTGTGTGTGTGTGTGTGTGTTTGTCCTTAGGTTAGTTTACCTAGGTTTAAGTAGTTTGTAAGCTACAGACTGATGTCCACGCAGTTTGGTCCGATAGATTTACAAACATTTGAACATTTGAGGACTCGAACCTCCGACGGCGAGCAGCGGCGTGCTCCGCAGCAAGGCGCCTTGGAATGCGTAGAACCGTGGCTGACTTTCAGTCCACCGTGAATAGAAATGAAGTGAGAATCTCACGCCGTGATGTAACGGCGGCTTACTCATTTCCCAAGGACGACAGGGATGTATGAGGGCTTCCGGTGCCTTCGCTGTCGGCGGCGCCACCACTTCCGGTGAGGCAGCCCCTCGATGGTGGTCGGCTGTTGAGGCCGTTAGCGCCAGGCCGGCAGTTGCAGCCACCAGTCTTGCTGGGGACACGGGCGCGACCGCCTCGCCCGCCGCTGTGCGAGTTCCGCAAACGTGAGTGCAACCGCGCCTCCAATTGCAGGATACTTCGACGTGGACCCGGGCCAGTCACCAATTGCAGTAGCGCTACGTCCTTAGTGCTTACAGTATTTTGTGCTGTAATTTTTTTATTTATTTATTATTATTATTATTTATTTTTTAGATATATTAGGTGAATAATGTGGTCTCAGAAGTTGCAACATGACCGCTGAGGGAACAGATATCCGTTACTAAATAGATTTTCTTTATTTACGTCGGCGGTCACTAATTTTAGTAATTAGACAACCGGTTTCAGAAAGTTACGACCAACTTGAGATATGCAGCAGGAAGTGAACAAAAAACTGACACACTAGTCGGCAATCTATACCTTAAATCACTGGCAATGTTACCTTGATAAATATATACAAATTCGCTACAAATACAGTAGATCATTCCAGTTATTTCTACAATATATCGTAATAAAGTTGAGCAATAATGGCATCGTCACAAGATAAACGAAACATCAGTAGTGCTTCGTCATGTATTTTTAGAATAAAATGTAAAATAGGCTTCCCTGCTGGTACACCCATCTTGTTGTAGGGGCTACTGTTCACAACAAACTGTGGTACAGTAGATTTGGAGAATGTGATTAAGGATGAACAAAAGTGTTTATTTATTAGCCCAAGGCTAACGGTTTAGGTTATAACAATTTTCAAGCGTCAAACGAAACAGGTAGCTTTGGACCAATAAATAAACAGCTTTGGTAAACCACAATGACATTCTCCAAATATATCAACGCTGTTAACCCCCACCTTGTCACTTACATTTGGTACAGTAGTCACAAATAATTAATTCGTTACAATGACATAAGTGGAGCTACTGTGGGCTTTGTTTGTATAATGATTAAACAAATTGCGAAATGGAATCTATTGTGACCGGCTTTGGATTGCCCTCCCCTTGTTGCGGAGCGCGCCGTTGTTCGCCGTCAGAGATTGGAGTCCTCCCTCGGACATGGGTGTGTTTGTTGTCTTTATCATAAGTTAGTGTAAGTAGTTTGTAAGCCTAGGGACTGATAACCGCAGCAGTTAAGTCCCTTAGATTTGCAAACATTTGAACACTTTTTGAATCTGTTGTGGCTTATTTTAGAATTGTGCGAGTTAAAACAGTAATACCGTAGAATATGTTAAAATAAGAAAAATCTGTACTTTTAAATGATTTTAATCGTCTTCGTCATAATGACCATACATATTTCATGGATGTAGAAGTTACAGGATTCAGTGAAATTCGGACTGAACGTAACGATTAAACCCGGCTGTAAATATTTAAATCATAGTGATATAGTAATAATAATTAAATAACACGCCCTTTTGTATAGAAAGTTCACAACCTCGATGGAATCGGAATCCGAATTGTACTACGATACCACTGTAAGTCATGGCGCACAAACGTTTGCTTGAAAAACCGTTTTTTTTTTTTTTTTTTTTTTTTTTTTTTTTTTTTTTTTTTTTTTTTTTTTTTTTTTTTTTTTAGCGATTTCACAACCTTTCACACACGTTGCAATGTTAACTAGCATACTACTGGAAAATGGGGTACAGTAAAGCTTCGTGTGTAACAGAACATGAGCAAACAAAATGTTCAAATGTTTGTAAACCTATTAGACCAGAATGCTGTGATCATCAGTACTTAGACTTATAAACTATTTAAACTAACTTACTCTAGGAACAGCGCACGACCATGCTCGATGGGAGGACTCTAACCTCCGTCCAGTCGGCCACATGACGCCTTAGACCACGCGGCGAACACGAGCGTTGCTCACCGAAAGTTCATGTGTTCTGTGTGGTAGAAACACAAAGAAAGGCACTGTTTCATTCTCTGAGATGTCAAAAACAATGTAACGTCACGTTTCAGCAGCAGTTGATAGCACAGTTTGATACGGATTAAACTCATTATATCTTTCATCAATATATATATAATACCGTGCTGACACAAGAGGGCATATAGTTGCGCTATTTTTTAAATCGACACCTTGCAAACTTTGGGCAGGCGACGCCGCCTCCTGCTTTCGGTCACCTACACCTGAGTAGCTCGCACTCACAGATTGAATACAGGCGACTTACTTAAAATTTCTTGTGCATGTGCCTCTTCTATTAAAACAATTCCAGAACTACAGCTGCTCAATTCTAATACGCACATGTGATTAACAACGGATTATCTAAATAGGTTAGATGTTGACAGAGTGACTGAGGGTAGTTGTACGGAACGCACATTCATTTTGAATCTGTCTCTGCGAGACGAACGTTATACGTCAACTCAGGCTTTGATCATAACGGCTGTGGTAGTGGTGGGGGATTTTGGAGGGGGGAGGAGGGCTCTATAGAGTCCACTTCAACTTAGCACAAGACTGGACATCCATATAAAGCCACGCTGAGGCCTCTGGTGAAAGCATTCGCCGTCCTTGTTCGCAACAACCTGTGGTGACTTGTTCCAACTTGCGTGACGGAGAAGCCAACAGCAGTTCTGCTCTCTCATTCTACCGCGAATTCATCGACGTCTCACTGTAAGTATACATGTAATCTGTTGTCTCACTGTAAGTATACATGTAATCTGTTGTTGTTGTTGTAGTCTTCAGTCCAAATATTGGTCTGATATCGCTCTCAAAGCTTCTGTATCCTGTCCAAACCTCTTCATCCCTGAATTAGAACGGCAAACCACATACAGTAAACTTCCTTACTACACTGGCCTCTCTCTGAAACTTTTACCTCTTCACTCTTTGCACCAGCGCTGAAGCAATGATTCCTTAATGTCTCAGATTATGCCCTAACATTTTGTATTTAGTAACTTTTCATTAGTTGCGTGACCTACCCTCTGCTCATTAGTAATGTTTTGTAGCACCAAATTTCAAAGGCCCACAAGTCACAACCTCTTATTTTCTGAACTGTTTATCATCCACGTGTCACACTCTTACAACGCTGCACATCAAATAGCGCCAGAAAATACTTCCTGACATTTAAATTAATATTCAAGCTCACAAAGATTCCCATCTCTAGAAATTCTTTTCTTCCTTTTGGCATTCTGCAATTCTTATCTATTCCGCCCATAACATTTATTTTAGTCCACAATCACAAATTCCTCTACTACTTTTATTAATTCCCTCAAATCGCCCGATTTAATACGACTACATTAATTACACTTGTTTGTTCACCTTAATGTCCATCTTGTACTTTCCTTTCAGGGCGTTGTCCCTTCCCGTCAGTTGCTCTTCCAGGTCCTTAAATGTGTGTGACCGAAGTGCAACGTCATCGGCCAGCCGCAAAGTATTTATTTCTTCTTCCTGAACTTTAGTTCCGTTTCCAAACTTCTACTTGATTTCCTTCGCATCTTGCTCGATGTGCAGACTGAATATCACTGGGGGAAGGCCAGCACCCTTCCTTACTCCCTTTCACACTATGTTTCTTTGATGACCTTTTCGACTTTTGTGTGCCGGCCGCGGTGGCCAAGGGGACTGCGACGCTCCAGTCACGGTCTGCACGGCCACTACGGTCGGGGGTTCGAATCCCCCCCCCCCCCCCGTCGGGCATGGATATTTCTGCCGTCCTTAGTAGTAGCTAGTTCATAAGTAGTTTATAAGCTTAGGGACTGATGACCCCGTAGTTAAGTCCCATAAGCTTTACAAACATTTGAACATTTTTTGAGTTAAGTCCCATAAGCTCTACAAACATTTGAACATTTTTTTTACTCTTGTAACTGGCGTCTGGTTTCTGAACAATTTGCATACAACTTTTCGTTCGCTTCCTTGCTACTTTCAGTATTTTCGCGGCTTATTACAGCCAAAAGCGACTTCGACAAAAGCTTTCTACGAGTCTACAAAAGTTATAAACATAGGTTTATCTTTCCTTGATCTATTAAATGTTTCTAAACCTACTGGACCAAACTGCTATGGTCAGCAGTCACTAGACTTACAAATTACTTACACTAAGGACAACTTACACTAAGTACTTGAATCTCCGGCCGTAACGGCAGCACCAGTCCGCATAGCATGATGCCTTATATCACGCGGCTACTCCGGCGCGGCCCTTAATCTATCTTCTGATATGAGTTGTAAGGTAAATATTGTATCACGCGTTCCTACGTGTCCCAATCAAAACTGGCCTTTTTCGAGGTCGATTTATAAGACTTTTTCTTCTGTAAATAATTTGTGTAATTAATTTGCAACTATCATACATTAAACTGAAAGTTATCTTTTTTCACACCTTTCTATACCTGCTTTCTTTAGAATTGTAATCATTACATTCTTCCTGAAGTATTGAGGTATTTCACCGAATCATACACGTAGCCCATCAGGTGGAATAGTTTCGTCGTGACGTATTCTCCCAAGGATATCAGCGTTCGATAGGGAATATCTTCTACCTCTGAAGCCTTGTTTCGACTCAAGTCTTTCAGTGCTCCGTCGATTTTTTCTTGCGGCATCCTATCCCATCTACATCTACTTCCTATTCCCATTCTGTAACACTGCCTTCAAGTTATATATTCCTTCCACTCTTCAGCTTTCCATTCTTTGCTTTGTACTAAGTAAGATGCGGCTTGTAGTAACAGCAGTTACCAGCACCTGCGGATGTCGAGTAGTTACATCGATGAAATATCGTTGGGAGTGCACAATTTCCTGTGACGGCAAACACGAGAAGGGTATTTGCAACAGATCCACCGGGAAAGATTGAAAAGTTACATACATGTTGTTTATCGTTGTTACCAAAAATCCTTAAAAGCTACTACGCGATTAACTGTAGGATGATATAATAAACTCTCGCCAAGTCATAAGCTATATATATTCTAATAAATGTGTGAGGCATTTAAAACTGTGTTTGAAATATTTCGCCGCGGCAGAATAGCCGTGCGCACTAAGGTGCCCTGCTGCGGTGCGAGCGGCCGTTCGCCGTCGGGGGATTCGAGCTCTCCCTCGGGATTGGCTGTTTTGTTTTGTCCTTAGTATAAGATACTTTAAGTTAGTGTAAGTAATTTCCAAGCCTAGGGACTGATAACAACGCAGTTAAGTCCCTTAGATTTACAAACAATTGAACATTCGAAATATTTTGGAAAATAAAAATCAGATAAAAAATTGAAGTAAAAGTTGTCCAGCAATATAATGCTCGACCCCTTGTACCATACTGGGGGCGGGAGGGGGTTACTTTGTAGTCTTAAATAGGAACCACAGTTTTTATTACAGACTTGAATCCTCAAAAAATGTGTAACTTCTATATGAAGTCATAACATAGACGAGACGTACTGCAGTCGCAACTACGAAAATTCTGAAGATGATCCAGAGGATTGAAACATGTCAATGTGAATAAACCAGTTGCAACTGTTGATTGCTAATCATACAATAAATAATTTAAAATATTAGTGCAGTTGCTGACTCTCGCAAGCCGATAATGTCGACTATAGAAGTATTTTATTGAAATTTAAGTGTTGGAGTCGGGAAAATCTCCTAACTCTTATATTTAATTTCTATTATTGAAGAGACAGTTTCAGGTCACTTATCTAAAGTTTTACAGGAGCGATAATTTTTTCAGATTTTCATATCATGATATTAATACCAGAAGATGAAAACTGAAAGAACTATTTTTGATGTTAAGTATACAAAGAGGCCAATTTGATATCTATATAATTCGAAATGTGCTTTGTCGAAGATATGGGCAAAGCAAGAATAATACGTGGATGTAACCGTTAAGAGTGGTAAAAGGAAGTGCATGTGTTCGTATCTTTAACTGTGATGTTACACTCATGATCTTGCATTAAAATATTAAGCTGTCAAGATAAAACTGAACATCAAAAATTGGAGTTCTAAGAATTTGCAATTTCCGATCAGGTAGTATGACACAAATAACACACGAAAGCAACAACTTTCCGTGAAATCGTATTCTGGGACGTTCATGTCTGAATGTATTAGCTGCGGAAACACGTGCCCAACAGCTACAATTCCACAACTGATAGGTAGACTATGAGGTCAGATGTGTAAATCAAAACAACAAAGTGGCCAAGTCTGAAAGTATCTTTGATTATTGGTGCCTTTATTTTCTTTACTGAAAAGTAGTCTGGGATAAAGAAAAGAAGGCATGAAGACTTGACGTTTTGTATGAACGAGAAATTTTTAGACACGCTATAAGAAAAGATGGCTTCCTTTCAACTGAAAAGCTATAATTGAGAATCAGGTGTTGCTTAAATAGTTTCACACCGCTACTTATGAAAGTTGCGCGGCGGTACCATGTCAACTGCTCTTTCTCTATGGAAGCTTTATTTTCTTCAAGCACATACCTGTTGTAATTTCCTATGTCTCGCGATATGGCGTTGTTCTTAGACATGGCAGTTAATCTTATGAGGGCACTGTTGTATTTTTCGTATATTGAATCCGAAACTATAATTTCCGTCTCTATACCGGATACATTTGTTGTTTATTCACCACACACCTGTCATAAACATGATTCTGTTGTTTTAATATGGAAAAAGAATGGTAGTTAGATCAACTGTGACTATTGTTTGGACATAAAACGAACAAATAAATGATTCATTCAGTCCACTGGCTTTAGAATGAGTAATGATCTTTTGAGAAAACATCTTGTTTTTAACTTTCCTTTAATTCCACATAGCCATAGCAACTCAAAGCAGGGTACCAAACTGATCTATGTATTTTATCGGAGAATCTATATTCAAAAGAATTTTTATTTACTTTCTCATTCACAGTCAAGCGAGCTGGGTTTCGCTAGTAATTATAAACAGATTTTTTTTTTTAAGTTAAATGCATTCATGTAGTGCGTTTAAAATTAGTTGCGACTTTTGACTGATTGGTGTGGAGCGAGTGGAGGGGCGCGTAGTTGCTAGACTTGAGCATAATAGTTCGCGATCGGGGGCGCCCACTTTAGTTCGCGGCTCTGCCGCGAACTAGTTCGCTCTTTTAGTTCGTCCGCTCCCAGTGACGGCTGAGCGGCGTGGTCTGCGCGTGCAGGTGGAGGGGGAAGTTCCCCCACCTAGCTGCTTCATGCGCTTGCTGCTTGAGCCGCTAACGATATCACGCAAACCAAAAGAAACAGTTTGTGGATAATTTCTCGCGTTTAGGTTTAGAGTTATCTCTATATCTTGGCATAACACATCAAAACAGAAATTTTGTAGCATTGAACTATGTAATCTAGCAGGCAGACGCTCCTCTCGAAATGACTCAGCAGCAGCAGCAGCAGCAGGTTTTTAATTCTGCTACGCGCCCTCTTGCTATTGCCCGTCGGTCTTCGGAAAAGAATCCAACGAACTATGAAGCGAGATACGTTTGGCATAATCGTCCGCTGCCCCTAGTTCGTCCGCTGCCCATAGTTCGTCCGCTGCTCCTAGTTCGTCCGCTGCTCCTAGTTCGTCCGCTCTTTTTGGCTTTTGCTACCGCTACTAAAAGAGCTCTTTTTTATATAATGAATCAGTGTTGCCAAAGCGTGTGCTATTTCCCGTATTTTTGGGCAATTTGACATCAAATACTTAGGCAAATAAACCAGTTATTTACACGAATGGATGATACAGTGGTATTCAACTACTTTGCATATAGAGTACTCGTAGTACTTTATTTTCAAAATAGATTTCTTGTGGCAGTGAACTATGAAACTACAGCTGAGCTGCATCTCAGTTCGAATGAAGGTAACTGGCTGAAGGGAATCACGCGATTCTGCGCGCTCTCGCGTCCTCTCGCTGTTCCCCGTCAGTCTTCGGAAAAGGAGCGGACGAACTAAGAGGCGAGGGATCTGGGAACTACTTCGCGTAGTTCGCCTGTGGGAGCGCTCTTCCGAACTAGTTTGTTCACGAACTACACAAGACTAGTAGTTGCCAGTGTGTGCTGAGCGCAGCAGCTGGCATTCCTTAGCCGCCAGAGCTGACCGCCAGGAAACTTTTATTGGCGGTAGACTCACGACAATACAGGGAAGAGAACGTTCAAAGAACCTTACAACAGTGAACACCCGACACCTTGGTACTGCTTACCCTCGAGGTGGAAACAGGGGCACCTTAGCAGCCGAACTGGTGGAGGAGGGGTGGCAAATCCTGTCTCGCTATTGGTGTTACCTAGGCAACGTCGTCACGTCACCCACGGCAAGCCAGACGTCAAAAGTCGCTACTTATTTTAAACGCACTTATTTCTCTTTGCCCATGCTCCCGCACATGCAGGGTCGGTTTGTTAAATTCGGATTTGGCGTGTTAATATTTACAGGGTGGCCGGATACTCTTTCTGTCGCCACTCCATGCCCCCCAGGAGGAAATGTGTACCCTAGAAGTCTGCGTATAGTGTGATAAGCGTGAAAGTGTTAACTGCTAAGAAATGTTTGCGAATCGTGTAACTGAGGGAGACTTGGGGACCAGCCCGGTATTCACCTAGGGGGATGTGGAAAACCGCCTAAAAACCACATCGAGCCTGGCGGCAGTCTGACCTCCTTCGTTAATCCACCGGGCGGATTCGAACCGGGGCCGGTACGCCTCCCCATCTCGGAAAGCGGTGCGTTAGACCAAACGACTAACCGAGCGGGTGTTATTTTAAACACACTATTTTGTGCTAATTAGGAACTATAATCTCACGTTAAAGATTTAACACAATAAGAAAAGTATTACAATTACATCTTGAGGCAACATAACTTAGCGCTCGCGTGTTTTACAGACTACCGTATATTAATCCAGTATTCGAAAATGAAAACACTTTGCGACTTGCAACAAATTTTATACACATCAAAATTTTACAAACCCTTATCTTCAGGACACTATGCACAAAATTATTAAAGGAAAAGGAAAATGTTCAACGCTTGTTAAATTTTCACCATTCGCACAGTAAAAGGTGCAACTTAGGAATGACGTTTTAGATTATTACTTCTTTATTAACAAATCCATTCGTTACAAATTTTTTAGATTGTATTGCTGTATGGACCAGCAAAAGTATATAATTGTACGAGGAGGTATGACGTCATAAACATTGAAATTCATTAAAAACCAGTTTCTTTTGAAAATGGACCGCAAATTACGAGTACACTCTACCACTGTTTAGTAATGACACACAATACTTGCTTCTCGCTCACCATGCCCCCCACCCCCCATTTAAAATCAACCTGACACTGGCGTAATACCATTAGATTTGAAAAAAAAAGTGATAATCCAAATTTCAAAGAAAGCGGGCGCAGTCAGGTGAGTAAGTTAACAACCATCAGGAAAGTCACGGTCTCAAAATTCTAACACGAATTATTTACAGAATAATGGAAGAAACTGGTACAAGCCGACCTCGGGGAAGATCGGTTTGGATTTAGGAGAAAAGTAGGGACACGGGAGGCTTTACGACATTTTAGAGGATGGATTAAGGAAAAGTAAACCTACATATATAGCTTCTGTGGATTTCAAATGTTCAAATGTTTGTTAAGCTTATAGTTCTTAACTGCAGGGTCATCAGTCCCTAAACTTACAAACTACTTATGAACTTATACCAAAGACGACACAAACATCCATGCCCGAGGCAGGATTCGAACCCCGACGGGGAACGGCCTCGCGCATTGGATCATAGCGTCTCAATGAGCTCGGCCACTCCACCGCGGCTTTGTGGATTTGGGAAAAGTTTTTTGACAGTGTTGTTGGGAATACAATCTTTCAAATTCTGACGTCATCAAGCGTAAAATATAGGGAACGGCAGGTTATTTACGGCTTGTTCAGAAATCAGACATCATTTATCAGAGTGGAAGAGTAGGAAAGGTAAGCAATGATTGGGAAGAGTAAGACAGGGTGTTAGCCTTTAGCCATTGTTATTCAGTATGTAGATTGAGCAACCTGTGAAGTAATTAATGTTGAGCGTGAAGAAATCACGGTTTTCCGATGACATTGTAATTCTGTAAAACACAGGAAAGGCTCTGAAAGAGCAGCTGAACGGAATGAACAATGTCTTGAAAGGAGCGTATTAGGTGAAACATTAACAAGAGCAAAACGAGGGTAACGAAATGTAATATAAGAAAATCAGGCGATGCTGAAGGAATTAGACGAAAGAATAAAAGTGGTAAATACGATTTATTAGTTGGGCAGGAAAATATCAAACAATGTTTGCATCACAGACGATATAAAATGCAGAATGCCAATGGAAAGAAAAGCGTTTCTGAAAAAGAGAAATTTGTTAATATCGAATATCAATTTGAAGGCATTTGTGTGGAGTGTTGCCTTGTACGGTAGTGAAACATGGACGATAAACAGTTCAGACAGGAAGAGAATAGATGGTTATGAAATTAAGTGCTACAGAAGAATCCTGAAGATTAGGTGCGTGGATCGCATAACTAATGAAGAGGTACTGAACAGAATGGGGGAAGAAGTTTCAGGCATACCTTCACTAAAAGAAGGGATCGATTGGTAGGACACGCCCTTAGGCATTAGGGAATCGTAATTTAGCATTGGAGGGAAGTGTGTGGGAGAAAAATCGCAGGGGGGAGTCCAAGCTTCGTGGTGAGTGACCGAGCGTTCCAAGGCACTTTCCTACGTAGCGCGCCTCTGCTCGCCGTCGGAGGTTCGAGTCCTCCCTCGGGCATGGGTGTATTTGTCGTCCTCGTCGTACGTTAGTCTAACTTGTTTGTAAGCCTAGGGACTGATGACCAGAGTAGTTAAGTTCCATAGATTTACAAAGATTCCAACATTTGAATTTGGAGTCCAAGAGACGAATACAGTAAGCCGGTTCAGATGAGTAGATTAAGAGGCTTGCTGAAGATAGAGTAGGATGGATAGCTGCGTCAAACCAGTCTCCTGACTGAAGACCACAACAACAGTTAGGCCTACGCTTTTTGTATCACTAGATAACTGCAATACGTATTTCTGAACTGGCAGAAATGTGAAGACTTCGTGCTGCCTATGCTTCACATCTAACCGCTTTCACATGACAGTAATAACTAGTTACAACCAGGGATGCTTCGCTGTGGCTGATTGGAAACTTCGCTGGCCGCGGTGGTCGAGCGTTCTGCGGCGTGCCAGTCACAGTCTGCACGGCCACTACAGTCGGGGGTTCGAATGTCCCCTCGGGCATGGATATTTGTGCCATCCTTAGTATTAGCTAGTTCATAAGTAGTTTGCAAGTTTAGGGACTGATAACTCTGTAGTTAAGTCCCATAAGCTCTAGAAACAGTTGAACTTTTTTTTTTTTTTTTTTTTTTTTTTTTTTTTTTTTTTTTTTTTTTGGAAATTTCCTAAGTCGAAGCATGTGACAAAGTTGGCATTAATGATAAATCTGAAGCATTGAATTAAAATTTGTGTTGCGACCGGGAATTGAACATGGACCTTCTTGTTTACTAGCAGTCGTCTTACCACTAGACCTATCGCATAACTAGCGATTAAGGCGCCTCGAAATAGTCGCAGGACGATTTCCTTCACGTCACAAACTTTAATTCAGCTTCTGTGTTCCATAGAACATTGCCACTACTGCCAAGGCTCTCCATGCAGCGGAATGGCACCTCGGCAGTTTTTAAGGTGATATAAATATCAATATATCAGAAGCTGAATTAAAGTTTTTGACGTGAAGGAAATTGTGCTTAGACTATGTCGAGGCACCTTAGTCGCTAGTGATGCGGTAGGTCTAGCGATAAGACGTCTGCCTAGTAAGCATGGAGGCCAGGGTTCTATTCCCGGACGCATCACAGATTTTAATTCAATGCTTCAGATTTATCATTAATGTCTTTGAAATATTCCAGACGAAAATCCGTCTCAGGGATTGTATATTTGAATTGACATAGTTGGTTCATTCCGGTCACAGGGTTTGTGAATCCATAAGAATGTGACAACGTATATCAATTCATCTCTGCCCTCAAGAAGGCTTCAAATAAAAGCTCCGAGTCGTCTTGTGTTGTTACCTAAAGCGAATCAATTGGCCTGCCCCTTCCAAATTTCCCAGCCATTACTGTTTGAATGTTCAAATATTTGTAAATTTATGGGGCCTATCTACAGTGGTCATCGGTCCCTAAACTTACAAACTACTCAAATTACCTAAGCCTAAGAACAAATACAACAGCGATTAGCGAGAGAGGACTCGAACCTACCGCGGCGAACGGCTGTGCGCACCGCAGCAGGGCGCCTTAGTGCGCGCGGCTATTCCGCCGCGGTCCGGCCATAGCTTCGTGGGGGTCTTGGGCTGAGTGTGTTACTATGTTCAGCGTGAATTTTGACAATATTAGAGAGTGCTTGTACCTTCTTTGGATCCATCAGACGCATATGAAATTTCCAAAGCACAGCAACTGCTGTTAACGAAGAAAACACGTAATTCCCAGAAAGAACTACATTGTGTATATACCATAGTGTTGCCATCTTAAGTACCGTATATACAAGGTTTGCTCGACTGGTTTCTGTGGATGTCGAAAGGAACTGTTGCCTCTACGAAGACATGGGATCTCCTAATAGAAGCACTTTTAAAATTTTTAGAGATGTTTACTGTCTTTAACTGCATAACCTTCATGATTTTTACCTCTTTTGAGCAGTGATAATTTCATGTAATTGTTCGTCATTCCAAAACTAGAACGGAGAAAAGAAATGTCGTTGAGTTTGTTAAATAAACATTGGTTCCTTGAGTACCTTTTCCCTTCTTTATCATCTGAAAATTGTACCTAAAATACCTAACCCTCATGACGAAACTAAATATGTCCCTGGATCGGATTTAAAGCGAAAGTCGTCTTATTATGGGGACTAGACTAATCATTTTACGACTCTGAAGGAAACATTAATACTTCAGTTTTATGTTGTTAAATACCTGCATTACATATGAACAAAAAAATAATAATAGTATTTCGACATCTTGCATACCTACGTATTGTACATTTTTCATTGGACCGAATCATTTTGAAATTAGTTTATCATGCCACAAATATTTAAAATAGTTTTTGCAATCCAAAATATTTTCAATTAAATTTTACCTCTGCATTCCATAGCAATGTGATTCAATATTTACGGTTTTGTTAGTATTACGGATTGACTGAAAGTCAATGACACATGAAGTAGGTCAGTAAACTAAATAAAAATGATATACATTTCTGATTATACGAGGTGAAATCTGAAACCAAAAGATCTCATTTCCCAAAAATAAAAAAAAGAAATACGGACATTGCTATAAATCGTGAAAATGTTTCCAGCTGCGCTACATTAGTTTCAAGTCGCAGGTACATTCTGCAGAAATCATTCCCACAAGCAGTCAAACTCTCCTACAAAGGTGACGAATCAGTTCATGAAAGGTGTGTGTAAACAAATGTACGCCGCCGCGGTGGCCGAGCGGTCTGCACGGCCTCTAAGGTCGGGGGTTCGAATCCCCCCTCGGGCATGGATATTTGTGCCGTCCTTAGTATTAGTTAGTTCATAAGTAGTTTGTAAGTTTAGGGACTGATGACCCCGTAGTTATATCCCATAAGCTATAGAAACATTTGTGAAGAGGAAATAGGCGGTTACCTATCCAAAGGGACCATCTCAGCTTTCTCGTTAACCGATTCAGGTAAACTGTGGAAACAGTAAACGTGGATGGCCGGTAGGACTTTTTAACTCCCATCCTCCTGCTAATGACGCACTCAGCAGTTTCCAGGAAAAAAAAAAACAAAAAAAAAAAAAAAAAAACACGCATGAACAAGCAACACGCATAAGTGTAGAAGCAGCGAGTTGCGTGTTGCTACACGTAATTAGAAACTTCATGTAGTGCAATGACGTAATCATCTTAAATGCTGTGTAGTTGCCTGCTTTACGCGACGAAATGCTGATGCTTGTATCCGGGAGAACGCACCTGACTGAGTCAGAAGACGAAAGGTTTTCCATGTTACACATTTTTATTATCTTAATGAAATGAAATGAGCGTATGGCTTTCTTGGCCAGGAGAACCCTTACGGGATTGTTCGGCCGCCTGAATGTAAGTCTTTTTAGCTGATGCCGCGTGGGCGACTTACGTGCCAGTGATAATGAGATGATGATGATTAGGACAACACACAACACCCAGACCCCTCCCGGGAATCCAACCCGGGACCCCTAAGTGGTAGTCAGCGGCGCTGCCACTGAGGCTGACTATTATAATTAATACTGTTGGTTTTGAAACGTTTCTGCTTTTGAACAAATGTGTACACGATTTTCAGGCCGGCTCCTAGTGTCTTCCGAATGCTGGTTACAAGGCAGTATAGAAAGTCGCCACTACCTCCCGCCGTTGATGTCGCTTGATAGATCCGTGTAGTGCCGCTACTTATTGAATTTGTAAACGTATCGCATTCTGAGGCATTGACAGATACCGTAATTGCTTAAAATTCGTGAATTCCACCTCATAAATAGTCAGTTGAAGCAGTTAAGGCCTCGAAATACCGAAGAAACCTGACGACGGCACTCCACGCCGAAAGATATCTCGTGATAAATAAAAAAATAATACATTACAGTTTATTAAATAACTGTATACACTATATATTTGTTCCACAATAATATTTATTTTTGTTGTGAACTAACTTTCGGCTTCTTAGGCCATCTTAAAACAACTTAATACTGCAGATTATCCACATCACACCAGCTGCTGTGTTTCGAGTACAAAGATTTTACAAAGATAACTGTCAGTCATAGACTATGTAGTCTTTTAGTCTTTTATAAACAGAGACGCCCAACCAATTAAAACAAGACTGCAAGTAAGACATAACTATAAATTAATTTTCAACAAATAGGTTGAAACAAACAATGGTTCAGTGAATACTAGTAAGTACAAATGTATATTAAATTAACACATGTGAGTAACACATGAAAGGAATAACATTGGAATGTGGGTGAGAGACATTACACAATTTCGACAAGCATGGTGACGGAATTATACGTAATAGGTTACTTTAATAATGCTGAATAATGGTGAATATGTAAATGGTATCCATATTTTAAATTAACAACTGTTATCCGACCGACCCAACACCTACAGTGTTGTGGACACTTAGCTTTATTGGCGGTTACGCGCAGCACAAATGTGAACGCTGCCTCAGGCAGTACTTGTACCTCTACCGACGCAAGTCTTATTAATATGTTGATGACCTAAGGTGAGGGACATCATACAAGGTAAATCTTTCAATATCCATTCAGTTAAACAATGTATCAATCTGTTTTCAACGGTCAATGTTACCGGGTATCAATGGTTTACATATTATTGTCTCTGTAAGATACCCTATGATCGCATTTTAATCTAAACACCCTCCACCACAGAGTATATAAAACATTAGTACCTACATATCATAATTTCTTAAAACAGTTTCAGATTGGCTTGTAGCTAAAAGTTTTCGAAATAATGTCATGTAAATATTGTAAGTTCTGTATCAATATTTTCTTCTTTGTCAGATATCTGAAGATGCCCTAACCGGCGAAAAGCGTCATTGAATACAAAATATTTGCAATCAAAACTTTCTGTTATTCAAGAATACGCCAAGGAGAATTCGAGAAAGGGAGATGGCGTTATGCACTTAAGTTTAAAACAGCCAGATAAATTTAACATGAAACGTTTCTTTAGAAGCCCCTCAGTTTTATTCTTACCTCCGTGGTGTCGTCGTTGGTGATCATATCTTTGGAGCGTTGTAAAGATGGAATTGATGCCAGTTCGTGGTATTTATGAGTACTGCAAACAAATTGAGTGCAGATAGTGGTTTATTTTTTTACAACAATGCCTTCATTGCGGCGTCGTGATATCGGCCTGCGTACGCGCAACGCAATCGTACTACGTGATCGTAGTGTATGAGACCATCGAAGATCGTACACGCGCTTGGAGGTAAACCGAGAAAGAAATTCTGAAACGCGGTACGTTACGACTCTGGAACAACTGGTACAGTCGAGTTCCACTCGCTCAGCTGCAGTTTACGCACAAAATAATTTGGATCGTCGACAAAACAGACGGAAACATGTCACGATTAGAACTGAATGTTTGGCGTTCACGTACGATCCAGTATTCGATAACGCACCAGATGCATGACTTGGCTTCGGAACAATGAATAATGTTTGTCAACCCGTTAACAACTGATTTACCTATTCATTTTGACTTCTATTTCCAATTAAGGACCCGATTGCAATAACACTAAATAAGATCAGAGAGAGGGGGAGGAGAAGATAGGAATGGGAGAATGAAATGGATTTAAAAAGGGGGATGATGCAGACGCAGAGAGGAGGGGGGAGGAGATGGATATGGTGTGGGGTAAGAGGGAGTGGTGTGAAGATAGGGGGAGGAGGCGATGGCGTAATAGATGAGGGAGGAAGGGAATAAGAGAAGAGATTACGGTATATAACCTATACCGATTATGTTACGAAATATCAACCAACCGCGACTTTGTATCGGCATACGGCTAAAGTGAAAAAATTACTTAACAATGTGATCGAAACAACCATTATGAAGGTAAATTATAAGGGAGAAGATGTGTTGATACCCAATGGTAGCAACTGACGTACCGCTTGAATTCAAACGACTACAATTTCAAGTGTGGCTTGCTGTTGCTATGACCATAAATAAATCTCAGGGTCAGTCGCTGAATGTTTGCGGCGTCCATCTGGAAAACCCACGCTTCTCTCATGGACAGTTGCGTGTTGCCTGCTCTCGCGTCGGAAAACCGACAGCTTTATTTATTTACGCGCCAGGCAGTCAAACAAAAAATATCGTGTACCATAAGACATTACAATGAAAATATCACATTACTGCTACTACTACTACTACTACTACTACTACTACCACCACTACTACTACGACTAAAGTCTTGCAATGTATAAAATAGAAATATTTGTAAGTAATACTTGTTTATTATGGAGACACGAATCTGTAAATAAAGTGATCACTCTGAAATATTTTTTTATTATTGTGAAGGGCCAAAAACTCTTCACATAACAAAGCCTGTCGGAGAAGACCTATTAACATAAAAAATTAATGTAGTGTTGTTTTAGAGAAAAAATAGGACAGAACAACGTCTGCCGGGACTGCTAGTAGTTCATAAATATCGTATACCAGAACAAATTTGTCTGTGAATCACATAAATAACATTAACACCATTCTGAAACACAGTGTGCAGCGTGTACGTATTCCCAAACTCAGCACAACGCTATATAAGACAAATAGTTTGCTTGTGTTATGACTAATCTTGGCAGGCAGCGCACAGGCCTTGTAGCTAGGTAGCGTAGGCCTGCCCCTCACGTTGGCTCGTATCGCGTCCAGTGACGTCATTGGTAGATGATGACGTGTTGGTCGATGGGACTTGACTGGCCGAGTCAGGGCCGGAACGCGGAAATTCGCGTTTGTTGAAGGGAAGGAAGTTGTCTACTATATTAACGCAGTATCAAATAATACAGTTAAAGAAATAAGCTCATGGCTTGTTTACAATAAAGTGATGCTAAATCACTCAATTCAACAAAAACTGGCATTTTGATTTCACGGGATGTGCATATAGTAAGTGATACAGAACAGTTCATATTTCTTTTAGGTAGATAGCTCTCGTTGAACTTTCTTGTACAGGATCTTGTTCAAGAGCTAAATGCTGCCTTTTACCATTACAACACTATCTAAAATAACTGATCGTTCAACACTAAAACTAGTCCAATTTGCTTACTTTCATTCGGTAATAAAGCATGGTTTTAAAAAATGTTCAAATGTTTGTAAATCTATCGGACCAAACTGCGTGGTCATCAGTCCGTAGCTTACAAACTACTTAAACCTAGGTAAACTAACCTAAGGACAACACACACACCCATGCCCCAGGGAGGACTCAAACCTCCACGGCGAGCAACCGCCGGCTCCCCAGCGAGACGCTTTAGACCGCTCGGCTACTCCACCGCGTCCATGGTTTTATTTTTGGGAGTAACTCACCTGAAACAAAAAGGGGTAAGCTCGCGACCCTCTTGTCA
Source organism: Locusta migratoria (assembly GCA_026315105.1). Lineage (NCBI taxonomy): Eukaryota > Metazoa > Arthropoda > Insecta > Orthoptera > Acrididae > Locusta > Locusta migratoria. The sequence continues at coordinate 164,758,240 of CM048746.1, forward strand.
ACCGCTGTGCAGTACCCTGGCAATTCTGTTACCGGCCTCTCAACTCATATTTTCTTTAATGTCTTTTGTTGTTATCAATACGAGCTTATTCCCAAGAGTGGGCAGCTTTCACTCGGTTAATACCAGATAGAAATCGAATTTGCATTTCGATCGCATCTACGTGGCACTTCTACAGAAAGACGAGCAAAATTCTGCCGCATCCATTTTAATAAGCTGCCACAAGAATTCAGAGACCTTAGTAGCCCCCAGAGAGCTCACGCTTCTTTCGTGACTACGTGCGTGGCGAGCACGGGGCCCCAGGTGGATGCAGTATTTCGTCCTTCTTTCCTCCCTGGACTCTACTTTCCTTTGCCTTCCTTTCTTTTCCTATCTACATCTACATCTACATCTACATCGATACTCTGCAAATCACATTTAAGTGCCTGGCAGAGGGTTCATTAACCACCTTCATAACTTTTCTCTACCGTTCCATTCTCTAATAGCGCGCGGGAAGAAAGAACACCTAAATCGTTCCGTTTTCGATCTGATTTCTCTTATTTTATTGGGATGGTCATGTCTCCCTAAGTAGGTGGGTGCTAGCAAAATATTTTCACATTCAGAACTAAAAGTCGGTGATTGAAACTTCGCAAACAGATCACGCCGCAATGAATAACGTCTTTCTTTTAATGATTTCCACCCCAATTCGTGCAACATTTCCGTGACGCTTTCCCCCCCGTAACGTGATAAAACGAAACGAGCTGCCCTTCTCTGAACCTTCTCAATATCTTCCGTCAGTCCCACCTGGTGAGGGTCCCACAAGGGGCAACAGTACTCCAAGAGAGGACGCACAAGTGTGATGTAGGCAGTCTCTTTGGTGGAGCTGGTGCATCGTCTAAGCGTTCTGCCAATGAAACGTAACCTTTGGTTCGCCTTCCCCACAATATTTTCTATGTGTTCTCTCCAGTCAAAGTTGTTCGTAATTGTAACTCCTAGGTATTTGGTAGAATTTACGACCTTAAGGTTTGACTGATTTATCGCGTAATTGAAGTTCAGCGGATTTCTTTTAGTGGTCATGTCTATTACTTCACACTTTTCTTTATTTAGTGTCAATTGCCAATTTTCGCACCAAGTAGAAATTTTGTCTAAATCGCTTTGCAGTTGCTTTTGATCCTCTGTTGACTTCACTAACCGATAAACGACAGCATCATCTGCGAACAGTCTAAGGGAGCTATTCAGATTATCTCCTAAATCGTTTATAAACACGAGGAAGAGTAGGGGACCAATAACGCTTCCCTGTGGAACTCCAGATAAAACTTCTGTTTTACTCGATGACTTACCGTCAATTACAACGAACTGTGTCCTTTCTGATAGGAAATCGTGAATCCAATCGCACAATTGGGGAGATATTCCATAAGCACGCAATTTCATTAGAAGCCGCTTGTGGGGTACAGTATCAAAAGCCTTCCGGAAATCCAGAAATATGGAATCGATTTGAGATCCCTTGTCGATGGCACTTAACACTTCATGTGAATAAAGGGTAAGCTGTGTTTCGCAAGAGCGATACTTTCTGAATCCGTGCTCACTATTGGTTAATAGGTCGTTCTCTTCGAGGTAGTACATAATATTCGAACAAAGTATATGTTCCAAAATCCTACTTCAAATCGACGTCAATGAGATAGGCCTGTAATTTTGGGAATCACTCCTATTGCCTTTCTTGAATATTGGAGTAATTTGGGCAACTTTCCAGTCTTTGGGTACGGATCTTTCGCTGAGTGATCGGTTGTAAATTATAGCTAAGTACGGAGCTATTTCATCAGCATACTCTGAGAGGAATCTAGTTGGTATACAATCTGGCCCGGAAGATTTATTTTTGTTTAGTGACTTAAGTTGTTTTACTACTCCAGGAACATCTACTTCTAAGTTTCGCATGCTGGCAGCTGTTCTTGGATTGAATACTGGAGTGTTCACTTCGTCTTCTTTCGTGAAAGAATTTCGGAAAGCTGTGTTTAGTAATTCTGCCTTAGCAGTACTGTCGTCGGTAGTATTACCATTGCTATCGCATAGTGAAGGTATTGTTTGTGTTTTGCCGCTAGTGTACTTCACATATGACCAGAATTTCTTTGGATTTTCTGCAAGATTACGAGACAGGATTTCGTTGTGGAAACAACTATAAGATTCTCGCATTGAAGTCCGCGCTAGGTTGCGAGTTTCAGTAAAAGATTGCCAGTCTTGCGGATTCTGTGTCTTTTTAAATTTTGCATGCGTTTTTCTTTGTTTCTGCAACAGTGATCTGATCTGTTTTGTGTACCACGGGGGGTCAGCCCCCTCTTTTATTAATTTATTTGGTATAAATCTCTCGATTGCTACTGATATTATGTCTTTGAATGTAAGCCACAACTGATCTACACTCGCATTTTTAGTTTTGAAGGACTGGAGACTATCACTAAGGAAAGCGTGAAGCGAATTTTTATCTGCTTTATTGAATAGATATATTTTTCGTTTATTTTTGGTGCATTTGGGAATTTCGATATTCAGTCTCGCTACTACAACTCGATGTTCGCTAATCCCTGTATCTGTTTTGATGCTCTTTACTATCTCGGGATTATTTGTTGCTAGGAGATCAAGAGTATTTTTGCAACCACGTACTATTCTAGTGGGTTCATGAACTAACTGTTCGAAGTAGTTCTCAGAAAAAGCATTCAGAACTAGTTCGGACGATGTTTTATATTTGCCCCCGGTTTTGAATACGTAATTATGCCAACATATCGAAGGTAAATTAAAGTCGCCACCGATTATAACAGTATGCTTCGGATACCTATTTGAAATATGATTCAAGCTTTCTTTGAACATTTCTGCAACCGCATCGTCTGAGTCAGGGGGCCGATAAAAAGATCCAATAATTAATTTATTTCGGTGGTCAGGTATAATCTCTACCCAGACCAATTCACAGGAAGTATCTGCCTCAATTTCGTTGCAGGATAAACCGTTTGTAACAGCAATAAACACGCCACCCCCTGTTTTATTTATTCTATCCTTTCTGAAGACCATTTGGCCTTTTGAAAAAATTTCGGCCGAATTTATCTCAGGCGTCAGCCAGATTTCAGAACCTATAACGATTTGTGCCTCAGTACTTTCTATCAGCGCTTGGAGCTCTGGAATTTTCCCAACACAGCTACGACAATTTACAACTGTTACACCAATGGTTTTTATGTCTACTTTCTTCCCGTGTCTGACCTGCCCCCTTTGAGACTGAAACCCATTTTGTGTATTCCCGAGGCCATCTAACCTAAAAAACCACATTATGCATTCACACTATCCTCACTCCTTCCCCTCCCCGCCTTGGGACCGATAAACTTAGCAGTTTAGTCCCCCAATCCCAAACAAACAACCAAACCAGACCTTAGTTCTCTCCTGGTCATTAAAATTGCCACACCACGTGCAACAGACGCGAAATTTAACCGAGAGGAAGAAGATTCTGTATTATGCAAATTATTAACTTTTCAGGGCATTCACACTAGGATTGCGCGGGTAGCGACACCTACAACGTGCTGACAAGAGGAAAGTTTCCAACCGATTTCGCATACACAAACAGCAGTAGACCGTCGTTGCCTTGTGAAACTTTGTTGTGATGCCTCGTGAAAGGAGGAGAAATGCGTACCATCACGTTTCCGACTTTGATAAAGGTCGGATTGTGTCCTATCGCAATTGCGGTTTATCGTATCGCGACACTGCTACTCGCGTTGGTTAGCAGAATATGGAACCGGGGGTTCAGGAGGGCAATACAGAACGCCGTGCTGGATTTCAACGGCCTCGTATCACTAGCAGTCGAGATGACAGGCATCTTATCCGTATGGCTGTAACGGATCGTACAGCCACGTCTCCATCCCTGAGTCAACAGATGGCGACGTTTGCAAGACAACAACGATTACGTTTGCAGGAGCATGGACTATCAGCTTGGAGACCATGGCAGCGGTTACCATTGACGCTGCATCACAGACAGGAGCACGTGCAATGGTGTACGCAACGACGAACCTAGGTCCAAGAATAGCGAAACGTCCTTTTTTTCGGGTGAATCCAGGTTCTGTTAAGAGCATCATGATGGTGGCATCCGTATCACCCGGCGTGATGGTATGGGGTGCAAGTGGTTACACGTCTCGGTCACCTCTTGTTTGCATCCACGGCACTCTGAACAGTGACCGTTACATTTCAGATGTGTTACGACCCGTGGCTCTACACTTCATTCGATCCCTGCGGAACCCTACATTTCAGCTGGATAATGCATGACCGCATGTAGCAGGTCCTGCACGGGCCTTTTTTGGATATGGAAAATGTTCAACTGCTGCCCTGGCCAGCACATTTTCCAGATCTCTCACCAATTGAAAACGTCTGGTCAATGGTGGCCGAGCAACTGGCTAGTCACAATACGCCAGTCATTACTGTTGATGAATGTGGTATCGTGTTGAAACTGCATGGGCATCTGTACTGGTGTAAGAAGGTGAACTGTTTGGAGGTAGTCAAAAAATGTCAAAATCAGAATGCGTAATGATATGCTGTAGTAATAGTAATTTCGTTATTGAATGTTGTAGCAAATCACAACTAATGGGTCGCAACAACACTTTCGCAGTGAAACTTAAAATTTTGAATAAATAAAAAATATTTATATTAATTAACTTGAAACAGTCACTGTGGTAATTAATTAAGCTTGGCCCTATGTGACTTAGCTTTGACTACAGCCTCCAACCAGCACCTCTTACGATTCACGAACAGCACAACTTCACTAATAAATGTGTCAGAATTCATGTAGTGGTGATGGCGTGTTCGTGTTATAATCAAAATCGTAATAGCTGATAGACTCTGATTGCAATGATTATAGCTCAGTACTGTGAAACTGCGTGGTGCAATGAGCTTCACAAATACTACAGTCAAAGTTCCCAATAATTTTGATAATATTGTTGAAAGCATTCAACTTCCTTATAAAATTTTACGTGAACTATTTTTTGATTAATTGGTTTCAGGGCCTGGGTAGCGTACGCGTGTAACTGGCTGAGCAGAGTCGGGCATTTAACGTACTTCATAAAAATTACTTTCGTCAAGTTTGGTTAATCAAGTATAATACTTTGACTACTGTTAGCCTGGTTACTTTCCATATAAATGAAACGAACTTTACTTTACGTGCAAACTCTCTTGCAAGTTAAAAGCTTTGGCATAATAATTGATTGCAAAACTTAGAACAGCACTGCACTTTAATTACTAGTCTCTGTGGATGTAACACGTTTAGCAATTCTTTAACTCGTCTAGCAATTTCTTTAAAACTGATCGTAATTACTTTGAAAAATGATTGAACTTGTTAGTCTATGTACAGGCTTGCATAATCAACATAATCTAATAATGGTGATAATGGGGTGACTACAACTACTTACAAAATTAAGACTGGTTTCAAAATAAGTCATATATAATTGAACCAAAATTCTGATTGGGTTGACAGTACAATTACATGCATACAAAATAAAATGTTACAAAAGTACTCATCTGTTTTCGTCGTCTTCGCCGTGAAGTCCATACAAGACAGATATGATTACAATAGGTACTCTTACTGCTGGTTCAAAAATATTTTTAGCCGGCCGCGGTGGCCGAGGAGACTGAGGCGCTCCAGTCACGGTCTGCACGGCCACTATGGTCGGGGGTTCGAATCCCCCCTCGGGCATGGATATTTGTGCCGTCCTAGTTCGTAAGTAGTTCATAAGTAGTTTGTAAGTTTAGGGACTGATGACCCCGTAGTTAAGTCCCATAGACTATACAAACATTTGAACATTTTGAAATATTTTTATCGACAACTCTTTGTTCAGCTCATCAGGCTGAAATCTCCATGTATTGATATCACCTCGATACACCTTCTAATCTCCGTAATTACAGCAACGATCACTCTCGGTGACAATAGACTTGATAACCAAACAATTACTTTTCTTGCACACATGAAAAAACATTACACTGATCACTTTCGAGTATAAATAAACTTGTTTCGCACTTCCTTCAATACATTAAACAGTACGCCTCTCAGGCTTGTTGCAATTGCATTAAACTCGCGCCACACTGCGCCTACCATGCCTCTGCACCATCAACAAAACATTTATGTGTTTACTCTGGCGAGTCCGCTCCGCGCCTGCTTCAGCAGCGCGACACTCACAACTACTACGTATGTACCAAAGACAGTCTTTACAACAGGTTCAACATTTTCTCTGGCGCATTACCAACTTACAATATAGGAATGTCCGTGCATTCATGCAGGTTTACACATACAGTACATGTTTACACTAAATGATTCCATATAGGAAATGACGTTACATGAGAAATATATCTAGCATACAAGAAATGAAAATACGTGAAATGAACAAATTTAAGACAATATATACCTTACGTTAAATCGAACTGTAAGATACAGCGACAGGTGTACTCTTACACTGGTACACGCTATCCAAGCTCTGTTTGACTCGATGCCCAGGCGTATCAAGGCCGTTATTACGCCCAGAGGTGGTTGTTCTGGGTACTGATTTCTCAGGAGCTATGCACCCAAATTGCGTGAAAATATAATCACATCTCAGTTCTAGTTTAATATATTTGTCCAATGAATAACCGTTTATTATCTGCAATTCTTCTTGGTGTAGCAATTATAATGGCAAGTAGTGTAGTAATACATTTATTTTCAAGGTTAAATTGACAAATTCCTTCACGGCTCTCTCTTTCTATTCTTTCAAGGAGTTCCAGGAAAAACTAAAAAAATTAAGCTAATTTCTGTGTTACGTCGTTAATTCTTTGTAATGCTACGGCCTATCTTGTGCATAGTGTTGCTATACGTTTCACTTCATACGTTACTACTCTTTTATCAGAATTTAGCGCACTGACTCGTTCCATCATCATGGAGACTGCCTTCTCATTTCGGTCTTGCGGAACGTGATATAAATAAATAAACCGGATGATGTTTATTGTTTCCATCATAGTGAATTGTTATATAGCAGAAATGTGCAGTTTTCAAAAATCTGTGGGCATTTACTTGTTTTGCGATTTTTTAAAGATGGGAGAAACTTTCATACACAACAGAGAAATTTGACGATATTAGAACGACAGAACACTTATTATTGCTAGATATTTAAACGTAAATCACCGTTAGCCTCAAAAATGCAGCTTACACAATGAAAAACAGTGAGAGATAATGTTACCGCCAGTCTCTCATTGTTTGTACTGCAGAACCACAAAAATCAAATGTTTGTAGAGTCTATGGGACTTAAATACGGGGTCATCAGTCCCTAAACTTACAAACTACTTATGAACTACCTAATCCTAAGGACGGCACAAATATCCATGCCCGAGGGGGGATTCGAACCCCCGACCGCAGCGGCCGTGCAGACCGTGACTGGAGCGCCTCAGTCCCCTCGGCCACCGCGGCCGGCGCAGAACCACAGTGCCTACCCTTGACCTGATGACATAGGCAACCTTCCTACATATAGGGTTATTTTAAATTACCTAACTAAAAGTAAAAGGTAAATAATTTCGTAATCACTGCCATTTGTATGTGGGAGCTCTTCAAACCTTGTCACGTTTCCTTTGCCTCCACTTTTCGCTCCATTCGCTCGTTACGCGACGCCTGTTATCAGCAGTGACAATGGAGTCGTATGTTAAATTTAGTTTATCGTACCTTGAAACGCAATCATGGTCAATGGGGAAACGTGTGGCACATATATAGGACAGGATCGCGAACAAGCGAGGTAGACTCGAACAATGGTGTCAAGCACCTGAGAAGAAATTTCATGCATACTTGAGATCTGCGATACGACGAGAGGAAGCGATATGGAACATCAGATTACCTTCCACGTTGAAAGGATGTGCGCCCCCCATAGCTGCAAGACTTTTAAAAATTGGTAGTTGGTTGGCCGAAGTTAGTCTGTCATTTACGAGGGTGAGTCAAATGAAAACCTTAAATAAATATTTTTTTAAAATATTATTTATTGTGCAGAAGTGGTACAAAGCTGTATCACTTTTCAATATAATCTCCCCCACACTCAATGCAAGTCCTCCAGCGCTTACAAAGTGCATAAATTCCGTTAAAAAATCTTTTGGTTGTCTGCGCAACCACTCATGCACCGCATGGCGTACCTCATCAGAACGGAAGTTCTTTCCTCCCATTGCTTCTTTGAGTGGCCCAAACATACGGAAATCACATGGGGCAAGGTCTGGTGAGTACGGTGGATAACGAAGACACTAGAGCTCTGCATTTCAGCGAAAACAACCGCTCGAACCTTTCCCGTTTGGTGCCGCTGCTCGACGGCTGGGGTAGGCCCACGCTGCGGCCCGGCTGTGGCCGTCTAATGCCCCACGTGGCCGGTCGCCCTCCGCCTCTCGGTTACCGGCGGAAGTGTCGAGCACTGCCGGCCGCTCGAGCGCGCTCATAGTCTCGGCCGGTGACAGCGCGACCGTCGCGCGCTCAACGCTGTGGAATCGCACTAGAAACCGACCTGGCTTTGAGCACCGCAGACAGCATTATGGATCAACGAACTGTAGGTCGTAAAGGCTCCATTCATGAAACAAAAAGAAGTATTGTGGAGAAATTAGGAGCGGCTCGTTAGTCCTAAAAAAGAAAGGCATGTCGGAAGAGGAGTCGAAAAGTGAAGCTTGGAAATCTTTTGCACTTTTAGTGGTTCCTGTCACATAGGCTTCTGCTGGTTTCGTGCAATGTACCACATGCGATACTATACTTTCGTACCAGTCAAGCACAACAGGTAATTCGGCACTGCAAAAGTAAATGCGAAACAGAATCACACCGACCACTTGCAGTACCGAGTAGCATAAAGAAAGTTCTTGTTGATAGGTTGGTCGATATGGGCGGAATAGATTTCCTACCATTAAGTACTTGTAGTAAGATTGGCTTCAAGAATTATTCGCAGGAGCTCATCAATGTTCGCGCCGCGTAAGGCAAAGTCAATATAGAACATGTTCTCCCACACCCTACCACTGTATCGCGACATATTAAAGAAAAGGCCGACAAAATATGGGTGACAATGGTGCCTAAGCTAATATGTGCTTTAAAGAACAAAATGTGCTCTTTAAACGCTGATCTGTGGTCTGATAACTACAAGGAGATACGCTGCACGTAACGCACGATTAGACTACTGTATTATCGTTTGTCTACCAAAAGGAACAAAATACTACATACAGAAATTACAGTTTTTAACGTTGCAGTTACTGGAAGACATGATCACCTCAATGATCGAAACTCCAGAAGTTTGCAAAATATTTAAAAAATTTCTTCTGGACAGGTCTGGTTGAATATTGTACTTTCTATGAGTTTTACCATTTTTATTTTAAGTCGTATGTACTCCAGAAAATTCCCCATGTGACATACAATAATGGGGAATTTTCTGGAATACATACGACTGAAAATAATAATGGTAAAACTCATAGAAAGTATATTTGAAAATTTTTAATGTTTGTAAAGTTCATGGGACTTAACTGCGGGATCATCATTCCCTAAACTTACTACTATCAAACATCAAATGTGACATATACAGTTGTAGTATTTTGGGTTACAGAACTGATAGTAAACAACGAAAGACGTTTGTGAAATAAATAAGAAAGTTGTTCATATGAAGCGGTGGTCTCTCATCTCTGATATACATTAATGACTTGCCATTCTACATTGATGAAGATTAGTTCTTTTTGCTTATGATACAAGTACAGTAATCACGCCCAAAAATGAGAACAAACTGACTAACGTCTTTCACAAAATTATTAAGTGGTTTTAAGCAAACGGACTCTCATTAACGTTTGATAAAACACAGCATATACAGTTCCGTAGAGTAAATGGCACTACTACAGTAATAAATATAGGCTTTGAACAGAAGTCTGTAGCTAAGGGTTTTCGAAATTATTCGTTCGTTTTGAAGGGAAACCAGGGTTTTTCAAAATTTTTAGATGTGTGAATTAATGAGAGATTAAACTTGAAGCAACACATTGATTGTCTGCTAAAACGTTTGGGTTCAGCTACGTATGCTATTAGGGTTTTAGCAAATTTTGGCGATAAGAATCTCAGTAAAACAGTATACTACGCCTATTTTCATTTACTGCTTTCGTATGGCATCATATTCTGAGGTAATTCACTATTGAGTAAAAAGCATTCATTGCACAAAATCGTGTAATCAGAATAAATACTGGAGCGCGCCCAAGATCGTTCTGGAGACATCTACTTAAGGATTTAGATATCCTCACAGTTACATCAGAGTACATATATTCATTTATGAAATTTGTTGTTAATTATCCAACCCAGTTCACATACATGTTCATATGTTTGTAAATATATCGGACTATACTTCTTGGTTATTAGTCCGTAGCTTGCAAACAATTTAAATTAAGGTAAACTAATCTAAGGACAACACAGACACCCATGACTGAGAGGGGACCCTGACCCTAGATGGCGAACGGCCGTGCGCATCCCGCATGGCTAATCCGCCGTGGCAAACCCAGTTCAAAAGTAATAGCAGTGTGCATAGGTATATAACCAGGAGAAAGGATGATATTACTTTGGCACAGAAAGGGGTGAATTATGCTGCCACAAAAGTCTTCGGTCACCTACCAAACAGCATCAAAACCTAACAGACAGCTAACTAGCATTTAAAAATTTATTAAAAAATAACTGAATGACAACTCCTTCTACTCAATGGGTGAATTTTTAGATATAAATTAGTAAAACTAAAAATAAAAAATAGTAATGAAAAGAAAAAGAAAAATAATACAAAATATATTTGTGTCATATAACATTTTGTGTAATGTAATAACTTGTACAGACACCTTTTATTAACCTGACACGTTCCACATCATTACGAAGTGTCGTATTCATGATCTATGGAACAAGGATTAATCTAAGCAGTCTGACGAAGTGCAGCTCGCTGGCGCTGAGTCCGCCGGTCACTGGCGACCAGCCGATCGTTCGGCGCGCTCGGCCGAGGGCTGGCGCTCGGTTGCCCGCAACCGGTTAAAGAGGACGCTCGGCCGCGTACTCCCGAGAGCCAGAGCGGCGAGCGGGACTCGCCGGTAAAAATCGGACGTAATGCAGACCTCTAGAAGACACTCAAAATGCAGGTTTGTATTCTTGCAACTGTTGTACGGGAAGTGTCGAGCCTTGCGTTGTCATGTTGCAAAAGGACACCTGCTGACAGCAATCCACGTCACAATGTCATTCAGTGTCACTCGACGATTTTCCTTCACTATGGCTTCAACTGCTGCAATGTTCTGTGGAGTCACAACTCGTTGTGCCTGACCTGGATGAGGAGCATCTTCTACTGAAGTCTCACAATTTGCGAACTTCTTACTGCATTCGTAGACTTGCTGCTGTAGCAAACATGCATCACCGTACTGACCCCTTCATTCGTCGATGAATTTCAATAGGTTTCACAACTTGACCTCGCAAAAACCGAATAACAGAACGCTGTTCTTCCCTGGTGCAAATCGCAAATGGGGCGGCCATCATTATACTGATACTGCGGCGGTATGTGTGCATCTGCACTATTCTGCCACTTACAGGCCATTCTGCACGCTGTTTGTAGCACGCTTACCAACTTACAAGGTAACGGCGCGAAATTTCGATTTGTAATTACAAATTTAAGATTTTCATTTGAGTCACCCTCGTATTTTAAATCTTTATTTATGCCTATCTAGATTTCGGCTAGTAAATAGCCATTATCAGTACAAGCGTTTAATGCAAAGATGTTACGTATTTAGTTGTAGGGCATGGATATGTATACACACACTTGTCACAGTCGCTTCAGATACAGCAGTGTTTTTCAACCTTTTCGAAACCCCCTGCACCCCTCACGAACCGTAACAAAAACTATGTTATGTCAAATTCATTCTTTCCTTCGCTTCAGCTTTTTTTCTTTTTTTAATTGTTGGAAATTTTTTTTGTGTATTTTCAGAATGCAATATATTATCCAATTTCTATATGCTCTCAGAGAGAAAAATAAGTTTTGCTCAACGAGTGTTTCGCACAGCAGGCAAGACAGAAGCGAATTATGCTCATTAAAAACGGTTCCACTGGATAGACAATTCGTAAAGAATTTGATAATATCGAACTTTTCCGAATTACTTGCCGACTGGTTCCGGAAAACATTTCCGGACTTTGCGCTTATTCCTCATTAAAAGGCTACGGCTCGATAGCACAGTGCTAGAGTGCCAGACTATCAATCCAAAGGGCGTGGGTTCGATCCCCGCCGGGTCCTAAGATTTTTATCTGTCCTTTCCACTTTCGCCTCTCGCAGTGTTGCTAATGTGAAAAATGCCGAGTAGCGCCGTGCTTCGGAACCCACGTTAAACTGTAGGTCCTCCTATAACTGGCTGGGTAAGTCAGTTCGAAGGTCGGAGGAAGGCAACGGCATACCACCTCCAAACGGGACCATGCCTAGTAAAGCACTGTGGTGTTCAAATCAATCGGGCCCGGTAGTCTTGGGGTAAAGTGCTCGACTGGAAATCCAAGGGTCGCGGGTTCAAAAGCTCTTCGGAACTCGGAATTTTCAAGTCTGCACTTTAACTGGCGTTCCACAGGGAAGCGTTATAGGTCGCCTACTCTTCCTCGTGTTTATAAACGATTTAGGAGACAATCTGAATAGCTCCCGTAGATTGTTCGCGGATGATGCTGTCGTTTATCGGTTAGTGAAGTCAACAGAGGATCAACAGTAATTGCAAAGCGATTTAGATAAAATTTCTACATGGTGCGAAAATTGGCAATTGACACTAAATAAAGAAAAGTGTGAAGTAATACACATGGCCAGTAAAGGAAATCCGCTGAACTTCAATTACGCGATAAATCAGTCAAACCTTAAGGTGGTAAATTCTACCAAATACCTAGGAGTTACAATTACGAACAACTTTGACTGGAGAGAACACAAAGAAAATATTGTGGGGTAGGCGAACCAAAGGTTACGTTTTATTGGCAGAACACTTCGAAGATGCACCAGCTCCACCAAAGAGACTGCCTACGTCACACTTGTGCGTCCTCTCCTGGAGTAATGTTGCCCCTTGTGGGACCCTCACCAGGTGGGACTGACGGAAGACATTGAGAAGGTTCAGAGAAGGGCAGCTTGTTTTGTTTTATCACGTTACGTGGGGGAAAGCGTCACGGAAATGTTTCACGAATTGGGGTGGAAATCATTAAAAGAAAGACGTATTTCATTGCGGCATGATCTGTTTGCGAAGTTTCATTCACCGACTTGCGAATGTGAAAATATTTTGCTAGCACCCACCTAATTAGGAAGACATGCCAACCCCTATAAAATAAGAGAAATCAGATCGAAAACGGAACGATTTAGATGTTCTTTCTTCCCGCGCGCTGTTAGAGAATGGAACGGTAGAGAAAAGTTATGAAAGTGGTTAATGAACCCTCTGCCAGGCACTTAAATGTGAATTGCAGAGTATCTATGTAGATGTAGATATGTAGATGTAACCCATCCTTCACCTCTCAACAATGTGAGGAGTCGCCAGAAACGACACGTGGTTCAGATTCCACGTTAAGCTGTAAGTCCCCTTTCCTCGGATAACTGTGGTAGGCTAGGGACACGCAAGTCGCCAAAGTGGCGTCCAATTGAAAGACTTGCCCCAGGCCAATGAGCCACACGAAATTATACCAATCTTCGGATTGTTGATTGCTTTACCATTCATGATTAACACACTGTATTATAAAACAATATATGATCTATTCAATTCGTAATGAATGTTACACAAGCAACCCCGAAATTTTAACATTATATATATTTCATTTATTCGTACGTTTTTTATTATTGTGCCCCTAGTTATTTCATGGTGGAAGTACTTCCTCCTATGACAGCGACACTCTCAGCAAGTGTTTGTCACCCCCCTGGGGATTCGCGATCCACGGCTTGAAAATCACTGTGATACAGTATCTACATCTGTACTCAGCATCCGCGCGGGAATGGACGCGTGGTTTTAGGTTCCATGTCACGGATTGCGTGTCCTGCCTGACGCATGGGCGTGTGTGTTTTCTTTAGCGTACGATTTTACGTTTTATCCTTCACCGCATTTCTCACAGCAAAGATTAAAGCAGTTGTGACTACACGCTGTAAGAACCTGCGTATTGGGATATGTACGGTTCTGATTTAGAAGTTTGGCTAGATGTTATGTTAGGGTCGCACCGTACATGTCTGCTTTCATGCCCCACCTTAATTGGAGATATAATCTTTTACCTGTGATCCTGTAGTTAAAAAAACTCTATGCATAGGCTATATAGTTTGCGAAAGAAAAAGAACTATTACATAAATAACTGGTTTGTTAATAAACAGGATTTTATTTTAACGTTTGCAAATGATGTCGCAATGTCAGACATTTAGCTGAATCAGGTTTTCTTCAATCTAATTGGTCCCTAATTGGAAGTGGTCAGAAGAAATATTAATCATAAGTTGAATAAATGTTTGAACTGCTGAATTATCTGCGATAAGAAATTGGTAGCACTTTCCCCCAACTAAGTAATCATAACTTTCAGAAACTCAGCAAGTTTGTATATTTGAAATTGTCAACAGTTCAAAATAGTTTGTTTCCCGAACACCATTTCTACACTCGTAAGTTGTTGTGTAAGAAATATAAACATATATTGGCTGCAATGGCATACACTTGTCTTCGCCAAATTTAGAGTCCCGAGAAAGGACCGTTTGCTGCGCAAATCTTACCACTCTACCCAATCGAAGCACTCTTATCACCCAAGATGGTTTTTTTTACTGCCAATACTAGACATCCTTTTTCCGCGCATCCTTCGCTCCTCTCCTCCCTCTCAAACACACACTCCCCACCAGTTCTGTCCTTTGGACGCTTCCAAAGGGCCATCACCGTCCCTTCCAAACGTGTATATATATTAACATGAAATATTTCTTTAAGTAATAACGGACCATCTGAAACCACTTCATTACTAATATAACATTATTTAAATACAAACTGTACTGTTAATTAGTATTACATAGTCTCAAATAAGCCGGCTGCGGTGGCCGAGGGGACTGCGGCGCTCCAGTTACGGTCTACACGGCCACTTAGGTCGGGGGGTTCGAATCCCCCCTCGAGCATGGATATTTGTGCCGTCCTTGGGATAAGCTAGTTGATAAGTAGTTTGTAAGTTTAGGGACTGATGACCCCGTAGTTAATTCCCATAAGCTATACAAACATTTGAACATTTAGTCTCAAATAAATAGACAAACTGCCTTTCATGAGCTTGAACGCACATGCCACACAATATTTATATAAACCACACTTTCTTCAGCCAAGATCGCTAATTTATTTACATGCTGTTTTTTTTACCGCTTTCAATGAGCTATGTCATCATCTTCAGAAGAAAATTTTACAATGTTCCTCTATTTTCAATAAAATAAAGTTATTCGTGAAAATTTAATATAAGAAAAAAAAAATTGTGAAAAGATTAAAATTCGCATGACCAAAGTGAATCGTCATCTGCATTGTACACTTAAAAATTGTGTGTGTTCTTGCCACAAGTAACAAGGAGACTTGCGTGGTTTATACAAATTTTCGATCGCTCTCCACAGGCGTAATATGCCACTTAACTATAATACAGTATTCACGCAAGTTATTGGCAAATTGTACAATAAATCGACACAATAAATTAAATATTCGAGAAGTAAATCATTCTTCTTGCATTTTTACTGTTGCTATGGAGAAAATGATGATCTGTATATATTTTCGTTATAAATTTATATCAGTAGACATCAGTCATTAAATAAATATATACAAGTGTGACGCTTTCAAGATGATAGAGACATTAAGCTATCATCTAAACCAGAGTTTGTTGTAATTGCTTGATGCATTCAAAAGTTGATTATTTTCAGCTTGAATTTTTTAAATACATTTTGATATAGTAGTCATAAACATTTGCAATGTCTGATATATTGAAATTACTTTTAGAATCATGAGATGTGCTTAGTTATTCCGAGATCGTAGATGTCTTAAATGTAAATAATTTTATAGGTTATATTACTCTGAATTACTGGAGTGTGGAACTCACAGAAAGCCTGCAGCCGCCCTTACGAGACGCTCGGCTAACAGCCATCATTATATTTATATACAAGCATAGTCCTTTCCCAAATTTCCGCCGATTTGGACAATCCCCGACCGACTGCTTGGTTTAAAGCCCACGCACACCGATGCGAGACGGCCGGAGCGGGATCGGGAGCGGGACTCGAGCCACAGTTGCGGGACACGGTACCGCAGGGCCATACACACCGCAGCGGGAATGGGACCTCGTTTTCTGCGATTCTTCCTGCGTACACAGTCGGGAAACTTTTCCTACATAGCTTTATCACTTAAAATAATAGTTTTTTTTAAAATTCAAGTCAAGTTTGTGTTTTATATAATGTCTTCAGATAAAGAAGAGGCTCTCTTGTTACTAGCTCTAGTTGAAGACGATTATCGTACGAAGAAAGTTATTAGAAAAATTTGCAATGAAACAATTTATCACTAGGATACACCGTGTTTCTATTTAGTTATATGTATTCCGGAAACAAAGAATATGTATACATGAAATCAATCCAAAACGTACAACTCATGACGAATATCACTCTCTGATGTCTGAACTCAGTAAAGGGTATTAAAAGCTTTTACTTGTACTTCAGAATGACACCTGACTGTTTTGATGAAATGTGTAGTTTCATTAAGAGTGAAATTAAAACAACAATTTAGAACCTATCGTCACCCAGTAAGCCCTGAAGAACGACTTGCAGTTGCTTTAAGGTATGTCAAAATACATATATATCATTTACTGGCTTGCCGCGGTGGAGTAGCCGAGCGGTCTAAGATGCCTCGCTGCGGAGCGCGCGGTTGCTCGCCGTCGGAGGTTCGAGTCCTCCCTGGGGGGCGCGCGCGCTTTTGTGTGTGTGTGTGTGTTTCTTTGTCCTTAGGTTAGTTTACCTTAGTTTAAGTAGTTTGTAAGCTACAGACTGATGACCATGCAGTTTGGTCCGATAGATTTACAAACATTTGAACATTTACTGGCTTAAAGAAAATTTATTTGTCATGGTAATCTGCCCTCTCACAAGGTAAATGGATTGTAATTATTTACAAATGATTTCACTTCTGATTGTTGATTACATTGAATTGTTAGTTCAGTGTAAGTTGCTTCAGGAGACGGTAGAGATCGAGCAACTTGTGAAGAACTCGAGGAACAACAAAATGATCTCACGTCTGCTGATTGATTGTACTGGTTTGTTGGTCCAGTGAAAGTCGCTCCAGGAGATGGTAGTGACTGAGTGGCATGTGAAGAACTCTAACTCTGAAAAGATGAGTGCGCACACTTGGAAGAGAACATTTGTTCCTGCTGATGCAGCATTTCTTCTTCAGCGATGATTGAGGCTATTTTAATTTTAATGTTCGTCTGCCTCTTCGGAAAAAATTGTTTGAGTCTGGGCGTAGCCTTGACAAATAATATCAGTGGCATCATACTTGGAGCAGCTCTTTTATTTTTTAGGTATTCTAGAACAGCGTTAACCGGTGACTTTTCTTCTGGTACGAGCTGTTTTGCTTTTTGCTTCCGCCTAGTATTATTTATTGGTAACGTGTGTTCAAAGTTATTATTTCCACTCTCATGCTGCGAAGCCACGTTTCCAGGCGGTTGTTCTTTGTCTTGTTCCTCTTCATCAAAATGTGTGTCCAGTGAATATTCAGGCTCCGTACGGTTGCTGTTATCGTCCTCAATATTTGACACGTTTCGGGGAAAGCAGCCGGCAGCAGTGGCCGAGCGGTCTGCGGCGCGCCAGTCACAGTCTGCACGGCCGCTACGGTCGGGGGTTCGAATCCCCCTTCGGGGATGAATGTTTGTGTCGTCTTTACTATAAGGTAGTTCATAAGTAGTTTGTAAATTTAGGGAATGAAGACCCCGCAGTTAAGTCCCTTAAGCTTAACAAACATTTGAACATTTTTCGACGCAAGCAAAAAAAAAAAAAAAAAAAAAAAAAAATCCGAAATGGTTCCATGTATGGGGGCCCACTGCTACTTTGTATGTTTTTTTTTTTTTTTTTGGCACTTTGTCCAGTTTTGCTCCTTTTACTTCTCAAATACGTAGCATATATGTGTCCGTTACATTCCTCCATTTCTTTTTAAGCTGTTCATCTAAAATAATAATAATAAATAAATAAAATTTTTGATTTAAAAAATATCAAAAAAAATGTTCACATGTTTGTATAGTCTATGGGACTTAACTACGAGGTCATCAGTCCGTAAACTTACAAACTACTTATTAACTACTTACGAACTAGGACGGCACAAATATCCATGCCCGAGGGGGCATTCGAATCCCCGACCGTAGTGGTCGTGCAGACCGTGACTGGAGCGCCTTAGTCCCCTCGGCTACCGCTGCCGGCTAAAAAATATCATCCTATAATTTATCTTTTTATTTCCCTTGTTCCTGTAATCCTCATGACTGAGCTCATACAGAAGAAATTACTGCTTGACGAGAGTGATGAGCTGCTTTGTTTCTGACATACTGTACTGTACTTTGTATGCGGGAAGTACCGTGCACGCTGCGAACTGTCTGGGCAACATCACCTAGAGACAGGGCCTCACAACAGCACATGCTACGTCACACTGACCAGGTCGTGGCCGCCAGCTTACTGGCTGCCCACTACGAAGCAGGGGGCGTGCCCCAGCAGCCAGCCATTCAGCTGGTGGCCGCGGCCTGGTCAGTGTGACGTAGCATGTGCTGTTGTGAGGCCTTGTCTCTAGGTGGTGCTGGTCTGGGACGCAGCAGGCTGCGGGGAGTACCGTGTCCGTCTGAACAGCAAGGACGCACATCATATCCCGCAATGGATACCCGGCGCGCACATTTCCCGCTACCGTTCGGGCTCACGCAGTCCCGCACTGGTGTGAGTGGGACTTTAACCTGACTTTAACCTGTCCGTCCATTAATTTTTCGTACTGCCAGTGTCTTTCACCCGCTATACCTTTGTTTCTCTACTGTCTCACTCTTCCTGCTGTTAAAGCCAACTCATTAGCATAAAAATTTGAAAAGACTCACCACATGCAGTTCAGAACATGTAAGAGGTTTCCATCCACCATATACCTAAAGTATGAAGCAGATAGAAGAGGTTGATAGTATTAAATTCTAGGGATTACAACTAGATAACAAATTCAATTGGAAGGAGCACACCGGAGAACTGCAGAAACGACTTAACAAATCTGTAAATGCAATTAGTGTTATGATACGTACGCAACATACAAATAAAAAAGCTTGTATACTTTGTTTAATTTCATTCCATAATCTCATATGGTAAAATATTTTGGGGTAACTCTTCAAATCAAGCAAAAGTTTCCAGAGTCCAAAAGCGTGTAACACTTAGTATATTATTTTCAGAGTCCAAAAGCGTGTAACAGTATATTATTTGTGGAGTAGATACGCAGACATCCTGTAGAAGCCTCTTCAAAGAACTGGGTATACTAACTACTGCCTCTCAGTATATTTATTCCTTAATGAAAGTTGTCATAAATAATGTATCCCTTTTTCCAACAAACACCTCAGTTCATACATACAATACTAGGATCAAAGACGATCTACACAAGGATTACTTTAGTCCACAAAAGATTATTTCAGTTCGTAAAGGATTACTTTATTTCTAAAAGGAGTTCACTATCCACATTTTCAATAATTCACCAGCAACCATAAAAATGTTGCTACAAACAAAGATCAGTTTAAGAGGTACCAGTTTAAGAGGTACCTTGAAGACTTGCTAGTGGCCAACTCCTTGAACTCCATTGACAAATTTTTCAATGGAGCGAACTGATTAGTATTATTATATCAGCTAGTAAAAAAGTAATTGAAGTTGGCATTCCAAATGGCTTCGTCCACTGGATATGAAACGAATATCTCGAGAAAGGAATGAAATATTGTTGTTATATTACTTTTAAACAAAATTCTGAATCTCCTCTGAATTTCAAACGCTGCTACGTATGCGCAAAAATCAACCACAGGCAAAGTCTAAGCAAAGTGCTTTTCCACAGTAACCTCATTAAAATACATTGCAAGGAATACATTTTTATCATTCTCAACTGTTCAGCTTTACGTTGTCTATGGATCCGTAAAATTTTGTTATTTGTGCTGAGTTGCCATTGCATGTGTATGTTTTCAACAATTGTGCTAGTGTAATTACGTCTACAGGGCAAGATACAAGAATTTATACGTTGCTGTGTCTATCACATGTTGCGGTCTGCGCTTTGTGTTTTGTTCATTGCTTTCTGGCATTTGCAAAATACTATTGTCAGTGAGTGTACACATCACCTTTCTTCCATTTCAACAACGTCAGGTAGAGGGTTGCGTGCATCAAGGCATGTTTTGTCATTTATTATTGACTTACAACTGTCAAGAAAGGCATTGTTTGTTTCATCATTGTCAGAGAATGTCGGTTACGTCAGCTCCTGCTTTATTGCGCCATGCTGATGTATTCAATGTGTTGTATTGTCTCTCCGATTTGTATCTTTCTCTTGTTCTGTGAGAAAATGCGTGAATTTCTACGACAAATTATTACGTAACTTATGTATCATGCCAGAAAATTTCTCTTCGAATTTTGAAAACATGTTGTGTGTACTAGTACGCTTAGTTATAAGTCTGGAGACATGGTTTGCTTCAAGTTGTGCAAATCTATCGTCAAATCTTTTAGTTAACTATTTTTAACAATATCAAAATTTTAATCGTTTTTAGTAAAATTCGGCCTATTTATAAATTTTCATGAATTTTTATAGTCAAATACTGCATAGGTTGAAACATTAGCGTCATAGTATTTGTGTCATTCAGATGACATAAATCTATTAATTTATATATCTTGTGTTATTGATTGTTGGCTTCTCTGTCGGTGTTCCATATTGCGTCACTAATGGGCTACCGTCGGAGATGGAATTCTGTATCCCATCATTGAAAGAATAATCTGACTTAGTTCTATAAAACTGAAATTGATACAATGCCATTTGCCGTAATTATAGGTGTCTAAACAATACATTCCATATATGCTTCTTTAAAGAAATGTATGACATGAAAAAGTACAAAAAATTACATAATGTATTTCCTTATTCCATTATACTTGGAATACACTGATCTCAAATAGAGCTAGCAAAAATTTTAAATTGAAACCACTGAGGTCCCGGCACTGGTTATTGATAATCACAACATCTCAAGGAATTGGTATCCACAGATTCAATACAACAAAGTAACAAGATTAGCCTCCAGCACGTGTTTTCAGCGAAGCAGAAGGCCAGCGTAGGATGACCGGCTAGAATTGCTTATGTCAGCGGATTTACATTGTCATGTGTGTTGAGTGAAAATGAAACGTTGGCATCATATGTGTTTTCAGAAACTTTGGTGGTGTAATTACGACTACAGGA
Organism: Locusta migratoria; assembly: GCA_026315105.1. Classification (NCBI taxonomy): domain Eukaryota; kingdom Metazoa; phylum Arthropoda; class Insecta; order Orthoptera; family Acrididae; genus Locusta; species Locusta migratoria. The sequence continues at coordinate 164,779,633 of CM048746.1, forward strand.
CAAGGAAATTTCCTACAAGAGATTATACATTTCTTTCTATCGTTTAACGACTATACTTCTCGCTTTGAGAAGTGGTCACATGATTTTGGCTCATTAATCATTCTCATCTGCCTCCCAGTGTACAGTGCGTAGCAAAAAATACGATCGGTATTTTAGGTTTTCTGTTCGATTTCATTCGTGTATTGATCAAGGGAAAAGTTTCCGTCTGTGTGTTCTATTATTAGTGTTCGCTGCGAGAGGCTGAACGGCAGTCACAGCTTTATCGACTATTACTTTTCTTAGACTATAGGCTCTCTTTTAAGGCGATGAATTGCGTCGTATTTTCTTACAATGATTGCCACTTTAGTCTCCGAGCACAGCTGATACAATCCTGGTCGCGGTCTCTCGGTTTAATTCCAAGTATGTCGTCAGGTCTGCCTGATAAGGTCTACAAACGCTAGAATAAATCTCCAGAGCTGGTCGCACTAACGTCTCGCAAGCTATTACCTTTACAGATATACTGCGCTTTCCCACAACCATTCTTGTAACTCCGAGCATTCCATTCACCTTCAGTAACATTGATATAACGTTATTGCTTTTTTCATACAGACCTGTAGTATTAACCGTAAATAGTTACGCAGTGTGAAGTACTCAACACCTTCACCACTAAGATACCATCAGAGTATTCCGCCGTCTTCAGTCTTTATACCGCATTTATTTACACTTAAATGACATGCTATTCAATTATACGAAGAGGAAATTTCCAGAAGAGATTCAGCATTCCTTCCTATCGTATAACGACTATACTTTTCTATAGACAACTCGACATCGAACTATCTTATGTTATTTATATGGCGTCCGTTCTTTTCGAACGTATCGTAAAAGAACAGACACTATATAAATAATTGTATATCTGCCCCAACAGGTAATTGACAATTTCAATGCGGACGCATTAATACGCTCGATCCTTTGTGGTAATCCAGTAGAGACTGCAAGCAAGAGGAATCAAATAGGCAGGGGACACTACAGTCGTAGTGTGCTACAAGTTAAGAATTTGGGTTGGGAGGGAAGCGTGGACAGCCTGATTGGTTAAAGCGACCGCTGGCCCAAAGCGGGAAAACCGGGTTCGAATCTCGCTCCTGCATAAATTTTCATCTTTGCCACTGGATTTATATAAATGCTTTGATATATGTAAATATTACGAATTCGTATCTTGTGAAAAATTTCTTACGATAATTGCTCTGTTGTTTTCCCAGATCAGGTTATCAAAGCCAACTACTACCAGATTGCAAGTTAATGCCATTCTGTGAGCAGTGCAGCAGATGAGGCGTGTAGCAGGTGTTAATTTCCACATTTGCTCGGATTCACTGAGTGCTCTTCAGTTCCTTCAAACACTGTACCCACCAGATAAAGTAGTCCAGCACATCCAGGAAGCCCTTCCCTACCTATAAGGTTTGGGGAAGGTGGTGCCTTTCTGTTAGGCCCCAGGTATATGGGTATTCGAGGGAACGAAAGGGCAGACGTAGCAGTGAAAGAGGCGTGTTGTGCGCCTCAGATACTTTAGTGTCCTATTCCCTTGCATGCTGTGGCCACGCTGTTAAGGGACGGAGTCATGTGTCGATGGAGGAAGAGTGGCGCAGAATTACGAACTTAAAGTAGCGAGTCGTGAAGTCCACAAATGTTCAAATGTTTGTAGAGCTTATGTGGCCTAACTACGGGTTCACCAGTCCCTAAACTTACTAACTACTTATGAACTAGCTTATGTTAAAGACTGCACAAACACCCCTGCCCGAGGGGGCATTCGAACCCTCGACCGCAGCGGCCGTGCAGACCGTGGCTGGCACGCCGCAGACCGCTTGGCCACCGCGGACGGCATGTGAAGTCCACCACAGAGCCGTGGTGCACCTCCTGTCAACCGAGCAGGCGCGATGAAGTCCTCCTCACTCGTTCAAATGTTCAAATGTTTGTAAATCTATCGGACAAAACTGCGTGGCCATCAGTTCGTAGCTTACAAACTACTTAAACTAAGGTAAAGTAACCTAAGCACAACACACACATACACCCAAGGAGGACTCGAACCTCGACGGCGAGCAACCGCGCGCTTTGCAGCGAGGCGCCTTGGACCGCTCGGATACTCCACCGCGGCTTCTCACTCGACTCCGTATAGGTCACTGTCGCATGACGGCTTTCTGCTCTGGCGGGAGAATTCTCCTTGGTGTGTTGCTTGTGATGCACGGTTAACTGTACATCACATTTATTTGGATGTGTTTTATTTTCAGATCAGTCTTTATTTTAAGCGACGATCAAACGACTGTGGTCTGTCTTCTAAAATTTTGTGTATCCTCAGACTTGTTCCTTAAAACTTTAGGGCGACATTTTTAATTAATCATCGGGTTGACTGGCTCTGCCGTCTTTTTATTAATGGTCAGCCAGGCATTTCCACCTCTGACTGTTGATGTTATGAGTTTTACTCAAAATGTTCAAATGTTTGTTAAGCTTATGGGACTTAACTACGGGGTCATCAGTCCCTAAACTTACAAACTACTTATGAACTACTTACGAACTAGGACGGCACAAATATCCATGCCCGAGGGGGGATTCGAACCCCCGACCGTAGTGGCCGTGCTGACCGTGACTGGAGCGCCTCAGTCACCTCGGCCACCGCGGCCGGCTGAGTTTTACTGATCGACTGTAGATGAATTAGGCAACTTTTACATGTGCGTGTTTTATGGGTAGATCTGAAGGGGAGCGGTGGCGAGTTTCATTCGGATCCCACTTTTTCTCACGTCTCAGGTGATTTACTTACTTTTGCTCATGACTTTTCTGTATGGGCGCTGATAACCTCGCTGTTGAGCACTCCTCTAACCCACAATAAATAAATAAATAAAAACAGTCACACTTATACTCATTGAAAAAAAAATATTATCATTATTACCCTCTTTCACAATGTAATTCAGTTTCGATTATCCGTTACCTCAAGATTATACATCAAATTTGATTTTCATTGTCCACATTTTGTCAATATTTATTCTTCTGATGTGATATATAAACGCAGTTTTTTAATCTCCTCTTCCATGAATACTGGTTCACATATTTTGAACGACCGTTCTACTAATGTTTTCATCTAACTTCTTTAATGTCTCGGGTGATGATTAGAATCTTTATGTAGATGACGGTCAGTATGTGTGTATTTTCTGTACGTCCTGTGGCCCAATGTTCCGTCCTTTCGTTTGATCATGGACACATCTAAAAAGTTCATTTGCTCATTACTCCCTGTCTCGACAGTAAACAGACTTTTAGAATTGATACTGTTAACATGTGACAGAAAGCCATTCAGTTGCTCTGAACCACGTGTCCATATAACAAATGTGTCGCCTACTTAGCGATACCATCCGGTCATCTGCAGCGCCATAAAGAAGTTAGGCACAGCCGGACTAAGAGGGCTTACAATAGCCACACCGCCACTCTGTTTATAAGAATCGTTATTATATTGAAAGTAAATTGTGATAAGTCAGTGTCTGAATTCAATCGCCAGGAAAAATATCCGCTGTGCAAGAAATAGCTTCGATCACCGGAATCGTGGTGAACAACGAAATCACATCAAAACTAAGCAGGATTCAGGCACCTCGCGTATTTCCTTTATTATGTCGATGAAATGAGATGAATTCTTAATATGGGTGACAGTTCCACCAGCATATGGTTGCAGCAACGAGGCCGGGAAGGACACCTGGCTTCAATGTATGTGTGTGACAACTCGTAACTGAGAGACAATAAAACGCTCACTAAAGGCCTCCTTGGTACCTGAGGTTTATGTGTCATGGGCAATGCTCCTGTTTTTACAAAGTACTTTCTTGTCGTCGGAAAGAAAATAAGACGCTTTCAACAATTTGTTAGCCATAACTTGAAACGTCCGGGCTGAGATACCGTGGTCCATACGTAGATCTTTCCCCTGATGTTTCGCCTTCGACTGAGGAAGGCATTCTTGCAGGTGAAGCGGCAAACTGCAAGGGAAATCCAGAGAGCGCCACTGTCATCCACGTCACGTTGTCTCCTCTATGATCTCTGACTGAGTAGGCGTAGTCACGTGATTGACAGTGGTGCTCTCTGGATGACCTGTATATGAGTCCACTACACGCAGGAAGCGGCTACACGGGTAGCGGGGGCTGTTTGGCGTGGACTGGGCGGTTTTTTAGGATAAAGGGCTTCGGAGAAAAAGATAATGGGCAATCTCAAAGGGTGCAGGTGGTTCACAGGATAAATGTAGATTTGGGAACTATCGGTATAACTGTAGTAAATTGTAGCTGTGTCGGGAAAGTACCAGAACTCCAAGCGTTAATAGAAAGCACCGAAACACACGTCATTGTAGGCAGTGAAAGTTGGCTCAAGCCGGAAATACATTCGGCAGAAGTATTTGCAAAAAATCTAACTGTGTTCAGAAAGTATAGATTAAACAAAATAGGTGGAGGCGTGTTTGTCACCGTCAAAAGTAGGGCTGTAGCGAAGTTGAAGTTGATAGTTCCTGTGAGCTATTACGGGTAGAGGTAGTATCTGAAAATCGTAAGAAGTTAAATAATTGGTTCCTTTTACCGGCCTCCCGACTCTGACGATACAATAGCAGAAAGGTTCAAAGAAAACCTGAGTCTAATAACAAAAACGTACCCGACTCACACGACAATAGTAGGCGGTGGTTTTAATTTACCCTAGATCTGATGGCGAAATTATATTTTCAAATCAGGCGGTACGCATAAAACATCGTGCGAATTGTACTCAACGCATTCTCTGAGAATTACTTCGAACAATTAGTTCAAGACCCAACTAGAATTGTAAATGGATGTCAAAACACACCTGATCTCTTAGCAACAAATAATCCTGAGCTCATAACGAGCATCAAAACGGATACAGGTATTAGTGAACATAGAGCTGTCGTAGAGGTATTGAATATAGAAAGTCCCCAAGTTACCAAAAATAAACTAAAAGTATATTTGTTCAGGAAAGCTCAAATGTTCAAATGTTTGTTAAGCTTATGGGACTTAACTACGGGGTTATCAGTCCGTAAACTTACAAACTACTTATGAACTACTTACGAACTAGGTCGGCACAAATATCCATGCCCGAGGGGGGATTCGAACCCCCGACCATGGTAGTCCTGCAGACAGTGACTGGAGCGCCTCAGTTCCCTCGGCCACCGCGGCCGGCTTCAGGAAAGCAGATAGAAATAAAATACATTGCTTCTTGAAAGACAGCTTCCACTCGTTTCTAACACTAAACGTAGACTGTGTAGACCAGATGTGGCTCAAATTCAAAGAAGTGGTATCGCCAGCAATTGACAGTTTTATACCAAATAAATTAATAAAAAAAAGGAGGTGATCCCCCTTGGTACACAAAACAGGCTAGGACACTGATGCTATAGCAAAGGAAAAGGCATGCTAAATTTAAACGAACACAAAATCCCCAGGATTGGAGATCCTACACAGAATCTCGAATTTATCGAGGATTTCAATGCGATTGACTGAAAACCCAAAGAGATTTTGGTCATATGTTAAATATACTAGGACACTGATGCTATAGCAAAACCCAAAGAGATTTTGGTCATATGTTAAATATACTAGGACACTGATGCTATAGCAAAGGAAAAGGCATGCTAAATTTAAACGAACACAAAATCCCCAGGATTGGCGATCCTACACAGAATCTCGAATTTATCGAGGATTTCAATGCGATTGACTGAAAACCCAAAGAGATTTTGGTCATATGTTAAATATACTAGGGGCAAAACACAAACAATACCCTCACTACGTGATAGTAATGGCGATCCTGCCGATGACAGCGCTACTAAAGCAGAGTTACTAAACATAGCTTTTAGAAACTCAATCACCAAAGAAGACGAAACCAATATTCCAGATTTCGAATTACGAACAGATGCCGTAATGAGTAACATAGAAGTAGATATCATCGGAGTAATGAAGCAACTAAAATCATTTCACAAGAACAAGTCTTCTGGTCCGGATTGTATACCCATTAGATTTCTATCTGATTATGCTGAAGCGATAGCTCCTTACTTAACAGCCATATACAACCGCTCTCTCAAAGAAGGATCAGTACCAAAAGATTGGAAAGTTGCACAGGTCACACCGATATTCAAGAAAGGCAGTAGGAGTAACCCATTAAACTACAGGCCTATTTCATTGACTTCAATTTGCAACAGGGTTTTGGAACATATCCTGTATTAAAATATTATGAATTATCTAGAACAGAAAAGGTCAACACGGATTTAGAAAATATCGTTCATGCGAAGTGATGGGTGCTATCGACAAGGCTTCGCAAATCGATTCCGTATTTCATGATTTCCAAAAGGCTTTTGACACCCTATGTCACAAACGGCTTTTAATCAAATTGCGTGGTTATGGTATATCGCCCCAAATTGGCGATTGGATAGGGAAATTCCTGTCAGAGGACACAATTCGTAGTAATCGATGGTAAGGCATTGACTAAAACAGAAGTGATATCGGGCGTTCCACAGGGTAGTGTTATTGGTCCTCTGCTGTTCCTTATTTACATAAACGATTTAGGGGAAAATCTAAGTAGCTCTCTTAGGTTGTTTGCAGATGACGCCGTCATTTACCGTCTAGTAAAATCATGTGAAGATCAAAACCAACTGCAGAACGATATGAATAAGATATAACTATGGTGTAGAAATTGGCAATTGACACCAAATAATGAGAAAAGTGAAGTCGTCCAAATGAGTAGGAAAGGAAACCCGTTAAACTTTGTTTAAAAGATAAGTCAATCAAAAGTGAAGGCCGTAAACTCCATAAAATACCTAGGAATTACTATTACTTCGGACTTAAATTGGAAAGAACACGTAGATAATGTCGTTGGAAAGGCGAACCAGAGACTGCGGTTTATTGGCAGAACCCTTAAAACATGCATCAGAACTACAAAAGAAACCGCATACATTACGCTTGTCCGTCCATGTTTGGAGTATTGCTGCCCAGTGTAGGATCCTTATCAGGTGTGCTTTACGGAGGACAAAGAAGGGCATCTCGTTTCGTATTGTCACGATACAGGGGAGACAGCATTACGGAAATGATACAGGATCATTACAACAACGGCGCTTATCGCAGCGGCGTGGGCTACTTACGAAACTCCATTTTTCTCCGAATGCGAAAATATATTGTTGACTCCCACTTACATAGGTAGAAATGATCATCAGAATAAAATACGAGAATCAGAACTCGAACGGAGAGATTCAGGTGTTCTTTCTTCCCGCGCGCTATTCGAGAATGGAATGGAATAGTATAATGGTGGTTCGATGAACCCTCTGCCAGGCACTTAAATGTGAATTGCCGAGAATCCCATGTAGATTTAGCTGTAGAATTGGTTGGTCATTTTTAAAATCTCCGATGTAGGATCCTTCTGAAGCTGTTTATAATTGGTGGGATCCAAAATATTAAAATGTTTGTAACACACACACACATCCAAGGGAGGACTCAAACCTCCGACGGCGAGCAACGCGCGCTCAGCAGCGAGGCGCTTTAGACCGCTCGGCTACTCCACCGCGGCGATGGAAAATGTTTATGACCTTCCATAATAGTCCCCAATCTTCATTACGACGGTATCATTGCTCTTGCCCGAAGAAAGATACTTAGTAACCTGTGTTGATATCCCTGAGCCGCGGTGGAGTGGCCGAGCGGTCGTTGGCGCTTGAGTCGCGGTAGCGTGAGGACGTCCGGGAGTGTGCTCACAGTTTAAAGCGTTCACTAGTCGCGAACAGCTTTCTTTCGTGTTAAGTGTTAACTTGTTGTGCAGTATCGTCACTTAATGTTCTGGTGCGTGTGTTGTGTAAATGTTAGCGGTCTCGGCCGCTAAAACCGTAAATATGGAAAAGAAGGTCCCCAGGAAGTGCACTCTGCGTTTCGAGTTTGATAAGGCAACCAGGAATAAGCAACCGAGTTCGGTAGAAGTTCATGATTGGATCGACAGCGTTTTTGGAATCGTTTCTGAACAAATACATACCGCTTATTACGATTTGGATGAATACTGCTTTTACGTCAAGTTACTGGAACCCGTTCAACTAGACAAAATCCTGATAAAACACGGAACATCTGCTCAATTTCGACATCGAGACTCAACGGTGAGTACAGTTTCCATATCTAATGCCGGTATTGAATATAAGAATGTTCGCGTTTTCAATTTGCCGCCAGAAGTAGAAAATTGTTATCTTAGGGAGGTGTTATCATGTTATGGCGATATTAAACAAATTAGAAACGAGCGCTGGTCAAAGCAACATAAACTTCAGTGTTTCAGTGGTGTAAGATCAGTAGAAATGCACGTTAGAACTAATATTCCCTCTCATATCACTGTCTGTGGGTACAGGGCTCATGTGACATATTCTGGTCAGGAAGAAACGTGTTACATCTGTAACGAAAGCGGACATATTCGTCAGGATTGCCCGAAAAAACCGGTTATATTAAGAAACAACTTGCAGCAACGCAAAAAACTAACGTTAGCTGAATTAATTGCACCCACTCGGGAAGTTGATGACCCAACACCCAGTAGCAGTTTTTCTGAGCAACCACCTGTCGTCCCGGCAGACTTTCCACCACTGACACCAAAAGTAAACGTAGATCAGGTGCCCACTAAAGTTATTACCCCAGTTGTAACCCAGTCCATAACTAACAAACGGAGACGGACCTCTGACGAAAGTAGTGTGGATGACAAATTCGAATATTCGTCGCAGGATAACAGGAAAAGCACGGTTAACACCGTGTTAGAAACTAAAGTTCCTACACCCGGTACGGACACAGAGATTTCAAACAGTTCTAGTATCGGATCCGAGCCGCAGCAACGGGAAGAAATTCCATCACCCGTGCTGCAAACATCAGTAGAAGAAATACAGCACGTAGACCTAGGGACACCAGACAAACCCGACACTGTTGTTAGTGGAGAGCAACAAACCGAACCAGTGATAGTAGACAACCAGGACTGTGATACTGTTGTCAATGCACAAACTGCGCCAAGTCAGAGCAGCGTCCAAAACAGAGCGGACGTAAGCATAAACAGGGACGCGGTAATGGAAAGCGAAGCAGGAAGTGGCGAGTCGGCGGGGCCACAGCCTGCCGCCGCGGTGGCCCGCCAACTGTCGCACTCTGATATGGAGCTGGACGTCTGCAGCGAGCCGCCCACCTCGCCTTCTGATGTGGGTTTCACCAGCAGTGGGAGGCGTAGGAGTAAAGTACAGCCGAAAATGAACGCTGCGCGAAAGAAAAAGAAAAACTCTGACTCTCAATACAAGACTGATACTAAGAAAACAAGTGGCAAAGCATCAAAGGATTGGGACGCGGACGCAGGAGGGGGGAAAGTTAAAAAGTAGTGCTTTTCTGGACTAGATAGATGCAGGCATATAAAGTTGTAACCCTGAACATCAGTAGAATCACCTCTGACCTGAAACTCGCGGCCTTCAAACAGTTCGTGTACGAATCTGAAGCCGATATTTTGCTGCTACAGGAGGTGTTAACAACGAACCTCCGTATATCGGGCTTCAACACCATAGAAAACATAGCCCTGGAGAACAGTACCGGTACTGCAGTTTTAATTAAAGACGGTATTCCATTTCAAGAGATTGAAAAATTGGAATCCGGTAGAGGTATAAGTTTTAAATTGTATACTGTCACCGTGGTAAATTTATACGCTCCGTCGGGGAATTCTAATAAAACTGAACGTTCCAGATATTTCAAGGAGGAGATTATCTACCTTCTAAGGAAAAACCCGCAATACATATTATTAGGTGGAGACTTTAATTGCGTTTTACATGCGAAAGATCAGCGTCCTCATTTCAATTACTGTAAAGAGCTGCACGAACTTGTGAAACATATAAAGCTGCAGGACGCGTGGGAAGTGAAATATCCCACACTGGTGAGATTCACCTACTTCACCGCCCACTCATGCAGCCGCCTTGACCGACTATATGTGACGGATAACATTAGTGATAGGCTTCGCGCCGCGGAAGTAATCCCTGCAGTATTCTCTGACCATTGTGCGCTTGCTGTAACACTTGAGCTCGATAAACAGCCCACCTAATTATATAGATCACACTGGATGCTTAATATCTCGCTGTTGCAAGACAGAGAATTAGAAGACGACGTCGGGCACACATGGAACGTTTGCCTCAGATCCCTCAGCCGCTATCAATCCAAAGTAGACTGGTGGACAAATCACGCAAAACGAAAACTTCGTCAGTGTGTGATAAACTACGGCAGACAAAAAGCTAGGGAAATAAAAAACACCACAGAATTTTATTACTCTATATTAAGAGAGCTCTATGATAAATCTGACAACAATGGATCGCACTATCAACAAATAAAGTGTATCAAAGCAAAATTACTTAGTATCAAGCGCAAACAGTTAGAGGGTCTGAAAATAAAGTCCAAATCACGCTCTCTGGTAGTTGAAGAGGTAACGTCTCTGTACCATTTAATTAAACATAATACGAACCGAAGACGGACGTTCATTGATGAGCTATTGACGTCAAATGGTAGACTGCTCGTAAATCAAAACGACTTAGTACAGGAAATACATCAGCATTATAGAGAATTGTATTCTCTGGAAAATGTTGATGAGGGTGCAGTAGGTGAATTTTTTCAAGTACTTACTCCGGAAATTAACTCTGATGATAACAGTGACATATTAACTGCTTTTACAGAACGTGAAGTTTTAGATCTCATTTCAAGGTCGCCGCCCAACAAATCCCCTGGACCTGATGGGTTGCCGAAAGAATTTTATTGTAAATTTTGGCACCTTATAGGACCAACTTTTACGGATATTCTAAATGAAATATTAAAAGGTGTCGTAGTTCCTAAAGAGTTTAAGGAAGGGAAAATTGTTTTAGTTCCAAAAAACAAGGGACGAAAATGCATCGACAACTTCAGGCCTATTACTTTGCTGAATTTTGATTATAAAACCATCGCCCGGGCAGTTGCCAGTAGAATGAGTCATCCCATAAGTAAAATTATTGGAAAACACCAATCCTGTTTCCCTGCACGAACTGTCATGAACACAATTTCTGCTTACAGAGATGTCATATCCATAGCCTCCGTTACAAATATAAAGTGTGCACTATTTTTTATAGATTTTAATAAAGCGTTTGATCGAGTAAATCACCAATACCTGGAAAAAGTAATGAAGGAAGTAGGCCTGGAAGAAAGAGTTTTAAAAGTGGTACGAAATTTGATTACAGGGATAACGACTAAAATAGCTGTCAATGGACAATTAACTGGGGCTATAAACATTGAAAGGGGGGTCCCACAGGGCAGTCCTCTCTCTATGCTGCTGTATGTTCTCTCCTTGGAGCCAATACTCAAAAGGGTTACCACGAAACTCTCTGGGTTACAACTTTCGGGTGTTAAATTCACTACAGGGGCGTATGCTGATGACGTGGGAGTGCTACTAAGAACAGTAGATGAGGTCACAAGCCTAAAAGAGGACTTTGACACCTACTGTGCAGTTTCAGGTGCAAAAATTAACACGGGAAAGTGTAACTTAGTAAATATCAGAGGGTTCGACGACGTAGCCGTGCCATGGGCACAAACCGTCGAACAACACAAAACCTTAGGGATCATCGTTGATAAATGTCCATTAAAAATGGCGGCCCTGAACTGGAGATCGACAGTTAACAAAATGCAAGGAACTACTTTAGAAGCAACTTGGCGATCACTAAACCTTATTGGAGCCGTGAGGATAGTCAACACCTATCTATTGTCCAAGGCCTACTATGTGGCTCAGATTTTCCCGATTCCAAAAGTACAGGCAAATAAAGTAATGCAGTTAGCAGCCAGGTATGTGTGGAGGGGAAACATTTTTAAGCTCACACCCGGAACATTAACAAAACCAAGATTGACTGGAGGACTCGCACTCACTGATATTCATAGGAAGGCAACTGCTTTATACCTTAGACGAACAGAAAGATTAATACATGGCAACCACAGTAATATTACAGAAAAACTCTTTAAAATACTGCAGCCAAAGAGCATGAATCCGCCGATAGATATCAGCAATCATAACTTCCGTCTGAAACATATCAGTCTGTTTTACCTGGAGTATAGTTACTTAAAAGAAAGTCGTGTACCATCTACGACTTTAACTACAACCCAAATCCTACAGATATGGCAACAGAAAGATATGCCAAACAGTATTATGCTAAAGTTTCCACATAGAAACTGGTTAACAGTGTGGAAAAACATCAGCCTTAAAATCCACACGTCAGAAGTTGCGTCCACCTGGTATAAAGTCGTCAACCAGACGATAGCAACGAACGAAAAGCTACATCGCATCGGAAAAAGTGATACAGACAAGTGCAGAAAATGTGGACTACTGGACACCATAATACATAGATTCACATGTAGCGGACATATCGACAACTGGAAGTGGGTGAGGAAACGAATAGCATTACTATCAAGAACCTCCGAAACTAGTTACACTTCAGAAATTATGATGTGGCCGGAAACAAGATATTACCCGAAAACAAAGAACAATACAATTATGTGGCTTCTCGGTAATTATGTAAACTATATATTCCACGGACCTGCAGAAGACAATCCCATAAGTTTTCAATCGTACATGAACACTGCGAGATGGTGAATCATACGCACTATTGATGAGAAAAAACAGTTTAGCAACATGCTAAATATAGCATTTGAAAAGGCTGGAATAGGATAAACTTTTTTTTTTTTTTTTTTTGTCTTGAGACTGTAATTACTGCTACTAAGCCATTTAAAACAGCAACAGTTTTACTTACATTTAAAGAAGAATACTTTCGTTTCTGTTTTGCAATGGATATTGCTGTTAATTCCTAGATTTTTTTTAAACAGTTGCTTTTAACGAAAAAAAGAAAAAAAAGCAGTCTACTGCATATGGTAACGGTGGATTGTGTGGGCGGCCAGACGCCTGCCGCCGGCCTCCTGTAGCCGCGGCAGCGCGCACCTCCCTCCTCTCTACAAGTTTTGTTTGGTTTAGTTAATCTGTAGTAGTGTGTGTGCACTGCTTAAACGCGGTCAGGTGTTGCTTTCCTTTTAAAGAAGAATACTTTTGTTTCTGTTTTGCAATGGATATTGCTGTTAATTCCTAGATTTTATTTAAACAGTTGCTTTTAACGAAAAAAAGAAAAAAAGCAGTCTACTGCATATGGTAACGGTGGATTGTGTGGGCGGCCAGACGCCTGCCGCCGGCCTCCTGTAGCCGCGGCAGCGCGCACCTCCCTCCTCTCTACAAGTTTTGTTTGGTTTAGTTAATCTGTAGTAGTGTGTGTGCACTGCTTAAACGCGGTCAGGTGTTGCTTTCCTTTTAAAGAAGAATACTTTTGTTTCTGTTTTGCAATGGATATTGCTGTTAATTCCTAGATTTTATTTAAACAGTTGCTTTTAACGAAAAAAAGAAAAAAAGCAGTCTACTGCATATGGTAACGGTGGATTGTGTGGGCGGCCAGACGCCTGCCGCCGGCCTCCTGTAGCCGCGGCAGCGCGCACCTCCCTCCTCTCTACAAGTTTCGTTTGGTTTAGTTAAAAAAAAAAAAAAAAAAAAAGGTGACTAAGGCAAAAAAAAAAAAAAAAAAAAAAGCGGTCTAAAGCGTCTTGCTGCGGAGCGCGCGGTTGCTCGCCGTGGAGGTTCGAGTCCTCCCTGGGGCATGGGTATATTTTGTCCTTAGGTTAGTTTACCTAGGTGCAAGTAGTTTGTAAGTTACGGACTGATGACCACGCAGTTTGATCCGATAGGTTTACAAACATTTGACTTTGACTTTGATATCCCTCAGTGCCTCCCTTTGTGATTCTGACAAATTACTACTAGGTGGTTTAGACGTTTGTGAATTTCTGGCTGTTTCCATCCTTATAATGTCAGCGGACTGCTGTGGGAGCTGATGGATGCCAGCCTTAATACTGGCAACAATATCTTCCACGCGATCCTTTCGAGGGGTAACAGCCCGTTGGTTAGCACTGAAACTTCATCTTCAGCTAAACCTTTATCTGACAAGTTAATAACAGTAAAATCTTAATCGTAGCCTGCCCAGTGGATAATAGGTAGGTTCAGTTTTCCTGCTAATGCTACTGACCGTTCGAGGTTTTCCTTGTTATCATGTTTTAACTATCTTTAAATGGATAACCGAAGAAAGTGTGTGGGAATCTAATGGTCGAAGATACATCCGATTGTTAGTGTATGCTCATCGACCCCAGTCTGCACAGTAGAAAGTAAGTCACGGAAAAAAGTTTCATGCGTTCCTAATTATCACTGTAAACACTTCTCCACCAGAAGACCGCACAGGAATACCGAGCGGTCTGCAGCACCACGTTGCGAGTCGCGCGGCCTCCTACGTCGGAGGTTCGAATCCTCCCTCGGGCATGGATGTTTCTGTTCTCTTTAGTGTACATTAGTTCATAAGTAGTTTGAGTAGTTTGTAAGTTTAGAGACTGATGACGCCGCAGGTAAAAACAAAAAGAGAAAAAAAAGTAAAAGCCTCCAGAAGATGCCAATCTACTTATGTACCTTTATTCAATACGTTCCCGTTATTTACAATACTCTTATTTTATGTTATGATACGGGGCTGCCAATTTCATACGAGAGAATAATCTCTAACACTTTGCTGCAAACACTCAGGCAGCATTTTAAAAAGAAATGTCTGTTAAGCTTATGGGACTTAACTGCCGGATCATCAGTCCCTAAACTTAGAAACAACTTATGAACTAACTTCTACTGGAGACAGCACAAACATCCATCCCCGCGGGGGGATTCGAACCCCCGACGGGGAACGGCCTCGTGCATCGGGGCCTAGCGCCTCGATGCTCTTGGCCGCTCCGCCGCGACGCTCAGTATTTGCTGTTCACTCTTGTAATCTTTGTTTCATATGATTACTAATTTTTTGAGCTTTGCCTGGGCTAAATGAAACCTTTACAAGTGCCAGTAGTACCAGGGTTTCGAGAGTTGCTTCCAAACTTGAGTGTGTGAACAGGTAGTTCAATCACTCCAGGAATCGAGAATCTCGACAATTTATGCGTGTTATCGATATCGATACTGAGAAGATATCGGTCCCGAAAATTCGAAGACTTTCTACGATTATTTAAATTTATAATTAATTTTTTGTTTAATTTAACTTTGGCTACTCTAATTTTTCAATTGCTTTCCTCCTTTGGGATCTGTATTTTCATGCTATGCTGATTGACGGTTGCAGATATACTGACCCTTTCCAAGACCATGGAAACTTGCTCCTCAATTCTATCCTGCTGAACGTCAGAAATATAATTGCAAATCAGTGAAACGCACTGTGTCCTTTCTGACAGGAAAACGCGTATATCCTATAAGCACGCAATTTGATTAGAAGACACTTATGAGGTACAAAAACCTTCCGGAAATATAGAATTACGGAATCTATTTGAATTCCCTTGTCGATAGCACTCATCTCATCATGTGAGTAAAGAGCTAGCTGTGTTACACAAGAACGATACATTCTGAATCCGAGTTGACTATGGGTTAATAGGTCGTGTTCTACGAGGTAATTAATAATATCTGAGGAAAGTATATGCTCTACAATCCTGCTGCGTACCTTCGTCAATGATACACGCCCGTAATTCTGCGGATCACTCCTGTTGCCTTTCTTGAATAATGGAGTGATATGTGCGACTTTACTGTCTTTGCGTATGGATCTTTCGCTGAGCGAGCGGTTGTATATAATAGGTATGGGGCTATTGCACCAGTATACTCTGAAAGGAACGTAATTGATATACCAATGTGGACTGGGTGACTTGCTTTTCTTAAGTAACATAAGTTGCTTTACTACTCTTAGTGTATCTACTTTTAAACTACGCATGCTAGCAGTTCTTGATGGGAATTACGGGGAATTTGCTTCATCTTCTTTGGTGAAGGAATTTCGGAAAGCTGTGATAAGCAATTCTGCTTTAGCAGCACTGTCATCAGCAGCATCACCATTGCTATCGCGTAGTGAAGGTATTGTGTTTTACTGCTAGTTTATTTTACATTCGACCAAAATTTCTTAGAACTTTCTACGAAATTTCGTGACAGGATTTCGCTGTGGAAACTATTACAAGGTTCTCGCACTGAAGTTAAATTTCCTCTTAGGGACTTCGTGTGTATTTAAATTCAGCATGCCCCCCCCCCCCCTTTTTTTTTTTTTTTTTTTTTTTTTTTTTTTTTTTTTTTTTTTTTCAAGAGTGATCTAACCTGTTTTATGTGCCACTGTGGGTCATTCCCCTCTTTAATAATTTATTTGGTATAAATCTCTCAATTGCTGTCGATATAATTTCTTTGAATATAAGCCACATCTCATCAGCACTTCCAATGTTAGTTACGATATTCCAGGAATGCCAGAATGCGCCAGAATTGCTGTTTTCACTTTTTCAGTGTTGAGGCATCTCCAGAGATTCTAACCTCTTTGGGTTACGACGCCGATGTGAAGCATAGTTTATAACACGATTTCGGTTATACATGTCGATGCAACGACGAAAAATACCGAAGTAATTTAACGTAACTAACGAGCCCTACAGCTCTTGCAGTTGTTTCGATTCTTTACGCAAGCGTAGTGTATCACCAGATTTCTGTTTCACACGTCGTTGCACAATAGCTGTTGGAATTGTTCACTTTGCTTTAGCAAGCGTTGTTTATCGCGCGAATGAACTGAATTTTGTAAAATAAACAAGTTTTCAAGAAATAAAATAAAATTGAAAAAAAAAAAAATCAATATCTGATTTTTATATGTTCCACAATTAATCATATTTTATTTAATTATATAAATTTTCTTACACTTAGACTAATATTCGTTTCTACTAATCAAAGTTTATCTTTTATACATATGAACTTGCATCTGCCTCGTCTCCATTACTATCTTATTTTCTGTAATCAGGATAGAGAGCTAATTATTCGCATGGGCCAAGTAGTCTACTTTAATTCCTCTACAGGATAAACCACTTGTGTCAGTAATAAAGACGCCACCACCTACTTTATTCAATCTATCATTTCTGGACACGATTTGCCCTTTGGTAAAACATTCGACTCAATTTAACTTTGGCTTTAGCTAGCTTTCACGTCGTATAATGATTGTGCTTCAGTAGTTTCTCTTAGCGCTTGGAGCTCTGATACTTTCCCCATATAGCTATAACAATCTACAACTGTTACGTCTACGGCTATTAGATCTCTTATGGTCCTGTGTGTGACATGCAGCCCTTGAGACTGAAACCCTGTTTGCGACTCTAACAAAAAAAACCGCCCAATTCGCACCACACAGGCGCTGATACCCGTGTAACCGCTTCCTTTGTTTAGTGGACGCCTGAGCTAGACAGCAAAAACCATACATATGACAAATAGTCCTGTCTTTTGACTGAAGTGACTTACATGATAATATTTTATACACGAAAGGCGACGAAGTGAGCACTCCAGAACTCGAACCAAGAACAGTAAAAGAACTTAAGTCACTAAACAAAAACAAATCTTCCGGGAAAGACTGTATTCCAACTAGATTCCTCTCAGAGTATGCTGATGTAATAACTCAGTACTTAGCTATCATATACAACCGATCACTCAGCGCACGATCCATACCCAAAGACTGGAAAGCTGCTCATTTCACTCCAATATTCAAGAAAGGCCGTAGGAGTGATCCCCAAAATTACAGGCCCATCTCATTGACTTCGATTTGCAGTAGTATTTTGGAACATGTACTTTGTTCGAACATTATGAACTACCTCGAAGAGAACGACCTATTAATCAATAGTCAACACGGATTCAGAAAGTATCGCTCTTGCGAAACACAGCTTGCCCTTTATTCACATGAAGTGATAAGTGCCATCGACAAGGGATCTCAAATCGATTCCATGTTTCTGGATTTCCGGAAGGCTTTTGACACTGTACCTGACATACGGCTTCTAATGAAATTGCGTGCTTATGGAATATCGCCCCAATTGTGCGACTGGATTCACGATTTCCTATCACAAAGGACACAGTTCGTAGTAACTGACGGTAAGTCATCGAGTAAAACAGAAGTGATATCTGTCGTTCCTCAGGGTAGCGTTATCGGTCTCCTACTCTTCCTTGTGTTCATAAACGATTTAGGAGACAATCTGAATAGCTCCCTTAGACTGTTCGCGGATGATGCTGTCGTTTATCGGTTAGTTAAGTCAACAGAGGATCGAAAGCAACTGCAAAGCGATTTAGACAAAATTTTTACCTGGAGCTGAACTTCAGTTACACGATAAATCAGTCAAACCTTAAGGTCGTGAATTCTACCAAATACCTAAGAGTTACAATTACGAACAACCTAGACAGTAGACAACACAGAAAATATTGTGGGGAAGGCGAACCAAAGGTTGCGTTTCATTAGCAGAACGCTTCGAAGATGCACCAGCTCCACCAAAGAGACTGCCTACATCACACTTGTGCGTCCTCTCCTGGAGTACTGTTGTCCAATGTGGGACCCTCACCACGTGGGACTAACAGAAGACATTGAGAAGGTTCAGAGCCGGCCGCGGTGGCCGAGGGCACTGACGCGCTCCAGTCACGGTCTGCATGGCCACTGCGGTTGGGGGTTCGAATCCCCCCTCGGGCATGGATATTTGTGCCGTCCTTAGGATTAAGTAGTTGATAAGTAGTTTGTAAGTTTAGGGACTGATGACCCCGTAGTTAAGTCCCATAGACTTTACAAACATTTGAACATTTTGAAGGTTCAGAGAAGGGCAGCTCGGTTTGTTTTATCACGTTACAGGGGGGGCGGGGGGGGGGGGGGGCGGAAAGCTCTCGGAAATGTACGATTTGAGGTGGAAATCATTAAAATGAACGACGCTATTCGTTGCGGTGAGATCTATTTGCGAAATTTCAGTCACCGACTTTTACTTCTGAATGTGAATTTTTTTCTAGTACCCACTTACATAGGGTGACATGACCATCCCAATAAAATAAGAGAAATCAGATCGTAAACGGAACGATTTAGGTGTTCTGTCTTCCCGCGTGCTATTAGAGACTGGAACGGTAGAGAAAGGTTATGAAAGTTGTTAATTAACACACTACCAGGCACTTAAATGTGATTTGCAGAGTATCGATGTAGATGTAGATGACACTGCTAAACCGCCATAGACCTAAATATTTGACAACAATTTCAGGATGATACCTCCACCGTTCTTGAGAAATTGGGTCCAGCAGAGAGACTGTCAGACATGCACAGTGCTCAGAATGATGTTTCTGAAGTGCGCGAAAATAAAAAGGAAAAAGAAGAAAAAACCAAAAAAGAATCTAGGTATTCTATACGCACTGAGCAACTCCAGTGAGAGTTTCCGGTGTATATTTTCTGACATGCATGCAATTTTAATGTGACTGTATAATTTGGAATATCAATTACTTATGAAGGGTAAGAGATGTCATACAATTCATTATCAAGGGCTGTGCCTCCCCTAGAAGGTACTTACAAACGTAATAAACAATATTTGACAATGCCTCTTATATCATTAAGGCAAAAAAGCAGATATGATTAATACAACAGATTACATCGCATTAACTTTTAGTACGACCAACATAAATAGGAATAATCACTAATCCTTACACAGGATCAATTTTACGAAAGAGTCATGATTACCGAATATGAATATTCTAAAATATTCAAATTAACTTGTTTCTATCAGTGATTAATAGTTTCAAGAGTTTTATGGTTCTCATCAATCAAAGGTTAGTGGAGAGATTTAATGTTCTCTCGACGTGCTGAGAAATTACTACCATGTTTTGTCTCTGACGGTCGAAATTAAGAGTAATTATTACAATAATTAATTATGTTCTGCTTCTCGATGTTTCTCTAATATTAATTTATTCTCATTTTAAACTGGTTTAACGGATCCTTAACTTCTGTCTCTCCCTATTCCATCACATCTTCAAGTTTAAATACTAACTAACTCTACTATGTTGTTGTTGTTGTGGTCTTCAGTCCAGAGACTGGTTTGATGCAGCTCTCCACCCTACTCTATCCTGAGCAAGCCTTTTCATCTCCTCATAAGAACGACAACCCACATCCACTTGAATCTGCTTACTATACGCGTCTCTTGGTCTCCCTCTGCGATTTTTACCCCACACACTTCCCTCCAACGCTAAATTCACAATTCCTTGATGTCTAAGAATGTGTCCTACCAATCTATCCCTTCTTCTAGTCAAGGTAAGCCAGAAATTTCTTTTCTCCCCAATTCGGTTCAGTACCTCCTCATTAGTTACGCGATCCACCCACCTAATCTTCAGCATTCTTCTGTAGCACCACATTTCAAAAGCCTCTATCCTCTTTCTGTCCACACTGCTTATCGTCCATGTTTCACTCCCATACAAGGCAACACTCCATACAAATGCCTTCAGAAAGGACTTCCTTAGGCTTAAATCAATATTCGATGTTAACAAATTTCTCTTTTTCAAAAACGCCTTTCTACCCATTGCCATTCTGCATTTTATATCATCTGTACTGCGACCATCATTTGTTATTTTACTGCCCAAGTAACAAAACTCATCTACCTCCTTTATTGTTTCGTTACCTAATCTAATTCCTTCAGCATCACCTGATTTTCTTACACTGCACTCCATTACCCTAGTTTTACTCTTGTTAATGTTCATCTTATATGCACCTTTAAGCACACTATCCATTCCGTTCAATTGCTCTTCCAGGTCCTTTGCTGTATCTGACAGAATTACTATGTCGTCGGCAAAACGCAATGTTTTTAATTCTTCACCCTGAACTTTAATTCCTTCTCCAAATTTCTCCTTGCTTTCCTTTATAGCTTGCTCAATGTACAAATTGAACAACATTGGGGAAAGGTTACAACCCTGTCTTACTCCCTTCCCAACCACTGCATCCCTTTCATGCCCTTCAACTCTGACAACCGCTGTCTGGTTTTTGTACAAGTTGTAAATAACCTTACGCTCCCTATATTTTACTCCTGCTTGCTTCAGAACTTGAAAGAGTTTATTCCAATCAACATTGTCAAAAGCCTTCTCCAAATCTACAAAAGCTAGAAATGTTGGTTTGCCTTTTCTTAATCTATCTTCTAGGATAAGGCGTAAAGTGAGTATTGCCTCCCGTGTTCCTACATTTCTCCTGAACCCAAACTGATCTTCCCCGAGGTCGGCTTCTACCAGCTTTTCCATCCTTCTGTATATAATTCGTGTTAATATTTTGCAACCATGACTTATTAAACTGATAGTTCTGTAGTTTTCACACCTGTCTGCACCCGCTTTCTTTGGAATGGGGATTATAACATTTTTCTTAAAGTCTGAGGGTACTTCACCTGTCTCATACATCTTACACACAATGTGAAACAATTTTGTCATGGCTGGTCCTCCCAGAGACTTCAGTAGCTCTGACGGGATATCATCTATTCCAGGGGCCTTGTTTCGACTTAGATCTTTCAGTGCTCTGTCAAATTCATCTCTCAGTATAGTATCTCCTATTTCATCATCATCTACATCCTCTTCCCTTCCTACAATAGTGTCTCGAAGTTCGTTTCCTTTGTAGAGCCCCTCTATATACTCTTTCCACCTTTCAGCTTTCCCTTCTTTGCTGAGAACTGGTTTTCCATCAGTGTCCTTGATATTCATAGAGCTGTTTTTCTTATCGCCAAATGTTTCTTTTATTTTCCGGTAGGCTGTATCTATTTTTCCCCTATTTATACATTCTTCTACATCCTTGCATTTGCCTTCTAGCCAGTCCTGCTTAGCCATTTTGCACTTCCTGTCAATCTCATTTCTTAGTCGTCTGTACTCCATTTTGCCTGTTTCATTTACTGCATTTTTATATTTTCTCCTTTCATCGATTAAATTTAGTATCTCCTGTGATATCCAAGGATTCTTTGTAGGTCTTGCCTTCCTACCTATTTTGTCCTCTGCTGCCTTCACTATTTCATCTCTCAATTTTACCCATTCCTCCTCAACTGTTTTATTTTCCCCTGTTTCTGTCAATTGTTGCCTGAAGCTCCCTCTGAAATTCTTAAGAACTTCAGGTTCCTTCAATTTATCTAGGTCCCATCTCCTTATTTTCCTACCTTTCTGTAGTTTCTTCAGTTTCAGCCTACAGTTCATAACCAACAAGTTATGGTCAGAGTCTATGTCTGCCCCTGGGTATGTCCTACACTTCAAAACCTGGTTCCGAAATCTATGTCTTACCATTATAAAATCTATCTGGTATCTCCCGGTGTCTCCTGGTCTCTTCCACGTATACAACCTTCTTTTGTGATTCTTAAACCAGGTGTTTGTTATAACTAAATTATGTTCCGTGCAAAATTCTACCAGGCGGCTTCCTCTTTCATTCCTTTTGCCCAGACCATATTCACCCACTATCTTCCCTTCCCTTCCTTGTCCTACTACCGAATTCCAGTCTCCCATAACAATTAAGTTTTCCTCTCCCTTAATTGTCTGAATAATTTCCTTTAGCTCCTCATATATTTCTTCGATCTCCTCATCATCGGCAGAGCTAGTTGGCATATAAACCTGTACTACTGTTGTCGGTGTTGGCTTCGTATCTGTCTTGACAATGATAATACGATCGCTGCGCTGGTCATAGTAGTTTACCCGCATTCCTATTTTCTTATTCATTATCAATCCTACTCCTGTGATACCCCCAACTGATTTTGTATTTATAATCCTGTACTCACCTGACCAGAAATCCTGTTCATCCTGCCACCGAACTTCACTAATCCCCACTATATCTAACTTCAACCTATCCATTTCCCTTTTTAAATTTTCTAATTTTCCTACTCGATTAAGGGATCTAACATTCCACGCTCCGACCCGTAGAATGCCAGTATTGTCTTTCCTGATGATCACATCCTCCTGAGTAGTCCCCGCCCGGAGATCCGAATGGGGGACTATTTTACCTCCGGAATATTTTACCCGAGAGGATGCCATCATCATATTTCCATACAGTAGAGCTGCATGTCCTCGGGAAAAATAACGGCTGTAGTTTCCCCTTGCTTTCAGCCGGTCGCAGTAGCTGTGTGGCAAAGCCACATTAGCTGATGTTACAAGGCCAGCTCAGTCAATCATCCAGACTGTTGCCCCTGTAACTACTGAAAAGGCTGCTGCCCCTCTTCAGGAACCACACGTTTGTCTGGCCTCTCCACAGATACCCCTCCGCTGTGGTTGCACCTACGGTACGGCTATCTGTATCGTTGAGGCACGCAAGCCACCCCACCTCGGCAATGTCTGTGGTTCATGGGAGTGGAACTCTACTATATTTTTAATATACTACCATTTAATTCCTGTAATTACCGCTAACTTCTATTGCTCAATGGTGGTAAATGGGACTAGCTACTTTCCTGCGAAAGGCAACCAACATAGTGCTACATGCATCAAATACTTCGCTAATAAACAACGAATATTCGAGATCGCACAACGGCAGACTAGCAGTAGCGCTCTCCACGCAACGTTTCACTTTTGGAACAGTGAGGGTGGGAGTGATAATGTTACACAAAAGCTCCCTCCTTTACGCACCATGAAATGCCATTCGCATAATACATGTAGCATTTAAGAGATCTCAGGTGCAGCGCTTGCTATACAGCGTTCCACTAAAATTTGGGAGCCGAGATAGTACCGCGTCTCGAATTACACTTTACTAATTCATAGAACTGTAATTTCTGGGTGTCAAAATGTTTTTCTTGAGAAGAAACAGTCGTCAAAACTGTAGTGACTACAGAATAGATCGTCTGAATTCACGCGAGGTGAAGAACACCGCACTAAAACGTGACTGGAATAAAATTGGATACGTGCACAAAGGAAGTTACATTAGCTGCCAATGGGCACAGAAATAAACCGGGGGGGGGGGGGGGGGGAGCTGAAAATTTCTGCCGAGCCGGGTACCCTGTTTACCTGGCAGTCACTGTGATCACTACGCCACTTTGACACAATATTCACACAACCGCACGGAAGAAATTTCTCCACACTACCATACTACTGACCCAGAGCCCGTGTGCGTGTGCGTCGGGGGTGTTTGTTGTTTCAGACATATCTAAAACAAGAAAAACCAAATATATATCACTGAAGAAGTCATGGGAGATGATATATAGTTTGGGTAGACAAAAGGAACAGGAGGCAGAGGTGCCGTCGGCATGGCGAGGATAGTGTCGCAGAGAGTTTTGGCTGTCAGAAGGACTTTTTTGGTGGACTGGTGGAAGACCTTCGACACCATTAAATGGGCCAAACTGATGAACACCCTTAATCAGTTAGAAGGCAACTGAACGGGTTGGAAACTTATTCTCAAGTTATCCAGAAAAAAGGCCAACTTCCTGGATGTATCGGTAATTAAACGGGAGGACAGGACTCTGGGCCATGAGGTATGCAGAAAGGACGTCGACATTGCACCAACAAGATGACAATCGATTACTTTTAATCGAGAATGAGGACGTCATCCAAAGATAGCCACACAGTCAGCTTCACGTGACATATGGTGGTGCCCTCTACAAACGCGAGAGCCCCTCAGACCACAGTGACAGTAGCCGGAAGACCCTGGAAGATGTCTCCCGCAGTTGGAGATGAAATGTCGGGAGGAAGTTTTACATCTGGACCACGGCATCTCAGCCCGGAAGTTTTACCTAAAGTGTTATATCCATGTTTTATAGATCTAGGCGTATGACCGTATTCCTAGGAGGAACCATTCTGACTCCATTTACCGAACTTTACTGTCAGAGGTTGTACAAGATTCTGGAGTAGGAGGCAAACTTCTGCCGGTAATTAAATTGTCAGGCAGCAGTTTTAGTGAACGGAGGTGAGATTAAAATAGGCGAAAAAAAAAGCAATCTCGCATTTGCGGGCGACTTAGTGGTGATGGCAGATTCGACTGAAAGGACACAGTCTAATATTTCCTAGCTAGAGATGAGATGTAAGGGTTATGGTATAAAGACCAGCATCTCCAAACAGAAAGTAATGTCTGTGTGGAAAGAGATTTAAACAGGTTGACTGCCATATATGAGAAACAACTGGATTTAAGTACTCAGGGTGTACTTTCTCACAGAATGGCAACATTGTGAAATAACTTGAATCACGCTGTAGCAGGGCTAATGCAGTAAGGGCTTAGCTACTATCTACTCTCTTGTACAAGAAGGAAGTCAGTACCAAGAGTAAGTTAGCAGAGCACCGTTCAGTCTTTTCAACAATACTATTGGTGTTATTGCTGTACATCACCTTTAATACACTACTGGCCATTAGAATTGCTACACCAAGAAAAAATGCAGATGATAAACGGGTATTCATTGGACAAATATACTAGAACTCACGCAATTTGGATGCATAGATCCTGAGAAATCAGTACCCAGACAACCACATCTGGCAGTAATAACGGCCTTTGATACGTCTGGGCATTCAGTCAAGCAGAGATTGGATGGCGTGTACAGGTACAGATGCCCATGCAGCTTCAACACGATACCGCAGTTCATCAAGAGTAGTGACTGGCGTATTGTGACGAGCCGGTTGCTCGGCCACCATTGACCAGATGTTTTCCATTGGTGAGAGATCTGGAGAAGAACATTTTCCGTATCCAGAAAGGCCCGTACAGGACCTGCAACATGCGGTCGTGCATTATCTTGGTGAAATGTAGGTTTTCACAGGGATCGAATGAAGGGTAGAGCCACGGGTCGTAACACATCTGAAATATAACGGCCACTGTTCAAAGTGCCGTCGATGCGAACAAGAGGTGACCGAGCTGTGTAAGCAATGGCACCCCATGCCATCACGCATCCATGCTGCTGCAAACGTCGTCGAACTGTTCGTGCAGATGATTGTTGTCTTGCAAACGTCCCCATCTGTTGATTCAGGGATCGAGACGTAGCTGCACGATCCGTTACAACCATGCGGATAAGATGCCTTCATCTCGACTGCTAGTGATACGAGGCCGTTGCAATCCAGCACGGCGTTCCGTATTGCCCTCCTGAACCCACCGATTTAATATTCTGCTAACTGTCATTGGATCGTAACCAACGCGAGCAGCAATGTCGCGATACGACAAACCGACATCGCGATAGGCTAAATTCGAACTTTGTCAAAGTCGGAAACGTGGTGGTACGCATTTCTCCTCCTTACACGAGGCATCACAACAACGTTTCACCAGGCAACGCCGGTCAACTGCTGTTTGTGTATGAGAAATCGGTTGGAAACTATCCTCATGTCAGCATGTTGTGAATGCTCTGAAAAGCTAATCATTTGCATATCACAGCATCTTCTTCCTGTCGGTTAAGTTTCGCGTCTGTAGTACATCGTGGTGTAGCAATTTTTATGGTCAGAAGTGTAATTCCCACCATGCCCGGCAGCCAGCCGCGTAGTTTCAACGTTCTAATGCAAACCGTTCAGAAGTTATGACTTATTTCATATGGTTGAATAATGTAGCACTGCTTTAAACCATAATATCTCAGTAATGGATTTAAAGAAATTTGTTTTGATTTTACACATTAATCTATCTTCTTGTAAAATATGAAACGATTCGTACAGGTTTAAGGGATGGAAGTGGTGAGCTTCAAAGTCCTCCAAGTAAAACATTTTGCATGTAAAATTGGAGTAAAACACGAACGCTGTACATAAAATGGTGCTATTAGCTTTGTATTAATCTCAGCCCAAATAGCATCTTTTGCTAAAGGAATTAAGCGATTCATAATGTAACTGGGTACCAGCTCCGGATTGTCGTTCAAAGTTTACTTGTGTGGTGTAACACAACTACAATAAGATGGAGGTTCTAATGGTTTTACAAATAGGTGGTGGTCCGAGCTAAATCAAAAACTCTTCACATGATTATCTTCGAACAAATCGGGTTTCTCCACTCAGCTGACGATTTAAAACATTCTCGTAATGGCACTAACGCGGTGTAACGACAGAACGCAAGCGTCAGAAATTTCATATCTAAACTTGAATCTACCCCAAGGGCTCGACAAGTCGTAAGGCTGTGAAGCTCGCCACGAACACGGATCTAGACTACGCTGTTTGCAAGGGGTTCACAAAATGAATATCACAACGAGAAGCTGTCTCAGATCCCATTCCTTGCGAAAAGGCAGTTCACTTCAATGGATATCGTGAAGTGCCATCGAATATTAAAGTAAGTACAGGCTCATTAAAACGCTTTAAGTGAAAACAGAACATTCGTGAGCTTGATATACAAGCAGAAGAACGAAGGGACCTTTTGAGGCAAAAAGGGTATGTTCTTGAAAACACTTTCGGTGCAGTCGAAACTGGGTTCACTTGGAAGAAAAACGTTTGTTTAATGTTACCATGAAGCAGCACTTGGTCCTAAAACAAGCGAGAATATTACTGCTTTAGCTTCTGATAATGCTGCTGATAGCTGCTAACTGTCTACGCACTAAACGGTAAGAAACAGCTTTGCTTATAAAGCGGGAGTGGTCGTTCGCTCTAAGGCACCTTGCTGCGGATTGTGGGTATGCTCCCCGTTGGAGGTTCGAATCCTCCCTCGGGCGTGTATGTGTGTGTGTGTGTTTTGTCCTTAGCATTAGTTAGTTTTGCCGCGGTGGAATAGCCGAGCGGTCTAAAGCGTCTCGCTGCGGAGCGCGCAGTTGCTCGCCGTGGAGGTTCGAGTCCTCCCTGGGGCATGGGTGTGTGTGTTTGTCCTTAGGTTAGTTTACCTAGGTTTAAGTAGTTTGTAAGCTACGGACCGATGACCACGCAGTTTGGTCCGATAGATTTACAAACATTTGAACATTTGAACATTAGTTAGTTTATGCAGTTTGTAAGTCTAGGGACTGATGACCACTGCAGTTTGTCCCATTACTTTAGCAACATTTGAACAAAAGAGCGTCCGGGTGGATAGTATAATTTACACGGAATTGGTTATGGAAGTTTTTGTACGCTGTGCAGAAGTTTATCATTTAAAGAATGGCAAAAGGGAGAAAACATCACTGATGTTTGACAGAGCACCAACTTAGGCACTGTTTGACATTTTAAATGGAAAAGACAATTTCACAGGTTTGTTCCTTCCACCTAATCTAAATATTTGATTATCACCAATCGATCAAGGGGTTATTAGGACTTTCAAGTGATGTTCAGTAAAGAGCTATTGTCGGAAAGAGGCGAGAGAATAGTGTGTGTTTAAATCATTAAACCATTCATTTGAAAGATGCGTGCTACATAATCGCAGTTGTAGAGTTAGTATAAAGGGACACAATTTGAAAAAGCCTGGAATAAAATTTTTGGTTCGGCAGAATTTTCTCAAAGTTGAATCGCAAATAACGAACTGAATGACAACCCTAAAATGCTCAATACGCTGTAATGAAGTAAGGAAGCTTAGGGTTCAACGTCCCGTCGACAGCGCGGTCATTAGAGACGGAACTGCAGCTCGGATGTTTGGTGAAGGATGTGAAAGTAAGTCGACCGTGGCCTTTCAAAGGAACCGTCACAGCATTTGCCTGGAGTGATTTAGGGAAATCACGGAAAACCTAAATCTGGATGGCCGGAAGTGGATTTGAACCACCGTCCTACAGAATGCGAGTCCAGTGTCTTACCACTGCGCCACGTCGCTCGGTTGCTGTAATTAAGAAGGCGTTCTACAATGGATGAGTATCGACGAAGAATATTCAGGAGACCAAACCATGCAGGATGCAGAATTTCTAAACTTCATTCATGATAAACCTGTTGCCATTAGCATCTCGTCAACTAGTGGTCCAGAAAGGGAAGATGAAAATATACCGCCTGCTTCTGAAGCATTTACATGTTTACACACTACTTAGTGATGGAATGCAGTTCAAGCTGAAAGTGACTAATATCAGAGAAAAATAGTGAATGTCGTTGCTTTCAGTAAGTGGGTAGACTTGCTTAGATGAACCAAAATTACTTTTAAAGCGTTAATTACAAACATATGTACTGTACATTCACAAGTCTTATATTAATTCGCCCTATTACATATATTCCTACTGTAATTGCCATTATTATAATAAGACATTCATTTGCTTATAAATTTATGTAGTCTTCATTTGTAAATGAGAGAATACCGTAAAGGTATCCGAACAAACTGGTTTTCCGAGCAACACCTAATTTTATATGACAATCAAAGCTCCAATGTATTTATTCATTTAACACCATGAATCTAGAATTTGTAACACTTTTCGTCATTGAAACGACGTTTTATTTCCTGTAAAACAGTATTAAGAAAGAATCTAATGTTTGCAAAGGATTATAGAACTTATACTGACCATGCATTTCCAATCCTGATGATGAGTAGGAGAAAATTTTTCATATAATAACGTAAATAGAACAACTATTTACTTTCTGTCCCTTCCTAGATACACGATAATACGTTATAGTATCCTTAATCGAGCTTTATGAAGAACGAAATGAAGGTAATACGAAACTCGTGGTATTCCAGAAGGCAGGGGTGAGTGGTCCAGTCGGGTTTACGCCATATTCCTGAGAGTTTCAAACGCAAGTTGGAGGGAAGTCTCTCAACAGAAACTGCCTCAACCAGTCAGCATCAATTTGTTTGTATATAATTTTGTATATCTTGTATCAACTAGTCAGTAGAATTTCCTATTATAAATATTGTAAATAATTTCACTCCCAAAGTTCGATATTTACATTAATCTCTCTGAATAAGCAAAGATAAATGGTACCCTTACCGACAAATTTGCGTAGCGTCTACCAAACAACTTCACTATTGTAAGGTCTTTGTAAACAATGTTTATGCGTTTATTTGTGGCAGGGCCACGTTTTATAATTAGTTATAGTGCACGTTACGATAAATTTTACCATGGTGTCCTCTGAAACACTTATTTTAACAGCATTAATACAAAGTGTCGTGTGATACACCTACATTAAAAGCACACATGCAGTGGACCTGTAGAAATTGTAAAATACAGGAACATCTCATGACAAAAAAATCGTACACAACATGTAAGTTTTTGTCAGAATTAATGTATTTTAACTGTAAATCTCTTCTATTGCTATGTTGATAAAGACGAACATAAAGACACGTAAAGTTAACTTCAGCAAATAGCAAACGAAATATTTTTGTTTATTCTAGCGCTGGAATACAATAACTGATGCAAGACAAGGCCCAAGCTCAAGAGCATGAAGAACCATGTGAAGATGGATTTGTATAAATACAAAACCGGTAATGGTTTAAGAAAATAAACATTTCTACCATACTTTGTGACTGGTTGCTGTTTTAATAATAAACATTGTATGCATTAAATGATTTTACGACTACAGAATTGAAACTGACTATTCTTTAACAGTTATGATTTTACCTATACGAAGGCGCTGACTATATCTAGATTACGATAGTAGACGTGTCCAGAAGAAGGAAAAAAAAATACAAAACTTTTTCCTACTGTTAGGTAGGTCTTACATACAGGGTGAATCTAAATTCGCGCACTCGGGCTACGCAGCGCGATTCCTCACCTGCCAAAAATGAAAAAGTCTCCCACAAAATTTCATCATGCGCATATTTCTGCCAGTAAATGGACATCAAAGACTGAGATGGCTGTGTGTTCCATACGTCAGTATGTTTTATAATTACACCAGCACATTAGGCGTCTTGAGGAACAAAATGAGGATGGAAACCCACGCCCGGAAACGCCATTCAACGACGCTACGGAGAGTCCAAGTTACAGGCACCAGCTCCTGCCGCTAGACATCCCCTCCAGCAACTTCGACGCTCTGTAGCGTCATTGGATGACGTTTCCGAGCATGGATTTCTATGCTCACTTTGTTCCTCAAGATACCTCCCACATCCCCTAGAAGTTTGTTGTCTGAAACACACTGACGTATGGGACACACACCCGTCTCAATCTTCGACTGCCGGAAATATGCGCAGGATGAAATTTTGTGAGAGACATTTTTTTATTGTTAGCGTGTGAGGAATCGCGCTGCGAAGCCCGAGTGCGCGAATTTAGATTCACCCTGTATATCTGATAAGTATGATGTGATAATCGTTGCTTAAATCTAGATGAGTCCAGTGCATCTAAGAGGCCCCAGAATGAATGTCGATGCAAGAAGGCATGATTTGTAAGAAATCCCAATCCAGTCGTTGTTTGACCAAACATTTTGTGAACCAAACTTTTGGCTGACTACTGTTTTAAATTATAAGCATTCTAGTTCTAGTATAGTTTAATATTTATTGAAGGAACTGTATATCAATAATGTGTAAGCTTAGAAAAATATTTTTTAATTTATATATTTTTAATATATAGAGTGAATAATACATCAAGAATTTAACAGATCACTGGCAAGCTCTTTACTGCACTTCTGTATGTATTTAGAATCTGTATTTGTAGTATACATATGTAGATACCATTGTATCCAGAAACGTTTCATGTAAACTGAAGAGCAAAAGGAAAAAAAAAAAAAAAAAAAAAAAAATAGAATAGGCATGTGTATGCAAACAGAGTTATGTAAACACTCAGAGGACGACGCTGCGGTCGGCAACGTCTATATAATATTACAAGTGTCTGGCACAGGCGATAGGTCGTTTACGGCTGCTATAATTACACCTTATCAAGTTTGGAGTGAGTTTGAATGTGGTAGTACAGTCGGCGCACGACAGATGAAACACAGCACCTCCGACATAGCGGTGAGGTAGTGATTTTTCCCGTACGACCATTTCACGAATGGACAGTTAATATCGGGAATCCAGTAAAATACAAAAACTGCGACATCGCTGGGGTCAGAAAAGATTCTGAGAGAACGGCACCAGCGGCGACTGAAGGGATTCGTTCAACGTGGCTGTAGCGCAACCCTTGCGCAAATTGCTGAGGATTTCGAAACTGGACCATCAGCAAGTGTCAACGTGCGAATCAGTCACGAAACATCATCGATACAGGCTTTTGTTGCCGAAGCCCCACTCGTGTACTCTTGATAACGGCACGAAAACACTGACCTTGATAACTGGAAACGTATAACCTCGACTGACGAATCTCGTTTCAAATTATATCGAGCGGATGGAATTGTACGGGTATGAAGACCACGAATCCATGGACCCTGCATGTCAGTTGAGGACTGTTAAAGCCGGTGTAGGCTGTGTAATAGCATGAATCGTGGGCAATTGGTGTGATATAGGACCCTAGATACGTCGAGGTATGATTCTGACAGTTGAACGTACGTACACATCTTGCATCCATTCATGTTCAAATGTTGGTAAAGCTTATGGGACTTAACTGCGGAGTCATCAGTCCCTAAACTTACAAACTACTTGTGAACTAACTTATACTAAAGACGACACAAACATCCATGCCCGACGAAGGATTCGAATCTCCGACGCGGGAGGCCGCGCGATCCGCAACATGGCGCTCCAGACCGCTCGACTACTCCCGCGCGGCCATCCATTCATGTCCACTGTGCATTCTGACGGTCTTGGGCAACTCCATCAGGAGAGTGGCTCCAGGAATACTCTTCTGAGTTTAAACACCTCGGCTGGCCACCGAAATAACAGGACATGAACACTATTGAGCATATCTGGGACGCATTGCAACGTGCTATTCAGAAGAGGTCTTCACGCTCTGCACCTTTCGGACGTACGGTCATCCTGCGGGATGCAGCTCTCAGCGCACATGCGCTTTACAGCCGTTCGCCTAGAGAGTTAGCGGCCCGCACTGGTGACCGCAACGAACATGTTAAAATTGACAGCACAGTAAGTATCATGCCACTTTAAGAAAAAATTCTGTGAAAAATCTGATTTTGGGCTGCATACAGTCTGATATCCCCTCTCAATAAATGACTGGATTTCGTTTCGTTATTCGTCTTACTCTTGAATGTAAATAAGTCGACGCACATAAGGAAATTGTTTTTATCGCTACGTCGACGATATCCTCATCTGGCCTCATGAAAAGGAAAAGCTAAAAGAGTTGTTTGAACACGTCAACAACATCCACAGCCACGTCAAATTCACAACGGAAGCAGAGAAGGACGTTTTGTTTCCATTTGTGACCGACCTTGTCCGCCGCAAATCTAATGGCTGTCTAGGTCACAGCTTTTACCGCGAGCCTACCCACACAGATCGGTTATCTATGCGCCATCACCTACCACCACCCAGGTCAGAAACTATCTGTTCTGAGGACCTTGGTACATAGAGCTGAAACAGTTTCTCATGCTAAAAACCAATTAAAAAAAAAAAAAAAAAATAAATAAATAAATAAATAAATAAATAAATAAATAAATAAATAAATAAATAAATAAATAAAACAAAAAAAGAACAAAAAAACAACAACCGAGCCTCATAGTTTTCATGGAAAATAGTTATAACAACAGACAAATATCGCTAGCTATTTCATGCAAGCCACCGAGCCAGAAAGACACCAAGGAAATAGTCTTTCTACCGCTTTGTAGCGTAATAACAGGGAATATTAGGCGGCTGCTGAAGAGACATAAAATTGGCGCAATCTTCGGTCTCCAGTAAATATCCGGCAGCTATTGGATCCCGTGAAAGACGATTCAAGCCTCAGAACACCGGCCATATGCAAAATTCCCTGTGAGTGTAGCCCAGTCTTATGTCGGCCAAACAATTCGGATTATAGAGCAATGCCTCATAGAGTATGAAAGGTGTTTTCGACTGCGCTATCCCGGAAAGTCAGCTGTAGTGTGCAAAGCGCTCTGGGTAACGGACATCGAATTGTATTCGATGAGACGTCTATTATTGAACGTGCGAAGGGCTTCTGGGATAGTGTAATAAAAGAGGAATATTGTTATCTTCAGTCCCGGAGACTGGTTAGATGCAGCTCTCCACTCAACTACCCCGAGAAAGCCTTTTCATGTCATAAGAATGACAACCCACATCCATTTTAATCTGCTTCCTGTATGCGTCTCTTGGTCTCCCTCTGCGATTTTTCCCCCACACACATCCCTCCAATGCGAAATATACGATTCCTTGATGTCTAAGAGTGTGTGCTACCAATCGATCCCTTCTTTTAGTCAAGGAATGCCTGAAATTCCTTTTCTTCCCAAATTCTGCTCAGTACCTTTTCATTAGTTAATTTCAGCATTATTCTGTAACATCACACTTCAAAAGCCTCTATCCTTTTCGTGTCTGAACTATTTAGTGTTCATGTTTCACTCCTGTACAAAGCAACACTCCACACAAATGCCTTAAGAAAAGACTTTCTTACACTCTAATTAATATTTTATATTAGCAATTTTCTCTTTTTCAAAAACGCTTTTCTTTTGGTTTTAGAAGTGGTTTAACGACTGAGAATGTTATATTTTCTTTTCTCTGTGAGGCACTTCACGGGTTAAATAAATAGCTACGGACATTAGGTGTCTTCTTTGATTTAACAAAGGTGTTTGATTGTGTTGATGACAAAATATTGTTGAGGAAGTTGGAACAGTATGGAATACGAGGAGTAGCTCACAACTGATTCACCTCTTACTTTAATAATGGACAACAAAAGCTAATTCTCCGCAGTGTTGAAACTGGCTATGGCGTACAATCGCAATGGGGCAAAGTTAAGTGTGGGGTGCCCCAGGGTTCTGTTTCGGACCATTGCTGTTTCTTATTTATATAAATGATATACCTTAGAGTATAACAGATGATTGTAAAATATTTTTCTTTGCTGATAATACCAGCTTGGTAGTGATGTTGTTCATAACGTTGACACAGTATCAAATAATGCAGTTCAAGAGATAAGTTTATGGCTTGTAGATAACAAGTTGATGTTCAATCACAGTAAAACTCAATTTTTACAATTTATAACACATAATTTGACGAAAACTGACATTTTGATTACACATAATGGGCATATGATATGTGAGACTGAACAGTTTATATTTCTAGGTGTTCAGATAGGCAGTAAGCTGTCGTGGGAAGCCCATGAACAGGCGCTTGTTCCAAAAATAAATTCTACTTTATTTACTATTAGAACAATATCTGAAATAAGTTATATGTCAACACGAAAAGTAGTCTACTACGCTTACTTTCACTCACTTACGACGTACGGCGTTATTTTTTTTTTGGGTAACTCGACTGAAACAAAATTGATAGTTTTGGCTCAGAAACGAGCGGTTCGAGCAATATGTGGTGTAAGTTCACGAACTTCATGTCTGGGAATTTTGACACTGGCGTAACAATACGTTTCTTCTTTAATCTCGTTTGTTGTTAATAATAACAGCTTATTCCCACGAGTTAGTAGCTTTTACTAGGTGAATACAAGATAGAAGTTAAAAGTCGACCACTGTATGAAACAAGAGCCTTGTTTTAACACTAAAATTAGAAAATGAGGTCCATGTAAACTACTGGTTACTCCCTGCTATAAAACCTTGTTCCCTGGTACAAACTAAGAACTGACTCGTATCAAATTACTTCAATAACAGGAAGTTAATACTACATTGGTCAATATACATAACAGCTCACACGTTATTACACACAGACAATAATAAGCAAGCCACCACAATTAAAGTTATTTTAGAAAGGTGGCCAAGAAAACATTTATGGCGCAACGGAATTTAGATATGAGAAAAAATTGCATTTGAGCACGTTCTCAGCGCTTGTGAAGAACAATATTAAATAAGAGGGAAGGTGCTCTAAAACCACAATTTATAGGCAACTTACGGATTATGCTGAACTTAATCTTGCTTATTCAGATAGAACACAAACAAAATGGGGAACCAATTTTGTTAGTACAATAAAAATGCACCTCTTACATGGATTAAAGCGGACGGTGCCCAGCCAAAATTATATATTATTTAACGCTACTGGGGGAAAGGATTGACAAACACTCATTCTCTCTTACACACACAATGCCACAGCGAAACTCACCAAAATCAGCATGCTGAGACGAGGCGGAAGCAGGCGCCGCTATCGTAGGCGACATTCAGCAAATCTGAGGTAGCACAAAACACAATACACAAAAACATATTGAAGCTGGCTCTGGTCTGTCGTGCCTGTTTTGAGATGGTGCCTGTGTATAGCAAGTTAAATTACATCTGAATTGGACCGCGAGCATACACGCTAACGGTGACACACGGTTACGTTATATGAAAGAACCCCACCGAAGGTGAAGTGGTTGAAAATCGGATTCATTATACAAAATCACGGTGGATCCTTAACTTGCAGTCTGTTAGCAGTCGATTTAGGTACTGGTTTTATATGAGAAGTGGCGTGAATTCAGGCGACTAGCTGCAAACCCCGGAAGTTGGAACTCGGACCCACGTGGTTTCGAAAACCGATAAAATTGAATAAATAAACTTAAATAAAGAAAATTAAGTACAGCATGCAGCCCATAGAAATGCTTAGAATTATATAAGGAAGCGAATGAAATACAGCTACACGCGTTAGGGGGCGATCACAGAGACGGATGAAGTCTAGTCTAGAAAAAAAAAAAAAAAAAAAAAAAAAAACAACAACCTGTAAAAGTGAAATAATTACAAAGTCGGAAAAATAAAAATAAGAATTACAGCATGCAACCCATAGAAATGTTTAGAGTTACATAAGGAAGCTAATGAAGGAGGTTGTACAGCGCCGAGAGAGAATTACAGACACAAACAGAGTTCGTACTACAAGTTGGAGAAGAAACAGCAACATTAAAATAGGCGGGGAGAGAATACCGCGAAATATTATTGAAGTCAGACACTGGAAAGAATGAGGGAAGCGAGCAGACAAGATGATGTACACGCAAGTGAGAGACAAAGGTACCCATGCAAATCAAGCACGAGAGGTAAGGAGACTTACGAAATTCAAGCACCCCGGCACGAGAGACAAGGGGAATGACGAAAATCAAGATCCCCAAGAGGATCCTCTTTCGCCACGTCTACATCATGGGTCATGGGTCACGCACGCTAAGAGCGAAATTTAGCACATTTTCCCGTTACGTCCCAGTCGACACTTACAGCAACTACGTCAGGGTATAACCCTTCCCGTCCTACAACACCGGTTAGTAATATGATAATTAGAAAAATGACCCGTGTGCCTAATTATCTAAATTTGGTGGAAAAGCTATCAGTAATGAAGCCGATGATGTAGTGGAGGCTGTAACCGCAACGTTGCTTTACCTCTTTAGTAGACAACAACGATCGATAGGAATAAAGAAAGTGGAAAGTAAAATTTGGAATAAAATGATCAATGTTTAAATGAAAAAAAAATGCGGAACAAACGGGACACAGGGATTAATTTTGAAAGAGATGAATAACTTATTGATTTACGATCGCCAGCTCGTTGTACGAGCAAATAATTTAATGGGATCTCAATAATAGAAAAGTTAATTAACAACGTGAAATATTAAGTAAAATTTGGGTTGGCCGTGAATCACAGTATGTGCATCAAATCCGGTACAAAAGACACTGACAATATACTAATTACTGAGAAATAGTTCACTTACACAGGGTTCAATGTAAGACAGCGAAATGCAAGCCATAGCCGCGCAAATGCAACATGCAGCAAACCATGCAAAACTCTCACCTTAATACTTACTATTTACAGCTTCAAATAATTAATTGTTTATATAAGTACCAGAAATTATTCTACAGAGAGTATACCATGCGCTTTAGCAATAATCAAGTTGTAACTGAACTATTAACTGTACTAATGGCAAGCTCAAAAATTAATTAATGACTTGTCGTGATAACACTGAATATTTAGAAAAGAACCATTTAACCTTCTGATTAACTTTTTCTTTAACCAGGAATTATTAGCATTCAAACACTTGCAAACAATTACTATTCTCACTAGTCAGTACTTGAAAGTTAAAACAAACTTTACCTCAAAATAATATGCAGTGGAAAACAATTAATCTTTTACACTGTTATTGAAATATCTCTTGAAATTGAAAGTTAGTCTAGCAGTTTCGTTCAACTTAGCAAACCTATTGATCAGCAACACTGGCATAAGCTACATCTAGTAATACTTTTCTGAACACATTTTTTATTAACGACTGTCACATTGTCTTTAAAGACTCTGATTTTTAGTTTTCTATAACTTTGTGAATATCCTCGGAAAAACAATGGATGAGGAAGGAACCTGTCTGGACAATGACTATGGGTAATGATTTTTAAACACAGGTTCACAAATAACAGTGTTCGCTATTGAACAATCATCACTAATACGCTGGTTAGCTGTACATGCTAAGACAAACTGGACAAATCTTACTGAATTTGGTGTGCGACGTGGTGCTGCTGGTTGAAGACTGTTGGCACTTAACAACTGGCAAACACAGGCTCTTCTTGGCGACGAATGTTAATTACAATTTAGGGCCCACAGCATTCCTCTTGATGCATTTATTAATTATTTGAGCTGTGGCCGTACGAATAAATAATGTTGCCTCTTCGCCGTCTCCTCCACTAGTGCCAATCCACGTACTTTTGCCGTACACCACTGAGCGCACCGTCTCGAATCCGTCTCTCCGCCGCTACTTCTCAACAACGACTCCTTCTCGCTGTGCGCCTCTGCGCTACCAGCGATAAAAAAACTCCCTATTCAAAGATGATTCTATACAATAGCAAAGCCCTTGCTAACCCAGCGTGTCTACTACATTTACAATATTTTTGACATATATGGAAATTAGCAGGACAATGCAAATATATCACAGAAACAAAATATACAAATAAATAATAAATTACAAAAAATACAAATAATGAGGAAAAATAAATAATGCATTGTTTTATATATCACCCTGTACGCACACATGACTGGAAAGCACCGTTGGTCACTGTGTTGTTGTGTCACAAGGGCACTGAAAAGCGAGTAGATTTATTCGAGAAAAATGTTGACTCTGAAGTCAAGTACACAGGGAGCCTGATCCAATTGATTTGCTCCATGTTATCTTCGTGACTAGCAGCCCTTAACACCCATAAATGTACGAATTCAAAGTAATCAATCAATTCCCATAGAACTCGTGAATTGTGTCCAAAAAGGGCCACATGGTCCCTCAGTTTCAAGCTTGGCACCGCTCCAGGGTCATTATCGTGACGGACAGACTTGATAACCGATGTATAGTACGGTATACCAAATTTCACCTGACAACATCGAATAGCCCGTGTTCTGAGGCTGGTTGATGTATCGACCACTCCAATAATAACGAAATATTCCTATCTATTCCAAATGTTCAAATGTTTGTTAATCTTATGGGACTTGACTGCGGGGTCATCAGTCCATAAACTTACAAACTACTTATAAAGTAACTTATACTAAAGAAAACACAAACATTTATGCCTGAGGGAGGATTCCAACCTCCCACGGGGAACGTCCTTGAGCATCGGAGCATAGCGCCCCATGCGCTCGGCCATTCCGTCGCGGCCTATCTTTTCTTCCCCTTAAGATATATTCCGCTTGACACACCTCCATATTCTCCTCTCTCCATCCCTGGTCCATTATATCTTCTTCCCTCTCCCAGAGAAGTGCAGCGCTCCCTTTCTACTCCCTCTCACATGAATAAATAATAATAATAATTTCTTATAAAAGTTTTATTTGAACATTTTACCTACATGCATAGGGATAGCTTAACTCTATTTCTGGCAGGTTCGTTCCCTCATACCCTTTCTCAAAAAGGCAATTCCTTATCTATGCGGTTTTATAATAAGGTACAATACCACTGAAATAAAAAATTCTGTATTAGCGATATTATTATTACAATGAATATCAAGCAGATACAACTTATTCTAACACAGATTGGTTTACAAGGGCCAAAGGTTATACCTTTACCAACACAATCGGAGGTGACCCAACCCAACTGAGAATACAGAGCAAAGATAGCGAGCCGGACTCTGCCGGCGCCTGAATGCACGGTTTCGTTCGTGGCGGCCTCTCGCGGCTTGCTATCAATCATACACCTCCCAGCCTTTTCCCATTCATCTCCTCCTCTCTCCCCATCTCACCACCCTCTTTTGTATATTCTCCTCCCCTTCTTCACCACTCTGTTTACTTGCTCACTCCATTCTCACCTGGTCCCTTTTGTGTACCATCCCACAGCATGCTCCCACTGTCTATTGTTCCTTCAGTGTCCTCTCCGTGTATCTACATTCCTTCCCCCTCTTTGCCCATGTACTCTTACACCCTCTTTCTGTCTCTTTCCTCCTAACCTATCTCTCTGTCCACTCCTGCGTCCTCTCGCTCTGTTTATCTCCCCTCCCCTAGGTGTCACTCTAATCGACCACCAACGTTGTTGTCTGTCTCTTCCTTTCTCCATCGCCTCCTTCCCATACTCTTCGTCTCCTTCTTACAAAATCTCTCTGCCTCTTCATCCCTATCCATCTCAACCTGTCATCTCGCACCATCCACTTCCTCCTTGCTCTCTCAATATCAATCTAGTGCTTTACTCTGTTCCACCATGTGCTCTCCTCTACTCATCACCTTCTGTCTCCCCTAGTCTACCTGCGTCCTGCTCCACTCTCTCTGATAATCCTCTATCAAGCACAACCGTCGGGCAGCTGTGCCTATCCTTATGTGTAGCCCTGGAGAACCGGTGTATAAAGCAGGCCGATACTAGTGTTAGCACAACAACCTTGAAGATTAGGGCACCGTACGTTGGTTGCTGGAAAACAGTTTGTTTATCCTGACGTGTAGGCATTCGCTCGGGTATATGTAGCGAAGAGCTGAAAAAGCTAATATTCTCCCGTATTTTGTGAGGCGTCCTTGGCAGTCTATGATTCTTTGGTTGCTTGTGCGAGATTATTTTTATTGAGCTATCTTATTTTGGTTTCCTTTGTGAAGTATGTCGAAAGTTCAGGACTGTGATGGTTTGGGGAACACAGTGGCATTTGAAATTGATGTGCTGGCCCCAACTCTCAAAATCTGAACCTAATCGAACAAATCTGGCATATGATTGCCTATGGAGTCAGAGTTAATCACTCCCCGTCTCGTAATTTACAGAAATTAGGTGACTTGCGTGTTCAGAATAGGTGCTAATAACCTCGAGCGACCTACCAAGGCCTCATTACATCCATGCAAAGACAAGTCGCCGCTGTTACCTGTGTAACATGTGGACATGCCGGCTGTTATGTAGGAGGTGATAATGGTCTGGCTGATCAGTCTACACTTTGAAGAGCCAAAGAAACTAGTATGAGCATGGGTATACGAACACAAAGATATATGTATGACAACAGGTGTCTGGCGCAGGCATTATATCGGTTACTGCTGCTACAATGGCAGATTATCATAATTTAACTGGGTATGAACGTGGTGTTATACTCGGCGTAAGAGAGGTGGGACACAGCTTCTCCGAAGTAGCAATGAGGTGATTTTCCTGTGCGAGTTCACCGTGAATATCGGGAATCCGGTAAAGCATGAAATCTCCGACATCGCTGCGACCGATAAAAGGCCCTGAAACAGCGGGACCAATGACGGCTGAACAGAATCGTTCAGCGTGACAGAAGCGCATCCCTTACGCAAATTGCTGCGGATTTCAATGCTGGGCTACCAACAAGTATCACCATGCGTACAATTCAACGAAACATCATCGATATGGTCTCACGGAGCGGAAGGCCAACTAGTTTTCCCTTGGTGACCGCACGACACAAATCGTTAGGCCTCGCCTGGGCGACTCAGCACTCACATTGGGGTATGACTGGTAACATGTTGCCTGTCTGAAGAGTCTCGTTTCCAATTGTATCGAGCGGATGGACGTTTAGGGTATGGAGACAACTTCATGAATCCATGGGCAGGGGAGTCTTCAAGCTGGTGGAGTCTCTAAAATGGTGTGGGGCGTGTGAAATTTGAGTGATCTGGAACCCCTGATGCGTCTAGGTACGACTGTGAAAGGTGACACATACATGCGCATTTTGGCTCATCACCTGCATCCATTCATTTCCACTTTGCATTCCGACGGACTTGGACAATTCTGTCAGGACAATGCGACACCCCACATGTCCAGAATTGCTACAGAGTGGCTTCTGGGACAGTTGTCTGAGTTTAAACACTTCCGATGGCCACGAAACTCCGCAGACATGAACATTATTGAGAATATCCGGGATTCCTTGGAATGAGTTGTTCAGAAGAGATTTTGAATGCCTCGTCTATAAACGCAGCCTTAGGACTCGGGCCACTCCACCGCGGCAACATTATTGAGCACATACGGGACGCCTAGCAACGTGATGTTCAGTAGAGATCGCCCCCTTCTCGTATCTCGTGCAGGTTGAATGGTGTCAATACCCTACAGCACTACTTCAGACATTAGTCGAGTGTATGCCACGTCGCGTTGTGGCACAACTGTGTGATCGCGAGGTCCTCACACGATATTAGGCTGGTGTACCAGTTTCTTCGGCTCTGCAGTGTATTGGACAAGCCATAATGGCACTGCCTTGGGGGATTAAGTTTTAAGAAAAAGTTTAACTTTCAGTTCGGAATTAATTTCCTAAATAGCTCGTAAGCCAGGATAGTGTTAAAATGGTCAAAATTAGAAAACTCATACTTTCACAGCACGGAATTTCTTAATAAATAGTGGAAATAACTTTAATACTTTAAATAATGTGAGAAATAGAGTGGTATATGTTGGCGGCAGTTACACCATAAAAAGATACGGAGTTTACCTTTTATAAATATACACCAGCTCATTCTGTTGGTGTCTGTAATAAGAATTCATGTTCATCAACGTAAAACATCGTCGTGATATGGGGTTGGACTAGTTACGAGGTTTGTTCGTGCAGCGGACCGTGCATTAAATTTTACTTCAGTCTCCAGTCGGAGTTGCGGGAATAAATATTACGCGGAAAAGTATCAGACTTGGAAATTCAACATTCACAAAATGAAACTGGAGTGCAGGTTCTAACAGCTGGTTAATTTTGCAGGGGAATGATATGGTTTGAAAATTAATAAAATTTTCAACAATCACTGCACGAAATCTCGTCTGCCGTAATGGCGTCAAAACACATGACAACTTCAATGGGCGGAATTTTTTTTACCCCAGTATGAAATGGCAGGATGTTAAATAAATGAAAACCCGCCATGTTACATTTTAAAAGTATCTCGCGGTATATTTCTCACTTTTCCATTATAAGTATCACAGGAGTCGCTACAGATAAGTCCTAACCAGTGATCTCTATACTACAAACTGGATGTATAACTCTGGTGGCT
This sequence comes from Locusta migratoria, assembly GCA_026315105.1. Lineage (NCBI taxonomy): Eukaryota > Metazoa > Arthropoda > Insecta > Orthoptera > Acrididae > Locusta > Locusta migratoria. The sequence goes on from CM048746.1 coordinate 164,822,588, forward strand.
GAGTACCATTGAGCTCTATACTACCTGGATATTGAACTTCAGTTGTCTGAGCGTGCCAGTCATAGATGTTCATATTTAGTTTCTTGCCAAATTCAAATATGGCTGCTATGATTTATTATAAGAAAACTAAAAGAAATTACGAGTCGATTCCGCTCCCGTATCAGCCTATTACATCGCATTTTGACTTAAACTCCAAATAAACAGGTAAGCAAGCAATTTTTTGTCATGTAATAACCGATGGAAACTCGTTTGTCAAATTTAAACATGGCGGACAATTCGAAATCGTGTGTAAAACATATGAAAGTGCAGGCACGCTGCAATTATATGCTTAGATACCAGAGTTATACATCCAGTTTCTTTAGAGATCACTGCTGAGCACAGAAGTGTAGCGTGCATGCACATTCACAAGTTTTGTACACGATTTCGCGTTGTCCGCCATGTTTAAATTTGACAAACGAATTTTCGTCAGTTATTTCGTGACAAAGAATTGCTTGCTTAGCTCCTGGTTTTGATTGTAGTTAATATGTGATGTAATAGAATGTTATGGAAGCGGAATCGAAACGTATTTTCTTTTGGTTTTCTTATAATACTTCATAGCTGCCACATTTAAATCTGGCAAGAAACGTAATTTCAACATCTCTGACTGGCACGCTCAGACAGCTGAAGTTCAACATCCAGGTAGTATAGAGATCAATGATGTTAACTAACCAGAGGCCAGGCACAGACATAAAGCGGAACGCTATTCTTTCTCTCGTGTCAGAAAAACAAAGGAATGTGGCTTTAGGTTCAGAGATATACGAGAGAGAGAAACGCTCCTTGATTAAAATATATCTTCGGCTGTGATTCTTAAAGTTTTCCCGGCGTACGGAATGTTCCATTTCGGGATTGCAGCCGGATTCCGTCGACTTCTTGCCACGATATTTCGGCTGACAACCGTTCAACCATCATCAGGTGGGTGCGTTCCACCGGAGATTGTTAGTTCTCGACAACGCCTTTATAGCAAAAATTGGCGCGGAGTAGAATGCGCATCGGTGGCCTTCACAAGCGCGCCCTCTTTCAAATTTACCGCTCTCTGCGAAAAACAGTCCACAAGCGGCGCGTGGGCGTCTGAGCCAAGTTGAAACTGCTTGTCCGCCATATATCGGAACGCGTAAGTACTGAATACGGGGGAAATACAGTACATGCCCGCCCTTTGTTTGAAAGCGCGCTCAGTACATTGCTTGTCAGGTATATAAAACTTTTTAATTATCGCTAGAAGCGTCGTCCTGGATAAAATGTTTCCTCTGAGGTGATATTAAAGAAATCACCGGCTCCCAAGCCTTGTCCAGATGAAAGCCGCCGTCACGATTAATAAGATCTTGAGCTAAACGTATCCCCCCACAGTTTCTTTGATTAATGAATCCCAGAAGGATCTCGTCGTGGCCGCCGGCCGCGGTGGCCGAGGGGACTGAGGCGCTCCAGTCACGGTCTGCACGGCCACTACGGTCGGGGGTTCGAATCCCCCCTCGGGCATGGATATTTGTGCCGACCTAGTTCGTAAGTAGTTTGTAAGTTTAGGGACTGATGACCCCGTAGTTAAGTCCCATAAGCTTAACAAACATTTTGAACATTTCGTCGTGGCCAGGATTTCAGTGGCGGAGTAATCCATAGAATGTCCTGTGGTAATGCAATGCTCGGCTACGACCGACTTACTGGGCTGCAACAGACGAGTGTGGCGTTCATTTTCAACGCACCTTTCCTGTACTGTGACTGTCAACCGAGCGAGGTGGTGCAGTGGTAACACACTGGACTCGTATTTGGAAGGATGCTGGTTCAAATCCACCTCCGGCCATCCAGATTTAGGTTTTCCGTGATTTTCCTAAATCACTCCAGGCAAATGCGGGGATGGCTCCTTTCAAAGGGAACGGCCGATTTCCTTCCCCATCCTTAGCCAAACACCGAGCGTTAGCTCCGTCTCTAATGACCACGTTGTCGACGTTTCCTTCTTTCGTTCCTGTGCGTGTCGTCTGACCAATGTAAGCCTTGCCACACTGTCAAGATATTCTATAAATTCCGGCTTTCCTCAATACCAGATCATCATTAACCGAGCCGAGAAGTGCACTAATCTTCGCAGGTGGCCGGAAGATGACTTTTACTTCATGTTTTCTTGAAATTCTGTCTAATTTCGACGAAAGGTTTCCGACGTATCGAAGGAAAGCTCTTCACTTGAACACCGCCTTATCCTCTTGATGTTGAGGGTCGTCACGTTTCTTCCTCCTCAGTGCTGCGCTGATCTGATGTGGAGAAGGCTTTGGACCCGTAGATTTCTTCAATATCATCGGAGAGGAAGCATTTTATCCAGGACGACGTTTCTAGCGACAATTAAAACTTTTATATATCTGACAAGCCCTGTACTGAGTTCGCATTCAAACAAAGGGCGGACATGTACTGTTTTTGCACCTTATGGATTACTTATGCGTTCCGACAGATAGCGGACATGTAGTTTCAAATTCGCGCAGATACCCGTGCTCAGCTTGTGGACTGTTTTTCGCAGAGGGCGGTAAATTCGAAAAAGGGCGCGCTTTTGACAGCCACTGATGCGCATGCACCTCCGCGCCAAATTTTGCTATAAAGGCGTCGTCGAGAACTAACAATCTCTTGTCGTCCTACATGTTTTTTTTAGGTCACCGTGGCTCATCATTTTTAACTAACTAAATGTGGTTTTAATCATCTGTCTATTGTAATATACTCCGAACTGTCGCCTTGTCTATGTTATTGTATCTCCGTTGTTTTCTCTCCTGTTATGTATTTTAATTCTCAACTCATATATGTCTTTTAATTACTCTCGACTGAAGAGCAGCCTATAGTGCTGCTGCCATCCTACACGTGTACTGGTGTAAAACACAATAAAGGAAAAAACCTAACAATCTCCAGTGGAACGCACTCACCTGATGATGGCTGAACGGTTGTCAGCCGAAATATCGTGGCAAGAAGTCGACGGAATCCGGCTGCAATCCCGAAACTTTATGGAACATATCTTCAGCTAATTAATAATTTTTATTTGTATTGTTTCAAAGTGTGCAAGCCACAATCGCAATGCCACAATGTTATACTTTCATGAATATGTGTTGCCATTATCAAATGGTACAATCGAAACTTAATATAATTTTCTGAATTATAACTTAATATAATTTTCTTTCATTTAAAACGCAAATTATCGCAAATTTCAGTTGTTAACAATAAGATATAAAGCACAGTACAATGCGTTGGTTGATGTGACACTTATTACTGATACAAAAGTATCATAGAATTTTGTTATACAGTTGAATAGCCTGTCACACACGGTACTAGACGTATTTTTGTCAATTGAGTGTATTTCTTTCCCATACGCTTTGGTCTTGGGACGTTTCAGTGCAGGTGTGAAAACAGGCCAGTTGCGACAGTGTAGGTGGTGCTGGGCCAAATCAAACGGTATTAACAACCACTTATTCAGTACGTATACAGCGGCATTCTCATCTTCTCCCGAGGTTCGTCGACCCCGGCGTTCTCTGTGCCAGCGAGGCAGACATCACCCTGCCCGCCGCCAACGAGGAAGACAGGCCGTGGCGATTACGTCACAACACGTCATCAGAGAAGGCTCGAGATAACGCCATCCTTAGCTGACTGGCTGGCCGCTTTGAGACTGAGGGCTGTGCCCCAGTGGCCAGCGACGGCGTTATCTGATGACGTGACGTGACGTACGCGACACGGCCTGTCTTTCTCAGCCCGCCACTGCGATGGTAATCCGCTGCACCTGCGTCCTCTGGTCTGCTGTCGCTAGTGTCTGCTGAGCAGCCGCGTTCGGCCATCTGTGTGTGTGTGTGTGTGTGTGTGTGTGCCGACAACGGGGTCGGGGTTCCTCTGACAGCAGCGCCCAGTGTCCCCAGGGTTCTCGAAAATGACACTGCACGAAGGTCCTAGTAGTCAAGCAGGTCACCAGTTTCGGATGACTGAAGGCGAGAGGCAATGCAGAAGCCTCATATCCTGGACAGCTTGAAAGCGGTCCCAGCATTCGGTCATTAAACGCCGACAAGACACCGGCTGGACGTGGTACAGGCGCACGGCTCTCGATGTCGTTCTGCATGCTGGCGGACAGATCGGCTCTTCATTTGTTGTAGATTTTCTGTCCCAGCCTCGTCGCCACTTTTGTGTCTTGTTGCCGCCGGTTGTCCTGGGTGTCGGTGGTCGAGTAGAGAGAGACCGACACAGGAAAGTAGGATGCACGCGTGAGCAGTAGAGATGGGCAAAACCGATATTTTCAGAGATCGGATCAGAAATAGTCATTCACTGGGATGAACTAGTTCTTTTTCATCGTTCACCGACTCACCAACTGATATAAAACGTAAAACGATGTCACATTACTTTTTTGTCACTATACCTTTATCTGATTTAGCCATATTGTGAAAGAAGAGTAATAATTTTATTGTAAGTCCTTAGTAGTTTCGAGAATTAAAATTTGTAGTTACACCTACATTAAAATTTAAAAATGTTATAACAGAATTTAAATATTTTTGAAGGTGAAATAATTGGAAAAAGAAAAAATATATTATTTTTATATTCGTATACTTTCATTCAAAAAATAGAATATTTTGCAGAATAAAATGATACTAGTTCCATACTTATACAGTGAGTAGTCTGCGAGTTTAAGCGAGTAGAATGAAACGTGATAGCGCGAGAGGTCCATGTAGGACGTGGCAACTGCCGCAGGAAAATACCCATGCGCACTAATGCCGCGTGCTATGTGAGCAACAAAGGCGAGCGACAGCGCGCGATATTCAGCGACGCGACACGGCAGCTACAAGCAGCGACATTCGGCGACACGGCTGGGTGTCTTACGTGAGCGCGACAGATGCTCGCTACAAGATGGCCGCTAGAACCCATCACTTGTTATCTAAAAACTAAAGTCTGGCACCCATAAACAGTAATATAATGATAGCTCCACAGTAAGCAATAAAGTTTTATTTAATTTCGAAAATAAGGCGTCAAAAGAGTAATGTCCATTAAATTTACAAAGCGAGGAATGTTCGTGGACTATTTCATTCCTAACTTCAAGTACGAAAAAAAAAGACTGTGAAAATCTCCAGCCAAATTCTTAGAAAATACGACGACGAGTACAGATACTTTCGACTGTGTCGTCAACGAGTTTTTCTTTTGTGAGTACAAACCATCTACAATTGATTAAGTTTGAAGAGAGTCTTAGCTAAAGAAATAATTAGGTAAATAACTGTGCTGATGCTCTTACAGTCGGCGTAGTACAGGGGTAGCGTTCTGGGCTCCTATATTCTAAGTTTTGCAGTTGCTGGTAAGATTTCCATTCCACCTTCTATTTTTAGTTCCTGTAACTACAACCCTTTCACCTGTAATTTGTGCAAAGTTTTATATATTCTCTATACAGAGCAATGCGAATTGTTTTTTTTAAGTGCTTCTCAATATAGTTTATCTTTAATTGCAAACACACACATCCTACTGTACCAAACACATTAAATTCGTAATGAAACATTACAGCAAGATATTTTACTCAGAAACGTAATTATAGACATTTCGTTTGACATCCTAGTGTTCTCTCTCTTTTCGAAAAGAAGTTTGTTGTTACTGTCAAAGATTTGATGCCAGCAGCAAAAATTTCAAATGGACACATTCCCAAAACTGAATGGTTTCAGATACAGAAAACATTAATGCACATTGTTGTTTTCTTTGTTATTCGATTATATAGTCATTGTTTTCAACATGCCAAAATAATGTAGATGCATGAAAGACGCATAATTTGTTACAGGACACTCGTTTATCAAGTCAGGAAACTGTGTGATATGGGCTTACAAAATTTAAGCAACAGAATGCACATTGCACAAGACCTTGTCTCTATTGCTCCCTTCATGCAAACTACAAGTGTTCGAGAAAAATGGAGTAGGATCTTTTTCGTAGAAATTTTATATAGTTTAATTTTGTACTGTAACGCGTTTTTGCTACCGACTGCAGATTTCATGTTATTAAGAAAAAACATGTAACATTAAATAAATACGTTTCATCTCGAGTACTATTCGAAATAGGAATATGACGGTTTCTGTTGCTTCAGATTATCGTTTCTGTAAGTGATCTGCAAGCTTTATCAGAACACAGGAGTCGAGAGAACAGAGAAATGCGCGGAGTCGCTTTGTTCGGCACCACGCGGTTCGCCAGAGGAGTGGGGGGAATAATGAGCAGCGCGCCACACGGGCGGCTCCGCAAGCGAGCGGAGTCGGGAGAGTGGTGGGGAGAGGTGAACCGGTGAACCAGCTAACTCACCGACTCAGTTGGCGGTCGGATCGCCTCGATCGCCGGAGTCGTGCGGAGCAGCGAGCTAGCGGTAGTCGGGAGCCGCGCGCTCACTGAACCGCGGAGCTTGCGCGACTCACCGATTCTCGACTTGCTGGAGGAAGGCGCTGCACGTGTTTAGGCGCTCATTTTTTGCGTTTTATACTTGCACATGGTCTATAGCACATGTTTTTTTGTAGCTTAGGAAACTTCTGAAGCATGTGGCAAGGGGTTTAGGAAACTTCTGAAGATTGTGGCAAGGGGTTCTTATGCAGCTCATTGCTGTCACCAGAGGGACTTTTCGTATCAGATGAACTACCACTCTTTTTTTTGGATTCATCCATCACTCACTCCTTAGAAGGATCTGGCTCTTTGAATCAATTCAGGAGCAGATTGCCCATCTCTAGTGAGCAGGTACGGAGGTGACCAGCCAGTGGAACAGCAGAAACTAGAACACTAGGGTAAATTAGAACAAGATATATATTTCGTGGAGTCTTGGTAATACTTAACTTTTACATAGTTCTTTACTGCAGAACGCTAATACATAGTTTAGATAGAGTCCTGCCTACTGATGATTCCTAGTGCCTATCCGATAGCCAAGTCTTTACTGGTGCCTATCTGATTCCCCAGTGAACGATGCAGTCCAGTGGTGGCCACGAGCAGAGTTGCAGCAGAGGGCGCTCGTGGCTGACTTCGTAAGAACGCCGCGCTGTGCGTGCATGGCGACGCGCGGCGAAAGTACATGGCGCGCACTTTAGACTTGTACGACACCACAGTAGATCTGCCTAGGCCCCATTCCCTGGTGTTGTTCGGGGTAAGTTTGGTCTGTAGCCAGGAGTCTTTGATCCTAGGACGGCATTCATGTTTGAGGTTGGTGGCGGTCCATATCATATCTACATCTACATACATAATCCAATGTCCACCCAACGGTGCATGGCGACGTGTACTCAGTACCACTACTAGTTCCTTGCTTTCCTATTCCACTTGCGTGAATCAGTATGAGTTCTAATCTGTCTAATCTTCTCCTTGTGATCTTTACACGAAATGTAGGTTGGCAGTGCTAGAATCGTTGAGCAGTCAGCCTCAAATTTCGGCCCTCTAAATTTCATCAACAGTGCTTCTCGAAAAGAAGGCCGTCTTTCTCCAGGGACTCCCATTTGGGTTCCTGAATAATTTCGGGAACACTCCCGCATTGATCGAATCTACCAGTAACAAACCTCGCCGCCCGACTCTGGACTGCCTCTATGTTCTCCTATAAACCGATCTGTTGGAGATGAAGAAAAAAATCAAATGTTCCAATGTTCGAAAATCTATCGAACTCAACTGCGAGGTTATTTGTACGTAGCTTACAAACTACCTAAACTAAGGTAAACTAACCTAAGGACAAACACAACCACCCATGCCCGACAGGGGACACGATGCTCCAGTGCGCAGGGCTAATGGAATGTTTGTTAAGCTCATGGAACTTAAATGCGGGGTCATCAGTCTCCAAACTTACAAACTACTTATGAACAACCTTATACTAAAGACAGCACAAACATCCATGCCCGAAGGAGGATTCGAGCCCTCGACGGCGAGCGGTCTCACGCATCGGAGCATAGCGCCTCAGTACGCTCGGCCACTCGCACGGCTAATCCGCCGCGGCTGGTGGAGATCCCTAACACTTCAGCAATACTGAAGACGGAGTCGTACAAGTGTCTGATTGACAGACGAATCAAACGTTCCCAAATTTCTCCCAATAAACCGAAGTCGACCATTTGACTTCCCCCACGATTGTCCTTATACTCTCGTTCCATTTCATATCGCTATGCAGCGTTACGCATATGTATTTACAGGTCGCGACTCTGTCGAATAGTACACTACAAATGATGTATTCGAACATAACGGGATTGATTCTCCTAATCATCTGCATCAGCTTACATTTTTCTACATTCAGCGCTAGTTGCTATTTCCCCCGCCACAACCAAGTCATCCTGCATCCTACTACAGTCATTCAATGACGAAATCCTCTTGTATACCACAGCATCATCAGCAAACAGCCGCAGATTGCAACTCATTCTGCCCATCAGTTTATTCATATAGATAGAAAATAAAATGGTCCTGCCGCGGTGGAGTAGCCGAGCGGTCTAAGGCGCCTTGCTGCGGAGCGCGCGGTTGCTCGCCGTCGGAGGTTCGAGTCCTCCCTGGTGCATGTGTGTGTGTGTGTGTGTGTGTGTGTGTGTGTGTGTGTCTGTGTGTGTGTGTGTGTGTGTGTGTGTGTGTGTGTGTGTTGTCCTTAGGTTAGTTTACCTTAGTTTAAGTAGTTTGGTTTGTAAGCTACGGACTGATGACCCCGCAGTTTGGTCCAATAGATTTACAAACATTTGAACTTTTGTTTTGAAAACGTTCCTATCGCACTTCTCTGGGGCACCCCTGATGATATCCTAATCTCTGATTAACACTTGCTATCGAGGACAACGTACTAGATTCTATTACTTAAGTAGTCCTCGAGCCACTCACATATTTGAGTACCTGCTCCATGTGCTCCTACTTTTGTAAGCAGACTGTAGTGCGGTGCCGTGTGAAAGACGTTTCGAAAATCGCGAAATATGCAGTCTGCCTGTTGCCCATCATCCATAGCTCGCAAAGTGTCATGAGAGAAAAGGGCAAGCTGAGTTTCGTACGATCGGTGCTTCCTGAAGCCGTCCTTATGCATGGACGAAAGTTTTTCTGTCTCAAGGAAATTTACTGTATTAGAACTGAGAATATGTTCGACAATTCTACAGCAAACTGATGTTAATGATAGAAGTCTGTAATTTCTGGGGTCCGTTCTATTGCCTTTCTTATACGTTCAGTGCGGCATCCTGCAACATAGAACTGGCTGTCCTCCCTATCCTGCAGATGGAGCTGCTAGACTCTGGGAATAAGTAGGTGAAACGATGTGTCTACATAGCTCTCGGCTCCACTATCCCCTTCTAAGAATCGACTTTTACTACTTCGCGTGCACATCAGCGCTCCTGGTTGACACAATGCTTAGCGTGGCGTTTCCAGAGCCTCCTGGAACAGCATTCTGGCGAAAGCACTGAGTGTTGTTACCCTGTTATCCTTGGTGTTGAACGCCCTTCTTGATTATTCTGCGTTACGTCCAGCGACCTGACTTCTTGATTCTCCGGGGCAGTGCGCTGATTTTTTGTCAATGACTCTTTACGACGTCACGCAAACTGCAAGTCAGCAAGCTCCCGCGCCGACGTGTTGCGTAACCGTCCGCTTCTGCGAGCAGTCCATCGCCCCAACTTGAACAAAACTTCATTTCTTAACTCCGTCTCAAGCTTCGTGCGCAACAAGACAATGCTGGGAGCATATTCTGCGACACATCATAGTGAAACACAATACATAATAGCACTGTGTTTACCACTGAACATTCTACTAGTTAAAAGCGTTACCATCGTCATCTGAAGAATCAGCGTGGCAATGTAGACTGTCACAGAGAATTGTCTGTGAGACTGTCATTCTGGATTATCAAGAAACACATTTGGGTGAAGTCAGAAAATGGACCGAGATAAAGCTCTCAACATCCAACACCACTACCTTTATGATTCGGCACTTGAGGAAGAATGAACCACCGCTCTTCCATTGACATTTACTGAAATTGTTTCCAACAGCAGTCTTTAAGGAGTTAAATGATCACATTTTTTGTTAACGGGGCGAGGTACTGACTGCGAGGACGGTGAAGCATGCCGGGATAGGTCACTCGGCATGGCGCTTGCCCGCGAAAGGCAAAGGTCCCAGGTTCTAATCCCGTTACATATTTTTGGAAACATTTTTGTTTCTCAATTATTGGGTAAACAGCACTCTATTTAAATTTGTTAATAAAGAACAGTCTAGAATGCACTAATTTATTTCATTCAACTAGTTTCAGTCTTATGTAGACCATCTTCAGGAATTTGTCTCCTTCGATGTTGTGGAGCTGGCAGGTAGCTGGGAGCCTTCCAGTGCGTCACTGCTCAGTGACGCACTGGAAGGCTCCCAGCTACCTGCCAGCTCCACAACATCGAAGGAGACAAATTCCTGAAGATGGTCTACATAAGACTGAAACTAGTTGAATGAAATAAATTAGTGCATTCTAGACTGTTCTTTATTAACTAATCTAATCCCGTTTCCGACACACGGTTTTAATCCACCAGGGAAGTTTCATATCAGCGCACACTCCGCTGCAGAGTGAAAGTATCATTCTTTATTAATGTTCATTAATACGTGATTGCATACTTTTGATCCTATAGTGGATGTATTGTATTCTAGAAAGAAAATAAATTCTGATCGTAGACGTTAACAGTTGTTTAATCCAAAATATTTCAACATTTCGACCGTTTCAGGGCACTGACATAAATCCAGAGGCAAAACTGGACATTAGTGCTGGACTGGGATTGTAATCCGGATTTCTCGCTTTGGGCCAGGGGTTGCTTTAGACAATTAGGCTATCCAGGCAAACTACCCTTCCAAATCCAATTCTCAACGTACAACTCACTGCGATCCTCTTGCTGGCAGCTTATACTGGATTCCCGCAATACACCATATCAGTAATTGTATATATGCTCCCAATTGTCAAATGACAATTTCAGCGCGGACGCATTAATACTCTCGATCCACTGCAGGAATCCAGTATAGGCTGTGAGCAAGAAGAACTAATGGGCAGGCGGCACTAACATCGTGATGTGTTACAAGTTGAGGATTTGAGCAGGACGGAAAGCGTGCCTGGATAGCCTAATTTTGCAAGGAGACCGCTGGACCAAATCGAGAAATCCGGGTTCGAATTCCGGTCCAGCACAAATTTACATCATTGCCTTTGGATGTATTTCAATGCCTTTTAACGGTCTAAATGTTGAAATATTTCTGAATTCGTAATACGAGCCACGTCCAGAAAGTAAGTTCCGTTTGGTTATATAAAACGAACGGGTACAGATACAGAAAAGATATTGATTGTACAAAAATCTACAACTTTTAAACTACTTTTCTACATAGCTTCCGAAATTTTGTAGGCAATTATCATAGCATGGCACAAGGTTTTATGTGCCTTTTTCATAGAATGTTGCCGCCTGTGTATTCAACCATGTAGTAACATGTTGTTTCAGCTCGTCATCATCGTTTAAGTGTTGTCCACCAAGGACAGATTTTAGGTGTAAGAAGAGGATTAGTGTCAAAAGATTTTTTTTTTCGCGTTAATGCCTGACCTCACACACCGAATGTGACCAAACAATTCTTACGGAAATTTCAATGGGACCTGTTTGATCATCCTCCATACAGCTCGGACCTCTCTCCTAGCCACTTTCATCTCTTCTTACACCTAAAATCTGTCCTTAGTGATCAACACTTCAACGATGATAAGGACCTGTTACCATATGGTTGAATACACAGGCGGCAACCTTCTGTGAAGGATGCATCCAAAAACGTGTGGCACGCTATGACAAGTGCCTACAAAATTTCGGCAGTTATGTGGAAAAGTAGTTTAAGAATGGTAGAATTTTGTGCCATAAATATTTTTTCTGTATCTGTGTACAGTTTCATTTTATTACCAAACGGAACTTGCTTTCTGGACGCGTCTCGTATTACGGTCGTTAATGTCAACTAATGATGTCTGTTCATTCGGACATGTCCGATAAGAACAGACAGCATATCAATAATCGTTTTATTGATCGCAATTGAAATCGGTAAGAAATTCGCTTAAATTTATGTTGGAGTCGACTAGTCTAATTGTCCGTTGTGGAACTTCAGTCTCATGGAAGTCTTTCGTTAGTGGCAGCCGTTCGTTAATATCCCGACGGAAGGTTTCGCTGCGAGTGCAGAGCAAGTCCAGCTCCAGGTTCACGATGGACAGCAGGTAGATGCTCGGTTACGTAAGCAGGCGAGGAACTTTCTAGAAACCAACACGTTTGCTCAGCCAAAACGCAGTAATAGCAGTTGTTCGTTAACTCGCGGCTACTGATTTTCATTACATTACATATTTCATTTTGTATTACACTTTAGTCTCGTTACGCAGTCCTACTATATCGCAAGACATCAATCAAAGGACGCAATCTGGCATTAGTTTCAAAGTTGCGTAATGAGTATCGCTCTGAAATCACTTCAGTCTCCATAAGCCGTGTTCTCGTGAACGTCAGTAATCCTCAGCACTGGGCCGGCGTAATCCTAAATCCCACCCCTTGCGAGTTGCAAATTTGCCGCCCCGTCATTAAATAGAAAATAAAAGAAAAAATCTTTGTGTAACGTTAAAATCTGTCCTTTGTTTGACAAATCTATCACACGTATTCACAAGAAATTACGTTTTACAGTAATTTAAGAAACACATAAGCAGTGCCCTTTTTCTAAAAAAAAAAAAAAAAAAAAAAAAACCGTTTGGGGGTACGCAGACATAATACAGCAAAAATTACTCATAACTGAATCATGGGATATCACCCGTAGACATTTACCCATGACGTCATTATCATGTCGAATAAAAAAAAGGTATCGGACTCTCTAGTTGACTTTACTCCAGCTCTAATGAAGCAGGTGATACCAAGAAACACCTTAACATACAAGATAATGTGGTATCGAACATTTCAGTTTATCGCCTCATATGAGCCTGCAGTTCCCATCAACCCCTGAATAAGAAAATGGTATCGTACAGTTGACTTACAATACACCTCAAATGAAACAGGTGATTCCAATCAATCCTCCGACATACAAAACAATACAAGGAAATATTATCGAACACCTATAAAACAACACTAACAGACACAATACAACAAAAACCGTCCACACCTATCAATAACAATAAAACTACACCATAAAAATCGTTGTTTGGCTCTCGAAATGGTAAAGAAGATGGGTGGTGTCCCTTGATTCAACTGAATTAATTTTTAATACAGCTGAAAATTTAAATAATAAACTACATTGTACCGTACATTAATGTTAGTGGATTTTTTAAAGTAAAATAATTAGGTACTCAGGACTGTAAAGGAATACTATATTGAATTTCTTTTTATTGGTAACAAAACTTTCCTACTAAGTTGTATATGTTAATTACTTATTCATCTAAAACTGATAAACTAAAATAAATTTTAACTTATGAAAACAGATTGTACTTCACATGTGTCCCACCTGTGAAAATTCCTTGTTCCACCCATGACGCTCTTCGATTACAATTTTTATAAGTAAGTTTTAATGATGTAACATTTATTGGTGTTTCATCGTGTAGAAAATTGTTTTATTAGTGGAAACTCAATGTTTTCAAAACAAACAAAAAATGCAAAATTTACAAAAGTCCTGCAAAATGTTGGTACACATTCAATGCTATGTCCATTTGCTGTCCCAACAATGACAAATTTTTAAAGACTACTATCAGCTCACTTTGTAAACTGCTGATATTCAGATTTGAATGGAAGGTAAAACAACTTTTCATATGGTCATAAATCAATTTTTAATTTGTTTCTATCTATACTCTTCTGTTTATTACCTTTTGACTGTTGAAAAATTAGGGACTCAGTGGAAAAGGGGCAAATGCCACCTGTGGAGTGATTTTGTGACTTTGGTACAGGAAGAGAGCCGATGCCATCTAGCACGGTGGCATATGCCCTTCCTTGAAAAAGAGAGTATATTATACTGCAAAACTAGTTTCTGCAAACAGTTAACATTGAAAGAAGAACAGGAGGAGGTAATATTTATTGAGTTATATCGGTTGAAAGATTATAATAAGCAAAATGCTTATTTGGTTTAGTGCGGCTTAAGAAGTGCAACAAAGTGCATCCAAAGTAAAGGAAGGTTCCAACAGTAAACTAGAGGAAGGTTTCTTTCAGGTATTTCATTCTTGACACTCCAGTTACTGAGGTTGAAGTGTGTAGGACTGCATTTTTAGCTATTCGTGCCATTTCTGTTAAACATTTGAGGGCTGTCCGTAGCAATTAAGAATGTGACACCGAGAGTCATGAATCTACAACACATGTAACTGTACATAATCTTAGACAGGATAGAAGAGGCAATCTTTCTAACAGACCTCATGCCATTGATAACGAGAGAAAAAATAAGTTAGAAATCACATTGAAATGTTTCCCAGGTACACATCACATTATAGTAGAACGCAGAATCCGAACAGGTCTACATAACCTCTAGTCACTCAATTGCATGTATCGTTTGTACTGTGAAGATCTTATAAATACAGATGAAGTCCCAGTGAAACAACATGCGTATGACACCATTTTCAACACGGAACGTACTATTGGTTTTAAATTGCCGTCGAGTGATACATGTCGTATGTGATTTTGCTAAGGCACATAATAACACCGAATCGACAGACATCAAACTACACCTTGAGAAAGCTGAAGCTGCATATAGTGATCTGAAAAATGAGTCAAAACAGGATGGTAGGGATGAACTCATTTTGTGCATGGACTTACAACGAGCATTGCCAACACCATATACTTTATTTCGATTTTGGACATATAATTTCTGTATTCACCGTTGTAGTGATGAGAAGTGTGTGTGGTCCGAGAATTTTGTATCTGGAGGAGCCGATGAAGTAGCTAGCTGCGTTTTAAATTCTTTATTCATGGTGAAGGAAGAACGTCAACAAAGGCTCATCATTTATTCTGATTCGTGTTTTGGACAAAATAAAAATTGTATTATCCTAGGTCTGTGGTTTGTACCTCCTAGATAAAATATGTTTAGATGTTGTTGATCTCAAATTTCTCCTCCCTGGTCACACGTTCGATAAATTTCGGGGATTTTTGAGTCATTGAGAAGCTGAAAAGAAAGACACAGGCTGTGTACACTCCAGCAAAATGGGTTGGACTTATAAGAAAGAGCAAGCAAACGAACCCATTCATTGTGGTTGAAATGAAAGAAGACGACTTCGTGTCGTTGTCGCCTATAATGAACAGTATCGTCAAACATAGCGTTACTGTTGAGAAAAAGCCAGCAGATATCAGAAATGCAATGATGCTTATATTAGTGAGTGAGGAACATTCTGTATATATAAAATATTCAGACAATCAAACTGAGAAACCTATGCGAGTAAGTTTACAGACATGTCGCGGACGATTTACAAAGCTTGCAGACAGTTGCTAAGTATCCAAATGGATGCAAAATTAAGACAGCAAAGTTCAAGGACCTTCAAATCTTACTGAAATTTGTGCCTCCAATATATTGATAACTGACTGTAGTGATGATACAATAGAACAGGAAAACATTCAAGAGGAGTTTGATTATTAATGACGTGCTATGTAATGTGTCTACATGTCAAGGATTTCATTTTCTGTACTTTAAATTGTAATAAAGTGGCTTAATATTTAATATTATTTGTAAAACACCATCTAATAACTGTAACAACTGTTGGTTTTACAGCCGGAGTTCACATTACTATAGAAAATTATATTCCCTTATTCCCATTTCCTGACAAAACATATTCTGGTGGCATGTGCCCATTTTCCACTGGGCCCTCAAGTGTAGGCTAGTGCAACTGTCCCACCTATGACAATGGACTCATCCTTAACTATAAAACTAGTGGTACATTGTAAATAATATCACCTAGCATTACAACAGTTTCCAAATGGACATAAGTTCATGGCTGCTATAGTCAGCACGCCTTCTTACTATACTCTTGGTTTAGTAGCGAGATGCCTGCCTTTCATATACCAAGAGCGTACATAGCCCATGGGTTGGAACACCTGCAGTGGACGACCAACCAATTTAACAAACATCAGATTGCTGACAGTAGAGATATGGAGTGAAGCTCTTGTAGGTGTGATAATGAGGTTCATCTGCGGAAACCCACGTTCACATTCACTAGTAGAAATGGGAACACAGTTCACTGCATTGAGAAGAGGAAGGAGCGGTGCTGGCATTTTCTTCTACATCAAATAATCTCTCAATCCTCTAAGCATCACTCTCTCTGGAAGACCAAAACGACAACATACGGTTTTTACACTTGATTCACCATATGTTATTGCAGGGTTTTCAGGCCAAGTCGATGAGTCCAACACTTCTGCAGAGATAACAATATCCTCTATCTGCAAAAGACGTTCTGCATTCGCTGTTTCAGCCAATCATAAAATCTGTTGGGCTCAAGATGTCTGCTTTTTACTCTCCTTTCAAGTGTAATTCCTCGAAGTTCAGCTCTTCTACTGACTTGAGAGCTTCACAATAATGAGGACCAATGCTCAGTTTCCTTTCTTCCAACACCAATATCTGATTTCTGATCTTCCGTTGGGCCGAATACAGTGTGATGTCTCGTAACTGTAGTTAAAGACTTAGTTCTGCTACTTCTTAAAGGACATCATATATTAGAGCTAAGTCGAGAATGAAATCAACTTTGGTAATGCACTTCAGTAAACCTTTGTACCTACCTCTGTCAGTTGACTCCCTGCTTTGATCATCTTTTGCAGCTATAAAGTGAGCAACCAAATCTTTAAAGTTTTTTCATGCTGCTGACACACATCTAAACCTCGATGTTACCCATCTGGCGCCCAATATTCTACCTACTTTCAAAATTTCCATTTCAAGTATCTCTGCATGCTGCTCTAACTCACGGGCGTTTCTCGGTGACTGGTGGTACACTGAATATAACTTGTCCAGGAAAGACTTGAAGTGATTCATATGTGATGAGTCTCTTTTTATTACATCAGCAACTGACAATTCAAGTCTGTGGTTAGCACAATGCCAAACCAAAATCTGGGGGAAATGCTGATTCATTACTGTAACAACTCCTCTTTTTCTTACCATCATCACTGCTGCTCCATCTGTTACAATTCAAATAAGACGTTCTTTGAGGAACTCATTAGAAAATCCCATAGATTCCAAACAATAGAGCAATGTGTTACAAATAACTTTTGCAGTAATATTATTCAGCTCGACTACATCAATGAAAATATTGGGGGCTCTCTCATGTCAGGTACCTTGGTTCTTAACTAAGTTTTTAAAGATGACAACTCGCTGTTGCGCTTTCATCAATAATTAATGATATTTTTGATTTGGTCTCAATAATTGTTTTAATCACTGTGTTTTTCAATTCATGGACGATGTGATTAATAATGTTCGTACACGTGTTCTAGAATGTAAAATGCGGCCCATGTCCACTACATTAAGCTGTTGCAGGTCGATTTAGATCTCAAAATCATTGAAAGATTGATTCTTTTTCGCGACTTTAAAAGCAGTGCGAAATATTTTTGCTGTCACGTCCTGTTCTTTTTGAAACGCCCTAGTGCAAGCAATTTCCAAAGCCTTCTCTTTAGCGCAAAGCACTATTAGTGCAGCAAATTGATGAGCGGAACTGTATGTTTAAATATTTTTTCCGCAAAGAATCCATCCCTTATTTTCTTGACTCACCTGAATGTTTATTTCGACGCTCAAATTTCCTACTTCTTTGCAAAGTTTGCAACCAAGTTTGACACTATTAACCAGTCATATTTCTCAGGAAATGCAGTTCCTTGATCAAAAGACCAACATTCTGGACAATCATTTGACTTACAGTGAACCAACATGTGTACGACAACATTATCACACGTGGGTTCAATGTTCACGTTTTCATTTTCGCTCTTAACGTCCACAGACAACGTCGAAATTCCTGACTTTTCATTCGCACATGAATTATTAACTAGTTTTTGCTTTTTCGATGAAGGATCATCGGCAAAATAGTTTTTTTTTCTTTCTGCTCATCTTAACCTGTACGCTAACTTGCAAACAAGGCAGGATCACGGCACAATCACTTATACAACAAAGAAGAGATCGGAACAGTAAATGAACAACAAAGTAGAAAGTACGCTCACGCTGCCCCGTGTATCAATTCAGTAATCGGAAACAGTTGGTATCAATTCAGTTATCGAAAACAGACGGTGTCGATTCAGTTATCAAAATGGATCTGTGGCGAATCAATTATCGAAAGGGGTCTGTGCCGATTTAATGATCGGTAACGATTACTGTCGATTCAATTATCGCAAACGATTGCTTAATGCAATAGTGTCGATAGCAGTTCCTGTGGTCTTCGATAACTGCTTGTGACGTCATGTCTGTGCCAAGGAACTGGATACCCTTCAAAACTGTTTGTATCACTTTTCCCCATATTTATTTATAATTTTCCCCACCACATATTACGCTGGTATTGTTTATATCGCGATTACCAACATGAAAAAATATCATAAATCCGATTTACGTTCCTGAAATAAATCGTTGGCACACTTTTATATTCTCTAACATTGGACGACAAGAAAATCTTTTATTTTTCGAACATAAAAAGCTTAGGGGGACGCGTTCCCCCTGAAAAAGAGCACTGCATATAAGTGTATATGTAAGCCTAATATAAAAAGGGTTAAAATTTTTACCAAAAATCTCCAAAAGTTCTTGACCTATATTACACATTTTTACACCACAATACGATGAGCATTCTGATGAAGATGGCTGTATAGTTTTGAAATATAAAGTGTTTTCTGAAATTTCGATGAGTCGTACAGAAGAGTGAGTACATATTTTGAAGAGGACCTCACGACCGGAAATGTCGCTCATTGATCCCATGAAGTCTTCTTTATTTTTTCCTCTGTGAAACTAGCCCCTTCTACCCTTTGCTTTCCATAGTTTTGGAGGAGGTAGCATGATACAATAAAAGAAAAAAGGATCTACTAAACGTTGACGCTACAATGAATACGTCAAGGGCTATGAACACTTGACAATCCGATGACACGTGTAGTAAACAGAAGACAGGCGAATATGAAGACTTGCTCAAAGCACTAGATATGCATTTTAGAGCTCATTGTTGCTAGACTTTTTGTTCTTGTTTTGGTGCATTTGCGTCGTTCTAAACTTTGAAAAATAAGAGCTTGCAGTAGTATAGATTGGTTTCATAGTGTCAAAAATTAAATAAACGCTCATAGCGTCAATGGATGATATTCTCGGACATGAGTTCCTTTTCAAATTATTATGCATTCACATCTCTGTATAAGTGCTCAAAGTTTGTAACAGAAATTTCGGAACACCCCGTATCTAAGGAAAGAGTAGTTACCACAAATCTGGCAAAAAGTTCTTGATCGATCTCGTTCGAATTTTTACATGTTACTTTACTTTACTTTCAATCAAATACAAACATAGAGAGGGGGTAGAAAATTATGGACAGTGAGATGAGGAAAAGAGGATATGAATGTTGAAATAAGGAGGTGGCGGAAATACTCTGTACAAGATATTGAAGAAGGTTGGAAAATGCGTTTTGTTAAATATAAAAGTAATATTGTTAATGAAATATATTTTTGTTAATATTTGTGTATGCTGAAAAACTTGTAGAGGTCCTGACTGAGGGCTTTTGTAAATTGTACTGGAGTAGAAAAGACGGGGGGCATCCCCGCCGTAACGGAGACTGACTGTGTGGGAGCGAAAAGGTGGGAAAACGCGGGAAGTTGTCGGCTGGCGCAGTGGCTAGTGTGTGGCAAGGGATTACGGTCTGAGACGTGATAGTGTGCAGTTGCAGTGGTGGCGGGCACAGTGGAATGTACTGAGGTGCCTTTGTTTCTTGGTGGCTATGTTCTGGAGGCTTTTACCTACAAGAAGATTGTAATATGGCCTCGGATGAAATATTGTTGCTGTTGTAAGTACTGGCAGCAATTGGTGGCTTAATATTCCGACGCTAAGAAGACTGGTTTTTGGCCACATACTTCAAGAGCCAGTAAAGCAACATATTGCACCACATGGAGCCACACTGCAGCGCCAAACTTCCACAGTCAAGTAGGAAAGTGTTTTATTGTGTGTAACAGTCCGAACCTCATTTTTGTTCAGAACTTTAAATAATTATTTCTTTTAACGAGGATTGACTTTGAACCCTATTGTCCTACGTCGTTTATCCAAGTAGGGTCCTATCCTTTGGTACAGTGATTATTCCGAGAGACTCACTGAAATAACTATAAACGATTCTAATAACATTTGCTTTGCTTATATATATTGTGGAGTTTGAATTGAAATAAACAGTAGAGTAAATCTTATCTCCACTGAGCAAATGCAGTTTCAGTTAGTTCAATAATGAGGTTTTCTGAAGTGGTAAATTTAAATCTGATTATTAAAAATATATGTTGAGAAGTGATATAAACTTTGGTGTTACGTAAATTCAGTGCATAGTAATTTATTACGCAACAATTTTACATTCAGTAGTTAATGAAAATATAAGCTTGCTAGTGTTATAAATAATTCTTGAACAGTGCTTTACTGAGAGATTGCTATTTTGAAGTGCTTACACTATGGTAACACAGAATAACATTTTTTCTTAAAGTGATTCTTGAATATTGTGAAGTAGGCCTGAACTGAAAGTTGGCTAGGTTAGTGTCTGAAGTTTAATAATTACCTACAGAATAGTAGATTTTTCCATTCAGCACATTGTTGGTTCTAGCAAAGAGTTTAATAATTGAATTTTTCCATTTCAATATAATTCTTACTTACAAGTATAGAATATGGTGAGGCTGTCTGCTACCTTAGGAAGAGACCACTCTACGTAAGTGTTGCATTTAAATTACGTTTGTTAATGTTCTCTAAATTTTTAGGAAATATTTTAGTTTTATTCAGTAATTATCGAGTCATTAATATATTTGGTAATTGTTGTCCGTAAAGGACTGGCACCGTAAATTGAATTTTTTTTTGTGGTAATTTTGTTTGATGATATTGCTCTTTCCGACTCCTGGTAACATTATCACTGATTTGTTTCGCAGTGCAACCGATGTTCACCGCACTGAATGTTACCACCGATGCCCTTGTTCATTAGGATAACACACGGTTAAAGAAAAATCCTCTCGGAGGTGCACCTTGTTGTAGGCGTAAACTTGTAGCAACTAATGAGTTTTGTTATCGATATCTCAATATATAATAATGTAGAAAGATATAAAAAAGCCAAGATCGCTGATTATCAATTATTTACGACGACCAGTTTCGCTGAACTATGTCAGCATCATCTGGTCAAATAAAATATTTTACAAGGCCATAATCTTGTAATGTCAATCAGTTGTTATATAACAATTTACAGTGCATAGATGCACTATGTCATTATAATAAAACATAATTATCACAGTGAGTGACAATGGGAAACTGTGCTATTGTCACTCATTGTGATAACTGTAAATTGTTATATAACAACTGATTGACATTACAAGATTATGGCCTTGTAAATATTTTATTTGACCAGATGATGCTGACATAGTTCAGTGTGCCCGGTCGTCGTAAATAAAAATTGATGATCAGCGATCTTGGCTTTTTTTTATATCTTTCTACATTATCATAACTGGATCGCCTCCTAGAACGTAAACCATCTCAATATATGTAGCAAATCTGCCACGTTATATTGGATATCAATCCCTGAACTATAGGTAGCTGCAAAGCTTATCAACCCACAAAGAGTGTTGCAGCTTGAGCTAGTCACTTCAACAAGCTGTATTCTAGATTGGATTTTCATGTATTTATCAGTCGTGGCTACGATGTTGGTTATTCCGCTCCCCTTCCCTCCTTGGTCTTGTCCAACAGGGTCGGCAGACCTGTCAGTGTGTCTGGTGCTGCCCCGTGTGGCCGCACGTTGCTTGTGCAGGCCCTGCCTCAGCCGCCACTCACTGATTCCGTCAGACAACTTTTTGCAGCAAAACAAGTGATTTATACCTTCTTCTTCGCTGTTTCGTTTCAGGGATGTCATACGATACCCAAATATCATCCCCCGTGACTGTCCGAGAAAGAAAACCATCGCCTTCTTTACTGTAGCGTGTCAAAAACTGAAGTACACTGCCCCTCCTTTGTTTTTCGTGTTGTTCAGTAAGAATTTTGGGTGCTCAATGTGAGCAAAGTTTTCGATATTTCAGTTTTTCAGTGACAACTTCAGTGGCGGCGCTAGACGAAAACTGGGCGTCGGCGAACTCGTCTTTGCGGGGCCCCTTTCATTTTTCCAGTAAGGAGGAAAATGAGCTGAATTATACACCAATAATCATTATAGTAAAATTTTATTGGTGTAATATACAATTATTAATGCAATCACAAAATTACAATAAAAGAACACAAATTATAATAGAGAAACCTTTCGGCTTTCCGCCTCACTGAATTCTTTTAAGATCACATCTTAATTAACTCTAGCCGCTATTTCGGCTTCAATTGATAGTACTGACTACGCACATAGTCTTGCTTGGCTTCTTAAGTAAGTCTTAATCAATTTTAACTCTGTGAAGTTTCTCTCGGCAGAAGCTGTACTGAATGGAACTGTGAGTATGATTCCGATAGTTATATAGACATTTGGATATAATTCTTCCAAATCAAATTGGTATCTAAAATGTACTGAAGAAATTGTTTTGCTAGTTTTTAACTAAAAATTGCATCACTGCTGCACTCAAACGGAAATAAATACGGACAACTAAATAGCTGCCGGCCGGGAATGGCCGAGCGCACTAAGGCGTCATACCACGGTGGGCGAGATCGCTCTCGTCGGGGGTCAAATCCCACCCTTGGGTACGGATGTTGTGTTCGTCCTTTGGTTAAGTATAGTGTAAGTTAGGTCGTCGCTACATAACCTAGCATTTGAAAAGCGCCGTTAAACAACAAACATAAAAAAAAATCTAAAATTTTAACAATGTTTTGCGAGGCCCCCACAGGCGCAAGGCCGTCGGCGGTTGCCGACGTCGCCGAGGCCTAGCGCTGCCACTGGACAATTTAATGAATTAGTGATCGTGAGATTTGCGGAACTTCCATAGCAAGGGCACTAGGTGTAACCTTACGGTTGTGTTTAATCTTCTCTTCAATTGTGTGAACCAGTTCATCAGAAACCACAGACGGGCAAGCACTTCGTTCTTCATCGTGCACTTGATGACATCCTTCATTGAACAGTCTGACTCATCTTCTGAACACTGAATAATTCGTAGTAATTTGTCCGTAAATCGCGCAGATTTGCCGATGAATTTCCTTTGGTTTAACTTTTTTTGCGTTTAGAAACCGAATCACAGATCTAATTTCACACGCGGCGGCATTTCCAATTACGGTTCACATTACGATTCACTACAAAGCAGCAGCGATCTGGAAATGGAGTACATGTCATCTCCTTGAGTCAGACTAACTGACGCGCATGCTCGGAAATGCGATCGTAGCACTGACACGGGTAAAAATAGAAACGGAACTTACTTCGTGGACGACCCTCGTATAACACTGAACGGTGATGCATAAAACAACAAATGAACACAATGTCTACAGAGTGTAGATCAACCATCGTGATGGTTCGGGCAGGATCTGGATTGGAAGTATTTTTACCGACGATTCACTACTCTGTCTGCACGAAAATAATGGTTGGATTAGAGAGTGGAGACACCGTGCTGAGGCACTTTTGAACTGGATCCTTAACCAGGTTCTGCACCTGGTATGTTATGTTTTTCGTTGGCGTTGGATACAACTCCCGCAGCTCTTTAGACCGATTCCTGGTACACTAACAGGCCAGCGTTGCTTTCTGAAGTGTATGTAACCATGCAAACAAAGTTCAGTCATATGAAATGAATCTGCTAGTCTTTTACAGCACCAATGCTCTCAATGCTGAATTTTATTACCTAGAACGTAAGGACAACACGTACAGCGTCTTGTGATTCTCTTAATGTTGGTGCTCATGATATTTACAAGATTCTTGCTGAAAAACCGCTTTTGGAGAGAAAGGCTACAGTCCCGGAAAAACCTGAAATACTAGTCTATGTTTTAGGTCAAGAGAGTAGGTGGCCTTTACACGTGTTGACCCTCTGTAGGTATATGTCTGCGAAACAAACCTAGTGTTGTAGACTGTCGTAGCCCAGGATGAAACATACAGTAGTAAACGTTCTAAAGTACCCCTTAGAATATCCTAGCTGCTAGGTTTAATAACAGTGTATAGATAGGGGTTTCTTGTTACTTTTATTTTAAATTTAATTTTCTCTGAATTATTAACTGTCATAAAGCAAAGGGTCGTTTCCTACTCATAGCTAAAAATGAAACCCCTTCTCCCCAAAGTCAAAAATAACGGATCTTAAAATTATCTCTTTGGTTGACACGTGTTTCTGTTATCCTCCTCTACTGGCTTCGTAAATAGGACTAAGGCATCTCCATCGACATACACACTTCGCAATCTACAGCATGATGCACGGAAGACGGTACTTTCTACCACTACAAGTCGTTTAATTTCCTGGTGGTCTCGTAAATAGAGCGAGGAAAAACAACTGTCAAATGTACAAATGTTTGAAAATCTATCGGACCAAACTGCGTGGTCATCAGTCCGTAGCTTACAAACTACTTAAACTAAACTAACCTAAGGACAACACACACACCTATGCCCCAGGGAGGACTCGAACCTCCACGGCGAGCAACCGCGCGCTCCGCAGCGAGGCGCTTTAGACCGCTCGGCTACTCCACCGCGGCAACAACTGTCAAAACACGACCTCTAGTTTCCTTTAGTTTCTTGGATCTTCTGTTGTCCGTAGCCGACAACAGAATCGGTATGCGGTCAGGTTCAAATTCCTGTTCTGTAAATTTCTTCCTGGCGTTCCCATTAGAGCGTCTGCTTAATAGTCGCGTGTTGATCGAATCTACCTGTAACAGATGTAGCTGTCTCTCAATTGTTTTTCTTTATTCCTTTTATACCTACTTGTTGGGAATTCCAAACACTCCTAACACTAGCATTCTTGTCACTTTCTATAAATTCTTCCAATAAAACGAGGAAGACTTTCGCCTTCGTTACTCTCGGCCGCATACGCTCATTCTATTCCAAATGCCTTTGCAATGCTAAGCCTAGAAACCAATTGACGTGACTATGTCAAGAGGCAAATTACCATTGCTGTGTTGGGAAACTATCACATTGTTTTTCATACTGATTTGTATTACAGTTTCGCACATTTAGAGCTAGCTGCATTTCATCACACCAATTACATATCTGAGTCACCCTATACAGTGCTACAGCCACTGGATGCGAAACTATCCGGTAAGCGACTGCACCGTCAGCAAACATCTCCATCTTGGTACTCACTCTGTCCTTCAGATCACACCACAACTATATAGAGAATCACAGCGAGTGTGTCGGACGTACGTGGATCACTTCTGACGTAAGCATGGACTCTGCCGAACACTGGTCTTAACGTACTGCGTCCTATTATATCAGCATTCTTTAAGCCACTCTCATATCTGGAAACCTGACACACATGTGTTAACAATTTTCTGTGGAGCTACTGTCAACGCTTTCCGGAAGTCTACGAATATGGGATCGTCTCACGTGGTTCTCGGGATATCATGTCACAAAAGAGCTGGCTGATATTCACATAGGCGATGCTTTCTAAGCCCCGCCTTACTTACTGACAGGGAAGTTTCCGTCTTAAGTAAATTTATTATTAACCTTATGTCGAACAATCATGCAGCAAAGCCGCCTTCAGCAATAAGCGAAACACATGCATGTTAACTATGTGTACCGTTTCACAACGCTGAAATGAAAATTTACACGATCGGTTATAATCTTTTTCCATTTGTTTCGGGCGATTGGTACCGCTTCATGTCCATTGCATTGTCTTTGGACTACGAGTGACTATAGACCATAAGACTAAATATAGCATAGACTGCGAGTGTCCCTATCTCTGCTGTGTTCTGGTTTGAAAGCAACATCTAACATTGCCCCTAGCCACGTGACTGAGTTTTCGTCATTAGGTTCGTTTAAGCAGCTACCAGTTACCACATTCTGGTAAACTGAGCATGCGCAGAGCTGTTATTGAGGTACTGCAACAGCTCGGTGCGTGCTCAGTTTACCAGAATGTGGTAACTGGTAGCTGCTTAAACGAACCTCTTATGAGCGACAGTTTTTGTAGTTTTCAGCTGAAGACAAGTATTGATTTTAACAATAAAACGTCTTTTGTACGCTCATTATACCTGTAGGACAAAAGGTAATATAGTTCTTCCACAGTTATAATAATATTAATACTATGATTGTTTTTATACGTGACGAGTTGACACATATTCAGTTCTTTTTACAAGAAATAGAATTACAGTTAGTTTTTGTGCAGAAAAATCTGATATCATGGATATAGACTGTTTTTAGTTCATATAAAAGTGCAACATGTATTGTTTAGAAACGTAAGAAGAGTGATGATGTTTCTAAAACTGATTTTTCGCCTTCTACTCCCATGGCGGTTGTAAAGTAAGAGACTCGCAGAGCAACAAAAACAAATATTCACTTAATAAGAGCAAGTCATTTATACGTTTCACATAGGCACATGTAAAAACTAGATGGTTATGATTAACATTAAGAATTACGCTAAAAGCGTAATAAGGATATGGTTAGGCATTTTGCTATTAAAGTCAAAGCCAAATATCAGTTATAAATGAGGAAAAACTACATCTGTCAGCTACACTTCACATTTCTCGTTATGACGAAAACGGCTTGTTGCCCCGAGTCACTTGACTTAGATGTTGGTTTCAGTGTATTGACGTCACGCGCAGTCTATATTATCTATGGTCTATGCTATAGACAGATCAAACTTTTGGCACGGGCCAATGAGAACTCGCTAGCTGTCAGCCAATGAGATGCTGCGCGTTTCTTAACCGGAGATTCGGGCGCTACGCACCCTCACATACTAAAGAAAAAAACTTTTTGTTTATCCTATACCTAACGTTCTTAAGGCTACGCTAAAGATCACTTTTGGCCCACTTTAGGTTACCGTAGTCACACTGAAAGTGGGCCTTTGCGATCGTCTTTTGACAGCTCGAAATTTAAATAAAAATCACGGTTTAACCATTCACCTGACGCGAAAATTGAATAACCGAATTTGTAGAGGAGAAAAATCTCTACAACTTTGCTCTCTTATGTTTTTTTTTCATATCTCTTATCGTTTCAGAGATATTTGCAAAAATAACGGCGATTTTTGGATGTATGTATATCTGTCTGTCCGTCTGTCTGTCAGTCCGTAACGTGTTCCCCGTTTTTAAGACGAACCGTTCAACCGATCAACACCAAATTTTGCAGACATAATTGTAGGCAGACAGAGACCAGAACCTTCCTTTTTCAAATTTTTAGGACAAAAAATACGGTAGTAATACCAAAAGAAGCCGTTTGTAATACAATTGTAATTGCAAACGAACCGTTCACTTGACACGAAAATTGAATAATCTAATTGGTAGAGGGATTTTTATTTTCATTTCTTGCATCGTTGTAGAGATATTTGCAAAAATAACGGCAATTTGACGATGTCTGTACGCCTGTAACGTGTTCCCACTTTTTAGGTCGAATCGTTCAACCGATCGGCACCAAATTTTACAGACATTTTACAGATCAGAGACCAGAACCTCGCTTTTTCAAATATTTCGGACAAGAAATACGTTAGTAATACAACAACAAAAAAAAAAAAAAAAAAAAAAAGCCGTTTGTAATGTAATTTTAATTGCATATAAGCCGTTCATCTGACGCTAAAATTGAATAACTGAATTTGTAGAGGAGAAGATTCTCTACAACTTTGTTCTCTTAGGTTTTTTTTTCATATCTCGTATCGTTTGAGAGATATTTGCAAAAATAACAGAGTTTTGACACCCTCCACTGAATTAACGAAAACCAGCCGTTCGCAGATGACACGTGACATTCCTCGCCCAGAACTCTCTTTGGTATAAGCCACCTTGCGTTGCGTATTTGATGATTTTCTTATTTTAACTTACAAGTTGTCATTTCAAAGCAATGACGCACTGAATAATTAACAAAAAGACGTCGTTCTTCGTATGATACATGATAATCAAGTGCCTAGAAATGCCATATTAGCATCAGTTAACATCGGAAATTTAAAAAAAATAATTAATTAAAGAACGCAACTTCTAAGTGTTGGCTGTAGCGTAGTGGGCAATGCGTTGGACTGTGACGCTGAATATCAGTGGTTCAGAACCCGCCACAACCCAATTTTTTTTTTTTTTTACCTAAAAGGGTTTCAGACACTCTTATTAATTAATTTTTTTATTGTTTACATTACTATATTGATCCAAAATGTTTTCAAAAACTTATAAAACTACAAATCTAAAGTGGGCCGTAAAACACGTCAGTGCGATTTTTATAAGTGAAAGTTACGTTAGGTATGGGTTAAAGAAGAAGTATCTTTTTAGTACGTGAGGGCGCGCAGCGCACGATTCTCCGGTTAAGAAACGCGCAGCCGGTGCCAAAAGTTTGATCTGTCCATAGTCACTCGTCATAGGACTACCGCAGTCTAAAGGGTATATTACACGGAGCGTATTTGGTCGCTAGTCGCTGGCGTCTGTTGTCGCTCGGTGTATGGGCGAATAGCGAATGAATACGCTGACGTAAAGACACGCAGCGACTTCAGACGCTAGCGTCTTCGTAAAAACAATTGAAACACGACGTAGCATATGATATATTCTTTTGGAAGTTAGGTGATACCAAACAGTTCTGTTTCCCAAGGTGCGACGTGACCATTTTCAAGTCTACAGCAAATCGGAAGCAGGACAAATTTAGTAATAGACTACGGTACCTTATAAAACATAAATAAGGCATTACAGTCATCAATATAAACAACGCTTTAAAAATATTATAGCTCATATCTGTTGTTACATTCCTTAATGAAGATACATTTATGCTGTGATGATGCTATATGGCTGTATTACATGTATTGATGACTGTAAGTTAATGCATTATTTATGTTTTCGAAGGTAGAAAATGTTCAAATGTTTGTAAATCTATCGGACCAAACTGCGTGGTCATCAGTCCGTAGCTTACAAACTACTTAAACCTAGGTAAACTAACCTAAGGAGAACACACACACCCATGCCCCAGGGCGGACTCGAACCCTCACGGCGAGCAACCGCGCGCTCCGCAGCGAGACGCTTTAGACCGCTCGGCTACTCCACCGCGGCTTTTCTATGGTAGTCTAATACTAGATGTGTCCTTCTGTTTCTGATTTGCTGTAGACTTGAAAATGGTCATCCTGACCGAAACCGGTAGTCAAAACGACGAGAAATTTTGTGATCATTGACGCAAATAAATATATTAAAAGTTCTGTGTCCCACCAAACAAAATATGAAGTGGAATTGTAATCAAAGTTCTGAAAATTTATTGAAGTTTTCCAGTATTATGAGACATTAAAAATAACGACTATTTAAATTTTACTCTTGGCGAGAGTGCCATCCTCATGATGGTATTCTGTTTCCTTATTTTATCCTCTACTATTTACAGTAATCTATCAAAATTTACGTATGTGATCCTCATTATATTTCTGTAGTCAGAAGGACCTTCACACGATAATTCACCCAAAAGATTTGCAGAAGCACCATATTTATCCCTCCTCGCAATCCACCTTCTAATCCATTTTCTTTTATTCTTTTCTACTTTTCCGTTTTGCTTCTGGTTCATAAATTGTTCTTTTGAAACTGTTGTGAGAAACACAACGCCAGCATTTACAATTTCCTTCGACATTTTGACTCGACTGATGGCTATTTTAGACGCTCCCGTATATGACACGGGGCGACCAAAAACGCCAGCGACCAGCGTCTAAAGTAGCCCACCCTTCAACTTTAGACGATCGCGTTTCGGACGAGCAACTTTGTTCGCTGTCGCTGTTTACACGGAGTGAATTTAGCAGCTGCGTCCAAATACGCCAGCGACTAGCGACCAAATTTGCTCCGTGTAATATACCCTTAACATATACAGTCACGACACTCCCACGGATATATTTTATACAGCAGCAGACCCCCAAGCGGTCGGTAAGCTACATTTCTGAATACGATATTGGATTAGAGCTATTAGTTTTTATACTGATTTTAACATGCTTTTTGCATTAGGGAACGTATGCAGTGTCGTAAGGATAGGTAATAATTTAAAAATGGTTTGGAATTTGTCTGCCGGCCGCGGTGGCCGAGGGGACTGAGGCGCTACAGTCACGGTCTGCACGGCCACTACGGTCGGGGGTTCGAATCCTCCCTCGGGCATGGATATTTGTGCCGTCCTTAGTATTAGCTAGTATATAAGTAGTTTGTAAGTTTAGGGACTGATGACCCCGTAGTTAAGTCCCATAAGCTATACAAACATTTGAGCATTTGAATTTGTCTTTCTTAGGTTTCCTTAGATCCATGCAAGCTATGTAACGGCACATTACAGGATAGTTTATTAACAATTATGTTATAACCTACAGATTTTTATCAAAGAATTTTATTTTCTATTTAAAATTAAAAAGAAAAATGCTAGAGAACACCAGAAGACCTGCCCTTTGGCAGAAAGAAGTTACTTTTTCTACTCAGGAACGTTAGATTTCTTCACTACAATTCCAGTAAAATCGATGAGGGTGGAACGTAGGAAAACAATATAGAATGCAAGAACTACAGCATTTAATGTACCAAATCAAACACCACAGCCATAGCTGAAGGAAACACGCCACAGACGTGGCAATAAAACGGCAAAAGCAATCAAACTGCTTCCCAACAAAGAAGAAACTAATTACACAATTGTTTCTACGGCTGAACCGCAAACGAAAGAATCTTGAAAACACTGGCTTTATAAGCTACAGTAATTACATTCGAAAGCATATGCGCGTATAAGGGAAACGATGTAAGTATAAAAATGTGTGAATCATTAAAATCTTTACCGAACTGAAAAAAGACTACCTGTCATAATAAGAATAGATCATATAGACATTTATGTTTCTCTTACGTTTATATCCTACTCACTTTCAACGGAATAAGCTGCAAATATACACATATTGGTATTTCTTCCTGAGTAATTTGTTGGAATAAATAATATAGTGAGGACAGTTACAACTCACCGCAAAGACGTGGCGACGAGATGCGACAGGCACATACAAAAGACACACACATACAACACATTCAGCTATCGGCCATGGCCTTCCTCAGAAATAGAGCACTGTGGCAGTCGGAGGTGATGGTTGTATGACTGTGTTGTGTGCCTGTGTGATTGCGTGAGTGCTCTATTTCTGAGGAAGGCCATGGCCGATAGCTGAATGTGTTGTATGTGTGTGTCTTTTGTATGTGCCTGTCGCATCTCGTCGCCACGTCTTTGCGGTGAGTTGTAACTGTCCTCACTATATTATTTATTCCAACCTGGACTTTCCATTATTATATTTTGAGTAATTTGTTGCTTATATCAATCAGAGAAATTAGTTTGTTTTTACATTAATTTCCCAATTATGTGCGTCTCTTGGTATATTAGTAATGTTTGTAACGCAAAAATTACAGATCTACTTCGTTA
This sequence comes from Locusta migratoria, assembly GCA_026315105.1. Classification (NCBI taxonomy): domain Eukaryota; kingdom Metazoa; phylum Arthropoda; class Insecta; order Orthoptera; family Acrididae; genus Locusta; species Locusta migratoria. Next base: position 164,854,074 of record CM048746.1, read on the forward strand.
ATTATGTACAAAACTAATTATAAACAAACATTACTCCATTAGCGGCTTGCCTACCGCTAGGAGCGCTAGTGTCGTTGTAACTGTCAGTTGGTAACAACTTCAACAGCATTGAGTATCGCTACTGTATATGTCAGACTGTGAGACTACAACACGTCGCCTACAAATGTTATTATCAAGGAAATTAAGTTTCAAATGTTTGTATAGCTTATGGGACTTAACTACGGGGTCATCAGTAGCTAAACTTACGAACTACTTACGAACTAGCTAATACTAAGGACGGCACAAATATCGATGCCCGAGGGGGGATTCGAGCCCCCGACCGTAGTGGCCGTGCAGATCGTGACTGGAGCGCCACAGTCTCCTCGGCCGGCAAGGAAATTAAGTACATCAAAAGAAGTCCGGATAGATATCAAGATTTACTGCGAGGGAAATAGCGTAATTGCAAAACGAACTTCTTTAAAATGGCAGTGTTTTGAATGAGAAGAACAAAATTCGATTTTAACCTCTTCATGACCGCACATGAATCTTGCAAGTAGTTAACATCATTACATCGTGTATGTACGTTATCTTCTTTACGAATCGTTTGTAAACAGTTATTGAGACTGTGTGTTCCAATAAGTAGGGGAAGCATGGCCATTGGCGTATTGCATGGTGCACTCATATCAACGCCATTATCACGGCAAGTAGCCATTCATGTTTGAAATGAATCCACATACTTCTTACAAATTAAATAGTTGAACAGTTATGTTTAAAAAGTGAAGTGAGATTAAAAACGTTACAAAAAACTAAATGTAAGATGATAATGATAAATCTGAAGCATAGAATTAAAATTTGTGATGCGGCCGGGAATCGAACCCAGACCTCCATGCTTACTAGGCAGACGTCTTAACCGTTAGACCACCACACCACCAACGATTAGGGCGCCTCTGAATAGTCTAAGCACGATTTTCCTCCACGTCACAAACTTTAATTCAGCTTCTGTGTTCCAAAGATAATTGCCACTACTGCCAAGGCTTTCGATGCAGCGGAATAGCACCTCAGCAATGGACATATTGGAACAATCCTGTAAAGGTGATATAAATATCAATTAATACAAATAAACAATCCTTGAGACGGATTTTCGTTTCGAATTTGTCAAAGACAATAATGATAAATCTAAAAAATGTTCAAATGTTTATGAAGCTTATGGGACTTAACTACGGGGTCATCAGTCCCTAAATGATAAATATGAAGCATAGAATTAAAATTTGTGATGCGGCCGGGAATCGAACCCGGACCTCCATGCTTACTAGGCAGACGTCTTAACCATAAGACGTAATGTAAGATGGTTTGGTGCTTTAACGTCAACGGAGAAAACTCGCTTGGAACAACGCATTATTTACGTAAGTCGTGTCACACGTAGAGAGCATTAGCACGCCAAGTAAAGCACAATTGGCTTCCCGGCTGCACAGTCGGACACATACCGTTCTTGTTCCTTGTGTTGCACGTAAAGTGGCTCGGCTGCCGTATGGCACACATGAATCCCTAATGTGCCGACACTTTCGATTTTGGAGAAAAGTAGCGGTGTTCCTGCTAGGATCCAGGTCTACATTATTCGGAAAAAACGTGTTCCCGTCCGTGTCTCGAGCTTCACCTTGGTCAGACAGGTTCTCGCCTGCTACCACTTTGGGGCAGAGGTCGCCTGTGACCAGCCGTTCTCCCAGAAGGCGTCCTCATACTCTAACTGCACACCAGGAATCACCGCGTGCTGTGCTAATGCATTCGCGTGTCTTACAACGCATTGTAGTCGGCGTGTTGCGTGGTGTAGGCCTGCAATCGTATCAACACGAGTCGCCTGTGAAACACAACAGGTGGTAATTTTTAAATGGTTGCGACAACTATACAGATAGAAAAGGCTAATAAACCGTGATAATCAACATCCTAACTAATATAAAAATGCGTATATGAGTTTGCTTCAAGACTCCATCGCTGAACGATTTCGATGAAACTTGGTATGGAGGTATGTTAAACCCCGAGGAAGGACAGAGGCTACTAAAACTGCTGTACTAAAAGATGTCCACCGGGCATTAGTCACTATTTCGATATAAATATCGCTCCACCTTTGAGAGCGATATATATCGTTCCGGCTTCGACTCCAAAGGTTGTAAGCCGACCGCGGTGGCCGAGGGGACTGAGGCGCTCCAGTCACGGTCTGCACGGCCACTACGGTCGGGGGTTCGAATCCCCCCTCGGGATGGATATTTGTGCCGTCCTTAGTATAAGGTCGTTGATAAGTAGTTTGTAAGTTTAGGGACTGGTGACCCCGTAGTTAAGTCCCATAGACTATACAAACATTTGAACATTTGAAAGGTTGTAGGACATTACGTTGGTTTCTTCAGTCTTGGGAAAATTTTATTCCTTTTCACGTTTTATTACCACGACTTGTGCTTTTCCCTTCAGCTACACACCTTTGGTGGCTTATTTCGCGCGTTACGTAATACAGCAACTGCTAAGTTTCACATTCAGAAATTTAGTAGGAAATGTAGTGAACACAATTTCCGTCGTATCAGTTTCGATGAATTTGAATTCTGCATAATGTACACGATATGTAACATAGCTGCTTCAGTCAGCAATTTAGTCGCGAAAGCGTAATAGACAGATTGTTGTGCAAATAGGGCTGGACAAACGATATTCTCGTTCGAACATGCTCGGGATTTCCCGAAACAGCGGAGAACTCGATGCAGTATCAAACTATTCGAACACTCTCATAACAATTGACTCGCGCTGCATATATGCAAACGATACGGACGAAATTTTGAAGTTACGGGGCTATCGCTTTGCTCAGAACTCATTTCATAGGAAGTATTACACAATGTTGAAGATGAATACAGACTTTATTATACCTATAAAAAAAAAAAAAAAAAAAAAAAAAAAAAAAAAAAAAAAAAAAAAAAAAAGTTCTTGTCACGTACATCATTTTTCTTGTTTTACGTTTTGGCTTCACTGTGTGTGGCAAAAGTAAAAAAAAATATAAACGCTTGTATTATATTAAAATCGGACGTTATGGACCGATTTCAGATATCTATAAAAGCTTGGCAAAACATTTCACATGTATTGTTGAGGAATCGTATGAAAACTGACGCTGCTTGTCAAAATGATATTTCGTCTCTTGTGTAAGCTACAAACTAAAAGACTCACAGTACAACAGTGATACGCTTATGATTTGCAGTTCTGTTGCTTATAAAAAGAACTGTGACTGCAATTCATCTAAGCATGGTTAAAAACTGTAACCGTTGTATTGATGTTGCGAAATGCGGAGAACTAAAGCCCATTGTACTACAGGATGTCTAAAAAGAATACGATCAGGAGTTTTATTGTCAAAATCTACACTTAATTTCCATTAGCAAGGAGAAGAACTGCGACTCTCAGCTGCACTGTAATTATGAACAGGGTTTCCTGCGCCGAGTCACGTGATTTAGATGTCTTTGGTCTATTGTAATATGCAACAAAGACGGTCACAACACTCACTGCAGTGTTAGTTCTTACCGCCTGATACTTCGAGCGCTCGTAGCGCAGACAAAGTCAGGCGTAAGATTGTTTGTTTTTAATTATATTTCTGCTTAATTACAGAACAGTGAAAGAGTACTTATAGTTTTGCATTTCAAGCAATTATACACTATCAAGAGACATGAGTGATCGTGAAATAAATGTACAAATAGCCGAATATCGCAGATTCAGTGCCATAATTTACAACAATTCTTGAAGAAATAATTTAGAACTTGCAGATAATTGAACCTTATTACGCTGAAATCAGTGGTATTTAAACAGTATTTCATGCATGATAAGCATATGATTCTTCTGCTCTCTTCTCCTTATGACGGCGTTTTTCTTGACACACAACAGTTTTGCATAAACTAGAATGGTATACACTTTACTAAACTTCTGTTGAGTATAAATAAATCTTTTTATAAACATTATTATCTTATATATAACGGCATATGTGTACAAATCTTGAAGATACTCGTCTTTGTGACTCAGAGGTAGCAACAACGGCATAATTGGTTTCGGTAATTTTCTAGAACGGTTGGGAATCGAATCCGGAAAGATATATATAGCTCTCAGAGTTCGAGTGATATATATCGAGAAAGTGAAGGACGCGCAATGGACAAAAGACATCGGGGATATGGATTTCGCTGTGTGTATGCTGTGCATTGTGTAAAAATAGCGAGTACCTTGCGATGAATAAATTCTCCTAGCGTGAACTCATTCTGCGCATTTCTTCCATGGACAAATGTTTACAATTTTGTTGAGAATTAGGACCTGCGTACTAGAGACAAGAGCAAATGAATGGGGTGTAATAACGAGGATAGTGTGGTATTGCGCCAAATGGGAAAAAGGAAATCCATTCGCAGCAACACCTGGTTTTCCAACACGAGACTGAGATTGAAAAAGTGTCATTTGTTTAGTGTTAGATTCGGCAATACACTTTAAAAGCTTGTGATGCAGGAATACATCTTCATATAAATACCATTACTGACCATTGTGGTATTTCCAGAGATTTGTTGCATTATAGTAACAAAAGGCAATGTTTCTGTAGGTGGTGTAGGCTAAAATAGTCGAGTTTGACGAGTCCCAAAACTCTCATCAGTATGGGAAAGGTCGGGAATTCAAGAATAAGAATGAGCATATATGATTTTTTGTTCGGACTGAAAGAGACACTCTAACGTGTTTCAATCTGCATATGCAGTATAGATCCAGAACAACACTTCTACCACTTATCAAGAAATTTATTTTTCTAGGAAGGAAACTCATAACGGATGGATGGAAATCTTATCAATAATCTTTTTAAAAAAGAAGGCACGGATCAGGATTTCGTCATCAGCACAGTGAAGTTTCTTTCTTCAGATGATTCGTCCATTCACACCCAGAACATTGAAAGACAATGGAAATTTGTGAAAGACGAAAAATAAGGGAAACACGGCGATAGAGACGAACTGTATTTATTTAAGTACCTGTATTTCCTCAATTTAAAAGCTAGTAGAAAAAATAACACATGTGAAACTTACCGTTATTTTTTAAAGACATGGCAAAATAGGTCTCATACCTGCATCTTATACAACAGCCGGCAATGCAAACGACCCACGAACCAGCCAACAGGAACGCCTCCCACAGACATCAACTGTTACACCCGGCATTGGAAACAAAGCAGACATTACTTATCAACAAGGTAAGTTACACTACTGGCCATTAAAATTGCTACACCAAGAAGAAATGCAGATAATAAACGGGTATTCAGTGGACAAGTATATTATACTAGAACTGACATGTGATTACATTTTCACGTAATTTGGGTGCAGAGATCCAAGAACAACTACCTCTGGCCATAATAACGGCCTTGATACGTCTGGGCATTGAGTCAAACAGAGCTTAGATGGTATGTACAGGTACAGATGCCCATGAAGCTTCAACACGATACCACAGTTCATCAAGAGCAGTGACTGGCGTATTGTGACGAGCCAGTTGCTCGGCCACCATTGACCAGACGTTTTCAAATGGTGAGAGAGCTCGAGAATGTGCTGGATAGGGCAGCAGTCGAACATTTTACGTATCCAGGAAGGCCCGTACACGACCTGCAAGATGTGGTCGTGGATTATCCTTCTGAAATGTAGCGTTTCGCAGGAAACGAATGAAGGGTAGAGCCACGGGTCGTAACACATCTGAAATGTAACGGCCACTGTTCAAAGTGCCGTCGATGCGAACAAGACGTGACCGAGACGTTTAACGAATGGTACCCCATACCATCACGCCGGGTAATACGCCAGTATGGCGATGACGAATACATGCTTCCAATCTGCGTTCACCGCAGTGTCGCCAATCACGGATGCACCATCATGATGCTGTAAACATAACCTGGATTCATTCGAAAAATGACGTTTCGTGCACCCAGGTCCGTCGTTGCGTACGCCGTAGCAGGTGCTACTGTCTGTGATGTAGAGTTAAGGGTAACCGAAGCCATGGTCTCCGGGCTGATAGTCCATGCTGCTGCAAACGTCGTCGAACTGTTCGTGCAGATGGTTGTTGTCTTGAAAACGTCCCCATCTGGTGACTCAGGGATCGAGACGTGGCTGCACGATCCGTTACAGCCATGTGGATAAGATGCCTGTCATCTCGACTGCTAGTGATACGAGGCCGTTGGGATCCAGCACGGCGTTCCGTATTGCCCTCCTGAACCCACCGATTCCATATTCTGCTAACAGTCAATGGATTGCGACCAACGCGAGCAGGAATGTCGCGATACGATAAACTGCAACCGAGATAGGCTACAAACCGACCTTTATCAAAGTCGGAAACGTGATGGTACCCATTTCTCCTCCTTAGAGGAGGCATCAAAACAACGTTTCACCAAGCAACGCCGGTCACCTGCTGTTTGTGTATGAGAAATCGGTTGGAAACTTTCCTCATGTCAGCAAGTTGTAGGTGTCGCCAACGGCGCCAACCTCGTGTGAATACTCTGAGAAGATAACCATTTGCATATCACAGCATCTTCTTCCTGTAGGTTAAATTTCGCACCTGTAGCACGTCATCTTCGTGGTGTAGCAATTTTAATGACCAGGAGTGTATTTAAAAGTAGTCTTTCTATTGACGTAAGTATAGTATGTTAGACTCTTGTTCATAACGCGTCACGGTAGTGCAAGTGAACGTTAGTCTTTTGTCCATCGGTCATTAGTCACTCTTTCGATATAAATATTGCTCGACCTGTGAGAGCGATATATATCGTTCCGGCTTCGATTCTAAACGGTTCTAGGACATTAAGTTGGTTTCTTAAGTCTTGAGAAAATTTTGTTTCTTTTCACGTTTTATTACCACGCCTCTGTGGTTTTCCCTCCAGCTACACACCTTTGGTGGCTTATTTCGCGCGTTACGTAATAAAGGAATTGCTAAGTTCCACATTCATAAATTTAATGAGAAATGTAGTGAATACAATTTTCGCCGTATCAATTTCGATGAATTTGAATTCTGCGTAATGTACATGATATGTAACATATAGCTGCTTCAGTCAGCGTTTTAGTCGCGAAAGCATAATAGCCAGATTGTTATCGCATTTAATAATATTAGTGCTGCTTTACATCAGTGAACATGAAACCTGTCACACAAATTGCTCCAAAATGTTCACGTTGTATAACGTAAAGATAATTCAATAAAATTATGCGTAGATGCTTGCAGGCATCGTTCATCCGACTCAGGGCCAAGACAACCAATTATAAAACTTTGTTTTATGCTGATGATCCTGGTCAGAACATAAGAAAAAAGAAATCAAATCACGTGTGTAACGACATTAAGGCGAACGAAGCCACGTGTAGACGGTAGGATATTATAGAAAGAAGTGTATATCGAGCGTTCCAATAAAACTCATTAACTAATACCGTTACGACCAAGAGTGGTACAAGGTATGGTAGCCCTCTATTCTCCATCCATGAAGAAGGATCCCAATTTTACCCGAAGGGCATGCTTGTAAAGATTTAAGGACTGGAAAGTTTCAACGTCTAGAACATTCAAGAGTATCAGAGAACAATCCGAAACACTATAGAGCACTCTACAGTATTCCAGAATTTTTCGGAATGCTCAGTGATGTTAATGAATAGTCTGAAAAATTCGGCAAGATTAAAGAATGTCCTTAGTGTGTTGATTAAAAAAAAGTCGATTTGATTTATATTTTAAATAATATCCAAATATATTGTCACGATACAGGGGAGATAGCATTACGGAAATGATACAGGATCTGGGATGGGAATCATTACAAGAACGGCGCTTACCGCTGCGGCGTGGGCTACTTATGAAACTCCAGTCGCCAACATTCTCATCCGAATGCAAAAATATATTGTTGAATGCCTCTTACATAGGCAGAAATGATCATCAGAATAAAATCAAGAAATCAGAGCTCGAACGGAGAGATTCGGGTGTTCTTTCTCCCCGCGCGCAATTCGACAATAGAATGGGAGATAAATAGTATAACGGTGGTTCGATGAACCCTCTGCCAGGCACTTCAATGTGATTTGTAGAGTATCCCATGTGAATGCAAACGGAAAAGAGACCTTGCCAGATCGGAAGAAAAAGGACGAAAACAAGTACAACGAAGAAACAAAATAGACGATGCACTTTTGAAGTGAACTGATTGTAGAATCAAAAACTGCGAAGGCGTAGTAGGGTGAGTGAATTAAAACAGTGAAGTTAGACATATTGACATTTCGGTATGTACGGTATTTTTATAGCTAAGTTGTTGCAGAATAAAGACAGAGAGAGAGGAAAAATAAAATTGTTATTGAATATTATCTGTAATATTCACATGTAAAATTTCAGAATACGTTAACGTAAGTCTGCAATCATCATCATTGTTATTATTATTATCTTTCGATACCTCTCTTCATTGTTTTTGGCAGTCTTATCCAAAATTGCAAGAAAGAAGGCATTAATACCGGCATATTATGCATGCAGACGAAAATCTAATGAAATTTGGAAACTGAAGTTATATAATATACATAATATATATTATAGCTATATAAGAGTTTATTTTTGTTTGTTCATGTATTTTTCTTGAATATTCAGTTACTGGATCTGTACGCCATGTTTTACAAAACAGGTGCTCCACACTGCTGTATAGGTCAGGTACCGCTGTCCTGAACTACTGAACAGGTTTGAACGAAACTTGGTACACATTTTTTCCGTCATGCAACAATCGCTGCGGAGGGAAGAACCACTTAGCTCAGGAAATATGACGTCATAAACAGTAAGATGCGCTGGTAACTGTCGTTTCAGAAGACATGTGAATAACTGGACATTACTCGTCCACTATTTAGCAGTTAGCGACTTCCTACAAACTTAACAAATAATTACACATTTTAACGAAGCTTCTTTTTCTGTGTCAGTCTCGACAATATGATTAACATGAGAGACGTTTATCGATTTCTACTTTTCTGCTGTTCATGCATTAATACGAGGACATTCGGAATGACGTTACAAATTACTTATATACTAATAATTATATACGCTAGAATTCCACAGAAAGTATGAATCTGTCTTGGGATGTATTTCATACTATGACAGATAGTTTGAGGTACGAGATTAAAAACAATAAGGTTGAAGAAAATCGTCCAATCATGCATTAGATTGCAATTTGTTACGTCTTTCTTCTTCTTCTTCTTTTTCGCAAGACAGAAAGTTTTTCAATATTCCACTGAACACGCCTGAAAAATTACATTATTGTAGGAGACATTACTCACATGTGAGTACTGAGCTGCATGATAAAGAAACTGAAATGGACGGGGAATGGGGCAGTTCCACGTCGGGGGTTCGAGTCCTCCCTCGGCATAGGTATTTGAGTTGTTCTTAGGATAAGTTAGTTTAAGTAGTTTGGAAGTTTTGAAACCGATAGGCACTGTAGTTAGGTCCCATAACTTTACAAACATTTGAATGTGGCAGAAGGTCAGAGAGAAGTAGAGACGCACTGACATGGGAATGGAATAAACAAGTAGACGGGTAAAACCGGGTATAAACGTTCACGGTTAATACATTTTATTCAACTGTCAGGAAAGACAATCAATGCATCCAAGAAGAAGTATTTGTGTTGCTTCGTCCTTATAAAATGGTCATGTATGTCTTTTCTTGGTGTTCTATGGAAATCGCATGTAAAATATAACCAGACTGCAAATAGAATCACCGTGTCTAAACTTCACATTTTTTCTTTCTTATGGCGACTATTTATTAATGTCTAATTGTAATGTAGACTGGTGTTATTTCATTATCTTATATAAAAATTACCGTCTGTTCGTTTGTCTTTATGTTCGTATTTTATACACGACAGTACCGTACATCCGATTGCGATAAAACTTTGGCAACTTATTGCTTGCAATCGCGCGAAATTTATACGCTTACTAAAATTAACTTAGTGTGGTGCATGGCGGAGGGTGCTTTACAATTAATTAATTCGTTTCTTACGCCTTCACGCTGAAATGGCTGGACGGATATGAATGAAACTGCATGGTTATTGTATATCGCCCAAATTTGCGACTGTTTAGGGGATTTCGTGTCAGAGCGGACAAAGTTCGTAGTAATCGATGGTAAGGCATCGACTAAAACAGAGGTGATATCGGGCGTTCCACAGGGTAGTGTTATTGATTCTCTGCTGTTATTTATTTACATAAACGATTTAGGGGAAAATCTAAGTAGCTGTCTTAGGTTGTTTGCAGATGACGCCGTCGTTTACCGTCTCAAAACCAACTGCAGAACGATCTGAATAAGATATTACTATGGTGTAAATATTGGCAATTGACTCTAAATAATGAGAAGTGTGAAGTCGTCCATATGAGTACGAAAAGAAATCCTTTAAACTTTGTTTACAAGATAAATCAATCAAACGTGAAGGTCGAAAACTCCACAAAATACCAAGGAATTGCTATTACTTCAGACTTAAATTGGAAAAATGTTCAAATGTTTGTAAAGCTTATAGGACTTAACTACGGGGTCATCAGTCCCTAAACTTACAAACTACTTATGAACTACTTACGAACTAGGACGGCACAAATATCCATGCCCGAGGGGGGATTCGAACCCCCGACCGCAGTGGCCGTGCTGACCGTGACTGGAGCGCCTCAGTCACCTCGGCCACCGCGGCCGGCTAAATTGGAGAGAACACGTAGATACTGTCGTGGGAAATGCGAACCAGAGACTCAGTTTTATTGTTAGAACCCTTAAAAGATGCTACAGAACTACTAAAGAAACTGCATACACTACGCTTGTCAGTCCTCATTTGAAGTATTGCTGCCCAATGTGGGATCCTTATCAGATGGGTTTGACGGAGGATATCGAAAGAGTCCAAGGAAGGGCAACTCGTATTGTCACGATGTAGGGGAGACAGCATTACGGAAGTGATACAGGATCTGGGATGGAAATCATTACAACAATGGCGCTTATCGCTGCGGCTTGAGCTACATAGAATACTCCTATCGCCAACATTCTCCTCCAAATGCGAAAAAATATTGTTGAATGACACATAGGTAGAAATGATCATCAGAATAAAATACGAGAAATCAGAGCTCTAACGGAGAAATTCAGGTGTTCTTTCTTCCCGCGCACTATGCGAGAATGGAATGGAAGATAAATAGTATAACTGTGGTTCAATGAACCCTCTGCCAGGCACTTAAAAGTGATTTGCAGAGTATCCCGTGTAGATGCAGAACAGAGATAGCTTATACCCTGATTAATACTAGGGTCACCTTTCGTAAGCCACCGTATGGCGCCTGGCGGAGGGTACCATACAATGGTTTAATGTGTTTCTTTCTCCTTCAGGCTGAAAGGGATGGGCAGATTTGATTGAAAATTGAAATGGAGATAGCTTATACCTTGAATTAATGCATGAACTACCTTTAGGAAGCCACCGGAGGGTGGATTACAGTACCTTACAATGAGACAACACGTTTGTTCTTTTCACGCTGAAACGGCTGGACGGAATTGAATGAAATGTGGCATGAAGATAGCTTATGCTTTAAGCTGCAGTCGCATTCTTCGCATTTTTCTACTCGTGGTCGAAGACTGTGACGAGCTGTGAAACAGCATTCGCGAAAATGCGACGTGAATTTGCCGTAAAACTCGTCTGGTATTATGGCTAGGACAGTCCTTGAGCTAGCAGGCGTGTCCCCACACGTGCTACCGTCGGTAATTAGGCCTCCCAACGGGCAGTGTCACAAGTCGGTTCTTCCAGCGCTGCTGGACAGGAAGAACATCTATACAGGTTACCAGCCAAGACGGCGTTTTATTTCTTAGGGTGACCGGTTTCAACGTGTCTCCGACGTCATCTTCTGATCTCTTGTACCTTTCACTGTCACATCTCATGTAGGCCTCAGATGTGACAGAGTTACAGGAGATGAGAAGATGACGTCTAAGATACTTCGAAACCGGTCATCCTAAGAAATAAAACGCGATCTTCGCTAGAAAGCTGTGTAAATTGATTCTAGATCGCCCCAACGAACCATGAGTTCCATATATAGGAAGCAAATTCTTAGCGAGCTTATGGCAACCTGCACGAAATCCTGGAAAGGCCCATTCCCCGAACAAGAGCCCTTTTGAAAGACGTAATGTTTCTTGTTAACAAATTATGTTTAACTTTTCAAAATACAAATTTAGACCCAGAGTACATGCAAATTTGAGCGAACTTGTGTACAGGGACTCGAAGAGCTTACATTGAAACCTGGTCCAAATTATAGTTCTTTTCTTGATCCTCCAGAATTTCCAAAAGGTATGTTCGAGTTTCGTGGACACTTGTTAAATTGTATTGTATTGTTCTTTATTTGTCACGATGATCAACATGGTACACATAATTGTACAATAGATATGGGATGAGACAGTTGTGTATACAAAGTAACCATAAAATAATTACATGTTGGTTACAATTTAAAAGGAAAAACAGTTAGCACAAAAAATTATTTAGAATTTAAGGGAAAAACAGCTAGCATATAATAATTACATTGTGGTTGCAACATACGGTAGATAAAATTTAAGAGAAAAGCTTCCACTTACAATTTGGACAGTAGTGTGTAGAGTTATAATATTTCAAGCAAAACATATAATAAATAGTAAGAAGACAAAGTTGAGTATAGTATTAAAGTTTTGTATTGAGGAATTCTTTGTACAGTGGTTTAAGAGAACTTTTTTAAGTGTAGTTTTCATTTCGGTTTTCTTTTTGATTAATTTGAATTCTTCTAGAAGGTGATTATATTTTGATTTCCATGTACTTCACACTATTTTCTCATAATTTTGTATTGTGTGATAAAACCTGCAACTGGTTTTTGTTCCTAATAACATGGGAATGGTGGTCATTGTTTTTATGTAGTGAATGTAAATGTGTAGTTATAAGGCAGGTTATGTTGAGTATGTACAAACATAGTAGGGGTAATATTTTATGTTGTTTAAAAAGTGGGCTACAGTGCTCATATCTTTAAAGAGAGTATTTTTACTGCTTTCTTCTGTATTTTAAATACACTGTTGGATTCTCAGCTGTTCCCCCAGAAAATCTGACTGTAGCTCGCTACGGATTGAAATAAGGCGTGTTGTACCAGCTTCATAGTGGGAGCAGAGGTAATATCTCTTACTGATTTTAGTAAAAAAACGGAGTTTGCTGAGCTGCTTAGAGACCACGTCTGTGTGTAGTTTCCAACTAAGTGAGTCACTTACATGTAATCCAAAGAATTTGGTGTCGCTCAGTTTTTACATAGATTCTTCCAATCTGTACGTGAGGGTTTGAGGGAGTGGTGTTTTGTTTGGTGTTAAATCTGATGTTGATTTTTTTTTTTTTTTGGGGGCATTAATAAGTAAACTGTCAGTGTCAAACCAATATTGTAAATGAGAGATATTTTCTTGTACAGTTTGTTGTATTGTGTCTTTGTTATTTGATATTAGTATATTTGCATCATCTGCATACAATAATGTTTTAGTCTTGGGAATGTGTTCTTTAAGGTTATTTTTAAAAATGTAAATAGGATAGGACTGAGAACAGAGCCCTGTGGGACGCCATAGGCTATACTGAGTAAATTGGACCTGTAGAATGCTCCTTGCTTCCAGTTTCTAACTTCAACAAATTGTCTTCTGTCGTCCATATTCACTACAGCATAGAGATTTAGTTAAATCCAAGATTTGTACATTCTTAGGAAATTTTCTGATACATTTAAATGAGCGACTAGGGGCTTTAGATGAAATTGGAGTACTGAATGTACTGTATCTTAAAAATTACAAAAACTGATAGCGGATATGGCAATAAAGAAATATATACACTGATTAATTCTGCCACATTTATGAATGTAACTGATCTGTTACTAGAGTGGCCATTGTTTAAGGAATTGTTGGACAGTACATGTAACAGAATGGATGTAAAACAGCTGGTAGAATTCCTGTATGTTAATAAGATGACGAACACTTCCCTCTTATGGATTTAATTATAGTATTATAGAATTCCTTTGCACATAGTTGCCTGTAAGTCAGGTTTTAGTTGCATAAACAATATAAAAACAGAAGTCAGAAACCGCCTGTCTGTAGAAAGAGTTCGAAAATTTTTTGACAATTATTATAGAAAGGCCATTTCGAAATAACTTTGGTTCTTAAAATGCATTCTGAGCGTGGAGTATGCATAAACATCGACGTATTCTAACGCAATATTATGTATCGCAATATGTGAATACTGACAGTTCATGTAGTGTAGGTGTGATATGGAATATGTGAGTCTGTAATCGTTCTGTATGTGCAAAAGTCAATTTAATAAAGAAAATAATAAAGTTTCATTTAGTAGATCACTGTTAAGGTCAATTGATTATATACGTATTTCCTTTTTAAAGCCCTTATTAATAGCTCAATGTACAAAATTTTCTACATGAAGAATTTTGCACTTATTTCGATCGAAAAATTTCCACTTACAATATTCATGTTTTCACAGAGGAAGTAGCGCTTCTTAAAATCTTCACAAGACTGAAATAGATCATTTGGTTACAGATGACAACGCTACCAGTTCGTAACTAAAGAAACTGCCTACACCACACTTGTGCATCCTATTTTGGAGTATTGTTGTGAATGGGTGGATCCCTACCAAGTGGGTCTGACAGTCGATTTAGAGAAAGTCCAGAAAAGGTCAGCTCGTTTTATACTATCGCGTTGTAGGGGAGAGAGTGTCACGGAAATGATGTACGAGTTGGGGTGGAAATAATTAAAACAAGGCGTTACTCGTTGCGACGAGATCTATTTGCGAAATTTCTTTCACCAACTTCTCTTCTGAATGCGAACATATTTCCTTAGCACCCACCTAGACACGATCATCAAAATAAGAGAAATCAGATCGAAAACGGAAAGATTAAGGCGTTCCTTTTCCCGCGAGCTATTAGAGAATGGAGCTGTAGAGAAACATCATAAAAGCGGTTCGATGAACCCTCTGCCATGCACTTCAGTGTGACTTGGAGAGTATTTATGTAAATGTAGATTTGTTCGACAATGGCTTTATTGAATCATTTGTCCTACGTTGCCCATCTAATTATTATAGGCAATGTAAATGTTCATCTTCTTAAGCAGCCTAACACTGTTTTAAAGCAGCATGCAATATTACACCAAAATGCGAAGAATATATAGTACCAGTGCACACTGTTCAGTCTTTAAACAGCGGTATATCATCCCAAAATTGTTAAGCGACCTCACGCTGTGAGTTCAAAGCTGATATACTTCTATATTGAAAAAAAAATTAGAATTATTAGTTAAAGCCGACCACATTTAGCTGTGGTTAAGTGTATTATGAAGCGAATGGGAAAACAAATAGAAGAAATTTTGTGAACAAAGAATCATAGAGAAAATTCAAATGAAAACTATAATGTGCTGTGAGTTGGTGTGTCTATGTGTAATAGAAGGAAAATGAGAAAAAGATTATCAGATGATTACTATTTGCTGAAAACCCAGTGGTTTAACAGAAATTTTTATTTGCCTGTTTTCTAAATAAACATATAGCTCAGACGGTTTAGAGATTGGAGCACGCAAGGTATAATTTATGTAACGTCATTCAAAAGAATGATCCCTAAAACAAGCAACGCATACACTCTGGATTAAAACTAAGGATCACGCTAAATACGTAGATATAACGAAAATATTACATAATTAGAACGAAATTTAAGTGTTTTCTAATATACCGCTAAAAGTTTTTTTATTAGTAACTACATAAAAGTATCTATAGAAATATTTGAGTTGAAAATTTTGCCCACAATAGTAAAGCAATGAGATAGAAATGTGATTGTTATTAGTTATAATCGGGATCAATTTTCAAAAAATTAATGATATGATCCTGCAAGGAAACATAAACCTTCACATGTGATGCAGAAAGAATTCTTTGGAACCCCCCTCCCCCCACTTTCTCCCTTTTGCGATGTTTACATCTGATAAACGTTGCTAATATGCACCCACTTACTAGTAATTCAGGTTTTATGAATTTACTTTCCTATTTGTTTATATACTATGTGTGAATCGGTCATATGTATTTGCTTATATATTCGTTTGTTTCGTTACTTGAACAAATTATCACCATCCAAAATAAACCATGCTTGTAGTGTAGGATCTAGTACTTTAATTTTTAAATAATTTTTCACGATACGATTTATTCTCAATAAGAGGCGCAAATTTCGTTCGAGTGCTTTGCGTAGGCTTTAGAAACATGCCATTGGGAGATTTGCGATAATTTCACTCGTTCTGGCACTAGTGTGCGTATGTACATGAGCGTTGCCAAAGAATTTATGTGGTACGAACAATAAATCTCGTTAGACCAAACACACAGACCGCTGTTTACGGTTGGTATTTTTTGGTGGTGAAATCGGATGGTGTTTTGTCTAACGAGATTTATTGTCATTACCACATAAAATAATTCGAAAGGAGCTTTGTCATAGGTGTATTAGACGATAATAATAATTTCGAGTGGCTAATTGGACTGGTGCAAGTCTTTCAATCGGACGCCACTTCGGCGACTTGGTTGTCCCTAGCCTACCCCAGTTATCCAACCGAGGAAAGGGGACCTACAGCTTAACGTGGAACCCGAGCCACGTGTCGTTTCTGGTGACACCTTGTATCATTGAAAGGTAGAGGATGGATGAAAACGCAGACAAAAATTCGAGGTCCGACAGGATTTGGAACCCACGACCCTTCTGTTTCCGCTCGAGTAATTTACCCCAAGACCACCGGGCGCGACAATATCAGACGATGATCAGCTGCGACAAGATAGTTCTAGCGCGAGTGCCATCTAGCGGTTAACGGGTGGAACTATGAAGTCGGTCATATTGTCAGCAATGAAAATTAAAATATCGCAGTAACGAAATAATGTTATATAAGAACATTTTTCTTGTCTAATGCTTCAATTATTCTTTATTATAGACATGACAACTATGTTACAGTTAACAAAATGTATTTTTATGCCCATTATGGATTATATATACATATACATTTCTTGTATTCTTTTATTGTATGACGTACCTCATTGGTTTATGATGTGGTGATGCTTCAGGCGGTGGGCGGGGCTCTTCCTTTATAACGCACAGCGTTCTCTCGCTGGTTAGCAGTCGCCGCACGCTCACCGCCTGAACATCTACAGCGAGGTATACTGTTTTAAGTAATTTTTTTAACCAGTTTGTAAATTTATCGTAGCTACTAAAGGTGTACCTGTTTCCCTCTATAGCATATCGTCTTTTACTGTATTTTCAGAGGTCTGAAGATGATCTAATTTTAGATCGAAACCGGTTACCTGTAATAATAAATTGTAAAAATTTTGCGAACTAGACTTATTTTTATCTTTAAATATTTTTATATCGATTAATAGATATGAAACTTTTCCTTCAGATATTAAATCGAGGAAATGTATGATGAGATAAGGAAATTATTCAGTCAGTTTCGGAAGAGTAAAACTTGGGGGGGGGGGGGGGGCTAGTAGAAACAAGAAGGGAAGGAAAAATATTAGATGAATATAGACTGGGGAGAAGGAATGGAAAAGAAAGCCGCCTAATACAATATTGCCATAACAAACACTTGGTTGAAGAACCATGAAAGATAGGTTTCATAATGATAAGACACATTTCAAAATCAGATTTAAACTGTAACACATATCCACGGACAGATATAGACTCTCAACATATCTTATTGCTAATGAACTGTAGACCGAAAAGGAAGAAACTGCAGAAAAGTAAGAAAATAAAGAGGTGGACCCTGGATAAATTGAAGGAAACTGAAATTATTGAGTTTTAAGGCAGCTTCAATCAAAAATTGACAGAAACTGGGAGATATAGCACAGTAGAAATGAGTGGGTAGTTTTGGGAGATGAAGTAGTGAAGGCAGCAGAGGACCTACAAAAACGCATTGGATGTCACAGGGGATATTGAATTTAATTAATGAAAGGAGAAAATAGAAAATGCAGTAAAAGAAGCAGATAAATTGGATATAGACGACTAAGAAATGAGATTTACAGGAAGTTCAAAATGGCTAAGCAGGAGTGACTAGAAGGCAAATGCAAGTCTGTAGAAGAATGTATAACTAGGACAAAAATAGATACCGCCTACTGGAATGTAAAAGAGACATATGGAGACAAGAAAAGCAGACATATGAATGTTAAGAACTCAGAAGGAAAACTAGTTCTGAGCAAAGAAGAGAAAGCTGGAATTTGGAAAGAGTGGGGCTCTACAAAGACAATATTGTAGAAAGGAAACAGGAAGTAGATGAAGAAATAGGAGTTACTGTACTAACAAAGAAACAAATTGACCTCATATTTTCTTGATAAAAAAAATACCCATGCGATAGGTATCACACCCAGGAATCGATACCACGTGAAAATTTGGACAATTTTTCGGATACTACGCAGTTTCGGCCTCCTCAAAGTACGGCTTTTAAACATTCACGCACTCGCGTTGTTCTTCACTCGACCCGATTCACTGTGGCCGCTGCCCGAACGCAAAGTCCTGTGCAATGGAGGGACAACAGCGAGTCCCCCAAAATGTGAAATCTGAAGAGCTAGGGAAGTTGAGGAGGAAATAATATTACGTAATGAAACATATATAGGCCTACTGTAATTCTTTCCAATTTACTCCGCTTCAATAGTGTCAGCTTTACATATAACAAAATGATGTGGATAAATTGTATTAGAAATTAAATAACGTTACACTTCTTGTTGAAAATCCGTCTCATTCCTTTCCACTGCAGTTCAAAACAAAGAGACATTAGACACCAGATACACGTTAGAAATCGCGCAGTTTGACATAATGAACATAGCACTTCACCAGCATCAAAACATATTTTCACAGCATGTTAACAGTGTTCTGGCCGGTCACTGGTCTAGCCGATTCGATATCAAGCATATCGGAACACTGACCTAAACACTGCTGCACATAATTGCCTGAGAATAAGCGAATGCATTTGCAGGATGGTGTTACACTGACCGAAGTTCATATTGACCCCCAGAAGTCGTACGGAGTTGGTAAACCTTCGGAAAAAACCCTTGAACACACGGATGTCAAGTACATCTAGTGGCTGACAGTATGTTGTGCCAAGGATGGTATTGTCAATTATGGAAACCGCAGTGTCTTCAACTCCGTGTCCTTCATCCACTGACAAACCTTTATGACCAGAAAACGAATCCACTATTAAAAAATGATCTGCTACAATCTCTGCTGATTTTATTAAACACCTCTGCTCGCTAGTGGTGTAAGTATTCCTTATTCACTTTTCTACATATGTACATACATACTCCGCAATTCACCGTAAGGTGCGTGGCGGAAGGTACACTGTACCACTACTTGTCCAGAAGATGAGGCGTCTACGACAATATTGTCCGCGTGAAACAAATTTTGTCTGACTCGCGGCACAGACGATCCGGTCAGCTCTTTTAAAATAACGAACAGAGGTGAATGCACATGCCCATCTGCAGATATCATTGGCTATGCGTCGTATTACAGACTGACTGCACGACCGTGACAACATCGCTTGTCCCCCCTCCCTTTTTTTTTTTTAAGAGATCGACATGACGTCATTTCTAAATTAAATTAACTTTTATCCATATTGTGAACATTACGTATACCGACCACTTCGATATATAAGCGCATTGAGACGCTATGGTCCGATGCGCGAGGCCGTTCCCCGTCGGAGGTTGGAATCCTCCTTCGGGTATGGATGTTTGTGTTGTCTTTGCTATAAGTTAGTTCATAAATAGTTTGTAAGTTTAGGGGCTGATGACCCCGCAGTTAAGTCCCATAAGCGTAACAACAAACATTTGAACATTTTGAACTGACGACTTCAAAACAGCTTTGATGTCGGCGACGAATTTTTCACAGGCATTAATTACAAAATGTTTGTTAAGCTTTAGGAACTTAGCTGCGGGGTCATCAGTCCCTGAACTTACAAACTACTTATGAACTACCTTATACTAAAAATGGCACAAATATCCATGCCCGAGAGGGGGGGGGGATTCGAACCCCCGACGGGGAGCGGCCTCGCGCATCATAGCATAGTGCCTCAATGCGCTTGGCTACTCCGCCGCGGCGCATTAATTACAGCTGCTTTGTTACGTAACCTTTTTGTTGTTGTAAAATGAGTTATCTTTCGTGTCCAATACCATATTTCTTCTTGAAACCGTAACCCACCCAGCAGATACCTTGAAATTTTTAGGCCCACCTCCACTGCGGCTTGAACGCCCCCTGCCGTGGATCGGCAACTTATCTCTGTATGCATTATTAAATTTATCAAAACAGATTAAATTTACCTTTGCCAGCTTTTGACGATGCGTACCACAGTTTTCAACGTATTTGTTCCAAACGTACAGATCCCTTTTCTGTGTTAATAATTTAAAGTTTCTATTGACGGTCTTGAAAGATAGATTCCCCCTTTTTCCACTTTTCCAAAACAGAACGGCTCGTTGCATATATTCGTCTGTTAAGGAGACGAGTAAAATGGTATTCGACGATTTAAAATCATCAAAGCAACTTTCACCGTTACTGAAGGCCTCAATTCCTCGCCCAAGCTCCGTTGAAGCAATGAAAGTGCTCTGGCGGTGGTGAAATAGCAGCGTTGTTATAACGTCGACGTCATCCTCTTGTAAATCTGCACCGAACATCAACCCGCTATTTTCTTGTATATCCAGCACGTCTTCATCATGAAATTGTGTATGATATCCGCAACGCAGTTGCAAGATATAAGGAAAAGCATAAAGGAAGCGGCATCTATTATTTTTTACTGTGTGTAGTACGTCTAATAGCTGCAAATGATTATGCTTACCGGTGACGACTGGCTCCGTCAAACAGAGAGCGGGCAGCCCGCGCGGGCAGTACGCGCTGTTGCGGTGGAGTAGCCGAGAGGTCTAAAACGTCTCGCTAACTGCGCGCGGTTGCTCGCCGTGGAGGTTCAGAGTCCTTCCTGGGGCATGGGTGTGTTTGTCCTTAGGTTAGTTTACTTAGGTTTAAGTAGTTTGTAAGCTACGGACTGATGACCACGCAGTTTGGTCCGATAGATTTACAAACATTTTTTGATTTTTTGCAGAACGCGCTGTCGTACGCCTTGTTCCGCACCAGCCACACAGCGCAGGCAGCGCGCGGTGTTCTGCTTGTTGACTGGCGCTTGCAGTACGTGTTTCAGCTGCGGAGCGTATAAACATGAACAGCAGTTCAGACGAGGATGAATTTCTACTTCTTATTTTGCTTGCATCAAAGAAGCGGAGAGAAATTAATATGAAACGAGAAGAATATGGTGAATTTCATTGTCTTTGCAAAGAGCTTTGTTTGTGTGAAGACAGTTTTTTTGAATTATTTTCGAATGTCTCGCTAACTCCATTGGCAGCTACATAGAAAGAATGTACGGATAAAATGTCCAAGAAAAGAGTTGTTATTGTTGTAAAAAAAAAGCAGTTTTCTCGTTTGGAATTCTTAATCATGCTGACATCTTTGTGGTTTTGATGTGGGCAGCTAGAGCAGACACAGTAACAGTGTTATTTTTTAAACACCACATTTCTCCACGGATTTATACAAGGAGAAAATATTCTGCCTCAAAAGCCATTGCAAGATCTACATCTACATGGGATACTATGCAAATCACATTTAAGTGCCTGGTAGAGGGTTCATCGAACCACCATTATACTCTTTATCTCCCATTCCATTCTCGTATAGCGCGCGGGAAGAAAGAACACCTGAATCTCCGTTCGAGCTCTAATTTCTCGTATTTTATTCTGATGATCATTTCTACCTATGTAAGTGGGAGTCAACAATATACTTTCGCATTCGGAGGAGAATTTTGGCGATTGGAGTTTCGTAAGTAGCCCACGCCGTAGCGATAAGCGCCGTTGTTGTAATGATTCCCATCCCAGATCCTGTATCATTTCCGTAACACTGTCTCCTCTGTATCGTGACAATACGAAACCAGCTGCCCTTCTTTGGACTCTTTCGATGTCCTCCGTCAAACCTACGTGATAAGGATCCCACACAGGATACAAGCGCTCGCGTGTTAGTTAAATTGCAGATTTATTTAATATGTCCCTTTCCTAAAGCTGCAGCCTTGGAAGATCCTCAGACGGCCATTTACAATAAATGCCTCTGCAAGAGTGTGGAAATTCTTGTTGAAAAATGGCGTGTCTTTTTATGGACAATTGATCTACAAACTGATGCTGTAAATGAAGATTTGGAAGCAGCGTGCGGTTTACATAATTTCCTCCGCAGCAATGAAATGCAAGCTATATGCCTACTGAACTAGAGGAGCGGATTGATAACCTACAGACTAATACATTTTCGAATATGCTAAGATTAAAACAGAAACCAATTTCTTGCGTATTTTGTCAATAACCAGTAACAAAGTATTGGAGTCAAGTTGTATGTATAGCTGGCAGCCAACAATTACCTTCTGCACCATCTGCATTGATATTTGTCCAACCACATCGTTTTTCTTACTTCTTTTAACTGTATTTTGCACAACACAACCAGAAATGTATTGTAATTTCCAATATTTCGCTTAATTCATTTTCATGTAATAGTTTGGATTAGACAAGTAGGTACACAACTTACACAGGCTGCCTAGAACAGATAAGAAACAATAACAATTCGCGATATCAATTCACTGCACTGCCAGATTAGGATGGCACCAAGATCAATATAAATATATATATATATATCTCCTGACAGCAGATGAGAATTACAAAAGGAAGCAGGACAAGAGGCACCGAAAGGGCACTCAGCGCTTCAATTGTTAAATCTTAAAGAGGAATGAGTTTCGTACTAGAAGAGTGCACAACCAACAGGTCGCACTCAATAATACATACGCACTACGAGAGCGCAGAATTTCATGAGTTAAATCCAACACAAAACATAAGGATGCAGACATGAAGGGCAGGCACTCCTGGGGCCGAGTACAGCCTTCAAATAAATCACAACACGTTTAACACACGGCAGGCGACCTCACCGGGTCTCTCCAAGAAGAAAAGATATCACACCCGGACGAGCAAAGGCCGAAAGGAGGAGAAAGGCACACAGGAAACCTAGCACACCCAGACACTGCAGGCAGATATGTGAGCGTCCGATTCAGCACACTAGGGTGAATCGGTTTATCCACAACATCGGGTAGCGAAGGTTGCCATCGATGCAGTAGCACAGTCGTCGGCGGCGGCAGGATATCACACAACAGTACTCAAGCAATCAACATGTCGGACGACGCGACATCTACTCCCGGGTGTAAGGGGACAACTCCAGCGTGGCCCAACGGTCCTCTTACAGGGAAAGTACATGGGCTCGAACAAACATATCTGTATGAACGTTGGGTTACAGGATCTCTACGTACACCTCAACGTGCTGGTGGGTGTCGATTTTATGCAAAACTTTCCAACCATGCTCTAGATAGCACTGTAAATGTAATTATAGACGCTATACGTAATGCAGAAATCTTAACTATGTCTTATGTAATAATCATCGTACATGTTCTCTAGCGAATTGTCATAAAAAGCCGTGATGATAGTTGCAACTTTAACCTTCTTCCCGAATGACTGTTGGTATTCACTGCCACTGCTTCCATCGCCTCTTCCCGCACTTACCGTAGCACTTACCGTAGCACTTACCGTAGCACTACCGTTGTTCGTCATTATCTCTATTATCATTATTATGAGTTTGTAACATCAGTATCTAACTTATGCTCATATTTCTGTACCATAACAGATACGAGAAAGCACGCAAATAATTCATCTTCTACACTAATACCATCTTCACGAAGAAGGGTTCTCCGTAACTTCATCTCAACAATACATTAGCGGGATTGATTAGTAATTGCCGCCCCATCTGACGCTTCACCACACAAATAACATCACAAAACGCAACTTCGGAGGCACACTGCACCGTCCCTACTGGCGAACCGACAGGTCAAAGTGCAATGCGGCATGGCACACGCAGAGGCCTCTAACGGACGACTGCAGAGTTTTGCAGATGCGGGAGTATTACTAGTCCAATAAGGGATCTTTACATTATCTTTCATATGATTTTGGTGTATATGTGTTTGTTCGAGCCCAAGTACTTTCCTTGTTAGAACCACTAGCTACGTAAATAGGCCACGGTCATGCGGCCGCGCCGACACTGCTCTCTCCCCTAGCTCAACCTTCAGACTGCGGACGATGGGACACGGAAAACCGACTGACTGCTCGCCGCTCAGCGCGGCAGCTATAGGCCCCTTCAAAGAGGGAGCGCTGCAGCGCGCAAAGAGAGGTCACTAACCCGCGTATGAGGCGCCATCGCCGGCAGCCACAGGAAGGCCAGTCGATAGCTAACATGAGCAAACAAGAGAAGATGGAAAGCACGAAACAGACCAAACAGGAGCCGGCACGGCTCAAATTCATTTTCATGTAATAGTTTGGATTAGACAAGTAGGTACACATTTGTTTGTAATTATGAAAAATAAATGAATACCTGTTTGATTGAGACTTCTGAATATCTCCTTCCAACTGTCTTCTTAGACGCATTTTTGTATTCTGGGTCGCGTGCGACATACAGGAATGGCTTTGGACGCACTAGGTCGATCAGCTTGTCTGTTTTCCGCCACACTGTTCCCGCTTGCCCGCCGCGTTCTCTGTAGAAAAGCACAGCCTGCCCGCTGCACGCGGTGGGCAGCGCGTGCGACCGCTCCCTGTTTGTCTGATGCGGTAAGCTCGAATGCAACACAGTGCACGCGCGGGCTGCCCGCTCTCTGTTTGACAGAGCCTTATTAACCTCTTCAGTCCCAGTGCCAAGGTTAATTTAAAATTTTGAAAATGTCAGTATTTTTTGTTTATTAGGTTGCATAGGCACCATATTTCTCTCTTTTGAAATTTGGACAATTTTCATATTTTGAACGTTGATGGTACACACTTGAGTACCTCGGGTTTCAATCGTAAACACATTTCTTAAACTTTCTTAAGGGAACATACTGTATTTAAGGGTAAAATTAATTACTTTATGTTGTATTTGTACAACCTACATATTATATTTACAATAAGAAATTTTGCAATACATATTAACAAGTATTTATTACTGCCAGATGCAGTCCCTATGACAAGTTTAATCCCTACATGATGCAAAATTTCTGATGCGGTCGGTTTGAAACTGAATGAACTAGTCTGAACAGATTTGAGGTTTGTCTAATATGTCACAACCTCTCAGAATTCAGCTGGAAAGAATTCAGTGAGAGATTCCAAGTCTCCTTTGGGTCCACTGGAATCACTGTCCTCTCCTGAGATTCACCAATGTCTGGCATGCTAAAAAGTAACGAACAAATCATCGATAGGCACCAAACTTACATTTTTCTTAAAATCTGATGTGAAAATTTACACACTTTGTTAAAAATAAAGAAAGAAACAAAAATACATTTAATTGATTTTTCCGTCGGTACTTCACAGAACATGATAATAATATAAAAAAGGAACAACTTCCTGATGTTCTGCAAAACTTTTTTATTGGTCACAAACCGGCTTTCGGCTTCTTAGGCCATCATCAAGTGACAACTGAATGTAGTACACATGTTTTCAAAGGTGTTAAGATTTACAAAGATGTTATCAGAAGACAATCGATACTTCACAGGAAAGTACATCGCAAATACTTATTTTTGAGAGTTATTAACATTTATATAAAAATATAATAAATATGTGTAAAGAATCAAAACTAATGTGATTATTATTGAAAAGAAATTTGAAAATAAAACTTATTTCAGTAGAGGTGTAGATGGGAACTGGATCTGATCGTTTAATACTAAACTAACATCCTGAGCCAAATGTATATTGATTTCCAATATTTCCAGTAGTGTCATCTTTCTGCTTTTCTTCAGGGGATGTAGAATCTCACAGTTTACATCATAATCATGGCGTTCTCTGAGCAGATGTTCAGCAAAGGTTGAATCTTTTTTTAACCTCCAGCTTCTCTCATGTTCTGATAATCTAATAGCTACAGCCCTGCCAGACTGACCAACATACAGTTTCCCACAATGTTTGCATGTGATCTTGTATACACCACTCTGTGATAGGGGTTGAATTTTGTCCTTACTATTGAATAAATACTTAGAAATGTTGTTTGTATTGTTAAATGCAGGTCTGTAATTTCGAGATTTTAACTTTCTACCAATTTGATCTAAAATTTTACCTAAATATGGGATGACACACCAGTTTTTCTGACTACTAACTTGTTCTTGTTGGCCAGCATATAAAAGTGTTCTGGTTTTTCTGATTTTCTTCTTATTCATTAGACTGTCAATAAGGGCAGGGCTATAGTCATTACTGGATGCTATATGTTTGATTGTTTGTAATTCTGATTGAAATGCCGAATCAGATAATGCAACAGATATGAGGCGATGGACCATTGAATGGAAAGCTGCATGTTTATGGCTGTGTGGATGCTGGGAACTAGCAGGGATAACTGTATCTGTTACTATTGGTTTTCTGAAAATACTAAATAAGAGTTTCTTTGTGCTAATGTCAATAGTAAGGTCCAAAAAGTTTATAGAAGATCCTCCTAGTTCCATAGTGAACTTAATTTTATTGTGTTGGGAATTTAAATGTTGTAAAAAGGAATCTAATTGTCTGGTGGTACCAGTCCATAAACACAGCACATCATCCACATACCTGAACCAATATACAATTTTGCACCTCAGTGGTTCCTTCTGTAAGAAAATCTGCTCAAAATGATCCATGAAGATTTCAGATAGAATGGGACTAAGTGGAGAACCCATAGCTAGACACTACTGGACACTACTGGAAATATTGGAAATCAATAAACATTTGGCTCAGGATGTTAGTTTAGTATTAAACGATCAGATCCAGTTCCTCTCTACACCTCTACTGAAATAAGTTTTATTTTCAAATTCCTTTTCAATAATAATCACATTAGTTTTGATTCTTTACACATATTTATTATATTTTTATATAAATGTTAATAACTCTTAAAAATAAGTATTTGCGATGAATTTTCCTGTGAAGTATCGATTGTCTCTGATAACATCTTTGTAAATCTTAACAACATCTTGGAAAACATGTGTACTACATCCAGTTGTCACCTGATGATGGCCTAAGAAGCCGAAAGCCGGTTTGTGACTAATAAGGAAGTTTTGCAGAACATCAGGAAGTTTTTTTTTATTTTTATTATTTTTTTTATTTAATTTTTTTTAAATATCACCATTCATTAATCTTCAATGTTTTTAGATTGAATTCTGTTCGGAGCATTACGTGGGGAGTCAGAATTCGTACGCTGTCAATTCATCACAGCAAATAAATCATCCTCAGGTACAGAATTTGGATATTCCGCAACACTAGTATGCGTGATACCTCTTCATCACGTAGCACATGAGCTGCCAAAATATGGTACGTTATGAAGAACAGAGCTATTGTAAAAGTGTACACTGAGAACCAAGGTACACAGATGTGTACTATGAAAACATCGGAATTTATTTCCTAAGAAAATTGGAGTAATTCACATTTGCTGTATTTCAGATGATTCTTCAAACATCACTTATCTCTCACTACAACAAAGATAAACACATAAAGCTTTATGTATTACTTACTTGTTACTTGCTGTCATAACGACATCGGCCTGCCAGCTTCACTAACATCAAACTTCTAATTCGTGTTCCTCCAGAAATACTGCTGTAAGTGCTATACAAGTGGCGTCATTTGAAAGCAAAAAAGGTACACGATTGTGCACTCGCGGTCTGAGCACACAAAGTACGCCACAGACAGAGAAAAAAGTTTACGAACCAAGGTGCACATATGTTAGGTTAAGCGGTTTCATTGAAGCGGGCCGCAGTGAATCGGTCAAGTGAGGAACAACCGGAGCGCGCGAATGTTTAAAAGCTGTACTTTGAGGAGGCCGTAACTGCGTAGTATCTGAATAATGGCCGTACAAACTACTTAAACTAAGATAAACTAACGTAAGGACAGCACACACACACACACACACACACACACACACACACACACACACACATATGCCCTAGGGAGGACTCGAACCTCCGACGGCGAGCAACCTACTCCACCGTGGCTCTGAATAATGACTCAAGTTTTCACGTGATATCGATTTATGGGGGTGATATCTAGCATACGTATTGGCCCACTTTAGGTTACGGTAGTAACACTAAAAGTGGACCTTTGCGATCGTCTTTTGACAGATCGAAATTTAAATGAAAATAACGGCTTAACTATTCATCTGACACGAAAATTGAATAACCGAATTTGTAGAGGATAAAATTCTCTACATCTTTGCTCTCTTATGGTTTTTTCATATCTCGTAGCGTTTCAAAGATATTTACAAAAATAACGGCGATTTTGGGATGTATGTCTGTCTGTCCGTAACATGTTCCCTGTTATTAAGACGAACCGTTCAACCGATCAGCACCAAATTTTACAGACATGATTGTAGGCCGCCAGAGACCAGAACCTCCCTTTTTCAAATTTTTCGGAAAAAAATAGTAAATCCAAAATAAACCGTTTGTAATATAATTGTAATTGCAAACGAACCGTTCATCTGACACGAAAATTGAATAACCCAATTTATAGAGGAGAAAATTCTCTACAACTTAGTTCCCTTATGTTTTTTTCATATCTCGTATCGTTTGAGACATATTTGCAAAAATAACGGAGATTTGACACCCTCCATTGAATTAACGAAAACCAGCCGTTCGGAGATGTCACGTGACATTCCTCGCGTATTTGATGATTTTCTTATTGTAACTTACACGTTGTCATTTCAAAGCAACGACACACTGGGGAATTAACGATAAATGATAATCTAATGTCTACAAATGCCATATGAACATCAGTTAACAACGCCCATCAATAGTATGAGATTAAAGAGCTCCTGTTTCAATTTATAGCCGTATCGTAGTGGGCAAGTAGCTGCACTGTGACGCGAAAAGTCAGTGGTTCGAAACCCGCCACTACCCTTTTTTTTAATAAAAGGGTTTCAGGCACTCTTATTAATTAATTATTATTTAGATTATTATTAATTTGGTCCAAAATGTTTGCAAAAACTTATAAAACTACAAATCTAAAGTGAGCCGTAAAACACGTCAGTGAGATTTTTTTTTCTCAAGAAAATATGAGGTCGAGTTAATGTTCCCTTGTGAGAGAATAACCTGACGGAGCACTGGAAGACCTAAGTGGAAACAAGGTCCCTGGAGTAGACGACATTCCCTCAGAGCTACTGAACTCTCTGGG
The DNA here is from genome assembly GCA_026315105.1 of Locusta migratoria. Classification (NCBI taxonomy): domain Eukaryota; kingdom Metazoa; phylum Arthropoda; class Insecta; order Orthoptera; family Acrididae; genus Locusta; species Locusta migratoria. The sequence continues at coordinate 164,883,286 of CM048746.1, forward strand.
AGAGCCAGACATGACAAAACTACTTCACCTTTTGTGTAAGATGTATGAGACAGGTGAAATAGCCTCAGACTTAAAGAAAAATGTAATAATCTCCATTCCAAAGAAATCAGGTGCAAACATGTGAAAATTACAGAATCATCAGTTCCATAAGCAATGGTTGCAGAATTTTAACACGAATTATTTACAGAATTAAGGAAAATCTGCTAGAATCCGACCTTGGGGAAAATCTGTTTGGATTTAAGGGAAATGTAGGATCATGAGAGGCGTTACTCACTTTACTACCTGTCTCAGAAAATAGATTACGGAAAGAACAATCTACATTTCTAGTTTCTGACGGTTCTGAGAAAGCTTTTACAATGAAATACACTCATTCAAATTCTAAAAGCAGCAGGGGTGAAATATAAATATAACTTGAACTGAAAGCAGAGGCAGATATTAGAATCGAAGAGCATGAAAGGGAAGCTTTGGTTGGGAAGGGAATAAGACCGGGTTGTAGACTTTCCCCAATGTTATTCAATTTGTACTCTGAACAGGCTGTGAAGGAAAGGAAGGATAAATTTGGAGAAGAAATAAATGTCCATGGTGAAGAAATAAATGGGGGTTTCCTGATGACATCGTAATTTTGACAGAGACAGCAAAGGACATGGAAGAGCAGTTGAAAGAAATGGAGAGTATCTTGAAAGGACCGTATAGGAAGAACATTAACAAGAGCAAAACAAGGGTAATGAAATTTAGTCTAAGAAAATCAGCCCCTGTAGAAGATTTATTATTGCTGTGGGGTATTACACAGACGTGTCAAAATTTTCAAAGCTTTGTACTAATTTGAAAAGTTAGTGCCTAATATGTCCTTTGTTCTGAGAAATGGAATCATCAAAAATGTAGCAAAGAATTACATCCCTGGATACTGAAACCTAAATGCCTGAATGCGTACGTAGTATACCTTTACTAGGAACAAAGCCCTTGATTTTTGTTTATTGAATAGGAAGGGTTGGACAAGGGTTGGTTGCCTTACATTTTTCTAAAGCAGATTCACATATAACCGACACAGGAAAGCCAGACTACAAAACTGCGCGAAGTGTGACAGAACCGATTTGAATATTTAATACGAAATTATGAACAAATTTTTGTGGTTCAGATTTTTCTTCAAGTAGTGTGCCACGAATATCCTGGAAAATAATGTAATTTTCGTTAATGCGGCTGGAAAAGGTGTTAGAGAAGCGGAATGCACGGTGTCATTAGGGCCGAGCCGCTTACCTAGTCTTGTTGTCGATTACCGTCTGGTTGCTGTGAATTGGATGTCGTTATTGTTGTTGTTGTTGTTGTTGGAATTTTGAGGGGACTAAACTACGAGGTCATCAGTCCCCTGTTCCAAGCACAGATTTTACTACGAAAGTTGTACAAAGAGAAAACTAGCATCCAATCCCTACAGATGTAACCCACTAGATACAAAGAGCGACAATGACCGCTACACCAATAAAACAGACGAGAAACACAAAGACATGGAGCGTAAATGAATTAAAATATTACAGCAGATTACCGTGGCTGGCTGATCACGAGGATAATAAAGGATGAGCCAGCCACTCTGCACATATTAAATCTTCCAGTCACAAGCAGGACAGACAACACAAAAGTAATACCAGAGTAAAATTGTTGCAGGGATCAGGCCACCATTAAATCGAATGATAAAACCCAGCTGCGCGAATATAACATAAAACACAGTCAGTCATAGCGGCATTGTTCTCGAGTATTAAATGGAGAGCAGCGAGCAGACGGAAGGACTGATGCTAAGCGGTTAAAACCGGGAAGTCCAGCAGAATGTGGAACTACGGTCAGGAAAGCGCTACAGCGACACTTGGGCGGGTATTCAAGACGGAAAAGATAGCCGTGCGTGGGTCACGTATGGGCAGTACGCAAGCGACAGAGTATGACCGACTCCCTACGACTCCCCTATTAGGTCATCTGGGCCAGTTGTTTTTCCGTTTTTCATCTTGCTGGTGGCAAGCATTACTTCCTCAGATCTAATTGAGGGAACTGTACAACAGAAAATATATGTATACACCCACTCTAGATAGCACATAACTTCTGAAACTTGTCCGGGTGAAAACTACGGAAAAGGTGTCTTGCATAACGCGGAATTTCTCTCAATTAACTTATTTGGGAAGTAATCAAAATTTTGAAGTTGTTTTATAATGAGATTTCAATTCATTAATGTCTCGGGGATTACTAGTTGTTAGTCGCAGTGTCTCTGAGGTAACGTAGCAGCAATAAATACTGTCTCCCGTTCTGAACGAACACACTGGAGAAAGGGATTCAGAAATCATCCTGCAAAACATTCAAAATATGCGATACTGTGGATGTATCTGCTACAAAACTATAAATCTCGTATAATTACTCTGTAACTCAGTTAGCACACATTCATTATCTGTCTGACTCTCTCTCTCTCTCTCTCTCTCTCTCTCTCTCTCTCTCTCTAACACACACACACACACACACACACACACACAGACAGAGACAAGTATAAGAAAACATTCCTATTGTTGAAGCCAGTTATACACAGTTAGCCTTCCATGTCAGAAATCTTTAGAAGCTACGGAGATACATGTTTGAATACCAATTAGGTCAATTAATGCCTAGTGTTGATATGCTTCTAAGTTTTCTCAATCTTTTTTCTTCTTGCTTAAAAAATAAAATAGTCTGTTTTATTTGACAACTGCATTGCAGTAATAGCTACTTGTCTTCTTTGTATGTGTATTGTACTTTTACTTTTCATAAAGACACGTGAATCAAGTCATTCCTTAATTACTGCATTATGTGCTAACTGGCTACTCTCTCTCTCTCTCAAGGAAACACCACTTTTTAATAGTGAAAGATAATTAAACAAAAATTATTAGCAAAGAAATTTTGGTTTATAATAATATACCCCTTCATATGAGTGAACCACCTAGCACGACAGTTCTTCATAGATGAAATGAGAGAGTAACGTACAATTTTATAAGGTGTTATTAAGTGCAAGAGTTCTGGAAGCGTGCAGTATTTTTTTCTTTTTCTGCTTTCCGTAACTATATGTATTCTTGTAAGTTGGTAAGTACAAAGTTATCGTGGTTAGTTTCAGTACATGCTTCAAATTATCCATGATACCATTATTGCACAATACCTAGCATTTATATATAAACATAATGTTCATAGAGAAAGAACGTGTATTATATCTTTCGTGGAAACAAAACGAACTGAACACAGTTGAATACAATACGTGAGCCTACATTCTGGAAAACACCATTGTGAAACATGTTGTAGCAATGCCTTGCTACTTGATATGTAAAACCTGAATTGTTTCAATTCGATTGTGCATGTTGCACTGAGGACGACTATTCCACAGAGGAAATCGATTTGGAATAACAAATAAATGTTAATTTACGAGCAATGCTGAAATTTCTTTTTATAGTCATCATTCCATAGTCGTGGTGCACACCGCTCGTAATAGTCTTCATTTCATAAAACAGAATTCGATACCCATGTGGTCTCCTTGTTAGCTGAGGATACACTAAGTTCCTTCCACACTTCCAAATTCATTGCTCTCTTATCTTACATACCACCTACAACAAGAACTTCAATTCCTTTAAATGTTCTTCTGATTTTCCTTAACAAATTGCTTGTTATTCTAACGTCAAAAACTTACTGTGTTGGCTGGTCTCAAATGATTTTCTGACGTAGTCTTAATAGAACCGAGGACTTTGTACAAAGTTCCTGAGTGACTATTAACCTAATTTGTCCACGTTTAGTGTGTAGAATGATATGGAAAAGTAAGTTTCGTCCTTCCTCCGAAAAGCAAACGTATTTGAAGGTAACACAAGGGCATTTAAAATGTGTTCTGTGCGCCACCTTATACATTTTTTTTTGTTTAGCAAACACTGCTTTGTCCTCAGCTGGAACATTAAGTTGTAACCTCCTTTCTTACTCTTTCCATCTTACAATTAGGCCTACTTTGAAAGCAATGCTCTGCTTTTTAAGTACTAGCTCCAGTAATTTGTTCTTGTACAGCGTTTATATAATTCACAATTGTTTTGGTTTTTAATGAATTGCATTTTGTTCATCATACCAGGTTTCAGAAAGAATTTCTGAGATAATTAACATTTACATCTCGGATTTCTTGACATAAAAATTACAGTGTTTTAGGAGCCCTGTTCCCCATTCCTCTATCACTTATTGCGGCTTTTGTTGGTTTACGCAGTTTTTTTCTGCGCAGTAGGGACGCAGAGGTTGGGAAGAGAGTAAGACAGGGTTGTAGCCTTCCCCAATGTTGTTCAATCTGTACATTGAGCAGGCAGTGAAGGAATGGAAGGAGAAATTTGGAGAGGGCATTAAAGTGCAGGGAGAAGAAATAAAAACATTGCGCTTTGCCGATGACATAGTAATTCTGTCAGAGACCGCAAAAGATCTGGAAGAGCAATTGAATGAAATGGACAGTGTCTTGAAAGGAAGATATAAGATGAACATTAACAAGAGTAAAAAGAAGGTAATGGAATGCAATGTCAGAAAATCAGGCGATGCTGAAGGAATTAGATAAGGCAATGAGACAATAAAAGTAGTTGATGAATTTTGTTATTTGAGTAGCAAGATAACTTCTGATGGCCGAAGTAAAGAAGATATAAAATGCAGAATGGCTAGGGGAAGAAAAGCGTTTCTAAGGAAGCGAAACTTGTTAACATCCAATATTAATTTAAATGTTAGGAAGTCTTTTCTGAAAGCATTTGTCTGGAGTGTAGCATTGTATGGAAATGAAACGTGGACGATAAGGAGTTCAGATAAAAATATTATAGAAGCTTTTGAAATGTGGTGCTACAGAAGAATGATGAAAATTAGATGGGTAGATCACATAACTAATGAGGAGGTGGTTAACCGAATCGGGGAGAAAAGGAGTTTCTGGCATACTCTAAGAGAAGGGATAGATTGGTTGACACATTCTGAGACATCAGGGAATTGTCAACTTAGCATTAGAAGGAAGCGTGTGGGGTAAAAATCGTAGAGAGAGACCGGGAGGCGAATATAGCAAGCAGATACAAAAGGATGTAGGTTGCCTAACGTATTCTCAGATCAAGAGACTTGCACAGGACAGGGTAGCGTAGAGAGCTGCATCAAACCAGTCTGCGGACTGAAGACCACAACAACAACAAAAACAGAGTGTTCTCGTGTATAACTAGATAATTTCTCCCCTTTGGTTTTCTAAATCGATGAACTGGTTAATTCAACAATCGGTTTATGCTAAACCACTAGCCAAGGGAATTAGATTTCGCAGCTGTGAAAACCATTCAGAGAGCATACATACTTGGAATTGTCGTAAAATCTCGTTTTTATAACATCATTTAATTTAGTGTAAGGCTTGAAAAATTATTGACCTGATGGAATTTATTGTCTCTGACTCTAATGAGTGCGCTATTATTTCAGAAATGTCAGTTATTGTAATCAAGTTGAGTTTATATGCGTAAAGGCCTGTCTTGTATCTACTGTTGTACTTCCTTGTATTTGCAATATCGTGGTGTTAATTTACGTATGGAATGACTGTCATAAGGAACAGTCTTCTGGCTGCGCGGAATGGCCGCGTGGTCTAAGGCGTCAATCTACATTTCCGCCGGAAGTTAGTCATTATTCGGTCATGGGTGTGAGTGTGTTGTCCTTAGTATAAGTTAGTTTATTTTGTAAGTCTAGGGACTGATGACAATAACAGTTTGATCCAGTAGGTTAACAAACAGTTTGCCGCGGTGGAGTAGCTGAGCGGTCTAAGGCGCCTCGCTGTGGAGCGCGCGGTTGCTCGCCGTCGGAGGTTCGAGTCCTCCCTGGGGCATGGGTGTGTGTGTTGTCCTTCAGTTAGTTTACCTTAGTTTAAGTAGTTTGTAAGCTACGGACTAATGACCACGTAGTTTGGTCCGATAGATTTACATTTTTACCAACAGTTGAACATTTTTTGAACAGAGTCTGTTGTTGTTGCCATTTTGTATAGTTGAACGACTAACTCGAAGCGATTAGAGGACCTAAAAGACATGCATGTCAGTGTCATTCCGTGCACTTTTTTGCGCATTATCGTTCAACTATTGTACCACTGTCAATATATATAATATATATTACATCAAATTCCGGCAGTAGGCTTGACCGATTTCATCTGTTTCATCTATTATGCGGCCATAATTTTGGCGATAGATGTTACATCCGAAAGTTTCACCGATCAGTGTGACTTTAATTACATGAATCAACCAGTGCACCTCCATCATTACCCATGCACGCTAAATATGTCATATGTAAAGAACCCATCGCTAGATGATGTTGTTAAGAAAGTATAACATTATTCGTTACAAAGAACACGACCAATAAGGAGTGGTGGATAGAGAATGCAAAACCACACCTCCGGACAGCTTTAATGCTATTAAGTGCTGCAAGGCAAGAATCACTCGGATGCCATACTACTATGTCTCTACGATAGCGTTCTGAAAGATCCCCGCAGATTAGAGAAGTTCGGCGTGCAAATGCGAAACTGTTCCAGTTTAAACGTCAGCGTATGAAAGGCCTTAGGATGAAATGGAAACCTCATTCCTTGCTTCAAGATGAGTTGACCTCCTTATACCACAATTAACTTGCTGCTAATATGTTACAAGCTCACAGACATAGGAGGGCAAGTTATACATCACAGTGTGATTTATCACAGTCGATACATCGACACTTTTTTGGTCTTTATGCAGTGATAGCTGATGACTTTACTTCTTCTCTAGATTGTATGGTAATGATTCCGTGTGGAATTTTGGACGTTATACCCCAGATGGGGTCGTGTCCGGCCTGCCTGGTGAAAGTCTTCGATGAGGATAACACAAAATCCAGTCTCCTAGTGGAGAAAATATCCGACCCGACCGGCAATGGAACCTGGGACCCCTGCGTAGCAACCTACCACGCTGCCCACTGGACTACAAAGGCGGGCATTGTACATTTATTGCCACTTTAAATGCCACTTTCACAGAGGTGATATCTATGATTTTATTATTCATTTACGCAAATGAAAATCCCTGGGACTGAATGATCAGAAATTCAACAGTTTCGTCCTATAAAGCTCCTTACTTTTGGTTTTAAAATTGTTACAAGAGCAATAAATAGTCATCTTTCGGTATTGTTTGTAAAAATCGTTGTGGTTCATCAAAGTTGCAATACTGGTCTCATGATTCTGTTTCCTGTCGCGGAATGCAGAAGCATTGTGATGGTGCCTGCCACTGCTTCTCTGTGGAACCAGAGGAGTAATTCCCAATTTTGTTGCAAATATTAGAAGCTTTCGGTTTTAATGATGTGAGTCAAGTAATGTTTAATTTCATTTCTGTTATCCAAGTGTGTGTACTAATATATGGTTAACTAACTTCCCAAATCAAAATCTGTCAGTGTTTTCCGCTAGGGAGCCTCATTTCCATATCATTATTTGTTTTATTCTGGGGTCCTTACTTTACCACAGTTACATAGCTGGATATAATTAGGAGGTAAATTTTTGGCATGACCATATGTGAACGATGGGATGGTATAAATTCGCAATTTTATGAATCTCCCTTACTTAAGAAAATTCTGGCTGCTTTTGCCGTATCTCTGCAGATCATATTAATGACCAAAAATGAAGTTTGTTGAATTTAAGAGTACTTACCAAAGTCTAGATCATATGTTACATTGTCATAAATCATTATGTCCAATATCGATCCCTGCCCAATTAAAAGGGCTGTACCAATGTGGAAATCGGTTCAGATTCTTGCCAGGTTTCAAGCCAGATCATACTGACATCTGTGCACAATATTTCCGCGGTCCATCTGGCCGCCATTATCAGGTGAGGAAGTTAAGCCGCTCTCGCCATGACTGAGTGAAACTGCGGAACGGCTCGCCCTATATAGGCAACGAAAGTACCAAAGCGCATGCGCTGAGTACAGTGCACGCGCGTGTACTCGTAGTTGCTGCACCCTGGCGCGAGAGAAGTTGCAGCGCCTACAGTGGTGAGTAATGTCAAAATCGATAAATCACCAAGGCTTGTCATTCTTTGCCATTTGATGCAAATGCCGATGTTTCTTCAGGCCTGACAACACAGGATTCCACGATTTACTCAGCACATAACCACTGTCATAGTTAATTGTGTTATCTGGTATTCTGATTACAATGAATTCGTTCAAAACACAATTCCAGTAACATGAGGTATTTGCAACAACTTGTGTCTCGTCATAGAGCATCCTGTGACCCTCTGAGAGACAGCATTCAGCCACCGCGGATTTATCAGGCTACATCAATCGCGTAAGGCGGTGACGTTCAGCACATCTGACACTGACGGTACGAATAGTCTAGCCAATGTATTTTTTGCCGCACTTACATGGTAGTTTATAAATTCCAGGCTTCCTTAGGCCTAAATCATCTTTAACAAAGCCAAGAAGGGCTCTAGTCTTAGCCGGCGGACTAAAAATACACCTGTTTCTTTAAAATCTTACCTATCTTGGCAGACACGTTACCAACATAAGGAAGAAAAGCAGCAGAACTGAAAGTGTCTTCAGCTGGTTCAAGTGATGGACCGAACTCAAAAGCCCGTCGAATCTGCACGTCCATCCTTGAGACGTTGCAGCTCTTTAGGTAAATTTTCAGCACCCGAGATGGCTTATACTCTTTTTACCAAAGTCCGTAGTAATCCTGCACGTTGAAAAGGAGGGTTACAGCTGGTCGCATGTAAATACCTAGCAGTATGCATGGGTTTCCAGTAAACTCTATGTCCAAGAATTCCGTCATCTTTATTATAGAACAACACATCCAAAAATGGTAATTTCCATCGTGAGTTTGATGTTAGGATGAAGACAGTTAAAATGATCCAATAACCGGTGAAGAGAATCTATTCCATGTGACCAATATAGATGATGTTCACATTTACCCACATGAGGGCTGAAGAACTATGCCAAAAATTTTGCCAAATTGTAAGTTGGCGCCATCAAATTACTAACAATCGGTCGTAATGGGATCTTTGTGGCCCTTTGGCAAACCGTGTGATCCAGGTAGAACAGCTGCACCAGGACGAAGTATTTTGATAGTATCCTCGAGTAAAGAGCTCTTCTTCAGAAGTGAATTCGTCGTCCGTTTTATGTGATCCGTGGGATCTTTCTGCAATACCCGACACGATGGTACCTTAAGTAAATCTTCCATCTTACATAATCGTCCTTGGAGATTAAAACGGTGACATCGCCTTCGTCTGCTTATAAAATTAATAAAGCAGGATCCTCTCTGACAGACCGAATTGCTACCCATTCAACCGTGTAAATATTACTCTGTGCGAAACATCTTATCTGATCTCTTCCGCCCGTTGCTCCAGTAGACGTGACGCTGCTTGCTCATTTGAGGAAATGAATTCCAAGGTGGAAACACTTCTAGGCGTGGGTGCGAAGTTTAAACCCCTTTACCAACACTGAATCTTCCAGTTATTTACTTATAAGATTTATCACAGTATGTCAACAAGTATCATTCAAGGGTGATGACAAAGACGTTGAAATTTGAACAACTGTCTGCTAGAAGCACTCCTATGCATCTGAAATCGGTTATCACAAGGAGGGAGTCTCGACCATGAGCGACGACTTTAATTCACCTTAATTCACAAAGTCCTGACTTCAGGAGTAAAAGATATTACACAGCACGTTTTTCTCTGCTTGCTGTGATGATAGCACAGAAAGTAAATCAAATACCCAGCAGTTACCTATGGAAACGTCACATTTTTTGTGTACAATTCCAAGTGATGATGCGGCACCGTCCTTTTGGAGGTTTGGGGTTTCTCAATATGCTTGTTTGTTTGTTTGTATAGTCTATGGGACTTAACTACGGGGTCATCAAAATGTTCAAATGTTTAAAGTCTATGGGACTTAACTACGGGGTCATCAGTCCCTAAACTTACAAACTACTTATGAACTACTTACGAACTAGGACGGCACAAATATCCATGCCCGAGGGGGGATTCGAACCCCCGAGCGTAGTGGCCGTGCAGACCGTGACTGGAGCGCCTCAGTCTCCTCGGCCACCGCGGCCGTCTCTCAATATGCAAATAAAAGCTTTCTGCATTATATAGTCAGGCCACCCTCTCAATCTCAACTATTTACCTGTCCCCGGCCAGTTAGTTTAATCCGCTCTGTTTATTTTGGCCAGTTGAACTCCATATTGAAGGATTTGGAGAAATTAATTAAGGACATGTCCTCTGGAACACACATCTCACTACTAACTTCTTGTGTTGATGCTTAGGCCCTGCTTGGCCCTCTGACTACGTCTTGGAAGATTCATTTCATCAGTCACCTTTTATGGAGATGGCGGCCTGGAGGAAGGCTCATACTATGTTTATTAATTATTGGGAGGAGAAAACGATCCAGACCCGCTTACCTTTCAACAGTACATGGTTATTGTTCACTGGAAATGGCAGCAGATGCCACATTATCGAACCTCTTTCTTTCCTAATATGCTGCTTTTTGTGTTTAGTGCTTTATTTAGGCCTTTTTGCGGTCGTGGAGATCTGTTTTCCTAGGCTTATTCATATATATATATATATATATATATATATATATATATATATATATATATATATATATATATATATAATTGCATCATAAAAAGGAAAATAAATAAATAAACTCAGAACCATGTAAGAGAGTAGGTCAGTGACATGAGGGAGGGGGGTGCAGATATCGTGATCAGGCCTCGGGATTCGATCCCTCCCCATTTTGTCATTACCAGCCTGCAACTGGCTACTTCTATTCTTGAGTTGGTAGTCACTTGAATTTTCTGTTTTACATGGATATTCGAAACTCAAGAACTTAGTATGACAAATTTTTAAAAAAGTTGGTGGAGCACTTGCTCGTGAAAGAGAAAGCTCCCTAGTTCCACGCTCGCTCAGGCACATTGTCTTAATCTGCCAGTGCACACACCGCTGTAAAATGAAAATTTAATTCTGGAAACATCTGATAAGTTTCCAATTAAGCCGGCAAGTGATACAGGATACTGAGACAAGGTTAATCGTTCTGTTGTTTGTCGCCAGCTCAGTCTGGATACCTATTCTGACGGATGGTGAACCAACCTACCACTTTACAATTAATGTCGTGGAATAGACCTTACACGACGGAATTGCATAGGTTATGACAACCTGATATACCGGATGATCAAAGAGTCAGTATAAATTTGATAACATAATAAATCACGGATTAATGTAGATAGAGAGATAAAAATTGACACACATGCTTGGAATGACATGGGATTTCATTAGAAAAAAAAAGGTTAAAAAATGTCCGACAGATGGCGCTGGACAGCAAAACGTCAGTGTCTGCGCATGAAAATCGTGTAAAAAAGGAGCTGTAATGAGAGAGAGAATCAGATGCACCAGCAGTCGCAGCATGTTGACGTTACCTGAAAAGGTGCTTTTAGTGAAGCTGTATTACCAGAATGGGGAATGTGGTAGTTCAGCGATACGATCCTATCGCCATAGGAAGTGGATCTGAACAGGTAAAGAAAGGTCCGTTGACAAATGCGGCTGTGGCGAGAATGATTTCGAAGTTCGAAGCCACGGGTTGTTTAGACGATAGACCCCTTAGTGACCGACCGAGCACAAGGCGTAATGCTGCTGAGACAGTTCAGGAAGAAATGGAGACTGTATCGGATTCCTCTATGCACGGGGAAGTCAGCGCTCGTGCAGTCGCACGTCGCACCGACATTCCATACACTACTGTTTGGTTGGCACTTAGGCGTACCCTCCGATGCTATTCTTACAAAATCCATCGGTATCATGAACTGTTACCTGGCGATTTAAGGAAGTGGACCGATGAAGCTCATTTCACGCTCCGAGGGTCTGTCAACGCCCACAACTGCAGAATTTGGGCTACCGAAAAATCCTAGAACTATCGTGCAAACTCCATTTCACGACGAGAAAGTCACGGTAAGGATTGGATTTACCACATCTACCGTTATCGGGCCTTGTTTCTTCGAGGAACTGTGTGATTCTGGTTTTGTAACTGCTACCTGACGGGTGAAAGGTACGCCGATATGGCGTGAAAGATCTTTTGCGCCCGTCGTTTGGTGATGATCGTGTGCTCAGCCGCCACTTTCGTCATGCTTGGCCTCCCAGGTCCCCAGACCTCAGTCCGTGCGATTATTGGCTTTGGGGCTACCTGAAGTCGCAAGTGTATCGTGATCAACCAATATCTCTAGGGATGCTGAAAGACAACATCCGACGCCGGACAACTCCGGACTTGGTTTACAGTGCTGTTCACAACATTATTCCTCGACTACAGTTATTGTTGAGGAATGATGATGAACATATTGAGCATTTCCTGTAAATAACATCGTCTTTGCTCTGTCTTAATTTGTTATGCTAATTATTGCTTTTCTGATCAGATGAAGCGCCATCCGTCGGACATTTTTGAACCATTTTTTAAATTATTTTTTATTGTTATTTTTTTTAATTAAATTCCCATGTCATTCCAAGCATATGTGTCAATTTTTACCTCTATCTATATTATTCCGTGATTTATTATGTTTTCAAATTTATACTGACTTTTTGATCACTCGATAAATAATACAAAACACATCTGTGGAACGGCTAAGCGCGCCTTGGACGTTGTTCCTCTCCATATGTTTCGGGCAGTGACCGAATGGAAATCTGAGTCCGGATAAAATAATCCCATTATCAAGCAGATATGAAAATTTTTCTGTAGGTCGGACTGCAGTTCAGTTTCTCATCTTTTAGCTAGTGCATTTTACCACCTAATCTGTTACATATGTCTTTCAAAATTTGTACAACCCTGCACTATCGTATCTAGTATTCCATTTAATTGTATTTAATAGTGATTATGATTACATATTACGCCCTAGATTAGTAACAATTTCCCTTTTTCTTTTAAATTCGACAGCAAATTTGTGCTTATTAAAGCAACGCTCGTAGAGGAATGTTTTCGCAGCAAAGAATGCGGTGAACGCTGAAAGTGAAGTAAGTTTCACATACTGCCTGATGCTTCACTTCCAAGCGGCGTCAAGTGCCACATGACACACGAGTCCACCCGAAGGCCAACTCAGTAGTATTCGAACGCTTCAAAAACAGACCGGATGACGAAGCTGTGCACGAACTGCTGGCTTTGTCACTCAAGCACTGTGGCTGCTGTCACTCGGTCAGGCACATGCTAAGGAACCATCGCCGGACATACAGTGGCAACAAAAACATCGCGCCTGTTTACGGCGTAACGTCAGGAGGAACACAATATTCCACCAGGCTCCAACCTCACGGCGTCTGGCTGTTACATGAATAAGAGAAGTAGGCGGCTACTTGCCAGAAGAGCAATGCCGAGTGGACACAACCCGACCCTTGCCTCCATGGATCCTCCACGAAGAAGACACGATGACGTCTGGAGTTTTGCGATAGGATAGGCTGAACACAAAAATCTGCTGCATTATGTTATCCGGCCAGGATATAAAATAATTTATCAGAGCAATGAGTACAGGTCTATCTAAGAAGTGAGCTACTGGATTACCTTTCCATTATCAAACCTGGTAACAATTTGTGACCAAAGTATGTCAAGAAGGATAGCAATGAACAAAGGAGAAAATAACAAATATCTGATGCTACATAGAATTGAAGAAATAATTCTTAGAGTATCTAAGCTACATTTCACTATTGCAGCATCGTAAAGTTAGTGTAAAAGCGGAGTAGACGCTTGTAAACAGAGGGGCATGATTACAGTGGGCGTCTTAAAATGTATGCGCTGGACCAACGACGTAAAGCAACGCCACCTAGATACAAGGCCTCTGCGCTGCCTGCCAAGAGTAGTCACAACATAAGCAAACTATTTGTCTTATGTAGCGTTGAGCGGAGTTTGGGAATACGTACACGTAGACACTATGTTTCAGAATGTTTTTCATGTTATCTATGTGATTCTCCGTGCATATTTTTGCTGGTATGAGACAAAATGCCTAATATGAATCGTCCGATTCCAATAACGGTAAGATACGTTACTAATAGTTCATAAATATCTTATATCAAAAGTAATTTGGCCGAGCGGTCGAAAGCGTCTCGCTGCGGAGCGCGCGGTTGCTCGCCGTGGAAGTTCGAGTCCTCCCTGGGGATGGGCGTGTGTGTTGTTCTTAGGTTAGTTTACCTAGGTTTAAGTAGCTTGTAAGCTACGGACTGATGACCACGCAGTTTGGTCCGATGGATTTACAAACATTTCATTTGAAAACTAATTTGTCTGTGAATCATATAAATAGGATTAAGAACATTCTGAAACACAGTGTGCAAGGTGTATGTATTTCCAAACTCAGCACAGCGCTACGTAAGACAAATAGTTTGCTTGTGTTATGACTACTCTTGGCAGGCAGCGGACAGACCTTGTATCTAGGTGGCGTTGTGAAAAGGCGACGGTTCAGCGTGGGAGCTCAAACGTTCGGTAAGAGGGGTAGCTGCCTTCTGTCATAATGACAAAAAAAAAAAAAAAAAAAAAAAAAAAAAAAAAAAAAAAAAAATTGGTAAGATCGCGTAGATCAGCGTAGAAGCAATGTGATACCGCGACCATACAGACCAGGCTTCTAAACTCAGCCTAGTCACCAATTTTCATTCAAGTTTCGTCTTATTATCTCACATCCATTGACACTAGATCGGTCGCATGAACATGTATTTATTCGATCTAAATATCTTTAGTTAAGGTCAGACAATCTCAAAAAAGTACGCACATCATAAAAAGTTTACCATCAGCTTGGTTGCAATATCTCCTGAACACTGAAGTTGATTGAGTGTATTTACTTAAATAACACAGTTCCTTAGATTGTCTGTAGATATCGCTCAACACGCACAAAGATGGAAACAACCACGCAGGAGCAAAGGTAGTGCAACGGAGTGGCTAAGACGGCAGATCTGTTCCAGTGAGGAAGTAAGTACACTACTTACGTCGACTAGTTCTTCCCTGCCTAGAATAGAAAGAGGAGTGGAGCAAACCTGACCAACAGTCCCTGGATGACCTAGTGGACAGCATAACAAGACGAACACTGCGATGTATCAATGCAACAGAACGTGTTACCGGATATTAGGGGTACTGGTGTACGCCGCAGTCTAAAAAACAAATTTAGAGTGTCAAAATTACTGTGGTACAAATTGTCAATCTCTGTTTCCATGAGCAGTAAAGACAACTGAAATGTTTTCGTATATCTCGATTTCACTTTTATGTAAAGGGCCACAAGTCATAGTTATTCATACGCTCTTATGTTCGGAAGTGACTACAAGACATTTGTATGTTCGCAGGTGACTAAAAGATGTCATGAGATGAGCAAAAAATGTTGAAATGTTTGTTACGGTTAATGGACTTAACTTCGGGGACATCAGTCCCTCAACTTACATCTATCTATGAACTACCTTATACTAAAGACGACACGAACATCCATGCCCGAGGGGGGGGGGGGGATTAGAACCCCCGACCGTAGCGGCCGTGCAGACTGTCACTGGCGCGCCGAAGATCGCTCAGCCACTGTGACCGGCTGAAATTTATCATTCGAAAGCTTAGTCAATGTCATAAAATAACTGGAAGGTGTAAAGCTGATTGGTGTATAACAATGACTGGCTTTAACTGCAACTGTCATCAACTATCATTTTCAAGTACTTAGGCAGCGGCGGAATAGCCGTGCGCACTGAGGCGCTGTGCTGCGGTGCGCGTGGTCTTTCGCCGTCGGAGGTTCGAGTCCTCCCTAGGGCATGGGTGTATGTATTGTCCTTAGGTTATTTTAACTTAGTTTAAGTAGTTTGTAAGCTAGGGACTAATAACCCAGCAGTTAACTCGCACAGATTTACAAATATTTTTGGACTCAGAACGAAAAGTGCAGCTTTTGTTTAACTGGTAGGTTATATACGAAAAGTACAAAACAAATGGTCACAGATTTGGCTCACAGAAGAACGGAGGATAATTAACGAGTAGTTATACTTATCAAAGTTTCGGAAAAAAGAAATGTAATATATCACGAAAGCAATGTCAAATACTGATAACTTATTTTCCTGGGTCGAATTTCTGAAATTATCAAAATAACTGTATGTACTGATACAGTGTCTGTTTTTTTTTTTTCGGATATTAACAACCCTAATTTTACGAATTCGAAATATTGAACCATTGCTACCGTTTCAGAGCATTGAAATAAATCCAACGGCGAAGTTGAAAATTCGAACCCGGATTTCCTTCTTCGGGCCAGCGGTCACAGTAAGCATTTTAATTATTTATTTTTGTTCTTCGGGACGTTTGATCGGTTGCGGACGTTTGTTCGTTTATGTTCATGGTTCACTGTTAATTCTTGGCTCACTTTTTTAGGCTAGCCAGGCACGCTTCCCTTCCAAACTAAATTCTCAACTTCTAGAACACTATAATGGCAGTGTCCCGTAACCATTAGCTCCTCTTGCTTGCAGCCTATACTGGGTTCCCGCAATGGATGGAGCGTTTGAATGCATCCGCATTGAAATTGTCAATTAGGGGCATATCATACTGATGCGGGCAATAGCAAAGCTTACGTTACTAAAGAGGATAAAGTGGCCTACAAGAAAGACAGGCCCCAGTGCGGTCGTCATGCCACGTAAGCAAGGTAGTTCCGAGCCGGCGCGATCGCTAGCTCCGTGGCTGCCCGCTATGACGCAGTGGGCAGTGCCCCAGCGGCCGGCCAATCGGCTAGCGATCGCGCCGGCTCGGAACTACCTTGCTTACGTGGCATGACGACCGCACTGGGGCCTGTCTTTCTCGTAGGCCACGAGAGGATAAGGAAGGGGCGGGCCTTTAAACCTTGCACATGATTCGATGTGTGGAACCATAAACACATTTATTACACTTATAATACATTCATGCAACTTAAACCACGGTAAAATTTTACGACGCTTCTCGACGGGCTGCAGTGCTTATGTTGGCAACATATGAACAATGAAGTGTAGAATCGTGCTAATATTTTTCGTAAATGTTATTGCTGCTCGTTTCACTCGCAGCAAAATTAACACTGTGCATGCTCTATGGTTGACAGGTTCTTGTATTTACCCTTGTCCGTTCAGAAAAAAAAATCGTTTTAATTCAAGTTTTCATGAAAAAATATTTATTGATCATCTGAGTTGCCGTCATTACCATTGGTGCCAACATAACCACTGCAGCCAGGCGAGAAGCGTCGTACAGTTTAACCTAAACCACACCAAATAATTAATAGTAGGCAGTGTTCCTGGGCGTTTGACAATATTGATATTGTAATAAAACATTCCTCATAAAATACAGAAACCATCAATGAATAAGTAACAAGTTAAAAATTCTTGAAACAGCTCTAGGGTGACCGGTCCCCTCCTTAAACACAAATTTAAACAGAAGAACATAACTATACATTCATACTGACACCCTTGTAATAAAGAAACCTAAATATATAAGGTTAATTGAACCAAAGGCGTCCACGCCGCCTGGGTTCAACCGCTCAGGCTTTATAACTCCAATATAAATTAATGATCAGTAAATCTTAATAGTTGCCTGTGCAGTTCGGAACACCCGGCAGAGACTTACTCCAAAGGAAACCAACAACATCTGTAGTACCAAGCACAAGTAAAAAAATCAATCAATAAATAATTAAATAAGTAAATTAATAAATTCCAAGAAAATACGAACTGTCCACACTTTGGCTCACTGACAAGAGGGAATCAGCGTCAGAGCGGACACCTCCGAGAACTTAATTCACGTGAGCATAATAAGTAAAGAACTTGTACAAACACTTGGCAAAGGCTGAATGTACGCGCCCACTAGACTCTAGGAAACATACAACGAACTTTACAAAAGGCGTCCACCAATAGGTTCAAGTACAGTGAACTTGACACGGGTCTCTTAATACGGCCACTAATTCTAATGTCAGTCAGGGGTCTGGACCCTGCACGGTACGCAAACAAGTCAGAAACATGATCGCACCCGGCTATGGAGTGTGCGAGCAACAACAGTTAACCCGCTGGTCGTGGGGTGATGGACAGCACAATCGCCGAAGTTCAACTACCAGGGATCTCGCCGTCAGTCAGCGTCAATTTCCATGCACGAAGCAGAATGTTTCTCCCCACTCAACACAGCCAGCATCTCGTGTGCCCGATCTCTCTCTCTCTCTCTCTCTCTCTCTCTCTCTCTCTCTCTGTGTGTGTGTGTGTGTGTGTGTGTGTGTGTGTGTGTGTGTGTGTAATTCGTATAAAATCCAGGAGCGTGATACGACTGTGGTGCTGTAAGGAATGAACATCAGCTCGGGACCCGTCAGCCGCACTGAATGTAAACAGGAGAGGCCTCGACACGACGGGCGTGACGTCAGTCTCCACATCAGTCCGTCCGCACACAGACTGTCACCTTGCACCACTCGCCAGGCCGACCATGCACCACGCCCCCTCCCGGCAAAGACAACAACACCACGAGGGAAGGCAAAGTCCTACCGCAAGCCGATTGATCGATCTCGAACAGCATCCGGCTTACATACAATTATTGATTTCCTTTTTTTAATGTATCCAATAATTTTTTTAATCAAATACATTTTCTTAGTCTTGTTGGTCATGTGATCACCTGTTATGTAAGTAATGGATGGAAAAAATTACGGTATTGCAACTGAAGAGGATAGAAGGTAGTCACCTGTACTTGTCACCAATACATATGCCAGTCTGCAGCTCGTTGTCTGTATGAAATACTGTCCTGAAACTTCGAGTTTCATTTATCTAAAATAAGTGGGTGCAAAGTGTGGTGCATAATTGAAAATTGACAATGGAAAACGCAATGGGATTGTTTCTTGCAACTGCGTTGTGGAGCCGAGCATTGTTATGAAGGAGGGCAATGGCTGATGACAATACTTCGCTTCTTATGAAAAGCCGTTCATAGACGATTTTCTAGAATGCCTGATCCACACAATGAACGAGATCATCAATTGGTACTCCACATTACGAATGTCTGTATAGTGCGAGGGCTATTTTTTTGAAAGTAAGAATCTATTTCAATGGAGTGAGGAAAAATTTATGAGCCTCTTGGTTGCTTTTCATTGCCTCGTGTTGCAGTTGTTCACGGTATTTATGGCATGCATTGAAATGCTCCTTTACGTGCTGCCTTGTGGTAAGAATCCAGAAGCGTGACGTGGCGCGATTGATGGGTATACTACAGACGCTATGCAACACTTACGTACAAAATGTCACGGGCTCTTCTTGTGGTTTTAATTTCGATTCCGGTTGGATCGCAAAAAATTTTAACCTGGTATACTCTGCAAATAGTTAAAGACAATGGAGAAGCCTTGTGATTCAGGAATCGTATTTAAATTGTTTGTGTTTGAGAAGATATTAAGATGTCTGTCAGCATGTGTCGTCATCGTTCTGCGATATTGTGCTTGCACTAACAAGGGACAACAATGTTATCGAATGCTACCTACCGCACATAACCTTGCTTAGAACGACATCCAATCATAAACAACAGTGGTATGTGTCATTTGCATACAAATAATTGCGTTCTACCACAGGTGACAATTTAATACAGAGAAACCAAGTTACAAGACGTCAATACCGAAAGAGGGAAATTATACATAACTGGATTATTACATTTTCAATCAACAGTCCCAAAAGCCTTCCGCTTAAAATAATTGCAACAGTGCTCAACACACATATCATAAACATCTGACAGTACTTACACAATATTAATCTTCAAAGTCCACGTGCGGGATTTCGATGAAGTAGATTATAGCAAAGTGGACGAGAAACATGATAAATATCATCATCAAACTTCACCAGGCGATTGACAATCAATTTTATGCACAAAAGTTGCAGTGAAATTGTCGAAAGGCACCTTGTGACAGACTTTACACATATTATCATTCAAAATGTAATTAATGTAGCTTTTGATACTATAATACTTGAATGACAAAGTGATTTTGATTGTAAGAAACGGACTTTAGTCAGGTTAGCACATTGTTAACTTTATTTTTAAGAACTACATCGAAATTGCGCATCTGCTCTTTGAGGACTAATGCATGCACTGTCAGGTGTGTTGGATATGTGCGTTTTGGCTCTTATAATTATTTGAATCAGCTCGATTTTGGCACTGTTCATTTAAAATGTAATGATACACTGACATTGAATTACGTATATTTTCCGTCCTATGCTACTGGCATCTTGTTGCACTGTTTCCCTCTGTTAAAATATCACTTGTGATAGAACGCCAACGCTTGGCATGGGAATAAGAAAGACGATTGTTGGTTTTACTGTCGCCGGCCGCGGTGGCCGAGGGGACTGAGGCGCTCCATTCGCGGTCTGCACGGCCACTACGGTCGGGGGTTCGAATCCCCCCTCGGGCATGGATATTTGTGCCGTCCTTAGTCTTAGCTAGTTCATAAGTAGTTTGTAAGTTTAGGGACTGATGATCCCGTAGTTAAGTCCCATAAGCTTAACAAACATTTGAATTTGTTTTACTGTCGAGTATTATTCTAAACGTGGTTTCGTGCAGTTACCAAAGTCTCCAGTCTGAGCAGGTTCCAACGACTATCAGGTTAATACTAAATCAGTCTCTTCAATAGGACCAAATGCAAAAGCATGAAGGATCTCAATGCCCACACGCAATGATCGTCTTGGAGCACAGACATTGTCCACTCAGCTCTGCAGGTTTGGATCAGGACTAGTTTGCTTATGGATAGTAGAACGCTTCTGGACCAGTACAGACTTGTAGGCATGGCGACAACTGTTCTTCTTCCCCTTGAGACAGTATTAGAGAGAGGTATAAGTCCGAAGGCAACACAGGCCTCACGACTAGTACCACACTAACTTTTCAGACCAGTCCCGGTTCTTCGTAAAGTATGATGACAGATGTATCCATTAGTGGAGCCTCCGAGCAGGAAGAACTTTGCGTAATACATACGACATTGTCATACGGGCCCAGCAGCTAGTGTGTTGATTTAGACTGCTACTGGATATGCAATAAAAATTAATACCTGACTACGAAAATTAAAGTAACGTTTTTTAATATTAATTGAACATCTGTGCGAAATTGTACTCCACGCATTCTCTGAGAATTACTTCGAACAATTAGTTCATGAGCCAACTAGAATTGTAACTGGTTGTCAAAACATACTTCATCTCTTTGTAACAAATAATCCCGAGCTCATAACGAGCAACAAAACGGATACAGCTATTAGTGAACACAGAGCTGTCGTAGCGAGACTGAATATCGAAAGTCCCAAAGTTACCAAAAACAGACAAAAGGTATATTTGTTCCGATAATCAGATAGAAATACGCTAAATTGCTTCTTGAAAGACGGTTTCAACTCATTCCGAACCCTAAACGTAAGTGTAGACCAGATGTGGCTCCAATTCAAACAAGTAGTGTCGATAGCAATTGACAGTTTTATACCAAATAAATTAATAAAAGAAAGGGGTGATCCCCTTGGTACACACAATAGGTCAGGAAAGGTATGCCAAATTTAATCAAACACAAAATCCCCAGGATTGGCGGTCTTCCACAAAAGCTCGAAATTTAGCGAGGACTTCAATGCGAGATGCTTACAATACTTCCCACAACAAAAGCCTTTCTCGAAATCTGACTGAGAACCCAAAGATATTTTGGTCATATGTTAAATATATTAGAGACAAAACACAAACAATACCTTTATTACGAGATACAACTGGCGATCCCACCGATGACAGCGTTACTAAAGCAGTGTTACTAAACACAGCTTTTCGAAAATTATTCACCAAAGAAGACGAAACCAATATTCCAGATATCGAGTTACGAACAGAGGCCAGAATGAGTAACGTAGAAGTAGGTATCATCAGAGAGGTGAAGCAACTGGTATCACTCAACAAGAACTAGTCTTCTGGTCCGGACTGTATACCCATTAGATTTCTATCTGATTATGTTGATGCCATAGCTCCTTACTTAACAGCCATATACAACCCCTCGCTCAAAGAAGAATCTGTACCAAAAGACTAGAAAGTTGCACAGGTCACACCAATATTCAAGATAGCAGTAGGAGTAACCCACTAAACTACAGGCCTATTTCATTAACGTCAATGTGCAGCAGGGTTTTGGAACACATCCTTTATTCTAATATTACGAATTATATCGAACTGAATGATTTATTGACCCAAGTTCAATACGGATTTAGAAAATATCGTTCATGTGAAACCAAATAGCTCTTTACTCATACGAAGTGATGAGTGCTATCGATATGGTTTCTAAAATTCATTCTATATTTCTAGATTTCCAGAATGTTTTTGACACCGTACCTCACAAACGGCTTTTACTCAAATTGCGTGGTTATGGTATATCGCCCCAAATTTCTGACTGGATAGTTTATTTCCTGTCAGACAGGACACAGTTTGCAGTAATCGATGGTAAAGCATTGACTAAAACAGAGGTGACATCGGGCGTTCCACGGGGTAGTGTTACTGGTCCTCTGCTGTTCCTTTTTTTACATAAACGATCTAGGGGAAAATCTAAATAGCTCTCTTAGGTTGTTTGCAGATGACGCTGTCATTTACCGTCTAGTAAAATCATGTGAAGATCAAAACCAACTGCAGAACGATCTGAATAAGATATCACTATGGTGTAAAAATTGGCAATTGACTCTAAGTAATGAGTAGTGTGAAGTCGTCCACATGAGTAACAAAAGAAATCAGTATAAACTTTGTTTATAAGTTAAATCAATCGAATGTGAAGGCCATAAACTCCTCTACATACCTAGGAATTACTATTACATCACACTTTATCTGGAAAGAACACGTACATAATGTCGTAGGAAAGGCGAACCAGAGAATGCGTTTTATTGGAAGAATGCTTAAAAGATGCAACGGAACTACTAAAGAGACTGCATACACTACGCTTGTCCGTCCTCATTTTGAGTATCTGCGCAGTGTGGGATCCTTATCAGGTGGGTTTCATGGAGGACATCGAAGAGTCCAAAGAAGGGCAGCTCGTTCTTTTTTTTTTTTTTTTTTTTTTTTGTCACGATACAGCGTAGACAGCGTCACGGAAATGATACAGGACCTAGGATAGGAATCATTACAACAACAGCGCTTATCGCTGCAGCGTGGTCTACTTACGAAACTCCAATCACCAGCATTCTCCTCCGTATGCGAAAATATATTGTTGATTCTCACCTACATAGGTAGAAATGATCATCAGAATAAAATACGAGAAATCAGAGCTCGAACGGATTCAGATGTTCTTTCTTCCCGCGTGCTATTCGCGAGTGGAATGGGAGATGAATAGTATAAAGGTGGTTCGATGAACCTTCTGCCGGGCACTTAAAAGTGATTTGCAGAGTATCCCATGTAGATGCGCCAATGAAACGTATGTAGGCCTACACTAATCTGACGAAATATTATGACCGCCTAGATATTATCGATATTAATCCGAACATGCGACAGCAGCGTTACCTTAGTGCTAGTCAGACATACACTTCGAGTATGTAGTGTCAGCGTACTGACCAATTGAAGAATGGGAAATGAGTGCATTCTATCTGACTGAACTAAATTTGTAATTGCCCGGAGGCTAGGCACGAACATTTCAGAAACTGCACGACTTGCAGGCTTCATGAGAAGTCCTGTGGTCCGTGTCTTCAACAAGTGGCGTAACCAAGGCGAATTGACGTTCAGAAGTCGAGGTATGGGGCGGCCATCTTTATTACAGATGTTGGACTTCGAAGGCAGACAAACAGGACAGTTGGCCAACTGTAGCAGAACTAATATCAGATTCAGACTGTACATTGGTGCATTGGCGAAGCGTTGTATGGACTGATGAATCCAAATACCTTCTTCAACATGCTGGGAATGCGCATGCGAATCCGTCGTCTTCCAGGGGAAAAACCTCCTTGACACGTCTACTATGAGTCGAAGACAAGTTGGCTGCGGTTCAGTTAAGCTCTGAGGGACATCATCCACGATTCAAGTAGTACATTGACGACAAATAAGCATGTTACGTTAGTTGAAGACCACTTAGACCCCATCATGACGATAATGTTTCCCAATGGCAATGGCATTTTAACAAGATAATGTGCCACATCACTACTCCGCCAGTGAGACGGTGTTGGGAAGAACATAGTGGCGAGTTGAAATTGATATTCTTTGTCTGCAGCTAGCCAGATCTGAACCCAATCCAACACATTTGGGATAGGATTGAAAGTGATGTCAGAGCCCATCGCCCCTTCCCCCTCCTGGTATTTTAAGGGAATCAGGTGACTTCTGTGTGTAGATATGGTGCCAGCTCCCTCCAGAGACCTCATAAGGCCTAAATCCTTCGACGCCAAGACACAAGTAGTCGCTGTTGTATGTGAAAAATGTGGGCATACCGTCTCTTAGGTAGATCGTAATAATGTTCTGATTGATCAGTGTAATTCGAAAAGTACTTTGTAAGGTGACAAAACTCGTGTGTACTTAGCCACGAGTAGAGCCATATCAATAGCTCTGAGTCTTCGTAACACGAACTAAGATCTCCAACTGTCCTAATAAGTGAACATGGAAAGTTGAATTAGTAAGCAACGTAGACCCTGTGCATCCAAAGGATTGTGGTGAAAATTCCAGCCAAAAGTAAGAAAGTTTCCTGAAATATCATTCTGGCCGGCCGCGGTGGCCGAGGGGACTAAGGCGCTCCAGTCACGGTTTGCACGGCCACTACGGTCGGGGGTTCGAATCCCCCCTCGGGCATGGATATTTGTGCCGTCCTAGTTCGTAAGTAGTTTGTAAGTTTAGGGACTGATGACCCCGTAGTTAAGTCCCATAGACTATACAAACATTTTATCATTATAGAGATGCTACATTTAAATCATCGACTTTAGGTAACTTACCAATACTGAGCAGGTACAGTAATGTTGTCAACACTGGAAATCGAAATCTGCTCGTAGGAACATAAATGTGTACATAACGCTGTATATTGGTATCATCATTACATCTTCGTTTCTGTGAGAGTTACCGCAATATTTGTAGTTATTTTGAAGTTATATTGAAATTTTTAATTTCTCCAAATGTTAAAATGTTTGCAAATCTATTAGACAAAACTGCTGTGGTCATAGGTCCCAAGACTTGAACTAACTTAAGGAGAACACTCATACCTATGCTCAAGGCAGGACTCGAACCTCCGACGGCGAGAAACCGCACAGTCCGCAGAAAGGCACCTTAGACCGCACGGTCACTCCACCGCGGCTTTAATTTCTTCATTTTGAATAGCTACAACGAGGGACAGAGAGATGGAGGAGGAAATTATGTACAGAGAGAGAGGAGGCAGATTTAAATGAAAAACGGAGGAAAGTGAAGACGAAAATAGACACAGACAGTGCAAGGATAGTGGGAGGATTAAGAGGAGGAGGAGAAAGAGGTAGCTAGACGAAGAGGAGGAGGAGGAGGAGGGGGACAAGGGTAGTAGACGGACAAAATGTAGGAAACGATTGCTTGCCTGAAGGGAAATTATACGACGTGAGCTTCATAGCCGAGAATCGTCTGATCATTGTGTTTATGCAGGAAACGAACGAAAAACGTTTTAGGCTTTCCAATGGCTTATTCCTCGATAATATTATGATCGCAAAAATAGTTCTATTTATTTTCCCATCCATTAAGCCAGAGGGGTGCGTGGCCATGATTATTTAGTTTCTATTGCACCGTAATAAGTGCTGCAGAGGAGACCCAGAACAGCTACTTTTGGAAGTAAACGTGCCATTTGGAAGTTAACTTGGACAGGTGTCTGGTGTCACGTGGTGTCTCGTGTGATGTTACGTCACATTTATTCAGAGGACAACACAAGGAACTGAAGCGCACGTACATCAGTTGCCACTGCGCGGTCGAGAGTCACGGTGCATTTCGCACTGGCAGAGTACTCGTTTTCAGAGAATGCCGACATGCTGCTCAGCGACGCTGAGAGTGCTCGATGAACCCGGCGCCTGCATCATGTGGGATTAACCGGCCGTGCCCGTCCAGCGCATGCCATTTTTGCAAATGGAAAATTTTTGTCGGGAAACCGGAATCTTCAAGGCTAATAGGGACGCGCGCTCCACACTGGCGGAAGGAAAAGTCCTCCAACTGGTGGACCAGAGGCCGTCGACAAGCACCGAATGTGTCGTGGAGGTACCCGAGAGCAGCGTGTGGCGAGTACTCCAGCTGGTACCGGGTTCACTGACTTTGCAGCACGTGCCGGCTAACGCGTTGTGCTTCCTGCGCCGTTCTTTCGTCGAATTCTTATTGTCACATACGAAGCACATTTGAGAAAGGAAGTTCTGTTCAACCGCCGTAACAGTTGCATTTAGGATGAAGGAAAAACAACCTCATGCCACACATCACCATGGATTTCAACATCTATTGTTAAAACATACAAATGTTTCTTTACTTTGGGGCCCGCAGTGAGGAATATGTCGTTCAGTGACATAATTATAAATGACGTTTATACCTTTCACACTGCTGTTATAATGCTTTATTTATTTACTATGAGCTCATTTCGGCTTTATATTGCCATCATCAAGTTTTCTGTAATATAAACGGGATAACTTATAACAACAGTTACATAAGCTGGCATATATAATTTATTATGGCTAAGACATTTAATTTACTTACATTTAATGTCGTTCTTATTGCTGCCCTTTTTATTCAAGATGATATTGATTTTATTTAAATTATGACTGGTTTATATGCCTGTAACGGATTTTTTATTTTCTGCCTGATTAAAAGGACACCTTTTTTCAAAGTGTTATAACGACATTATATGATGACATAGTTACTCAGAGATCACTGTAGTTATCAGCTAATTGAAACATAAGAATAAGAAGGAGAAAGAGAGAAAGAGAGAGAGAGAGAGAGAGAGAATAGTCTTATTGTGTGTGTGTGTGTGTGTGTGTGTATGATTGCAATATTTTGGGTGTTTAGTTGATTTTTATTTTGATTTAAATGATCTGTGAAGGGGAGGGGTTGGGCTATGTAACTATTTTATCTAGCAGAATGAACAGTCAATTGTTTGATACGTTTACTTGATCATTCAGCAGAATTTTGTTTTCAGTTTTTGTTTTCTGTATGTAATAATTTTCTTGGAGTGTGAGAAGTTTTTATTATTGTTGTTATTTATTCTAATTATTTTAATGTCATTTTCTCTGGAGGTAGGTCTGTGATTCTGTTGTCTTTAGATGCTCGACAAATGTGGAATGGTTTGTACCATATTTCAAGGCCCTCATATGTTTTTTATATCTGACATCAAACGTTCTGTTTCTATGTTCAATATATCTGCCATCATAGCTGCTGCACTGTAATTGGTATATTCCAGACTTTTGGTATACATCTGTGGTTTGAATATGTTATATTTATGCCCTGCTTTTTGGAAATGTTGTTTATTATATGTGTAAAGTTGTGTCTGTACGTCATTGTGTACCATTTTGTGTCTTATTTTACATTGCTTTGGTTATTCCCAGCAGCTGCTATGGCATTAGGTGTTTGTGACTGTGTTTGGTTTTAGAGTTTTGGCAGTCTGCGATTTTTGTTTGTTTTGTGTTATGATTTTTATTTTTATTTTGTTGTATACTTTGGTGACTGTGTTATCCTTGAACCCATTGTTTTTGGTTATCTGCATTACTATGTCCAGTTCTTTCTGATAGTTTTCTTTTTTGAGTGGTACTGTATTGAGTAAATGGAGCATGTGTCGGGGTTCGGCATGTTTCTGTGAGTACGAGTGGTTGGAGGCTTGGGGGATAATGTCAGATGCTGTGGGTTTACGGTAAAATTCAAACATATGCTTGTGGTTTTGTTTATTGATTGTTAAGTCTAGAAAACTAATTTGGTTTCCCTGTTCTTTTTCAACTGTCAATTTAATATTTTTGTGTATCTTGTTGACCTCAGTATGAAATTTTTCAGTTCTCTTTTTTTTTTTTTTTTTTTTTTTTTCTTTTTTTTTTTTTTTTTTTTTTTTTTTTTTTTTTTTTTTTTTTTTAGATGTATGCATTGATGACGGCTTGAACTGGAAAGAAACACATTGAAGATCTGCTGAAACGTTTGAGTTCAGCTGCTTATGCTATTATCGTAATTGCAAATTTTTGTGATATACATCTCAGTAAATTAGCTTCACAGTATATATATATATATATATATATATATATATATATATATATATATATATATTCACTTATGAAATTTGTTATTACCAATCCCATCGAATTCCAAAGCAATAGCAGTGTGAATTATGTATTATGCAGCCAGAAAAGTCTTTGGTCAACTACCAAACAGCATCAAAAGCCTGACAGATAACCAACAAGCATTTAAAAATAAATTATAAGTGTTCTGAATGGCAACTCCTTCTAAAGTATAGACGAATTTTTAGATATAAATTAGTAAATCTGAAAATAATAAATAATAATAAGTAATTAAAAATATATTGTGTCATGTAATGTTTGTAAAAAGTAATAATTTGTAAGGACACCTTTCATTAACCTGACACGTTCCACATCATTACGAAGTATCGAATTCATGATCTATGGAACAAGTACTAAGCTAGACTAATCTAATATATTAAGTAAAGGATATTACCCATGTACCTGAACCAGTATACTATGTAGTATTCTTCTACTAATTTTGTCAAAATGCTCTATTCAATATGGTTTAAAAAATATGTGCCATGGCACCTGAAATGGGAGACCCCATTGGTAATCCATCTGCTTGTATGTAAAATTCATTATTGAATTGGAAGTAGTTCTGTTCTGAGATTTAATAATGTGACTATTTCTTTAATTTCTTCATTTGGTAGCACACTATGATTACAGATTTTCTTCTATGAAGTATATTGTTTCTGGCACTGGTATGTTAGAATACATCTTTTCTACATCAAATGAAACGAGTGTTGCTGTGTCTGGAATTCTTATATATTTAATTTGTTGTATTAGCTGTGTAGTCTTTTAAATGGTTGTGTCTTCTTGTATTTTAAAGTTTTCTGTCAGTACTTTTAACACGTATCTTGCAAGTTTGTTGGTGGGGGCTTTTCTGAAATCCAGTAGAGGTATGAGCGGGTTATTATGTTTATGGAGATTTGGTTGGCTTCTCACACTTCAAGAAAATTATCACATACAGAAATCAAAAGCTGAAAAGAAAATTCTGCTGAATGATCAAGTAAACGTATCAAACAATTCACTGTTTACCTCGCTAGATAAAGTAGTTACATAGCCCAACCCCTCCCCCTTCACAGATCATTTAAATCAAAACAAAAATCAACTAAACACCCAAAATTTTACCACCCTCATACAGATATTGCAATCATACACACACAAAATAAGTCTATTCTCTCTCTCTCTCTCTCTCTCTCTCTCTCTCCCCTTCTTATTCTTCTGTTTCGATTAACATTCTTACTCTTTTATTTTGTTCACACACAAAGGTTAGCAACCAACAAACATTTCGTTATGTTGACAACAAAACAAATGAAAACCTCAAAAATGTGTACAACTGCGCGAAAAAGTATGTTAGTTATATAACGTGCAACATGTGGCCTTTCCCAGATGGAGTAAACAGCAGAAGATAGTTGAAAAGACAACGAAAATGTAAGTTAAAACTTCTTCCCTTATGTAAAGAAATACTTGAACTGTTTATAATCTCGAAGCAATACATGTCACAAAAAGAACTGTACTTGTAGATCCCACTGAAGATGCCTTTATAATAAAAGGCGAAATGCGTCTGTGGGAAATAAATTCAATTGCAGCAAAAAGGGCCTTCAAAAACGAAGAATTTCGGCGCTTGTTGTGGAAGATGGCCACCCAAACAAACTAGTACTTCGCACCTCTGACTTTTCGGCCATTCCCGAACGGTCACATCTTTTTGATATTAACGTTTGAGCTGGTACTATCCGTAGTGGTATGATCTATTTTTTATTCCGCCACTACATCACAGCTGTTTAGACTTATCCGTTGGTGCAATTCATTCTAGTGCAGCATGTGGACGATGTGCCAGTTCGAGGAAAATATGTACTGGGAGAGGAGGCAGTTGGGGATGAAAACCGAAGGAAAGTAAAGGCAGAGATGGACAGAGACATGGGAGGGATAGTGGGAGGATTAAGAGGAGGATAAAGAGGTAGGTACAGGAGGACGAGAGGTACAAAGGATCGGTAGTAGACGGACAAAATGTGGGAAACGATTGCTTGCCTGAAGGGGAAGTACGATCGTTCATCAGCCAACTTTACAAGGCGTGTGTCAGCATCCTCATCAAACATTAGTGGACGATTGGATAAGTCGCGATGGACAGATTCGTTAGCCACGACGAAGGCCCATTTTAACACATCTGGACTTCTTGTTGTAGAGTTATACAACGAGCTATCTTACGAGATCCCAGTGTAGTCATAGAACAATCTTCAAACCAATCGAATATCATTCTGAACACTCCAGAACTATTGCATCATGTATATCTGAAGATTGCACGAAGGTACACTTCGTTAAACGGATTTGTGGTCGCCACTTGAAGAATATTCTTGGGTTCATGCACGAACTAATTGTTTAACATTCGAGCAGCGTATCCATTCTGCGTCGTTTATCTTCCCAACGGATCATTTGTGGACAACGGTTCATCACCAAATACTGTTGTCCTGAATTCTCTCTATATTGTGATATAAGAATTCTGTATCACCCTATATTTAAGTCTTCAGAGTGATTGCTGTGTCCTGTCTATGTAATCTCCGAGTAATCTTAATGCAAGATTACGTGATGTTAGATCTATTCTGACCAACTTCGATATTAAGTGTGTTCGTTGTTCTAGCTAGCCAATTCATACTCATTGAAAACATTTGTTCACTGCCTGCTACTATACGGAACGTGACCACTTCGTAGCAACTTTAAGTCGCGGCGGAGTGGCCGAACGCTCTAAGCCGCTTTGCTGCGGAGAGCGCGGTTCTTCGCCGTCGGAGGTTCCAGTCCTACCTCGGGAATTTCTGTTTGTGTTGTCCTTAGCATAAGTTAAAATAGTTTGTAAGCCTAGGGAACCATAACCGCAGTAGTGATTTACAAACATTAGACCATTTTAGCAAACTTTAATTGTTGAATCGTGGAAAGAGTAGAAACTGCGCAGCATCACGAGTCTGCATCCGCCATCCAAACTCAATACTAATATATTCCTATTGTTGGTGACATAAGTAGCAGCGCTGCGTGGTAAATTTTGCAATATGTATTTCCCAAAACAGCTGTTAATTAAATAAATCGTTTTTCCTTTTATTCAATATATGCACAGTAAGTAAGATTTCGGTATTTGGAGTTTCCGTTTAATTAGGGATTAGTGTATACGCAGCCGGTTATACACTGCTGTCAGTTTGGATATATGATCGGTAGCAAGGTGCGTAAAATGTTCTGTGCGGGGCAAGTTTTAACATTGGGTACCTATCTGGTGTATATAAGACAGGGAATTGAATCAAGGGAGGAATGAGACGATAAAGTCATTAGAGGAGGAGGAGCGCAGGCTTTATATGGAGAAGTAAATCCTCCGTGCAGTTTTCAAAGGAATCTTTCCAGGATTTTCTTCAACTAATTAGAACTATGGACAGTCTAAAGCTGGATGGCCACATGTGTATCGCACTACAGTCCCTCATATGCAAATGCAATGTTACCACTGCCCCACCAGGTTCGGTGCGCTGTAGAGAGACTTGTGTGGGAAGGGACTGATTGACGTATTGGTTTTGGTATATTGGTGTCCACAAAAACTTGATACTCTTACTGTGATTGACTGAAGTGATAGGTGGTTTGGAGTAGCGTTGTATTTCCTGTAATAATATATCTTTGTGAGCAGGTAATGATGTCCTTGATGTTTGTGTTATGGGATTAATCCCAACTTACTCAGGATGTGTAAAAAGTAGTCGATATTGGTCTTAGCAACGTGTCAGTTTGTAGCTCCCTGGTTGTCTCAGCATGGATGGTGTCCACTTAGCTTGTGCTGGAAATGAAGTT
This sequence comes from Locusta migratoria, assembly GCA_026315105.1. Classification (NCBI taxonomy): domain Eukaryota; kingdom Metazoa; phylum Arthropoda; class Insecta; order Orthoptera; family Acrididae; genus Locusta; species Locusta migratoria. The sequence goes on from CM048746.1 coordinate 164,915,200, forward strand.
GTGTGGACCCCAAAAAATTACTAACCGTGCGTGAGTACATTTAGAGATTCACAGGAGCGTTACACTCCGTGATATTGATTTCCTTCAGACCTACCTGTTGTTAATATGGTTGCTTTATAGAAAGAACAGCGCCCAAACAGTTCCCTCAGACTCATGAATAGTATCAATGTGCTCCTCAGACTAGGCGTTACTGATCATGATCTAATATCTGCATAGATGACAAGAGTCGTCAGATTGTCCGACTGTATGGCCTACCAATTACAAGACGTCACAGTGTTCTAATGTTAAAATGTTTGTTAAGCTTAAGGGACTTGGCAGCGGGGTCATCAGTCCCTAAACTACTTATTAACTATCTTATACTAAAGCCAGCACAAACATCCATGCCCGAGGGGGGATTCGAACCCCCGACGGGATACGGCCACACGCATCGCGGCATAGCGCCTCAATGCGCTCGGCCGTTCCACCGCGGCATGTCACAGTAATCTTAAAGGCAATCACATTATAAATCCTCTTGTATCGTGTACTGGAGAAGTGATGTATCTAAGACCCCTTCATACTGTTTTAGGCAAAATAACAACATTGTTTGAAAAAAAAAAAAAAAAAAAAAAAAAAACTTATAGGCATTGACTCTACCTCTATCAAAGTTTCAAGCACCTGCAGTAGGAATTATGTAGATGTTAATTGAAGCTAATGAAAATTTAAACTGAATCAAATTCTCAGAAATCTGGAAGCAGAATTCCTGTCAGAGAAAATTACTTAGAATGTAGCACAATTTATCTCCTGTATAGCGGCTAAGGCCTTTTTTCGTTTCTTAGTCTTTGAGGCGATGCTGAAGAAATTAGATTAGGTAACCAAACAATGAAGGTGATAGATGATTTTTGTTACTTGGGTAGTATAATAACATTTGACTGTCGCAGTACAGAGGATATAAAATGCAGAATGGCAATGTGAAGAAAAGCGTTTTTGAAAAAGAGAAATTTGCTAACATCGAATATTAATTGAAGTGTAAGGAAGTCTTTTCTGAAGGCATTTGTATGAAGTGTTGCCTTGTACGGGAGTGAAACATGAACGATAAACAGTACGGACAGGAAGAGAATTGAGGCTTTTGAAATGTGGTGCACAGAAGAATGCTGAAGATTAGGTGGGTAGATCGCATTACTAATGAAGAGGTACTGAACAGAATTGGTGAGAAAAGGAATTTTTGGCATACCCTGACTAAAAGAATGGACCGCTTGGTAGGACACATTTTTAGACACCGAAGAATCGTAAATTTAGCTTTGGAGGGAAGTGTGTGTGGTAAAAATCGCAGAGGAAGACCAAGAGACGCATATAGTAAGCAGATTCAAGTGGATGTGGGTTGCCGTTCTTATGAGGAGATGAAAAGGCTTGTTCAGGATAGATTAGGATGGAAAGTTGCATCAAACCAGTCTCCGGACTGAAGACCGTAACAACAACATAGTCTTTGAAAGTACGACCAATCTGCGGCTGAACACATAAGGAACAGCATTGGAAGCCAGATGCACAAAGTTGAAAGAAGGAAGTACATTCAAAATAGACTTCCTGGGCCAACAAAACTTGCAGGATGAAAACGAAAGAGATAAAAGTTCACAGGTTTGAGGTGGTATCTGAAGTTATTCCAGTGATTGTAACACCAAGTCACATTAATCCACCTATCAGTGTGACGATTCACCCAGTCTCACGTATGCACTGATACCGTTGTAGAATGTGCCACAAAGCTGCAGTATCTACTCCTGAGGGCAGTCTCTAATGACCACGATATCGACAGGACATTAACCACTAATATTCCTACCATCTTAATCCAAAGGCCAGCTAGTTCACGACTGCTTTAGCAGGTGCTTCTAAATACTTTGACTGCCGGTCACGTCGATTTACGGGATATGAAATTTCTGTAGGATGCCGAGCTATCTTAAATACCTTACTAGGTAAATGTAGTGTCTAGAACAGCCTATAGGTCTTGTAAATTTAGTTTCTAAATCGGTCGTATGGTCGCATTCATCGTATGAAACGGGGCAGGTAGCAAGTGGTGTCCGCTCACTCGGTAGGTAAATGAACGGACATGGCTTCACGCTCTCTTACGTTGGACAAAACTTTGCATGAACTTCAGAAAGATTTTATTGATAATGACAGTGAGGATGACGAAATTGACAATTGAGATGATGATCCGGTCTTTGTGTAAGAAGAATTGCGTCAAATTTCTAGTGGGCATTTCAAGTTTGATGATTCTCGAACCAATCGTTTTGCATGTTGTTTTCCCGATTTTCTGAAGAATGTTTCTTTTTCTTGGGTTTTAGGTTCATAAAATGAAGATAGTGATGCCATGATCAATGTAGAACCGCAAAATATTATCCCTGACAGTACTGAGAGGAGGCGAAGACAGAGGGGCGGCACAGCAACATGTCGTAGTGACTCTACAGAGGAGTGGACTTACACAGACTGTTTGCGAAGTACAGACGTTTTAATGGGGCTCTAGGCGTCAGAGTTATATGTGAGTTAGATGTTGTGTGTTCAGTTCTGGATTTCTTTCCATGTTTCGTGGACAGGGACCTTTCTGCTCATTTTAAAGAGCAGACAATTTTCTATACCAGACAGAGGATAAGGAAACCAAGTGCAGCTCGGCTTACTTCTGCAAGCAGAATGCCTTTCATTCTAAGGCATGGAATGCTTTACATGGCCGGCAGTCAAGGTGTTAAATACTACCACCGGGACGAAAGAGGTCACCAAGGTCATCATCGTTTAAGACTGAGTATAGCTATCAGCGTTTAGTCTGGAGCATAGTCTCCTATTTAAAATTCCTCCCTGTTTCTTCGACCACGACCATGCAAGCCGAAAGATTCAATGGCAACTATTTCAGCCGGTCGCTGCATGATCCTCGATGATCCCCTACTCATTGCTAACACAGATGGCTCCTCTAATAATAAACCTGTTACTTCAATATCATTCTCGATCATACTTTCTTGATATAACTCGAGTCCTCGTACCCTCTACTGCCGAACCCCTGAGTCTTTAGATAACCTAGCTTCTTCTACACGTCTAACATGACCCCACCATCTATGACTGTTCACTCAACTACCTTGTCTACGGTGATAATTCCAAATATATCTTTGATTTCCTAATTATGAACACCCTCCTCTTATTTTTTCCCATCTATTAGTCCTTACTATCATCCTTGCTACTTTCATATCTATAATGTCAACCTTGTTAATAAAATAGCCTGCATTCCCTCAGTTTTCACTCTCATACAACAAATTTGTTCGAGAGATTGAACGGTGCACTGATAACTTAGTCTCGGTATCGCGATAAGCGGAAGACCCGGGTTCGTGTCCCGGTCCGGCACAAAATTTCATGTGTTGCAAAAGCATAGACCAACTAAGGAATAACAGCTCAAGTCGGAAATTCCCGCAAATTGCGAGTTAATATTTGTGTAATTAACATTTATAGCGGCGTACTATCGGCAATTCTGTTCCTTTAGAACAGAAGTATCATTGCATATCTTGGTATTGACTAGCAAAAGAAAGTAGATCCTAGCTGAACGCTCACTGCATTAGCTTTGCTACACCTCGATTCCAGTTATTTCTCTGTGTTAAATGTTCTGTGAGGACATACGTCCTAAGTAATTGAAACCATCCATCTGTTCTTTTTTACTCATATTTGGCTCTCAATCTGTTTAAATTTCTTTCCCTCAGACATTAATTTCGTTTTTAAGATGCTGATCATAGAAATCTAACACTTACATCTCTTATATAATTCTGAAATGTTAGACTGCAGCCTTTCAGTCGAATGTGTAGTCACCACTAAGTCCTACACACACGCAACATTGCAAATTGTCTAGTACAGTGACAGAAAAAACATCTCTGAGTGCCCGTTTGGGTATATTGTACAGTTTAGAAAGTCAAGTTAATTTACAATGGAGTAATTAATAAATTTTAGCTGTAGAAGATAATCTGAATCCACGTTGCTACAAAAATCAGTCCTGCTACATGCCTGAAAAATAGTTGAATGATACTGACTCATGCTCGTACCTTGAAGCATTGCTGTGTTGTAATTTTCAGTTGGTACCAGTGGCGTCGTATGTTGCGACAGCAATGTCATCGTGAGCCACCAAAATCTCCGGTAGACTAAAGCAAATATTGAATACAGCTGAAGTCAAACATGAACCGGAATTAAAGCAAATAATTACTCGTCGCCGACGGAAAAGTTTACCTGAGAGCGTTAATTTACATAGCACTAACAGAAAGCAGTATCGTGGCGTCCATTAAGTCCAACGGACTACCGATACGTTACAAAAACTCACTGTGGCGCCCTAAAATCAAGTGTGGTTCAATCATCGCACATTGCTAGCCGTTAAAATTGGAACACTACGAAGGATGGCAACTTACCAAAATTTTACTTATTGCACGGTACACTGTGCACAGTACTTCATTATCTATGTACGTACGAAGGATGTCAAATTTAGCACACATTGATACCACCTTTAGTAGATACTATGGCTCTAACACATCAGCGAATCGAGTCTAAATGGGATTGGATGACATTCCACGCAGTTAAGCACCATGTCGTAATTTATCAACGGTAGTGTTGGCGAGAGGTGGTATTTCCAGTCTCAAGAGAAGCAATTAACAGATGCCTCCATAGAAAACCTGCTGTCCGCGGGAACAGACGAACACTTCTTCATAGCGGTAGTCCAGGTTGCCTTGTTGAAACACCACGTAATCAAGAAAGTAGGCCACAGCTACTGACGTTAACACGTTATTAATATAACGGTCAATTTTTCAAAAGTTCATCATATGGCATTACGAATGTGTACGGCAAGCAGACGATACTACTGTTTCCTTGGGCAATTGCAACCGTCGATTTACGCGACATTCTTTCGGTTCTCTCGAACTTACCTATTCCATATTTGCATGACAGTAACGGGAAAACGAAAAACGCGAACAGTAGTATCAATTAACGGTACTGTGTAATATATATATGTAGATCGAAGCAGCGGTTGAAAATTTGTACCAAGACCTGGATTCGAAACCGGGTCTCCTGCTTAGTGAGGACAGAGGCGTACCAGGGTAAACCAGTGCGACTGTGCGAAGTCACAGGGTGGCGCGCCCAGTGAACAGGAGACTGGGGTTCCAATCCCGACCTTGGTAAATTTATACGGTACTTCAGTCTATGTATGCCCTGAGAAGTCTAACTATTATGACCGCCTACCTACTATCGATGTTAACCAAATGTGTTCAAATGTTTGTAAACCTAATGGACCAAACGGATATGATCATCAGTCCATAGACTTATAAATAACTGTACCTAACCTAACCTAAGGACAACACACTATAAAAATATTAAGAACTACACACTATAAAAATACTCGTATCTAGATTTTATTTAATATTTTATTAATATTATTTATTACAGTAGTGATTTACTAATTATTTGCTTGCCGGATAGCTCTGTGAGGCCTATATTTGGTTATAAGGTTTTGACTGCACGAGTATTGTTACAACACAGTTCCACATTATTTACTGCGAGAATTTGTTTCTGTTACTAGATTTGAATTGATTATAGTTGAATGAAATGACATGTGGATCCTAATACCACACGTAAATTTCTCTATCACGTTAAGATTTTTTAATCACTGTTCAATTGATACTATAGAAAATTATTCGCTTTAAAGATCCTATCCTTAATTGAAATCTACACACCACATTGCATAAATGAATGTCCTCTGACAGAAAAACTGATTCACTATGATTTATTTTTATATCTTATGTTTGAAAATTCCTCACTGGCAAGAAATAAAAGTCACTGTTATAGTATGATCAATAAACAAAAAACAGTCTTATTCGCAGAAATTAACAGTTTTAATTAACCGGTTTCGACCTGATGTAGGTCATCTTCTGCTGCCAGTAGGTAACTGGCAGCAGAACAGCCCAGGACAGCCCAGCCAGCCGAGTGCAGCACTGGCCACATGGGCTACTTGTAATTCCGAAGATGACATACATCAGGTCGAAACCGGTTAATTGAAACTGTTAATTTCTGCGATCAAGACTGTTTTTTGTATATTGATCATACCAAATAGATCGCTTTTTTCTCCTCTGACAATGTTGTCAAAATTAATAAGTCTTATAGTAATCTGGTAGCACTCCGTGTCTTTATACAATACCTTAATACATAACCATAATTTTTGTAAAATTACATTTCACTGCAGTGTCCCAGAAGAGCTGAAATAAAATTATTAAGTCATTACTAAGCAGATTGCCACCCGACCCTGGTTTATTAGAACGACTATTTTTGTTTTTCACATAATGGCGGCAGGACGTTGCAATCAAGTTCGGTGGCTGCTCACTGCGATAACTACTAAAGTTTCGCTGAAAATCTCATAAGTCGGGTTTAAATATTTCCAAAATAAATTGAAATCGACACACGCATGTTTAATACATATATTTTAACATATTTAAGCAACAGTTTGTATTTAAACACCTATTAATATTGAAAAACAATCGAGCAACGCTTGAACTTAAACTATACCTCTTTCAAAATTACTAAAAATTGAATACCACGAAAGACTGTACAGGGAGGCTATAGAAATTGTAAAACACCCCAATAATTTCAATAGGATGGAGGAGGGTGTGAAACTAAATGAATCTGGGTTTCGGTTTTGAAGAAGAAACGTAACAGTCTTCCACCACAGCACGACATTAACGGACGGCGGCAATCGGCAACGACGAATTGCGTGCTCATCTCAAAAACGTCTGACGTCACATCTCTGCGCGCGAACCCTCGTAAACGGAGTTTGGCTTAGTCAGTAGCAAGCCAGGGTGTGTATCGGACATTCAAAGTGCCACGATCCTCCTTGAGAATGTCCTCCGCAGTCGAGGACGAAACGTTGGGTTTCGACAATAAATCCACTAGACCACGGCATAATAGCCCCGAAATTTTTAGTAATTTTGACCATTCCGGCCGTGAAAGTTTACATTTTACAACTACACCTCTTTGTCATCAGTCCTACCACAACGAGATACTGACGAACAAGACAAACAATCGTTTTGTGTTACAAATAGCCGGCCGCGGTGGCCGCGGGGACTGAGGCGCTCCAGTCACGGTCTGCACGGCCACTACGGTCGGGGGTTCGAATCCCCCCTCGGGCATGGATATTTGTGCCGTCCTTAGTATAAGGTAGTTCGTAAGTAGTTTGTAAGGTTGGGGACTGATGACCCCGTAGTTAAGTCCCATAAGCTTAACAAACATTTGAACATTTTGAATTTGTTACAAATATTTATACATAAGAAATGACATAGATAATTATATTTTTACGATTATTACATTACAGTCACTGCATAGTTACAACATTGAAGTATTTGATGGCACGTTCGGTGTACATACGTGGCACATTGTAAACAGTCTTTCTTGCTCATTTTACGTAATATCACTAATTTTATCGTCACAAAGATTAATTACAAAGGGAGGACATTATAACACACACTTCTGCCACAGGGAAGACCCGAACCTCCGCCGGCGAGCAACCGCGCGCTCCGCAACAAGGCGCCTTAGAACGCTCGGCCACTCGCGGTCGATAGAAACCCATGCAGGCGCCGCCTGACGAGGAATGACTGCCAATCAGACATAATCAGTGTGCTGTAATGTCAGTGAGCGAGCTGTCCATGTGTAGAATGGGAAAGGTGCGCCATCTATCTCTGTGTCAAATGTTCAAATGTTTGTATATTTTATGGGACTTAACTACGGGGTTATCTGTCCCTAAACTTACAAACTACTTACGAACTAGCTAACACTAAGGACGGCACAAATATCCATGCCCGAGGGGGGATTGAAACCCCCGACCGTAGTGGCCGTGCAGACCGTGACTGGAGCGCCTCAGTCCCCTCGGCCACCGCGGCCGGCTATCTCCGTGTCAAAGGAGAGCATACCGCCTCTTAGGTAGGTGATCCTAAAGTTATACCTGACCTGTGTGTACCATATGTGCTTGAGACCAGAACAAGTCTTAGTTTGATTGTTATAAATCCATAGTTTTCTGTTGTCCCATTCTAACACGTACTGTTAGACTTTTCTTCTTTTCACATTAGACTCAGTATGTAGCAACCAATCATCAAATGTTCAAATGTCTGTAAATCTACCGGACCAAACTAGGTGGTCATCAGTCCTTAGCTTACAAACTACTTAAACCTAGGTAAACTAACCTACGGACAAACACACACACACACCCATGGCCCAGGGAGGACTCGAACCTCTGCGGCGAGCAACCGCGCGCTCCACAGCGAGGTGCTTTAGATCGTACGGCTACTCCACCGTGGCAACCAGTCATCATTAACAAACGGTCTGTGAAAGAAAAATTCGGTGTGTAATCTTCATTTGCATACATATGATAGATAGAAGTACTCCTTAGTACCTTGTGATATTCTGCGAAATGTCAATCAACAGAACATTGAAAATGAGTGTAAATTTCATGCTATCTTCCGCCATACAGCTTGTGTAATATTGTACAGACAGTTATGTATATCTTATTTTGACGGTCAGATGTGCAAAATTTCATCACAATCGGAATATATCTGTAGATTGCTGTCGAAGTCTATTGTAAAGTAACCTCCATTATGCACCGTAATAAATAAATAAATTTGCGCCGAAAGTGACCTTTTATTTTGAAAGTAAAGTCTTTAAAATTTTATCAAGGTCGCAATAAAACTGGAGATCGGTGTCGGATGTTGTTGTAAAGCACCATCTGTCAAGCACCGTACAAATTATTATGTAGACGGTGCCGTTCTCCTTGTTTTGAAGGTCAAGTGTGCAAAATTTTATCGCGAAGATGAACGGTATGGCGTCGTATAAAATACAAATGACCAACTTAACATTTTTTCTATTTTTTAACAGTTCCTTCAGGTTTCCCAATTTTTTTTCCTGCGAACCAACATTTATTAAAGCGAACAAAACAAAGTACAAGCTTTTTATGAGTTTTAGCGAGACACATGAAGAATGGGTCTCTTTTTATATAGAAGTGCAGCTGTTTTATTGATTCTACTGAAACTTTCAAAAGGCCGTGCTTGCCTTAACAGTTCACTAGCTGCTTGTGACTGCTACTTAATTTGCATCTTTCAAGGAAGACAGATTCTTAAACGCTTTTAGTATGGGTAAGCTGCAGGGCAGAAGCCAAATAAACAGGTTTTCCTACGCACGTACAACCTAGTGACGTTTGTTTTCTCTCGGAGTTTCGACGATAATATCGAGGGTCAGATAAATCAGTAAGGGAGGATTGCGGCTACATCTACTCGCTGTCTGCTTTCTGCCCATTCCACAAAATTTTCAAAAGCGATGTGATTAATGACACGTCAGATCTCTTTGAACATAATTCATCATTAGTGATGCGTCTGCTGGAAATAAACAGGTGATTGTAATAGTTACAAATCATCTTTCCATCCTGATACAATTAGAATAGTACTAGCAGTTAACGATTAAAATTGTGGAAACGGGGACAGTCAGCAGAAATATTTTAAACGAAGACTTTTCATTAGCTATCATCAGATTGTCAGAGGAGTTAGCTAGGCATTCCTTAAGAAGTGTTTAATTTCGTGCAGTCTCTGCATTCAATAGCGTAGTTCTCTTGGCCGTAGGGTGTTCACAGTGTCAAAACGTTTTGTTTCTACGTATAGAGAGTTATGTTGTAGCCCTTGATCTGCCTGCCTGAGCGTGCCAGCCATAGATGTTCATATTTAGTTTCTTTCCAAATTCAAATAAGATTTCTATGATGTATTACAAGGAACGAAAAGAAAACACGTTTCCATTGTGCTCCCATATTAGTCTATTACATAGCTCATTCGCAGAAGTTTCAGATCAGGTGGAAAGAAAGCACTTCTTTGTCACTAATAACTCATGGAAATTCGTTTGCCGATTTTAAATATGGCGGCGAATACGAAAACGTGTGGGAAACATGTGAACGTGTAGGCACCCTGCAGTTCTATGCTCATATACCAGAGTTATAGATCAAGTTTGTATAAGTATCACTGTTTGTAGCATTTGATTAGCATCTTTCACATGTACCTTTTCATCGTGGATAAGGCTTCTATAAGTACGAGCTGACGCATCCGCCATTTTCATTCTCGTTACTCGTAAATTAAACACACTGCGGTGCTATAGGTTTTAAGTTGCCGTAAACTGCTTAAATCATTCCAGAGGTGGCTACAGAAAGTTTAGTTTCCCTAGAGATTCTAAGAGAAGTAAAAATGGATCATTAAATGTCGGCGCAAAAACTGGGAATCCGAACCGAGCCCACAGTTATGTGTTGTAAGTAAATATTATTATGACTTGAAGCAATATTTAATAGTAAAAGTCGTTTGTGATTTTGAACTTAAGGTTTTGTTTAGTCTTCTAAAAGTACTACCTCTTAACAGAGAAGCTGCCTCTAGGGAATTAGCAGCCACAAAATATCATATTACAGCAAAGCATTCCAGAACATACCGTTTTTAGAGCACAATATGTGTGTCTTATATAGTATATTGAGAAATACACCTCACCAAAACGTTTTGTACTGATATTGCACAAATTGTTGAAGATACATCTGTTACGTTATTGCGAGAAAGTATTACAAACAATAAAACGGAAAATATAAATATACTAGGCAAAATGTTTAGTTACGGCTGTGGCAGCGTACTGTGCTGATACAGGCAACTACCGTTGAATACTATTTGTGGTATTTCGAAGTTTTAGCGTCATAACTTGTAGTATGCAATTTGACAGAATAGTACGGTACCTAATGTTTTATCACTAAATACACCCTCAATTCAATTTCTTATTAGTAAATGCCAATATTGACGCTTATCTATAATAGGCTGTAACATAACTGGCAAAGAATACTGGGTAAATTTTACTTACGGCTGCGGCGGCGTAGTGTGCTAATGTTGGCAACTAAATGTTTGCTTTATAAGGATTATTAAATTACTGACAAGACAAGGGTACTGTTACATACGAAAACCTGTCAACCTTAGAGAAGGAACAGAATTATTTATTTATTTCATGGTAAACACATTCTATACCATTAGGTTTTCAAATAGCATTCAAAGTTTGTTGCCAACATCGGCACCGTGTGCCTCTCCGACCGTAAACTTTAGATCCTGTACATTAATATTCTTTTTAGTTTTAGTGTTTGTAATACATCCTGAAATTTTCTCAGTAACATAATAGAAATACTTTCAGCAATTTGAGTACAAAAATCCGATGTTGTGAATTTGCCACAGCAGACAACAAACACTTACTGCAAGACGGCAAACAAACCTCGCATATTGACAGTCATTATTCAAACAGAAGCCAAAATCGCTTAAAAATTTTATCTAGATGGCCAGTTTCGGCAGCATTAAACGTAGTACACGATTTATATCACAGAAATATATGTTTCTTGCTCCTTTTTCTGTATTTGGACAGAAGCAGCAATAAGTAAAGAAAACGCGAGTTTTTTTGTGTCTAATCCACATATCGATGTAAACAAGAGAGGAATGCACGCTCAAACTAACGTTCTAAGGCTCTATGCCGGGCACTTGTAAAATATTTCACTAAACTTAAATAAAACAACACTGTTCGTATAAGCTGCGTGCTGTGTTTAGCATTGGCAGGAATGGAAATGGCAGATGCGCCAGCCTGTGTTTTTAGGAGCTCTAGTAGTGGCTATCGCGAAAGTCAGGAAGCGTGACTTTACATTCACTCTGGATCGCTTGCTATCCCTTTACGAGCTCTATTGGGAAACTAATATAAACTCTGTTTACGAATTTTCCGTAATTCTATCAGCAGTATCATAACGGCTCCTTTCAGAACCAATTTCAATTTTTACATACTCTAAACTGATATGAAACATGTGTAAAATCGAGACAACGATTATCAAATTTTGGTTGATATCTTCTGAAATGGCAAAATTGTGATGGTGAAGGAAATATGAGTTGTATTGTTATAATTGCGTTTTCTTTTTCCAAATAATCTGACGCGACATTTACGAAACGTTTGGTTGGTAATGTAGTTTGGGCTTAAGAAAATATGCATCACTCTGACATCCAATCTTGCAAGTGTTCAAAACAAAATTTGTCTCCTGTAACTATCGTTTGCTTGAACATTTCCTCCTTCTCAGTATTTACACTGACTTCCTTGTAAATCTTCTTCCAGTGTTCATTTTTAGCTTATGTAAGGAGAAACTAAGTATGCTGCAATTTTCTGTAGCTTGAAGTAAAAACGTCATGACACGAACCAATAAATACTCCACCAAAATGTAACTTCTCTCATAGTTTGAGAACCAAGTGCTTGATTTCTAAACTGCGAACAACGTCAATTAAGATCGAAAGTCTTCCACATCAGATGTTATCTTTTAATTAATTGACGAGCGCCTTATATCGGCAGTTTCGTATTAGAATGTCAGACATAAAATTTTCTGTGGCTATTATTGCGATTCATAAAACTGAAGTACACCAACACATACAGTCACGACACTCCTGCAGATTTCGGTTATACACTGCGGCAGCAGCGCTCCAAGCGGCTAGCAAGCTAAATTTCGGAATACGATATTGGATGAGTGCGAATAGTATCGGTTATATTGATTCTAACATACATTTTACGTTATGGAACGTTGGCAGTCTAATAAAATATGTAATAACGTAAAACAGCTCCACCTTTTTCTTTCTTAGGTTACCTAAGATCGCTGGCAAGGTACGAAACGGTACATTGTAGTACAGTTTACTTACAATTACCTTGTTACCTAAAGGCTTTTACTGAATAATTTCATTTACTATTAGAAATAGAAAGATGGCTAGGAAACAACAGAAGACCTTCCTTTCGGCAAAAAAGACGTCGCTTTTCTACTCCAGAACGTTGACGTTTCTTCACTACAATTCCAGTAAAATCGATGATAATGGAACTTAACGAAACGAATATAGTATGCAATGACTACAAACCAAATCAGCCACCACAACTGTAGCTGAAGGTAAAACGTCACAGACGTGGCAAGAAAACGGGAAAAGCAATCACACCGTTTTCAACAAAGAAGAACCCAATGTCATAATTGTTGCTACAGCTGAACAACACACGGCAAGAATCTTCAAGAAATTGTTTTCTTAACGTAAAGTAATCACACTCAAAAGAATATGCGCGTATAAGAAAGACAAATGAAGCCTAAAAATGTGCGAATCATTAAACTTCGTACCGAATTGATATGTGTCAAAAACTCTTTGTCATAGTAAGAACAGACCATAGTAGAAATTTATGTTTCTCTTACCTTTATATTTTACTTCAGCGAAATATGCTGCAAGTATACACATATATGTAAGTACTGGTTCATAACGAAGTTCTTCGTTATACCACTAAATCAGTTCAGTTCTGCTGTTTTTACGTTAATTTCCGTATTATGCATGTCTCTTGATATTTTGCTAATGCTTGTAACGCAAAAATTATACTAACTATTTTGTTAATTACGTACACAAACAATTATAAACAAACCTCTTTCGGCACCGCTAGGAGCGCTAGTGTCGTTGCAACTGTCAGTTGGTAACGACTTTCACAGCAGTGAGTGTCGCGACTGTATATGTTAGACTGTGATGGAACTTAAAGTTATCGTTAAAATTTGCGGTGATTGAAAATTTAAAACTAAAAAGTAAATGTAAAATTATTCAGACAGTCGTATACAAAATGAAAAAATCTGATGGGTGTCTATCAAAGGTAATTAAAAACATAAATGACACTTTCTGTAGGGAGTACCCGCTACAGTTTTTCTGGGGCATAAATCTTTATAATTCTGCGATTGGTTGAAGACAAGGTGAACTAAATAATAAGATCTGCAGTCTGCACTTATTTTCCAAACCAGTACCACAATGTATTATCTATATTTAATTTATCACCACTTTTATGTAAGGTAGTTAGACTGAAACCCCACGCCGGCGTTTTAAGAGACTTACACAATTGTATAATATTCATAGAATATATGACTTCAACTGCGATTGGGCAAAGCTGAAAATGTGTACCCAGCCGGGATTCGAACCCGGGTCTCCCGCTTTCTAGGCAGTTGCGCTGACCCCTACACCACTGGGGACACAGTGATCACCGCACCTGCAAGGACTACCCATGCACGCCTCCCGTCAGATACAAATTCCCAGCTTCGCCCTGCCCATAGTACTCAAACTCGTAGTTTAACTAATTCCCGTAAGAGTAAGGGCTTCAAACTTGCCCACCCCTCCCCACTATCGATAGGATCATTGCCCGTCTCCGGCATATTATATATCGTTAGTGGGGAGGGGTGGGCAAGTTTGAAGCCCTTACTCTTACGGGAATTAGTTAAACTACGAGTTTGAGTACTATGGGCAGGGCGAAGCTGGGAATTTGTATCTGACGGGAGGCGTGCATGGGTAGTCCTTGCAGGTGCGGTGATCACTGTGTCCCCAGTGGTGTAGGGGTCAGCGCAACTGCCTAGAAAGCGGGAGACCCGGGTTCGAACCCGGCTGGGTACACATTTTCAGCTTTGCCCAATCGCAGTTGAAGTCATATATTCTATGAATATTAAATAATAACAGCTGCAGGATCAGAAGTGGCGTCTGTTCTTTCGGAACAGACGCCACATGTATATATATTTACACAATTGTAATTACTTAATGAAATGTTGATAAAAGTGACAGCTCAATAATTACATTTATTTAGTAACAAATTATGTAAGTTACCTTAATGAGATAATATATTATAGCAGCAACACGACACATGATTAAAAGAAAAGATCGAGCTCTGCCAATTGCCTTTTTCGTGATGAAGGGAATGGATGTAGTTCAGGCACCAAATGTGCTGCCCGTATTTGGATCTTTTTTAAATCTCTTCTGTGTTACTCCTACTTTTCAGGGCTCGAAACTGTTGAACAGCGCTCAAGAATCGACCATACAAGTGTTTTGAAGCCACTTCTTTCACGGTTGAATTAAACTTTCTTATGGTCCTGCCCATGAATCTCTACCTTTCTCTACAGTTTGCATTAATGAGTCATTACATCTTGGGTATTGGATGGTTGTTCCAGTGATTTTGTTTCGTTGTAGGGCGGTACTGGGTCTCTCCGTCTGTGCACACGTAATGTATTACGTGCTTGCAGTCATGTTCAGGGTCATCTGCAAGTCCCTGGACCGGCCGTCGTTCCTCTGAAGCACTTGCATTAAGTTCAGGGTCATCTGCAAGTCCCGCAACAGACATCGTTTTTTCTGAGCACTTTCTGCACCTCCCTGCAGTCTCGTAACACTTCAGCCTAACAGAATCGCCTGCTGAATGCTTCACGCAGCTTCCACACTATTTATATTGCAAACGATAATTGCCCAAATTATTTTCTTGGAGCTCTTCAGGAATTTAACATTATTCGATTTCATCTTGTATAGAATAATCTATCTCTTAGAGAATTCTGAAGAGACGTATCTTGAAACGTCAGTGAGGAACTACGCCGATTATCTTTTGAATGCGGATCCACGTCACTGCTGGCCAAAAAGCTCCCGAATACATAAATGAGGATCAAACGATAAAAATGATCCAAAAGTCAACACAATTTTAAGCCGACCAGTTGCATTAAATGGTTTACATGTATAAACCTTTACCTAGGTTTCGGCAAAATTAATTTTGCCTTCTTCAGAAGTACACCTAATGAACAACCAAATTAAAAATCCTGAAAACAGGTATGGCCATCGATTTTAATAAACAGTGCTTAAAGTTCAATCTAACTCCTGATTACGTGAAATCCTATATAAACGTGAAGCAGTGCAATAAAGTGCCACACATCAAGAACAAACTGGTACGACAAATTTTAAATGATAGGACTATCGAATTCCATAAGAAGAAAGACACTTTGAATAGAGAAGCTTATAGTTCTTACCTAACTTTAACAAAAGCTTTTAAAACAGTTTTAATTATGAAATTGATGAGGTTTTTAATAGTATCAATGACTGGCTGTATAATCGCAAATGCGAGATCATGGACAGGCATCAAAAGAAACTTGCCAAGTTTAGAAGTAGGGCACTTGTATGTAAAAATGTTTCCTATACAGCAGATAGCAAAAATAGTAAATTTTTCGATGAATAGTGAACAAAACTAACATTATTTTTACTCAATGATGAAAATGTCATATTACAAAATGGTTTTAAATATAACTTAGCTTCAAAGCTACAAAATCCATCTGTCATTAGCAATTTGGTACTTGATCTTAAGCTTGGTTTAGAATCTGTGAAATTCGACAAAGTCAAACAGGTTAAAATTGCACATGAAAGCAATAATATAATAGAAAAAGAACTTGCACTACAGTCTAATTTTAGTAATAAAGAACAGATGTTAATTAAATGTATTAACCGCAAATTAAGAGAAAATGATGCTATCATAACTAAAGCTGATAAAGGAAATAGTATAGTCATTGTAAACTTGACAGAATATGTCGATAAAATTGTAAAGTTTTTTGAGGACAACAACATCGTGGAGGTTCCCAATGATCCAACTTTAGATTTACAGAAAGAAATTCGGCATTGTTTACCTAATACTAAATTTTTGTTTAATATATATTTTAAAAAACCGGTTTAGTGAACATGAACCCTATGGCTCCTGTTCTTAGAAGCCAATTTAAGCTCCACAAGGAAAATCACCCGATTAGGCCCTTGGTGAACAGCATAGGTTGTGCACACCACACATTGGCTAGGCGTCTTCACCACAAAATTAAAGACGCCTTTGTCTTCGAACGTTATTTTTCCGTTAAGAATTATATAAAGAACGTAGAATGCACCCCCAATACAAAGTTAGCATCTTTTGACATAGTAAGTCTTTACACCAATGTACCTGTAGATTTGACCCTAGAAATTATCGAAGGAAATCTTTTACAACATAAAAAGTTACCTAATGAACGTATTGCTGAATTGATGATATTATTAAAAGCCACACTTAAATACAATTACTTCACCTTCAATGTCAAAGTTTATGAGCAATCATTTGGTTTGGCAATGGGTAGTCCTCTCGCTGGTATCATAGCAGACATTTTTATTAATCCTCTTGAAAATGCTTTTTTTGCTTCTACCTCAAATTTGCACAACAAAATAAGATTTTATGCTCGGTATGTAGATGACATAATTATCCTGTTTGACGGCAATGACCACGAATTAGACCAGTTATTTACAGTATTTAACAACTTCCATGAAACCAGTAATTTCACTAAAGAGGTTCAATATGAACATGCCGAGCTCAACTTCCTCGATCTACAATTGGCCATAGTAAACGACAGTATAGCGTTCGATATATAACGCAAGCCAACGTATTCCGATATGATTATTCCAGCTCATTCTGCACACCCACGTTCACATAAATTAGCCTTTTTTCATTCCGCTATCAATCGTGCTTTCACAACTCTCCTGTCGCCTGCTAACTTAGAAAAGGAGATTAACACAATAAAATCCATAGCCATCAATAACGGATATGATACAGATGTAGTGCAACGCATCGTTGATCAAAAGACTTCTCAACAGTTTTCAACATTACTCAGTAGCAAATCGCACCTTGATAAAACTGACAGTCAGAGATTCATTTCTATTCCGTTTTTGGGCAACGTATCGTACAGATTACAACGTCTATTGAAGAAGAAATATGATTGCAAGGGAACTTTTTCTACTAACAACACTTTAAAGAAAAATCTTGTTCACACACTGGAGACCTTAGTAGATCCTTTTTCCAATTCTGGCGTTTACAAGATAACATGTAACAACTGCCCCTGTTATTACATAGGACAGACAGGAAGAGCAATTAAGGTGCGGTATAAAGAACTACTCCTACTAGGGAGGACAGGACGCAATGTGCATAATTCTACCTTTGCCGAGCATTTGCTTGTAGCCGATCATGTCCCTAAATCGGTGGAAGACACTGTAATTTTGCATAGGGAAGCCAAGGGAAGGAAACTTGATTTATGGGAAGAATATGAAATTTTAAAACACCTCATCATCAACGATGGTAATATGCCGAACGACCAACTCCAACTTGCAAGTAGACAGTACCTAGAAGGTTTCAAACCTATACTGTTTTAGACATTTGTTAATGCAGTACTTGTACCTGCATGGTGTTTATTGTCCTCAAAATTCTAGCGTTGCACTTGTTTATAGTTTTATACTGTTGTGATGCATAATGTTTATCCTCAGATTTCTAGTGGCGCCCTTGTTTATAGTTTTCTGGTGTTGTGATGTGTGGTGTTTGTACCGTTCCCTCCCACCGGGTGCGTGCTATTTGTTTTTAGTTTGTGTTTCATGCACTGTGTCTGGCCGCAGAATATTTTCTTTTTTTTCTTTCTCCAATTTATGCGTGTACGCACGTATATACATTCTGCCACCCACATGGCTCGGATCCAGATTTTTTTTGCATCTTATTTCCCCATCTTTCTTTATTTTATGTTTTCTGTCAGTATCATATTATACATAGTTTCTGCTTGTCAAATACATTCGCGTTCGCGACTACGCGCACGCCCATCAGCCCTCTTGGCGCCACCTAGTATAGTATAGTGGGGGCGCACGTCACTAGGGCTCCTACGCCTCTGCCAGTACGCAGTGCTCACTCGACCTGTGTGTGGACGGGCTCCACAATTTTATGATGTGACATTGTTTTTAAATTTTACTTTTTAATCTATTGACATGGAGTCAGCCACATTTTATTTAACAACATTTTTTTTTTTTTTTTTTTTTTTTTTTTAATTTGAGCTTTATGTAAGTACATTCTCACCTATGCTGTAATTTTAATTTCTTATTTTAGAAACACTTTTGTATTTTACTATTATTCATATTTGTGTGTTACGTTTCATTAGGTATACTTCTGAAGAAGGCAAAATTAATTTTGCCGAAACCTAGGTAAAGGTTTATACATGTAAACCATTTTATGCAACTGGTCGGCTGAAACTGTGTTGACTTTTGGATCCTGTTCCACCGTTGCTGAATTGCAGTTATGTTTAAAATTTTGATAAAAATGCTGGATTTGACATGTTTATCGGAAATTCATAGCTGAAGACATCTCGAATGCACATGCAGAATTATACAGCAAAAACACTTTTAGAGATTATGTAGCAACAATCCGAAAATTACTCATGAAATGAAACAATTCTGGTTGTCAGCCATGACACAGGGTAGACATTCGTTAAATGCCCTTTTTCTCCTTGTTTCTTGCAAACACTTTTTTCAATCGTACTTTTATTTTTGTCAGCATCTTGTTTTCGGGACTACTATTTCATGGATGCAATATCAAACTTATAGGTCGCTATAACTGCAGTGGAGTTTGTGTTATTTACCTAAAGGAAGATCGTATAGGACGTGAAATACAGATCATTCAAAATGTTTCTAACACAGAGAAGATTTTTAATAAAAGAGAAAAAAAACTGACAGCTTTTAATGTTGTTCATGGTATCATGTCACGAAGAGTACAGACTTTAAAGACATTGGGATAGACTGTAGATGAAGCACCGAAATATATGCCTGTGAAATACAATTGTCTTCCTCATATATGTTACAAAACACCACATAGAGCTAAAACAGAAAAAGTTACGGAAAGAACGAAGGAATTTCACTCTCAATTGAAAAATTTTGGAACCTTTAACAATTGACGCACTTCTGTGACCCTGTAGAAGGAATGTCGGTATAATGATATCATTTCTTCTGATAAGAAAGCCAAGAACAAGTAGTAGGAAAAAGCAAAGCATTCAGTCGAGCAGTGATAACTAAATATATAGCCGTAAATACATAAATAAAAAAGTGTTGCACCACCACGATTCTATGGGTTAATGAACCTTACATAAAAATGTAATAGATATCCTGAGAACCAAGCACTTTATCAAAACGGATTTTATTCCAGATGTAATACATTCATATGTAGCAGCAAACTGGTGCTTTTTTAATCTAAGAAATGCCAAAATGCTGCTTCACTTTATAGATGTTAAAAACTTTTTTTTTATTATCGCAATAGGCCTATTTCGGCACTGTGGCCATCATCAGGCTATTTCCATATAGCATTGTGGAGGTATAATATATTATAATGACTGCAATTATTGCAGTATATATGTTCTTTAGATGGTATATATATTACGTTTATCAGGTCTTAATTCTTTACAGCTAATCTGTCAGTTTGACATATCCTCCAGCGATGAACCTGATGATGGCCACAGTGCCGAAATAAGCCTATTGCGGTAGTAAAAAACAGTTTTTAACATCTATAAAGTGAAGCAGCATTTTGGTATTTCTTAGATTAACAATACGTCCTTAAAAGACATACACAATGCTGCAAGCCCAAATGAAATGAAATTATTGGTGCTTTTTTATTTTAGTTCAGATATAATGACAACAATATTTTAATTGATAATCTGACAATGGTAAAATAGTACCTCCGATTTCTGTTTTTCAAAACCATCATATTGTTTTCTATGCTTCCATATGCTACATACGTCTTATGACCATATATAATGTACTTTTAAATCCTTTTACGTTTGTCGACCTGATTAACCATTTTATATAATGATTAGGCTTGTTGCATATTGAAATCCATTGTCGTATAGCTTCCGTTAGAACTTATACCCGATTGGCCCACATTTGAATTAGAGGGTGGAGCTTCCAGTATTTAGACTGCACCTACTTCTACAGCAGTCAACATTAAACCTTAGGCAGCTGCAGCTCAAAACAACTGGTGGGCAACATTACGGGTATACTTTATTCTTAATTTTAAATACTCACTTTTGATATAATTTATCCCTCTAATATTATATATCATTACAGTTGTGGTCCTATGATGGTCATGTACGTGACCGAAACCGGTTACCAAGGATATAACAGATTTTGTGATCTAGACTGCCTTGTTTCATGAAAAAAAATACACACAAACAGCATTTCAGTGCCGCGGCGGCGTGGCCGAGTGCATTGAGGCGCTATGCTGCGATACGCGAGGCCATTCCCCGTCGGGGGTTCGAATACCCCCTCGGGCATGGATGTTTCTGCTGTCGTTAGTATAAGATAGTAGATAAATTGTTTGTAAGTTTAGGGACTGATGACCGCGCAGCTAAGTCCCATAAGCTTAACAAACATTATAACATTAGATCATAGCATTTCAGTCATCTTTATTGTTCATGAAAACAGATATTGACGAGTTACACGACAATAAGCTAGCCATTGTGTATTTGTGTTCCAGACTGAAGCATATACCAGTACTCCGAATATCCGGTAACACGTCCTCTGGCACTGATACAGACCTGTACTCTGTCCATTAGATCATCAACCGACTGTTAGTCCAGATTGTCCCGCGTCTCAATAGCGATTCGGGACAGATCTTTCAGATTGGTTGGTGGATCGTCTCATCCAAATACAAACTTTTTCAATAAGTCCCGGGCATGGCCGATAGGGTTCATATCTGAAGAAGGTGCTGGTCACTCAAACCAGACGATGCCGTTTCATGAAGGAAGGCATTCACAAGATATGCACGATGCCCGCGAGAATTATCATCAGCTACGAGGGATCCCTCAACGAAATGGTTGCCAATTTTGACGAGTCCATTAAGCATGCTGGAGGGCCCTACTGGCGTGGTTGTTTACGTCTCTGTGAGGGTTAACTGAGCTGTATGGGCAATCTAAGGAACTGTGTTATTGATGCAATATACACGTTATACTTCAGGAGACCTTGGAACCAAAGTTACGCTAAACTGTTTAATGTGTGTATATGCCGAGAAATACGACTGTATTCCTAATATTTGCTATAAAACACTATAGAGCTAAAAAAAACACTATAGAGCTAAAAAAAGAAACCAGTTCTAGAATGCACGAAGTAATATTTCATTCCACTCTCACTTGAAAAATTTAGGCCCTTGAAAAGACGCACTTCTTTCGACTAGTAGCAATGGATTTCTATGTAATAGTACCATTCTGTCAGTCAAAAAAGGCCAAGTGCAGGTGATAGTAAAAAGCGAAGTGTTCCTTCGAACAGTGAGAACCAAATACAAGGTGACACACACCCGGTTTACATGGGCCCCCAAAACCGGATTTCGTAAACCGATTTTCCAAATCGGCTTTTGGATGGCCATGTAAGCACTCCAAAATCGATTCTGGAAATCCACTTCTGTAAAGCGGTTTTCCAGTCCCACAATCGATTTTAGTGTCCATGTAAACGCAATCGTTTTTGAAGCGTTCTTGGCTTGTCAGATTGTGTTTATCTGTTAAGAATTTTCGGCACATATGGACAGAGTGACATTTTCTACCGTGATATAAAAGTATGAATATTAGAGTGGGCATGAATCAATGTATTTAAGTACAGAAAAGTAGCGATTGTGCAGTCTAAACCAGGAACTAAATCAGCTGTTTTTCAGCCGCCATTTTAACTGGGCTAGGAAATCCGATTCAGGCTGTAAGACGTAAATACGACAGCGAAAAAAGGTTTACGAAATTCGGTTTCGTCTTCCGGACGATGTGTTGCATGTAAACGTAATGACAGAATAACAGGAATGTCTGAAATGGGTAGTGGCAGCTACGGACAAGTGGCAGCACGTCAGGTTCGTGACAACGAGTAAACAATCCGTTATTACAGTAATCCTGAATCAGTGGAACGGACAGCAGCGCGCGTTAGCCATAAAAAAGTTTCATAAAAACAATGATACGTTCGTAGCGGCGCAGAGGGACTTATAACGTTTTTACAATTTAGGACGTCATGACTCAGTTCCGTCAAAACATGCAATAAAATGTTGGATTAAAGTTTTGAAGAGACTACTGGATCTGCTATCAAGAAGAAACCAACAGGACGACCAAGAAATGTGCGTTCTCCAGCGAACTTTGATGTGCGGAAGCCTACGGCGTACAATTGGCAAACAAGCAGCAGTGCTTGGAATGTCCCGGGAGAGTGTTCGCTGAATTCTACATCTTGATTTAAAATTTCATCCGTACAAGCTATGAATGATGCAACTATTGAAAGACAACGATTACCGGTGACCAATGGGATTCCCTCAATAACTGTTAACAAAAATAGACAATTAACCCCTAGACTAGTTGTGGATGCCAGATGAAGCACATTTGCATCTCACAGGTTATGTGAACAAACAGAACTACCCTTATTGGAGAAACAGAAATCCTAATGACGTTCTTAAACGCACTTTACACGCTAGTAAGGGGACAGTATGGTGTGGTGTTTCATGACATGGGGTTATCGGACCGTGTTTTTTCACAAATGAGCAGGGAAAGTCAACAACTGTCAACGCCGATCGTTAAAAGGGCACTGAATAACTTTCCTAACGTTGAAGAAGGCTGCTTTCAACCCGACGGAGCGACATCACACACAGCACGATGCAGTCACATTCCCTGGCCCCCGAGATCGTCAGATTCATCCGTTTGTGATTTTTTTTTCTTGTGGGCCTACCTCCAGAGCAAAGTCTGCACGACTCGACCAAGAACTCCGGATAAATTAAATCAGAGAATTCGGGATGAAATGCACGGGATCCCAGCTGACATGTTGCAGTAGTCAATGAGAAATCTCCACAAAAAAATTCTCGAATGTATTACTTTCTGTGTGAATTGTCTTCAAGTTTAAAGCTACTCTCCTTTATTATTGTCCACGCCTTGTGGGAGATAAATATTCCTTTCTCTTAAGGATTACACGGATTTCGTTTTTTCCTCTGGCTCCCGTTAATCACAAAGCATCGGAGCTCCAGACGTTGGTTTTCGTTTTAGTTTTCACTTATTGTCAGGAGTGTTTCTTTCGTTACATGGATGCTCACCTTCCACAAACTGGGCGTATTTCCTATTCCTTAACATGGGGAT
Organism: Locusta migratoria; assembly: GCA_026315105.1. NCBI lineage: Eukaryota > Metazoa > Arthropoda > Insecta > Orthoptera > Acrididae > Locusta > Locusta migratoria. Next base: position 164,938,988 of record CM048746.1, read on the forward strand.
GGTTTATGTTTCTGCTTGGATTGGGAATTCAATCTGTTGTTGTAGTCTTCAGTCCGCAGACTGGTTTGATGCAGCTCTCCACGATACATTGTCCTGTGCAAGTTTCTTCATCTGAGAATACGTTCGGCAACTTACATCCTTTTGAATCTGCATACTATATTCGTCCCTCGGTCTCCCTCTACGATTTTTACCCCACTCTTCCTTTTAATGCTAAGTTGACAATTCCTTGATGTCTCAGAATGTGTCCAACAAATCTATCCCTTCTCTTAGTCAGGATATGCCAGAAACTCTTTTTCTTCCCAATTCGGTTAAGCACCTCCTCATTAGTCACGTGATCTACCTAATCTAATTTTCATCATTCGTCTGTAGCACCACATTTCAAAAGCTTCTATAATCGTTTTGTCTGAACTCCTTATCGTCCACGTTTCACTGCCATACAATGCTACACTCCAGACAAATGCTTTCAGAAAGGACTTCCTAACATTTACCATAAATTAATGTTGTATGTTAACAAGTTTCGTTTCTTTAGAAACGCTTTTCTCCCCATGGCCATTCTGCCTTTTATATCTTCTTTACATCAGAAGTTATCTTGTTACCCAAATAACAAAATTCATCTACTACTTTTATTGTCTCATTACCTAGTCTAATTCCTTTCGCATCGCCTGATTTTCTGAGATTACATTCCATTACCATCGTTTTAATTTTGTTAATGTTCATCTTATATCTTCCTTTCAAGACACTGTCCATCCCATTCAATTGCTCTTCCAGATCTTTTGTGATCTCTGACATTATTATTAAGTGATCGGCAAACCGCAATGTTCTCCCTGCACTTTATTGCCCTCTCCAAATTTCTCCTTCCATTCCTTCACTGTCTGCTTAATGTACAGATTGAACAACATTGTTACTCCCTCCCAACCTCTGCGTCCCTTTCTTGCCCTTCGACTCTAAGAACCGCTGTCTGGTAATACAACTCTACGCTCCCTATATTTTACCCCTGATACCTTCAGAATTTGGAAGAGTGTAATCCAGTCGACATTGTCAAAAGCTTTCTCCAAGTCTACAAACGCCAAAAACGTAGGTAACGCCTATCTTCTAAGATAAGTCGTAATGTGAGTATTGCCTCCCGTGTTCCTACATTTCTCCTAAATCCAAACTGATCTTCCCCGAGGTCATATTCCACAAGTTTTTCCATTCGTCTGTAAATAATTCGTGTTAGTATTTTGCACCCATGACTTATTAAAGTGCTAGTTCTCTAATTTTCACACTTGTCTGCACTTGATATTTTTGGAATTGGAATTACTATATTCTTCTCGAAGTCGGAGGGTATTTCCCCTGTCTTATACATCTTGCGTACCAGGTTGAAGAGTTTTTTCATGACTAGCTCTCCTAACGACATCAGGAGTTCAGACGGAGTATAATCTACTCGAGGGGCCTTGTTTCGACTCAAAACCTTCAGCGCTCTGTCAAATTCTTCTCGCAGTATCATATCTCCTATCTCATCTTCCTCTACTATGTTTTCCCTTTCTAGAATAGTGCCTTCAAGTTTATTTCCTTGGTATAGGACCTCTATGTATTCCTTCAACAGTTCAGCTTTTCCCGCTTTGCCCAGTACTGGTTTTTCGTCTGAGTTCTTGATATTCATACTGCTGCTTTTCTTGTCTCCAAATATCTCCTTTATCTTCCTGTAGTCGGTATCTATCTTTGCCCTAGTTATGCATTCTTCTACGGTTCTGCATTTGTCCTGTAGCCTCTCCTCCTTAGCCAGTCTGAACTTCCTGTCAATCTCAGTTTTCAGACGTCTGTACTCCCTTTTTCCTGCTTCACTTGCTGAATTTTTTATTTTCTCCTCTCAATAGTTCAGTATATCCTGTGTTATTCAGGGATTTCTGTGAAGCCTTGTCCTTCTGCCTATATGATCCTCTGCTGGTTCACTACCCCATCTCTCAGAGCTACCCATTTTTCTTCTACTGTATTACTTTCCCCCGTTTCAGCCAATCCGTGCCTAATACTCCCTCTAAAACTCTCAACCACCTCTGCTTTCTTCCTGTAATTTGTCCAGGTCCCATCACCTAACTTTTCTACCTTTCTGCAGTTTCTTAAGCTTTAATCTGCAGTTCATAACCAACAAGTTATGGTCGGAGTCTATATCTGCCCCTAGATATGTCTTACAGTTTAAAAGCTGGTTTCTAAATCTATTCCTTACTATTATAAAGTCAATCTGGTACCTTCTGGTACCTACCAAATGAAGAAAAAGGAAAAAAATGACGAAAAAGGACAAGTTTTCGGAATACAGTTCCTTCTTCAGGTGGGAGAGAAGGGAAGAAAAAAGGATGGGAACGGAAGGGAAAAGTAATTCACGACCTAGGCCATGAGGGTGGTGTTTGAGGAAAGTGGACCTCAAAGCTATTGCATATTAGAGAAGATACATATAACCAAAGAGTAAAGATCAAGCAGTAAAGAGAAGAGGAGTGAACTGAATGATGCTGAGAGGTGTAGGAGAGGCAGGGGGTTGTCTAAAACGATTTTGATTAACATGGAAAGATGGACACACACACACACACACACACACACACACACACACACACACACACACACAGAGAGAGAGAGAGAGAGAGAGAGAGAGAGAGAGAGAGAGAAAGAGAAAGAGAGAGAGAGGGGGGGGGGGGTAAGGAAGGGATAATGAATAGGTGAGCTGAGGATGGTGGAAGGGACTGGTGTTAGTTGGTAGTATCTAAATGGCACGTGTGGTGTAACACTTGCCAAGGTCCCTGGAGTCATGCTGAAGGGCATGTTCTGCCACAGGATATTGGGTGTCCCCCAGGCGAACAGTCCGTCTATGACCATTCATCCGCTCAGCCAATTTGTTAGTAGTCATACCTACATAAAAGGCTGCACAGTGGACACATGTCAGTTGATATATGACGTGTGTTGTCTCGCATGTGTCCCTGCCTTGAATCGGGTAGGTTTTTCCTGTGGTGGGGCAGTGTCCAATGCATCATCCCACTACCACACACTCCAACCAGACGGACTGTTCGCCTGGGGGACACCCAATATCCTGTGGCAGAACACGCCCTCCAGCATGGCTCCAGGGACATTGGCACGTGTTACACCAAACGTGTCATCTGGATACTATCAACTAACACTAGTCGCTCAGAGGTACGGTGGCGGGAACTTGCCCTCTACAACATATCCACTCCTCGCGCCACCCCACTGACCAAAATTTACGCTAATCCCTCCCCTTCCTCCATCCGCAGCTCACCCACTCATTATCCCTCATTATCCCTTTCTTGCCCTTAGACTCTAATAACCGCTGTCTGGTTTTTGTATAGGTTGAATATAACTATATTTTACGTCTGCTACCTTCAGAATTTGAAAAAGTGTATTCTAGTCGACATTGTCAGAAGCTTTCTCCAAATCGACAAACGCTAAAAACGTAGGCTTCCCTTTCCTTAGCCTATCTTCTAAGATAAGTCGTAATGTGAGTATTGCCTCCCGTGTTCCTACATTTCTCCTAAATTCAAACTGATCTACCCCGAGTTTGGATTCCACAAGATTTTCCATTCGTTTATAAATAATTCGTGTTAGTATTTTGCACCCATGACTTATTAAAGTGCTAGTTCTCTAATTTTCACACTTGTCTGCACTTGCTTTCTTTGCAATTGAAATTACAATATTCTTCTTGAAGTCGGAGGGTATTTCCACTGTCTCATACATCTTGCATACCCTACTCCAAGGACCTTGTTTCGACTCAAGTCCTTCAGTGCTCTGTCAAATTCTTCTCGCAATATCATGTCTCATATCTCATCTTCCTCCACTTCGTCTTCTATTTCTATAATATTGCTTTCAATTTTATTTCCTTTGTATAGGCCCTATATATATTTCTTCCACAGTTCAGCTTTTCCCTCTTTGCTTAGTACTGGTTTTCTGTCTGAGTTCTTGATATTCATACAGCTGCTTTTCTTGTCTCCAAATATCTCTTTTATTTTCTTGTAGGCTATCTACCTATCTTTCTAACTGTACAAATTCTTAGCTCTTTATGTCTTCTCTTTCAGACGTGATAAATGTACACCGAACAGACATTCACATTTATAGTTATAGTTGGTTTTATTAGATTGTATAAATGTTTCCGTTCTCCAGTGTCGCCCTATATATAGCCGTAAATAGATTTACTTCACTGTAACATGCCTTACGTTCATCGTTGTTTCCATTAGCAGGGTGAAAAACAATCTATATCTATAAATGTGAATGTCTATTCGGTGTACGTTTATCACGTCTGCACCGCAAGACAAAAAGAGCTAAATATTTGTACAGTAACTAATGTCCATCCGGGGAAGGTTTTAGACACAGTTTTATGGCGATCGGATAGCTATTTATCTATATATATTAATGTAAATGTCTGTTCGGTGTACGCTTATCACGTCCAAACGACAAGACGCAGAGACGTAAATATTTGTACGGTTACTAATTTATACCTGAGGAAGATTTTAGGCACGGTTTTATAGTAATCTTATAGATATTTAGTAATTTGAATAATGTAACGCGAAATGTGGAACAATAATTACTCTTTGAAAATTATGTTTACTCTTTGAAAATGGTTTTATTTGTTGCGTTGTTGCTTGAGGGTTGATAATGATGGAGATGGAAAGTTATGGATGTATATAAAATTCTTCGTGTGTTTGTTAATATTTCGCTCTGCAGCGAAAACTACAGAAAGCAAACAATTGGTCTGTGTGTAATTATTGTCCGAAGCGTCTCGTTGTACACAATAGCAGTTCCATGCCGATAGCTATAAGGGGGTGGAAGATATGATGGTTGAATGTCGTCAAATTATAAACAAATTCAGACTGAAGGCCAGCGATGACGTTTGCGACTCTATAGCAAGGAGGTTACATACAGCGAAACGTGATGCCACAGACCATATCTTTGGTCTATGCGTGCTACAATGTCTTCAGCTCTTTCTCTGTAATGATAATAATACGAATAAGGAAATATAAGAATAAATAAATAAGCAGTAAAAAAGAAATTTTAACACTTTGACTGCCGGCCCTGTAAACTTTGCCATTTCTAAGAATGCCAGGTGTTTTTTTGCAATTTTAGTATTTTGTATTAGAAAAACTAGACAACATTTTAATGTGGTAATAACCTTCTGTGAAAGTCTTGGACTTCTTCTTCCTGATAACCTACTTTCAGTTTCTTTGAATGTTTACTTCCTTTTCCACATATTTTCAAACAATGTCTTTTTTTTGGGAAAAAGAAAAAAGTTTACGGAAATCAAAAAGTTTTTACATCATGCTTGTCGTAGTAGAAAAGCTTTTATTCCACTTTCAATAATAAAACACTGATAAAACCACTTATAGCCTTTCCAGTTTGCTTTTTTCCTCTGGTTGAACATACTTTTCACATCCTTTGAATTCTACTTTTATCTGTGGGAGGTGGAATTTTTTCTAGAAAATGCTTTCCTGTAGATAACCTGCTCAGGTGGCCTCCATCAGAAGTTGGTTTGGCAGTATCGTCTTCACACATTGGCAATTCTGCACACAACACCTTTATGAACTTGGATAGCGGCATCTCCTCAGCTTTTATTTTGTTATGGAGAATACATGCATCCACCAGGCACCATAAGGAGACAGTGAAATGCAAGTTTCTTCCACCAATTCACTGTTCTATGTTCGAAAGCCCCGTATGACATACCTTTGATCTGACAGATCAACCCCGAACTTATTTTTCTTGTACTCCACAACACAAGCAGGTTTTTGTTTACCTCTTCTGTCTTCATAATTATATCATTTCTGCCCTGTGTCTTGTACTTAGCATATATACATATCTTTTGTCTTTCCAGCACACAGTCAAAAGATTTCTACTCCTCCGGAATATCTGTTCCATTCTTTGTATGTTGGGTGATTTCAGAGCCTGGGGAATTCCCTTCTCCTTTTCTAAGATTCTACATACCCCTTGCGGCACAATGAAGAGACGGTGAGATCGTCAATGGACGGGATTTCGTATTTACAAACATGAAAAATCGAATTTCGTCAAATGACGGGATCGGCAGTCTACGGAAATTTTTGTTTCCCGTCAATTGACGGGATTGGCAGTTAAAGTGTTAAAAAATCGATTTGACGTTTCGCGCATTACATCATGTGATTAAAAATGTTTGTTTCTAAAGTAGGTATTGTATTTCATTTCATGCTTCAAAACAGTCTCATAGCACACTACTGAAAGATAGCTTATCTGTCATAATCAACCAACACGCGAGCGGAGCCGAGGGTTTAAGCTAGTTGACAATAATATTAAGATTAAAATAATGAACAGTATTCAAATATGAGGCAATTAACAGCGCTGTTGTTCACGTTACATAGCCAGTTGCTTCTCCTAAAAACCTGATGCAAAACGACGTCTCCTTTTCCCCCCATTATCGTTTAGAATGACCGCGGCAGTCGTGACTGGACAGCAGGATGCGTTCGGCCTCCGCCCTGCTCTCCTGAAGGGCACCTGCCTCTGCCTCAGGCGGCGGAGCGGCCGTGTGCCGCGTGCTGAGCTGCACTCAGCCGCTGCCTCCTAAATGTTCCACATCTACATCCGACACTCTGCAAGTCACATTTATGTGCCTGGCAGAGGGTTCATCGAACCACCGTCATACTAATATTCACAGAATATATGACATCAACTGCGATTGGGCAAAGCTGAAAATGTGTACCCAGGCGGGATTCGAACCCGGGTCTCCTGCTTTCTAGGCAGTTGCGTTGACCTTTACACCACTGTGGACACAGTGATCACCGCACCTGCAAGGACTACCTAAGCACGCCTCCCGTCAGATACAAATTCCCAGCTTCGCCCTGCCCACAGCCCTTACTCTTACGGGAATTAGTTTCATTACTACGAGTTTGAGCACTGTGGGCAGGGCGAAACTGGGAATTTGTATCTGACGGGAGGCGTGCTTAGGTAGTCCTTGCAGGTGCGGTGATCACTGTGTCAACGGTGGTGTAGAGGTCAGCGCAACTGCCTAGAAAGCAGGAGACCCGGATTCGAATCCCGGCTGGGTACACATTTTCAGCTTTGCCCAATCGCAGTTGATGACATATATTCTGTGAATATTAAATAATAACAACTGCAGGATCAGAAGTGACGTCTGTTCTTTCGGAACAGACGCCACATGTATATACCTTTATACTATTTATCTCCCATTCCATTCTCTAATAGCGCGCGGGAAGAAAGAACACCTGAATCTCTCCGTTCGAGCTCTGATTTCCCGTGTTTTATTATAATGGTCATTTCTACCTATGCATGTGGGAGTCAACAATATATTTTCGCACTCGGAGGAGAATGTTGGCGATTGGAGTTTCGTAAGTAGCCCACGCCGCAGCGATAGGCGCCGTTGTTGTAATAATTCCCATCCCAGATCCTGTATCATTTCCGTAACGCTGTCTCTCCTGTATCGTTACAATACGAAACGAGATGTCCTTCTTTGGACTCTTTCGATGCTCTCCGTCAAGCCCACCTGATAAGGACCCCACACTGGGCAGGAATACTCCAAAACTGGACGGCCAAGCGTAGTGTATGCAGTTTCTTTTGTAGTTCTGTTGCATCTTTTAAGGGTTCTGGCAATAAAACTCAGTCTCTGGTTCGCCTTTCCCACGACATTATCTACGTGTTCTTTCCCTTTTAAGTCTGAAGTAATAGTAATTCCTAGGTATTTAGTCGAGTTTACGGCCTTCACTTTTGATTGACGGATTTCTTTTAGAACTCATGTGGACGACTTCACACTTCTCATTATTTAGAGTCAATTGCAGTTTTTACACCATACTGATATCTTATTCAGATCGTTCTGCAGATGGTTTTGATCTTCAGATGTTTTTACTAGACGGTAAATAAACCGCGTCATCTGCAAACAACCTAAGAGAGCTACTTAGATTTTCCCCTAAATCGTTTATGTAAATAAGGAACAGCAGAGGACCAATAACACTACTTTTGTGTCCCAGCGTCGTCGCCGCTTTTGTGTCTCGTTTCCGTCGTAGGTGTCGGTGGTCGAGTGGACTGAGACCGACACAGGAATAAAGATAGCACGCTGATGCAGGTACGGAGGGGAGCAGCCAGAAACTAGAAACACTAGAGTAAATTGGAACGAGATATGTATTGCACAGAATTTATACAATACTTAACTTTTACATTGCTCAGTACTACAGATACATAGTTGAGCTAGAGGCCTGCCTAGTACTGCTTCCTAGTGCCTATACGATAGCCAAGTCTTCACTGGTGCCTATCTGATTACGAAGCTCCTAACTGGTTGCTATCTCAGTCCCAAGTGAACGATGTCGTTCAGTGGTGGCCACGAGCGGAGTTGCAGCAGAGGGCGCTCGTGGCTGTCGTCGTGAGAACGCCGCGCCGTGCGTGCATGGCGGCGCGCGGCGAAAGTAGGTGGCGCGCACTTTGGACTTGTGCGACACCACAACTACCCTGTGGAACGCCCGATATCACCTCTGTTTTAGTCGATGCCTTACCATCGATTACTACGAACTGTGTCCTCTCTGACAGGAAATCCCGTATCCAATCGCAAATTTGGGACGATATACCATAACCACGCAACTTGATTAAAAGCCGTTTGTGAGGTACGGCGTCAAAAGCCTTCTGGAAATCAAGAAATACGGAATCGATTTGTGAACCCTTGTCGATAGCGATGTTCGTAAGGCTTACTTACAAACTACTTATGAACTACCTTACACTAAAGACGACACAAACATCCAAGCCCGAGAGGGGATTCGAACCCCCGACGGCGGACGGGCGCGCGTACCGCAACCCGGCGCTCCAGCACGCGCGGCTAATCCGCCGCGATCCGCCGCCTTCCTGCTGCCACTAGCTGCCACCTCTGCACCCACGCCCGCATTCCTCAAGTCCCGCCAGCACGTTCCGTAGCCGGTGTCCCTCGTAATTACGCTCGCTCTTCGCAAGCGAGATAAGGGTGTCGTCAGACAGCTAAATCACCCTGCTTCTACATTGGTGGGCATCCAAACTGCATCACCAAGGAGGACTGGTCATTCACAACCTATATATTTTGGAGATAAGACGTTGCACAAAGATCAAACGATTGAAAAAAAAAAAAAAAATAATAAAAAAAAAAAAAAAAAAAAAAAAAAAAATCCTCATGAGAAGAAGATGACGAATTCAGTATTGAGGCTTGCTGAGCTGTTGAAAGGCACTGCCCTGAAATGAGAGACATCCTACTCCCCTCCTAAAGTGGCGTTCCGTTGCCCACGTAACCTCCACAACATCTACATCCATACTCCGCAAACCACCCGATAGGTGTGTGGCGGAGGGTACTATCGGTTCTCTCTTCTATTCCAGTCCCGCATTGTTCGCGGAAAGAAAGATTGTCGGTATGCCTCTGTGTGGGCTCTAATCTCTCTGATTTTATCTTCATGATCTCTACGCGAGATATACGTAGGAGGGAGCAATATACTGCTAGACTCCTCGGTAAAGGTATGTTCTCGAAATTTCGACAAAAGCCCGTACCGAGCGACAGAGCGTCTCTCCTGCAGAGTTTTCCACTGGAGTTTATTGATCATCTCTGTAACGCTTCCACGATTACTAAATGATCCTGTAACGAAGCGCGCTGCTCTCCGTTGGATCTTTTCTACTCCCTCTATCAACCCCACCTGGTACGGATCCCACACCGGTGAGCAGTATTCAAGCTGTGGGCGAACAAGTGTACTGTAACCTACTTCCTTTATTTTCGGACTGCATTTCCTTAGGATTCTGCTTTACCGACGATTGATTTTGTATGGTCGTTCCCTTTTAAATCACTTCTAATGCCTACTCCAAAAAAAAAAAAAAAAAAAAAAAAAAAAAAAAAAAAAAAAAAAAAAAAAAAAAAAAAAAAAAATTCAAATGTTTGTATAATTCAAAATTGTTTGTTAAGCTTATGGGACTTAACTACGGGGTCATCAGTCCCTACACTTACAAACTACTTATCATCTACCTTATACTAAGGACGGCACAAATATCCATGCCCGAAGGGGGATTCGTACCCCCGACCGTAGTGGCCGTGAGGACCGTGACTGACGCGCCGCAGTCTCCTCGGCCACCGCGGCCGGCCATGCCTATTCCTAGATAATTTGTGGAATTAACGTCTTCGAGTTGCTGACCCGCTATAGTGTAGCTAAATGATACAGGATCTTTCTATGTACTGGCAGCACATTACACTTGTCTACATTTACATTCAATTGCCATTCCCTGCACCATGTGTCAATACTATACAGATCCTCCTGCATTTCAACACAATTTTCCATTGTAACAACCTCTCTATATACTACAGCGTCATCTGCAAAAAGCCTGAGTGAGCTACCGCTGTTATTCGCAGGGTCATTTACATATATCGTGAACAGCAACGGACCCACGACACTCCTCTGTGGCACACCTGACATCACTCTTAAGTCGGGAGACTTCTCTCCATTCAGAATGACATGCTGTTTTCTGTTATCTATGAACTCCTCGATCCAATCACACAACTGGTCTGATATACCATATGCTCTTACTTTGTTCATTAAACGTCTGTGTGGTACTGTGTCAAACACCTTGTGGTAGTCAAGAAACACAGCATCTACCAGAGAACCCGTGTTTATGGCCCTCTGAGTCTCGTGGACGAATAACGCGAGTTGGGTTTCACACGATCGCCTTTTCCGAAACCCATGCTGATTCCTACAGAGCACATTTCTAGTCTCCAGAAATGTCATTATACTCCAACATAATACATGTTCCAAAATTCTGCAACTGACCGACATTATAGATATAGGCCTATAGTTCAGCACATCTGTTCGACGTCCCTTCTTAAAAACGGGGATGACCTGCGCCATTTTTCAATCCTTCGGAACGCTACGCCCTTCTAGAGGCGTACGGTACACCACTGCAAGAAGGGGGGCAAGTTCCTTCGCGTACTCTGTGTAAAAACGAACTGGTATCCCATCCGGTCCTGCGGCCTTTCCTCTTTTGAGCGATTTTAATTGTTTTTCTTTCCCTCTGTCGATTATTTCGATATGTTCCTTATATCACTTCCAACCCCGACTCTTTACCACAGGGATCAACTGGACCCTCCCATCCACTACCAGCTCTTCTCAACTGCGCAGATGGAATTTGTCCCTTCAACACATTCTACGGCCCACAACAATCCTGGTCTCAACCTAAGAGAATTTCCCATACCTACACCCTATGCCTAAAATCTCCCTCGCCCCCTTCCTTCCCCACTCATTATCCTGTATCTTTCCAATTCATGTCGTTCTTGCAACTGTGTATCGATCCTTAATTACCTTTTATTTTTATTTTTTATTTTTTCCTACTCATGTTTTTTCCTGGTTCTTTGCTATTTTTTTCTGTTTTTATTTTTCCCTATTATATTTATCGTTTCAAATCCCCCCACTCCCACCCAACATTGTTCTACACTTTCCTTTAGTCTTTCCCGCCCCTTCCCTTCACTGTATTCATTGCCGCAATTCAAATTCCCGCCTATCAGAGCCTTTACAATCCATCATGCAACGCGGAACTTTCCATTTCCACCCTTACCTCCACCATCATTTCCCACACACTGCCCAGCTGTAGTCGAGCCGAAATACGATACCAGGTGCTTGCGCCAATCGGCTTTGAGTGCCGGCTGCGGCACCACACCATCGTAGTAAGTCAGACGTGACCTTTGCTCTGCGCATGGGCCCGTCCAGCTTCACTGTGCACTTTTGCTAGTTCTGTCACACAAGAGCGACAGTTAGCTATACTGTTCGGAAGCGAACTAACTACTTGACAAATTATTTTTCAAAAGAGATAGATTGGCTTGCCAGTACATACCTTTGTGCTGTACCGCCGATAGTGACACAAATGAAGAAAAAGAAGAAAAGGGACAAAAAAGGACAAGTTTTCGGAACACAGTTCCTTCTTCAGGTGGGAGAGAAGGGAAGGAAGGAAAAAGGATGGGACCGGAAGGGAAAGGCAATTCACGACCTAGTTCATGAAGGTGGTCTTTGAAGAGTGTGGAGTCAGAGACACTGCATATTAGTACTGAGCCAATCCAGAGAGGATATATATATATATATATATATATATATATATATATATATATATATATATATATATCCAAAGACGAAAGATCAAGCAGTAAAGAGAAGAGGAGATGAGTGAACTGAATGATGCTTACGGGTGTAGGAGAGGTGAGGGTTGTCTAAAACGATTTTGAATAACAGGGAAAGATGGGGAGACACACACGCACACACACACACACACACACACACACACACACACACACATACACACACACACACACAGAAAGAGAGAGAGAGAGAGGTAAGGAAGGGATAATGAATAGATGAGCTGCAGATGGAGGAAGGGGAGGGGTTAGCGTAAAATTAGGCCCGGTGGGTGACAGGAGGAGAGGATATGTTGTAGAGGGCACGTTCCCACCTCCGTAGCTCTGAGGAACTAGTGTTAGTTGGTAGTATCCAAATGGCAGGTTTGGTGTAACACGTGCCATGGTCCCTGGAGTCATGCTGGAAGGCGTGTTCTGCCACAGGATATTGGGCGTCCCCCAGGCGAACTGTCCATCTGGCTGGAGTAAGTGGCAGTGGGATGATGCATTGGACACAGGAAAAACCTACCCGATTCAAGGAAGGGCCACATGCGAGATAACACACGTCATATATCAATGACATGTGTCCACTGTGCAGCCTTTTATGTCGGTATGACTACTAACAAATTGGCTGAGCGGATGAATGGTCACAGACGGACTGTTCGCCTGGGGAACACCCAATATCCTGTGGCAGAACATGCCCTCCAGCATGACTCCAGGGACCTTGGCAAGTGTTACACCACACGTGCCATTTGGATACTACCAACTAACACCAGTTTCTCAGAGCTACGGAGGTGGGAACTTGCCCTCCAAAATATCCTCTCCTCCTGCGACCCTCCTGGCCTAAATTTACGCTAACCTCTCCCCTTCCTCCATCTATCCCTTCCTTACCGCTCTCTCCATCTCTCTCTCTCTCTCTCTCTCTCTCTCTCTCTCTCTCTCTCTCTCTCCTCTCTCTCTCTCTCTCTCTCTGTGTGTGTGTGTGTGTCTCCATCTTTCCCTGTTAATCAAAATCGTTTTAGACACTCCTCGTCTTTTCTTTTTACTGCTTGATCTATCCTCTTTGGCTATATATATATATATATATATATATATATATATCATCTCTGGCTTGGTTCAATACTAATATACAGTATCTCTGGCTCCCCACTCTTCAAACACCACATTCATGACCTAGGTCGTGAATTGCCTTTCCCTTGCGTTTCCATCCTTTTTTCTTCCCTTCTCTCCCACCCGAAGAAGGAACTGTGTTCCGAAAGCTTGTCCTTTTTCGTCCCTTTTTTCCTTTTTCTTCATTTGGTAGGTACCAGATTGACTTTATAATGGTAAGGAATAGATTTAGAAACCAGGTTTTATACTGTAAGACATATCCAGAGGCAGATATAGACTCCGACCATAACTTGTTGGTTAAGAACTGCAGATTAAAACTTAAGAAACCGCAGAAAGGTAGGAGATGGAACCTGGACAAATTGAAGGAAGGAGAGGTGTTTGAGAGTTTCAGAGGGAGCATTAGGCACGGATTGGCTGAAACGGGGGAAAGTAATACAGTAGAAGAAGAATAAGTAGCTCTGAGAGATGGGGTAGTGAAGGCAGCAGAGGATCGTATAGGCAGAAGGACAAGGTCTAATAGAAATCACTGGATAACGCAGGATATACTGAACTTAATTGATGAGAGGAAAAAATATAAAAATTCAGCAATTGAAGCAGGAAAAAGGAAGTACAGGCGTCTGAAAATGAGATTGACAGGAAGTGCAGCCTGGCTAAGCAGGAGTGGCTACAGGACAAATGCAGAACCGTAGAAGAATGCATAACTAGGGCAAAGATAGTTGAAGATAAAGGAGATATTTGGAGACAAGAAAAGCAGCAGTATGAATATCAAGAACTCAGACGGAAAACCAGTATTGGGCAAAGAGGGGAAAGCTGAACTGTGGAAGGAATATATAGAGGGCCTATACCAAGATGACTTGAAGGTACTATTCTAGAAAGGGAAGACCAAGTGGAGGAAGATGAGATAGGAGATATGATACTGCGAGAAGAATTTGACAGAGCGCTGAAGGACTTAAGTCGAAACAAGTCCCCTAGAGTAGATGATTTCGTTAGGAGACCCAGTCATGAAAAAACTATTCAACCTGGTACACAAGATCTATGAAACAGGGGAACTACCTTCCGACTTCAAGAAAAATATAGTAATTCCAAAGAAAGCAAGTGCAGACAAGTGTGAAAATTACAGAACTATCAGTTTAATAAGTCATCGTTGCAAAATACTAACACGAATTATTTATAGACGAATGGAAAAGCTTGTGGTATATGACCTCGGGGAAGATCAGTTTGGATTTAGAAGAAATGTAGGAACACGAGAGGCAATACTCACATTAAGACTTATCTTAGAAGATAGGCTAAGGAAAGGGAAACCTGCGTTTTTAGCGTTTGTCGATTTGGAGAAAGCTTTTGACAGTGTCGACTGGAATACACTCTTCCAAATTCTGAAGGTAGCAGGCTCAAAATATCGGGAGCGAAGAGTTATATTCAACCTATACAAAAACCAGACATCAGTTATTAGAGTCGAAGGGCAAGAAAGGGACACAGAGGTTGGGAAGGGAGTAAGGCAGGGTTGTAGCCTTTCCCCAATGTCGTCCGATCTGTACATTGAGCAAGAAGTGAAGGAATGGAAGGAGAAATTTGGAGAGGCAATTAAAGTTCAGGGAGAAGAAATAAAAAGTTTGCGGTTTGCCGATGACATAATAATTTTGTCAGAGACTGCAAAGGATCTGGAAAAGCAATTGAATGGATTGGACAGTGTCTTGAAAGGAAGATGTAAGATGAACATTAACAAGAGTAAAACGAAGGTAATGGTATGTAATGTCAGAAAATCAGGCGATGCTGAAGGAATTAGATTAGGTAATGAGACAATAAAAGTAGTAGATGAATTTTGTTATTTGGGTAGGAAGATAACTTCTGATGGCCGAAGTAAAGAAAAAAGGCAGAATGGCTATGAGGAAAAAAGCGTTTCTAAAGAAACGAAACTTGTTAACATCCAATATTAATTTACGGTAAATGTTAGGAAGTCCTTTCTGAAATCATTTGTCTGGCGTGTAGGATTGTATGGCAGAGAAACGTAGACGATAAGGAGTTCAGGTAGAAAGATGATAGAAGCTTTTGAAATGTGGTGATACAGACGAGTGATGGAGATTAGATGGGTAGATCACGTGACTAATGAGGGGGGTGCTTAACTGAATTGCGAAGAAAAGGAGTTTCTGTCATATCCTGATTAAGAGAAGGGATAGGTTAGTAGGACACATTCTGAGACATCAAGGAATTGTCAACTTAGCATTAGAAGGAGGTGTGTGGGGTAAAAATCCTACGGGGAGACCGAGGGAGGAATACAGTAAGCAGATTCAAAACGATGTAGTTTGCCGAACGTATTCTCAGATGAAGAGACTCGCACAGGACAGGGTGCGTGGAGAGCTGCATCAAACCAGTCTGCGGACTGAAAACAACAACAACTTCATTTGTGTCCCTATCGGCGGTACAGTACAAAGGTAAGTACTGGCCAGCCAATCTATCTCTTTTGAAAAATAATTTATCATCTCTGAGGAGACTTTCCATCAGTAATCGAATAACTACTTGACAACATAGTTGCATTCCGTTTCCGCGGTGTCCCAGCTCAATAGGCCATAGATCATAGAGTTTCAGCCCGACTGTAGATGATTCTGGCGCTGTTATGACCTAGACATACACACATTGTGTGTGTCTAGCTGTCAGACTGATTGTTTGAATGTATGTGTTTCTTTTCCTGATGAAGGCCATGGCCGAAAATTGTGAATGCGTCTATTTTTCGCACCTGTCAACAAATCACCGAGCCTCTTTACTGTGGGTTGTTATCTATCTTCCATTCTTGACATTCCAATAGGATTTTCCATTGTTATTGCCCTGAGTCAAATAGACTCTGGATGTGTTGTTGGGGTATAGTAGTCCATGGAAATATTGCCATAGTCGATCAGGTGCAGCAGCCGGTGTTGTGTCCTCGGCCAGTCGTTCGCCATTCATAAGACCCAACAGTTTGCATATGTGGCAAGTCGGGAGAACAAGGAGGCCTAGGCGGCGATTCAGTCCGCTGGGCGTCGAAGAAGTCCCCAACATAACGTGCCACGTGTTTCTGTTGCAATGTGGCGCCGACAATTTTGGGAAGCATAGACAGACAACTCTGCAGGCCAGTATGGACATGCATGATGCAACACTTCGTCACTCTCCACCGTGTCTCCAGACGGTCCTGATTCTATACCAATTAGGATCCTTTCTGAGTATACTGATGCCTCGTTATGATATACAACCGTTCACTCAGCGAATGTTCCGTATCCAAAGACTAGAAAGTTGCATAGGTCACTACAGTATTTAAGAAAGGCAGTAGGAGTAATCTCCAAAATTACAGACCTATATCATTGACGTCGGTTTGCAGCAGGATTTTAGAACATATACTTTCCTCAAATATTATGAACTATATCGAAGAGAACGACCTATTGACCCATAGTCAACAGGGACTCAGAAAGTCTCGTTCTTGTGATAAACAGCTGCCTCTTTATTCCCATGATGTGATGAGTGCTATCGACAAGGGATGTCAAATCGATTCCGTATTTCTAGACTTCTGGAATGCTTTTGACACTGTACCTCACAAGCGTCTTCTAATCAAATTGTGTGCTTATGGAATATCGCCACAGTTCGTGCAATTGGATTGCTGATTTCCTGACAGAAAGGAAACTGACGGAAAGTCGTCGAGTAGGAAAGAAGTGATGTCTGTCGTTTGCCAGGTAAGTGTTATAGGGCCCCTACATTCCTTATTTTTATAAACGATTCAGGAGACATTCTGCGTAACTCTATTAGACCGTTCGCGAAAGATGCTGTCCTTTATCGTTCAGTAAATTCACCAGAAGTCAAAAGCAACTCAAATATGATTTAAATATTGGCAAAAATTTTCACTTGATCCTTAGTAATGATATGTGAGGTCACCCATATGACCACTAAAAGAAAACATTTAACTTTAGTGACACAATAAATCAGACAAACATCCAGGCCGTCAATACAACTAAATACCTAGGAATAACAATTACTAACAACTTAAATTGGAAAGAACACACAGAAAATATTGCAGGGAAGGCGAACCAAAGACTACGTTTCATGGACCGAACACTCAGAAGATGCAACAGTTCCACTAAAGAAACTGCCTACATCACACTTGCGAGTCCTATTTTGCAGTATTGCTGCGCATTGTGGGATCCACACTAGGTGGGAATGAAGGACGATTTAGGGAAAGTTAGAGATCGGCAGCTCGTTTCGTATTATCGCGATGTAGGGGAGTGACTGTCACAGAAATGAAGCACCAGTAGGGGCGGAAAGCATTAAAAGAAAAGCATTATTCGTTGTACGAGACCTATTTGTGAAATTTCTTTCACCAACTTTTCCTTACGAATGCGAATATATTTTGTTAACACCTAAGTAATATGACCATGAAAATAAAATTAGAGAAAACTGATCGGAAACGGAATGATTTAGATGTTCCTTTTTCCTGTGAGCTATTAGGGGTTGTACTGAAGAGAAATATCATAAAAGCAGGTTCGATGTGCCCTCTGCCATGCACTTCAGTGTGACTTGCAGAGTATTTACGTAGACCAGTATTGCCTGTGGTCGAAAATCGACCAACTGTGTTTACTATGGTCACTGGGGGTAAAATTTTACGTATCATGTCGGCGGCCTCGAATGATTATGTTGGCAACATCAACAACACGATAGAATCACATAGAATGACTCGATTGGTGTATCGTACAAACCATGAAGTAAACAAATAATGCTGTTCCTGCTTTATGGTTGACAGGTTCTTGTATGTACCCTCGTCCGCTCAGTAAAAATAATTGCCCTCGTAAAGCGAAGATTCGATGAGAAAACATCAGCGTTGTCAAGCGATTGGCTAAAATAAATACTCACAGGATTCTCACTATTCAGCATTTGTTGTCAACATTATCGTAGGAGGCCGTTGGGATATTTGGTAAAATTTAACCGGCACTGGGAGGTATGAAACGGTATCTCTTACGTGTTAAGGAAAATGCCTGACACAATAACAACAAATAAAGACGGAAGTATATACTTCTCATGCCATTTTCGAATTATATGACTTTCATTAGCCTAATATTTGAAATGGAACTACAATTTCGGTGTTCGTATATTTATACAACGCCAAGAAATAATGTTATTTCGATACTGCGATATTCAGAATTCCAGAGCTGACAACATGTCGACTTCGTAGTTCCACCCGTGCACCGCTACATGCCTCTCCCGGTGCATCATCCTTTATATCGGCATTCATATGAAAACATCGATGTCCTTTAACCACTCTTAATCACTGCGAAAATGAAGCATTTGAACGGCATAAGAAAGTGAGTTGGGAGCACTCCATGTTTCGATATTCACTTATTTTAATACTGCTGCATTACAGCGTCTTTGGTCGAAGCGAATAGCCAATCAGTGTGTTGATTGTTGGAAACTGTAGAACTTGATCCAAGCTGTAGATAGGAAAATTTCTACTTCCTTTTACCACTTTTAATGGCTAAATGCACACACAATATTTATATTCGTGAAATATACGACAAACAATCTTTCGAATTATGTAACTTTCATTGGCCGCCTTTACGAATAAATTAGCAACTTGTACCACAATTTTTGTGTTAGCGTATTTATATGATGATGATGTAATCCGACCATCCCGGTGGTACAAGCGGAATAGGGATTCATCGGTAAAAGTATCTCGTTACATTCGGTTGTCTATGTCCGTCACTCATTGCACAATTGCCGACGCGAAATCCCGTGGCGTTGTTTCTCAGTGAACGCAGCAATGGGCGCCTGGCTGAAAGTCGAGTCTGCTGCAAACGCCGCCGCGTGGTATACGAGAGCACAGGTAGTTTCCCAACAGGCAGAATGTGTTCCGATGTGGTTCGTGATGTGGCATGTGCACTGTGGACCTCTCGTGACGGGTGATGAAGCGACGAGGTGGGTGAAATCGGTCCCATCTTTCCGTTCTTAACTCCTGGATCCAGCGAACACAGGCTCCGCTCTTTCTTTGTTAGATACGACACGATCACTAATGTTTTCGAAAGATAACCCGAAATCCCATATGCAACTACTCTTCCTCTTTAGAACTAAGAAGATGTTTATGCAAAACAGACACACGAAAGAATAATTCCGGTACGTGCGCAGTTAGGGCAACGGGCGTACGCTATGTGCGTCTGCGTTGAAAATACTAATCACGCGCACATCCCGCATTGCAAACGTATGCTGCAAATTTCACCTCGTTTGGTTGCCCCCTATATTGTGTTGCATTTTATGTGGTGAGCACTCTACAGAAATGATGTGACGAACAGAGTTAGCAATAATCTGTGGCTGTTTGCTGCTGATGCTGTGATGTACAGGAACGTGTCGTCATTGAATGACTGTAGTTGGATGGAGGAGGACTTGGACAAAACTTCTAAGTGGTGTGAGAAACGGCAGCTAGTTGTAAATGTAGAAAGATGTAAGGTGATGCAGATGTTCGAATACAGCACAGTAGTGTACTACGTGACGGAGTCGCGTCAATTAAATAGCTAGGCGTAACGCTGCACAGCGATATGAAATAGATCGAGCATATAAGGACGTTCGTGGGGAAGGCGGATGGACGCCTCCGGATTATTGGTAGAATTTTGGGACGACGTGATTCGTCTGTAAAGCATATAAAACGCTTGTACGACCCTACCTTGAGTATTGCCCAAGTATTTGGGATTCCCACCGAATCTCTTTAAATGAGGACATAGAAAGAATTCAGAGGCGGACGGCTAGGTTGGTTAACTGTGTGTCGCGACCCCCAGGGGGGAGGGGTCCAAACGTCCTGCTCGGGGGGGGGGAGGGGGTGGAAGTCGCCGTCACAGGATCAGTTAAACAAACACGTACGCCTAAGTGAAATTTATTTACATATTAAAATTACGGAGTTTCTTGTCTAACATTCATCATAAACTGAATAGGTGATAGATTAATAAAAAATGGATACCATAAAAAATTTCAAATGTTGTAATTCTATCGGACCAAACTGTGTGGTCATCAGTCCGTAGCTTACAAACTACTTAAACCTAGGTAAACTAACCTAAGGACAAACACACACACCCATGCCGCAGGGAGGACTCGAACCTCCACGGCGAGCAACCGCGCGCTCCGCAGCGAGACGCTTTAGATCGCTCGGCTACTCAACCGCGGCATGGATACCATAATTTATTCTGGAAAATTTAAAAAGCTATACTTGTTTACAGCGGGACTTTTCTTAATGAGCATAATTCGCGTCTGAGCCTTGCCTGAAATGCGGAACACTCGTTAAGAAAAATGTTTTTCTGTCGGAATTCATATAAAAAAGGATATGTTTCAAAAATATAGAAAAACTTCGTCCAGCAGTTTAAAAGGAAGCTGTATCAAAAGAAAGAAGATTAAATTGGTTTTATTTCAAATAACATAGTTTTGTTACGGTTCATTGGGAGCGAGGGGGGAGGGGCGGCAGTCGCCAGAATATTTTTACTTGTAAGGGAGTCGCATATTCGTAAAGGTATAAAAACACAGAATGGCTTTGGGAAGAAAGGCGTTTCTAAAGAAGCAAAACTCGTTAACATCCAATATTAATTTAAATGTTAGGAAGTCCTTCCTGAAAGCATTTGTCTGGAGTGTAGCATTGTATGGGAGTGAAACGTGGGCGATGAGTTCAGATAAAAAGATGATAGAAGCTTTTGAAATGTGGTGCTACAGACGAATGATGAAAATTATATGGGTAGACCACGTAACTAACGAGGAGGCGCTTAACCGAATCGGGGAGAAAAGGAGTTTCTGGCATATCCTTACTAATAGAAGGGATAGATTGGTGGGACACATTCTGAGACATCAACGAATTGTCAACTTAGTATTAGAAGGAAGCGTGTGGGGTAAAAATCGCAGAGGGAGGCCGAGGGACGAATATAGTAAGCAGATTCAAAAGAATGAAGGTTACCGAACGTATTCTAAGATGAAGAGACTTGCACAGGACAGGGTAGGGTGGAGAGCTGCATCAAACCAGTCTGCGGACTGAAGACCACAACAACAACAACAGAAAAACACTGTTGTAAGATGTTAGAAAGAATTAACATATGTCTTACCAACTATTTTTATTTATTTATTTTGTGCCGGGATGTTCGAGAGGAGGAGTGGGTATTACTTTTAAAATGAGAATAACGTGAAGTTATGGTAACATCAAAATGGCCGATACTGGCACATGGTGCTAAAGCGCACCCGGGTGGAGGTCGACGCCTGTCGCTAGGACATTTCAGAGGGAAAGTTATGATATGATCGGAGCTCAAGGGATCAGGTCTAGACCGGTCGGAGGCCAGGGCGCAAGCGAGCGCTCATTCTTCAGGTTGGCGTTGAGGTCTGGGCACAGTGTAGCCCATGTGACGGGCAGTCTGACTCTCTGGCTCGTGGTTGGTGGCTGGCTTCTGCCGATTTTCCGAGGGCGCCGTATCCTCGTCAGCAGAGCCTAGCCTCCGAGGAGTGCCGCATCGACCGGCACGTGTCAGGAACCCGCGTGTGGAATTCTCCAGCAGCAGGCACGCGGCGTGACCCGTGATCTATCTGGCAAGCCAGTCTGAGCGAATTACGTATGAAAAAATAAAAATTTTATTTCCCATTCCTATGTAACCCAGGGGCAGGCGTCCCCCCGTACAATTTTTTTAATTTGTTATTTTTTCCATCACAGCAACTTTTATTCATTTGTTTATTATGAACTGAAGCAAGTCAAAGCCGACTATCCATTCACTCGTTGATCATCCCGGGGAACTCGAATGGGGATCGTTGGAGAAAAGACGACGACGTTTTTTTCGATAAATTCTGTTGAGGAAATTTGAGGGTCAGACTTTGAATCTGAGTGTAGAACGATCTTCCTGCCACCTACTTACATTTCGCGTAATGATCTCAAATTCAAGATAAGATAAATTAGGGCTCGTACGGAGGCATATAGGCATTCTGGCCGGCCGCGGTGGCCGAGGGGACTGAGGCGATCCAGTCACGGTCTGCACGGCCACTACGGTCGGAGGTTCGAATCCCCCCTCGGGCATGGATATTTGTGCCGTCCTTAGTATTAGCTAGTTTGTAAGTTTAGGGACTGACGACCCCGTAGTTAAGTCCCATAAGCCTTACAAACATTTGAACATTTGAGCATTCTGTTTTTCCTCGTTTATTTGGAAGTGGTACAGTCTACCCTCCGCAACATATCTTACTGTGGATTGCGGAGTAGGCCTATGTATGTAGATATGTAGAAGTAGGTAGAACCGTCTGTTCCAGAGGAACAAGCGTTGCCGGTGAACCACAGCAGTGATGAAAACTGAGTGACTCAGAATGTGGTAGTCGCCGCACGAGTGTTGGGACACAGACTCTTCGGCGTAGCAACGAGGTGGGGATTTTTCCCGTACGACCATATCACGACTACACCGTGAATATCGGGAATCCGGTTAAACATCAAATCGCTGACACCGCTGAGTACGGATGATGATGACGATGATTTCGTGTGACATTTTTGGCCGTTAGAACCCCAGATGGGATCGTGTTCGCCCTGCCTGGTGCAGGTCTTTCACCTGACGCCAGTGGGGCGACTTCCGTGTCGATGATGATGAAATGAGGATGAGGATAACACAACACCCAGTCCCCGAGTGTAGAAAATCTCCAAACCCAACCGGAAACCGAATCCGGGCCACCTGCGTGGCAATCTACGAGGGTTGTTTTTTAGTAAGTACCGTTTTTTTTTTTTTTTTTAAATACAAATACATTTGTAAAAAAAAACTTTTATTTTCTGATTCTACACATTTTTACCTATTTTCTACATAGTTGCCTTGTTTATATAAGCACTTGTCATACCGTACAACTAAGTTTTTAATTCCCTCTTCAAAGAATTCGGCCACCTTCTCCGACAGCCAAGAGTTCACGGCCGCTTTCACTTTATCGTCGTCATTGAAGCGCTGCCCGCCAAGATGGTGTTTCAGGTACCGGAAAAGCTGAAAATCGCTAGGAGCAAGGTCGGGGCTGTATGGTGCATGGTCCAAAACTTCCCAGCCAAAAGAATCAATCAAATCCCGAGTCTTTTGAGAGGTGTAAGGTCTAGCGTCATCCTGCAGGAGCAAAACTCCTTTTGTCAGCATGCATGCCGCGCCTTCAGTTTTGAATTGCTCAGCGGAGCTTCTTTAGAGTTGAACAGTAGGCATGTGAGTTGATTGCCGTTTCCACGTGGCATAAAGTCCACTAGCAAAACACCGCGCCGGTCCCAGAACACAGTTGCCATAATCTTGTGCTTTGACAGCGTCTGTTTGGCTTTGACCTTGACGGGTGATGTTGTGTGTCGCCATTCCATCGATTGTCGCTTGCTTTCGGGAGTGATATGGGGTACCCATGTTTCATCTCCAGTGACAATTTGACTCAACATGTCATCCCCTTCTTCCTCATAACGAATCAAAAAGTCCAATGAAGTGGCAAACCTCTCCCTTTGTGGTCCTCTGTGAGGAGAACACAGTTTCTTAAAGTTTAGGTTTTCAGACACAATTTTGTACAAAACCGATCTTGAAACTTGTGGAAATTCCAAAGAAAGAGTGGAAATTGTGAACCTTCTGTCCTCACGAATTTTTGTTTCCACTGAAGCAACCAAATTATCGGTGATCACAGAGGGCCAGCCTGAGCGTTCTTTGCCATGGACGTATTGACGGCCATTTTTAAACTCTCTAACCCATTGACGCACTTTACCTTCACTCATTGCATTCAAGCCATAAACATCTGTTAACTGACGATGAATTTCTGCAGCTGATAGGTTTCTCGCGGTCAAAAAACGTATCACTGACCTATGTCACACGCGGTGGGCGATTCAATAATATTAAACATTATAAACTATCACAGCAATGCGTACACGTCAGCTAGAGAGATCCAACTGGCATCAGTGTAAACGGGAAGGATGCCGGCCGGCCGCGGTGGCCGAGGGGATTGAGGCGCTCCAGTCACGGTCTGCACGGCCACTACGGTCGGGGGTTCGAATCCCCCCTCGGGCATGGATATTTGTGCCGTCCTTAGTATAAGGTAGTTGATAAGTAGTTCGTAAGTTTAGGGACTGATGACCCCGTAGTTAAGTCCCATAAGCTTAACAAACATATGAACATTTTTTGCCGGCAAGTGGCGCGGTGGCTTGTTGCGGGACTATACGTGCGAACGGCCCTTACTTAAAAAAACAACCCTCGTACCACAGTGTCCACAGACTACGGAGGCGGACGCTGCGTTCGGGTAAAAGATCCGTGAAGAACGGTAGCAACGACGACTGAAGAGAATCATTCAAGTGATAAAAGTACAACCAGCCATGAGGAAAGGAGGGGGCAGGGCAGAGGGGGCAAACTCTCCGGAACCCAAGCCTCATTGGAGTCTCAAGTCAGTCAAGGGTTCGTGTCTTACGGGGTGCTCAGGTGGAAAGTATAACAATGTAAAATATCAGACTGATATTGAAGATAATTTCTTTATCGTACTGCGCACAGAAGATGCGGAGGAAAGGCCGCCCGGTGTTCACAAAAAAAAGGCATACTCGGCAGCCCAGAGGGGCAGCTCACGACATGCAGACCCGTCGCAGTCACGTGGGGGCGGCACAGGACAGGTCCGCGCTGGTCAGTGCCAACGCCGCGCCGTGCCGGAATGTTTTCCCACGCCTCGCCTCCAAGCCTGCCACACCTGTCCCAAAGGCCGCAGTTAGCCGACTACTGGATTACGGCCATGCGTACAGCAACTTTCCGTTTCTACTTCTACACGGATAATCTGCAAGTCACACTGAAGTGCATGGCAGAGGGTTCACTGAACCACTTTTATGCTAATTCTCTACAGTACCATTCTCTAATAGCTCCCGGAAAAAAGGAACACCTAAATATTTCCGTTTACGATCTGATTTCTCTTATTTTATTATGATGATCATGTCTTCCTATGTAGGTCGGTGCAAAAAAAAAATATGTTCCCATTCGGAAGGAAAAGTTGGTGACACAATTTCGCAAATTAATTTCGTCGCAACGAATAACGCATTTCTTTTAATAATTTCCACTCCAACTCGTGCCTCATTTCTGTGACACTCTCTCCCCTATATCGCGATAATAGCTGCCCTTCTCTGAACTTTCTCTACATCGTTCGTCAGTCCCATCTGATGTGGATCCCACAATACGCAAAAATACTGCAAAATAGGACGCACAAGCGTGGTGTAGGCAGTTTCTTTTGTAGTACTGTCGCATCTTCTAAGTGTTCGCAATCACTAAAATATTTACTGTGATTTTTTTATTTTTTTTTAAAGTTTGAGTTGTTTGCAATTGTTACTTCTAGGTAGATTTATCGGCCTGTATATTTGAGTTATTTATCGTGTAACTGAAATTTAACGCATTTCTTTTAGTGGTCATATAGATGAACTCTCATTTATCAATACAAAAAGTCTGCAATAAGCCGCATAGGCCGTTGTATTGATATGAAATGGTTACAATATGACTTTATTTGACGCGTTTCGGCTTCGGCCATCATCAGAATCTGTCAAAGGGAAATAATAAATGTACAATATGAGGACAGAAGTATTGCAAAAACAATCTAAAAATTTTGTTAGTAAGATAAAATTCAGCATAAGTATCCTAAATACATTAATTTCAAATACGTCAGTACAAATAGTTACATGTTCTTTTCATAACATCAAAAAGCAGACTGAAGGCACAGTAAAGGTACAATACACGTTTACAGATTTTATTCACTAGGTGGTGTGCCGTTTTTAAACATAATGTCTAGTGGCACAGTGACAAGTCAATTACGCTAGGTAAAATTAGAATTTAGCAATAAGAAAAAAAAATACTTTCTACAAATGCTATTTACACCATGTCCTATGGGCTAACAAAATGAATAAATGCCCATATCGTGTCATAATATAAATCATGAGTGGGTCAGAATAGTTGATCAAAAGAACAAATCGTAAGGTGGCAGAGCTCAACATTATAAACAAATTAACAGCAATTGGTAAACTATATACATACAGATAAAAAAATTGAAGGTTGTAATGATGAACATCATAACGACGGTCGAACATATAGAATGTATATTTCATGTCTCGAAAAAACTATATGGCACTAAGTTTGATTACATTGTTTATGTATTAACCGGCTAACAAATGCTCTATATATCGTATCTAATAAGGTAACAAAATGCCGCATAATATACTATGGAGTGGGTCAAAATAGTTGATCATAGATCAGATAGTCAGAGATCTATACAATTATTAACACTTTAATAGTAATTGTTTACAACCTTGTAGTAATGATTGTCAAATTGAAGTTACTGTAATGAAACAAATCAGGGAGAAATTAGAAGGGATGGAGTAAAATTACTGCTTATGATAATAGACATAGCTATGACATAATAAATATAGTGACAACAGTGCAATATATATATATATATGCTTACAAATAAATAAAAGTTATGATATAAATCATAACAATGGACACGCATATATAGTGTACATATGTTTATTGGAAACAAATATATAGGGCGTCAGGTGTGCGCAACATTATTTAGGTTTGAACGTTTGTCAGAATGCACAGTGTATCTTATCAGTGAAGATTACACTTATATGTACAAATAAGTCAAAGCAAAGTTGAAAAGATATTACAAAGGAATGAAAAATACTCCTCAAATTTTCTAAATATGCTCTATATATCGTGTCTAATAAAGTAACAAAATGAAATATGCCGCATATCATGCCATGGAGAATCAGGAGTGGGTCAAAATAGTTGATCACAGAAACAGAACGTAAGGAAGCTAAACAATTATTACACATTAAGGACAATGGTTTACAACCTTGTAGTAATGAAGTTGCTATGATGAAACAAATCAGAGATAAAAGTAGAAGGGATGGAATAAGATTACTGCTTATTTTACTATACAGAGCTATGACGTAATGAACAATAGTGACAACAGTGCAACATATATATACAAAAATAAAAGTCATACATGTATTGTGTACATATGTTTATTGAAAACTACTATGTAGGGCGCCAGGTTTGCGCAACAATACTTAGGTATGAACGTGGTACCAGAATGCACAATTTATCTTCTCGATGGAGATTACTTTTATTTGTACAAATAAGTCAAATCAAAGCTGAAAAGATCGTAAAAAATGAAAAACAAACAAGTAAAAAGTGGGTGCCTTTGTTCATAGTGGTAAAATTGATGTACTTAAAATTACACAGGTGCAGATACACCATTGTGCAAATTGCTTTAGACAACGGATACACTGAAAGGTTCTTTCGAAACATAGGTAAAGCCATATTTGATAAACAAACATCAAATCGGATCGGCAACCATAATGACACCATCACATATTCCGGTCCGTTTTTCGAACCCGTTGCTAGGACTTTTCGTAAAGCAAAAGTACAAATAGGGTTTTGCACGCATAAACAAATTAGAACTGTAATACATACTTCCATTGAACAAAAAATTGACAAATTTTCAAAGCCAGGGTATATAGAATAAAATGTGGTTTTTGTGATCATATATACGTGAAGCAGACCGGCGTGATTTAATGAACGATTTAAGACACGATTTAAAGAACATAACTATAAAAATACAACTGCTGCCGGCCGCGATGGCCGAGGGGACTGAGGCGCTTCAGTCACGGTCTGCACGGTCACTACGGTCGGGGGTTCGAATCCCCCCTCGGGCATGGATATTTGTGCCGTCCTTAGTATTAGTTAGTTTAAAAGTAGTTTGTAAGTTTAGGGACTGATGACCCCGTAGTTAAGTCCCTTAAGCTTAAAAAATATTTGAACATTTTTTGAACAACTGCTCTTGGTTGCCACCTAACCAGTGAATGTCATGCCTTAGGGCAGATTGAAAGTGCGTTGTCCATATTACACTTGGTGCCAAAGGACATAAATTTAAATTTGCTTGAAGTCATTGAAATGTATGAACATTGTGATATTACAGATACAGGAGGAGCTGATTGTTTCCATGTGAAAGACGGGTTTTGCCAGGCTGTTGGGTTCCCCAGTTGGCCGGCTACCAGTTTGAACCTGGAATGGACAGGTAGTCAGGATTTCCCTAAAATGCTCGGAAACTGGAAACGCTTGGCTGAGCGAGGGCGGCTATTTCAGAATGCAACTAAAATACAACATAGCCACACACATTATTCTAAAAATCTATATAAAATCAGGAAATGATCATAATGCATATATAATTATATGAATGGATTCAGGAGACTTGAGAGAATTAAATGCCGTAATTAAAATTTCAATATCCCGTACAGATAAAAAGCCGATAAATTTCAGTACTATAATAATATTATTATAAGACTTTTATTTACAATTATTGATACGTAATGTTTATCAGTAACAGATTAAGAAGGAAATGGGCAGCATTGCACCACGCTACCTATCTTAAAAGACATACCACGTTCTTCTCATATTTTTTCAATAAACTTTGTTTTACTCTATTGTTCTGCTTTTCGTTGAGGTAGTAATATTCTTGTGTCAGAAGATAGATTCCACCACAGAAACACACAACATGAACCCAGCAATGTGCATTACATTTATATATGTATTTTATTATATTTAATATTATTCTTAGACTGCCACTTAAATATTTCATGGCCGACTAAAATTAGTAGATATGCAGTAGATAATTTATATATAAACAATTATAAGTATTTGTCGACAAGAACTGAATATATTTGTATAAAAAGCCATGATAAATTAAGTATTAATTGTGTAACTATATTTCGACGGCGGCAGTATATTTGAACAAAGAGACTCCACGCTTAATGGCTATCTGAGCAAAGAGCTTCAGTCTCAACCGGTTTTTAGTATTGTTAAATATATATTTGTTTGTGAAATGTACACAATATTTGTAGGGAGGTGGTCTAAGCATTTAATTCTGTGATATTGAAATGTATAATATTTTGGAAGGGAAATTGTATTTTAAAGATGGGTCGTTAGGATGCGCGGAGGGATACAATTTTGGAAGCAGGTAGAGCACGCTTTTCGAGCGCTTGGGAAGGGACTCGTAACTTAGACGTGCTGGTGAAAGGTTGTGACGCTGGGCGGTCTAAGCCGCGTTACAAACTTGTGATTTGAAGTGATAGGCAAGTGTGGACTTGGAAAGTGATAAACTACGCACGGTAGTCGTGTTGTGGTACTGTGATAATTCAGCAATCGTGTACTCGTGTGATGACAAACTGTGTTTTGTAACAAATACTTTTATCGCGGATTAACTTGGAACTGCAAAGTTCGATGGACTACTCTAAGTTACGAGTGATAATTTCGAACTTTTACTCTCTAGTGCATGTGGTACTTTTGTGCATCTCATGAACAGTAGTAGGAGAAACATTTAGTTATTTACCGAAGTGTAAAGTAGGACCACCTCCGCGTTTCATGTCTAATAAAGCCGCGTATCCACTTGGCGCGGCTGCGTTCGTAGCTGTGCCGCGGTCGAACGTGCCGCGCAGCGAACCCAAGCTGAGCGGTCCGGAGCCCCGCGGCAAAGGGATTCCAGCGTGCTCTGCTCGTGCAGTCGAGACGCCAGTCCTGCTGTTCGCGCGCGCACTAAGATGGAACAACGAGGCGTGTCTTGCCCTGATACAACTGTACAAACCAAAAGAGGTGCTGTGGAATCCAGTAAACAAGGACTACTACAAGAAAAGTACACGCGAGGACGCACGGAAACATATAAGCAGAATAATGAAGATTCCAAGTCAAACAACTTTTTTGTCATTATTATGGGACCAAGCTACTTTGGTCATAAATCACCAAACTTACAAATAAGTTAAACTAACATAAGGACAACACACACATCCATGCCCGAGGGGGATTCGAACCCCCGACGAGGGAGGCCGCGCGATCCGTAACATGGCGCTCGAGACCGCTCGGTTGCTCACGCGGGGCAAGATTCCAAGTCAGGAACTGAAAAAGAATACGATCTTTATTGGCATCCTACAGAAGTAAGAATTCATTCTTTGAGGGCCTTGACGATAGCGTC
Organism: Locusta migratoria; assembly: GCA_026315105.1. Lineage (NCBI taxonomy): Eukaryota > Metazoa > Arthropoda > Insecta > Orthoptera > Acrididae > Locusta > Locusta migratoria. The sequence goes on from CM048746.1 coordinate 164,969,178, forward strand.
ACAAAGTTCCGGCACTGTTCTTGATATTCTTTGTTTGGAGACACGGAAAAGGTATTGCAAGCTTGCATAGGAATCTCCTGTGGCCAAGAACCTCAAAGTAACTGCAAGACATCCTCTTGCAGTAATAGCCTCTCGAAAGTGGGTGTTAAGTTTTCCTATTTTTGGTTCGATCATCGCATTTAAGAGTTCAAAATCGTCTAACGACTATCGAATAAATTTTTTTATTGTATCTTCCAGGACTTCTAAATCCATATCTTGCAATAGTCGGTTTCCATACTGCATTCTTTGGCGATACAATTCTCTTATCCACCAATGGACTTTTCGTTTCTGCTTTCTATTATTTTCCTTGAGATGAAGGCAGCCGCTGCACGTGTCCAATTCTGTAGATAACAAACACCAACCACAAGCGACACCTGTTGTGAAGTGACCCACTAATTTGATTTGATTTTTCCAGGGAAGCCAAAACAGTCTTGGTCCAACCCAGCACTGCCCGCACCGAAACTAAGTTTATTGTGCGGTATCGCTCCCTGTATATCTAGTAAAGCCAACCAATGCCCTTGAACAGTGCAAGGAGTCCCTTTACCAATTCTTTATTAGACACAATTTCTTCGGGTCTGGTCGTCCCAAATGTTCTGTGCCTTTTACTCTCCAATGCAATGCATTCGAAGATTAGATGTGATGCAGTTTCATCACCGTCATCACAGATCCTACATTTAGGGTCCTCTTCTGTTATTCCCATTGTATGTAGGTGTTTTTTGAAATTCCCATGGCCTGTCAGCAATCCAACCATGAGTCTAATCTCTCTCCTGTTCAGGCCCATGATTGCAGAGCTTCTTTTAGAACATGGCTTTGGCATCATTACCTTGCCATGTTTTTGTTGATGGACTTTGGTCCAATATTCTACGTGTTGTCTTCTGAGCCAGTTATGTAGGTCCAATTTGATCATTGCCTTGGTGATTGTCAGGACAGGTTCCGGTCCAATAAATGGAGACTCTGCCCCCATCCTGGCTAATCTGTCGGCATGTTCGTTGCCATTGATCCCCGAGTGGCCAGGGACCCACAATAGGTTTACTCTATTGCTTTCCCCTAGCTCCACCAGAACCCTGTGACATTCTGCAACAATTTTAGACCTTGTTGCCAGTGATATCAGGGCTGCATGACGGTCTGAATATAGATGCTACGATCTTTGTAGCACCTACGCAAATTCTCCTCCACACATGCCCTGATGGCAGTGATTTCGGCCTGGAATACTGAGGCCAGTTTCCCTATAGAGATGACGCCCTCCAGTCGTGGCTGCACCCGGTATACCCCGGCCCCAACGCCTTGGTCTGATTTCGACCCGTCAGTGAACCAGACAATATCCCCCGTACGGTGTATAACTATTTTTTACCACTGCCCCCTACTTCCATTGTTATACTGAAAGGCTTGTTGAAGCAGTATGGGGTTATAATATACTCAGCTGGCATTTCCCCAAACTTTCCTATATTTACCTCACTCACTATTTTTGGGTGTGATTCTGGATATCCCAAAGAGTTCCAGTTGTTGCCAGATTTGAGCCTGTATGCACCAGCTGCTGCCTCCATCTTGACCCGAAGGTGTAATGGGGGCATATCCAGCATGGTTTCCATCCCAGCAGTTGGTTTGCTGCTAATTCCACCTGTTATAGCTAAGCAGGCTAGTCTCTGTACCTTACCAAGCTCCTTAGCAGCAACCTGCTGTTCTACCTTCTTCCACCACACGACCGCCCCATAGGTGATCCTGGGTCTAATCACCGTTGTGTATATCCAGTGCATACCCTTGGGGCTCAGCCCCCAATTTTTGTCACAAGCTCTCCTGGTACTTACTAAAGTACCTTTTGCCTTGGAGCAAATATTCCTAATGTGAGGGGTCCATGTCAGTTTCTCATCTAGGGTAACCCCTAGATATTTCACTGTTCCCTTCACAGGTAGCGCTTCATTGAAAAGCTTTAGATTCCAACTTGAGTGTTGGTTTTGTTTCTTTGTGAATGGTACAACAACAGTCTTGTAAGAACTAACCCCCAGATCCTGTTTTCTGCACCAGTCATGCACAATGTCCAATGAACCTTGTGCCATATTCTTCACTGTGTCAGCAAATTTGCCAAGTATTACTATGACAAGATCATCTGCGTATCCTTGGCAAAATTACTGCCTAGAGTTTAATTCTCCAATGAGATCATTCACCACTATATTCTACAAAAAAGGGGAAAGAACTCCTTCTTGCGGGCAACCCCTAGTGGTATTGATTACCATTTTTTCATTCATCATGGTAGCCTCTACCTTTCTTCCACTGAGCATGGCCCTAGTCGACCTACATATAGTGGCCCCTAGGTCATGCACCTCTGCTGCACTAACCATGGAATCGAAGGTCGTGTTGCTAAAAGCCCTCTCAATGTCCAGGAAGATACAGAGGGCTATTTCTTGAAAGTCTAGTGCTTTCTCCACCTTCCCAACAAGTTGGTGGAGAGATGTCTCACATGATTTACCTGGTTGATATGCATGTTGGTTTGAATTTAGAGGAGCCCTACTTAACCTCCTTTCTCCAACATGCACATCAACCAGCTTTTCCAATGTCTTAAGAATGAAGGGGGACAGGCTGATTGGTCTCATATCCTTGGCCTTGGTATGATCAATTCTCCCTGGCTTTGGAATGAAGACAACCTTCACTGCCCTCCAGGCATTGGGAATGATTCCTGCTGCTAGGCTAACCCTGAATAACCTGCATAGGAATCTAATAAGATTTTCTCCCGCTTGTTGCAGGAGAGCTGGAAAGATTCCATCGGGGCCAGGTGACTTGAACGGTTGAAATGTTCCCACAGCCCATCGGACCTTACTGAAATCGACACACTCCTTGGCCAGATCCCAGTCCTCTTTGCGAATACCTGAGAACCATTGTCTCTCAGGAATCGCATTCTGGTCTGAGTTATCCCCCAGAGTATATTGAGGAAAGTGAGTCTTGAGGAGCAGTTCCAGCGTTTCATGTGCTGTCTTTGTATACTCCCCATCCTCCTTCCTCAATGTTCCTCCTGGATTAGTTGGTACCCTAGTGAGAATTTTATGAAGTCTCGCTTGAGCAGCTGTACCCTCCACTTCCTCACAGAATACCTTCCAGGATGCCTCCTTTGCCCGTCTGATGGCAAGGTTGTAATTGACAAGGGCCTCACGATACTTTGCCCATTGTCCTTTGCGCCTCGCAAGGTTAAACAGTCTTCGTACCTGTTTCCATTGCATTTCCAGGTTATTATTCCACCAAGGCACATCCCTATTTGTGCACTTCTTGGTGATCTGGTATGAGGTCACTATAGCAGAGGTTACAGCCTCTACTACTTCCTCAAACTCTGCTGGATTCCTTATAGAAGTTTTAATTTCCGATAGGCTGAAGTCAAGGTCTCTCCTATATGTCTCCCAGTCCGTTTTCCTGGGATTCCTATAGGCCATGGTCTGTCTGGTTCCCATTTCAACCTTGAATTTAATATACATGTGATCTGATGAGGATGGCTCCAGAACCACATGCCACTGTTTGACGTAACTTCCCATCATCATGGAACCAAAAGTTATGTCAATAACTTCCTCCCTTCTACTATTCCTGAATGTAGGTTCATCACCCCTATCCAGCATCTCCAAGTTGTTAGATAGGAGAAATTCAAGAAGGTGCTCACCTCTACTGTTGGTGTCCTTGCTGCCCCACGATAGATTGTGGGCGTTGGCATCACATCCCACCAGTAGTTCGTCACCTTGCCGATGGCAGGCTTCCGTCAATCTCCTCGCTTCCAAAGGAGGAGGAGAGCTGTCTTCGTAAGGAAGGTATGCTGAGGCCAAAACAATTTCCCTCGTAATACCTTCCTCACGTTGCTGCATTCTGATGGTCACCAAGTCCCTGGAACAAAAATCCATCATTGGTATGAAAGGTATTCCATTTCTAACATAAATGCATGTTCTGGAGTTTTTTTAGATTTCTAGCATAAATCAGCTTACCTCCAGTACCACCGAGGCCCGATACAGTTCTTGTATCAGGCCCACGTCCACCTCCAGTCTCCCCAGGCGACGGCTCAGGGCAGCAGTGGCCCCTTTACTGTGCTGCAAGTTTATCTGCAGCACTTCCAGTCCCCATCTTGCTGCCATTATTGCCTTTAAGGTCTTTGATTACCCTGACGGCGACCTGCGAGAACTCTAAAAACAGTTTCAGGCCTTGCTCTCGCATTGTCTTCAGGGACTTCTCTCCGACCTCCACCACTGGGGTGGAACGACCTTTTGGTTAATTACCCTCCAATCCTCTGTTGAGAATTTTGCGTTCTGGACCCTTATTTTCTCAAACAGAGTCTTTGGAAGGACATCCTTAAGGATCTTTGGTGCCCATATTGATATCTTTGCGGTCTTCAGGAGTTCGGTTGCTGTCTTTACCAGCAGCTTCGCATTCTCCCATGGGGATATCATGGGCACCTTGTCCTTAAGCCATTCTTCTCAGTTCTCCCCCTCGCAGACAAAAATGAGGGCACCACAATCTAGATAAACCCTCCTGAATTTGGGTCCTGGACCAGCGTCCCCCCCAATCTCTTCAAAGAGGGCCATCTGCACGAGCTCCTCCTGCTGCGATGTGATGCTCACCAGTGGGTATCCTTCTTGGACAACCGCCATTCTAAAGACCGAGACTGCAGTACTATAGGTCTGTTTCCCTATTTCCTGCCTCAGCCTTTTAGGATCACGCCTGTCCACAGAGGAGGGAGTCTTAGATTCTTCCCTAACCCTCTTGCCACCTGTCTTTGACGTCGAGGGGGTCTGTGTATCCCCTTCGACCTGAGGCAGTTTCTTTTTGGAGGTCTTGGGCTCAAGCCCTTTTGATTCCCTCCACTTATGCTTAGGAAGCCATTCTTTTCCTTTCTTTTGCTTCTGTTCCTTGAGAAGTTTCCTCCTCTGAGCCCCAGGCAAGGCCTTAATCCTAATCTGGTCCAACTTCTCTGTTACAGTACCCACTTCTTTCTCAGGTCTAGACCCTGATTCAGAAGTAGGAGTGCACTCCATCGGTCCTGATCCCGGTGTCCGAGTATCTGAGGTCTCAGATTGCCCCTCAGATTCTTTTAAAATACTTTCTTTCTTAGCCCCACGAGATTTGGGGATTTATATAGTCCACACCACGATAACCCCGCGCGGTGCAAGGCTACTTACTCAGGGAGGTCGCCCTGAGGCTCCGTTCGAGACACATCCACCCATATGCCACGCACCCTTCGGCACGGATCGCATCATACCTTGGGTTGGGAAAGGAATTGGGAAAAGACTGGGAGAGGATAAGGAAGACGGGACGTTGTGGGACACTTAGTCTGATCTATCAGCTGAGGCCTTTCCGGCAGTAGGTTTTCTACCTTCGGTATAGCCCTCTGCTTCACACGGATACGCAAGACTCTCCACCCGCACGGACAGTGCTTCGTCAAGGTAGTGTCCCCCGGAGAGGGAGTGACCCACTGCCAGCGATCACCTGCGAACACCTGCCGCGGAACTAGAGCAGCGTATCGACTGAGCGCGGCTGCCGCGTCCAAACGTATACAGATGTGCCGAGCGCGAACTGTTCGATGCGGCTGCCGCGGAAAGTGGTTACGCGGCTTAAGAGTAATAAACAATGTTGAAATATTTGTAGAGCTTATGGGACTTAACTACGGGGTCATCAGTCCCTAAACTTACAAACTACTTATGAACTAGCTAAGACTAAGGACGGCACAAATATCCATGCCCGAGGGGGCATTCGAACCCCCGACCGTAGTGGCCGTGCAGAACGTGACTGGCGCGACAAAAACCGCTCGGCCACTGCGTCCGGCCAAGAGTAATAAACTCCATTTGTAAAGTTCCATTTATAAAGAATTACCCGGCCGCGGTGGCCGAGATGACTGAGCCGCTCCGGTCACAGTCTGCACGGGTACTACGGTCGGGGGTTCGAATCCCCCCTCGGGCATGTGCCGTCCTTAGTATTAGATAGTTTGTAATTAGTTTGTAAGTTTAGGGACTGATGACCCCGTATTTAAGTCCCATAAGCTATACAAACATTTGAACATTTTTTTTTATAAAGAATTACTTCGTGAGTGAGTCACTTATCTTAGAATCCATTTTGTTGGTCATTCAGAGGTTTAACTTATGTTTGTTAAACATATTTTCACGTCATCATATGCAGGTTATTGGACTGGCTAAACTACACAATTACTGATGGTTTTAAACAGATTGGGTAGCTGTTTAGGGCATAGAAGCTGACATACATAACTCACCCCTATGAACAGAGACAACGAGCCATAAACTTTTACTACCCTGAGTTATGTATTGCCCAAGTCTTATTGGTGATCACAAAAGATTCTGAATGAACAATTTAACTCAGACCACAAATGGTTTTTTTGACATGTTTGGCGATATTTTGAGTACCTGCTAGTTTGACGGTTGTCTCCAAAAAAAAAAAAAAAAAAAAAAAAAAAAAAAAAAAAAAAAAAAAAAAAAAAAAAAAAAAAACTTTTAGTACAACTTATTGTTTAGCATGTTTCAACTAATTGGCTAACTTTGTTTTATATAAGGCCTCGTTTGTCATTTTCGTTGGTTGAATATCGTCATACTCAAACGTCATTTAACCATTAGCTATTCGCAACAACTCGTAATTTTCTTTGCCATATTTTGACACGTGGTCACGATTAAAATGTATGTAACCTTATATAGATGTAATCGGATCCTTCCCCACTCATATTTTCAGGGTAGGCATATCTTGCTTTTGCCATGAACCCACTCAACATCATCTATAACTTTTCAATCGCGGCATAACGGAACTTACCTCTCTCACGTCATACAATATGCTACCTGGTCAGCTGAATGTTCAACCACTATTCCCGAGCTATTTATCCCAAATATACCGCGGGTTCTGGAAATCCTCCCCCGCGAGCTATATATATATATTGTGAATTATTACTAATAATGTTTACTAAATGAAACATGAAAATTATTATAAAAAAGCCATTGTATCTGCACATGTGCAATTTTAAATACATCATTTTTACCACTCTGAACAAAGGCCCCCACTTTCTACTTGCTTTTTTTTTTTTTTTTTTTTTTTTTCATTTTTTACTATCTTATCAACTTTGCTTTGACAAACGCAATCTCCACTGATAAGATACATTGTGCATTCTGATAGGACGTTCATACCTAAGAATTGTTGCGCAAACATGGCTCCCTACTTAGTAGTTTTCAATAAACATATGTACACTATACATGCATGACCATAGCTAGGATGTTCATCACAACTTTTATTTTTGTAAGCTTGTGTATATATATATATATATATATATATATATATTGCACTGTAGTCACTAATATTCATTGTCATAGCTCTCTATAGTAATATAAGCAGTAATCTTATTCCATCCCTTCTATTTTTATCCCTGAGTTGTTTTATCATAGCAACTTCAGTGTGACAATCATTACTACAAGGTTGTAAACCATTGTTCTTAATGTGTCATAATTGTTTAGCTTCCTAACGATCTGTTTCTGTGAGCAACTATTTTGACCCACTCCGGATTCACCATGGCACGATATGGGGCTTCTTTTTTGGTACTTTATTAGATACGGTGTATAGAGCATATTTAGAAAATTTGAGGAGTTCCTTACTTTTACAAACGTTTAGGTGAGCTCCCTTAGACTGTTCGCGGATGATGCTATAACTTATCGATTAGTAAAGTCACCAGAAGATCAAAAGCAAACGAAATTGTTTAGATAAGGTATCTGCATGGTTGGCAAGTGTGAAGTCGTCCATATGACTACTAAAAGAAACCCTTTAAACTTCATTTCCACGATAAATCAATCGAAACTATAGGCCGTAAATTCAAACAAAATACCCGGGAGTATCAATTACAAACAACTTAAATTGGAAAGAACACACATAAAATATTCTAGGGAAAGCGAACCGAAGACTACTTTTCGTTGGCAGAACACTTAGAAGATGCAACAGTTCTATTAAAGAAGCTGCCTACACCACATTTGTGCGTCTTATTTTGTAGTATTGCTGCGCACTGTGGGATCGCCATCAATTGGGACTGACAGATAATTTAGATAATGTTCAGAGATGGGCAGCTCGTTTTGTGTTATCGCGTTCTAGGAGAGACAGTGTCACGGAAATGATGCACGAGTTGGGGTAGAAATAATTAAAACAAAGGCGTCATTTGTTGCGACGATATCTATTTGCGAAATTTCTATTACCAACTTCCTCTTCCGAATGCGAACATATTTTATTAGCACCGACCTAAATAGGAAGACCTGATCATCAAAATAAAATAAGAGAAATCGGATCGAAAATGGAAAGATTTAGGTGTTCCCTTTTTCCGCGAGCTATTACAGAATGGAGCTGTAGAGAAGCATCATAAATGCGGTTCGATGAACACTGCCGTGCACTTCAATGTCACTTGCAGAGTATTTATGTAGGTGTAGATTCATGGACAGTCCGGCAGTCTGCATGGCGTCAGTTCCTCCAGCACTGCTTCAGACATCAGTCAAGTCCACGCCCCGTCGTGATGCGGCACTTACGCATGTTCGCCGTGCCCCTGCATGACATTAGATAGCAGTACCAATTTCATTGGCTTTTCAGTATATATGTATTGGATTATGTGATATCTTCCGACCTGACCTGCTGTTCTAAAGATATACTTTCTGTGACACATAAAAATGGTGCCCGACCGGTACACGACCCCGGATCTTCTGCTTTTCGTGATCCGTCGCCATAACCTCTTGGCCACCGGTGCACGCGGTGGATCACTGGCAACGTTTGGTCCTCTGAAACAGACAACTCATAATAAACACTAGTGCCATGACAGGATTCGCTGATAAAATTGAGTCTCTCTGTCCGTCTGTAAAAAGCGGGAGATCCGGGTTCGAGTTCCAGTTTACAGAACGATAGTCCATCGTCAGAACAGCAGCATGTCGGAAGATATTGCCATTTTCGGTCACATACGTGGGCTATTCTCTTGCTTCTTAAAACTGCAGCAACCAGTTGCACTTAAATTTGTTTTATTAACCAGTTTCTGGCACTTGCTACCCTTGTTCAAGCTTACACTGGAACCCTTACAGGTTCAGTCAGAACGTGGTTGTAGGACACTCCAACCATGTTCAGACTTAACCTATAAGGAAGCAAGAATATATCTGAAAAAGGGCACCAGGTGTCAGAAGCCGGTCAAATTTAAGTGTCACTGATTGCTGCAGATTTAAAAACCAGTTTTTTCAAAATAACTTAAGACGATAAATACAATTGGTACCACTTATTTTACTGGAGCGGTTTCACTGTGTGTGTGTGTGTGTGTGTCGGGGGGGGAGGGGGGGGCGGATTGTCATATTAAGAAACCTCAGTAATATCTGTAGGATGATAGGATGATGCTATGTATTGGCATCGACTTAGGTAGCATGATCAGTCATCCTAGTCGCAAACTGGCTCTCCCCTATAATAAGTACGAGGGGTGTTTGAAAAGACTGTCTAAAGTCCGAGAGATGGTACCACCGGCGCGTATCCAGGTCATGTTTAGTTACTAGCATCTTTTGAAATGACGCACACAAAGTTTCAGCCGTATTGAGCTATTTCTTTGCCGGCCGCGGTGGCCGAGGGGACTGAGGCGCTACAGTCACGGTCTGCACGGCCACTACGGTCGGGGGTTCGAATCCTCCCTCGGGCATGGATATTTGTGCCGACCTTAGTATTAGTTAGTTCATAAGTAGTTTGCAAGTTTAGGGACTGATGACCCCGTAGTTAAGTCCCATAAGCTATACAAACATTTGAAAACATTAGAACATTGGCTATTTCTTTGTGTTTGGTATTTGCGTGAATCAAGGAAAAAAGAATTTCGTGTGATGATTAAACAGTACTTTATGATGGGCAAAACGCGTCAGGAGACTAAAAAGAAGCTTGACAAGAAATTTGGACATGAGAAAGCTATCCGCATAATGCCGCGATTGCTCACGCTTGACCAAAAGCGGAATCATGTGAGGTATTGCAAGGAAGGTTTGCAAGTGTTCAGGAAGAATCGGCACGGCTTCAAGCGTCGTTTCGTCACAGTGGATGAAAATGGATAAATTACCACACTCCTGAGACCAAAGAACAATCCAAACAATGAGTTATTGTTATCGTCTTCAGTCCGGAGACTGGTTTGATGCAGCTCTCCACCTTACTGTATCCTGAGCAAGCCTTTTCATCTCCTCATAAGAACGGCAACCCACATCCACTTGAATCTGCTTACTATATGCGTCTCTTGGTCTCCCTCTGCGATTTTTACCCCACACCCTTCCCTCCAATGCTAAATTTACGATTCCTCAAAATCTAAGAATGTGTCTTACCAAGCGATCCCTTCTTTTAGTCAAGGTATGCCAAAAATTCCTTTTCTCACTAATTCTGTTCAGTTAGTTACGCGATGTACCCACCTAATCTTCAGCATTCTTCTGTAGCACCACATTTCAAAAGCCTCTATTCTCTTCCTGTCTGCACTGGTTGTCGTCCATGTTTCACCCCCGTACGAGGCAACACTCCACACAAATGCCTTCAGAAAAGACTTCCTTACACTTAAATTAATATTCGATGTTAGCAAATTTCTGTTTTTTAAAAATGCATTTCTTCCCATTGCCATTTTGCATTTTATATCCTCTGTATTGCGACCGTCATATGTTATTTAACTACGCAAGTAACAAAACTGACCAACCATCTTCATTGTTTCGTTACCTAATCTAATTCCTTCAGCATCGCCTGACTTTCTAAGACCGCATTCCATTATCTTTGTTTTGCTCTTGTTAATGTTCATTTTATTCGCTCTCTTCAACACACTGTCCATTCCATTCAACTGCTCTTCCAGCCCCTTTGCTGTCTCTAAGAGAATTACAATGTCATCAGCGAAATGCAATGTTTTTATTTCTTCACCCTGAACTTTAATCCCCATTCTAAATTTTTCCATGCTTTCCTTCACCGCCTTCTTGATGTACAAATTGAATGACATTGGAGAAAGGCTACAACTTACTCCCTTCCCAACTAATGCTTCCTTTTCATGCCCTTCAAGTTTAATAACTGCGGTCTGTCTTTTGTACAAGTTGTAAATAACAATGGGTTACCAAGGGATTATTTGCACCAAAAAAGGCGACGACCGGTCTTAGGGCCGGAAATTTTATGGCGAAGGTCTTTTGGGATAATCCTCATAGACTATCTAGTACAGGGTGGAACTATTACTGGTGCATATTATTCAACATTATTGAACCGTTTGAAAACAGAGCTGCAAGAAAAACGCCGATGATTGGCCCACAAAAAAGGCCTTTTCCATCACGACAATGCACCAGCACACACCTCAGCAGTTGTGGTCGCAAAATTTAGGAAATAGGATTCCAACTCGTTTCACAAGCCCCCCCCCCCCCATTCTCCAGACTTTGCTCCCTCGGACTCCTATTTGTTCCCAATTTCAAGAAATGTTTGGCGGGAGGAAGATTTCATCCAAACGAGGAGGTGATTGTGGAAACTACGAGGGTAAGTCAATTATTATCCGCAATTTAGTCATATTTTTGTTTATGTTGGTAGTACTGTCGTTTTACGTTGGTGACGCATGCTTTGTTTATTTGTTGTTACATCTTTGCAATTTTCAAGCTGCTACGTTAGTTTCGTTGTCGCTGCTGTGTTGTTAATCATGGCTGCTCCATTGTCTATTCGCACCAAAGAAGAGCAACGTTCAGTGATACGTTTTTTGTGGGCGGGGGGTGTATCAGGGGCCGAAATTCATAGAAGACTTTCAGTACAGTACGGGAGCAGTGTTTTGCCACAACAAAGTGTGTACGAGTGGATTGAAAAATTACGAAATGGTCGCACGAGTGTTAAGCACGATGAAGGAGTCGGACGCCCGTTTACCGCCACAAATGAAGAAAACATTGAGCGATCACGTGAAATGATTCTCTTAGACAGACGATTAACTATTGATGAAGTGGCTCATCGTCTTCAAATTAGTCATGATTCTGCCTACGAAATGATTCACAATTTTGGTTTCGTAAAGTTTGGGCAAGATAGGTCCCAAAACAACTCACACAGTTGCATAAGCAAACGCGCCTCGACATCTGCAAAAAAAATTTGGATCGCTATGGTAACAACTTACTGGTGATGAAACATGGATCCATCATTACGAGCCGGAGGTTAAACGGCAGAGTATGGAATGGAAACATCCAAATTCGCCGTGCAAGAAAAAGTTCAAGACCCAACCATCCACAGGATAACTGATGCTTATGGGTTTTTGAGATGCACGAAGTCCTGTACTGGAATATTATGGTGAAAGGAGCACAACAATAAACAGTCACTACGTTTACATGCAACACATCTTCCGGAAGACGAAAACCGATTTTCGTAAACCGTTTTTTGCTGTCGTGTTTACATGGCATAGCCTGAATCGGATTTCCTAGCTCACATAACAGGGCGGCTGGAAAACAGCTGATCCCGTTCCTTATTCAGTCTGCACAATCGCTTATTTTTCTTTATTTAAATATACAGATTTATGATCACTCTAATATTTATACTTTTATTTCACTTTAGAAAATATCAGTCTTTCCATAAGTGCCGAAAATTCTTAACAAGAAAACACAATCTGACAAGCCAAGAACGCTTCAGAAACGGTTGCGTTTACATGGGTACGAATATCGATTGCGGAACTGGAAAACCGCTTTAGAGAAGCGAATTTCCAGAATCGATTTTGGAGTGTTTACATGACCAACCAAAAGCGGAATTGGGAAATCGGTTTACGAAATCCGGTTTTGGGAGCCCATGTAAACGGGGGTGACAGTACGTTACAGTGAGATGCTTACTGACAGGCTAAAGTCTGCAATTTGAAGCAAACGCCGAGAATTGCTGTCAGAAGGTGTGTTGTTGCACGACAATGCTCGTCCGCATACTGCTGTCCACACTGCTGAAACGCTCCAGAAACTCAAATTCGCAGTACTGGATCATCCTCCACATATTCCCGATCTCTCCCCTTCTGACTATCACTTGTTTGGTCAATTCAAACAGGCATTAAGGGGCCGTCGATTTGACTCGGACGAAGCAGTGAAGGTAGCGGTGAATTCCTGGCTCGCAGCTCAACCGAAAACCTTCTTTTATGAGGGCATAAGGAAGCTTGTAGAGCGATGGACGAAGTGCATTGAAAAGCAAGGAGACTATGTCGAAAACTGATGTTCTTGTAAGTTTCGTATTTTTTTACAATAAAATTTTATAACTACTTTGCGGATAATAATTGACTTACCCTCGTATTTTGCAAGCTTGGACAGTTCCCATTATTCGGTAGGGATCGACGAATTAGAACAGCATAGGACGAAGTGTGTAAGTCTAAAAGGAGACTATGTCGAAAAATAAAAATGGTTTTTCTACTATCACTAGTAGAAGTTATCGTTCGTTTAGACATACTAAATGGAAGGTAAAATCGATCCATAACCGCATCTAGATAGTTAGTTCCCTAAAAACGAAAGGCCGTCAACCCAGTGACTGTAAATTAGCTATTTTACTCGTGAGTTAAAAAATACACTATGCTCTTTTTCTTCTCACTACAATTTAATAATCAGCACATTCCGTAATAGAGGTTAATTTGCGTGTCGGGGAGGGGACGGGGGGAGCGAACGGACGGACACACATGAGTGTATTTTAATTCTTACGTCCGTCAGCAATAGTGATAATGAGGCAAATTGAACGTAACAATAAAGCTAACACTTCTGCACAACAAATATGTCAAGTCGACAGCCTAGCTACAATAAAAGGTTAAAACTACATTCCTGACCATTGAAATTGCTACTCCACGGATATGACTTGCTACAGACGCGAAATTTAACCGACAGGATGAAGATGCTGTGATATACAAATGATAAGCTTTTCAGAGCATTCAGACTAGGTTGGCGCAGGTGGCGACACCTATAACGTGCTGACATGAGGAAAGTTTCCAGCCGATTTCTCACACACAAACAGCAGTTGACCGGCGTTAACTGCGTGGTGCCTCGTGTAAAGACGAAAAATGCGTACCATCACGTTTCCGACTTTGATAAACGTCGCATTGTCGTGTCGCCTATCGTGATTGAGGTTTATCGTATCGCGACATTGCTGCTCGCGTTGGTATAGGAAGGGGAAACGAGACTACGCGAACAGCTCTGTTTCAGTCTTACGGTTTCGCGCAGCGAAATTTCTTGTCGCCCGGAGTGACGGGCAGGTCGCCGTGGAGCGGCTAGGTTTCGCCTGTTGTCCGATCTCACGGCCGTAATATTACATCATTAAGCAGCGCGATGTACCCGCCGTTTCAGCGGACCGGTCCGCGCGCGCCGATTGGCTCGCCGCCGACCAATAGGAGGCGTTTTCCTGGAGGCGCCGCGTCCTTCGCTGGAGGTCTATGCGAAACAGGTAAGTCCTGTCTCGTTTCCGGTGTACGCGAGTATGTGTGTGTTTGTGTATGTGTGTGTGCGTGTGAAGCGACCTGCCGCTTATATTATAGATACCGAAATCAAGGTTTCGTAACAGCACATGTTATTTCCATGTCAATCTAGAAGGACGGTCTATCAAATTTCTATGTCTTGCTGTATTTCCTCCGTAAATATTCCTTTTTTGCTGTCGTCGTGACTTCGACTAAGAGAAGCATATTTTTGCGGTGACTAACCTTAATTATGGAAAACTACAAACAGGTCGCTCTTTTTATATTCGGCATTTATTTCTTCACACATAGAAAGCACATCCAACGACGAATGTTGTGTTTCTATATCTACGTGGGATACTCTGCAAATAACATTAAGTGCCTGGCAGAGAGTTCATCGAACCAACGTTATACTATTTTACCTCTTATTCCATTCTCGAATAGCGCGCGGGAAGAAGGAACATCTGAATCTCTCCGTTCGGGCTCTAATTTCTCGTATTTTATTCTGATGATCATTTCTACTTATGTAAGTGGGAGTCAACAATATACTTTCGCATTCGGAGGAGAATGTTGACGATTGTAGTTTCGTACGTAGCCTACGCCGCAGCGATAAGCGCCGTTGTTGTAATGATTCCCATCCCAGATCCTGTATCATTTCCGTAACGCTGTCTCCCCTGTATCGTGACAATACGAAACGAGCTGCCCATCTTTGGACTCTTTCCATGTCCTCCGTCAAACCCACCTGATAAGGATCCCACACTGGGCAGCAATACTCCATAAAAAGACGGACAAGCGTAGTGTATGCAGTCTCTTTAGTAGTTCTGTTGCATCTTTTAAGGGTTCTGCCAATAATCGCAGTCTCTGGTTCGCCTTTCGCACGACATTATCTACGTATTCTTTCCAATTTGAGTCAGAAGTAATTGTAATTCCTAAGTATTTGTGGAGTTTACGGCCTTCACACTTGATTGATTTATCATGTAAACAAAGTTTAATGGATTTCTTTTCGTACTCATGTGGACGACTTCACACTTCTCATTATTTAGAGTCAACTGCCAATTTTTACAACTTAGTGATATCTTATTCAAATCGTTCTGCAGTTGGTTTTGATCTTCAGATGATTTTACTAGACGGTAAATGACGGCGTCATCTGCAAACAACCTAAGAGAGCTACTTAAATTTTCCCCTAAATCGTTTATGTAAATAAGGAACAGCAGAGGACCAATAACACCACCCTGTGGAACGCCCGAAATCACTGTTTTAGTCGATGCCTTTCCGTCGATTACTACAAACTGTGTCCTCTCTGAGAGTAAATCCCCTATCCAGTCGCAAATTTGGGGCGATATACCGTAACCACGCAATTTGATTAAAAGCCGTTTGTGAGGTACGGTGTCAAAAGCCTTCTGGAAATCAAGAAATACCGAATCAATTTATGAACCCTTGTCGATAGCACACATCACTTCGTGTGAGTAAAGAGCTAGTTGTGTTTCGCATGAACGATATTCTCTAAAACCATGTTGACCTTGGGCCAATAGATTTCGAAGAAATATAGTGACAGCTAAAATTTTCAAAAATAAAAACAGATTCTGTCTTAGTGACTTTCTCGTTCATGGGTGTTTGTGCTGTCTTTAGTATAAGGGAGTTCATAAGTAGTTTGTAAGTTTAAGGGCTGATGACCCCGCAATTAAGTACCAAAAGCTTAACAAACATTTGAACGTTTTGAAAGTTAACTAAGGCCGATATTAAAGTATCAAATTTTGTTTCACAAAATATCTTTCGCAAAGACAATTCGACAATGTAATATAAAACTTTTCTGAAAGTTTCCTTTCGTCAATTCTTTGATCAAATCTAGCAGCCGGCCGCGGTGGACTGAGGTGCTGCAGTCACGGTCTGCACGGCCACTACGGTCGGGGGTTCGAATCCCTCCTCGGGCATGTATATTTGTGCCGTCGTTAGTCTTAGTTACTTCATAAGTAGTTTGTAAGTTTACGGACTGCTGACCCCGTAGTTAAGTCCTATAGACTATACAAACATTTGAACATTTTAAATCTAGCAGCTCACCACATATTTGAAATATTTGATCAAAGAAAGCGTTCGTCTTAAGTTAACTATGGTAAGAAATGTGACCGCTTGAAGCGCTAGCATCGCAGTACTAGTTTTTGACGCACTGTTTGAAAACTAGCGAGAAATTCGTATGGTGTGCCACCACAACAACAAATTTTCTACAATTGTATGAGGATGATTATATATAAAAACCAGTTACATCGAGCCTCAAGGTAGAAGACAATTGCGGAGTTAATTAGCGATCAAGTGAGGCCTGGTTGCACTGCAGACAACGTAAAACAGAAAATTAAAACTTCGGCAGCAGTTCTGCAGCGGAGAAAGCAAATGTATTTAATGGCACTGTTCAATTCCCTACATATATTCATTCCGACATACAGTTTACACGAAATATATTTGTATGAAATCTGAATATTTTAAATGTTTTGTTTTACTGTAGACGCGTACTAGCAAAAGGGGAACAGGGGCACAGGCTCCTTACCAGCCACAACTGTACTGGTGTTTAACGTCTTGAAATTTTTAGAGCATAGTATTAGTGCAGACGCAAGGGTCACCAATTTCGTCAGTCTTCCAAATGTCTAGTACAGCAATTATTGTAGGCCTATATGCAATCATAGTGTATAAATAGATATTTATAATCTATTTAACGAAAATCTGAGGTTAATAACAAAAATTCATCCAACATTTTCGTTACACGTTTTTTGACAGATTCTTTGTCAAAGAAAATTGGATAATGTAATGTCCCTTTTTCGCCAAGTAAAGATACTTTGTCAGAGAATATTGGACAAAGATTTTTGTCAAAGAAAATTTTATAGTTTAGTATCAGCCTAACATCCAAATCGATCAGGATTGTTTCCATCCTCTTAGTGAACACTACAAGTAGCGATTAATTCTGTTGTTTATCCCTAGTGCTGCTTCCATTAGACGTTCATTATTTGTACGTGAGTAGAAATAAATGCCGAACATAAGAAAGTGAAGC
Organism: Locusta migratoria; assembly: GCA_026315105.1. NCBI lineage: Eukaryota > Metazoa > Arthropoda > Insecta > Orthoptera > Acrididae > Locusta > Locusta migratoria. The sequence goes on from CM048746.1 coordinate 164,986,628, forward strand.
CTGTAAGTGACGACAAATGCTGTTGTGTACACCCTACTCAAAATGTTCAAATGTTTGTAAAGCTTATGGGACTTAACTGCGGGGTCATAAGTACCTAAACTTACAAGCTACTTATGAACTACCTTATACTAAAGACGACACTAACATACATCCCCTCCGGGGGGCTCACGGTTCTTTCGCGAATACGTGCGTGGCGTCCACGGGGCCCCGAGCTAATGCAGTCTTCCTTCCTTCTTTACTTCCCGGACTGCATTTCCTTTCCCCCTCCCCTCCCCTCCTTTCCTCACTCCTACCCCTCCCCACCGGGGGACTGATAACCTCAGTAGTTTAGTCCCCCTATCCCAACCGAACAACCCAACAACCCCCAACTAACATCCATGCCCGAGGGGGCATTCGAACCCCCGACGGGGAACGGCCTCGCTCATAGTAGCATAGCGCCTCAATGCGCTCGACCGCACCGCCGCGTCGTACACCCTACTCTTGCTTCCATTAGACGTTCGTCGTTAGGTACGCATTCTACGCGGGAAGAAATAAATGCAGAATATAAAAAAGCAACCTATTGACCGTTTTTGTAATCACTTACCTTAAAAAAATTGTAACTGTCTTTGGTAGCAGAGACAGGAAATGACTGAGCAGGCATGCGCAGTATTATATGAAAGAATGACTGTTATCAGCCAACGGCTGTGACATAAGGGATACACCATGTCCTTCCAGATCATCCAAGTTAAACATTGTCAGACTTGGCTATCTCTTGGAATGGGTATCGTCAGGGTCTGCTTAGCGCGACTGACAAATGGGGTGCACGTTAGCCATTGTGAGACTAAGCAGGGCTGCGGGCACGGCCGGGACAGTGATGTGGTCACACACGCCTGTCATCGCATCTACTGACACGTTGGGGATCTCGCTTCGACGACGGCGCTCAAAACCGTTGGGCCTTCAGGGCCCGTTCAGAGGTTTGTTTGGTTTTAATTAATAATATACTCAATGAAGAGGTGTGTCTAGGTTTCGTAATGTTCGGTGCTTATCACAATTTTCGCATTATGAATACCGAAAAATCTCTCACAAACAAAAGGAAGAAGAGAGTGAGTTGCAATCGGCGGCTGTTTGCTGATGGTACTGTGGTGTACAAGGAAGGTGTGAAGGAATGCGAGGAAAAATTTCGAGAAGGAAGAAAAGTTAATGGGGAAGAAATAATTTTTTTTTTTTTTTTTGCCTTTTGCCGATGACATTGTAATTCTGTCAGAGACCTGGAAGTGCAACTGAACGGAACGGACATTGTCTTAGAAGGAATGTAAACATTATCAAGAGCAAATCAAGCGTAATGGTATGTAGTTTAAGAAAATTTGCCGATGATAAAGGAACTAGATTAGGTAATGAGACATTAAAAGTAATAGATGACTTCCGTTATTGGCGTAGTAAAATTCTGATTGCCGAAGTACAGAAGACATAAAATGCGGAATGACTGTAGTAGGGTGCAGGACGATTTGGCTCAAATTTCTAGGTGGTGTGAGGTATGGCAACCAGCTCTAAATGTTGAAAATTGTGAGATGATGTCGATGAGTGGGAGAAACCAACCGGTAATGGTCCAATAGAGGATTAATAGTGTGCTGCTTGACAGAATCGTGTCAATGAAATATCTAGGCGTAACGCTGCACAGCGATATGAAATGGAACGAGCATATGAGGATAGTCGTTCGGAATGCGGATGGTCGACTTCAGTTTATTGGGAAAATTTTGGGAACATGTGATTCGTATCCGCTTCAAATTCCGGTCCTCTAAATTCTTCAATGGTGTTTCTCGAAAAGCATGTCGTCTTCTCTCCAACGACTCTGAATTACATTCCCGAAGCATCTCAGTAACACTCGCGCTTTGATCGAACCTACCAGTAACAAACCTAGCCGCACGCCTTTGAACTGCCTCTATATCTTACTTTAAATTGATCTGGTGGGGATTCCAAACGCTGGAGAAATATTTAAAACGTGGTCGTAGAAGCGTTTATATACAGTCTCCTATATAGGAGAAGCGTTTATATACAGTCTCCTATATAGGAGACTGTATATAAATGCTTCTACGACCACGTTTTAAATATTTCTCCAGCGTTTGGGATCCATACCAGATCAATTTAAAGTAAGATATAGAGGCAGCTTAAGAGGCGTGCGGCAAGGTTTGTTACTGGTAGGTTCGATTAAAGCGCGAGTGTTACTGAGATGCTTCGGGAATGTAATTCAGAGTCGCTAGAGAGAAGGTGACATGCTTTTCGAGAAATACCATTGAAGGATTTAGAGGACCGGAATTTGAAGCGGATTGCATAAAGATTCTACTGCCGCTAACCTACATTTCCCGTAAAGAGCACAAAAATACGATCAGAGAGATTAGGAATCGTACAGATGCATACAGGTATTCATTTTTCCCTCGTTCTATGTGGGAATGGAACAGGAAAGCAAGTAACCACTATTTAAGCGGACTATGTATGTAGATGTATCCATAGAAGGAAGATTAGTGCTTAAAGTCGAATCGACATCGGCCGTGCCCCTTAAAAGGTGCCATCCAGATATTTGTCCTGAGTGATTTAGGAAAATCGTGGGAAACCTAAATCAGGTTGGTTGGAGGCCGGTTTGAAACGCCGTTCCTTCCGAATTCGGTAACAGCGCGCCTGTGAGTGACGGCTACGGCAATTGTCTGCCCTCTGGTGGTACTTTCATTGGACGTGGGAACTAGTCTACCTGCACTAGACAGCAGAGTTTGCGTCACGAACAGAAAAAAAAACAGCAAGTAGAAACCACAGAAACACAAGCATGTTACTTTTGGACAGTACAACTAAATTAAACTCCGTCGCACACAGACCTCGAGAACCCAACGGGTATTGACCGACCGCCGTATCACCCTCCGCCCGAAGGCGTCTCCGAGTCTACAACCTGTGTTCTGCGTCAATCTAAATTTAACTGAAAGGTATTATCAGAGTTAATGTGTATATTCAAAAGGGTGATAATGAGGTAATTGTCAAGAACGATGTCTTACAAAACTGTCTATTAATGAATTTAAAATGGATTGTGAAATTTTCACCTAAGCAAGAGTAACTCTCTTGGATAAAACTCATTGCTAGATCCAACCACAGTATCTCAAGCATATCTCGCCGAGGTACTAAAACGATCTGATTCATTTAAGTCTTTCTGCATCGAAGGATTAGTCACGGAGCGCTGTTCTATCACTAGTAGAAATTATCGTTCGTTTAGAACTAAATGGAAGGTAAAATAGATTCATAACCGCATCTAGATAGTTAGTTACCTAAAAACGAATGGCCGTCAACCCAGTGACTGTAAATTAGCTATTTTACGACTGAGTTAAGAAAAATACACTATACTCTTTTTCTTATCACTAAAATTTAATAATCAGCACATTCTGTAATAGAGGTTAATTTGCGTGCCGGGGAGGGGAGGGTGGGGAAACGGACGGACTGACACAGTTTAGTTTAATTCTTACTCCGTGAGGCAAATGAGGCAAATGGAAAATAACAATAAAACAAACTCTTCTGCAGAACAAATATGTCAAGTCGACAGTCTAGCTACAATAAAGGGTTGAAACTACACTCCTGGCCATTAAAATTGCTACTCCACGAAGATGTCGTGCTACATATGCGGAATGTAACCGACAGGAAGAAGATGCTGTGATGTGCAAATGATTAGCTTTTCAGAGCATTCACACAAGGTTGCCGCCGGTGGCGACAGCTACAATGTGCTTTCATGAGGAAAGTTTCCAACCGATTTCTCATACACAAACAACAGTTGACCGGCGTTAATTGGTGAAACGTTGTTGTGATGCCTCGTGTAAGGCGGAGAAATGCGTACCATCACGTTTTCGACTTTGATAAAGGTCGGATTGAAGCCTATCGCGATTGAGGTTTATCGTATCGCGACATTGCTGCTCGCGTTGCTCGAGATCCAATGACAGTTAGCAGAATATGGAATTGGTGGGTTTAGGAGGGCAATACGGAACGCCGTGTTGGATACCAACGGCCTCGTATCACTAGAAGTCGAGACGACAGGCATGGTTGTAATGGATGGTGCAGTCACGTTTAAGTCCCAGAGTCAACAGATGGGGGCATTTGCAAGACAACAACCATCTGCACGAACAGTTCAACGACTTTTGCAACAGCGTGGACTATCAGCTCGGAGACCACGGCTGCGATTAACCTTGACGCTGCACCACAGGCAGAAGCGCCTGCGATGGCGTACGCAACGACGAACCTGGGTGCACGAATGGCAAATTTTTTCGGATGAATTCAGGTTCTGCTTACAGCATCATGATGGTCGCATCCGCCGGCCGCGGTGGCCGAGCGTTCTGCGGCGCCTCAATCACCGTCTGCACGGCCACTACGGTCGGTAGTTCAAATCCCCCCTCGGTTATGGATATTTGTGCCATCCTTAGTATTAGCTAGTTCGTAAGTAGTTTGTAAGTTTAGGGACTGATGACCCCGTAGTTAAGTCCCATAAGTTCTACAAACATTTGAACATTTGGTCGCATCCGTGTTTGGCGACATCGCGTTGAACGCACATTGGAAGTGTGTATTCGTCATCGCCATACTGGCGTATCAGCCGGCGTGATGTTATGAGGTACCATTGGGTACACGTCTCGGTCACCTCTTGTTCGCATCAACGGAACTTTGAACAGTGGCCGATATATTTCAGATGTGTTACGACCCCTTCATTCGATCCCTGAGAAACCCTACATTTCAATAGGATAATGCACGACCGCATGCTGCAGCTCCTGTTCGGGCGTTTCTGGAAACGGAAAATGTTGGACTGCTGCCTGGCCAGCACATTCTGCAGATCTCTCACTAATTGAAAACGTCTGTCCAATGGTGGCTGAGCAACTGGCTCGTCACAATATGCCAGTCACTACTCTTGATGATCGTGATGAAGCTGCATTGGCATCTGTACCTGTACACGCCATCCAAGCTCTGTTTGACTCAATGCCCAGGCGTAACAAGGCCGTTATTACGGCCAGAGGTGGTGAGAATGTAATCACATGTCAGTTATAGCATAATATATTTGTCCAATGAATAGCTGTTTATCATCTGCATTTCTTCTTGGGGAAGAAATTTTAATGACCAGTAGTGTACAACGAGAAAACGTGATTAACGCTCCTCAGGACAATGTCTGCGAACATAGACGTAACGCACATCAGACGTTTTAATACGTTTCATCGTTGGAGACGTTTTTATATAACGTCCTTCAGACCGGAACGTTGGCCATTGTGCTACACGTACTGAGCAGTTTAGCCTGAGTTGATTGTGCAGAGGAAAACGGACTGATGATTCGTTTTCCTTCTTACATAAGGTTTATTCTCACGGAGAAGAATGCTGATTCGTTTTCCTTCTTACATAAGGTATATTCTCACGGAGAAGAATGGATATGTTCTTTTATGAAAGGTGCATGTATTCAGATGTATTGCTAATCAGGTACGGTATATAAAGTTTACAACATATCTTTATGCTTATTACTTCTCCCCTCCTCTCAATCATATGAATAATTGTAGATTATTTCAATAAAGACACAGAAATCCTTATGAAGATAATCCAGTCTCTCTGAATTTCATTGTAAGTACTACCACAATGACAATTAGTATGTTTATCGCGATTTTGATGCAGCTTCCGGTTTTTTTTTCTGTAATGTGAAGTATGTAGTGTGGTACCTTGGTCGATAAAAAACTTTTTGTGGCACTGGTATTCCGGCTTATTCGCACAGCCATTGGTTGAGCTGTAGCCAATGGGCGTGTTTTCCTGCTGAGCGGTTCATCACTGACTCCAGTTCTTTCAGGTTTTCTTGTCAGAAGCAACAGTTTGGATAGATAAAATGATAACATTCAGTTGAGACTACTGGTTTGGTTTACGAACCTCAGCATCTTATACAATTATTTCATCCGTTTGTTTTTAATCTTATATTAAAAGACTCTGAGAAAACCAGTCAGTCATCCCGTCGAAACTAACAGGCAGATTTACTTCATTTTTGTTTTAAACGAAAGATATTCATCCACAGATTTGTCACCAAGTATCAAAATTTACGTAACTCTCGCCTTCCTTTTCCTATACGCAATGTAGAGTCGGTCGGTCAGGCCGTTCTATCCGACCGATTTCCTTCATTTTTGCTTTAAACAAAAAGTATTCATTCGCAGATTTGTCATCAGGTCTCAGAAATGTCTTGGGTCACTCCATCTTTTTTTTTTTTTTTTTTTTCTAACGAGGTATCCTTCTATCCTTGCATTGAATATTTTAATCGGTTTATTTTACGATATCTTCGGTTCTAATTAAGGACCCAGTTCTTTTTGACCTAACAACGATCAGCGGATCAATCTCTTTGATTTGGGCTTTTAAACACTTGCATTGATTGATTCTGAAGAAAGCTATTCGTGACCATTTTTTCTCAACTATTTTTTTAATTCCATAAACGGTGCAAAGTATTCGCACGGGTCATCTAGTTAAACTGAATATATTTCGTATTTACAGACTGTTCCATCGGTTCTTGGCAGAATATTTGATTCATTTTGAGTGAAACACACGAGATAATTGTGCAATATTCTGCAAATTTTATTTGTTACTAACTAGTTTTCGCCCCCCCCCCCGAGTCAAATCCTTGCAGAAATATTCATGAGTAATTTTGAAGAAAAATTCTTGAAAAGTAACCCACTCTCTTCCAAGGTTGGGTACTGGTTTAGGTATGTTGATGATGTGTTGTGCTTATGGACAGGTACCACCAGACAGCTTCAAACTTTCCTCAAACTTAAATTCTGCTCACAAAAGTATCAAATTCAAATGGAGCTTGGTGGCAACACAATAAATTATTTAGACCTAATTATAGACAGCACCAATCATTCCCACACCTCCAGCATTTATAGCAAACCTTCCACCACAGACATTGTAATTCCAGCCAGTTCACAGCATCCAATCACTCACAAACATGCAGCATTTCATTCAATGATTCATCGTTTATTATATATCCCCATGAGCACAGAAAATGTCCAAATTGAATTAAACACCATCACACAAATAGCAGCAAACAATGGCTACCCTCCTTCCTTGGTAGACTCCATAATGCACAAAAAACAACATGTCTCTTCCCTTCTTTACTCTGTTTTCAACACTTCAACACCCCGAGATCCTAACAAATGGTGTACAATCCCATATTTAGGAAAGGTTTCTATTCATGTAGCCAAAAAACTTAAATCCAGGAATTTCAAAACTTCCTTTTATGTGCACAATACTATTGGTCATTTTCTACCCAATGGCAAAGACAAAATTCCAGCTTTGTAAAAGAGTGTAATATACAAGATCACTTGCAACTGTAGCAAATTCTACATTGGACAGTCAGCCAGAGCAATAAGCACTAGATTGAAAGAACATCACAAAAGTTGGAAACTCAGGAAAGGGAACTCAACATTTGCAGACCATCTACTAAATGAAAACCATAGCTACCATGTTAAAAATGATGTCCTACGTCATATCCAAAAAGGGAAGAAAATAAATCTTTTAGAAATACTGGAAATTAATAAACATATGTCAACTTCTCCACACCTTGTGCTGAATGATCAAACTCAGTTTCCCTACACACCACTTCTGTCTGCAGAATCTAATAGACCAACATAAACCACTGACTCCTATTACTTGCCTCACATCCTTACCACAGTTCCATAGCCTACTTGCCTGATATAAATTAGTTCTGTTATTAATGGACATTTCTGCCAGTAATAGCTCATAAACTGGGATCTATATATTCACAGATGTTTCAGTCATCTTATACTCACCGTTCTATATTCTGAATATTTGTGCAGTTAATCAATAGGCCATGTTGTTCAATTTTACATGTTACTAATTATTTCTTTGTGTTGTAATTTATATCTTGTGTCACATATTTTATCAAAGTTCTACAAGTTCAATGATGTAATTATACCTATAACACTAGTCTTCTTTAAGAAATTTCTGTATACATACTATCTGTACAACAACTTAAGATCTTTGACCTGTGAACTTCTAAGCTGCATAACTATATCTCTGTAGTGTTTGCCTGACGATGGCGTAACTGCAGAAAACTAGTTAGTAACAAATAAAATTTGCAGAATATTGCACAATTCTCTCGTGTGTTTCACTCAAAATGAATATATTTCGTTTCCTTTTGCCTGTGTGAGCATATCATGAAAAGTCAGTTGCTCTCCCAACCAATACGCCTCCACCCCCCCCCCCCCCCCCCACCTCCCCCGCACAAACACACATGCGCGCGCTCAATCGCACACCACACACACACACACACAGATATATATATTTATTCATTTACGCTCCTGTTGGTTAATGCAAAGGCTAAGCCAGAGACTCCTACACTAATAATTTTCCTGTTCCTGCGTTACTTCTCTTGTTGCATGTATCTACGATTGAACATTTAGGCCGATAGCATAATGAGACAAAGGAAGAAGTGTAGGGTGTGACTCGAATATTCACAAAGACCCTGGAGGAGCGTGGCCAAGCTCATTTCTGACAGACTGGAGAGGCATATCCCGTTTGGTCATCACAGGTCACTATGACCAAATCTGTATCTATATAAAAGCGAAGGGACACTCATTCACTCACTCACCGACTAAACACGAAATCTCGAAAACTTCACCTATGAAGCTGAAATGTGGCAGGAATGTAGCTTATATGTACAAGACGACAGCTAAGAAAGGATTTTCCGATAGGACAGATAGTTCAGGAGATATGACGTCATAAACCATGAAAACTTCCCTGTTTTGCGGCACGTAATAGTGTGGTAGCCCACTATTTGAGAAGGAGAGCACTTAGCGACTTGGAAACATTAAACATAATTTCAAACCTTTAGGAAACTTTTTCTCGCTGACAAACTCTATAATCTTCCTTCCTTCCTTACTTTTCCCACAATGCAGACGCCACAGTGCAAAATCTCTGTATATATGATGAGTATATTATTAGTCCGTCTACGGCACTATAATAAGTGCGATTGTTTTTAGCCAGATGCGTTTCCTTTCACTGAATATAAAACATCTTCAGTGGTCTGAAATGACAGCTATCCTTAATTTTATTTGTTCTCACAGATTAAAAACATTTCGTTAAAAATTTGTAAACATGATGATTGAAAAAAGTTTCTCGCTTACTACTTTTCCGCTGTTCATGGATTAAAACTACTGCACTCGGCACGACGTTACAATTTATAATTTCTACACTACAAATTGTAGCCGAGGAAATTTAGGACACACAAATGTATACACACATATAGATGAATGTACCATAGAAATTGTATCACAGTATGACACTTAGTTCATGAGATATGAGCACATGAAAAATCGCCCCATCACGCACCAAGTGTTAATCTAATACTTCTTTACTACTAATTTTATTCGTAACAGATTTTACAGACATACAAGATTTATAGAAATGAATATATATACCCGAAAAACTATACAGTTGTACAACATATAACTCATAAATATGAGATCGTACGAATATTATATGTCATTTCTATTTTGTTTTTACTACCTTTCTTTGTTTGGATACTGCACTTATAATTTTGTCCATTTTGCAAGACAGCCTTATTTCTCACATATTCTCCGAGAAATATAACTTTTTTTCTGAAAAAGGAGATGGACAGAGATTGAATGGATAGTAGAAGTACTAACTCAAGGCGGGAATAAATAAATAAATACCCGGGCAACGCCGCGTATTCAGCTGGTAGCTAATAATAATATGTCTTTATAGATTCAGCTCCGTAGCACAGTGGCGTGTACACCTGACTGCTTCCCCCTCTCTGTTCCCCCCGGCGTAAACACGGCGGTGCTGTCACAATGGCGAGGAAGAAATTGGTGCTCCTCCCTCCCCTTGTTCAACAGGGGCGGCCGGCAGGTAGTCGAGGTTCCATGCCACAGTTCCTGTAGCCGCTTCCTCCGAGCTTTGGTTTCGAATCCCCTCCTCGGAAGAAATGTTGAGTTTGTCCTAAAGAAGAAAAGACGTAGCGGCAGATTTGCCGCCCCCCGTTAAATGCCGCCCCGTGCGGCCGCACGTTTCGCACGTGCCTTGCGCCGGCCCAGACCTCCAAACAGGACCATGCGTAGTAAAGCACTGTGGTGTTCAAACCAATCTTCGGATTGTTGACTGCTTTACTTTACTTTAGATTCAGACCAGCTGATACAGACAGTGGGTTATTTGTAAGCGAAAAGCTGACTTGGATAAAAGTATGAGAAAGCAGGGACCAGAGCATGTCAATAAAAGCTACGTATATGCCCAGACTACTTTGCGAAGAAACACGAGCACAAACACAATACCTTCACTGTCACTTTTTGTATTTAACCGAAAATTATATTCTATGAAACACAAGGTTAAATAAAAATTTAAAATAGTGTCTTAATTTCCGTTCTGCCACCTAACTGCTCATGCAAACTACGTTCATGTATATGATTGAAATTTTGAATTGCTTTATTGTCAATTAGAATTCTATCCAAATAAGCTGTATATATTATGAAGATATTATTTGTCCGTCTACGGCACTAGAATAATTGTGACCGTTTTTCGCCAGATGCATTTCGTTTTACTGAATATAAAAGATTTTCAGTGGTCTCAAAAGAGAGCTATCTACTATTTTATTTGTTTTCATAGATCGCAAACAGTTCGTTAAAAATTTGTAAAATGTTCATTTTTTTTGTCTTGCGGAAATTTTTTTCTTAGATTTTAGCCTGACATCATGAAGCGGCGACATGTTGCTCAGTTCATTGCAGAGACAATTGTTTTAGTGTCTTCTGTCTCACACTTAAAAAAAAAATTATCATCTAACATAATATTTTATGTGGCGTAACAAATATAAACTTTGCAATGTAATTTTGGTACTAAGCGAAATTAAGTACGGAATCACAGATGTCAAGGCAAGTTTAGCACTACTAGCGGTGGCGCCTGACAAACGCATGTAAATGCCACGGACTTTCCGATATTATCTTTATAAGCTACTAGCTGTAAACTCGGCGTTGTCCGGGTATTTATTTATTTATTCTTGCCTTGAGTTGGTACTTCTCCTATCCCTTCTCTCTCTGTCCATCTCCTTTATTTTAAAATCATGTTATATTCATCGGAGAAGATATGAGACATGGTCGCCTCGGTTGCACAGTGGTAGAGTGCCAAATTAAAAATCCAAACGTCGCGGGTTCGATCCCCGCCAGGTACTAGGATTTTTATCTGTCACTTTCCACTTCTTTTCTCTCTAGCAGTATTGCTCATGTGAAAAATACCGAGTAGCACCGCGGTTCGGGATCCACGTTAAACTGTAGGTCCCCCTATAACTGGCTGGGTAAGTCAGTTCGAAGGTCGGAGGAAGGCAATGGCATATCACCTCCAAACAGGACCATGCCTAGTAAAGCACTGTGGTGTTCAAACCAATCTGCGGATTGTTGACTGCTTTACCTTTTTATGTAAGAAATGACGCTGTCTTGCAGAATGTACATAATTATAAGCGCAGTATCCAAACAAAGAGAGATAGTAGTCAAAAAACAAATGACATATAAAATTCGTACGATCTCATATTCATTGTATTATACGTTGTACAATTGTATAATTTTTCAGGTATATATTCATTATCACTTGGTTCATAAAACCTTCCATTTTGTGGACAAGCGACCATACGTTGGCATGCATGAAAAAAAAAAAAAATTTGAAAAGTCTTGGTCGCAATTAGCTTTATTTCATATGACGCGTTTCGAGAACATCATCATCAGATAAAAGATTTAAAAAAAACGATGGGAAATACAACCATTTTGGTATAGATGCTTGATTACAACTTAAAATATCATCATGGACATCTAATGACAGTGTTGTACCAGACTCACATGCCCAAGTGAAACAGATAAATACTGTAATCTGAAGATGATTTATATCGTCGCAATCGGTTGTATGAAAAAAAAATTGCGATCGTGGTTTTAAAACATTGAAAACACGAAGGCAAAAAGTCCAGGTAGTTATAATGGTAAATATTATGATGTTAAACAAGGCCCGTCTGTAGCAGCAGCAGCAGCAGCAACCGTTTCAACGTAATATACTGTATGAGAATTCATCCCCACCAGTTGCTTTAAAATCATTGAACTTTTATCCAGATTTCGCCTTACACTAAGGGTGTCTTCACCAGAATTAAAACTGAAACTCAATTGAGACTTTTTCAAAGAGACCTAAATACGCACATCTTTTATAAAGTTAGTAACGAAACATTTTCGAGTTATGAGTAGCAGTCTGAACAATAAAAAAAGTAACTTGGTGGCTAGCCGCTATGGTCTGTAGACGTATCCGACTTCTTCTGATGGGCCGCTTTGACCTACGGATATGTCTGCAGCCCATAGCGGCTAGCCACTAAGTTATTTTTTATTGTTCAGACTGCTACTCATAACTAGAAAATGTTTTATTTTAACTTTATAAAACATGAGCGCATTTAGCTCGTTGTGAAAACGTTTCATTTGAGTTTTAATTTCTGGTGAAGACACCCTTAGCGGTAGTCAGAATCTGGATAAAAGTTCAATTATTGTAAAGCAACTGGTAGGGATGAATTCTCATACAGTAAGATAGTAAAATATTAGTAAATGCATAAAGCAAACCGTGTGAACTGTGTATAACTAGCCATTAATATAAGATCGAATAATGTGAAGTATTTCTACCTGTCCCTCTCTTCTTCCCTCCCCCCCCTCCCCCCCCCTCCCTCACTCTGGCCATAGGCGTCGCCTTGCGTCATGACACAGTGGGTCACCACGCCCCCACACGAGGCAGTCAGTTTTGATTTTTACAGTTTGACTGCATCTACTCCATCATTTGATGCACAACTAAATGCCGAGAGAATGAAGAGTCGCCTGCAGCAGATATCAGCCAATGAATGAGAATAAGAGTAAGTTTATAAACAATTATTGTGCCCATCAGTCTCTAATAATTACCCTTATTGTGCATATGTATATCATCTTAATCGAGTGTTATAATTGTTACAGACCATGATATGATACTGTGTAACGATCAATTGATGTATGAACGAGCACAGTCAGCACGAACAGCGTGTCTTCCTGTGCCCTCATCTACATCTACATGGGATACTCTGCAAATCACATTTAAGTACCTGGCAGAGGGTCCATCGAACCACCGTTATACTATTAAACTCCCATTCCATTCTCGAATAGCTCGCGGAAAGAATGAACACCTGAATCTCTCCGTTCGGGCTCTGATTTCTCGTATTTTATTCTGATGATCATTTCTACGTATGTAAGTGGGAGTCAACAATATATTTTCGCATTCGGAGGAGAATGTTGGCGATTGTAGTTTCGTACGCAGCCCACGCCGCAGCGATAAGCGTCGTCGTTGTAATTATTCCCATCCCAGATCCTGTATCATTTCCGTAACGCTGTCTCCCGTGTATCGCGACAATACGAAACGAGCTGCCCTTCTTTGGACTCTTTCGATGTCCTCCGTCTCACCCACCTGATAAGGATCCCACACTGGGCAGCAATATTCCATAAAAGGACGGACAAGCGTAGTGTATGCAGTTTCTTTAGTAGTTCTGTTGCATCTTTTAAGGGTTCTGCCAGTAAAACGCAGTCTCTGGTTCGCCTTTCCCACGACACTATCTACGTGTTCTTTCTCGTTTAAGTCTGAAGTAATAGTAATTCCTAGGTATTTTGTGGAGTTTACGGCCTTTACATTTGATTGATTTATCATGTAAACAAAGTTTAACGGAGTTCTTTTCGTACTCATGTGGGCGATTTCACATTTCTCATTATTTAGAGTCAATTGCCAATTCTTACACCAGACAGATATCTTATTCAAACCGTTCTGCAGTTTGTTTTGATCTTCAGATGATTTTACTAGACGGTAAATGACGGCGTCATCTGCAAACAACCTAAGAGAACTACTTAGATTTTCCCCTAAATCGTTTCTGTAAATAAGGAACAGCAGAGGACCAATAACACTACCCTGTGGAATGCCCGATATCACCTCTGTTTTAGTCGATGCCTTACCATCGAATACTACGAACTGTGTCCTCTCTGAGAGGAAATCCCCTATCCAGTCGCAAATTTGTTGTAAAACTGTTGTCGTTCTACTTTGCAAACAGCACAGCCAAAGCATCAGGAGCAGCGCAAACATTCCTATTCAGCAATACGTACGACTGCCAATGCATCTATAGTAGCGCTAGCAACCCACCGTGACATTAATGTTGTTGTTGTTGTGGTCTTCAGTGCTGAGACTGGTTTGATGCAAGGCTACCCTGTCCTCTGCAAGCCTCTTCATCACAGAATAAGAATGGTAATCTACATCGTTTTGAACCTAATTTCTGAGTTCGTCTCTAGATATCCCTCTGCGATGTTTGCTCCACGCACTTCCTTCCAATGCTAAATTCACGATTCCTTGATGTTTTTATAATGTATCCCAACAATTCTCTTAGTCAAGATATGCCAGAAAATTATTTTCTCCACATTCATTTTCAGCACCTCCTAATTAGGTACGCGATAGCCCCACATGAGCTTCATCATTCGTCATTGCAAATGTTTCTGTCGTATTTCTGTCTGAATTCTTGTCGTCCACGTTTCACTCCCGTATTGAAATATACTCCCGACAAATGCTTTCAGAAAGGTGTTCCGAATATTAAAAAAGAACAGATGTCAACTAAATTCACTTCTTCAGTAATTCATTTTCCTCACAGCCATTCTACATTTTATGTCCTCCTTACTTCGGCCGTCACAGGTAGTTTCGCTACTCTAATAACAAAACTCATTTACTACTTTTATTGTCTCAGATTCTAATTTAGTTCCTTCAGAATCGCTTGATTTTCTTAGATTACATTCCAATGCCCTAGTTTCTCTCTAGTTAATTTTTATATTATAATCTACTATCAAGTGGCTGCCCATTCCGTTCAATCGCCCTTTCAGGTCCTCTGCTGTCTCTAGTGCGACTTACAATGTCTTCGCCAAACCGCAAAAAATTTTTCCTTGCAGTCCTTCACAGCTTGCTCAATGTACAGACGGAATAACAGTGGAAAAAGGCTACAACCCAGTCTCCAAACTACTGAGCCACTTTCACGTCCTTCGACTCTAATAACTGCTCTCTGGTTTGAATCCAACTTTTTCTTCCCCATATTTAGCACCTGCTACCTTCAGAATTTAAAAGAGTGTATTCCAGTCAAGATTGTCAAAACCTTTCTCCAAACCTAAAAATTTAGGTTTGACTCTCCTTAACCTATCTTCCAACTTCTTAATGTGAGTATTGCCTCGCGTGTTCCTACATTTCTCCTAAATGCAAACTGATTATCCCTGAGGTCAGCTTCTACTAGTATTTCCATTCGACTGTTAATAATTCCTTTTAGTATTTTGTAGCCATGACTTATTAAAGGGATAGGTCTGTAATTTTCCAAATTTGGAACTATCATATTCTTCTTGAAGTCTCAGGGTATTTCCCCTGTCTGATACACTTTTCACATAAAGTGTAACTGATTCTTCATGACTGACTCTTCCAGCGATGTCAGCAGTTCAGAGGGAATATCATCTACTCCAGAGGCCTTGCTTCGACTCGGATCTTTCGGTGCTCTTTCTAATTCTTCTCGCAGTATTGTATCTCCTATTTCATCTTCTCCTTTTCTAAAATACTGCCTTTTGTATTTTCTTTGTATAGAACCTTAATATATTCCTTCCATCTTTCAGCTTTCTCTTCTTTGCTTAGTACTGGTTTTACATTTGAGGTCCTGATATTCATTCAGCTGCTTTTCTTGTCTCGATACGTCTCTTATTTTCTTGTAGGCAGTATCTATCTTTCCTTTAACTATTTCTTCTATGGACTTGCATTTGTCCTCTAGCCACTCCTGCTTAGCCAGTCTGCACTTCTTGTCAAATACATTTTCATTCGTTTGTATTTCCTTTTGCTGGATTCACTTGCTGCATATTTTGTCCTTTCATCAATTAAGTTCAGTGACTCCTATGTTATCCAAGGATTTCTGTTAAGCCTTGTCTTTCTGCCTATATGATCCTCTGCGGACTTCACTACTCACAGCTACCCATTCTACGTTTCGGTCAATCCTTGCCCTAATGCTCTCTCTGAAACTCTCAACATTCCTCTATGTTCCATTTCTTTTACTTTCCTAGTTTTCTGCAGTCTCTTAAGTTTTAATCTACAGTTCGTAACCAAAACGTTATGGCCATAAGCAATAAGTTATAGTCAGAATCTATATGTGCCTCTAGATACGTCTTAGAGTTTAAAATCTGATTTCAAAATCTCTTACCATTATAAAGTCAATTTGATACCTTCCGGTACCTCTTGGTCTTTCATGTATATGTCTTGCATTGTGCTCAAACCAAGAATTCGTGATAATTAAATTGTGCTCTGCTCAAAATTCTACCAGGTGACCACCTCTTTCATTCCTTTTCCTCAGTCCATATTTACCTACTATGTTTCTTTCACTTCTTTTTCCTTTTACTGAGTTCCGGTACCCCATCAAAACAAGTTTTTCCTCTCCCTCAAATGTCTGAATATCTTCTTTTATCTCATCACACATTTTTCAACATTCTCATCACCGGCAGAGCTAGCTGACATATGAACTTGTACTGCAGTGGTTGGTGTTGGTTTTGTGTGTATCTATGCTACGATAATTCGTTCACTATACTGTTCATAGTAACTTACCCACATTCCTGTTTTATTTACCATTATTGGTCCTACTCCTGCGTTCCCCCAACTGATTTTGTGTTTAGAGCCCTGTACTCGCCTGAACAGAAATATTGTCCATCCTGCCACCGAATTTTACCAATTCCCACCATATCTACGTATATAATACTCTTTTCAAATTTTCTAATTTACCTACTCGATTAGGAGGTATCCCATTCCACACTCTAATATGTAGAAACCTGCGGAATATTTTTTCCAACAAGATGCCATCATATTATATTCATATAATTTTTATCTAAGGAGATGCCATAATCTTATATTCGTACAGTAGAGCTGAATGTCCTTGGGAAAAGTAATGACAGTAGTTTCCCCTTGCTTTCAGCCGTTCGCAGTAACTGCAATGCAAAGCCACGTTAGCTGATGTTACAAGGCTAGCTCAGTCAATCATCCAGACTGTTGCCCCTGTAACTACTGAAAAGACTGCTGTCCCTCTTCAGGAACTATGTGTTTGGTTGGCCTCTCCACAGATACCTCTCCGCTGTTGTTGCACCTACGGTACGACTATCTGTATATCGATGAGAGACCCAAACCACCCCACCGCGACAATGTCTGTCGTTCATAGTGTGGGACTTTAGTGTAGTAATTTACATCTGTATCTATAAATGTGAATGTGTATTCGGTGTACGTTTATCATGTCTGAACCACAAGACATACGGAGCTAAAAATTTGTACAGTTACTAATGTCTACTCGGAGAAGCTTTTAGGCACGATTTTATGGCGATCGGATAGGTATTTACCTATATATATATATATATATATATATATATATATATATATATATATATATATATATATATATTTATATATATATAATGTGAATGTCTGTTCCGTGTACGCTTATCACGTCCGAACGACAAGACGCAGAGACTTTTTACAGTTACTAATTTATACCTGAGGAAGGTTTCAGACACGGTTTTATAGCGATTTCATATATATTTAGTAATTTGAAGAATATAACGCGAAATGCGGAACAATAATTACTCTTTGAAAAGTATATTTACTCTTTGAAAATGGTTTTATTGGTTGCATTGTTGCTTCAGGGTTGATAATGATAAAAGGGTGTACTATATTGGGATGGAAAGTGATCGGTGTATATAAAATTCTACGTGTGTGTGTGTGTTTGTTGCAACGAAACCTACAGACCGCAAACGAGTGGTCTGTGTGTAATTGTTGTCCGCAGTCTCCCGCTGTACAGCATAGCTGTTCCATGCCGATACCTGTAAGGGGGTGGAAGATATGGTGGTTTAAAGTCGTCAAATTATAAAAAAAATCGGACTGAAGGCCAGCGATGACGTTTGCGACTCTATAGCAAGGAGGTTACATACAGTGAAATGTGATACCACAGACCATATCTTTAGTCTATGCGTGCCACAATATCTTCAGCTCTTTCTCTGTAAGGCTAAGCGTACGAATAAGGAAATATAAGAATAAATAAATAGCACACTACTGAAAGATAGCTTATCTATCATAATCAACCAACACTCGAGCGGAGCCGCGGGTTTAAGCTAGCAATGGATATACACTGAAGAGCGGAAGAAACGAGCATAGGCGTGGTAATGTAAACACAAAAATATTACGTAAACAGAGGCCGGCGCTGCGGTCGGCAATGCCTGCTATAAGACGACAGGTATCTGACGCAGGCGGTAGATCGATTACCGCTGCTACAATGGATCATGATCACAATGTAAATGAGTTTGATCGCGGTGTCATAGGCGGCGAACGAGATATGAGTTAACACATCTCCGAGCTAACGATGAAGTCGAGATTTTCCCGTACTATCATTTCACGAATGCAACCATGAATATCGGGAATCCGGTGAGACACATCTTCGACTTCGCTGAGGCCGAAAAAATTCCTACAAGAACGCGACCAAAGAGAATCGTCGAACTTCACGGATGCGAAACCCTTCTGAAAATTGATGGGGATGTCAATAATGGACCATCAACAGTAGTTAGCACGGGAACCAGTGAACGAAACATAATCGACATGGCCTTACGGAGCCGAAGTCCAAATCAAATTCAAATGTTTGTAAATCTATCGGACCAAACTGCGTGGTCATCAGTCCGTAGCTTACAAACTACTTAAACCTAGGCAAACTAACCTAAGGACAAACACACACACCCATGCCCCAGGGAGGACTCGAACCTCCACGGCCACCAACCGCGCGCTCCGCAGCAGGACGCTTTAGACCGCTCGGCTACTCCGGCCGAAGTCCCACTAGTGTGTGTGTGTGTGTGTGTGTGTATGTGTGAACCATTGCTGACTGCACGATACAGAACTTTATGCGTCATCCGGGCTCGTCAACACTGAAATTGGACTGTTGATGATTGGAAACTCGTCGACTGGTCTGACGTGTCTCGTTTCCAACTGTACCGAGCGCGTGGTCGTGTATAAGACCGCGGGGCCCTTATGCTAGCCCGACTGTTCGCTGGTTCAGGCTCTGTAATGGTGTGGGACGTACGCTATTGGAGTGATACTGGTTCCCTGATAAGTTTAGATACGCCTCTGGCACGTGCGTACACCCTATCGAATCTCCTGCACCCATTACCGTCCGTTGGGCATTCCAACGGACTTGGGGAATACGAGCAGGGCAATGCGATACCCCAGACGTGCAGAATTGCATCAGACTGGCTCCAGGAGCACTCTCCTGAATTTAAACACCGCTGATGGCGATCGAAGTATCCAGACACCAACATTACTGAGCATATCTGGAATGCCTTTCAACGTGCTGCGGATTTATGGACAGGCCTGAAGGATGAATGGTGTCAGTTCCCTCCAGCTCTACTTAGACATTAGTGGACATCATGCCACGTCGTTTTGCAGCACTTCTGTGTTCGCGGTAGCCCTGCACGGCATTCGACAGATGTACCAGTTTCTTTAGCTCTATGTGGCAGGCTTCAGTTGTACGAATGGGACGTTCTAAGCAGTGACACTCAGTTCTGAGAGAGTAAGATGACGACCGAATAAAATCGATCACATATTACTGTCAACATGATTAAGGGGTGAAGCATCATTTGTTGATTGGTAACAACAGCCAACGCTCTAATTAAAATATGAGGTTTCGGGTATACGCATTCAACATTCCACCGTGGTGAGTATAAGGTACTTGTACGAGGGTCACTCCAAACGAAATGCACACTTTTTTTTTTTTTTAAATACAGTTTTTATTGTACGTGTTTGATAGTTGTACCGTGTGTAGATACATCCTTCAGGGACAATATTTTCATTTCTCCACATAATCCCCATCCCTCTCAACTGCCTTGCGCCATCTTGAAACCAGCGCCTGTACACGCGCACGGTAAAATTCTGGACCAAAACCTTGGAGCTACTGTTTGGCAGCGTGAGTTATCATCTTCAAGTCTTGTTCCACGAAGAGAGTCTTACAGTTCCCCAGTGAGATGATAGTCACATTGAGCCACGTAAGGCCTGTAAGGCGGGTGTTTCAGTGTTGTCCATGATATTTTGACTGACATGTTTCCGTGCATTGTCATGCAACAGCAAAAAATCCTGCTTTTGCAGGTCGAACATGACTCAGTAGAACATGAAATTTCGTCAGTGTCGTCACATATGCATTCGTTAACTCTCTGCAGCCGCGGCGGAGTAGCCGAGCGGTCTAAAGCGTCTCGCTGCGGAGCGCGCGGTTACTCGCCGTGGAGGTTCGTGTCCTCCCTGGGACATGGGTGTGTGTGTTGTCCTTAGGTTAGTTTACCTACGGACTGATGACCACGCGCCGGCCACGGTGGCCGAGGGGACTGAGGTGCCACTACGGTCGGGGGTTCGAATACCCCCTCGGGCATGGATATTTGTGCCGACCTTAGTCTTAGAAGTTCATGAGTAGTTTGTAAGCTTAGGGACTGATGAATCCGTAGTTAAGTCCCATAAGTTCTACAAACATTTGAACATTTTGATGACCACGCAGTTTGGTCCGATAGAATTACAAACATTTGAACATTTGAACTCTCTGCACATTGTCTGCAGTGTGTGCAGTACGAGGCCTGTCGCTGCGAGGACAATCCTCAATATTGCCGTGCCTGCTTGCCCACCGACTAACTTGTACAGGGATCGTCAGCAGCATCTCCATACACCTTTTTCAACCTCTTGTCGATGTTTCCCACTGTCTCGTTTTGACAGCACAGGAATTGAATGACAACACAATGCTTTTGACGAACGTCAAGTGTAGCAGCCATCTTGAAGACATGCTATGACAGCGCTACTCACGGAAACAGGTTGAACTAAGTTTCAAAACAAGCGGGAAGGAGGTATCTACACACTGTACAACTTTCAAACGGGCACATTGAAAACTGTATTAGGAAAATAGTGTGCATTTCTTTTGGAGTGACCCTCGTACATTGCTTCAGAGATTGCGGCAGACGAAAGGAGCCACTGGTGCCCACACACTTAGGTAAAAGTGGCACGTCTTGCCTCCTAATATAGTGTCGGCCTCATTTAACCGGCAAAGTCCAGCACCTCCATGTGATATAGACTAAAAGCGTCAGTGGTAGTCACCTGCAGCACACCGATCTGAAAACCCTGTAACCATCAAATACGGGCAACCTAAATTTACTGATGGACTGCTTCTGTATGTAGGCTTGAATATGATTCAGACTTAACTCAAAATATATACGAGCCGCATCCAGAAAGTAAGTTACGTTTGGTAATAAAATGATATTGTACACAGATACAGAAGAAATTTTTATTGCACAAAATTCTGCAACTCTTAAACTACTTTTCCACATAACTGCCGAAATTTTGTAGACACTTGTCATAGCGTGCCACAAGTTTTTGCATGCATCCTTTACAGAACGTTGCCGCCTGTGTATTCAACAATGTGGTAACAGCTCTTTATCATCGTTGAAGTGTTGACCACCAAGGACAGATTTTAGGTCTAAGAAGAGATTAAAGTCGCTAGGAGAGAGATCCAAGCTGTGTGGAGGATGATCAAACAGTCCTATTGAAATTTCCCTTAGAATTGTTTGGTCACATTCGGTATGTGAGGTCAGGCATTATCGTAAAAGAAATCTTTTGACAGTAATCCTCTTATTACACCTAAAATCAGTCCTTGGTGGACAACACTTCAACGATGATGACGAGCTGAAAGAACATGTTACCACATGGTTGAATACACAGGCACCAACATTCTATGAAAAAGGCACACAAAACCTTGTGCCATGCTATGACAATTGCCTACAAAATTTCGGAAGCTATGTAGAAAAGTAGTTTAACAGTTGTAGATTTTTGTGCAATCAATATTTTTTCTGTATCTGTACCCGTTTGTTTTATATAACCAAACGGAACTTACTTTCTGGACGCGCCTCGTAGATAAAAATTATTTGGACAAACCTCTAAAACTGATGATTGTGTGTCGGTGAGACGATGAATTGTAATCGGCAGCAGCGATCAGAATTCAGTATACGAAGTAGACTCTCATTAGGTATTTTATATGCCAAGATCTATTCATTATTACGGGATCATTAATTATGTATATGTACCGTTAAACGTACCTTCTATTTAGATATGATGGTCAGGAACTGTCTGAAACGCTTTTAAGAGAAATAATGGTTGATAATAAGAATTATATATATATTACGCCTTCACGATTTAATTAGCATTATAGTAGGTCAGTCTGTTTACTGCATGTGTAAATTTAATGGGCCTGCCAGAGGCAGTGTTTCTAATCGTGTTCTACATTCTGTTAGCTAAAACTTATTATATACTAGCTGAAAACCAGGCGTTGCCCGGGTATTTATTTATTTGTTCCTGCCTTGAGTTAGTACATCTCCTATGCCTTCTATCTGTCCATTTCCTTTTTTCTGAAAACATTATTGCAAACTATATAAGAAACGAATGTCGCCGATAAAGCGGAACTGAAAAAATTCCTATCAGATTGCAAAAGTCTATGCACTTACCGTTTATCAGGAGAGTAAGTAGTGTAGATCAAATCACACGTAAAATGCACTCGTTTCGAAGAATCCAATCACGAAATTCAATAATAATGATTGTAATAATATCACAGATCGAACACTTGATGTAATGCGCGAACGTCAAATCGATTTTTTAGAGATATTTATTAAAAGAAATTTCTTTTTTACTACTTCATTTATTTATTCTTCTATTTCCTTATTCGTATGCTTATCCTTACAGAGAAAGAGCTGAAGACATAGACCAAAGATACGGATTGTGGCATCACGTATCGCTGCATGTAACCTCCTTGCTATAGAGTCGCAAAAGTCAGCGATGGCCTTCAATCCGAATTTTTTTATAATTTGACGACTTTCAACCAGCATATCTTCCACCCCCTTATAGCTATCGGCATGTAACTGCTATGGTGTACAACGGGAGACCGCACAACAATTACACACAAACCATTCGTTTGCGTTCTGTAGTTTTCGCTGCAGAGCGAAATATTAACACATACACGTAGATTTTATATACAACGATAACTACCCATCCCAATATACTCCACCATTTTATCATTATCAACCCTCAAACAACAATGCAACCAATAAAACCATTTTCAAAGAGTAAATATACTTTTCAAAGAGTAATTATTGTTCCGCATTTCACGTTATATTCTTCAAATTACTAAATATCCATCAGATCGCAACAAAACCGTGCCTAAAACCTTCCTCAGGTATAAATTAGTAACTGTACAAATATTTAAGTCTGCGTCTTGTCGTTCGGACGTGCTAAGCGTACACCGAACAGATATTCACATTAATATATATAGATAAATAGCTATCCGTCCGCCATAAAAAAAAATGGCAGTGTGGCACTGCTCCAGACTTACCAGCCACTCAGTCATGCTAGTACCTTGCTTGCGTCAAGCGTCCTATATATGGTTCGCTGCCTTTTTCTCTTTCGACGAAAACAAACAACACGTATGGCAACGTCGTCAGTGGCTGCCTGCATCTGTTCGCGCAGCTACGTCACTGGCTGCCTTCAGTTTAATTAAATCGGGAATGACGTAAAATTTTTATGACAATTAATTCCCAGCACAACTAAACCTGTAACACTCTTACAAGCTTTGCAGACTGTTTCTGGCTACACTACATATGAGTATTTAAAATATTCTACATAAATGTTGTCATTTGGTTGCACACTGCCGTATGAACAACAGAAAAAAGTGTGAGGATATTTTATAAATAATACCACTACAACAAACGTACGTATAGTTTATTATGAATAACGGTGCATTTCTTTTTCTTTTTTTTTTCAAATTATTTACAGTACGTTTTGTACAAAAGGTAATTTGCATAGTTCGTATACTTTTATTGTTTCACACTAGTATTAGCATAATATGAAAGATATTAAAAGTAATTTTAAAAACACTACAAGGGATACTTAATTCACAACTAGGGGACTATTAGGCAGGAATCAGGAATAGGACATGTGCAGGATAAAATTAAACCTGAAGAATACAACAAGAATAAGGAAAATCAGGGTACTGTATTAGGTAATTACTATGAATTGAAACTTCATTGCTCTGCTGTCTCGTTATGTCAACTTAACGATAAAGAATCACTCTTGCCTTAATGAAATTCGAATTGATACACTTGAGAATGGGAAGCTACAATTTGTGGTATGTTTTGCAGATCATATAAGCAATTGTAGAAACAGAGATGACGAAGGTGTAAACTGTATTTTTTTTATTCCACTTGTTATCAGTCACCCTCCTATTTCCCCCCAATCATTGTGTGTTATGAAGTAAATAAATGTTTTCATTTGGTTGCACACTGCCGTATGAACAACAGAAAAAAGTGTGAGGATATTTTATAAATAATACCACTACAAAAAACGTACGTATAGTTTATTATGAATAACGATGCATTTCTTTTTTTTTTTAATTATTTCATTGTTTCATACTAGTATTAACATAATATGAAATATATTAAAAGTAATTTTAAAAACACTATAAGGGATACTTAACACACAACTAGGGAAGTATTAGGCAGGATTCAGAAATAGGACATTTGCAGAATAAATGTTAAACCTAAAGAATACAATAAGATTAAGGAAAATCAGGGTTAAAATGTTAGAATGTTTGTAAATCTATCGGACCAAACTGCGTGGTCATCAGTCCGTAGCTTACAAACTACTTAAACCTAGGTAAACTAACCTAAGGACAAAATGTTCAAATGTTTGTATAGTCTATGGGACTTAACTACGGGGTCATCAGTCCCTAAACTTAGAAACTACTTATGAACTTCTTACGAACTAGGAAGGCACAAATATCCATGCCCGAGGGGGGATTCGAACCCCGGACCGTAGTGGCCGTGCAGACCGTGACTGGAGCGCCTTAGTCTCCTCGGCCACCGCGGCCGGCCCTAAGGACAAACACACACACCCATGTCCCAGGGAGGACTCGAACCTCCACGGCGAGCAACCGCGCGCTCCGCAGCGAGACGCTTTAGACCGCTTGGTACTGAATTAGGTAATTACTATGAATTGAAACTTCATTGCTCTGCTGTCTCGTTATGTCAACTTAACGATAAAGAATCAGTCTTGCCTTAATGAAATTCGAATTGATTCACTTGAGAATGGCAAGCTACACTTTTTGGTATGTTTTGCAGACTATAAAAGCAATTGTAGAAACAGAGATGGCGAAGGAGTAAACTGTATTTGTTTTTTGTCCCACTTGTTATCAGTCACCCTCCTATTTCCCCCCAATCATTGTGTGTTATGAAGTGCGAGTGGAAAGCAATAATATTTCTTTGGGCGTTGGTAACATGTACAATAACATAATATTTGGTTGTGGCAATGTAGTTTGTGGCGGCAAGGACTGCCTAGCAGCAAAGGTTCGGTTTGAGCTTTGAAGTAGGTCGATCTGGTCAAGCCAGGGGTTTGCGAAGGTGGTAGAGTAACGGACACTCGGTGTCCAGCCAATCAGAGCGCCCCGCCCCCGCAAATTTGAAGACGGGACGGTTGGCCGTGGTGGCGCCTAGCGAGAGAAAGAGATCGGTTCCTGGCCTGTTGGAGTGCGGACGTGAGGAGAGCTGCTCGCTGATGTCGCGGAGATTTTGGTAACGATTTCGTGAGAATATTCAGCAATGTTGCTCATGGTGACGCTTTCACCACCGGTTGTTAGGGGACGCAATCAATAGGTGTCAATTTTAACATTTTTTGGGGGGATTTCGGGTGACAGAATCAGATCGAGATGGTGTGTGAGCTTTGTCGTGAGTCAAAGTTGCTGCTGAGTCAGTTATTTATTGAATTATCATGGTGAGTATAAGTGCGTTGAACGGGTTTTTGTTTAATGCATAAATGTGGAAGATTAATCTCGGAATTATGAAGGTTTTCTTTGTGCAATATGTGATGGCCAGTACAAAGTAAGTCTGGTAACGGAGGGTCTGTTGCCATTGCTCATGCAATAGTTTTACCGTAATTAAGTGCAATTTATTGTTAACTGGTAGATTTTCGTAAATTTTGTTGGCTTTGCTTTGTAATGATTGTGTGCCATGATGATAGGCCTACGGGTAATTCAATAATCATACCCAAATTCCGTAAAAGTAAGAGTAGATTCAGCGTCGTGGTAATTCTTTTCAATTAAATTTCAGTAACTTGTTTTGTGTTTGAGGCCACGCTGATCGCGTATATTCACCACTTCGATTGGCATTGTGACGTTGTGTGATCCACTGACATGTTCTCATAGTAATCAGTAGGTCGGTAATGCAAATCACATTCTCGAGTAATATTTTGTTTATTTAACCAATTTGTTCGTCCACACGACTTTGCTGCCCCCTGACTCGCAACGGCCGCGCGGTTTCAAATTAGTTGGTTCGCTTCGTAATTCCTTGCTTTTGTGAATGTGATAAATGATAGCGGGGAAAGTGAGAATATTCCTTGCAAATTCACATGATTATTATTTAAAGGGATTTGCTAATAAATAATGCTTTTACCCCGAAGCAATTTCTAAATGTTCATATAACCCTATTCAGTACTAGTAATCCCATTCCTAAAGTCCTTGCTGTGACCTGCAGTGGTGCACTGCAGCATAAAGATGAGAGTAAAGTATCCGTTCCATTTGAGTGCATATGTTGGATTCGTTTAATTAGTTCAGATGCGTCTGTAATGTTATCCGTTACGCGTGTCAATCTTATGACTCTTTACATTGCATAGATGTTCTCGGGCGTGCTTATTTCACACGTGGCGAGAACCCGCATGTGTACTCAAACTGGATAAAGCCTGCGTAGGCTAGTCATTCCACATACAAACGTGTGGGAGCCATATTGCTTTGTAATAGCTTGTGATAGGCACCTTCAGTGCACAAGATACCTGGCAAATAGGCAGACAGAATGGTAAATACACAGTCCAGACACGAAGTTAAAGTTTGATCAAATAAACGACGACGGGTACGTTACATCTTTTTGAATTAAAAAGAAAAAAGCCTACGATTCAACTGACAAAAATGCAGTAATTTATATAATAAAAGAACTATAACGCGATACCAACACATCTTAAATAATTAAAGCAAAGTTAACATACACAACATCCAAAGTAAAATTTAAAGGGGGAGACACCTTCAATCGTTCGAAATAAAATCAGCGCTACTAAAGGGAGATATTTGACGGTTGGTCACGTCTGCTTTTGAATTGTGTATTTGCGAAGTTAGTTTCAGAATTGAGTCCGACCGACAAAAAGCGTAACATTAACGAATATTCGGCTCCTCTTCTAGTTTCGGCTGAAAGCGAAACCGTAACCGAAACTTGCGTAATTAAGTAAAATTTGGGTAAATTTTCATTACAACACAAATCACTAGTTTTCCATATTTCGAAAGACCCTCTCCCTTCTTGAGTATGTGTGTAAGCCTAACCAGGAGTCCATAGAAGATAACTCGGGAAGGGAGCAGGTTTAGGCAAATCGGCGGTACTTTTATTAAAGTAGTTCCAAATTGGATTCAGTTCTAGTAGTTATAGCATTTTCTACCTAAAAAATTAGAGCAAGTTAGAAAAGAAGTAAACTGAACTCGATGCAGTGGAGACTCGATATTTCGGGTCTCGGAATTACGACTTTCGCATAAATCCGAGCATCATAAAACAAAACAAGAATTGCGGGTACATTCTTCGCCGTAAAAGGTAAATAGTTAAGAGAGTCTAAAATCTTTTGGCTGCCAATGTATATGCCTATTGAAGCACTTTGTTTAAAAAGTTCATATTTTTTTGACACATGTATTTTTACCATGGACGATCTACTTCTTTTTCGCACATAGATTTCAACGGTTCTAGGTGGTGCCGCTCTCTTCGAATTAACGAGAATCTAGTGTATAGCTGGCACAAAAAATTGCACAGTCCTGCGTATCTTCTTGTAGGAAGGTACTTATTAGGTACACAACAGACATGCCGAGTAGATACTACGAAACGATAGAGCCTGGAAATGACTACCACAATACAAAACACGCAGGAAGTAATAACTTACTTGCTTCATAAGCAGCCTCTTTACAGTTTCTTTCTTGGGAGCACTAGCTTCTTATTGTCATCTTAATTTCCGTTTTTGCAGCCGACAAATAACTTTATATATCTCCTTTTTGGCATTACGAAATACATAAAGCATAAAACTTACAGTCTGTAAATCAGCTTTAATCAGTGCTTCAGAAAGTATTTAAAAAAATATATAAGGTTCCGACTAACAGCATGATTGTAGTCAGTATAAATTTACGCAAAGTGAACAGGAAAACCCGTGGACCATTTGGTCGATGTTTCCTAAACCCATATTAGTTTTTTTAATAACTTCTCACTTTCAAGGAAAGACATTACTAAAATTTTTCATCATAACAATGTGATAACGCGTTCCATTACGTATAATATTGAAAGAGTTAAATTATAACTAACTTAGTATACGAATATCACTATAAGTTACGATTGCGTTATATTGTGCTTAGCAATAAAATACCCACATTTTTTCGCGTGAGGATAGCTCTTAGCTGTTAAACGGCGCGCCGCGCCGTCAACTGAGGTAAAGCGTTATTGTTGAGTGAATCCATCTCAAATGTGACACGACTTCATTAATAAATTCAAGAAAGCTAGTTTCCGCACAGCGGTAGATTCCGCAGATAATTTTTCTTCTTTTAGTTATTTATTTATTTTGCCGAAATCGAAACCGCGGCCGAAACTGGCGAAATCGAAACCGAATATTCGGTTGGTCGTTCTTCAATAGAACAATTCTGGGTGACGCGGTCTAACACCCAGAATTGTTCTATTCAAAATGACACCGGCCGTGGAAGCCTACGAAATTATAACGGTTAATCCTTATTGAAGGAAGTCCATCAAATTAACAGAACGTCTTGATTGCAAATATTTTTATTACACTGACGCGTTTCGCCTGGTTAGGGAATCTTCAGATATCTGACAAAGAAGAAAGGATTGAAACATATATGTTGACGACCTAAGGAACAGGGACATCATACAAGGTAAATCTTGCAATATCCATTCAGTTAAACAATGTATCACTCTGTTTTCAACGGTCACTGTTACCAGATATCAATGGTTTACATATTATTGTCTCTGTAAGATACCCTATGACCGCATTTTAATCTAAACACCCTCCACCACAGAGTAGATAAAACATTAGCACCGTACATTATCACAATTTCTTATTAACAGTATCAGATTGGTTTGTAGCTGAAAATTTTCGAAATAATGTCATGTAAATGTTATAAATTCTGTTTCAATCTTTTCTTCTTTGTCAGATATCTGAAGATAATGCCGCATTGTAATAAAAATATTTGCAAGTAAGACGTTCTGTTATTCAAGAATTCAACTGAACACGGTTGTTGTACCACACCACGTAAAAATGGGAAGATTCCTCAAATTAACAGGGTTCAACTAGGAAGATATCTATACAAGGTCACTATTGACTGTTTAGCATTTGTAGGTGAAATTCCTTAATGACTCGTTGCATAATGCCCACTAACAAATCAGAAGACTGCTAAAACAGGGAGTCAAATTAGACCTACAAATATCATTTGAAAAATGAAAGTTCATGAAAAACATCTGTGATTCTCACCAACATATCACGTTTCTAAATAACACACTAAATACCTAGGAGAGTGGATAACAAACAGCACAAGATAAAAGACGGCTATCGAAACTGCAATGTACAAGATGGAATAGAGCAAAAATCCTTATCCCAGAACACTATATTAAGGCACTGCTAAACAGTTACTAGACCCGAAGCCTTGTATATGGAAAAACACGTACGCTAACAAGAACTAGAAATCTCGAGAAACTATACGCAGCAGTAGCAGTTTAGGATATATCGTTCCGATGACAACGTGATCATTAGAGGCAGAGTGCAATCCAAGAGTGTTTGTTAATTATGGGGAGGAAAGCGGCCGCGCCCTTTGAAAGAACTATCCCGTAATTTGCCTCGAGTGACGTAAGAAATTGAAATAAAACCAAAACCTAGATGGCCGGAGGCGGGTTCGAAGCGCCGTCCTCCATACTGTGAGTTCATCGTGTCGACACTGCACCACCTGGCTCAGTGAAACTACACGAGATCGAAATAAGAATTTTGAGGAAAATACGGAATCTTAAAAGAATAATAATTAAAATAATTCAGAATACTGGTTCAGACCAAATAGCTGAAAAACTAAAAACTGATTTAATGAGGAAGACAAGGCTCCAATTTTCAGAAACGAAGGTGGATCTCCAAATTATTCCACAGTTACAAATCCAAGCCGACATAGTTAACTTCAAAAGACAACAGAAAACAGAACACATTTTAGAGAAGAAATTCGAAATGCAATTTTTCAGGAGAGAGAGAAAACAACTAGACGCAAGCTGACTCATGAATAAAGGGAACAACACTCTGGAAGGATGAAGGTACTTTGGGAACAAAGTAAATGTAACACAGTAATGAGTAGCCAAATTTGATTCATTGTACCCTTGGAATCAAATGCATTATTAGGAAGAAGAAAAAGAACAGGAGTAGTAGGAAACTAATACACTTAGTGGAATGTTTTCTTTCAGTAGGATATAAATTTTATTGTTTTCTAAAGTAATTTGACTGGTGTGTAGTCTTACACAGAAGTGAAACATGAACATCAAGTAGTGCAAATTAGAAGAGAATATAAGATTCTGAAATATGTTACAACAGAAGCATGCTGAGTTCACATTGGGAGATTAACTAATGGTTGGAAAAAAGTGCAGGTCATTCCCATTTCATGAAGGGGCATCGAATGAACAGAGGCACCGGCCGCGGTGGCCGAGGGGACTGAGTCACGCCAGTCACGGTCTGCACGGCCACTACATTCGGGGGTTCGAATCCCCCTTCGGGCATGGATATTTGTGCCGTCCTTAGTGTTAGCTAGTTCATAAGTAGTTTGTAAGTTTAGGGAATGATGGCCCCGTAGTTAAGTCCCATAAGCTATACAAACATTTGAACATTTGATGAACAGAGGCCTATATCTCCAGCGTGAGTCTATTGTAGAATTTTGGAACACGTTTCATGTTGAGTATTACATTTCTTGAGACCGTAAATCTCCTCTGGAGGAATTAAAAGAGGTGCCAAAGCAGTGGTCGTGTGAAACCCAGCTCATGTTTCGTCGACGGGACGCAGAAAACAGAAGACTCCAGGGAGACGACATGTTTCTTGACTTCTGCAAGGAGTCCGATGTGGTTCCACAATTCGCCCACTGAACAAAATGCTGTACTTTCGTTATGTAAGACAATAGCCAACATTGCTAATTATTTTTTGTTTCGATGACAGATGTCGGAAAATTATACTGCCATCTTTGATCTGTAAGCATACACACAAAATCGTACTCGTAATAAATAGAGAAATACATGTCGATAATATACATGCAGCTCTATGAAAAACTCCTTTGCCACATCACATAGGAAACTTAATAAAATCATAGTGTTTTACCAACTTTATTGTTGGCATTTCGTTAGACAAAAATTTCCCGCATATTGCGGTTTTGATTAAACGAAATACTGACTAAAGAAGCCGTCCACAATCACAACATGGTACCAGATGGCAGTTACAGACATAACAATTGACCATTAAACATTCTCTGATATATAGAAGATTGTTGTTATTGACCCATCATCAAATTATTTATCGATCAAAATATCCACGGGTGTACTGCCGGTCTATAGTGTCCAACGGGCACCCGTGGACACCCGTGGATATTTTGATCATCAAATACGCCGGGAGAAACTGAAGAATCACAAATTATTTATCGATAACAGTTTGAATAATACATCTGGAGTCACTTTTATAGCGGTCATTCGATTAATATTATAAAAGATGGTGATCTAATAAACTCATTACATCGTGACATCAGTAGAAAACCATGTGTCCCATGGTCCGATGTTCAGGTCAGAAACCTGGTATGCAAATTAGTATACAACCAGCAGAAAAATGCACCTGTCGGAGCGTAAAATAGGCAAATATGGTTCACGTTCATATAACACTGACAGGAGAGTGGAGGAACAGCTACCTCAGTCCTCATGGCGCCCAACATTTTGGCATGCAAACTTATTAGAGCTCTTTTAACACAAAACATGCTAAATCTTTTTCACATTCTTTCACCGTACAGAAAGATTCATACACATCATCTCCCATTCACTTCCACCGTCTACTTTTTCTCCCATTGTCCCTATCATCCGTCTGACTCCCACTGACTTCATCCCTTCTCTTCATTTTGACTTTCTTCTTCTGTATTATCTATGTCCCATACTTTTTCACTTACATTGTTGCTGCCTCTTTCTTTCTCGCAGACTGTTGTCAGTTTCTTCAAGCACGATTGCCTCTTCTTTACTCATATCCTTGCGGAACATTTGTTTTAACTTCTAACTCCTTGACCGTGAAACTAACATGTAGATTTGGGATATTGTGGGGGGCGGGGGGAGAGGGGGAAGTGAACTCGTTTTTGGGGGATTCAGATCGTCGAACCTCATGTATAGTCTACATTAATCTCATTTCTTTTCAGTTTTACTGTCTCCGGTCATTTTCTCTCAAGTTACTATCTTCATCATCTTTTTTATTGTCAGTGCATGTCTTACACAATATCTGTTCTCTCTTTCTCTCCTACTCAGACTGTCACTTCATTCTTCCATTGCCACCCTGCTAATCTCTTTCAGCACAAAAAAGCAGGAATAAGTTCTTCAAAATATTTGATGAGAAAGGCGGAATGAGCACTAAAGCAACCGGTTCGCAGCTTTTCTGTTAGTGTTGTTTAAACAGAAACATATTTGCCTTCTTGTGTTCTGACGCAGATTTCTGCAGCTGTTTCCCTTGTTTTCCTAGAAACAGCAGGGTGTGCTGCTTGCATAAAAAAAAGTTGTGTTATCATTAGAGATGCCTCGATACATTTATATACAGAGTATGACAAATAACACAAGGAAACTCATTTGCTTATCGAGAGAAGGTATCATACCGTACGATGTCGAAATAAAATATCTCGCAGAATAGAGTTCTTGAAATGAAACGGTTAAGCACACCACGTGGGTTCGTCTGTCGGATATGAAACCAATATCTCGAGAATGCAATGAGATACTATTGTCTTCTCAGTTTTAAATAAAATTTCGATCTCTCTCTGAATTTGATACACTGCTATGTATACGCTAAAATCAACAACAAGCAATGTCTGCACAATATGTTTTTTTTTCCTCTGCAAACTCTTTGAAATTATTTGCAATTGTTTACTTAATCTGATGCTGCACAGTACAGTGACGCATAAAGAGAATAAAATGAAACCTTTACCGAGCGAAGATATCGAACTGCAAGTAGTGCAAAAATCAATATTTTTCGCCGAATTCGTTTATGAAATTGGCATAATTAGTTTCACAGCAGTCGGAACGACGTCTATTAGCCCAATTGACACTTTTGGTACCCAAGCTTAATCGTTTTTCTGGAGTAAAAGGTAAAGCAGTCAACAATCCGAAGATTGGTTTGAACACCACAGTGCTTTACTAGGCATGGTCCTGTTTGGAGGTGGTATGCCGTTGCCTTCCTCCGACCATTCGAACTGACTTACCCAGCCAGTTATAGGGAGACATACAGTTTAACTTGGGCTCCGAACCACGGTGCTAGTCGGTATTTTTCACATGAGCAATACTGCCAGAGGTGAAAGAAGTGGAAAGTGACAGATAAAAATCCTAGGACCTGGCGAGGATCGAACCCGTAACCTTTGGATTTGCAGTCTGGCACTCTACCACTCAGAAACCGAGGCGAGTAACTTGGTGAATTATAATGATTTTCGAAAATGAGATAAATGTCTATTTCTTATAATAAAATACTGGAGTTAAGAGGATTTTGAAACCCTACTTATTCACTATAGTCGTACGAAATGATTGAGGAGTACCTGATGACGCACTTTAAACTATTAAAGTAACTAAAATTAAAAAAAATATAGTGAATGTATCAGAAACATGCATTTAAAGATGGCAAGGACTACCTTAAAATACACTATTATATTAGCACAACGAAACTTCCAATGCTGTGTTAGTATTAAATTTTTTTATTTTTTTTAAACATAGCAGCTATGTCAGCGACCGTTAACAACGTCAATGGATAAAAAAAGCAGCCCTCGGCCGCAAATTAATTTGTAACCGAGGACTGCTTTTTTATCCATTGACTGTGTTCATATATTACTTCTCCGCGATTGGTATGGCCATTTCAATTATTTCTCGCAGCGTGGTCAGTTTATACGGATATGTCTGCCGAAGCAAAGAAAGGTGGGGAGGGGGATAGCAACGTTCAGCTGTATTAGTGACGTTACTACAACTTATCTGCGGTTATCAGTCATTGTTGATCATTGTTTTAATCATAGTCGGGTTATTCGAATACTCGTGTTATACAGGGGGAGGTATCCACGGGCAGCTGTTTTTTCTGAAGAAACAAATTATCAGGGATACACACAGTCATGTAACAAGGGGAGTAGCGGATAGCGGAGGAGTCGCTCATTGCAAAGAGTTTCATGTTAGACACAATTTACGGTGATAAATTACGGGCACAGCCATCAGCGAAATTGCAAAGTTTTTCAATTCAGCCTCGATGAACATCAACATGCAACGGGTATACCGTCTTAATACCAGAATTTTTCGTCACAGACGCGATTTACGGCCAGTGGCGTAGCTAAGTAGTTTGGTACCCGGTGCGGTGATCCAACTTGTCACCACCCCCCCTCCAACACCACCACCACCAATCTCGCCAACCTTAGAGAGAATGGAAAAAAAAATTCAAGGGGAGAGGAATAAATTTTTGATACACATAATGAAATGAGCACAATAGAAAGTTATCAGTTTGTAAACAGTCTGTATGAAAGGAAATAAATAAAACTAGTTTTTATAAATAACATAGTTTAATCGATTATTAATCAAGCAGAACAAATAGCTAAAGACTGTCTCAATGACTGGTGACATTCACATGCAGTTTACAATCTCACGCCAACCGCGGTGGCCGAGGGGGCTGAGGCGCTCCAGTCACGGTCTGCACGGCCACTACGGTCGGGGGTTCGAATCCCCCCGCGGGCATGGATATTTGTGCCGTCCTTAGTCTTAGGTAGTTCATAAGTAGTTTGTAAGCTTAGGGACTGATGACCCCGTAGTTAAGTCCCATAAGTTCTACAAACATTTGAACATTTTTTTTTACAATCTCACCCGTCTAACTTTCTCTGCAAAAATTTTGAAATTGCATAGTCAAATTCAGTAGCTTTAGCCACACTATTTTTAGTTGACAAAATTGCCAAATTAGAGAGTCTTGCTTGGCTCATAGTAGACCTAAAGTAATTCTTAATGAGTCACAGCTTTGAGAAACTTCTCTCACAGGTCGCTTTGCTACCGAAACACACAAAGTTAAGAAAAATCTTAATGCAAAAGTGAGGTTCGGAACAGATTCAGAAATTTCATATTCAACAACAAACTGTAAAACTCTTAAAGATTCTTCTTTGGGACATTACCAGCCTGCAGAAATCTTCGCAGCCGTAGAATTTCTGCGAGGATATCTTCAGAAATCTCATCGTAATTGTCAGTTAAACATTTTACAATCATGGAAAGTTCCTTTTCTGAATCGGATTTCTGGGCTCTAAAACAGCAAAATGTTCTGATATACACCCCATCTTCTTGCAACGTGTATCAATTTCTTGTTGGAACTGTCGATGCACTCTAATATTGACCTTCTCAGTTCCTGGTGCAAAGTCACCGTCTCGTCTGCAGCCTTTTCCCCAGGTATAATATTCTTCTTCCTAATATTACTTATTTTTAGACAGGAATACCCATCTCGTCACATGTGTCCTTCGAAACTCGAAAGGCTTCGTCCACAAGCAAATAGAAATCTCCATATTAATTTATAGCAAACACGACTTAGTTGTCTTTATATTTTTAGCCAAATATTGCTTAAAAGAGCAATCTTCCTGAAATGCAATAAGTTAGTAATCGGTTGCCTGTTGTTGTATAGGAGAAAATGGTTTTATGCAATTTTTACGGAGTTCAGATATTCATGAACAGCAAACAGTAAGGAGATTTGTTCTAGCCGGCCGCAAAGCCTGATCGATCTGCGGCGCTCTAGTCACTTTCTGCACGGCCACTACGGTCGGGGGTTCGAATCCCCCCTCGGGTATGGACATTTGTGCCGTCCTTAGTATTAGCTAGTTCATAAGTAGTTTGTAAGTTTAGGGACTGATGACCCTGTAGTTAAGTCCCATAAGCTATACAAACATTTGAACATTTGGAGACCCGGGTTAGAGTCCTAGAGGGCACAAATTTTCATGTTTTACAAATCGATTGCCCATCTTTAGAATAGCATCAGATGTCGGAAAATATCGCGATATACGAAAAATATATGTGGAAATAGTAGGAATGAATTTATAATAATTTTTTGTTCAAGTAAACATTTAATAGCTTCTTAAAATATTATGAAACATTTTCACAACAAGGCTTTATGGATACTTTCAAATAAGTGAATTAGGATAACCCTTGCGGAACCATATATAACAAATACATCATTGGAGGATGAGAATGAAAAATGCATATGTAATAATGTTTATTAAGCTTATGAGATCTAACTGCGGGGTCATCAATCCCTAAACTTACAAACTACTTATGAACTAACATATGTTAAAGACAACACAAACATCGATGCCCTAGGGGGGATTCGAACCCCCCGACGGGGAACGACCTCGCGCATCGGAGTGTAACGCCTCAATGAGCTCGGTCACTCCGCCGCGGCTGAAAGATGCAGATTACAAATATGTTACCATTTACATCTTGAATTACTAATAAATTAATAAGAATAATGGATTAAAATAGCCGGCCACGGTGGCCGAGGGGACTAAGGCGCTCCAGTCACGGTCTGCACGGCCACTACGGTCGGGGGTTCGAATCCCCCCTCGGGCATGGATATTTGTGCCGTCCTAGTTCATAAGTAGTTCATAAGTAGTTTGTAAGTTTAGGGACTGATGACCCCGTAGTTAAGTCCCATAGACTTTACAAACATTTGAACATTTTTTTTTTTTTTGATTAAAATACCAATAATTATTGTTATGATACCTGACTTATCATGTTCGCAGTATTTACAAACTCATTTTGCATTTCTCATTATTCTACTCTGAGTACTGTATTGTGATTTCTCTCTCGTTATAACAAGCCAATCACGCTACTTTATGTACTCAGTCTACCTAGAACTGAATCGGAAGCAAGTGTTTTATGTGAACCATTAAATTAGTTGCAGTAAGTGATATCATTCCTTGATGTAAAAGGACTGTTTTACGTAGTTGTGATTTTCTTACCTCACACCGTTCAGCTGATTGATGAGAGAACTTATGCAAGCACACCCTGCGACTTTCCGTATTGTTTTCCTCTTGTGGGATGTAGAATAGTTTGTATTCACAATCTGACCTTGAGTTGCTGTTAACGGCATGCCAGTGAGACATTATTCCTGAAAGAATAATGGGACTGAGAAAACGGTTACACCGGTAGCTGTCAAACTCATTTAATCTAAATTATATTGTCTTACAAGAAATATGATTAAATAGGAATCATTATTGCTCGTGAACTGTTATTTGTTTGCCCTGTTACGTATGTGACAAAAATAATAAGGGTGGGGGATCGAACCAGTTTTAGCCGACAACAACTGTACCAATTGCGCTATAACCGCGGTGGAGTAGCCGAGCGGTCTAAAGAGACTCGCTGCGGAGCGCGCGGTTGCTCGCCGTGGAGGTTCGAGTCCTCCCTAGGGCATGGGTGTGTTAGTCCTTAGGTTAGTTTACCTAGGGTTAAGTAGTTTGTAAGCTACGGACTGATGACCACGCAGTTTGGTCCGATAGATTAAAAAACAAAACAAAAAAACAAAAATTGAGCTATAACAACATGGAATTTGACGGGATGATGTGCACCAGTACTTCATAATGTAACTATTGCTCTGTTAAATTAAACGACAGAATTCCGTAGTTTTCTGTTTAGTACCCAACAAACGTCACAGAAAATTATATTAACGTCAACTAGGAATGAGTTAAATGAGTTAACTACAGAAATAAGAACGGTATCAGTCACTGCGCCACAGTAAATTAAATACGAAGTTGCTGTGTGTAGCCTAGTATAAAAAGGGTTCAATAAGTTAGCTGACCCTCTCATGCACGAATTATCAACCCGACAATGAACAATATTTCTCATACGTTATTTGGTAACTTAAGACCTACCTTGTGCAGAATTCATCATACTTTAGATAAAGTTTCATAGACCAAATAAGGACAGTGAGTAGTAAAATTGCAACATTTTACATAGCACATGTATTAATAATATTAAAGAATACATGAAGAGTGTATACTATTTTGTATTTTTCGTACAATGAAATTGTTTCAGACACTCAGGGCACACGGAAAGTTCACACTTTTGTCAAATGTAACGTGTTTTCCGTCGGCAGTCCCGATCGTGACATCTGCTGGCATTAGGATCACCTGACTTGGCTGGCCAGTGTTATACACCATCGAAGCGTAATTCGTTTGGTACCGAATGACAGGCCTTTTTTTTTTTTTTTTTTTTTTTTTTTTTTTTTTTTTTTTTTTCGATGTACAGACAAGAATGTGGTTTCATCTGAAGGCCTGCCTTTAATCTTTCTTACTTTCCATTTCTTTGTTAGCCCAACGACTGACAATGCCGTCTAGGAGACATTCTAGCATTCATTATTAGTCCTCGTATAGGGTAACTGTGCTTTTATGGTCACCTCAAATGTAACAGATGTCAGAAATGAGACAAAATTTAAATGTCCTCATTTGAGGACGCGACGCATGAGAGGGTTAATAGAAGACGATTTTGTATGATACACAACCTTTTAAACCGAAATAAACATTAAATTAGCACATTTCTGCAATATACGAACCTGTTATGTTCGCCTAGAAATGGCTGCGATTACCACGTAATGTTCAACTGACCAATGGTAAGAAACGATAGTCGGTAATTTGAGCCGGTCACTCGTGAGCGCGGTCGCTGCTCGGGAGTGGCGCAGCGAGCAGCTCGTGGCTCGAGCACAGGCGAGAGCGAGCGAGCGAGGCGACTCGGTCAGACTCGCAGCGGAAGGGAAATAGGCCAGTTGTGGTGTACCGTCTCTAACAATGTCACATACGAAAAAACTTGATGACAATAAACATTACAAACTGTTAACAGCTGTACTGTATGTTATAAATAAAAACTCTTGACAACATATTTCTTAATCAAATTGCGTGGTTATGGTATATCGCCCCAAATTTGTGACTGGATAGGGGATTTCCGGTCAGAGAGGACACAGGTCGTAGTAATCGATGGAAAGGCATCGACTAAAACGGAGGTGATTTCGAGCGTTCCACAGGGTAGTGTTAATGGTCCTCTGCTGTTCCTTATTTACATAAACGATTTAGGGGAAAATCTAAGTAGCTCTCTTAGGTTGTTTGCAGATGACGCCGTCATTTACCGTCTAGTAAAATCATCTGAAGATCAAAACCAACTACAGAACGATGTGAATAAGATATCAGTATGGTGTAAAAATTGGCAATTGAGTCTAAATAATGAGAAGTGTGAAGTCGTCCACATGAGTACGAAAAGAAATCCGTTAAACTTCAAATGTGAAGGCCGTAAACTCCACAAATACCTAGGAATTATTATTATTCCAGACTTAAACTGGAAAGAAGACGTAGATAATGTCGTAGAAAAGGCGAACCAAAGAGTGCGCTTTATTCGCAGAACCCTTAAAAGATGCAACAGGACTATTAAAGAGGCTGCATACACTACGTTTGTTCGTCCTTTTTTGGAGTATTGCTGCCCAGTATGGTATCCTTATCTGGTGGGTTTGACGGAGGACATCGAAAGAGTCCAAAGAAGAGCAGCTCGTTTCGTATAGTCACGATACAGGGGAGACAGCGTTACGGAAATGATACAGGATCTGGGATGGGAATCATTACAACAACGGCGCTTATCGCTGCGGCGTGGACTACTTACGAAACTCCAATCGCCAGCATTCTCTTTCGAGTGCGAAAATATATTGTTGACTCTCACTTACTTACGTAGAAATGATCATATGAATGAAATACGAGAAATCAGAGCCCGAACGGAGAGATTCAGGTGTTCTTTCTTCCCGCGCGTTATTCGAGAATGGAATGGGAGATAAATAGTATAACAGTGGTTCGATGAACCCTCTGCCAGGCACTTAAATGTGATTTGCAGAGTATCCGATCTAGATGAAGATGTGTAAAAATACGGTGGTAATAAATGTTACAAAAGACAATGACTGAATGATCATGAACGACGGCAGAAGTAAAAGAAAAGAACAATACCGGTACACTAGATAACAGATAATGGCAATCTTTTGTCTGGTTGTCTACTAGTACTGATG
The DNA here is from genome assembly GCA_026315105.1 of Locusta migratoria. NCBI lineage: Eukaryota > Metazoa > Arthropoda > Insecta > Orthoptera > Acrididae > Locusta > Locusta migratoria. The sequence continues at coordinate 165,027,143 of CM048746.1, forward strand.
TCGATCTGTTCAAGGCTCTAATGATTACTGTATTTAGTTTTACAAGGAAATATATTTAGCTATGTTTATATGTTTTTATTAATATATAATAGTACCGTTTACCGCATATTAGCCCGATTGCATTATGTGCTGGCGAGATTAATGGTGTCAGCACATTTTTTCAATCCACTGTCACTGAAAGCTACCAATACACCAATTTTTACTTAAATAGGATCACAAGAACCGCCAACATGTAGAGGACAATAGTTCATTGTTCGCCTTTTATAAATTCTAAACATCACAACAAGGATTACAAACAACTATAATATGAACATTCTATGTATGATATGCGGTGTGTGTGTGTGTGTGTGTGTGTGTGTGTGTGTGTGTACCCAAAGTACATTACATAGACCTTCTTGCCCTGGCACTGTGTAGTTAAGTACACTTCTTTCATTAGTTAATTATCTACGAGCAGGCTCCTCTGTGTTTTGTGAGTGGAAAAGCAATCTTCTTTAGGCAAATATTTACGTACCAGAGGATGGCATCTGTACATCCAGCGATCTGAAAATCTTGCGTTAATCGTGATATGAATCTTAGAATTAATATGGTCACGTTAAAGAACTCATTAAAACCGAGTACAGGTTCCAAATTGTCATGATATGGTAGGAAAAAGAAAGCAACTAGTCGGATAACGAAATGTGGCATTGCTCACCAAAATATTATTAATCCACTAGAGCATAACCCTCTATAAAAATCTAGTCTTTTAGTATCAGGCTCTTTAATAAACTTTCATTCAGTGGAGCTGATGCCTTATCAGAAAACTGCACAATCACAGAACTGTGTCACTAATTAGGCCTAATTGAGCTTGTGACAGTGAGGTGGTTTGAATCATGTACGCAAAAATCTGATACTATGTTGGGCTAAGAAGCCATGCATAAAATCATAGTTTAAATCTTGAAAGTGTGACTTTAGCCTACGGGTATAAAAAAATTAGTGGGAACTATTGTTCCCACCGAACTTTGCAGTAAATGGTTTGATTATTTAAAAAATGTATATCCTTTATTTTTTAGTACAAATAGCATATTAAACATTTGATTTACTTTTAAATTAGTTCATATTGTCCACTGAGTTCACTAAGGTGACGTACTATGGAACGTAGAGAACCATGATGCTACACACAAAGGTATACAACACTTGCTACACATTATTTTTTTCCTCTTTTCTTTGTTTTGGTGCTACATTGGAGGCACCTCCTGATTGTAGTACCTTTTGTTGGCAAATGAGTTCCAACTTTCGCCACACGAACTTCCCAGACACGCCTCTTTGGTGTCTGAAAATGAATGGGCCTTCCTCTTGGCTTACGACTTGAGAAGCCGGTTGATGAGCTGCCTTGCCAAATGCAATCTAAATATTAGCTGGTCTGCTTCTGTAACTTCCACATGATGTAGACATTGACAACTGCCAAATATACAAGAAAGAGAAATAGTCTGTGCCACCACTTCCATGAACGACGATCTACAGCATACCGTTCTCGCAGCTGATGCGATCGATCCACCCCTCTCATTATTTTATTGTACTCTGCCCCAGCCAATGGACAGAATACTTCAATTCTGCTTCCATCTTTTGTTCCAAATCTGCGAAGTATTTGGTGACTCAAAATCTTCATCAGAGTCACCATCGACATCTAAATCTTCTGGTAAAGTGTACAAAATTCTCAAAACCTCTTTTCGCATGAATCCAGGTATTCTAAACAATAAGAAGCAAACAGTAACTAGAATGTCGATTGCACAGCCATACACACTGCACTTCACACACGCTCAGTGGGAAACATAGTTCCCACTAACTTACCTTGTAATATTTATGCAATTTTCATTGATATCCAGCAAATATACACGAATACTATCTCCCCCGTAAATGTAAAAGGAGACAAATGCATCAAAATTAACTTCAAAAGGAAAGCATACTATCAAAAAAAGACCAACAACCTCTGTTATGGTCGAAACAGTAGCTTGTTTTCCCGCGAAAACTGCGCTTCTGCATTGACTAACAAACAATGTAGAAATACAACCACTTTCGCGCGCCTGTTGACAATCTATATGTAGTTAGCACACTCTAACAGAGATTGTAGCACATGTTAGAAGTGGGAACACTGAACTTATAGCGAAAACAAATAGCAGCCGCGGTGGCCGAGCGGTCTGCGACGTGTCAGTCACGGTCTGCACGGCCGCTGCGGTCGGGGGTTCGAATCCCCCCTCGGGCATGGATGTTTGTGCCGTCTTTAGTATAAGTTAGTTCATAAGTAGTTTGTAAGTTTAGGGACTGATGATCCCGTAGTTAAGTCCCATAAGCTCTACAAACATTTGATTTTTTGAAAACAAATAAGTGGGAACTATAGTTTCCACTGGTCACTAAAGAGTTAACGTGGGCACCGCTTTCATCTAACAAGAAATGACACAAGTTTCTTATTTTAATAAGAAAAGCACCTTAAAAGTTATCCCGGTAGGAACTACCGTGGCTTTTCCAGGCCTGTCCAGCAGAACGTCCTTTTTCATCGTCATTGTAAGAATTGGCGCAGCGACTTCCTACGAGCGTTACGAGTCTGCGAGTCTCACGACTCTGCGAGTTTCTACGAGCGTTACCGGTCTACGCGTCTCACGATGGCAGTGAAGCTCAGCTGGTAGCAGGCCGGCCGTGTCTGACTCGCAGTGCCCCACTGCCCCCCGTGGCTGCGAGTCTGGTGCATGGCGGGGACGAGCTACGAGCGAGCCTGAAGGCTGAAATGATCGGCTCTGTCGGTAATCTATACACTAAAGGTTTGTCGCTACTTTCTGTATGCAGAGCCTTACCAATGGGCAGCGCTGTGAGTGGGTCGTGGAAGAACTACAAGTGTTGTCCATCTCTACAGTTGGAGCTTCTGTCCTGGGTTTCTCTGCGATTTAAGCAGTTATATAAGTTAGTATCTGTTCACTGAAGATGTCTTGATAATAACACCAAATTAGTAATGATACCACTTGAATGATGCAACGGAAGCAAATCGAGATTCACTGCAAATTTAAACGTAATCCTAACCTCACAAAATTATAAGATGCCAAAACGGAGGGTAATGCGTGAAACGTTCAACGACTTCGATAGTAAAGTTCTACGTACTAAGACGTTCAGATGTTATATTACATAAAAAATTCAAAACCTCTCTTTCAAAGCTGTTTCACAGGAAAACAAAAGACAGATGAAACTTCCTGGCAGATTAAAATTGTGTACCGGAACCGGGACTCGAACTGGGACCTTTGCCTTTCGCGGGCAAGCGATCAACCTACTGATCTTTACCGACACGACTCACGATTGGAAAGTAGGAGGTAAGGTACTGGTGGAAGTAAAGTTGTGGCATCGTGAGTCGTGTCGGGCTAGCTCAGTTGTTAGAGCGCTTGCCCGCGAAAGGCAAAGGTCCCAGGTTCGAGTCCCGGTTCCGGCACACAATTTTAATCTGCCAGGAAGTTTCATATCAGCGCACACTCCGCTGCAGAGTGAATGTTTATTCTGAAAATGGCAGATGTTGAGGTAATTGACAAAGGGATATCAAAGCTACTAAAATCGCTCAACAGAGCGAACCTCGCTGGACGCGATAGGATAACTAAACTGAATTTAGAGGGAGTATGCGAAGAGTATGCCAAAGAGCTTCCCCCTTCCCCTTCCAGCAGCAGTGTAGCATACGTCTCTAGAGCAACGAAACGTAGCTAATGATTGGAGAAAAGCGCAGGTCTTTTCTGATTTCAAGAAGGAGAAGGGTCTTCAGAGAAATGCAGAAATTTATAGATTTCTGGTGTCGGTGTCTTTTAATTGAAATTTGGAACATGTCTTGTGTTCGAATGTTATGACATTTCTGAAGACCGAAAACCTCCTCTGTGGAAATCAACATGTTTAAAACCAGCTGCCGCTATTAGACTACGAGAACCGGAAAGCAGAAGAAATAGGATCCGGTAGAGATATTTCTTGTTTTTCGGGAGGTGTTCGATACGATTTAGCGGTTTACCACTATCGCCTACTAAACAAAATACGATCGTAGGGGTATCAGAGCTGGAATGAAGAGCTTCTACGTAACAGAACGTAGCATGTCATTCCCAACGGAAAGTTTTCAGACGTGAAAGTGAATTCTGGATTGCCCCAAGAAAATGTTACACGATCACTGCTTTTCATAATATATGTAAAAAAGACGTCGTAGATAACATCGCAAGTTGAGACTTCTCGCGGATACTGTACTGTATCGAGAATATGCAGACCTTCAAAATTGTAGTGAAATGTAGGAGAATTTGCTACGTATCGACGCTTTGTGCAAGGACTGGTAATGAATTCCCAGTATTAAACAAAACATATACTGCGAATAATAGGAAGAGAGATTCTTTAGAATATGATTACGCCACTTCTGAACAACCAATATAAGCAATTACTTCCATAAAATATAAAGGAGTAGATATAAGGGGCGATTTGGTGCGGAATAACCTCATGAAATTAATCTGGATAGGTCAGATGCTAGACTGAGATACACTGAAAGAATCCTCAGGAATGGTAGTACATCAACCAAGGAAGCAGCTTACAAAATACTTTTTCGGCCAATACGTGAACATTCTAAAAATGTTTAAATGTCTGTAAATCTATCGGACCAAACTGCGTGGTCATCAGTCCGTAGCTTACAAACTACTTAAACCTAGGTAAACTAACCTAAGGACAACATACACAACTATGCCCCAGGGAGGACTCGAACCTCTACGGCGAGCAACCGCGCGCTCCGCAGCGAAGTGCTTTAGACCACTCGGCTACTCCACCGCGGCACGTGAACATTGTTCTCATTGTGGGATCCGTACCAAACAAACTTGTAGAGGATATAGAGAAGATGCAAAGGAGTGCAGCACGCTTCATTGCAAGCTCATTTAATAATCACGAAAGCGTTAATGAGATAATGAGAAAACTCCTGGCAGACGTTGCAAGAGAGACGTTCTGCATCACTGTATTAACTTCTGTCCAAGTTCAGAGAGAATACGTTGGCTGAAGTATTTCTCGCGAATTAACTGGGAGGGTGAAATCAAGAGAGGTTAGAGCCCGCACGGAAGAACACCTGTAGTTTCTTCTTCATTTTCCTGCGATCCATACGTGACTAGAACAGCAGACAGAGGAAGTGACAATGGTACATTAAAGTATCCCCCCCTCCACCTGGATTGCGGTTTATGTATGTAGATGTGAGGCGGAAATATGTAATTAAAGAAATTATCTTTGAGCCTATGAACTGCAAGGGAAGCTTAATTTATGTCATGCACGACGAACTGGTAAGCCCCGTTGCGTCCTTCGTTCTTCAGTATTTTATTTTGTGTCCTCGATCTTCATTTCGTCCAACACCATAAAGCTGGGGAGTTGTCGCGCCAATCACTCGGACTTGTCTCTGTTACCTAATATCGTTGGATGCCGCTCCCACGAGTTCACCGGATGTGTCGCGAGCTACACTTTGTGAAACCCGCTTGGCCAGGGAGACTGGTCCGTTAGGCGCCATGCTACGCCCCCCTCCTCCCCCCCCCCCCCCCCCCCACACACACCAAAGAACTGCTGACTCGTTTCCGAGTACCTGTAGTTCTCCGGAGATGGCGAGATTCCAAAGTTTTCCGCTCAAGGCCGCGCCATGAGTATCAAAACATTATCCGTTTTTAAGGTGCACAGAACATTCTAGATATATAATGAACTACATTCCACTTAGGCTGCTGAGCAATCTTTATACCTTTAGGATGATTCACTTTCCGTTATGAGGAGATTTACACTAAAGAAGAATTTCACGAAATATTTTTTGTAGATGACAGGCTGTAATTATCAAACGACGTATTTTCTACACCGACAAGATTTCAAACCCCATATTTAATTTTTGTCAAAAGTCATACGGAAAGCGAAAGAGAATCAATTTCAACTTCCTCCATGTAAAGAGAGATAATTTCCTACACGCAATAACGTGAGTTTCTATTCTTTTCTCGAGGATTTAGTGACTTGTTGATGTTATCTTCCTAGTTTTCTGGTATAAAACGGATAGACGAAAATGATACGCTGTGCGTAGACTGTTGCAGCTCTATATCCTTCATCTCTGAATAAAAACAGCAATCAACATCCCTTCGAACCTGTATACTGTATTCGTCTCTTGGTTTCCCTCTGCGGTTTTTAACCCACATACTTCCTTCCTACACTAAATTGATGATTTCTAGACGCGGCGGATCGGCCGAGCGCATTGAGGTGCTATGCTGCGATGCCTGAGGCCGTTCCCCTTGAGGAGTTAGAATCCCACCTCGGACATGGATGTTTGTGCTGTATTTAGTATAAGGTAGTTTGTAAGTTTAGAGACTGATGACCCCGCAGTCCCTTAAGCTTAACAAACATTTGAACTTGTTTTTTAATGATTTCTAGATATCTTAGATGTGCCCTACGAATCGATTCCGTCTTTTAATGAAGATTTGCCAGAATAGTCTTTTTCTCCTTAATTCTTATTAGATACTCGATCTACACATCAACTTCAGCATTCTTCTGTAGCACAAAATGATTCTATCCTCTTAATGTCTGAACTATTTTTCGTTTCATTCTCGTACAAGGCTAAAATCCAGACAAATGCCTTCAGAAAGGACTTACTTAATACTCAATATCAACAAAAGTTCTCTTCTTTGGGAATGCTTTTCTTCTCATTACCATTCTGCATTTTACATCTTCTCTATTACGACCATCAGAAGTTATTTTACTATCCAAATAACAAAACTCATCTATGACCTTTAGTTTCTGCTTCCATAATCTAATGCCCTCAGCAGCCCCTAGTTTAATTCGATTACATGCCATCATAGTGGCCAATATAGCATATATTATCGGGAGTGGGGAGGGGTGCAAGATTATTGTAAAGATAAGTAATTTTATATATACCCTTAATATTTTGTATCAGTTATGCTGCTTATATTAAGAGGATAATTTGAGCTGAAGCCTAGTTTACCTTTAGAGAGATCAATCATTTTTATTGTTTACGGTAAATCATAAAAAATTAGCTTTTTTAGAAAAACTGACACGAACATCACACCATTTATATTCGCGTCCCCCCCCCCCCCTATATAAGCCCCTGTACCATTACTTTTGTTTTACCCTTGTTAAATTTCATCTTATACCCTCCTTTCACATCAGTGTCCAGGCCATTCAATTGCTCTTCTAGAACTTTTTCAATTTCAGAGAGAATTACAGTGTCATCAGCAAATTGCAACGTTCTTATTTCTTCTCCCTGAACTTTAATTCCCATTACAAACTTCTCCTTGCTTTCCTTCACAGCTTGGTCATTGTAAAAATTGAATAATATTGGAGAAAGAATACAATCTTCTCTTACTCGTTAGTAATCCCTGCGAATCCTTCCATTCCCTTCGACTCTTATAACTGATGCTGGTTTTTGTACAAAATGTATTTAACTTTTCATTCCTATATTTTACCCCTGCTACGTTCATAATTTTAAAAAATGTGTTCCAGTCAATATTCTCAAAACCTTCCTCAATTATGTTTCCTATATTCGTAGAATTTTCAAGCTCTTTAGTTCTAGTAAAAATTTTACATGTCTTAAAACATGTCCAATCTTCTGTCCCTATTTCCTATTTCATTCTGTTCACACGGGAATGAACGTGATCTCTCTTCACGTAACCAACTTCTTTTTTTTCTTTGGTTTTGGCTCTCGAGGAAGAGCGATTGACCATTCCTCCACAGACTTTCAGACACCTCGCTAAACGTTTTTGTAACATTCAATCCGCTTGTTGATGTGAGCTAAAAGGTGTCCTGATGCTTTTGATCAGATAGTGCATGCGAAGCTTTACTCCAAAGAGCACCAGGCTCTAACACTCAAGGCTAACATGCTATTGAAGAAAACCACTACACAATCTGACATCTGATCACAGCACGGCGTTATCATCTGCATTTATGAAATTCCCGACTGAATCAGTTCCAGAAGCGGATATTCAAACTCAAATATATATATTTTTTTCAGTTTTTATGTGCCCTGCAATTACATTATTGAGAAATTTTCCATGACGCCATTTATTTGTGTTCCTAAGGGACGGTTTGTCAATGTCTCGTTAAGTTTCAGTTAAGATTTTAACTTGTCGTTAGCGGAGAATTGCGTTTGTCAATGTTTCATTATGAGTTAACATGACGTTAAAGAACCTCAAACTGGCCGAAGTTAAAGAGTAAAACTCTGCTTGTTACACGGCTAACGATCAGTTAAGTGAGAATCTGTATGAAAATGGTAGGATTCCAAAGCGCTAAAACACCGCAATATATTCACGTGATAAAGACCGATTTATCGAACAAAATAACAGAAGCACTACATGTATGAAAGACTTGTGTGGAAAGCAGCTTTATTGGAAAATTAGATCGTCACATTTCTCGACCCATCCATGTCAGTACCGATTAGATGACTTTGATATATTGCAGATATGCAACATAACCTTAAAATTATTGTCGGGATATCATAATACAAACTTACCGGTAACGACTAGTTAAGTGAGAATCGGTATGATGAAAACGGCTGGGATAAGAGATTTGGTTGACAATGACGATGATTTCAAATTTTGGGTGATCTAGACGTCAGGGCACTATAAGGCGTCCTAGACGTATTTATGTTCGTTAAAATCATTTTGAGTGCAGGGATGATGCAAAATTTATTACGCGATTTCGTCTTCGAAAAGCCACTTTGGAAACTCCACAACCATTTGAAGATAGTTATGTATTTTGTAAGTTATTTGTCGTAATAGAAAACAATACATTATTTATGCCTGCAAGTTTATTAATTCAGTATTTACTTATGCTTGTTGCGCCTAGTGTAAAGACAAAAATGTGATTTCTTCCTCTGATCTACAGGAACAGTGCACTTTCGCCTAATTGCAGTTATTGCTTGTACTGAGGTACTACGCACTTGGCAGTATGTTATTCTACTAAGCCCTAAGCATTTTTGCTCTCCTGCATGTTCCATGTACGGTATTGAATTTATATGCCACAAAGTCGCTTCCTTTTCCTTCCATGACGTAACGTCGGTCTTTTATACATTCCAACGTGTTCTTATATTTCTCTGTTAAGGACACAAGATTCTCACACTAACGTCTTGTAAAATTCGAGCTGCTTTCACGTTCGTTTACCACAGCGCCAATTAACAACTGTCTGCTAAGCTCTTCCGATAGTCAAATATGGCTAACAGATGTTTATTCAGGCGGGACTTTCATTTGTTTGTATTTCCAACAGAGTCATAATATATCGTTTTCTCCAGATTAGCAAACGAGAGGTGTATTTGGCAATGGCAAACGTAATGCACTTAACGAGCACATTTAACTGGACGTTGAAGTCATCTTCTCGTTTACCAACGAGGAGACTACCGAGAGATGGACGAACCGGCCCTTAGTATTTTTCCTACGATGTAGCTGAATAATATCAGTCGGAAATAGAATGGCTATTTTTGTAGAACATCAGTTTATTTCACTTCGTTTCCCTGCGTACTTTTCAAAAGCTCGTAAGAGCTTAATGAGTTACACTAGTATCCAAATTTCCGACAGACAAGCTGCTCGTAGTAAAATGTAAACTTCCACAGCCGGATATGCCACATTTAATTAAATAAGCTGAAGGGGAGTCGTAGCTTCTTTGAATGTTCGTTCAATTCCTGGTTCTCGTAGGAGTGTAGCAAAACTCCCTTATCTCAAATTGCCGCGTAGTGGCATGACTTCACAGTCATGATTTCAATACCTCAAGACAACTGGATATCGTCAGCTAACGTCGTAATCTGTTACATTCACCCCACGATGGAAAACCAGGACACAAACAGTGTACTAATCTTCGACCTAAGGTGACAGTAACGATGAGCGAAAGCAACTAACAACAGCCAGCTGGCGCTCGGGTCCTGATTTCACGCCACAGCGGAATTTTGCTGGAGCCACGGTCGGAATCGCACGCTCAAAGATGCTGTCATCACTCTTGGAAAATAGCCTTTGCAGATGGGGACGAAACTTCGGGTTTTACTCTAAAATCTATCCAAGAACTACATAATTTCCCAGAATCTTCTATTAATTGTGAGGTTGATGGTTTTCGGTCATGAAGACATCCCTTCTTGAAGAATATTACAACTTTATCCATTATTTTCAGTATCTTAATTTTTTAATGAAAAGAACTTGCCTTCAGTCACAATTGTGGTTTATTTGTAACACAATGCACTTCGAGCCCTGGCGGCTAATCTTCTGGTGCCCCTAGAGTAACTGGGATTAATTTAAAGAATTCTGGGCTGATGCAGCTGATGCTTATGCAACTGTGTGAGTTGTTTTGGGACCCATCTTGCACAAACTTTACGAAACCCAAGTCTGTTGTGAATAATTTCGTAGACAGAATCGTGACTAATTTGAAGACGATGAGCCACTTCATCAATAGTTAATCGTCTAAGAGAATCATTTCACGTTATCGTTCAACGGTTTCATCATTTGTGGCGGTAAACGGTCGTCCGGCTCCTTCATCGTGCTTAACACTCGTACGACGATTTCGGAATTTTTCAATCCACTCGTACACACTTCATTGTGGCAAAACACTGCTCCCGTACTGTACTGAAAGTCTTCTTTGAATTTCGGCCCCTGATACACCTTCCGTCCACAAAAAACGTATCACTGAACGTTGCTCTTCTTTGGTGCAAATAGACAGCGGAGCAGCCATGATTAACAGAACGGCAGTGACAACGAAACTAACGTAGCAGCTTGAAAATTGCAAACTTATAACAACAAATAAACAAAGCATGCGTCACCAACGTAAAACGACAGTACTACCAACATAAACAAAAATATAACTAAATTGCGGATAATAATTGACTTACCCTGGTACATTAAATTTGTGAGAGAATCTTATTTTAGGATTTCCCATGGGCTAGATTTTGGAATAATGAGAATTGTGGCGAGAGATGTCAACAAAAGCGGGCGACAGGTCAGCAAATCAATGACAATAGCGTTTTTCTTCAGCCGTTGTTCTATTATAGTTAGTTATTAAGTTGCATGTTCCTTCGATCATTTACACGGCAATTTGGAATAATGAGTAACCAGTCATATTATATTCACATCATGAGTTAATTTGTCATTACGGCTACTTGCTCAATATTTTTGATAATAAATATCATCCCCAGACTTTAATGTAGATTATTGGATATTAAAGACTGCACTCCAGTCACTGCGGATTTTAAAACGTTGCTTTCACAAACGTAAGTGTAGTATGAATACGCTTCCATATGATGAGTACTGTTTTCGAGATAATAAAAGAAATCTGGCGTTTTTTTATTTTTGCAGGTTGTGTTGGACTTTCACTTTTGTATTGCTTCTGCATGGAACTGCATTCCTTGTAATGAAGTGACACCCCAAAAAGCAGTGTAAAGAGTGTGGAATTGCTGTTATATAAGCACCCTCCCTGGAGTCAATTACGTAAGGCACTTTGGAAGGCTACTTGTAGTGAGCCGTTACCTAGCTCCTGCAAGCGATCTCTGCTGGAGTTTGTGCATCGTACCGTTTCAGTTCAGTTTTTCCTGCAAGAATGACTACACATTTCTCTTTCTCAGTAAAGCCGAATGATACATCATCATTTACCAATTATATAGCCAGTATCAACGTGTCGAAAAACACAAGAGACTCAAAAAGTTGGCTCCTAGGACAGGAATAACTCTTTCCAGTTGTCAAAAAACAGGCTAAATCCTGTGATACATCTCTAAGAGAAAACAGCTAACTGATAATATCAGGAAGAACATTGCTGACTGGATAAATTCTTATGTTTCCAAACAGAACAATCGGACTAAATCAGAGAGAAAATCACATTCACATTTATTTTCTGGAGTCATAAAAGAAGAACAATAATTTAAGATGAATTCAGAATATGAAAGTTCGAAATCCACGCCAAGCAGACATCTCTGGCGACAAATGTGGAGCACGTATAGACATTGACACAGACTAAAAAAGAAATAGGCTGAAAACTTACTGAAACTATATATCCAGTAGTCGTTGGAAGTGAAATAAAGTAATTCATAGACAAACAAACTGGATGGATGACCAGGGTCCAATATTAATCAACTGATTCAGTCTATATTCCATCTTTCTCTCTTTCGGGACCTGATATTAAAAGTAAATCACTAAGTTAAGTAACTGGTTGTCTCTAATTGGTAGAGGACAACGGAAAAACAGGTGGAAGTTGTGTAATTCATTTTTATAATTTGGAGAAACATTTTCTAGGTAAATGATTGGTCAGAGTTGTAACTGTCCAGTCGGGAGTACCTAGTTAACCCTAGTGAAATCGTGCTCGTGTTAGGTCACAAAAGGTGTTTGTAGATATGAATCAGGTGGAGATGAATTTAGAACCTTTGTCAGTGTTCAGCTATTTATTGTGTATAGAAGTCGATAGTTAGTAACAGATACAGATATTGGGTGCATTATCATGGAAAATAACTTGAAGAACCGGAACTATATACTAAAAATTAAACTTCTGGTTGGCAGCATGTACTGTCAATTTCTAAGCTTTTTCTCAAACTACTTAAATGCTATGCAATGTTCATGCTATAGTGGGGTAAAATGGCTCAGGTGTGTGGTTTGCACACCACACTACCATCATGGGCAGCTGCAGTTGTATACGATACCTTAGACATACGGTCGTGCAAGTGATTTGTGCAATTAGATTACATTAATACTTTTTCCATAGAGCATAAATACGACACTTTTCAATGATATTTAACGTGTCAGTTTAATAAATGGTGTCTATACATAACATTCAATAGTTTAAGGATTTTTTTCCTACGTTTTATGTAAAAAATCATCTCTAGTGTAGAAGGAGTTACCATTCAGAAATTCCTTTAATTTCTTTTTAAACACTAGTTGGCTATCTGTCAGATTTTTGATGCTACTTGGTAAGTGACCGAGGACACTTGTGGCAGCATAATTGATCCCTCTCTGTGCCAAAGTTAGATTTAACCGTGAATAGTGAATATAACCCTTTCTCCTACTGTTGTGGTTATGCACACTGCTATTACTTTTGAACTGGATCGGATTGTTAATAATAAATTTCATGAGTGAATATATAACATATTGTGATGTTACAGTAAAGAGCCCTAGATCCTGAAATAAATGTCTGGAGGATGATTATGAGTGGGCTCCAGCAATTATTCTGATGCCACTTTTTCACTAAATGTTCAATTGCCCCAGAATATGATCCCAGATGAAGTAATGAATGAAAATAGGCATAGTAAGCTAATTTTGGACCATTTTGATTGCATGCATCCCAACATCAGGTTCACAATGGAAGTGGAGAAGGAGAGGAAGCTTCCTTTTCTTGATGTTCTGGTTTACAGAAGAGATGATGGGAAACTGGGACATAGTGTTTATCGAAAACCTACGCACACGAAACCGCTATCTGCATGCCTCGAGTTGTCATCCTCCGGTCCAACGTACTTATTGGATCGCTCTGTCAATAAACTCAGTTGTCCTAGCCAAGATGTCAAATGAAAGTAAAAGTCATTGTCCGAAACGATGTATCTTCATAAAGATGTCAAATGTAAGTAAAATTCATTGTCTGAAACGATGTATCTTCATAATGTTTTTTATACAAAAAGTGAAAGTGCCGAAATAAGCAAGAAAATGTCATTAAGTATTTAATACACAAAGCGAAAGAAGCAACACTATGTTCAATGTTTGTTGGTATTCGTAGACATAAGATTGCTTAATTATGTCACAGACGTTCGCCTCCTTGTTGTACTACCCCATACTTATTATGCAGCAGCGGTGTTTATTAGTTCTTTGGTGCACTACAGCGCCTCTATCGTTTGTTTGCTGTACTACGCAATCCATACTTCAAGCATAACTTACATCTAAAACGATTTCCCTGATTCCACTTTTATGAAACGAAGTTTCTCCATACAAATCCGTGAAGTAGTTTAGGAGATTAGATATTTGTAATAGATGAACATGCAGTAAAACACTTAAGATTGCGATGTATCTTTTTTCGGTGCTCTGCTTTTGACAAATCATGCCTTTATGTTGCTCCAATCTTAGCTGCATGAAAATGTGTCAGTAGTTTTTTTAATACGTTTGCAAAACGTGATAGAAACAGGCGTATCTTCATGAATTTGATGCAGCTTACTTCATAAATCAGTTATATTCGCCATTTAAGGCATTTATTTCATGATCATTCATATTTCTGGACAATGGGCTGAGGTATGGAAAGCTGAAATATAATAAGTATTTTCTTAATGAAGTAGAAATATCACTGAAAACAATTATTATTCTTACGGTTGGCTATCTTTTCGTTAGATGCGCTATTGTCGCTCAAAGCGTGAGACTTTAACTTCCATAGCAGTTGTACATATACGTTAGACTGTGACATCAGTATGTAAATATACGGCGAGGATTGTACGAGTTTTATATTCATTACGTTGAATCACATTTCATAGAACATAGCAACCAAGGAAACGATTGTCAGAAATATGGTAAATTTGAAAAGTCAAAGAATAAGTTGTATTTTCAAAGGATAATAATCCGATCGCTACCCCGAACTTTACACGAACACCCGCAGCGCTATCTATTAGCTCTTAGCTGCATTACTCCGTTCTTGCCAAACCTCAAATTACGATATATATTACTTTCCTGATCTGCTTTTGATGAAATGAAGCCTATATGTTGCCCCAGGATATTCTCTATTTATCTGTGATACCCCCTTTAAACTTTATTTAGTACTTTTGGAGATTATTCTATAAAAATAGATATGATTGCTTTCAGAGAAATGTTTAAATTGTGATATTTTTTCTCATCCGATTTTGTCAAATGAAGCGTTTCTGTGACCGAAAAATACCCTCACGTTTCCTGTGAGAAACCCCTGAAAATTCGTCTATTAGTTTTAGAGAGGAAAGAGAAAGATAGACATGACGGTTGTCGATGGAAAACGTTAAATTGTGATTTTCTTCTTTCCGTGATCCGATTTTTATGAATCTAAGTCTATATGTTGTCCCAAGGTACGCTGAAGTTACCTGTGAAAACCCCATGCGAATTCTTGAAGTAGGTTTCGAGAAGTGGTTTCTATTAGATTAACAGACGGACACGACGGTCTATGAAAACACTTCGTGATTCTATTTTGATGAAACCATGCCTAGACGCTGAACCAATCTTCGCTAAAGATTCCTGTGAAAGAAGCATGAAAATTCGTCCAGTAGTTTTGAAGATTGATGCAAACAGTGACAGGACTACATTCAAATGTTTGTTAAGCTTAAGGGACTTAACTGCGGGATCATCAGTCCCTAAACGTACAAACAACTTATGAACTACCTTATACTAAAGATAGCACAAACATCCATGCCCAAGCGGGATTCGAATCCGACGGGGAACAGCCTCGCGCATCGCAGCAGAGCGCCTCAATGCGCTCGGCCGCTCCGCCGCGGCAGGCCTACATTTGCATATTTATTATTAGTATAGACATGTTGTACAATTGTAAAATTTTACAGGAATATATTGATTTGTACAAGCACTGTATGTCGGTAAAATCTGTTTCGAATTTGGTTAGTAGTAAAGAAGTAATAGACTAAAATGTGATGCTTGATGGGGCGGTTTTCCATGAACGTTACTCTTTACGTCCTCATATCTCTTGAACTACATGTCATACTGTGACACAATTTCGAAAGTACATTCAGCTTTAAGTGTGAATTCTAACTGCAAAATTCCCTGCTAGTACAATTGGTAGTGTAGAAATGATAAATTGTAACGTTATACCGAAAGCCATAGTTTTGCTCCATAACAGCGGAAAAGTAGTAACCGAGAAACCTTTTTCCTTTCATTATTAAAAAGTTTAATAAAAGTTTGAAATTATGTTTAAAGCTTGTTGCAAGTAGCCAAGTACTGTCATTCTCATACAGTGTATTTATAAAGTCTCATCCCATTACGTAGCAGTTTTTTGCGATACCTATTAATCATGACGTTATATCTACTGAACCACGTATCGTATGTGGTTCTTACCACTACAGCAATTGTTACCTCAAGGTAAGGAATATGTGTATTAAATCTGGTTGAAATTGGTCCTGTGGTTTTGGAGGAAATGTGCAGCATTGTCGTTTGACGCAGCAGTTTTTCGCGCATCTCATTGTTCATGACGTCATATCTCCTTACGTATGAGTCGTAGGTGATTGTTACCCAGACAGTGATTGTTGCCTGATATTAAGGAACATATGTACCAAGTTTGGTTGAAATCGGTCCAGTAGTTTAGTAGGAGATGTGGAACATACATACATACACAAACACACATACATACACACATACAGCCTGTTTTATAAGATGTAACATTAAATTCGTCCATTGGTTCCAGAATGGCTTCTCCATAGATATAATTTATTCCGAACCCCGTTAAGATTTATGAGCGTTGAGAACCCCACATATAAAAAACGGTGGGTCTAACTGAATAACGTACACCATGCTCTCATCCTTATTTTAGATTTTGGTGGACAGCAAAACGAGATAGTAGTTACAACTCGTGATGCAATGCTCACTTTTGCTGCTACCGCTTGGATATTAAGTATAATGGAAAAATCTGTATATTGAGCGGAAAAAGTCACTGTTGACCTCATCAACAGAGCTACACCACCTTCCCTTCATTAATGTCTTCACTAAGTGCTTAATATGAGTATCAGGTTTGAACCACGTTTCACTAACTGAAGCAATCTCGACATTAAAAATAAAAAAATAAAAATATAAAAAGTTCATGCTCTAAGAAAACCTTGTTTGAGATTACTG
Source organism: Locusta migratoria (assembly GCA_026315105.1). Taxonomy (NCBI): domain Eukaryota; kingdom Metazoa; phylum Arthropoda; class Insecta; order Orthoptera; family Acrididae; genus Locusta; species Locusta migratoria. Next base: position 165,043,921 of record CM048746.1, read on the forward strand.
AACGAGCGTTGCACTGGAAAATCTTAATTATGTTTTATTATTTTAATTAAGATGAAGTACTATCGGTTGCCTGTTGTATACCTACTTGATCAATGGATTCAGCATTTGTTGACTGCACTTGTCTTATAATAATGGCCGTAATGTCAACAAGTTATTCAATAATTACTGTCTTGCTGAGCATATCAGAAGTAAGGGTAATACCTGCATTTGTTTTCCACTGTCTGGAATGATTATCATGCTGTGGGCTATATGGATTTTCTGGAATAGAAGTTTACTTTCAGTGTTTACGACCGGGGATCATGGTACCGTCGAAGTTACTGACAGTTTTGTTTGTTGTGGAGTCCGTTTGTGTGTTATGAAGCTGTGATGTGTTTGAGGAGGACTTGGAAAGCTTTCTCATCATCTCGCGTCCACTGATCCGACCAAACTTCCGCGTATGGCCTGCTAGTAACTAAATTCTTGGCTTCATTGTGCAGGATATTTTACTCGGCAGAGATTTTCTTTATTTGTTTCAGCTTCTCCTACTCTGGACACCTCTTATTCACTGAATTTTGATTACAATTAACACAAGTAGGATTAGGATCGGAGCACACATCGGCTAAGCGATTATCACAGTATTTACAAGGCTTCGAAGATTGCTTATGTGGTCGAATCTCAGACAGTTTTAACATTGTCTGACCGTTGCTACAAATGATCGGACTTGATATCTCATCCCGTATATGTTTACCTATTCTGGAAAGTTCTGGGAATCGAAGGTCACATGTTTTGTATGAAAAATATGACAAGGTATTCCCATTTACGACACGGTTAGTCATCATTCTGATGCTGAAAACTCTTATCAGATTATAAAGCCTGAATTAGTCATCAGTGATGTTGAGATCAACATCTCGCCAGGTTTATCTGTGAGCCGAAATGTAGGCTAGTGAATGTGTACTGCTGAACAGTGAAGAGTCAACTAAGTTATTTGCAGCTGGCACGGAAGTTGTATTAATTCCATTTCTTTCCAGCAGTTTTGATATTTGTTATGTACATCAGACAGTCTGGTTTTGCATGAAAAACATTTTTTTCAAGTGCCTTTGGATGCATGTTGCCAACAATTCCGATCGCTCCCTCTACGTATATGAAAAAAGGACCTGTCTCGATTATCCTTGAATTTCACATGTACTGATTCTCTGTTTACCATTTGATCTAAATTAGCAGTATTTCCCACCGGATGTGTTGAGTTTGTATTGTTGTCATCGAGTTTAGAGTGCTTTCCATTACTTAAAGCATATTGCCAGAATATTGTACCACAGTGTGTTCTGATTTATTGTGTTGTAGTGCCTGTGAGGTAACTTCGTCAGTTTTTTCACTAATATCTTTGCTTTTGCCTGACTTATCTTTTTTAACTTGTGTCTCATGAGATAAACGTTTCCGTTCAACTTACAGATTGTATTCTGGAAATCCATGTTTAAGGAGTCGTTGACTTCATTCTGGTTGATTAGAGACGCCGACCGGCTTATATCTGCATACAAAGGGCCCTGTGTTGTCAGGTCGGCAGAGTTCGGCGGTAAATTTGAATGTTCACCTTCACCGTATTGCCCACTGTCGATTATTTCAGTGTTCGCGGAGATGTTGGCCATGCCTGTAATAGATGAACAGACACGGCAGTTACTGAAAACACTATTTTTTTTTGTAAGTCTGCTTTGATAAAATCTTGCCTAATTTTTAACCAATCTTTGCTCATGTTTCCTGGGAAAACCGCATGAAAATTCGTCCAGTAGTTCTGAAGATTGAAGCGAACAGCGACAAGCCTGCATTTATAGATTTATTATTAATATGATGTGATCATGATTTGATGTACTACGTAACTAACCGGGCCTCTATTTGTTCTTTAATGTACTAAACCGTTTTCTAGGCAGTTAATAAACTTTACTTACCGTCCTGGCGGCCTCGCGTGTTTATGTTATCAATCATGTGACGTTGCCATTAGCCAATCGCGGGACAACGCAAATGTTTCGCATGAAATCTTCGTTTTTCGAGAGCAATTAATTTTACCGAGTGAACGAGGTTACATACAAGAACCTGTCAACCATAAAGCAGTAATAGCATTAGTTATTTACTTCATCGTCTGTAGGAAACACTAAGTAAGTCACTCTGCGTGGATTTCTAAGAATATTAACTTCTTGGCAAACACGGTGTACCGATTTGTTGATGTTGCCGACATAATCATGAGAGGCCGGCGGAATAATAGGTAAAATTTTATCATTATGTACTGTTAAAGCAGATTTTAGTTATCTGTAAAACACTAACAAAAAATAAAGATATTTGTTATCCACGACAAATGGCACATTTATAACGGTCACACTATTAGAAGAAAAGCCGAAGTTGATCGAAATTGGTAACAGATTAACGAAAACAGGAAACGCGATTCACTAGTGTATGTGTGTGTGTGTGTGTGTGTGTGTGTGTGTGTGTGTCAAAGCAGACTGTAGATTTCGTAAGAACTCTCAAAGGTATAGGGATACGTGTTATTCACGATAAACAACACTTATAATGACCATTCTACCGAAAGGAAATCCGAAGTTGAATGAAACCGGTAGCAGATTAATAATAAATACCAGCAAATAAATGCAGGTCATTACTGTATGTGTCAAAGTTTACTCCTGCTGAAAAAAATACAGGCATACGCAACGCACGAATTACCCGTATGTGAAAACTGTAAAGACAGCGTAGTTACGTCAGTTCATTCGTATTTTTACGACTACTTTCTGTAATAACTCACACAACTGTTCGAACGTTGTAGTATAGAAATATGGCGGCGATACTTTACTGACACCATTGATACTGTATACGGCATTTCCAGTCTAGTAATGTATGTCTTCGTTCACGAAATCATTTCAACCTCGATATTTTACTAGAAGAAATAGACGTTTATCTATTTACATTTTATCAAGATCGGAAAACAATGATGTTTGGGTCCCAAAAGTGTGATTGTGCGAAGAGACAATGTTCCGACTGCTATGAAACTTACTATCCGATTACAAGAAATCTACTCGGCGAAAAAAATTGATTTTTGGACTACTTACTGTTCGATACCTTCTCTCGGTGAAGGCATGAAATTAAGTGAAGTATTGCAACATATTGTTCGATATCTTCTCTCGGTGAAGGCATGAAATTAAGTGAAGTATTGCAACATGTTTTAAAGATTTTGCTGAGGTAGAAACACATTGCATAGACTCTGCATATAGTTGTTTTTAACTTATACCAAGGTTCGAACTTAAACAGTGATAACACTGCTGTGGAGACACTGTGCAATGGAATCTACTATTGTCGCTGATAGCATACGATCTTGACATACCCACCTTACCTTCAAGCAAATGGACTCGCTCGTCCCTCGTCACTGGCGTGCGCGCAGTCGAGGGAAACACAGTCACTTGTGAGCGAGCGGTCTAACGTAACGGTGTCACTATGTTTTCGGAACAGGAAGAACGGAGTTGGATCAAGATTAAATGTGCCAGAGGTCGTACAGCACGACAGTGTCATAATTTGTGAAAGATGTGGCTATACTTTCTGCACAACCCACTCATCATTTTGGACGACTATGCGCGAGTACATACAGCGCAATTCTGATTGTTGCGTTGGGTCGATGGGACTGGGAAGTATTGTACTATCCATCATACTCCACGGACTTAAATCTTTGTGACTTCGATTTGATTCAGAAGATGAAGGAACCACTTCGTGTCATTCGGTTCAGAACAACCTCTTCTAAAAGTATACTACGCATTCCACATAGCTGGCAACGGGTTCTACACAACGCTGGCGACTACTTTGAAGTACAGTAACAAATGTAAATATGTAACACTGTAAGATTACCGCCCAATAGAAATACTGGTAATTAATAGCATTTGATAATTAAACAGTATGAAGTTCACTGCGAACATTGCCCATGCCAATGCACTAAATGTTACACAATTTTAATCTTATTAATTATGGTAGCAATGTATGTATGCATTTGGGTGACAACATTTATAGTTAGGCCAAAGGTAGAATTTCTCCACATTGAGATTTGCTGTGTGCTTGTAGCTGACAGGAGGCCAGCGAGCAGGCTGACGTTGGTGGCTTGTTCCAGCTTAGGATTTTCCAGTTCGTTTCCGGTGAGGGGAGAGATGGACAATGCGAGTGCCAGGCACAGTGCAGTGCACAGCGTGAAATAAAATATTCTAATACTACTGGCATTTGAAGTAATACGATGCAGTTAGGAACCTTTAAGGCCCTCATTACAAAATAGCCTGTTGACAAATAAACAATACGTTAGCTGATATAGTCACATCTGACGTAATATGTTTAATTGACAATGAAAAGTAATAAATTACCAATGAATACAAGACAGTTACACAACTAGCATGGCAATGTTTGTTTATAAAAATAATATATAACTATTTTTCATTTTATTTTCAATCAATCTTTTGTATTTTATCTTGAAGTATTCATTTAAATCACTTATCTGTGATATAAGAAATTGCACGATTATGATAAACAGTACAAAGGATGTTTATACCAATATAAAAACCTAAGAAGAAATTTGTTTAATGTGTAGTGTAATTATTTTGATTTTAAGTAAAGTTTTAGAAATGTATTGGCTGAGCGCTGTACGTTGGCAAATCGGTTAGAACAGCTCACATGGGGAAGTTGATGACGTAGGGGAAAAAACCCCGGCAGTTGAGTTTTTGGCATGTGCGCGCGCGCGAGAGGGCAGGAAGTGATGAGACGGGAGAGCAAGTGGGGTGGCTGGCCGGGCGGCGTCGCTCTGCATCAGTCGGCATGTGAATCTCGAGGTGGTGACTTTAGATTTGTCTGTGGCAATCGCCACGTGTGGTTGCTCGTCGTAGACTGTACCAAGTTAAATCGAGTGCTACTGTGTGTTTGTGAATATTTAGCCGGTGGAACAAGGTGTGCATCGCATTGAATTAAAGTGACTGTGATTTGTTAATGTAACACGTGTCGTTGTATAGGCATGAACATAAACGGTGTTTGAGACAGCCACGTGGTGTGAAAACAATTTGCGACAAATATTCATTTTGTCTGGGGGCTCACGAGCTATAACTTTATTTGGTAAATGTGTCGACGGACAGACGTATCAGCCAGAGGGTTCAAATATTGTGAAATAAACAACATAAAGTGAACTTTTACGTGTTTTCAAAAATAGTAGTTAGTACACCCTTTTCTCTCATGAACTTGATTTCATTATGAATTTGTTTTGTTAATCATATGCAGGGAAGGAAAGCTCCGAACGTGTGATATCATCCCCTAGAAAACGAGTCAAACAGTCGCAATCACAGTTCCAGTGTTTTTGCATGTTTAGGAATTTGGTTTGCAGTTGGTGGTTGTGAGTTTTAAAAATTAATCTTTCCCTATTTTAAACTCTCACCCCGACCTTCACGCTCAAACACTTTTTTATGGGCTGTGAATAAATAGTTGCTACTATTTAAGTTCCACCCCTCGTACATAGCGATGTATCAGATACTGAGTGAGATCAAAACTTTATTTAAAACTGAGAGCACAACAGTATTTCATTGCATTCTCGAGAGTTATCATCCCATGTAGCATGCCCACTTCTAAAGTGAAATACTTGTCGATCCAGTTCAAGAAAATTATACTGCGAGAAATTTTATTCTTGCTAGAGATCTCTCAATGAATCAGTGTATATATTTTTGTTATCTGTCATGTCCTGTTTACAAATGTTTCGAGATCTAGAAACAAATTCTCCCACCTTTACTGACATACAGAATCCGTTACATATAAGCAGCTGCCCTGATGCTCCAAGGAGAAGAAGATAACCATCTGAAAAATGTTCCTTTTGGAACACAAAAGGGACACTGAGTTCCTATTTAAGCAAAACTGATAGTGAAATGGGAGGAGAGATGAATGTAGACTATTCATAGCCTATAGGGATCTGGATCTCCAAAACCGGCGAACTTCAGCTTCAAAGATTGTGTCTGTTTTTCCCTATATCCCATTAGTTTCTTGGTTAAGGAGCTAGAAGACCGTGCAAACCATCACGCAAGGATAGTTGTAAAGACGAGGTAACTGTGACTGAACGAACAGAGGACAGACTGTGAGAAAGGCAGTAGTAATGTAGTAATGTAAGAGAAAAAGAATGAGAGTTAAAATAGAGGGAAAGGGATGAAGTCAGTGGCAGTGGGATACACAGACAGAAGAAAGTGCTGTTGACACAAAAGCGAGACAGCAGGGGAGAGGCAAGTCTAGACAGCGGCAGTGAAAGGGAAAGTTATATATCAAACCTCCTATACGATAAGAGACTAGGTAAAAGGATTAGCATGTTCTTTTCCAAAAAGGAGCAAATAGATTTACATGCTTAAAATTTTGATGAGGACAGAGGTAGCTGTTGTCCACTTTTCTGTCAGTTTTATATAAAATAGGAAAATATTTGTATTTTCGTGCTTCTACAGAAGCATTTTTCAGCGGGTATGTAATATATGCCATCTTATGTGAGTATATTAAATTCCTTATTCATTATAAATAAGATTTTTTTTATCGAAGTTACTAAACATTTCTTGTGAATCCTATATAACATTTATCAAGGGTATTTTCAAATATCTATGACATTTGGATTGTACAGTGTCTCCGTTCACGGAATGTACCAGGACGTATGACATGCGGATAGACACAAGGCACAAAAACGGAAAGTAATTCTCTGGGCATAATAGTTACGAGAAAAATAATTGTCAACAATTTGGTGTCCTTTAGGGTCTGCATCGTTATACATGATGTCCCATTTATCTTGACCATCCTAAATAACTGTTTGTCCACATGCAAAATACATTTTTTACACAGATATGAACAGCAGTATGACTTTTTTTTAAATGGCACCCCTTAGTTTTTTATTCGGTTATTAATTTCCTCTTCTAAAGACCTATTCAAAAAAGTATCACAGAGTACCGTTCACTGAAACACAACGTTATTAATTATGTAACACAACATTGACATTGACGCTCCCAGCGCTTAGTGCACGTACTCAGGGTAATGGAACACATCCACGTGTTGACGTTGACAAATGTAAACATAACTAGACTGCACACACGTCATGGGATGCATTAAAGACGTTGTCGCTATATTCCTTCAACTCCAGAGGACATGCAGGAACATATGGTCCTTGCCTGTAATTCTCTTCAGCTGGAAACACGGGAAGCAGTAAATAATTCTTTCATTCCACGAGTGCACAAGTGTTTCGGTGTCCAAGGTCGCCACTTAGAGCATTTTTGATTGTTATTCTCCTGGGCAATGCTACAGGAGAGTCAAAGTCCGTTTTCTATTATATTTTTACTTGGTTTTCATTTGTTTCCTGACAGTTCCAGCAAGTGGAGGAGTTTATGATCCCGGGCTCAAAGTCAATATTGTGTTATGTAATTAATAACTCGGTGTTTCAGAGAATAGTACATTGTGATATTATGGACTGATGACCACGCAGTTTGGTACGATAGATTTACAAACAAACGAACATTGTAATACTTTTTTGAATATGTCTTTAGGAGAGGAAATGAATTACCTAATAAAAAAATACAGGGTGCCATTAAAAAAAGTCATATCGCTGTTCACATCTTTGTAAAAAAAGGAAAGCTACAAAGAAGGCAATCATGTTCATTGATGTCCCCATGACGGATAAAGACATGGGCTTAAAACATTATGTAATTTGCATCTGGACAAACAGTTAATTAGGGTGGACAGGATAAATGGGACATCCGATATATATGCCTGTCAAGACCAGCTGACATAACCTAAAATAGAAAATTAAGCCTAAATAGGTGCTTGTAGTAATTAATAACAGTTTACTTAAAGCAGCGTTTACAGTCTTAATTTCACAAAAGAAGTGGCATTAATCTATACTTATCTGCAAATTCGTAAATAATGTGTCTGTTGTGGACAGCAGTACACGTTCCTCATCTATTTATTACAGTGTCCAATAATGTGTTCGAAGTTGTGTCCGTCCAATTCCTTACTTGATAGGTGTCTAAAGTGGTGGTATCTCCTTTGAATCATGATTAATTTTCATTTGGTGGACCAAAGACGGAATTTATCAATTTAGTTTACTTTATCAGCTTCCTTTGTCTCATAAAGATCGATGGTTTATACAAACGAGAGCTGTTCTCTACTTTTTCGTCTATACAAACAACCTTTCAGTGTAGGAGAACATCTTATAGGGCCCTACACCATAGGCTGCACTTCAAAGTATTTGTGCGTATTTATTTATTTCATTTATTTACGATGATCAGAATAAGGCCACCACGCTCTCTCTTACATCGGGCCAGGATATTACACATACAATATATTTTAATCAGAATTACCTATAATATAGCAATGTTTTTAATATATAAATGATTAATAAGGTATTAATAACATAATTTATATAGATTGAATACATGTAAAAGGATGGTAAACCAATAATAGTACTACTGAGACAGCTTCTCCTAATGCTGATGTAATAATCGAAATAACAACATTGATATTAGCAGATACAAAATGCACTTTTGAATATGTAGAAACTAGTTAAGGCTTGGCCAATTCTAATGGAAGGAAGGTAGTAAACCTTTACCTGGTGAGAGCGATGTCAATCGGAGAATATGTGTGAGGAGGAACATATGTGACATTGTGAATGGATGTGTCGTTGTAACAGGAAATCAGGGGAATGGAGAACGCCGTAATTATTGCTTTAGTACATAATCCATTGACTGTCGTTTGAAGCTAGCAGTGTTATTCAATTCTCTGATATAGTGAGGGAGATTATTACAGAGACGACTTTGAGAAAGTGGCTGTGATGGATAGGGACAGAAAAGGTTTGGCTCTGATAGGAACGTGTATTTCTGTTTTGTTGATCAGACAAGAGCGTTAATTAGTCTGCTAATTTCAGCAAGTAATTTATCTAGTCCACATTGTCGAAGCATTGATAAAGTCTAAGAAGCACATGATAGGTTGTCTATCTATCGCCTGCTTCAAGTCGTCTGATGTGTTGCAGTATTTGCGGAAACCTCATTGGTGTTTGTCAGGAAGGTTGTTAGTAGTCAAGTAGGTGGTTAGCTGGTCGTGTACTATATAGTCTAGGGCTTTGTATAGTGCCGAAAGAATTCAGATAGGTCGGTAATGTCCTTTTTTGGCAGTGTCTTAACTAGTCCACGTTTCCATGCATCAGGAAAAGCACTTGTGGCTAAAGACTGATTGAATACATGATGGGTAGTAGTGGATCAGTAATCTGCTTTATCATTTGAACTTTGATACCATCGTCCCCAGTAGATGCTGACGTAGTACGCATAATAGATTTTTTACCGCATTTCCAGTAACATGCTTAAGACAAAAATTATCACGGTTACTGTCGTTTATCCTCATGAAATGGTCAATAAGTGTTTGTTTCGTTTGATGAGCGATTGTAGTAGTAGGTGATGTGAAGTACTGATTCAGTTCCTCAATGGGGACAGCTAATAATCAATGTAATATACTGTGAAAATCTACGTCAACAGATTTCCGGCATCACTATCCCCCATTTCCTGTTTCATTTACAAACTGATGTGTAAAAAGCGGTGGTATGAGCTCAGGTATGTATAATTTTCATGTATTGTCATTTCGTGTAAGAAATGTGGGAGGAAAAGAAGTGTTACATCAGCCAGAAAGGTTCTCCGTGATGCTGGACACCTCTTTTGGGGCGTCTACAGCTGGAGTTCGAGGAGCGTCATTTAACACTTTCCCTCTTGTTAAACAAGGCTGTGACAACACGCGTAATTTTGTTTTAATTACGAGCTTGACAAGCAGTACTCAAGACACTTTCGAGCAAGTGTTTGGGAGACACTTCTTTCATCCACTAATTAAATCTACCTTAAGATTCCTCATGATTCTTCCAGTGAATGTTTGGTTTCAATCCGTTAAGCGGGAGAAATTCTAAAACTAAGTAAAGAGATAAATATGTTCAATATGCCCAAATGAATGAAATGGCTGGTTATACCATGAATATAACCTAAAAAGCACGTATTTTAAAACATGAATTGTTAGCGTGGCAGGAAAGAGGCGGCCCGCGAGCTTAATTTAGCGTGTAAACCCGGCCAACGGGTCACGAAAGGTGGCGCAAGTCTGACCCTGTTACAGAGCGTCACACACATCTCTTTTAACTTATACACTTTGGCCTACAATCATTATCGTTGATGAATCTAAGATGAACCAATACGTGTCTCGAACATATAACTTACCTGATTTATTTTAGGGTAGTTATTGTTTCCTGCGACTTCATCTTCATACGTACTCCGCAATCCTCCCAAAGGTACGTGGCGGAGGGTACTCATTACCACTATTAGTTACTTACTTTCCTGTTCCACTCCCATACAGAACGAGGAAAAAAGGAATACTTGTATGCATCCGTACGAGCCCTAATCTCTCTAATCTTATCATTGTGCCCTTAACGCGAAATGTAGGTTGCAGTCCGCCTCAAATTCCGGCCCAATAAATTGCATGAACAGTGTTTCTCGAAAAGAACGTCGCCTTCCCTCTAACAACTCCAAATAGAGTTCCTGAAGCATTTCGGTAACACTCGCGGAATTATCGAGTCTACCAGTAACAAACCTCGCCGCCCACCCCTGAACTGCTTCTATGTCCTCCTTTAAACCGAACTCGTGGCGATCTCAAACACTTCAGCAATACTTAAGACGGAGTCGTAGAAACGTCGTATAAGCGGTCACCTTCCCACAATTCTCCCAATAAAGCGAAGTCGACCATTTTCCTTCCCCACGACTGTCTTTATATTATGCTCGTTTCATTTTATATCACTGTGCAACGTTCGCCTAGGTATTTAATGAACGCGACTCTGTCAAGCAGCACACTGCTAATGCTGTATTCCAACATCAGGGAATTGTTTCTCCTACTCATCTGCATCACCTTGCATTTTTCTACACTTAGCGCTAGTTGCCATTCCTCACACAACCTAGAAATTTGGTCCAAGTCATCCTGCATCCTACGACAGTCATTCAGTGACGACACCCTCTTGTACACCACAGCATCATCAGCCAACAGCCGCAGATTGCAACTCACTCTGCCCATCAGATCATTTATATATATAGAAAAGAATACCGGTCCTATTACACTTCCTTGAGGTACCCCTGACGATACCGTAGTCTCCGATGAACACTCACCATCGAAGACAACGTACTGAGTTCTATTACTTAACTAAACTTCGAGCCACTCACACATTTGGCTACCTACTCCATAAGCTCGTACTTTCGTAGCTGTTTGTAGTGCGGTACCGTGTCAAAGGCCTTTCGAAAATCGAGAAATATGCAGTCTAGCTGCTGCCCTTCATCCATAGCACGCAAGATGTCGTGAGAGAGAAGGACAAGCTGGGTTTCATACTGTCGAAGCTTCCAATGCCGTGGTGATACATGGACAGAAGCTTTTCCGTCTCAAGGAAATTTAGTACACTAATATTGCCTGTAGACGAAAATCGACCAATTGTGTTTACTGTGTCACTGGGGGTAAAATTTGACGTATCATGTCGGCGGCCTCGCGTGATTATGTTGGAAACATCAACAACACGATAGAAAATCTTTGCCCATTTGTTCGAACCACATAGAATGACTCTATTAGTGTATCGTACAGACCATGAAGTAAACAAATTATGCTGTTCCTGCTTTATGGTTGACAGATTCTTGTATGTACCCTCGTCCGCTCAGTAAAAATAATTGCCCTCGTAAAGCGAAGATTCCGTGAGAAAACATCAGCGTTCTCAACAGTGGCGTAACTACGTCACCAAGGGCCCCGGGGCAAAATAGACATTGGGGCCCTCTTGAAACTAGAAATATATAGATGCAAAACTACTTCATCATCGGCTCCTTAGCATCCACTGGAAGACACAATAAGGCAAACCTAAAGACTACTAAGTAAATTATTGTGTGCCAGACAGCAGATAATATTTAATCATACTCTCTAATATAATTATAATTATGACAGTTAGTTTGTCATGGTTTCACGCAAAAATTACTGGATGGATCTGGATGAAATTTTGCAAAGGAATAGAGCTGGATCTGGGTAGAACAAACAGATAAAACGAACCCATTGGATAGTTTTCCAAGTTGTTTCATACTAGGCGAATGAAGTCGCAGGCAGAATCTAGTAAAAATAAACAATGAGGAAGTAATACTCAGCTACGAAAACATGGCCCCCTGCCGCGAAGCAAACCGGGAACAGCCAAGTCAGGACTCGCGCGTGCGCGGTGACAGCAGGCGGACTGTCAGTGCCGACAACTCACTGTCTCGCTAAACTACTGCGCTGTTACCCAATTCGTCCGTACCGATCAGCATAATTTCGTAGAAATCCCAGAAAGGAAAATATAGGAAGTATTCGTGTAGGATAGTTTCAGCAAAATGAACTTTCCGAATTTTGTTTGTTGAAACACTTTTGATTGAGGCTTTATGAAGTATATTATGTTATTGTCTGGCCAGTAAAAAGTGAAATAACCAAGTCGGCAACTGCGGTTATTGTCGTGACAGTGGGTAGAGGGCACCGTCTTCAATGCACGATTCACTATTGTGACTAATTATAACATTAAACATCTGATCCGTGAATGTATCTCAATCGTTAAATAGCAGAATAAACAAAGTGCGCGGGTAGAAAAGTATCTTAAAAAGTAGCGTGAAGCGCTGAATTCTCACCATTATTTGAAACCACAGTGAAGTTCTTTTTGTTTTTTCATTTAGAACAACTGACCAGATTGGGACGGAGGGTATAGTCAATTAGTAATGTACGTAAATTGAAGAACGAATAGTTCTTATGATATGCGAAGGTACAGAATGCCGAATCCATTTCCCGCCTACCATTGCAACGTAGTATGTAGATAGTCCAGTAGGGTCAAGCCTAAAAATTAGACAAATCGGAAATAATCGCCACAAAAGGTTCTATTGTCTTAATGGCTTCATTTGTGAACCAATACATCCTAGATTCCCCCCCCCCCCCCCCCCCCTATGTGGAGTTGTGAAAAAGTGTTGGAGGGCAAAAATGTACCCGAAAAAGGGTATTTTTTCGGGTTTACAGGCAGCGTAACGTTGGCAGCTCCTGAGATAAACGAATATCTTTCACTTTGTACTCATTTTCTCCGTTTGTGTCAGTGTAAGTGTAATCGTCGATTATCGTGGCAAAAACAGTAATACTTCAGAATAAATCTAACGTAAACACTGCTCTATGTATATTTCCACGTTTGCTGTTACGTCATTGGCCTGTCGTTCACGTGGAGTTTAAAGGACGCCCTCCTGAGTACACTGAAGTAAGACAAATTGTGCCGCTATGCCACCAATAATACCGGTACCGAAAAAATCTCGCAACCCCACAAATATTACCGTGTAAGGGTCTCTTATTTCATTTGAGCTGTTTTTGCTTCACTGATGACGCGCCGATCAGTAATACAATCGACAAAATCATCCACGATTCATGTTTTCTCTTCTTGCACGAATTTCAGAGTGCAACTTGTTACAACAATGCATTGGTATCTATGATTAAGGAGCACTCCATTGAGGGAATTCACTGCATAAACAAATGAGTTGCCGTAATAATAACGTTCTGTAATATTATATTGTAGAGACATCATATTCAAATGTGGTTACACCGTGTATCGTTAAACACACTGTTGTAATTCAGCGCCATTCACTGTTATTTCGCAAATTTTGACAGCCACGGCAACTCCGACTTCAACTCACAATACGCTAACGATGGCAGGGTTCACGTCTTAGTGGACAAGCAATAGACCTTGCTATGTTTGTATTCTGATGTGAGAATAATTTTTTGATTTCAATTCGTGCGTTTGAGGTTTGTTGGTCAGGATTCAAAACGTTAAAAGCCGAAAATCCTTCATTCAACTAAACTATTATATACAGTAGAACGTCGATTATCCAAAGTAATTGGGGGACATGGATATTCCGAAAACCGGTTTACTCGTATAATCGAATTGTACACTTGTATTTGCCAATAAGAAGTACTTACAATAATAGTATTTATACAGAATTGGCAAGCGCGCTGTGCTTGACACGCCGCGCCGCAACACTTGGAAGGCGCGGCTGTTGCTTTGAGCGGCTTTGATGCGGCCGCTACTTCTGCCGACTGTCTAACACAGCGACAGGCGGCTTGGCCGGTCAGCAGCGCCACAGAGTGGCGTCGTGTGTAGAAGCAATGTTCCACCACCCGTGGAAAACTTGATTGAAGTTATGGGGAGGTGATGAACGGTAGGATGGTAGACTTAAAAAAGAAAAAGATAATAATATTCGACGCTGTACTGTAACTTTTTCCGAACGTCACGGACGCCGAGGGGCCCCTTGAGCTCGGGGGCCCCGGGACACTGCCCCGGCTAGCCCTATGATAGCTACGCCACTGGTTGTCAAGCGATTGGCTAAAATGAAGACTCACAGGATTCTCACTATTCAGCATCAGTTGCCAACATTATCAAAGGAGGCCGCTGTGATATTTGGTAAAATTTAACCGGCACTGGGAGGTATGAAACGGTATCTTTTACGTGTTAAGGAAAATGGCTGACACAATAACAACAAATAAAAACGGAAGTATATACTACTCAAGCCATTTTCGAATTATATAACTATCATTAGCCTAATATTTGAAATGGAACTACAATTTCGGTGTTCCTATATTTATAAAACGCCAAGAAATAATGTTATTTCGATACTGCAATATTCAGAATTCCAGAGTTGACAACATGTCGACTTCGTAGTGCCACCCGTGCACCGCTACATGCGTCTCCCGGCGCATCATCCTTGATATCGGCATTCTCGACTTCGTAGTTCCACCCGAACACCGCTAGATGCCTCCCCCTTGCGCATCATCCTTTATATCGGCATTCATATTGTCGCGTTGAAATGGGAGCAGGCTTGACTTCGAAGGCAACTGAACACAGCACTTATACTCAAAGCACGTTTATTACGAACTCAACATACACGCAGCACTGACTGCTTCTCAGGCAGAGTGCTCTGCTATTTATACACAGACAGAATTTACCAGAAATTAGAAGAACAGTAACATAAGAAACAAGTAGAATTTACAAGCGAACATTAGAAAGATGTAGAAAATTCTGGAATTATTAATTACAAAGAAATTTTTGCCGGTGGGCGGGATTGAACCGGCGACCTTCAGCACCGCAGTCCGTGACGCTATCCCCTGTGCCATTTTTTTTTTTTTTTTTTTTTTTTTTTGTGCTCTACGGGTCGTTCTGTCCGTTGCGGACGCTGTTCGTGTTTGTTCGTTCTTGTTCGATGAGTTCTTGGCTCAGCTTTTTTATTACAGAGGGCGTAGAGCCCTCTGACCGGGCGCGCTGAGCCACGGCGCCCAGCTATGCCACGCCGGCAGTCGGTGTTCGTGGTCTCTCGCGGCATATGAAAGCACCCATTTCCTTTAAACACTCTTAATCGCTGCGAAAATGAAGCATTTGAACGGCACATTAGGTGCGTTGGGAGCACTCCACAAATCTACGACAAACAATCTTTCGTATTATGTAACTTTCATTGGCCTTCTTGTATGAATAAATTAGCAATCTGTACCACAATTTTCGTGTTAGCGTATTTATATAATGATTAGAACCGAGAATATATTCAAGAATTCTATGGCAGACTGATTTTAATTATGTTGATTGGTGGTTGCTTGGTTGGTTGGAATATGCAACGTATTCCAAGATATGTACTAATGAGAAAACATATCACTAATAAATCATCAATTATGCATGTTTATTTTTCAATTAAGGTACTACAGGAAAATGGACAAGAAAATTGTAAAATGCGCTTAAAAATAGAATTAAGTTTCGGATTCCAAGACATTAGGCTTTCTTTTGCACTGTGTCCGGAAGTATATATCGTTGTTGTTGTTATGGTCTTCAGTCCGGAGACTGGTTTGATGCAGCTCTCCACCGTACTCTATCCTGAGCAAGCCTTTTCATCTCCTCATAAGAACGGCAACCCATATCCACTTGAATCTGCTTACTATACGCGTCTCTTGGCCTCCCTCTGTGATTTTTACCCCACACACTTCCCTCCAATGCTAAATTTACGATTCCTCGATGTCTAAGAATGTGTCCTACCAAGCGATCCCTTCTTTTAGTTAGGGTATGCCAAAAATTCCTTTTCTCACCAATTCTGTTCAGTACCTCTTCATTAGTTATGCGATCTACCCACCTAATCTTCAGCATTCTTCTGTAGCACCACATTTCAAAAGCCTCTATTCTCTTCCTGTCCGCACTGTTTATCGTCCATGTCTCACTCCCATACAAGGCAACACTCCACACAAATGCCTTCAGAAAAGACTTCCTTACACTTAAATTAATATTCGATGTTAGCAAATTTCTCTTTTTCAAAAATGCTTTTCTTCCCATTGCCATTCTGCATTTTATATCCTCTGTACTGCGACCATCGCATGTTATTTTACTACCTAAGTAACAAAACTCATCTACCACCTTCATTGTTTCATTACCTAATCTAATTCCTTCAGCATCGCCTGATTTTCTAAGACCGCATTCCATTATTTTTGTTTTGCTCTTGTTAATGTTCATTTTGTACGCTCTCTTCAACACACTGTCCATTCCATTCAACTGCTCTTCCAGGTCGTTCGCTGTCTCTGACAGAATTACAATGTCATCAGCAAAACGCAATGTTTTTATTTCTTCCCCCTGAACTTTAATCCCTATTCCAAAATTTTCCTTGCTTTTCTTCATCGCCTGCTCAATGTACAAATTGAATAACATCGGAGAAAGGCTACAACCCTGTCTTACTCCCTTCCCAACTAATGCTTCCCTTTCATGCCCTTCGAGTCTAATAACTGCGGTCTGGCTTTTGTACAAGTTGTAGATAACTCTCCTTTCCCTGTATTGTACCCCTGCTGACTTCAGAATTTGAAAGAGTGTAGTCCAGTCAACATTGTCAAACGCTTTCTCCAAATCTACAAAGGCTAAAAATGTAGATTTGTCTTTCCTTAATCTATCTTCTAAGATAAGACGTAAAGTGAGTATTGCCTCCCGGGTTCCTACGTTCCTCCTGAATCCAAACTGATCTTCCCCTAGGTCAGCTTCTATCAGCTTTTCCATTCTCCTGTAGATAATTCGTGTTAAAATTTTGCAACCATGACTTATCAAACTGATGGTTCTGTAATTTTCACACCTGTCTGCACCTGATTTCTTTGGAATGGGGATTATTACATTTTTCTTAAAGTCTGAGGGCATTTCGCCTGTCTCATATATCCTACACACCAGTTCAAATAGTCTTGTCATGGCTGGCTCTCCCAGAGACTTTAGTAGCTCTGAGGGTATATCATCTACTCCTGGGGCCTTGTTCCGGCCTAGGTCTTTCAAGGCTCTGTCAAATTCATCTCTGAGTATAGTATCTCCTATTTCATCTTGATCTACTTCCTCTTCCCTTCCTACAACATCGTCTCTAAGTTCATTTCCTTTGTAGAGCTGCTCTATGTACTCTTTCCACCTTTCAGCTTTCCCTTCTTTGCTGAGAACTGGTTTCCCATCTGAGTCCTTGATATTCGTAGAATTGCTTTTCTTGTCCCCAAATGTCTCTTTGATTTTCCTGTAGGCGGTATCTACTTTTCCCCTTCTTATACATTCTTCTACAGATTTGCATTTGGCTTCTAGCCACTCCTGCTTAGCCATTTTGCACTTCCTATCAATCTCATTTCTTAGTCGTCTGTACTCCATTTTGCCTGTTTCATTTACTGCATTTTTATATTTTCTCCTTTCATCAATTAAATTTAGTATCTCCCGTGTTATCCAAGGATTTTTTGCAGGTCTTGCCTTTCTACCTATTTTGTCCTCTGCTGCCTTCACTATTGCATCTCTCAATGCTACCCATTCCTCTTCTACTGTTTTATTTCCCCCTGTTTCTGTCAATTGTTGCCTAAATCTCCCTCTGAAATTAACCAGAACTTCACGTTCCTTCAATTTATCTAGGTCCCATCTCCTTATTTTCTTACCTTTCTGCAGTTTTTTCAGTTTCAGCCTACAGTTCATGACTAACAAGTTATGGTCAGAGTCTATATCTGCCCCTGGGTATGTCTTGCAGTTTATAACCTGATTCCGGAATCTATATTTTACCATTATAAAATCTATCTGATACCTTCCAGTGTCTCCTGGTCTCTTCCAAGTATACAACCTTCTTTTGTGATTCTTAAACCACGTGTTTGTTATGATTAAATTATGTTCCGTGCAAAATTCTACCAGGCGACTTCCTCTTTCATTCCTTCTGCCCAGTCCATATTCACCTACTATTTTTCCTTCTCTTCCTTTTCCTACTACCGAATTCCAGTCTCCCATCACAATTAAGTTTTCCTCTCCCTTAACGGTCTGAATAATTTCATTTAGCTCCTCATATATTTCTTCTATATCCTCATCATCGGCAGAGCTAGTTGGCATATAAACCTGTACTACTGTTGTCGGTGTTGGCTTCGTATCTATCTTGACAATGATAATGCGATCACTGTGCTGCTCATAGTAGTTTACCCGCATTCCTATTTTCTTATTCATTATCAGTCCTACTCCTGTGATACCCCCAAGTGATTTTGTATTTATAATCCTGTACTCACCTGACCAGAAATCCTGTTCATCCTGCCACCGAACTTCACTAATCCCCACTATATCCAACTTCAACCTATCCTTTTTTTTTTTTTTAAATTGTCTAATTTTCCTACTCGATTAAGGGATCTAACATTCCACGCTCCGACCCGTAGAATGCCAGTATTGTCTTTCCTGATGATCACATCCTCCTGAGTAGTCCCCGCCCGGAGATCCGAATGGGGGACTATTTTACCTCCGGAATATTTTACCCGAGAGGATGCCATCATCATATTTTCATACAGTAGAGCTGCATGTCCTCGGGAAAAGTAACGGCTGTAGTTTCCCCTTGCTTTCAGCCGCTCGCAGTAACCGTGTGGCAAAGCCACATTAGCTGATGTTACAAGGCCAGCTCAGTCAATCATCCAGACTGTTGCCCCTGTAACTACTGAAAAGGCTGCTGCCCCTCTTCAGGAACCACACGTTTGTCTGGCCTCTCCACAGATACCCCTCCGTTGTGGTTGCACCTACGGTACGGCTATCTGCATCGTTGAGGCACGCAAGCCACCCCACCTCGGCAATGTCTGTGGTTCATGGGGGTGGTATATATCGTTACCTTTGTAAATTAAGCTTCAAATCTTGCAACTACTTGCTAAGCTGGCTTTAAGCCACGTTTATAAAGCAAAAGTCACTGTTGAGACATCTAAAAAAACAATAGTATTAATTAATTATGAGTTTTTTTTACAATTTAAATTATAATCGACGCGACAAGTATTGTAAAGAATAAATTAATGAGAAAAATGAGTGAAAGTGGAAGACAGTTTTTTTTTTTTTTTTTTTTTTTTTTTTTTTTTTTTTTTTTTTTTTAATTTTAGTTCAACTGATCCAGCGTATGCCAGAATCGGATTTTCGAGGAAAGATATTGTCTCAAATTTACAAAATAAATTATTTTGTTTGAAAAGGAAGGAATTATTTGTAATATTTTACATCATCTTCTATCCTCTGCTTGGTTCTTTCTTCGGACATTTTTCGTATATATTTTAATCAGTAACAACTCTTAGATACTGACTTTCATATAAATATAAATAAATAAATGAAAAGACTTAGCAATTTTACCGCCATCTTGCATGTACCTTCTTGTATTAATTTCTAAACTCAAGTCTTCACCAGCAGCCTCGATAATTCGTTAAAAATTAGTTTTATATGAATAAAATTATGGTAGTATACATAAAGCGGGTCATCTTACAGGGGGAGGCCGCCAATTGTGAAATTCAGATTCGATTCATACTGCGCATAATAAAAGCTCATGGCCAGAGGTGTAATTTGGCAAAGCATCAAGATGCACTTCTCAGCCGTTGTCGAGAAAATCGACAATTAAAAAAAACCGTTGCGGTGAAATACTCTCTACGATTAATAATTTTCTACAGCGGCGTGGCGCAGCGGTAAGCACTCGGGTTCGTAATCCGAAGATCGCCGAATCGAATCTCGCGGTATACAACTTTTTTGTTCATTACTTGTTTCTTATAATTCAAATTTACACACACACGCAATCAATTTCAACAATTATGCATATAATAAGTTGTTTTAAAGTCGTGGAAAAACTGGCGACTTCGAACATGGTTATGTTTTCCGCAAACAAAGTTGTATTTCACAAATGTTATTAATTGTCTTCATAATTGTTCTTGTAAAAACGCATCGTTTATCAGATGTGCTCGATGTCGTGCTGTTTTCTGCTTTCCATGTTTCTATGATAACTATCACTCTGGTTCGTGCCATACTACTTCTGTTCACCAGTTGTTAATTATGTGCGAGTGTATACCGAAATTTTCAATAAATTGTATCCACTTGAATATTATTTGTGATATTGTGTTTTATTTCAAATATTATTTGTCGACGACAAACGACTTTCAAACAACTTATTAGATGCATAATTGTTGAAACTGATTGCCGGGATTTGAATTACAAAATACAAATAATAAAACTAGTTGCATGCCGAGAGATTCGATCCGGTGACCTTCGGATTACGAACCCTAGCGCTTACCGCTGCGCTACACCGCTGTAGAAAATGATTAATCGTAGAGAGTATTTCACCGCAACTTTTTTTTTTTTTTTTTTTTTAAATTGTCGATTTTTTCGACAACGGCTGAGAACTGCATCTTGGCGCTTTACCAAATTACACCTCTGGCCATGAGCTTTTATTATGCGCAGTATGAATCGAATCTGAATTTGACAATTGGCGGCCTCCCCTTGTTAGATCCGCCATTTTTTCACTTTTTGTTATGATATTCTTAATCAGAAACTTCGTTAACCCTTAGATACAAAGTTTGGTACAAATTCAACAACTCGTTATATTTTAACTAGTTTTTTGGGATTCTGACTCACTGTGCCTCGCCCCAGAACCCAGAAGAATGAAATAAGCACAAGACCTTCCTGTTACGACGAAAGTTTATGCAGGTTTCGAAAACTTGAAAAAAAGTAATTGTAGGTAAATTACATAGTCAGTATTACTGTCTTACGAAATAGTGAAAATGGTAAAAATGTTCTAAAAATGATTTAGTTTCGTGGCCGAAACACGAATCCTTACTGATTATTCGAACACATTCAAAACCGGTTACATCACGACGTGATGATAAAGTTCACTTATACATTCCTTCAAATGAGACATTTAGACACGCACTTGTATTGACAATCTCGTAAACCTGACATGGCACACAGTTCGTCCATTTGGAAGTCCGATGAATTCGGGCGTCGCGGTGAACCTGTTACACCAGTGCAAGCAATTACCTGGCCGTAGCGAGAGAGAGGCACCGCACAGACGGCACCATTCTGCAGCTCAGCTGGAGACTACCGTATCTACCCGCCAGCCGAGGTGCGTCACTTTGTTTACGACACTCTCCTGCACTGCCCCGCTGTCGCCGCCGGCAGGTTGTATTTCTTATTGCCGGCTCTTGTGACTCCTTCCACGCTTCTAAAATAATTAATTACCGCACAACAACCTGTTGCGAAGCTCGTGGCTGTAGAATTTCCCGTCCACAAGACACCGCCGTTCGGGCGAGAAACGTCTGGGGCGAGAGTCATCTGCGATGTAATGCGCAGCCCAGCGGCACACCTGCGGGAAGCCGCGACGTTTCACAACGAGAGAATGGAACGTGCCACAAGCGGTAGTTCCTCCTACCGCCGCAAGGGAGCAGACCTCGTAACCAACAGACACTGTACCCCAGGTCATAACTCTCTAGCGAGATATATTAGATTAGATTAGATTAATACTTGTTCCTTAGATCATGTATACGACATTTCGTAATGATGTGGAACGTGTCAGTTTAGTAAATTTTGTCTATACTTGACAATCTATATTTTAAGAATTTTTTTTTTCTTTTTATTTTTTTTTTTTTTTTTTTTTTTTTTTTTTTTGTTAAAGTTTTATCTAAAAATTCATCTACATTGTAGAAGTAGTTGCCATTCAGAAGTTCTTTCAATTTCTTTTTAAATACTAGTTGGCTATCTGTCAGACTTTTGATGCTACTTGGTAAGTGACCAAAGACTTTTGTGGCAGCATAATTCACCCTTTTTTGAGCCAAAGTTAGATTTAACCTTGAATATGGAATATCATCCTTTCTCCTATTGTTTTAGCTATGCACACTGCTATTACTTTTGAATTCGGTCGGATTGTTAATAACAAATTTCATGAGTGAATATATATATTGTGAAGCTACAGTGAGTATCCCTAAATCCCTAAATAAATGTCTGCAGGATGCTCTTGGGTGGGCTCCAGCAATTATTCTGATTACACGCTTTTGTGCAATGAATACTTTTTTACTCAATGTTGAATTGCCCCATAATATGATCCCATAAGAAAGCAGTGAATGAAAATAGGCTTAGTAAGCTAATTTACTGAGATTTATATCACCAAATTTTGCAATGACTCTGATAGCATAAGTAGCTGAACTCAGACGTTTCAGGAGATCTTCAATATGTTTCTTCCAATTCAGTCTCTCGTCAATGCAAATACCTAAAAATTTTGAATATTCTACCTTAGCTATAGATTTATGTTCAAAGTCTAAATTTATTAATGGTGTCATGCCATTTACTGTATGAAACTGTATATACTGGGTTTTATCAAAGTTTAATGAGAGTTCATTTGTAGAGAACCACTTAATGACTTTCTGGAAGATATCATTTACAATTTCATCAGTTAATTCCTGTTTGTCAGATGTGATAGCTATACTTGTATCATCAGCAAAAAGTACTGGCTTAGCATCTTCGTGTATGTAGAATGGCAAGTCATTAATATATATTAAGAACAGCAAAGGACCCAAGACCGAACATTGTGGGACCCAATTTTTGATAACTCCCCAGTTAGAAGAATTAATTGTCTCATCTACATCAATTGAACTACTTATTTCAACTTTCTGCACTCTTCCAGTTAAGTATGATTTAAACCATTTGTGCACTGTCCCACTCATACCACAATACTGAAGCTTATCTAGAAGAATGTACTAAAACATGCGGAAACGATTGCTCATAAAAAATTTCTTTATTTTTTTCTTGTTTGTGAGTTTACCACTTTAAGGAAGTGAGGAGCAATGGTTCACGACTCTAAACTTTCATTCCAGATGAGAACAGTTTGAACTCTCGTTCATAACTGCAAGAAAAGTATCACATTTGCGTCGTTATTAACTGATGGCAGCAGAGAGCCCATTGCTGTCCAGTTAGTTTTCAATAAATTAAGCCCCACTTAAATAACTGTATACACTATGTATTTGTTCCACAATAATATTTATTTTTGTTGTGAACTAGCTTTCGGCTTCTTAGGGCATCTTCAGACAGCTTATTACTGCAGATTCTCCACATCACACCAGCTGCTGTGTTTCGAGTACAAAGATTTTACAAAGGTAATTGTCAATCATACTCGAAACACGGCAGCTCGTGTGATATGGAAAATCTGCAGTATTAAGTTGTCTGAAGATGGCCTAAGAAGCCGAAAGCTAGTTCACAACAAAAATAAATATTATTGTGGAACAAATATATAGTGTATACGGTTATTTAATACGCCTATGTTCCATCAAGAACCGAAGGAAGAGACCATAAATACCTCACTTAAATGTTAACCTCTCAAGGGACGCCTTTGACCTCGAAGGCTCGGAACCGCACGAAACCATGCTTTAAATAACAGGCAATCATAAACAGGACAGTGTAGAGCTCCTAAAACACAAACTGACGCATCCGCCATTTTCATTCCCTGCGAATGCTATGGGAACATTGTTGTTTGATTTCCAGTCCATGGTGTACAGCAATCAGTGAGAATAAATATTCCTTCAAACAGTCTTGATTGCAAATTATTTTAGTAATTAATGACGCGTTTCGCACTTTAGCGATTTGTAAGATTACCTTAATAGAAGCTGTGGTCTCTGGTGATACAAGATAAGCCCACGTTCACAACTGCGCTCACGGGCGGTGGGCGGGCGTGGTGTGCTGCTCCGACGACTTGTACAGACTAAGGAAATGTGGGTAGGGAGTGACATAGGAAGCCGATGTATAAGACGGGACGGGTGAAATATTATTTAATCTTAATTAATAAAATAATTTGCAGTCAAGACTGTTTGAAGGAATATACATTGTTGTTTTGTTATGGTAACATTGTTGTTTTGTTCAAGTATAGTGAAATATTTTAGAAGTGTCTGGCATAGAGCCTTAGATCATACTACTTTGAGGTAGCATTCCGCTCTTGTTTACATCGATATGTGGATTAGACTAAAAAATCTCGCGTTTTCTTTACTTATTGCTTCATATCTTTGTTGACCGAAAAAGAAAAAAGCGTAAGAAATATATATTTACGCAATAAAAATGGCGTACTACTTTTAATTCTGCCGAAAAAGTCATCTAGATAAAAGTTTTAAGTGATCTTGGCTTGTATTTGAATAATGACTGTCAATATGCGTGGTTTGTTTGCCGTCTTGCAATAAGTGTTTGTTGTGTGCTGTGACAAATACGCCACATCGTATATATGCACTCA
This sequence comes from Locusta migratoria, assembly GCA_026315105.1. Classification (NCBI taxonomy): domain Eukaryota; kingdom Metazoa; phylum Arthropoda; class Insecta; order Orthoptera; family Acrididae; genus Locusta; species Locusta migratoria. The sequence goes on from CM048746.1 coordinate 165,068,502, forward strand.
TATTGCTGAATGTACTTCTAATACGTTATTGAGAAAGTTTCAGAATGTATTACAAACACTAAAACGAAAAAGAATATTAGTGTACCGGATCTAAAGTTTATGGTCCTAGAGGCACACGCCACTGGGGTTGGAACACTTGCTCGGAGTTTTTGTGTCTCGTTTCCGCCGGTTGTCCTAAGTGTCGGTGGCCGAGTAGAGAGCGACACAGGGAAATAGGATGCACGCGTGTGCAGGTACGGAGGTGACCAGCCAGTGGGACAGCAGAAACTAGAAACACTAAGCTAGATTAGAACAAGTTGTATATTTCGTAGAAATAGGATATACTTAACTTTTACAAAGTTCATGACTGCCAACTAAGTGTACTGCTGAGACATAGGTTAACTAGAGGCATGGCTACTGATGAGACATAGTGCCTGTCCGAATCCCAAGTCTTAACTGGTGCCTATCTGATTCCCAACCGAACGATGCAGTTCACTAGTGGCCACGAGCGGGGTTGCAGCAGAGGGCGCTCGTGGCTGACGTAAGAACGCCGCGCCGTGTGTGCATGGCGGCACGCAGGGAAAGTACGTGGCGCGCACTTTAGACTTGTGCGACACCACAGGAGTGACAGTTGCACGGAGTGACACTTGCACGGAGACCGTGGCCCTTGCCGGACTAACGGGCTGTTACCGGTACAGTAACACTAACGAGTCTAGCAGCTCAGCACAGCGGCTCCTGCGAGCTGGCTGGCGTCACACCACAGCACCAAGCAACTATGCATTGCTTCAAAGTGTCTCATTAACGCATTCTATTTCCAATTTGTTACGACTGTTGTGGTAATTAGAACTGACAATGAATTTCAGCATAATGACAACTGATAATGAAATTCAGCATAATTTGCTGAGATCAGGGGCAGTCAAGATGGTATTTCTTACAATTGTTACAGCCTTACGATAATTGCTCTTTTAGGTCGAAATTTAAATCGACAAATTTATATTTCACTGTAATTTTATATAAATTTAATTAAGAAAAAACACACAAAATATCAATTTATATTGTTTTCCTTCCACCCCCATGAACTACAGACATTACCGAGGTGGGGTGGCTTGCGTGCCTCAACGATACAGATAGCCGTACCGTAGGTACAACCAGAACGGAGAGGTATCTGTGGAGAGACCAGACAACCATGTGGTTCCTGAAGAGGGGCAGCTGTCTTTTCAGTAGTTACAGGTGCAACAGTCTGGATGATTGACTGAGCTGGCCTTGTAACATCAGCTAATGTGGCTTGCCACACAGCTACTTCGAACGGCTGAAAGCAATGGGAAACTACAGCCGTGAATTTTTCCCGAGGACATGCAGCTCTACTGTATGAATATATGATGATAGCATCCTCTCGGGTAAAATATTCCGGAGGCGAAATAGTCCCCAATTCGGATCTCCGGGAGGGTCTACTCAGGAGGATCTGATCATCAAGAAAGACAACACTGGCATTCTACGGATCGGACCGTGGAATGTTAGATTTTTAATCGTGTAGGGAAGTTAGAAAATTTTAAAAAGGAAAGTGGATAGGTTGAAGTGAGATATACTGTGGATTATTGAAGTTCGGTGGAAAGAGGAACATGATTTCTGGTCAGGTGAATACAAGATTATAAATACAAAATCAGTTGGGGGTATTACAGGAGCAGATCTGATAATGAACAAGAAAATATGATTGCGGGTAAACTACTATGATCAGTGCAGCAATCGCATTATCATAATCAAGATAGATACAAAGCCAACATCGACCACAATAGTACAGGTTTATATGCCCACTAGCTCGCCCAATCATGAGGAGATCGAAGAAATGTCTGAGGAGGTAAAGGAAGTTATTCATACAATTAAGGGAGAGGAAAACTTAATTGTGATGGGAGGCTCGATTTCGGTAGTAGGACAAGGAAAAATAGTAGGTGAATATGGATTGGGAATGAAAGAGGAGATCGCCTGGTAGAATTTTGCATGGAACATATTTTAATCACAGCAAACACTTGGTTTAAGAGTCATGAAAGAAGGTTGTATACGTCGAAGAGACCAGGAGACACTGGAAGGTACCAGATAGATTTTATAATGATAAGACATAGATTTCGGAACCAGGTTTTAAACTGTAAGACATACCCAGGGGCAGACATAACTCTGACCATAACATGTTTGTCATGAACTGTAGACTGAAACTTACAAAGCTGCAGAAAGGCAGGAAAATTAGGAGATGAGACCTGAATAAATTGAAGGAATCTGAAGTTCTTGTGAGTTACAGAGGGATCTTTAGGCAGGAATTGACCAAAACGGGGAGAAATAAAACAGTAGAAGAAGAATGGGCGGCACTGAGAGAAGAAATAGTGAAAGCAGCAGAGGACAAAACAGGTAGAAATGCCATACCTACAAAAATCCTTGGATATCACAGGAAATGCTAAATTTAATTGATGAGAGGAGAAAATATAAAAATGCAGTAAATGAAACAGGCAAAATAGCGTACAGACGACTAAGAAATGAGATTGGCAGGAAGTGTAAAATAGCTAAGCAGGAGTGGCTACAAGGCAAATTCAAGTCTCTAGAAAAATGTATAAATAGGGGAAAAATAGATGCCGCCTACAGGAAAATAAAAGAAACATTTGGAGACAAGAAAAGCAGCTGTATGAATAAAGAACTCAGATGGAAAACCAGTTCAAACAATATTGTAGGGAGGGAAGAGGATGCATATGAAGATGAAATAGGAGGAGATATTATACTGAGAGAAGAATTTGACAGAGCACTTAAAGACCTAAGTCGAAACAAGGTCCCTGGAGTGGACGACATTCCCTCAGAACTACTGAAGTCTCATGGAGAGCCAGCCATGACAAAACTATTTCACATGGTGCTTAAGATGTATGAGACACGGGAAATCCCCTCAGACTTTAAGAAAAATGTAATACTTCCAATTCCAAAGGAAGCAGGTGCAGACAGGTGTGAAAATTACAGAACCATCAGTTTAATAAGTCATAGTTGCAAAATTTTAACACGTATTATTTACAGAAGAATAGAAAAGTTGGTAGAAGCCGAACTTAGGGAAGACCAGTTTGGAATCAGGAGAAATGTAGGTACACTTTACGGCTTATCTTAGAAGATATATTGAGGAAAGGCAGACCTACATTTCTAGCTTTTGTAGATTTGGAGAATGCTTTTGACAATGTCGATTGGAATACACTCTTTCAAATTCTGAAATCAGCACGAGTAAAATATAGGGAACGGAAGGTTATTTACAACTTGTACAAAAACTAGACAGCAGTTATCAGACTTGAAGGGCATGAAAGGGATGCAGAGGTTGGGAAGAGCGTAAGAGAGGGTTTGTAGCCTATCTCCAAGGTTTCTCAATTTGTACCTTTAGCAAGCTATAACGGAACGCAAGGACAAATTTGGAGAAGAAATTAAAGTTCAGGGTGAAGAAATAAAAACCTTGCGTTTTTCTTGGTGACATTGTAATTCTGTCAGAGATAGCAAAGACCTGGTGAAGTATTTGAGCGGAATGGACAGTGTGTTGAAAGCAGCATAAAAGGTGAACATTAACAAGAGCAAAACAAGGGTAATGGAATGCAGTCTTAGAAAATCAGGCAGTGCTGAAGGAATTAAATTAGGAAACGAATCAATCTAACAAATGTAGCAGTCCAAATCAATCTCTAAGAAGAAATAGCCAACAAAGCAGGTTTAAGAATTTCTGTAGAGAAAACAAAATTTATGACATCCATAAAAAATGCTCCAGAAATCCTACTAACAGATATTGGGCCGATAAAGAGGGTAAATAAATTTAAACATTTGGGAGGAATGATTCAGGAAAATGGCTTAGAAAAATTTGCTGTAGAAGAAAGAGAATATAAAATGGAGAGAGCATATGGTATAACATTTACAACAAAAGGTCTCTGTCTAAAAATCTGTAAATACAGCCCTACAACACAGTAGTAAAGCCAGAATGTCTTTATGAAAGTGAATGTTCAGTACTGAATTACAAATTACAGAAACTTGAAATTACACAAACTTGATGTCCTAGAAATAAAAATCATTCGAAAAATACTTGGTCGACTAAGAAATACAGAGGTATGAAAACTAAGAAGTAATGCAGAAATTTGTCGTAACATAGAAAACATAACCGAAACACTACGGAAGAGGCGACTGCTATTTTTTGGACATTTATACCGAATGAACAGCAACAGGCTAACCAAACCGATTTTTAAATATCTCTGGGACAAAAAGTCAACAATAGCATGGATTCTAGAAGTTAGGAAAGATTTGGAAAGAAACAATATAAGTGAAAAAGATGCAACAGAAAGAGAAACTATTAAGAAGTATTAAAAATGGAAGGATTCCAAGGCAGGAGGGAGACGAAGACAGTAGTGAAGTGGTCTGAGGAGAGAAAAAGGAGGCATAGTGAAAAGATGAAAGAATACTGGAGGGAAAAGAAAGAAGAACAAAGGAGGAAACATTGAAATTGGTGCGTGGTCCTTAGATGTCCGAAACGAAGAAAGAAGAAAGGTGGTAAATGAGTTTTGTTACTTGGGCAGTAAAATAACGTATGATGGTCGCAGAACAGAGGATATAAAATACAGAATGACAATGGGAATAAAAGCGTTTTTGAAAAGGAGAAATTTGTTAACATCGAATATTAATTTAACCATAAGGAAGTCATTTCTTGAAGCATTTATGGGGAGTCTTGCCTTGTATGTGAGTGAAACACTGACGATAAACAATGGGGACAGGAAAAGGATAGAGGCTTTTGAAATGCGGTGTTACTGAAGAATTCTGAAGATTAGGTGTGTGGATCACGTAACTAATGAGAAGGTACTGAACAGAATTGGGGAGAAAACGAATTTCTGGCATACCTTGACTAAAAGAAGGGATCGACTGGTAGGACACATTCTGAGACAACAAGGAATTGTGAATTTAGCGTCGGAGGGAAGTGTGTGGGGTAAAAATCGCAGAGGAAGACCAAGCGATGACTACAGTAAGCGGATTCAAAAGGATGTAGGTTGCCGTTCTTATGAGGAGATGAAGAGGCTTGCTCAGGATAGAGTAGGGTGGAGAGCTGCATCAAACCAGTCTCCGGACTGAAGACCACAAAAACATCGTTTTCCTTTTCACTGAAGGATCAATGTCTGATACCACTTCCAGAAATGCTAATTCGGAGACAAGCAGTTGAAATCTGCCAGTGAACTTCTATATGTGAATTTAATACGTTATGTAAAGAAAGAAGCATGTAAATGCAAATCTAAACATCGACATAATAGGAGCTGCATATTTACATAGAAAGATTTGAGTCTACGAAATCAATTTTGCAATAAAACTAATTGCCCAAACTGCACGCTGTAGCTGTATAACTTCTAGTTCTAGACACGTTTCCACACTGTGAACATAGCGCAGAAATCAGCGAAACGGCACAACTTTTGCAAGCTGAAGAGCAGTATAGTAACTTGATCTAACTACAAAATAGTTCGGTGAGCGCCCTTCCTGAAAAAAAAATGTATTTTCATAGTGAAAATATTTGGAAAATTATTGAGACGTTTATTTCTCTGCTATCATATAATGAGAACTTCCTTCAGACATACCTCTTAAAAGCATTTTATTTAGAACTTTACCCATCTAAAGACTCCTTTGCACAGAATAAATATATTAGGCATACTGCACAGGAATAACAACGTGTCTGATCGCTTTATAGCTACACAACCATCATTCTACTTTCAACTCTTTAATACAGCTACTTTTCATTTCAGCGGGAGACTACACCCTAAAGTTTCAATTAAAAAATAGTCTGTTTCACATATTTGCAATGTTTACTCTTAGATTCCAAAACGATTTGTCTGTATTCGAATCTTCATCTTTTCTTTATATTTAAAGCAATGTGTCCGTGGGTTTGTTTGTTTTGTACATATCGCTTACAAAGCTACAGTTTTGCTCCAATCTTAATGAAATTTTTTACACATGACCTTCAGATCAAGAGGACGGCCACGTAGAACACATAGTTCAGCAGATATGACGTCATACACCATGACATGCACGAAAAATAGCTGCATCGCGCGACAATGTTGCACATTTCCTCCTTAACTACTGGACCAGTTTCAACCAAATTTGGTACACATATTCCTTACCGTAAGGTAACAATTGCTGTTGAGTAAGAAACACACACGACACGTGGTTCAGGAGATACAATATCAGAAACAATAGAAGTTCCTAGAAACTGCGACATAATGCGACGAAACTTTCAAAGTACACTATTTGATAATGAGAGTATTAGCAACTTGCAACAAACTTTAAACATAATTTCAAACCTTTTCTTGCTTAAATCTTTTCCGCTGTTAATGGTGTAAACTACGGCATTCGGCGTGACGTTACATTTTATGATATCGTATTTGGAGGAAATTTTATAGACACTATACACACAAGCAGCTGATTGTACCTTAGAAATTGTTTCACAGTACGATACGTAGTTCATGAGATATGAAGACATAAACAGTAACGTTCATGGAAGACCGCTCTATCACGCATCAGGTTTCAATCTATTACTTCTTTAGTACTAACCGTACTCTTAACAGATTTTACACATGTACGGCACTTATACAAATGAATATATATCTGGTCAATTATACAGTTGTACAAAAAAATGTTCAAGTGTTTGTTAAGCTTATCGGACTTAACTGCGGAGTCATCAGAGCCAAAATTACGAACTACTTATGAACTACCTTATACTGAAGACGGCACAAACATCCATGCACTAGTGGGGATTCTAAGTCCGCGACGGGGAACGGCTCGCACATCGGAGCATAGCGCTTCAATGCGCTCGGCCGCTCCGCCGCGGCAGTTGTACAACACATAATTCAATAAATATGAGATTATATATACTGCGATGGGTAAAAAGCTGTCTCATCATGCAACACGTTTTAATCCATTTCTTATTTACTACTAAGACACTCTTTTATCCCTGTTAACCTTAGAGAATTCCTGGAATCTGACTGTGATATTGACAAGCGCACGTGGCTACAGGCGACATCAATGGACTTCTATAGAGCTACAAGGAAAGGAATAGGATGAAATAGTGTACATCCAACGAGTACCCATTATTTCCGGCTAATCTACCTTGTAACTCCAAGATACTGCACTTTCTACTATTAATAAATCACAGGGCACTCTATTAAATGCAGCTTAATGGATTTGTTATCTCCTCACACGGACAATTTTATGTCGCTTGCTCAGGTCTGAGCTCACCAAAGAATTTATTCATACTAGATCCTGGACAAGTAACAAGAAATATTGTTTATTATCAAATTTTAAATTACATGAATGTATGAATGTTACATATCATTGTATTTTGATTACTACCTTTCTTTGCTTATAATTTCGTACACTATGCAGGACAGCCTTATTTCTTATATATTCTGTAAGAAATATAATATGTTTTAGGGGGAATGGACGAAGAGAGAAGGTATAAGAAAAAAACGCATTCAAGGCTCGGGCAGGGGTGTGCGTGTTGTTCTTAGCATAAGTTAGTTTAAGTAGTTTCTAAGTCTAGGGACTGGTGACTACTGCAGTTTGGTCACATACCTTCACAAACATTTGATGTTAAAAATCAATCGGACTAACTTAAGGTAACGCCGGGTTTTCACCTAGTTATAAATCTGTCTAAGAAATATTTGAAATACTGGCCGTGTAAGATAACTTGGCACACCGAAAGATGCCAAAGATATTTGGTGATTTCTATCACCGTCAAACAGAACCGTTTTTACTCCGAACTTGGCATAAATTCAGACAAGGAGAAACAAGTAGATGATTTCCAGAAACCTGTCTGTTTACCATATATATATATATATATATATATATATATATATATATATGTGTGTGTGTGTGTGTGTGTGTGTGTGTGTGTGTGTGTGTGTTTGTGTGTGTTGAATACACTGAACTCTTATTCAGTACATTCAAAGAACTCCAAAGAAATAAGCAGCGGCTTTCAATCAGATATCTGTACCACTGCTCCTCCTTTAGAAGTGTATGACTGGAATTTTATTCAGAGAAAGCTACCCTGGTGTTGAAATTACAAGAAGCCTCATATAAACAAGTAGGGACCCTTATTGCGTCGGTAAATTTTAATGGGTGTATGTATTCGGATTAACTCTGTGGCAACTTTATATCACCAGTATTGTTGTTATTTTGGTTTTGAGCTGACTAAACAGCTGGATCATCATCAGCATTAATCAATCTGAATGAAATTTTTGTAGGCAGTAGTCTTGATACGTATGCAAAACTCTATGAATTAAAACTATCGATCATGTAATTTGTTTACTTTACCGGCACATTTAAGTTCCAATAATTAAAGAGAATTTTTGGTGGAAATTCGAAATAAACATAGAAAGCAAGTGATTAATATTTCTCATAAGATGAAAGCACAGAAACGTTGGGCCGGCCGCGGTGGCCGAGGGGACTGAGGCGCTCCAGTCACGGTCTGCACGGCCACTACGGTCGGGGGTTCGAATCCCCCCTCGGGCATGGATATTTGTGCCGTCCTTAGTCCTAGCTAGTTCATAAGTAGTTTGTAAGCTTAGGGACTGATGATCCCTTAGTTAAGTCCCATAAGTTCTAAAACATTAGAACATTAGAAACTTTGAACTGTCTTGTGAATATACCTACAAAATCTTTCTTGTGCAAAATGTGGCGTGGGAACCGCAAGTTGGTTTACTAGAATACTATTAAGAGCATATTAAAAACGCGTAACTCGAAAAACAGTGAAATTAAGTTCTTAAAACCTTGGTTGTTGCTACATATTTCCATAATAGATACCACACTTGATACAACACTTGTTTCAAATCGCTAACCGCCTACAACACTTGTTTCAAAGCGCTAACACGTCACGCTCAACTTGATTTCGCGCATGCGCACTTGTGACGTACCTACCAGCTTTGTGTCACGATCACCACATAGTTGACGACGGTCGGCACCAGCGCAACGCCCGCCACCGGACCAGAGAAAGTTGGGTCGTCTAGTCCACTGAGGGAGAAAAATATGAAATAACTTACAACCCTGATTATGTGGCTCTAATGTCACGAAACTAGTTGGTTAATAAAAGAATACCATACATTTGAAGCGGTTTCCATCATTATGACTCATTTGAAATTTGGTTGGCATTATTGTTTTCGGTTGCGTGATCTTCAGCGTAATTCTTTGTTTCGAAAACTTGCGTCTACAAGGGTACGATCTGTATGACCCGACCAGGAATCGCACAACAAGTCTCTTTTTACCACCATCTAGTGGCGCTAGCAGACAAGTGCGGCGCTCTGCATGGAAATGACGAACACCACTGTTTTGTTCATGATTGTTATTCTAAGCATGGTTTCGTGCGGTTCCGTGCGTTCGAGGTCAAAGGTGTTCCTTGTTAGTATGTTAACGAAAAAAAAGTAAAATAAAATGAAAAACAACTAACAGTGACATTGTGATGCAGCTACGTGTGCTAAAAAAAGCAACGTTCTTATTATTTAGTGTGTGTCTCGAATAATCTACCTCTAGTAAGCGTGCGGCAAATGGGCCTCTAGTCAGCATACTCTAATAATAGTCGAAGCCATTCGGAACATTTCGCATATACAGTTTTCTATTTCAGACTGTTGAGAACTTCAGAGCCCTCAAGTAGTGACACATCAATTTTGTGATAAACCGCAGTTGTCACCTCCATATGACGATGATTACTTAACTTATAACGGTAACTGCATATATTTTTACTGATTCTTCCGTCGCTTCTTGGTACAACACAATCAAATAAAAAGAAAAACAGAATTTTGAGTGTTTTCTACGAGTTTATTTTTGTTTATTTAACCGGTTTTCGGCTTATTAGGCCACTTCGGAGTTTTGACTACTGTATCAAAGAGGTTACAATGTTTTCATACTGTATTGGAAGAGATGAAAAACGTCAACACTTACATTGACATACATAGTAAAACACATATTTGACATTATGTTATTACAATTGGCAACTTAAAAACTAAACAGCAATAAATGAATATATTATTTAGTTTTTAAGTTGCCAATTGTAATAACATAATGTCAAAGATGTGTTTTACTATGTGTGTCAATCTCAGTGTAGACGTTTGCCATCTCTTCCAATACTTAAAAACTAAACTAATAAAAGAATATACTGTTTAGTTTTTAATTGTAATAACACAATGTCAAAGATGTGTTTTACTACGTATGTCAATCTCAGTGTAGACGTTTGTCATCTCTTCCAGTATAGTATCAAAACATTTTAAATTCTTTGACACAACAGTCAAAATTGTGAAGATGGCCTGATAAGCTGAAAACCGATTAAGTAAACAAAAATAAACTCGTAGAACACACAGAAAATTATCTTCCGCAGTGTCCGAGCAGTTCTGCGGCGCGCCAGTCACAGTCTGCAAAGCCGCTTCGGTCATGGGTTCGAATCCCCCCTCGGACATGGATGTATGTGCCGTATTTAGTGTAAGGTAGTTCACAAGCAATTTGTAAGGTTAGGGATTTATGACCCCGCAGTTAAGTCCCTTAAGCTTTGTGGTGTCGCACAAGCCTATAGTGCGCGCCACGTACTTTCGCCGCTCGCCGCCATGCACGCACGGCGCGGCTTTCTTACGACGTCAGCCATGAGCGCCCTCTGATGCAACTCCGCTCGTGGCCACGACTGCTGCATCGGCCACTTGGGAATCAGATAGGCATCAGTTATGACTTAGCTATCGGATAGGCACTAGGAATCATCAGTAGGCAGGCCTCTATCTAAACTATGTATCGACATTCTACTAGTCTGCTGATCTCCAAGTTAAGTATTGCACCATCTCTATGAAATATATATCTTGTTCTAATTTACTCTAGTGTTTCTAGTTTCTGCTGTCCCACTGGCTGGTCACCTCCGTACCTGCACACGCGTGCATCCTATTTCCCTGTGTCGGTCTCTCTCTAATCGGCCACCGACACCCAGGACAACCGGCGGAAACGAGACGCAAAAGTGGCGACGAGGATGGGACACAAAAGTGACGACGAGGAGCGATGGAAGAACCTGGGACCAGCCCGCTTGCAGCAGCCAGACAGCAGCAGTCAGAGCACACAGAATTTGCTCCCGCCCACCCACCCTTATTGTAAGAATTTTGGGGAACATATTCAGTTACGTGTTTTCTGGACTTTTTTTTGTCCCAGAGAGACGTCTTTCATATTGCATTTGTGTTTTGTTATTAAAGTACTTGTATGCGCGGCGCCTAATCGGTCAGCATGGCCACTACTCCGAACCCAAACTTAATGGAAATTATTCAGTTACAGACGGCGCAAATCACGCAACTACTCCAAGCGGTGTCGCAATTGATGCCTTGAATGTTCATTGTGAGAGAAAAGACTTAAAAAATTACCTGAGCAGTCACACCAGGAATGGATCACTGAGTTGAAGGGCTTAACCCGCAAATGTAAATTTACTTGCTCTTGTGGACTCTTATAGTGACGTTATGTTGAGGGATGCAATTACGCAGAACATTCAGGACGCCAGAATAAGGGCAGCGATTCTAAAAAAGTCTGACCCCTCATTAGACAGTGTACTGCAGCTTATAGAAGCGCATGATACCTTTGACTTAGCAGATGTCGAACTGCAAAGCCACAGTGTTAATTCAGTGCGTCGCAACGGACGCTTTCCTAGTCACAGTTCTCATTGTAGCCCTAGTTATTCTTACAATCGTTCAGGCCGTGCTGAACAGACAGTGAACAGTAGTCAGTGTGAAAGCGCTACACAAAGATCGCATCGTCGTTTTAGAAACAATACTGTGAATAACGGGCGCCAACGCTCTTATCAGAAAAATGTTCGTAAGTCTTGCCCCCACGGTGTATCCACCTCAAGCGTGCGCAATGCCCTAGCCGCAACGCCATTTGTTCTCACTGTGACAAATCAGGACATGTACAAACAGTGTGTATGCAGAATAAAAATTCTAAGAAAGGTTCAGTAGGAATAGTGCTTCGCAGAGTGCGAGAACAGTTCATACTGTAAATGTCATACATGCTGTGAACTTGGACAGTGCTTCTCTTGAATCTAAAATGCAAGGAAGTTCTGCGCCTATTGTAAAACTAGCAATCGTCGTCGAGCGCGTAAATCTGTGCAACGGAAAAGGGTTCTGCAACTTCTCATTGTACTAGTGCCCAGTATTGTGTAGATAGTGACAGTAGACTTGAAGTAGCTACTCAAAGTAATTTTAGTGCAGTAGCCTCGCATTGCGCGGACGCCGATCCGGCGGTAGTGCCATCTAGGGACAGTGATATTAATCTGTGTACCGATTCTGTGCCGCTTCCTTCACTACGCGGCCCGCGCATGCGCAAGTGCAGTAAACAAACTATAGTAGACATTGCACACATTCGCGCACCAGTCGTGCGCCAAAAGCACAAACTTTTTATGACTCTTTCCGTAGGAAATAAGACTGTGCTATTTCAGCTTGATACTGGTTCCACTGTCACATTAATGAATAAAGACACTTATGAACTTCTGGGTTCGCCAAAATTGTCGCCATCTCAAGAAGTGCTAACAGCATGTACAGGTCAAAATATTCCGATGCTGGGTACGTGTAGCCTGCCCGCTTCTTTTCAATGTGTAACAAAACAGTAGCTTTTGTAGTTCTTCAGGCCAAATCTACACAGAATATTTTGGACTAGATGTATTCGACTTGTTTGGTTTATCAATTCAAAGAGATGTGCTTCAAATTTCGTCAGTAGTGCCTCAGGACAAAATCAATGCATTGTGTGAAAAATACAGTGACTTGTTTTCGCCGGAACTCGGTTGTGCAAAAGACTTCATGGCACATGTAACTTTAAAAGAATCTGCAGTGTCAAAGTTTCGTAAAGCTAGACCAGTGCCTATCGCAATTCGTGATAAAGTTGCTGACAAACTTAAACGTTGGCAAGATAGAGGGGTGATTTCTCCTGTTTCTGCGAGTCAGTGGGCCTCGCCTTTAGTAATTATAACACAGCCTACAGGAAAACTTCGTCTTTGTGCGGACTTAAATCAACAGTGAACAGTCAAACAATTGTAGACACTTATCCCCTGCCCCGACCTGAGGAACTAATGGACAAATTAGGACTGTCTCGTTTCTTTTCTAAGATTGATTTAGCAGAGACATACTTACAGATTCCGCTTGATGACGAGTCAAAAAAGTTTTTCGTCATTAATACTTACATGGGCCTTTTTCAATTTCAACGCCTACCCTTTGGCAGTTCTTCCGCCCCCGCTTATTTTTAAGCGTTTTTTGGAACAGCTGACAGTTTCTGTACCGTGTTGCTCGAACTATTTAGATGATATTGTGGTCTCAGGGCGCACAGTTGAAGAACATTTGTCAAACCTGGAGTGCCTTTTCAAAGTGTTGACTGCAGCGGGTCTACGTTGTAATAAAGCAAAGTGTTCGTTTTTTCAGACTGAAATAGATTACCTTGGCTATGTGATTAATGCCCAATGAATCCATCCCTTACAGTCATATCGTAGTGAAATCAAAGTCTTGCCTCGTCCTAAGAATGTGCACGAATTGCAAGGAGTAATGGGAAAGCTGAACTACTATTTCAGGTTTATTCCCAATGCCTCTCAGATTACAGCTCCACTGCATCGCTTACGTAGGAAGAGTGTTTCTTTTGTATGGTCTAAGGATTGTCAGGTTGCCTTTGACAAATTAAAGTCTGCACTACTCAGTGATGCATGTTTGATTCCCTTCGACCCACAGAAGCCTGTAGTGCTAGCAGTGGATGCCTCGTCGCACGGTCTGGGCGCAGTAATCTCACATCGTATTGGATCTCACGATCGACCTATTGCCTTTGCATCCAATCTACTGACGCCAACGCAACAGAATTACAGTCAGATAGAAAAGGAGGTCTTAGCAATCATTTACGTCGTCACAAAGTTTCATCATTATCTCTATGGTAGAAAATTCTATTTGTTGACAGACCACAAGCCTCTCACGTCGTTGTTCTCATCCACAAAGCCAATTCCGCCACGAACGGCACAAAAGCTTCAGAGATAGTCCTTAATACTGTCTAATTATCAGTATGAGATTTTGTACCGACCTACCACTAAACATGCCGGGTTCCACCGGAAACAACTGCTGATGCAGACCTAAGTGTGGTAGCACGTTTTGTTCGCACAGGGTGGCCTGCCAGAGCCAAAGACATTGATCGGCCTCTGGTTCGACGTTAATTTGCGCAACGTCATGCATTGTCTTTAAGTCAGGGTGTTCTTTTGTTACATACCGACAACGACCAAACAAGAATGATTGTTCATCGTTGCCTGCAACGAGAAGTGTTACGCCTCCTGCATCAAGGACATTGTGGCAGTGTTAGGACAAAGCAACTGGCTAGACGTCATTGTACCTGGGTTGGTATAGACTCCCAGATAGAGAGCATGACGTCACAGTGTACGGTTTGTGCGGAGCATCAGGCGGCTCCTCCGCAACGTTTCTCAGACTGGCCACGCCCCAAGGGACCATGGCAACGTTTACACATTGACTTTGCCGGACCTTTCTGGAATACGCGCTGGTTAATCGTCGTACGCGCTTTCAGCAAGTTTCCTTTCGTGATTGCCATGAATTCAACGACAGCGTCTAGTACAATCAATGCCTTAACATCAGTGTTTTGCATCGAAGGTTTGCCTGAAACTATCGTCAGTGACAATGGACCTCAGTTTGTTAGTGCGGAATTTCAACAGTTTTGTCGTGTGAATGGCATTCAGCATATCACCACCGCACCTTTTCACCCTCAGGCCAATGGGGAAGCAGAAAGTTTCTTTCGATCATTCAAGTCTCACATGGAAAAGATGAAAGGTCAGCACTCCAGGCAGCAAGCTCTTCATATTTTCCTGTCTACGTATCGGTGCATGCCACGTGACGGCCCGTCTCCTGCCGAGCTGCTACACGGCTGCCGTCAGCGCACTCTCCTTCACCTGCTGCAGCCTCCCACACACCGAGTCGGTTCGTATGGCACTTCGCGTTTTCAGGTTTCTACGCCGGTGCTGTTTGCTGTTTGCTGGAAACAAGACAAGATGGTTGTCGGGCACCATTCAGGGTATGATCGGTCGCAATATGTTTGTCATACGTTCTTCCACAGGATCGGAGCTGCGGCGCCACGCAAACCAGTTGCGCCTGCACAGGCCGCGCAATCCTGTCTCTGGTTTCTTGATTCCAGACCCAGTTCACCGCCAGGGAGCACAGCCACATAGCTAGCCAACAGGTCCAGCGTCCCCGGACTACGAGATCATCCCCATGGAGGTCGACGCGCCTGCGCCGCTGTCGCCGACGCAGATGACAGTGTCACTGAGTGGGACTCCGGGACCGTGCGTGCCCCCGCCGCCTGGGCCACGCACCTCAGAAGAAGATGACCTGCTCCCTCTGGACAGAGGTGTGCGCCCTTCCCCCTTTCCCGGGGGATCGGGGGCGTCTCGATCCCAGCCTCAGCTATGACGCCCTTCCTACCAGTAACGCCCCCGCCCAGGCCCTCCTCCCAGTGCCGCCGCCGTGGACAGCCTCAGCTATGACGCCCTTCCTACCAGTAACGCCCCCGCCCAGGCCCTCCTCCCAGTGCCGCCGCCGTGGACCTCAGCCCTACGCCACGACGGCGCGGCGCGGGGGGGGGGGGGGGGGGGATGTGGTGTCCCACAAGTCTAAGGTGCGCGCCACGTACTATCGCCGCGCGCCGCCATACACGCACGGCGCGGCGTTCTTACGTCAGCCACGAGCGCCCTCTGCTGCAATTCCGCTCGTGGCCACGACTGCTGCATCGGCCACTTCTGAATCAGATAGGCACCAGTTATGACTTGACTATCGGATAGGTACTAGGAATCATCAGTAGGCAGGCCTCTAACTAAACTATGTATCAACGTTCCACTAGTCTGCTGCACTCCAAGTTAAGTATTGTACCATCTCTATGAAACGTATATCTTGTTCTAATCTAGCTTAGTGTTTCTAGTTTCTGCTGTCCCACTGGCTGGTCACCTCAGACTCTGTACCCGCACATGCCTGCATCCTATTTCCCTGTGTCGGTCTCTCTCTACTCGAACACCGACACCTAGGACAACCGGCGGAAACGAGACTCAAAAGGATGGGACACAAAAAGCTTAACAAACATTTGAACACAGAAAACTGTATAACTGCATATTTGTTTAAATGCATTCTGCAATACAAGGCACGGTCACAGATGTTAACTAAATGTTTTTGGGTATGTTTATCCTATTCATTATAACATTCTTAAGCTATTTTACGCTACGTGAAGATCCGGCACTGCCCGGATATTTATATATTCAATACTGTACCGTATTAGTCTATCTCCTCTCTCGTCCTGTCTTTCTGTTACCCTCCTTTATAAATAAAAATGTGCGAATTCATTTACAGATCGGAAATGTAGACTGGCAACGACGTCTGTACGTAAAGAACCCTCCGACATGCACAGTACTAAATTTTATGTAGACAGCGACCTCATCCATGATTAGAAAGTACTTCCTTGCTTATCCATAGACCATATAAGTGATCACGGTGCCTAATAAAGGAGAAACTATTTCTAATATGCGTCAGTGGATGCTACACGGCGTATGAGCTAAACTGCACTTCCCTTTGGTGTTCAAGAAGTTAAAATATATGAAAAAGTGAATTTTGATACTGAAGCTCTAATACAAGGTGCGTCTGAAAACTTCGGTAAATGGTCTCCGAATAAAAACACATAGGAAGCAAGAGATACAAACAAAATACCTTTACTGGCCTTCAGAGCAGCAATCCTCATCCCTTGCTTATCCATAGACCATATAAGTGATCACGGTGCCAAATAAAGGAGATACTATTTCTAATATGCGTCAGTGGATGCTACACGGCGTATGAGCTAAACTGCACTTCCCTTTGGTGTTCAAAAAGTTAAAATATATGAAAAAGTGAATTTTGATACTGAAGCTCTAATACAAGGTGCGTCTAAAAACTTCGGTAAATAGTCTCGGAAAAAAAAACACATAGGAAGCAAGAGTTACAAACAAAATACCTTTACTGGCCTTCAGAGCAGCAATCCTCATTGTCTACAGTACATTTCTGACATCGATTGTACAACTGTTGGAAACTGTCAGCAAAACACTTGTTATGGAATCTCTCAAAGCACTGAGGTCACACGTTGTTTGATCTCCGCAGCCGTTGTGAAGCGTAAAGCCGTCGGCACACGGAGCGTGTGTTTGAACGTGTGCGGTCAATGTGCAGAGTCCACAGTGCAACTGAACGCTCGGAGACGGTGCCACTTGAGCATACGAGACGTGTGCCTAAACGAGCTACACGCGACCGCAGCGCGCTGCAGCGACAGTTGTCGGCGGCAATCAGGTTCTCGAATCACGCTGTTTACGAAATCAGAAGAGTAGAATCCCTGCTTTACCTCTATTAAGTAGCTTATTTCCGCGCTTGTGCATTTGTTTGTTACGTTCTGTGGTATAGGCCTACAAAAGTAACAACAAAATATCTATGAACATAAGATTTATAAAAGTTGCATGTTATGCCAATAAGTGCAGCGAAGTATAAAAGTTTCATGACAAACTGTGCGATATAAAATTATAAAAGGCCTTCATATGAGGCAAACATCATTGCAACAGTCTCGCTTTCTAGTAAAACTTAGAGGTCATTCTTCCACAGTCAATGTTACTAAACTTAAAGGCCATTCTTCCACGGTCAGTGTTACTATTCAGTAGAAGATTGTTAATAACGTGTAAAAAGCAAAACGTGAAAGGAGAAAGTGCATGTTTTACTCTAAGTAAGGTGCAAGCTCTTCCGTACATAAAACGAATCCAACAAACTCACTACTCAGAGGATATGCACCTCTGTGTACATAACATCAAATATTATGAAGTATACTTCTATGAAATGTATGGCAAAGTCCTTGAGTCTATCAGAAAACCCTAAAATAAGAAGAAGAAAAAAAATATTTGCTTCCAAGCAGCCTTGAACCAGCAGCGATGGACGACTTCCATTCTACACTCCATGACGCTTTTTTTATTATTATTTTATTTATTTATTTATTTATTTTTATTTTATTTTATTTTATTTTTTTTCTTTTATTTATTTATTTATTTATTTATTTTTTTTTTTTTTTTTTTGCTGACTAATCTACGGCCACAAATGTAGCCATATATGTCGGTTGCTGACATGTAATTACAACAAATGATGTGAAGAAGAATTCGTGCTGATCGATCTTAAGTTCGCCTTACCTTGAAACGGTAGGTTGCTGTAATACGAAAATTTTTTAACCACATATAAGACGTTTCCAGTTATTTATTCCAACAAATAGTACCTCTAATTACCGGTTTTCGAGAGATTCTCAGTTTACTCAGTTACTTTTACTTGCTTTGAAACGGCATACATTCATAATACCTAAGTTATATACATAAAACCCATGAAATACGACGGCCAATATGGCATCTTCATCACTCTACGGAAAGGAGCTGCCCCCCTCCCCGGATAGCCATGTGGTATGACGTCGGTGGCGTCCTTCCATCTTATTGATGATCGTTCGGACGCTCGTTGAGAATATCTGACATGCTTCATACTGCCCCACACGTTGGCAAAGCCTCGCCAACGTGCGGTTCACACCGCGGCCAACGGGAAATACAAGCCTGAGCGCGCACATCATGCGACGTAAGCAAGGTAGTTCCGAGCCGGCGCGATCGCTAGCTCAGTGGCTGCCCACTATGACGCAGTGGGCAGTGCCCCAGCGGCCGGCCAATCGGCTAGCGATCGAGCCGGCTCGGAACTACCTTGCTTACGTCGCATGATGTGCGCGCTCAGGCCTGTATTTCTCACCGGCCACGGGTTCACACCCAGGCCTCGGTTCACACGTTGTGACGTCAGAAACTTGCCACGTTGGCCACACTCGTTCAGATACACGCACCGTGTGCCAGCGGCTTAAGCCTTTCAGAGCTAATTTAAGGCGGGGAAACAGAAACAAGTCCACCGGCGCCAAATCTGGAGAATAGGGATGGTGTGGAAGCACGGTGACGTTGCGTCTAGCGAGAAAGTTGAGCTCGCAGATCGCAGTGTGCGGACGGGTGTTATCTTGCAGGAAATGACACAGTCCACTCTGATACAGTCCTGGCCGAATCTGCCGGATGTGTTGCAGTGGCCGTTTCAAAACTCCCTAGTACTCTTCCGCGGTTACAGTATGACTCGACTACCAATTCATGATACATTGCGCTCCATGTTGCAATGACACGAGTTCTCACACTCACTGTTAGCTGGGTCGCAGCGTGTACCACCGCTTCCTGCAGTGCTTTGCATGATAGGGGCGCTTGTTGATACGTCCTAGATTGTGTATGCGCGGGTACCTCATTCTCGTCAGCACGGATTGTAAAATTGGGACCATTCACTGAGCTTTTCAGACACACCTTGTAATGCAAAGCCTAATTCTATATTTCACAAATGAGATGCAGTGACTTACTATATACAGTGAATAATTATTACATTAAGTGATGTGTCTCGTAAGTAATAATATAAATTTTTTAAGATAACTTACATAACTTCCTTAATACTGTAATACAATTTAAATACAACTCGGTCCTATATTCACGTTACTTTAATATTCGGACACTTTGCAGAACTAAGTATTTCAAGACAAAATTTTATGGAAAATAAATGTTTCAATATCTTGTTGGGTAGCCATTCTGTTTTATCACTTCTTTCAAACGCTGCAGCATACTGCTAATGATATTTTTTAAATAGTCCGCAAGTAGACTGTCCCATTCTTCTTTTAGTCGACGCTTCAGACTTTCTTTGCAAGATATTGGTGTACTTCTAATACGTCGCTTCGGTTCTCCCCGCACATTCTCAATCGGGTTGAGATCTGGTGACTGAGGTGGTGGTTGTAGGACTTTGGAGAAGTTGTACAACAAATATTCCTGCACAATGCGGGCCTTATGTTTCGTGTCATTGTCCTGGTAAAATTTGAATGTGGATTTCAGCACTTTCTCGTAAATTGTTCTTTAATATGTTCAAATAGACATATTTGTCCATAGTATTGTCGATGAACACCAATTCACCCGGTCCAAATGTCGATATACAGCCCCAGACAAGGACGCTGCCACTTCCATGCTTTATAGTTGGTTTAATATTTGTGACTGTAAATTCCTCATTCTTCTTCCGTCACACCATGCTTCGTCCGGCCCACAAACGTTAAATTTACTTTCGTAGGAAAAAATGACGTTATTCAACCAAATTGCATCCTTCGTAATAAACTCCGTAGCAAAGTCCAATCTTATATGTCGATTCTGTTGATTTATATACGGTTTCTTCCTAGCCACTCTTCCACTGTATCCACTTTCTTTCAATGCTCTGCGAATCGTTTGAGGATGTACCTTCTTGCCAGTCTCGTTTAGAAGCTCACGCGCTAATCTCGGTGCACTAAGTTTAAGATCCTTATTTAATTTTCGTATTAGCTTCCTCTTGATACGAGCATCTAACTACTGTGGCTGGCACGTTTGTGGTATGGAGTCTATACGGTCCTCGTTTTTGAAACGCCTGACAATATCTGCCACAGTACTCTTTCTCATGTAGAGCATGGCAGCAGTTTGTCGATATGATTTTCCTTTCGCATTGTGAAAAATCACAAGTTTTCGTATCTCAAAGCTGGCATTAGCTTTGCGTGGCATTGCTCCGTCTGGACAGTCGACCGCGCTTGTAAACACACACCTGCTTCCTGATTTGAAGCAGGCCTATTCACCCCGGCGAGAACGGTGACAAGTGCGACACTGCCATCTGTCCGGATATTAAAGTAACGTGACCATCGAAGAGTGGTTTATTTTAATCGCATTCTTTAACAACTGTTTTAAGTTATGTAAACAACGTTCATACTGTTATTCACAGATAATATTTGGTTATATTATATTTTTGTTTGTTCAGGATACAGTTATAAGCAGCAAACTAAAATATCTTGGTGTCCGAATATTAAAATTATTCACAGTATTACAGGTGAAGTAAACATGTTGCTTCAGCTATTTAGTCCAAATCTGCTTTTTGAGTCCGTGGCAGTGTACAAAAATCTAGTTGATTTTTGCAAAGACGAACCAGCAACCAATAATATATTTATACAAATACCGCTGTTACCATTTTCATCTTCAAGTGGATTTTCTCGTTTGTGTTAATTTATCGTTTCCATTAGTCAGTGAAAACAAAAGTTCAAAGAACTAATAGAAATGTGAACTGTCATCTGAAAATCGAAATTGAGGTAGCAAGTCGATAGCTGCTCTATTTATATAAACAAATAACATTATTAAATCGACCGCTCCATTTTCCCTCCTTGCAAGAATCAAGTTGTAAACACTTTTACTCCATAGCACGAACTTAAATTCCTACTATGGCACTAATAACGTTCTGAATAATTTATGTACTTCGTAAGTCGCAGCTATACATATAACATAGGTCGAATACACTCACGGGCGACTATAATAGAAGTCTCATTAAGAACAAACGGGTTTCGCTTTATGTTAAAAAACCTTCAGTGATCACTCTAACTGTGTAGCTTTTCTCATAATTTTGTTAGTTAAGATCACGAAGAGCACCCATGGTTTAACTTACCTACAAAGAGTATTAACTACTGTTGTTGTTGTTATGGTCTTCAGTCCGGAGACTGGTTTGATGCAGCTCTCCACCCTACCCTATCCTGAGCATTTCTTTGCTTTATTCCTCCCGTTCTACTACACCTATCTCATAATTTTAGCAGAAACCACTTTTATTTAAACTAAATAAAATTCATCTTTTTTATGACTTGAAGATCCATTCCAGTGTCATTTCAATAGTAGCAGAAACGTCTGCTATTGTTTTGTCCGTCTCTCTCTCTCTCTCTCTCTCTCTCTCTCTCTCTCTCTCTCTCTCTCTCTCTGTGTGTGTGTGTGTGTGTGTGTGTGTGTGTGTGTTTGTGTTTGTGATGTGTAAGTAATCCTGAAGTCAAAGAATAATAAAACAATGAAAACGAAGAAGGGGAAACTAACTACAAAAAAATGAAAACGCGGAAAGCAAATCTAAAATCAGAAATAGTGTTTTATAAAAGTAATATAAGGCACAAAAATATTACAGGAAATGAAATAAAAAAATCCTGCATTAAAATAATAGCGTACCGCAACACATACCTCATAGATTATCAATAAAGTGTTTAGCTGATGATATTTCCAAGATTGAATTTCTTAAAATACAATTAGTCTACAAATACAAGTTTACCTATTTCTTGCCGGCTGCAGTGGGCGAGCGGTCTGCGGAGCGCCAGTCACAGTCTGCACGGCTGCTACGGTCGGGGGTTCGAGTCCCCCCTCGGGCGTGGATGTTTGTGTCGTCTTTAGTGTAAGGTAGTTCATAAGTAGTTTGTAAGTTTAGGGACAGATGACCCCGCAGTTAAGTCCATTTAGCTTAACAAACATTTGGACCTATTCCTTATATTCCAACTTCGGCACACATGCCACATCGCAACTTCTCTCTCCATTACAACTCAGTACATAACGACTGCCTTCACCAACTGATTCTCCTTACGCTACTCACTAACTCGCGCATTATTGTCCGCTACTGCTCTCTCACACTCGGAACGCTCACTCTCAAACTGAACGATACTTCCAAAGACTACTGCGCCACTTGCAATGTATATCGGTGGCCAGTTCACAAAATCAACTACATTGAATATCTTTACTGTAAAATACGTACAAAATAACTTAAGTACAATGCTGAATAACAAACAGTACATTTAATCACAAATAATACAATTTAAGAGAAGAATTTACTTAACTTTATAAGTACCGTGTAAACATTATTGCGGCTTACAGAGAACGAATACAAACTGAAATATTACAGAAAATGAATTATATAGGAAGCATAGGGACCATAGAGACCATCCTTCCCCGTTAGGTTTAGCGAACGTCTGCTGACGATAAAAAGGGTCAGTAAAGAAACTCTCCCCCTTTTTCCATCTTCTTAAGTCTTCAGCCTATTAGCCTCCAAGTCTAGAAAACCTAAAAATCCTTCACGTGGCTAGTGAAGGTCAAACATTAATATGTTGAAGGAATTTGAAATATCCAAACACATTTTTCAAGTCCCTGAGCCGACGATGACCTCTGAACCCAGTCGGCTGGAGTCACTGTTGTCGACATGGGGAACGATCCTTAGCTGGGTGTACCCAGAGCTATCTGTCGCCGTCGTCAGAGAGTCCTCTATATCACGTATGAAACCTCGCGGCAAGCAAACAGAATGCACATTGGGAATCTTTCGCGACCTTTCCACTAATTACACTCTCTTGTCAGTTTCAGAGCAAACCATGCGGAGCTGTCATCTAGGAGACGACGCACCACCTCAACAGCATGTGTCAGAGAGAGACGACTGGTTGCAGTACTTGAAAGTGGCATCAGATTCATATAGCACGACGTCGCTCTGCAAGCATGCAGAGAATTGGAGCATAAGTATACTCGGCAACCATAACTACTAGTTGCATGACCATTAACGGAGAAGATGAATGAGATAGTAGTGCTGGAATAATGCTTATTGTGTCTTATGTGTTGCATGACGCAGAATAGAATTATGCAACTACACGGTTTCTTATGCCATAAAAGGTTCGTTACCTCAAAACGCACTAACGGAAAATAACCATTAATCATGAAACTCACACCACCACCAATCATACATGGGTCCTCAACACACGCCTGCCATAAGGTTATTGTAAATCTTTTTATCAATTTTCATGTTCATGAGCACTTTAGATATTAGTCTTACTTTCGTTACAACTTTTTTTTTTCTTTAAATCGAGTCATATTGTACCATTTTTCGATTGTAAAAGCTATTACATTTTATATATTTTTGTCACTAAAGGTAATGCAGTCAACAATCCGAAGATTGCTTTGAACACCACAGTACTTTACTAAGCATGGTCCTGTTTGGAGGAGGTATGCCATTGCCTTCCTCCGACCTTCGAACTGATTTACCCAGCCAGTTATAGGGGGACCTACAGTTTAACGTGGGTTCCGAACCACGGTGCTACTCGGTATTTTTCATATGGGCATTACTGCCAGAGGTGAAAGAAGTGGAAAGTGACAGATAAAAATCCTAGGACCTGGCGGGGATCGAACCCGCGAGCTTTGGATTTGTAGTCTGACACTACCACTGTGCAACCGAGGCGCACATTTTTGTCACTATTCTATTAAATTCTCATTAATCAATAATTATATATATATATTCCGACCCAGCAATGCTTCGCAGTTTCTAATATGTATGTACTCTTGCTTTGAACGTCAAATGTGCAAAATTTTATGGCAATCGTACAAATTATATATCCCAAGGAAGAGCTGTTTCAGTTTTCCATAAATTTTCCTATTTTCTGGCTTACTATTCCAAAGTTTTACTTCATCAAACCTTCCTCTCGCTTTGAACGTCGAATGTGCAAAATTTTATCGGATCAGATGAATGGTATTGATATCTCATAGAAAAATCTTTTTCTGTAATTTCCGAATTTTTCCATTTTCCGGGAAACTTTTCCCAAATTTTATTTCGTAAGAACGTTACTCTTGATTTGGACGTGAAATATACAAAATTTTATCGCAATCAGAAGAATGATTCTGATATCCCATTAAAAGAAACTCTTTTAGTTTCTCGCGAATTGTCAAATTTCACGGGTAACTTTTCCAAATTTTTTGTTTATAAGAACTTTCGTTGAACGTCAAATGATCAAAATTTTATCGCAATCGGATGAACGGTTCTTAACTTATAGTGTTGAGTACAGTTAGAAACACATTGAAAAAGAAACTTGGTTCGAATTTTGCGACTTTCCTTTTTAACTGTCATTTTTTTTAATGAAAACTATTCCAAGACCATAATTAACAAAACAAAAAAGAATTAACCCTCTCTGTCGTGCGAATAGTCTGTTATAGTGCTGAATTAAGTAAAAAAACACATTGAAGAATGCACTTCCAGTTTTTCTCAAATTTTCCAATTTTCTGGTAGATTGTCCAAATATTTATTTCACACAAATTTGTCCTGTCAAGCCGTACTCAAGTGATGCTCTTACAACCATGTGGCAATTGATTTTTTTTCATAGAAAAAAATCGCTTTCAGTTTTTCGCAAAATTTTCCTATTTTCCGGGCGACTTTTCCAAGTTTTTATTTGCTTTCAACATGAAATGTGCAAAATTTTATCTCAATTGGATAAACGGTATTTATAGATCACTGGAAAAAGCTGTATCAGTTTTTCCCGATTTTCCTCTTTTCCGGAAAACTTTTCCAAATTTCATCACCGTTTAAACCTTCCCTGGACTTACACGAATATTTCAAGACTAAAATTAGCCAAATCGGTTTAGTCGTTCTCGAGTTTTAGCGAGACTAACGAACAGCATTTCATCCATTGTAAAAATGTTTTCACTGCCATGCACTCAAAGTATGTGACCTCAGCACTGTCCAGGAGCCAGAGGCGGGAAACTGCAGAATCGGAAGCGTAGGCGAGCCAAGTCAGGCAGCAGAAGGGAGCAGCTGCCACACAGAGGGCAACGGCACGCGGCCACAGCACGGCGGCCTCTCGACAGCCAGTCGGCCGCGCGACTCGGCCACAGAACGGACCTCGCAGTGCGCACCACCTCGCAGGACGCAGGTACCGGAGGTCGGGGCCCGGCGCTGACGTCACCTCCCCACTCGGCCGGCCCAGATGCTGTGTCACCAGGCGACCCCCAGCTGAGCGAGGCGGCAGCACCGCCACAGGTGAGTGGATCTGAACGTGAGCGCGGCTAAGTCTTATTTGTAAACAGGGGCAGGCAGGACAATTCCCGGCCATTTGACGTGGAGCGTGCAAGTTGCGTGCTACCCTACGGGCCTTCAGAGGCGTCCCACTACAGGGCTATCGGCGCGGCAACCAAGAGATGTCAGCTCCATACACAGTCCGCTAACGCACAACAGGCTGATCACCAAGAGTGAGATTTCCTGCCTTTGACTAATCTCGCCATAGTGCGATAACTGCCGAGTCCTGATGCCACACTAGATTAGATTAGTACTTACTACTTAGAATATATGACATCAACTACGATTGGGCAAAGCTGAAAATGTGTACCCAGCCGGGATTCGAACCCGGGTCTCCTGCTTTCTAGGCAGTTGCGCTGACCCCTACACCACTGGGGACACAGGGATCACCGCACCTGCAAGGACTATCTAAGCACGCCTCCCGTCAGATACAAATTCCCAGCTTTGCCCCGCCCACAGTACTCAAACTCGTAGTTATTAAACTAATTCCCGTAAGAATAAGGGCTTCAAACTTGCCCATCCCTCCCCACTAACGATAGGATCATTGCCCGTTATCGGCATATTATATATATACATTATAGATTAGTACTTGTTCCATAGATCATGAATACGACACTTCGCATTGATGTTGAAACTGTCAGGTTAATGAAAGGTGTCTTTACAAATTATTACACTGTACTAAATACTACATGACACAATTTTTATTTTTATTTTATTTATTTCTTTTCAAATTCAGTAATTTATATCTAACAATTCAGCTATAGTGTAGAAGGAGTTGCCATGCAGAAATTCTTTTAATTTATTTTTAAATGCTTCTTGGCTATCTTTCAGGCTTTGGATGCTGTTTGGTAGGTGACCAAAGACTTTTGTGGCAGCACAATTCACCCCTTTCTGCGCCAAAGCTAGATTTAACCTTTAATAGTGAAGATCATTCTTTCTCCTAGTGTTGTAGTTATGTGAACTGCTATTGCTTTTGAATTCGATGGGGTTGGTAATAACAAATTTCATAAGTGAATATATTTACTGAGAAGCTACTGTGAAGATCCCTAGCTCTTTAATGAAGTGTCTGCACGATGGTCTTGGATGGGCTCCGGCAATTATTCTGATCACACGCTTTTGTGCAATGAATACATATTTACTCAATGATGAATTACCCCAGAAAATGATGCCATACGAAAGCAAAGAATGAAAATAGGCAAAGTAAGCTAATTTACTGAGATTTATATCACTAAAATTTGCAATTACCCTAATACCATAAGTTGCTGAACTCAAACGTTTCAACAGATCTTTAATGTGTTCTTTACAGTTCAACCCCTCTCCAATGCTTACACTTAAAAATATTGAATATTCTACTTTTGCTACAGATTTCTGATCAAAGTCTATATTTATTGATGGTGTGATTCCATTTACTGTATGGAACTGTATGTACTGTGTTTTATCAAAATTTAATGACAGTGCATTAGCTGAGAACCACTTAATGATTTCCTGAAAGACGTCGTTTACAATTTCATCAATTAGCTCTTGTTTGTCAGGTGTGATATCTATACTTGTATCATCAGCTTTGCATCTTCATGAATGTAGAATGGCAAGTCATTAATATATATTAAGAACAGCAAAGGGCCCGAGACCGAACCTTGTGGCACCCCATTTTTTATTGCTCCCAAGTTTGAGGACTCAGCTGTTTTTGGCATATTATGAGAACTACTAATGTCAACTTTCTGCACTCTTCCTGTTAGGCCTCACACCCTTGTAGCTCTCTGATGCTAAAATGACATGTGACAGGACGAATGTTTGTATAGCTTATAGGACTTAACTACGGGGTCATCAGTCCCTAGACTTACAAACTACTTATGAACTAACTAAGACTAAGGACGGCACAAATATCCATGCCCGAGGGGGGATTCGAACCTCCGACCGTAATGGCCGTGCAGACCGTGACTGGATCGCCTCAGTCCCCTCGGCCACCGCGGCCGGCACAGGACGAATGTACAGGGCCTAATTCATCTCTTTAGGACACAACCCAGTGATTAATAGAACCATGCAGTGTAACATGTCAAAATTTTTAATTTTTCTTGTGAACGTTCCTTCCATTATCATTATTACAATGAATTGGGCCATAGACTTTGAAGAGAGATGCAGTACCGAACTGAGGCCACTTTTACGACCATTAGCACATTTTACTCCTTCTGATTTCAAATTTGATTAACATATGCCATTCAGTCACATTTTTTATACATGGCAGATACACGTTTACCGTTTTTAGCATTATCTTGTTCCTGTTGTACTTTGTATTTGGTGTTTCTGCATTTAATTACTTTCTTTTTCATTTGTGAATTTTATGTGTCTTTATTTGATGTTAAACGTTTTATGCTTTTTGTGTGTTATATTGCTGTTGGTTTCACATGTTTTGCTCACGCATACCATTGAAAAAATTTCCAATCGTCTACAGATTAACATCGATAAACATGGTACATCATAAGTATGACAGATTCCAAATGCTGTTTCTTTTCTACCCTGAACTTATCTACTATTGAATACTATGTAAAATTGGATCGTTGGAAGTTAGCGAATGAGTGTAGATGGATTTATCTGCATTGTTGTATATTGAGATGGAGCCTGCCCAAGAATCAACTCATTTATACCTGCTAAATAAATGTCCATACTCATGTCAGAAGTAAATTTTTTCATTAAATTAAAACTGCAGTGGCCTTAGCTCGTTTTGCCTTATACAGGGTTCTTGGAAATTCCCATTACAACCTTCTAGGACTTGTAGAGTGTAGTGAGTACACAACATTTTGAATAGGAACTCATGTCCAGAAACATATTGTTTCCGTTCTACGAGCTGCGCGGGAATAGCCGAGCGGTATGGAACGCCACGTTACGGATCGCGCGGCCTCCCGCGTCGGGGGTTCGAATCCCTCCTCGGGCATGAACATGTGTGTCATCTTTAGATTAGTTTAACGTAGTTTAAGTCCTCGGGCATGAACATGTGTGTCATCGTTAGATTAGTTTAACGTAGTTTAAGTAGTTTGTAAGTCTATGGACTGATGACCAACGTAGTTTGGCCCCATAAGAATTACAAATATTTGAACATTTTGAACACACGTTCTACGACAGTTTCAATTCAGATGATTATCTCATCTACTCCTACTCGAGGAATGAAATTAGGCACTGAAGAGACATCAGGTAGGATGGAGAGTGGAGTAGGTAGGAGAGTGTACCAGAACATGCTTTGCAGGTGCAATGTGTGTAACCACGTTGGTGTTAGCCACACTCTGAGCCGCTGTAGTAATGTATCAGTACGTTGCGTCTGCTGCTGGGTTCTTGTTGTTGTCGACTAATGTAAACCATAAGTTGTAAAATGAAAAATGTGTAAGTAATAACGGAACGATTGAGTATGCTTTTCAAATTGATTGCAACAATTGTATTAAGTCACGCCTAATTACATTCCTCAAGTAGGAGTGGATGAGATAATCATCTGAATTTGAACCGTCGTGGAACGGAAACAGTACGTATCCGGACGTGGGTTCCTATTCAAATCGTTGTGTACTCACTATTCTCTACAAGTCC
Source organism: Locusta migratoria (assembly GCA_026315105.1). Taxonomy (NCBI): domain Eukaryota; kingdom Metazoa; phylum Arthropoda; class Insecta; order Orthoptera; family Acrididae; genus Locusta; species Locusta migratoria. Next base: position 165,097,820 of record CM048746.1, read on the forward strand.
TAGAAGGTTGTAACAGTAATTTCCGACAACCTGGTATTCATTACTCGCTGCTGTGGGACCCTGAGTCCACATCAGTCTTTAAGACAGCAACCAATACGTTTTCATCGAGGATACAGTGAATATTAAAATCTGGGAATAAGTGCTATCTGTCCCATCGGAAATTGGACGGATGGAAAAGTCTCCCTCTATACCATTTTGTGTGTTACATGTACATAGAGTTACAGAAAAATTTTCCAATCTGTATCACAGTTATGGGAACTGCCTGACACTCCCACATCAGATATTTTACAGGGAGTGCGTCATGATAAGAGGTGCCACTATTTTCACACCATCTCATTCAATACACACATAAGCCAGTTCACCACCATACAGCATGTAAAATGATTCCCATGTGCATTTTGAGAGAAGTAAGGAAGTGTGCAGTAGTAGTTGGCTAGAATTTGGTGTCAGGGCAGCTCTGGTGTGACGAGGCGCTCCCTGGCCGGGAACGCAACATTCGCTTCTCAGAGCATAGCACGTTAGCGGATCGGGAAAGTCTAGAAGCAGTGTTGGCATAGCTTAACCCACAGCCAGCAAAGGCGTTCTTGGTACGAGGAGGGACCCTGATACGGGCAGTGTATACTCCAGACGTCCGGTGTACATCATCTGCGAGCAAGTGTCTGGCTCCGGAACCACTAGGATGGGGCCCTCCCAATTGTGATCAGAAGCCCGTGGAGAGGTTGCGCGTCCAGGGTTAAGTGACGGGTCGATTCGTATAACAACGGGTGCGGCCATAGCTCAGTCGCCAGAATCCAGTTAGCATAGGGTGGTTGTTTTAGGAAAGGATGCTGCATCTGCAAAACTCGTCGGGAGCACCCTCAAATCGTAGGCAGTATACATGCAGGTGTTCCTACATCTCTGAGAAATGTAGGCGTGAACGTTCGCTTCTTGGGCAAAGTGCAAGGGACTAGTTTTATTCGCGGAAAACGGTGTAGAATGTGCATCACCCCGCGCGGATGATGCTCTCGTTTATCTGTCAGTGAAGTCAACAGAGGATCAAAAGCAACTGCAAAGCGGTTTAGACAAAATTTCTACACGGTGCGAAAATTGGTAATTGACACTAATAACGCGATAAATCAGTCAAACCTTAAGATCGTAAATTCTACCTAATACCTAGGAGTTACAATTACGAACAACTTAAACTGGAGAGAACACATAGAAAATATTGTGGGGAAGGCGAACCAAGGATTACGTTTCATTGGCAGAACGCTTCGAAGATGCACCGGCTCCACCAAAGAGACTGCCTACATCACACTTGTGCGTCCTCTCCAGGAGTACTGTTGCCCCTTGTGGGACCCTCACTAGGTGGGACTGACGGAAGACATTGAGAAGGTTCAGAGAAGGGCAGCTTGTTTTGTTTTATCACGTTACGGGGGAAGCGTCACGGAAGTGTTGCATGAATTGGGGTGGAAATCATTAAAAGAAAGCCGTTATTCATTGCGGCGTGATCTGTTTAAGAAATTTCAATCACCGACTTTTACTTATGAATGTGAAAATATTTTGCTAGCACCCACCTACATAGGGAGACATGACCATCCCAATAAAATAAGACATATCGGATCGAAAACGGAACGCTTTAGGTGTTCTTTCATTCCGCGCGCTATTAGAGAATCGGTAGAGAAAGGTTATGAAAGTGTTCAATGAACCCTCGGCCAGGCACTTAAATGTGATTTGCGGAGTATCTATGTAGATGTAGATGAACGGGACGAACTTGCGAGTCGGGATTTCAAAAAATGTTCAAATGTTTGTATAGCTTATGGGACTTAACTACAAACTAATTATGAACTAGCTAATACTAAGGACGGCACAAATATCCATGCTCGAGGGGGGGATTCGAACCCCCGACCATAGTGGCCGTGCAGAGCGGGACTGGCGCGCCGCAGTCCCCTCGACCACCGCGGCCGGCAGTCGGGATTTGCCTCTGTTTTGGAGCCAATCCTACGATTGGCCGATCCGAACGTGTGGTCGACATTTGCGGTTGCTCGCGAATTTTGGGCATTAGTTAAATATTGCGAGACACGTTTTCACCTCCGAGGAAGCAAGTCGTGCTATCGAAGTGTTCTTTTCCGGGCTCCATAGTGGGAACCAATCGGTGATATGATACCTAGTAATTCACCTCTGTGAGGGGTGAAGGTAGTTCAGTACTTTGGTTTCTGAGCGAATCACTGATCAGTTACATCGGCAACTTAGTATTTGTTCATTCGCTCGGTTGATTTTGAAGCGTGTGGACCCTCGCTTGTTCTTCCATGTGTCAGTCAGCCCAATGCTTGGTGTTTGGAAAAACTCCTTGTCTCACAAGTGAGCTAAATTGGCCTGTGGCATAACTTGTATGGACGAGAGCGCTAGTTTCAAAGAACTCAGCTCTGATGATCTGTAACTTTAGATTATCTGCGAGGAATGCTTGTCAGTGTTAATTTTTGCTGCCGCGCAACGATTATCACGACATGAGACGAACTTACGGTATCAGCGACGACAACGATACGACGAGAAGCTATGTTGGCGACGAATTTGCAGCCACGCGTCTGTTGACCATGGTTCGTTGCCATATACCGAATAAATGCATGTTCAAACCTGTGTACTGTCAAAAAGAATTTCATAACTCGGTACAGCAAGTTGCTCTATTACTGAACATAAGTACTTTGCATCACCCTCATTTCCCCACTCTTGTACTTACGGGTTTCTCACACAATAATTTTATATCAAAGATTATTGTTCAGTGCTACTTTACAGTCATGTTGCTCTAAAGTTAATAAACATCAAAATCTCATTTAAAGACTCACTCATTAGTTTAGTTTATATGATTTTGTACCTGGGGAGTTAATAATTGCCGGCCGCGGTGGACGAGGGGACTGAGGCGCTCCAGTCACGGTCTGCTCGGCCACTAGGGTCGGGGGTTCGAATCCCCCTCGGGCATGGATATTTGTGCCGTCCTTAGTGTTAGCTAGTTCATAAGTAGTTTGTAAGTTTAGGGACTGATGACCCCGTAGTTAAGTCCCATAAGCTATACAAACATTTGAAACATTTGATTTGAGTTAATAATTTAATGATAACAGTTGCGTCCAATTTCATCACAGAATTTGAGTATAGCTTTTATTTTATTTATCGCAGTCAGATGCTTATCCGTTGCCAACATTAACTTTTTTATTTATTACACAGACCAGTTGCACTTAAGTATACAAATTTTAATTAAAAACCTAAAATAACTCCGTTCATATTATATTCTATATTTTATTATATGCTTCTTTAAAACCCCGCTTCGCCCGGGTATCTATTTAATCCAGTCTTAAGTGATCTCTCTTTCCATTTTCTCATTCTGTCCATTCTGTTTCCTCCTCTCTCTGGCCGTCTCGTCCTTTTCTCTCAATCTCTCTCTGTTCCTCACATCCCCCCCTCTGTTCATCTCCACCTTTCCTTTTCTCTACCAATCAGCTCCTCCTCGCACTGTCCAACTCCTCCTCCATGTACTCAGTCCATTGCCTCCTCCAAATATGAAAAATTACTTTTATAAGGAGAGGCATTGAAATAAAATTCGTGCTGTGGCCGGGATTCGAACCAGGGACCTCCTACTTATTATGTAAGCGCATTAGGCCACTCAGCTAACACAGCGTTGCAGCAAAAGCGTCTACACGGACTGTCTTACAGCACGCCTCCCTCCAAACCACATACTTTAATTCTGTCCCATATTCCCTCTGAAATGCGTGCTTTAAGACAGTCCGTGTAGTCGCTTTGGCTGCAACACTGAGGTAGCTGAGTGAAGCCGGGCGCCGTGGCTCAGCGCGCCCGGTCAGATGGCTCAACGCCCTCTGTAATAAAAAAGCTGAGCCAATGACACTTCGAACATCAACGAACAAAAACGATCAGAGTCCGCAATGAACAGAACCACCCATTGAGCAAAAAAAAAAAAAAAAAATAAAAAAAAAAAAAAAAAATGTGGTCTAAAGCACCTACCTAGTAAGTAGGAGGTCCCGTGTTCGAATCCCGACCACAGCACAAATTTTATTTCAATGCCTCTCCTTATAAAATACCTTTTGTATAACGAGACAATATTGTCTCAAGGAAATGTATTATTTTTGATATGAAGAATTACATAACTCTGTTAACTTTCATGGTGAACAGTGAAGTAGTATCGACTGATAGATACCCTCCTTCATTTCCTTCCACTTTTCTGTCTCCATCTCCCCACTCGCATTCTCCTCCTCTCCCCTCTCTCTATCCGTCTCCTACTCTACTCTCTATCTATCAGTCTCCTCCCTCCTCTTTCCGTCCGTTTCCGCCTCCGCCTAATTCTCAAAAATGTTCAAATGTTTGTTAAGCTTATGGGACTTAACTACGGGGTCATCAGTCCCTAAACTTACAAACTACTTATCAACTACTTACGAACTAGGACGGCACAAATATCCATGCCCGAGGGGGGATTCGAACCCCCGACCGTAGTGGCCGTGCTGACCGTGACTGGAGCGCCTCAGTCACCTCGGCCACCGCGACCGGCACCTAATTCTCCTCTTCCTCCTCTTACATATGAAAACATACATATATGTGCCAAGTCGCAGGGTACCCTCCACCATGGTAGATTCACTGGCTTGCAGATTATAAAATTCTTCCTCATGAAAACATACATTTAATGGCTGACTTTCGCGTTGACCAGTCTTTTGGAATGTTTGTTGTAAAGTATCATCCGCCATCCACCTACGGAGGCTTACGGAAGGCACCCCATGTATTAATGCAGGGTATAAGTTATCTCCATTGCAAATTTCATTCAAATCTGTTCATCATTTTCAGCGAAAAGGAGTTTAAAACATTTTAAACCCATTGTAAGGTACCCTCCGCCATGCACCATAGACTGGCTCACGAAAGGTAGCCCATGTATTAATCAGGATATAAGCTACCTCTGTTCTAAATTTCATTCATATCCGTCCAGCCATGTCAGCGTGAAGGCGTAAGAAACGAATTAACTAATTGTTAAGCACCCTTAGACATGTACCATATGAAGTTAATTTTAGTATGCCTATAACTTTCGCGCGAGTGCAAGCAATGAGTTGACAAAATTTAATTGCAATCGGATGAGCGGTATGGCCGTGCGTAAAATACGAACAGAAAGACAAATAAACAAATATTAATTTTTATATAGTAGATAACAAATCTGATTCCTCTGCCTTCCCAAGTATACCGGTGTATTTTCTTATGCTTAAAAAAGGAGTTTGTGATAACTAAGCCCATACTGGCATAGAAATCCAAGAGCTGTTTTCCGTTCCTGTTGGTCTCCATGTCCTCTCCAAACTTGTTCATAATTTTTTCATACCCTGGCATTGAAATCGCCCATGAGCAAAACACTTCAACAACTACATCACAGTGTGCGTCATAAAATCTGTCCCTTCACAGGACGAATAAACTGACACAATCCTGATTTTCTTGCTGGAGACTGCCAAATTTATACACATCAATCGTTCATTTAGTTCGATTGCTTTCCTGATGTAAAACAAAACACACAACTTTGCTCCTCGTGCTTTCACTTCTGACAAATAGATCTTGTACTCTCCCACTTCGTCGTGACTTAAGATTTGTAAATAAATTAAACTGAATAAAACTTATAAAACCATTTTCTGTAGCTGTTGCGCCTACTAACACGACTAACACAATTTTCTAGTGTCCAGATTTGGCATTATAACGTAATTTTAAGAGCCTTTACATTACTGTACTAACATAACATACATATGTTAATGTGCTATATAACTTTACCGTCTCATTTCATCTGTAATGGTTTCATTTGACTTCTATTTTTTGCTAAATCTCGGAAACGAAGTCTCGTAGGAGTGGCCCTGCGCTGTAACACGCCTTGCTGAGGCGTGCGCGGCCGCTCCCCTTCGGAGGTTAGAGTACTCTATATGGCATGGGTATGTGTTGTCCTTAGCATAAGTTAGTTTAAGTAGTTTGTAAGCCTAGGGACTAACGACCACTGCTGTTTGGTCCCATAGCTTAAAAATTTGAACTTTCTTTCGGAAACAAATTTGTAAACAACCATGAGTGGCAAGTGTTTGAGCTACCGTAGGGAAGTTAATTCTAGAGCTTTATGCAACTGTTGTGACAGATCGGCTTCGCGGAAAATGTAGCTGTGTGGGTGTTAAGGAAGTAAACGAGACTCTTCCATTATATTGTAAAGCCCGTTAGAGGGACAGCAAACTAACAGGCGGGGAATATTAGAGCCCTTCAGGCTGAATTGGACAGTGGTAGGGAGGAACTGGTGAGGTTAAGGGAGGAGAAGAGTAAGTTGTGTGACAAGTGGCAGCCTTGACCAAGGGCCACAGAAATACAAAAGTACCTGATTCCTTCGACATTGACACAAGCAGTGAATTTGCCTTGGTACTATGTTCAAGTAAGGTAGAGGCTGCAGTAGAAGTAAGTATTATTAACAGACATAGCTCCATGCAGTAATCCAAATCCAACGCAGAGTGTTCTGTTGATAATACTGTATTATTACGAAAACAGCTGCGGTGTTATTCAACAAAAGATGCATAAAATACACATGACTTAGCAATTACAAATTACAAGGAAATGGTACAGGAATGAGACTGGGATATAGTGTACACGAAATATGACGCTAATTTAAAATGTAATTAATTTTATGATACATTTGTGAGTTTTAAATCTGTTTCCTAAAGGAAATAGTTAAATGTAAGTCTAATAAGTCAAGTAAATAAATCATGCCTTACTAAAGGAATTAAAAAACTTGTAACCAGACAAAATAATTTTATCTAACAACAATAAAACGTAATGAGTCAGAAACAGTCAAATATAAAAACTGCTGCACCACATTAAGAAAACTAATTAAAAGTCAAACACCATGTGTATCATGTCACAGATTAATATCTCTGATAAAGCAATTTAAACAGTTTGGAATATTACTGAAAGAGAAACAGGGCAATCAAATACAGAGAAAGACTGCATTCCCACTAAACTGAATTAAAAATTTACTAACAGGAAGTTAGAAGATGAGAATATTTTGAATGTTCCCTTTGAAATCAGTAAAATGATATACTCACTAAAAAGTATAATATAACATCGAATTGATGGCATTTCCAGCAGAGTACTAAAAGCTTGTTCTTAAGAGAAAAGTAGGATTCTCAGGCACATATGTAATAGCTCTCTGAAGCAGCACATGTTTCCTGATAGCGTAAAATATGTTATCATACACCCATTGCATAATAAAGGAGATAGATCTGACATCAGCAAGTGAGGTTAATCTTTCTTCTGACCACTTTATCCAAATTTCTTGAGAAAGTACTGTATTCAACTCTAGCTGCACATATTTATAAAAATAAAGTATCAACTAACTGTCAGTTTCACTTTTAGAAATGTTTGTCAACATAGTATACTGTAATTTCGTTTTTATGGATCGAATATTAAATCCTCTGAAAAACCAGTTGCACCTTTGGGAATTGTTGTAATGTCTCATATGTGTTTGATTATTTAGATCATGGAATTCATTGAAATATTCTCTGGTATTGTGGTATGTGTACGACAGTGCATAAATGGTTTAATTTTTATTTAACTGGAAGAGTGCATAAAGTAGAAATAAGTGGTTTATGAAATGTGCAAAAATCTGGTACTTCATGAACAGGATCCCATAGGGGTCATTCTTGGATCCATTTTTGTTCCTAATCCATTCCCGATGGTGGGGGAGGAGAGCAGAACAGGACCTAATATTTCAGGTATCAGTTTGTGTGTGTGGAGGGGGGGGGCACCTCTGGACAGTAGTATTGACAACTTTGAGCTCTGAAGCGCACACGGATGCAGGCAATAGCAATAGACTTCTATAGAGTTATAAGGAAAGGAAGAAAATGAAACAGAATCCATACAACGAATACCCATTATTTAAGACAGATCTGGATTTAACTTCAAGAGAATACAGTTTCCAATTAGACTTGCATTTTCTATTATGATTAATAAACCACAGGGCAATCTTTTCAATACTGTGGAGTGAATTTGATATGCTCATGTTTCTCACATGGACAATTCATGTCATATTCAGGGGTGGCCTCACCTAAGAAATTATTCAAATTAGATCCTGGAAAAGTAACAAGAAATATTGTTTATAGTAAGGTTGTGCGTTAAATGAATGTATGAATGTTACATATCATTTGTATTTTGATTATTATCTTTCTTTGTTTGGATACTGTACTTACAATTTTGTAAATTACGCAAGACAGGCTTATTTCTTATATATTCTCCGATAAACATAACATGTTATTAGAAAGAAGCAGACGGAAAGGGAGAGAAGGAATACGAGTATTAACACCAGGCTTAAATAAATAAATACCCAGGCAACGCCAGTTTTTTAGTTAGTATATATAATCATGAAGATGCAAAGCTAGTGCATTTTGCTGATGATACAAGTGTTAACAATCACAACTCACAAACAAGAATTAGCTGATGAAATTGGAGATAATATCTTTTAAAAAAATCATTAAAGGGTTCTCAGCAAGTTGTGATGTCCTCGCATTTGATTTGACTTCTCCAATGATGAACTACAATAAAATTACATAAAATATATGTGAAAAAACTGTTTGTATTATGCCACTAGTGTAAACTCATCATGCCCCCAAAGGCATATGCAAAAATTTCAGTTGTTGTTGTTGTTGTTGTGGTCTTCAGTCCGGGGACTGGTTTGATGCAGCTCTCCACAATACCCTATCCTGAGCAAGCCTCTTCAACTCCACATAAGAACGGCAACCTACATCTGTCTGAATCTGGTTTCTGTATCCTCTCTTGGTCTTCCTCAACGGATTTTACCCCACACACTTCCCTCCAATGCTAAATTCACAATTCCTTGATGTCTAAGAATGTATCCTACCAGTCGATCCCTTCTTTTAGTCATCCTCTTCCGGTCCACACTGTTTATCGTCCATGTTTCAGTCCCATACAACGCAACACTCCATACAAATGCCTTCAGGAAGGATTTCCTTATGTTTAAATTAATATTCGATGTTAGCAAATTTCTCTTTTTCAAGAACGCTTTTCTACCCATTGCCATTCTGCATTTTATATCCTCTGTACTGCGACCATCATTTGTTATTCTACTGCCCAAGTAACAAAACTCATCTACCTCCTTTATTGTTTCGTTACCTAATCTAATTCCTTCAGCATCATCTGATTTTCTTAGACGGCACTCCATTACTCTAGTTTTGCCCTTGTTTATGTTCATCTTATACGCACCTATTAGCACACTGTCCATTCCGTTAACTGTTCTTTCAGAACCTTTGCTGTCAGAATTATTATGTCGTTGGCAAACCGCAATGTTTTTAATTCTTCACCCTGAACTTTAATTCCTTCTCCAATTTTCTCCTTGCTTTCCTTTATAGCCTGCTCAATGTACAAATTGAATAACATTGGAGAAAGGCTACAACCCTGTCTTACTCCCTTCCCAACCACTGCATGTCTTTCATGCCCTTCAACTCTGACAACCGCTGTCTGGTTTTTGTATAAGTTGTCAATAACCTTAAACTCCCTATATTTTACTCCTGCTTGCTTCAGAACATGAAAGAGTTTATTTCAATCAACATTGTCATCCAAATCGACAAAAGCTAGATATGTAGGTTTGCCTTTTCTTAATCTATCTTCTAGGATAAGCTGTAAAGTGAGTATTGCCTCCCGTGTTCCTACATTTCTCCTGAAACCAAACTGATCTTCTCCGAGGTCGGCTTCTACCAGCTTTTCCATCCTTCTGTAAATAATTCGTGTTAATATTTTGCAATCATGACTTATCAAACTGATGGTTCTGTAGTTTTCACACCTCTCTGCGCCTGCTTTCTTTGGAATGGAGATTATAACATTTTTCTTAAGGTCTGAGGGTACTTCGCCTGTCTCATACATCTTACACACTAGGTGAAACAGTTTTGTGACGGCTGGTTCTCCCAGAGACTTCAGGAGCTCTGATGGAATGTCATCTACTCCAGGGGCCTTGTTTCGACTTAGGTCTTTGAGTGCTCTGTCAGATTCATCTCTCATTATAGTATATCCTATTTCATCCTCATCTACTTCTTCTCCCCTTCCTAAAATATTGCCTCCAAGTTCATTTCCTTCGTAGAGCCTCTCTATATACTCTTTCCACCTTTCGGCTTTGCCTTCTTTGCTGAGAACTGGTTTTCCATCTGTGTCCTTGATATTCATAGAGCTGTTTTTCTTACCTCCAAATATCTCTTATTTTCCTGTAGGCTGTATCTATTTTCCCCCTATTTATACATTCTTCTACATCCTTGCATTTGCCTTCTAGCCACTCCTGATTAGCCATTTTGTACTTCCTGTCAATTTCATTTCTTAGTCGTCTGTACTCCATTTTGCCTGTTTCATTTACTGCATTTTTATATTTTCTCCCTTCATCGATTAAATTTAGTATGTCCTGTGATATCCAAGGATTTTTTGTACGTCTTGTCTTCCTACATATTTTGTCCTCTGCTGCCTTCACTATTTCATCTCTCAATGCTTCCCATTCCTCCTCCACTGTTTTATTTTCCCCCGTTTCTGTTAATTGTTGCCTAAAGCTCCCTCTGAAATTTTCAAGAACTTCAGGTTCCTTCAGTTTATCCAGGTCCCATCTTCTTATTGTTATACCTTTCAGCAGTTTATTCAGTTTTAGCCTACAGTTCATGACCAATAAGTTATGGTCAGAGTTTATATCTGCCCCTGGGTATGTCTTGCAGTTTAATACCTAGTTTCCAAATCTATTTCGTACCATTATAAAATCTGGTATCTCCCGGTGTCTCCTGGTCTTTTCCACGTATACAACCTTCTTTCGTGATTCTTAAACCAGGTGTTTGTTATAACTAAATTATGTTCCGTGCAAAACTCTACCAGGCGGCTTCCTCTTTCATTCCTTTTCCCAGATTATATTCACCTACTATCTTTCCTTCCCTTCCTTGTCCTGCTACCGAATTCCAGTCTCCCATAACAATTAAATTTTCCTCTTCTTTAATTGTCTGAATAACTTCCTTTAGCTCTTCATATATTTCTTCGATCTCCTCATCATCGGCCGAGCTAGTGGGCATATAAACCTGTACTACTGTGGTCGGTGTTGGCTTCGTATCTATCTTGACTACCATAATGCGATCACTGTGTTGCTCATAGTAGTTTACCCGCATTCCTATTTTCTTATTCATTATCAGACCTACTCCTGTAATACCCCCAACTGATTTTGTATTTATAATCATGTACTCACCTGATCAGATATCCTGTTCCTCTCTCCACCGAACTTCACTAATCCCCACTATATCTAACTTCAACCTATCCATTTCCATTTTTAAATTTTCTAATTTTCCTACTCGATTAAGGGATCTAACATTCCACGATCCGATCCGTAGAATGCCAGTATTGTCTTTCCTGATGATCACATCCTCCTGAGTAGTCCCTGCCCGGAGATCCGAATGGGGGACTATTTTACCTCCGGAATATTTTACCCGAAAGGATCTCATTTATTTTATTATTTATTTGTTTTTTCTGTTCCATAGGACCCACTTCAGGAGTAAGACTCCATGGTCATGGAACAAGTCGATACATTAATTGTTACACAATAATGGTAATAGAAAATTTTTAAGTCCTTTGCATACGACAATCTTAAGACAAAGTGAAAAGAACCAATAAAGAAAAAATTAATTAGCTTAATTGTTTAACTTTTCTAGGAGTTCCTCGACAGAATAAAAGGAGTGAGCCACGAGGTAACTCTTCAATTTAGATTTGAAAGCATGTGGATTAGTGCTAAGATTCTTAAGTTCTTGTGGCAGCTTATTGAAAATGGATGCAGCAGAATACTGCACCCCTTTCTGCACAAGTGTTAAGGTGGTGTGGTGCAAATGTAGATTAGACATCTGTCTAGTATTCACCGAGTGAAAGCTACTAACTCGTGGGAATAAGCTGATATTATTAACACTTATCTCAGATATTGTTCTAATGGTAAATATATCAGAATTTAGCCTTGGAACAAGATCCTGAACATGGGCTTTCCATGACAGCTTACTGTCTATATGAACACCTAGAAATTTGAACTGTTCAGTCTCACTTATCACATGCCCATTATGTGTAATCATAATGTCAGATTTCGTCAAATTATGTGTTAGAAATTGTAAAAACTGAGTTTTACTGTGATTTAACATCAACTTGTTTTCTATAAGCCATGAACTTATCTCTTGAACTGCATTATTTGTTATTGTGTCAATATTACGAGCAACATCCTTCACTACCAAGCTGGTATCATCAGCGAACAAAAATATTTTACAATCACCTGTTATACTCGAAGGCATATCATTTATATAAATAAGAAACAGCAATGGTCCCAAAACAGACCCCTGGGGCACCCCATACTTAATTGTGCCCCATTGGGATTGCACGTCATAGCCATTTTCTACATTGCGGAGAATTACCTTCTGTTGTCTATTATTAAAGTAAGAGGTGAACCAGTTGTGGGCTACTCCCCGTATTCCATAATGTTCCAACTTCTGCAACAATATTTTGTGATCAACACAATCAAACGCTTTTGTTAAATCAAAGAAGACGCCTAATGTCCGTAGCCTCTTATTTAACCCATCAAGTGCCTCACAGAGAAACGAAAATATAGCGTTTTCGGTCGTTAAACCACTTCTAAAACCAAACTGTACGTTTGACAGGAAATTATGTGAACTGAAATGATCAATTAATCTTGAATATACAGCCTTTTCAATAACTTTGGAAAAAACCGATGGCATAGAAATAGGTCTATAGTTGTCTACATTATCCCTTTCTCCTTTTTTATAAAGCGGTTTCACTACTGAGTACTTTAATCTGTTAGGAAACTGACCATTCTGAAAGGAAAAATTACAAATATGGCTTAGTACTGGGCTAACATATGGAGAACAGTACTTTAGAATTCTGCTAGATACCCCATCATATCCACAAGAGTCCTTAGTCTTTAGTGATTTAATTATTGACTCAATCTCACCTATGGAAGTATCATGAAGGATCATTTCAGGCAACAGCCTCGGAAACGCATTTTCTAAAAACGTTATATGATTACCTGTAGAAACTAGAGTTTTGTTTAGTTCCTCTACTATATTCAGAAAGTGATTATTGAATATTGCACATATATCTAACTTGTCAGTAACAGAAACATTCCTACTACGCACTGACGTTATATCTTCTACCTGCTGCTCCTGACCAGACACTTCCTTCACGACTGACCAGATAGTTTTAATTTTATCCCGAGAGTTTGCTATTCTTTTTGCGTACCACATACTTTTTGCATTCTTAATGACATTTTTCAGAACCTTACAGTACTGTTTGTAATGAGCTACTGCATCTTCATTCTGACTGCTTCTAACATTTTGATACAACTCCCGCTTAATTCTACATGATACTCTTATCCCCTTTGTCATCCACCCTGGCTGTCTGTTACTGAAAGTACCCTGTTTTGAGCATTCTAGCGGAAAGAAACTTTCAAACAGCATAATAAATGTGTTCAGAAAAGCATTATATTTATCATCTGCATTATCAGCACTATAAACATCCTGCCATTCTTGTTCCTTAATTAGGCTTAAAAAGGTCTCAATTGCAACTGGATTAACTTATCTGAGTAGTTGATATTTATGTTTAACATTTGTTTGATAACAAATACTTTTTAGAATTAAAAGTTGGGCATCGTGGTCTGATAGGCCATTTACTATTCTGCTGACAGAGTGCCCCTCTAATAATGAAGAATGAACAAAAATATTGTCAATGGTAGAACTGCTATTTCCTTGCACTCTCGTTGGAAAAAATACTGTTTGCATCATGTTATAGGAATTAAATAGATCTAACAGCTGACTTTTCCTTGAGCTATCACCTACACAATTAATGTTGAAATCTCCACACACAATTAAATTTTTATACTTCCTATACAGTGAACCCAGAACCAATTCCAGCTTGGGCAGAAACATTTTAAAATCTGAGTCAGGGAATCTATAAATAACAACTATTACTAGTTTAGTTCCATTAACATTAACAACTCCTGCACAACATTCAAATATCTGTTCTGTGCAGTGTTTAGAAAAATCGATTGACTCCGATGAAAAATCGTTTTTTACATACATGGCCACTCCCCCACACTGCAAAGAACTCCTAGAGTAGAAGGCAGCTAACCTGTATCCTGGCAAAGGAAGTCTCTTAATTGTCACACCACTTAAAAAGTGCTCTGAAATTCCAATAATGTCAGAATCAGTATCAATAAGCATTTCATTAACTTTATCTCTGATACCCTGTATATTTTGATGAAAAACAGTAATTCCCTTATTACTTATATTCTTAGACTTCGTCAAAGGTGGTTCATTTCTTAGAGGGACTTCCTTTAAGCAGGAATATCTGTCAGCTGTCTTCAGTCTAAAAAAGGTGCAGCCCTAACACCAACTACTACAGGAATTTTTCCATGAGTGAAACCCCCACCCCCTACTACACTGTCACCTATGAGCTTTGCCAACCTCCCCTTCCCATACCTATTGAGGTGCAGACCGTGCCTAGTAAAATCCGACCTTTGGATAGTTTCAACTGGCACCACTGCAATGTGATCCATGCCTTCCGTCATTAGCGCCTTCTCAAGCCCCATGTTAAGACGGCTGACAGCCGTATTAAGACAAGGCCTATCATGACGCTGAAACAGCTGCACGAAATGCACATTCGTGCCACCAGTTTCAGTTGCTATCCTTTCCAGATCACCACCTATATCATATTCCCCGTCCCTATCAAGACTGTTCCCGGCCCCACCCACTATAACTACCTGATCCTCTTTTGAAAAATTCCTACATAAGTCCCCTATGTTACAAGTGACCTGATCTAACCCTGCACTAGGCTTCACTATGCTGGTGACCTGGTACTCACTCCCAAGTACTTCCTGCAACTGTTGGCCAACACCTCTGCCATGAGAACTACCTAGCAGCAGAACCTTCTTCTTCCTAAGAGCCCTCTCTACAGATTTCGGCTTACCAAAAGCTGAGGTCTGCTGCGTACTTCCTACACCTACAGCATCATCATATGTTCATACAGTAGAGCTGCATGTCCTCGGGAAAAGTAACGGCTGTAGTTTCCCCTTGCTTTCAGCCGTTCTTAGTAACTGTGTGGCAAAGCCACATTAGCTGATGTTACAAGGCCAGCTCAGTCAATCATCCAGACTGTTGCCCCTGTAACTACTGAAAAGGCTGCTGCCCCTCTTCAGGAACCACACGTTTCTCTGGCCTCTCCACAGATACCCCTCCGCTGTGGTTGCACCTACGGTATGGCTATATGCATCATTGAGGCACGCAAGCCACCCCACCTCGGCAATGTCTGTGGTTCATGTGGGTGGAAGTTTCAGTTATTGTAATTAATTTTCCATACACTATCTATGTTATCGTCCATGTATAAATAATAGTAAGCAACGCATCTCATTCTTCTTGTCCTTGGGTGTAGGTTGAGATAGGACATCCTGTAAGACATACAGAAATTTAGTATTGGTGTTGTTGGATTGGGTTATTAAATGTGATCTGAGTAATGGATAAGGTGTTTATTAAGTGTACAGAGGTTACTAAATATATTAAAATATGTGTCAAATGTGTTTTGTGTTTTAAGTTTTCAAATAAGTGTTGATTCTCAAATTGATATATTTCAGCAGAACTTAACAGTTGTCACAGTAGGCACCCGCCATCCGAGTCCCAGCATTCCACCGCCATTACACAGCAAATTTAAAATTACAGTTCAATTAAATCGGGACTGGGCGGTAATGAGTGCTGAATGGAATTAACTATTTTATTTTACTTTCCTGTACCACTGTGAACATGGGCGAAATATTTTTAAAAAACTATGGTAATATTTTCTTTTTACCTTGTAAGTAACCTTATGATGCAAAGAAGTGCCACAAAATAACTATTGTGACCATATAGAATTTCAGTTATAAAAGACTATAATATTTCAACTAGCAATTTTGGTCAGTGAAACTTAATGATAAACTACAGGGACAGTTGTTTTGTCATGGGATTCCCACTTGAGATCAGTATTTTTTAAAGTTCAAATATAGACAGAAATATTTTACATTCCATAGGGCCCGCAGTGTGGTAACGTTCAGCAAGTGACATCATAATAATTTTTTAATATTCTGCTATTTATTAATATTTATTTGAACACAACAGTCGCATTTTAGCTTACCTTGCCAGCTTCAAGTGACCTGCGCTATAAATTGGATGGTATTTCCGGTAAATAAATTAATATACAAAGATCTTATGTATGTCAGGCCATCTAGACATAACCATAAATGAATTGACTGTAAAGCCATATACTATACTATAATGTAATAATGTATTTAACCTAATAGCACCCATACCAAAGGTCACTTGAAAGTGGCAATGTTAGAAGAAATGGGGCAGTCGCATTGAAATAAATATTATTAAATAGCAGCATTTTGAGCAAATATTATGATTGTCAAATGCAGACAGAATGTTTTTCAGTTAATTCCTGGACAGTGTTGAACACACTTTAGGTTTAGAAATCCTCAGGTCAAGGAACTATAACAATAAGACAAATGACACTATCATTTCTTAATAGTGTGTGTAATATATACACTGTTTACGGTAAAATCAGAAAAAGACGTTAAGAAATTAACAGCATCAATAAAATATTGCAAAACTATAAAATCATTTCATATCACAAAAATAACGGTGTTCTCACAGTTGACAAGTAGAACAGTGTTGTAAAAATACTTTAGCAGTAAATATTTTATTAATGGTTAGCCAGTGCAATGAAAAATAAATGAAATTAAAATAATAATTACAAATGAATATTTAAAATTCAGCAGGTGATGTTTACTAATCAATCACAAGAAAGATAAGGCCAAAAGTTATATATAGATTATATTATCTCACTTGCTTGTGGAAACTAAAACTATATTAGAAATCGAGAATTTTTACAAACTGGCGCCCAAGGTGAAGGGCTACGAGTTCACTCATCATAAATACTTTGCAAAATTGCATTCTTAAGTTTATTTTTTAGTCAAACACCATAATAATGTTTATCTTCGTTACTGTGTGTATGTATATTGGATATTATCGTTACTTGTAAGTAATATTTCTGTATGTTTTTATGTTTCATGTACCAAAATGGATTTTACCCATTCATCATGACAACTGAGTGATGGCCTGACTTACAGAATAGCAGTGTCCAACCTATTTGTTCAACCCAGCACAACTTATATGATCAAGGTAAGGACTGCATTACATTCTTCTTCTACGTGATCAATCCTCGTAGACCGCACGCTGCTATACATTTCTGTCTCCAATGCTTCCTGTCCATTGCTGTTATTCGCCACCTGTTCACTTCTATTGCTGCTTGTTTCAGGTCTTCATGGAGGCCATCCCTGCAACGTTTCCTTGGTCTTCCTGGGGGTCTCCTTCCTGCAAGAACGAAATCCAGGAGCTTCTGGCCGGCCGCGGTGGCCGAGGGGACAGAGGCGCTCCGGTCACGGTCTGCACGGCCACTACGGTCGGGGGTTCGAATCCCTCCTCGGGAATGGATATTTGTGCCGTCCTTAGGATAAGCTAGTTGATAAGTAGTTTGTAATTTTAGGGACTGATGACCCCGTAGTTAAGTCCCATAAGCTATACAAACATTTGAACATTTTTGAACAGGAGCTTCTGAGGCCCCCTTCCATCTTCCATCCGGGCTGCGTGATCGGCCCACTGCATATGCTTGGCTTTTATCGTTTCTGCTATGTTGGGCTGTTCGTATAATTCCTGAAGCTCTCGGTTGTGCCTGATCCTCCATTCCCCTGTGTTTGCACCCAAAACTGGACCATAGATCTTCCAAAGAACTATTCTCTCAAAAACAAGGAGCTTGCGGAAGTCCTGTTTTCGATTACTCCATGTCTCACAGCCATATGGTACAACAGGCTGGATCAGGGTTTTGTACAGTCGGGTTTTGTTCTGGATAGACATTTGGAGCGAAGCAGTTGCACTAGGGCGTGGTAGGATCGGTTTCCAGCTTGAATTCTCCGCTTCACAAGAAGAGTTGTCTGTGAAAAGTGCCTCCAGATATTTAAATTCACGCACTCTCTTGTAGGTCTTGTAGGTCATGTCTCCCACCTGCAATGACTGTAGATGTCCAGCAGTCTGCCCATGGGTCATAACGACGTACTCTGTCTTTGCTTCATTGATGAGTAGCCCAAATTTGCTGGCGGCCCCCTTTAGTGTTGTGGACATTTGTTTCAACTCCTCTTCAGAGCTAGGGAGTAGACAGATGTCATCTGCGTAGGTCACGTATCCAGTCTGTTTCCCTCAATTTCAATTCCTTCATTCTTTTGGAAGGTTTCGCGCACAATCTTCTCGAGGGCAAAATTGAACAGAATAGGGGACAGCCCATCTCCGTGCCTGAGTCCTGTCACAATGTCAAATCCCTCAGTTACACGATTTCCCATTTTCACTTTAGCATGTGTGTCGCTCAGACAGATACTTATCAGATTGAGTTTCTCTGCCATTCCTAACTCCCTTAACCATCTGAACAGGCTCCTGCGATGTATGCAATCATAGCCTTTCTTGAAATCTACAAATAAAATATGTAGTTCTTTACCATATTCACCCACTTTTTCTATTAGCTGCCTGAGAGTGAAGATGTGATATACTGTTGACCGCCCTGGGCGGAAACATCCCTGGTATTCCCCAAACACTGATTCTGCCAGTGGCTGAATTCTGTGCATGAAGCAATTGGACACGATCTTATAGCAGACGTTAAGCAGGGCGATTCCGCGATAGTTGTCACTTCATTACATTAGTGTCGGATTCCCGCAACCATACACAGACAGAAAGTGCTGTAGTACACAATTTGCGCCTGATATTTTATCTGTATCCATCATTTCTGGGTACAGCATTTAATTTATTGTATGTATCGCTTTAAGTATTCTGTGGGAAGTGCATTTTGGATAGAACGTGTTATAAGTGTTTTATTCAAATATATTTGAAATGGGATTACAATTGGGTCGACCAAAGAGGATGGTGGTTGACAATTTAGATGGAGATTTGAACGCGACAGAAAATATTTTTGAATCAGAATTAAAGAGTATAATACAGAAACAATTGATCCAATTTCACCAGTTATGGAGATAGGATCCTAAAGAACCAATCAAACTACGGAAGCGCACAAAATTGGTGATGAACAATTGGCTATGCCCACCAGCCTTCCAATAATAACGCAGACAATATGAATACATATTAGCCAATACCTGATCCGAAAAACCTCACACAGTGCGACATAGAGAGAGAGAGAGAGAGAGAGAGAGAGAGAGAGAGAGAGAGAGGATCTCGATAGGGTGGCAGACGAAGACATTAAAAGAGAACTTACACAATGCGACATTGAAATAAAATACATGATTAAACAACAAACCGAAAAAAATTAGGCACCATGCTTTCTGATTTTTCGAAATACTTTCAAAGATCTACCAGATCTGTGAAAGAATCTTGTTACGTAAGTGCTGAACATTTAAGCAGAATACAACACAATCAAAGAAAATGTCCAAAGTTTAACGGAATGAGTAGAACGCGTGAAATAAAAGGTCAAACAAACAATAGAAAGGATGGAACATAATAATTTATATACTAATGCCAGACTTGAGCGCAATGGGCGCGGACCACATAGGAAGCACCAGACACTACCTAGGCATAAATACGGGACACAGTACGCTAGCCGATCATTCTTAGGGAACACCTCACGCCGAGTTACGACGTCGAAATATCGTGTGAGCAAGACGCGGATCACCGGCAGTACACCCGATCTCACAAGATGTCAATAGAAGACAAGTTCACAGAACGAACCAAACGCATACAATATGATTTCTAATGTTGGATAGATCAGAAGGATAAGGAAATAGCAGACCATGTTGATACAGAAATAAAGAAAGCCATTTCGCACTTGTATTCAGAGTTAACTGAAAATCAACCAGTGTTGCCAACCTCAAAAGGCGCTCAGGCTGACGGGTACGAAAAAATTTTATGCCCTTGCACCTCGCACACACAAGACCAATACAGTAATGCAAAGAGCCTATTCCCATGTTTCTCGTGTAATAACGTCAATTCAGCCAAACATAATAATTGTATGAAGAACCATATAGTTAAAGCAAGTGATGTTAGTTCAAATAATCAACTAGTCAAAGCTACCCAATCAATACCAAGTACTGGGATTAATAAATAATTTCAGGTGTTCAATAATGAAAAGAAAACACTATATCCAATTATTTTCATCCGAAGTTTTCAAGACTTTTTACCATCTGTGTGAAAGGAACGACAAAAAATTAAGTTCATCACCTCACACGTACAGGGAAAAGCAGCTCTATGGGCAAATAAAGCAGCTCGGGAATAATTTTCCTGTCATCAATTTGCAGAAGTTTTCTTGCTAACTACTGGTCAGTAAGTATACCAGAGCGATTACGAAAACAAGTCTACATGTGTATTTAAAATTTGAAACTGAAGGGAAAATCAAGTCGTTTTCATAGTATTTGAATTAATCAACTTTTAAAACTATCAATAGTATAGACTGAATTAATACGACAGTAGGATATAAGACAGTTATTTAACGTTATTTTGTAAGATGAATGTTTTGCCTATCATAACAACTATATTACACTTGTCTGCTTCCGTGATGATCACATTTCCATATTTAAGTGTTTTCTTAATTTTCTTGAGTGTTATAATGATAAAAAAATGACACACAAAGCTAAGATATAAAATAACCAACATTTTCAAATGACATGACGAAAACATACCATACAGAGCAAACAATCCTATCCAAAAATACACCCTGAAACTGACTATATATACTGGAATATACCAATTGAAATGTATCACTTGTGATGGGAGATACATATGGCAAACAAGCAGAACGTTTGATGTAAGGTATAACGAACACACTAGAGCGTGGAAATATGGAAGCCGGCCGCGGTGGCCGAGGTGACTGAGGCGCTCCAGTCACGGTCAGTCTGAGGGTATTTCCCCTGTTTCATACATCTTGCGTACCATCTGGAACAATTTGTTCATGACTGGCTCGCCTAACGATAATAACAGTTCAGTCGAGACATCATCTACTTCAGCGGTCTTGTTTCGACTCAAATCTTTTAGTGCACTGTCAAATTCTCTCCCCAGTATAGTATCTCCTATCTCATCTTTCTCTACTTTGTTTTCCATTTCAAGAATACTGGTTTCAAGTATACTGTATTTCGTTTGAATAGGCCGGCCATCTATTCCTTCCACGTTTCAGCTTTCCCTTCATTGTTTAGCACTGGTTTTTCCAATATGATTTCTTGATATTCATACAGCTGCTTTTCTTGCCTCCAAATATCTCTTTTATTTTCCTGTAGGCGGTACCTATCTTTCCCCTAGTTATGCATTCTTCTACGTTATTACATTTCTCCTCAAGCCACTCCTGATTAGCCAGTCTGCACTTCCTGTCAACCACATTTTTCAGACTTCTGTACTCCCTTTTGACTGCTTTAGTTGCTGCGTTTTTATATTTTCTCCTTCCTTCAGTTAAGTTCAGTATCTCATTGTATTCCAAGGGTTTTTATTAGGCCTTGTCCTTCTGCCTGTATTATCCTCTGCGGCCGTTACTAATCTATCCTTCAGAGCTACCATTCTTCTTTTACTGTATTACTTTCCACCGTTTTAGAAAATCCTTGCGTAATGCTCCCTCTGAGTCTCAACCACCTCTGGTACCTTCAATTTGTCCAGATTTCTTCTCCTTAATTTTCTACCTTTTTGCATTCAGTTAAGTTGCAATCTACAGTTCAAAACCAGTAAGTTATGGTCAGAGTCTGTATCTCCCCCTGGATATGTCTAGTCAGGAAAGGAGGATGGATTGGTGTTCGAGTTAATTAAATTAATTTTTTTTATTTGATAAGTAAACGTGCATTGTGTGTAATGATGGTTGTGTAACGTAACTGACCTGATCTTAAACTCGTTGTTACCTACGTTTAAACTCGTAAATAAAATGACAAGTGAATGTAATTAAATTTTGATTAATTTTCAAACCAATTAGTGTAATTAACAAAGCTACGGCCCGATCTGACAACTTCACAAAAGATTTCACTCAGATTCACCTTCCTTACAAACTGCTTTCGGAGACGTGCACACACCAGATAGCTGAAAATAAATCTACCGCGTATGTGCAATGCGTATTTTGTAATTTGCACGCGTATGATAGCAATAATTTTGAATAATGACTTTCTATGATAATCAAGGCGACGTGGTTGGTAGGTGGGTGCAAACAAACCACTAATTTTAATATTTTTCAAATAGCACTTCCTTTGGTAAAATTGCAAGTTTTACATAAGTTAAGCTTCGAAAATGTTTGCATTCGTTAATTTAAAAATATGATTTGTTCTAGTAGGATAGATTTTGGCGGTGGCAAGAATTGTTTAACTCAGTTTTCAGTGAGACTCTAATCATTAAGTTATGCAATTAATAAAATTTGAATTGTTATTTTTTTAATGATGTTTGTACAATGTTAGTGACTATCAAAGTCTTATCTGAGCTGAAAGGTGGAAAGAGTATGTAGAGGGGCTCTAAGGAAAAATTGATCTTGGAGACAATATTGTAGGAATGGAAGAGGATGTAGATGAAGATGAAATAGGAGATACTATACTGAGAGAAGAATTTGACAGAGCACTGAAAGATCTTAGTCGAAACAAGGCCCCTGGAGTGGACGACATTCCCTCAGAACTACTGAAGTCTCTGGGAGAGCCAGCCATGACAAAGCTATTTCACCTGGTTCGTGAGATGTATGAGACAGAGGAAATACCCTCAGACTTTAAGAAACATGTAATAATACCCATTCCAAAGAAAGCAAGTGCATACAGGTGTGAAAATTACAGAATCATCAGTTTAATAAGTCATGGTTGCAAAATTTTAACACCTATTATTTACAAAGGATAGAGAAGCTGGTAGAAGTCGACCTTGTGGAAGACCTGTTTGGATTCAGGAGAATGTAGGAACACGGAGGCAATCCTCACTTTACGGCATATCCTAGAAGATTAAGGAAAGGCAAACCTACATTTCTAGCTTTTGTACATTTGGAGAAATCATTTGACAATGTTCACTGGAATACACTCTTTCAAGTTCTGAAATCAGCAGGAGTAAAATATAGGGAACGGAAGGTTATAACTTGTAGAAAAACCAGACCGCAGTTATCAGAGTTAAGGGCACGAAAGGGATGCAGAGTTTGGGTTGTAGCGTTTCCCCAATGTTTATCAATTTGTACATTGAGCAAGCTATAAAGGAAAGCAAGGAGAAATTTGGAGAAGGAATTAAAGTTCAGGGAGAAGAAATAAAAACCTCGCGTTTTGCTGATGACATTGTAATTCTGTCAGAGACAGAAAAAGACCTGGAGGAGCAATTGAACGGAGTGGATAGTGTGTTGAAAGAAGCATATAAGTTGAACATTATCAAGAGCAAAACAAGGGCAGTGGAAAGCAGTCTTAGAAACTCAGGCGATGCTGAAGGAATTAAATTAGGTGACGAATCAAGAAAGATGGTAAATGAATTTTGTTACTTGGGTAGTAAAAAAACAAATGATGGTCGCAGTACAGAGGATATAAAATGCAATATGGCAATGGGAAGAAAAGCGATTTTGAAGAGAAGAAATTTGTTAACATCGAATATTAATTTAAGCATAAGGAAGTCTTTTCTGAAGGTATTTGTGTGGAGTGTTGTCTTGTATAGGAGTGAAACAGATGGAGAGGACAGGAAGGGGGTAGAGGCTTTTGAAATGTGTTGATACAGAAGACAGCTGCGGATTAGGTGGGTGGATCGCGTAACTAATGAAGAGGTCCAGAACTTAATTGGAGAGAAAAGGAATTTCTGGCATACCTGACTAAAAGAAGGGATCGATTGGTAGGACACATTCTTAGACATAAAGGAACTGTGAATTTAGCACTGGAGGGAAGTGTGTAAGGTGAAAATTGCAGTGATGAATATAGTAAGCAAATTCAAAAGGATGTATGTTTCCGTTCTTATGAGGAGATGAAGAGGCTTGCTCAGGATAGAGTATGGTGGAGAGCTACATCAAACCAGTCTCCGGACTGAATGCCACAACAACATCATCAGAGTTTATTCACTGATCACCAATAGGTATTGTAATAATGGCATCTGCCATTGTAAGTTCAAGTGCAGTTAAGTTAATCAAAATTCAAAGTCAAAATAATTATTCGTTACAGAACCTGCTTTCAAGTTATCTCTCTCTCTCTCTTGCTACAGAATTAATTATTTCAAAGTTTAGGCTTGGTTGTTCTATTATCTTTAATGTGCTTTGTTACTTAGATTAAAAGTGGGGTTACTGCTGAATACAACAGGATAAGTTACATAACTTTAACTTTATATTTGCAAATATTGAATTCAGCAAGCAAAGTTACATTTAATATTAATTACAAATAGTTTGACATGCATTTACAGTTGCTACTTACCTCACTTACTTTGTCCAGCGATGTCCATTACATTTACATTGACAATGTTGCTCTCCAATACAATCATCAACTTACAAGATTTCTCTTTTACACTGAATATTCCCTTTGCTCCTCCTTCCGCAGCTTAACAGCAGTATGATGATTTATTTCCGCGTATTTTTCCGTGGCCGATAGCGTCCGCGACGAGTCGACGACGCTGAACCTGTTCCGCATGACACGATGGAGACAGATTTTGCATGCACGAATTCTGCCTTTAGCAGGACGAACGAATAATTTGTTTATTTAATATATTTCACTTTCAACACTTATGACTGTAATACCTTTCAATTTCAAAATAATACTGCTTCACTATAAACTTGAGCACTCTGCGATACGTACATCCGACAATTGTCACGGGGCGGAAGATACTGCTGTGCTATCTGCGCTGCAACTAGCAAGCACCACAGTCTAACATTGTCTTTTGTCTGAGAGGAACTGTTTTATGCAACTATCGATCTTTGAATTTCCACACAAAGCAAAACATTTTACATAATTAAACAACAATCATACATAAATACAACTAGTAAAAAATACATTTACAAAAACAGCTATCTATACTAATAATAAATTGGTAAAGTAGGTCTGTCGCTGTTCACTTCAATCTTCAAAACTACTGGACGAATCTTCATGCGATTTTCACAAGAAAAAAAAAAAAAAAAAAAAAAAAAAAAAAAAAAAAAAAAAAAAATTGTAAATCTATCGGACCAAACTGCGTGGTCATTAGTCCGTAGCTTACAAACTATTTAAACCTAGGTAAACTAACCTACGGTCGAACACACACACCCATGCCCCAGGGAGGACTCGAACCTCCACGGCGAGCAACCGCGCGCTCCTCAGCGAGACGCTTTAGACCGCTCGGCTACTCCACCGCGGCTTTCACAGGAAACACGAGAAAAGTGTGGGTCAACATATAGGCATAATATTATCAAAATCAGATCACAGAAAGGAAACATAATTTTAAGTGTTTTCAGTAACCTTCATGTAAGTTTGTTCAACTATTTCAAAACCTCTTATCTCCAAAACTGCTTCACGAATTTGCATGGGGTTTTCACAGGTAACTTGAGCGTAACTCTGGAAAACATATAGACATTGTTTCATAAAACCCGGATCACGGAAAAAAAGAATATCGTAGTTTGAAATTTTTTATCTTCGTCCGTCACGTCTGTCTGTCTCTTTGAAAACGTTTATCTCGAAAACTACTTGATGAATTTTCATGGGGTTTTCACACGTAACCTAAGCATATCGTGCTATTACATAAAAGCTTCAATAATTAAAATCGGATCAGAGAAAACAATGATATCATAATTTAATCATTTGTTTAAAACCTATCGTGTATGTCTATTTGTTGAGGGTAATCTCCGAAGGTACTACACGAACTTTCATGGGTTTCTACAGGTAAAGTGAGAATAGTTTGGAGAGTAACCTAGGCTTCATTTCATCAAAAACGGATCAGAGGCAGGACTATACTTATAAGTATGGTGCAGTAAAGCAAATCTCCAAGAGTACTATACAAACTTTCATGCGGTTTCATAGGTCAACTGAAAATATCTTGGGGGCAACATATAAGCTTCATTTCATCAAAATCGGGGAAGAAAATATGTGGTAATTTGTAGTTTCTGGTGCATAATATCCTGGAATTGCAGCGTAATATAGCAAAGATCCGATAGAGGCGCTGTTACTTAACATAGTATGGCGATGCTACGTTGTTTATTTTCACGTGCAATACACTGAAACAAGAGCTACGACTTTTCCTTACGTCAGCGGCGTAGTGCATTGATGTTGGCAATGGCAGTTGAATCCATTTTGAAAAATCAATCACGTACAATGAGAGAAATAATTCTTCTGTTGCTAATGAAATAAATAATTAATGTTCTTTCTATTAGCAAATTAATGATCCCCCTAAAGCGAATATTTTGTTGCCATACTAAAATCAGTCACATACAATGAGAGCAATAATTCTTTGTGTTGCTAATGAAATAAATAATTAATGGTCTTCCGATTAGCAAATTAATGATCCCCCTGAAGCGAATATTTCGTAGCCATACTAAACCACTGCCGCTGCAAGTAAAATTCAACCCAGGTATGACACAAAAAAATAATAGCTGTATCCCGTATGCCTTGCAATGCCAAAGAAAACAAAATAGTACTTCTTTCCGCGAGTATCATTTGAATTTAAAACATTACAACGTTCCTTCGCGTCTATCGATGTTTTTACTAACTAAGAATTCTCTTCAAATAAACACGAATTCCTGTAGTTTCCTTTCTCATTTAGGTGCTTACTTATTACATCTTGAGTCCATCCGGTTTAGGAATGCCTAGAAAACGGTGTAGTACAATACAGTACAAATAGAGGCCCTGTTAGTTACGTATTGCAACAAAGAAGAAATAGGTGGCGCTTCTGCATTTTTATAGTTTTATTTTTCATATATATATATATATATATATATATATATATATATATATATATATATATCTTTTCGATGGTTATGAAACAGAACATCAACGAACCACTAAAGGTGCTGTTGGTTTTGTAATGCTGCAAAGAAACAATACATGGTCGTGTTGTGGGTATTCCGTCAGTAACAGAAGTATTTTGAATTACGAGCTGCAATCTTATCTCTGCAAATACAAAGTAACATTGAACAGCGAGTTGCTGATTACACTTTGTATATTCACAGCTGAACGACATTTCTTTGCTTCTTCTGAAAGGGAACATTTGCATTTGAAACATAGCGACATTCCTTCGCGTCTATCGATGCTCTAATTCACAAAAGAATCCTTTTCAAGGAAAATCGAATTTATGTGGTTCCCTTTCTGATTTCGGTGCATCCTCATTACATTTTGAGTGCGTTTCGTATAGGAATTCCTCGATAACACCATAGTACAGGAAAGGACAAGATGAGGCGACATTAGCTACATAGTGCACCAAATAACTAATTATGGCGTTGCTGCGTTTTCTTCATTCTCATAACTATGGTGGAATACACTGCAAGAAGGAGTACAATTTTACTTACGACGGCGGCATTGTGTGTTGATGTTGACAACGGCCGATGAATGCTTTTTCAACCAATCAGTCATGTAGAATGAGGGGACTAATTTTTATGTTTAAAATTAAATAAATAATTTATGCTGTTCTGGCCAGTAAATTAATAATCGTCCTAAAGCGAATAGTTCTTTGCCTACGATAGAAAACTAAACCGCTGCCAGTGCAAATAAAATTTACCCAGGTAGGACAAAAGAAAATTCCATCAGTATCCCATATGCTTTGCAATGTCATGGAAAGAAATCAAGTGCATCTTTCGACGGGCGCAACCAGTAAATTGTGCATAGAGTAGAAATATCTATGGAGTGAGCATTGCGTTCTGTGCATCTTCTCAACATTAAGGTGGAATTACCACGTGATGTTGAGACAAATCCACTCTTTCCACAAATTTATTTGCTCTTAAGATTTGTTTGTGCCGCAATGGCTGCAAAGAAGCCCCACCTCCTTTTCACAGAGCAACCACATAACAAGAAATATTATCTAAATAAATGTGTCACAGAAGCTCAAGAAGGATAAGGAAGCGTCGCTAAAAGGGCCATTTACACATAGTCATCGGTCTTAACCGAACAAAAAAGGACCAAGATAAAGTCAGCGATTAGTAGAGTTTTCCCAGTATTACGTGACATTTCAACCTTAATGTTGAGGGTACAAAATCTTTTTTCCGCCTGCCACTAGATATAATATACAAACGCGAGTGCCAAACTCATCAGAAACCTCTTGCCTGCATAATTATTCGGTACGATATTATGATTAAAATTTGTAATTACTTACTTTTGGTGCGGGCTATATTAAACGTCTTTTTTTGTAGAGACAATTGTTCTTAGAGTTATAATCCGACTTCAGAGTATATAGTTCTATTACAGAAGGTCGACTTCGTGCTTTACGAAGTAATCACTGCAGGACGTGGGGACATGTATTTAGCTGAAAAAGTGGCCGATGCTGCTAACACAGTCAAGACAATTCACGGGAAATACTATGTTTAATGTAAAGTTCTATACAGATGATCAGCTGACGCCATTCCTTCAACGATTACCCAGACTTACTTTAGCGCACATTGAACCACCATTACGTCTTATTTAAACAGATATGAACTGCTCTGTTGATTGAATTACCAGGGAGCGATATTAGGGAGCACTGTAACATATGCATACAATTACTGTGAGAGACAAACTGTTTAGTACTACGCAATAGAACCAATACATGGCGCTGTTATTATTATTACTATCTCTCATCTCAACGATAGAAGTGTTTTCAGAAGTTTCCGCCAAGCAGACAATTACACACCGCAGTCTTAACTTTATGAACACAACCTAACATTGAATTTACATCGTTCCGGAGTTGGACTTAAAATAATTTCACTTTTTGTATGAAAAACTTTACGAACTTTCATCATTTTCGACAATGACTTCTACTTAAATTTGGCATCTTGGCTAGGAGAACTGAGTTTATTGACAGAGCGATCCAACAAGGATTATGTTTTTGCTGACCTAGGTCCGGAACCCTAATAAACGATGATATACACAGGTCCCTCATGAACAACTGTTGCGAAGCACGGGCGTATAAGCTAGTAGAAATAAAATAAACATTGAAAAATACATTACACTGAACAGATGACAACAAGTCATTACGTTTACATAGAGCATACACATATTACACTGTGTATCATTAAAGAGGTGACATTTACGCAACATAAAATTACGTAGACATTTCACACATTTTTAAATGAATAACTTTCTCAAAATATAGTTTTGATTAGCTTAACATGTAAGGGTTACCTTACAATCTTAGAGTTCAAAACCTGGTTTCTAAACGTATGCCTAAGTCTATCTGGTCTTTTACACGTATATAACCTTCTGTAATGATTATTATACCAGGTGTTTGTGATTGTTAAATTGTGCTCTGCAGAAAATTCTACCAGCTGATTTACTCTTTCATTCGTATTCCCGAGTTCATATTAACCTACTACATTTTCTTCTCTTCCATTTCCTACTATGAGTTCCAGTCCCCCATCACAATTAAATATTCTGAATAATTTATTCTACCTCCTCATTCATTTATTCTATCTTCTCACCATCGGCAGAGCTAGATGACATATAAACTTGCAGTAGTGTGGTGTTGGCTTCATGTCTACCTTTGCTACGATAACGCGTTCACTATGTTGTTCATTGTAAGTTACCGGCATTCCTATTTTCTTATTCATTATAAGACCTACTCCTGCGTTACCAACTAATTTTGTATTTATAACCCTGTACTCACCTGACCAGAAATCCTGTTCATCCGACCACCGAACGTCACTAATCCCCACCACATCTTCGTCCTATCCATTCATGTTTTCTAAGTTACCTACCTGATTAAGGATCAGAAGATTTCACGCCCCGAACCGTTGAACAACTGTTTTGTTTTTCCTGATGACGAGATCCTCCTGAGTAGTTCCCGCCTGGAGATCCAAATGGGCGACTATTTTACCTCTGGAATATTTTACCCTAGAAGACGCTATCATCATATACTCACACAGTACAGCTGCATCATATTAGATTTAAAAAATGCTAAAATATGAGAAGAAGACCAAGAGGTTAGATAAATCATGTACGCAAAACGAAAGAGTTGACTTTGAATCACGATTATTTTTAAGACACCCAAGCAAACTAACACATCGTTTAATAACTCCAGAAGTGCCCTACATAAAAATCTAACATAGGGTAAGATAGCAAACACATTATATCATGACAGTGGCCTAAACGAGAGAGAGAAATCTTTCTATCCGTGCTCTGGGAGTCATCTCAGACAATTGACGACCGTAACTTTCACTTTTATCACAGTTCTTAATTTCTCTCCACCTTATTGTTAATTAAAATAAGTCAATACCACTGGCGTTAGGAAATTAATTATATAAAAATTTCTTCATAGTTCTTGTCTGTAGTTTATCATATTAATACTTTGTATTTAATTTATTTAACCGTCTTTTAAATTATTGTTCATTTCTCGGACTATCATAATGCCAACGAAGGCTGTGTGCTACAAAAGTTACAATCACAGGCTTGGTCTCTAGGTCTGAAACTATTTGCAAATGCATGTGTAAGTTCTGTCTCTCAAATGAAATTTGATAGCAAAAATCATTACACATTAGAAAAATACAAATTAATGACAAATAGTCACACAAATAATCACCTGAAAGGACATAAAATTAAATGCGATACTCCTTACAATAACGTACTAGTACACTTGATTCATGTTACACTTTATATTTTGAGAAAATAGTAACAGTTTCTTTTGATTTGTCACTTTTCCATTATTCAATTAATTTAGATAAGAACTAGACTCGATATTTTCATGAATTCATTCTTTTAATCTTGAGAATTTTGCATGTAAACAAAATACATAAATATGTAGCGTTAGAGGAAAGGAAATAGATTAACTTGCAAGATAACTGTCGTAGACAGTCTGTTACTATTAGTTGTTCAATTTAATTTAAAAAAATCCATCCCATGAACCACAGACATAGCCGAGGTGGGGTGGCTTGCGTGCTTCAAAGATGCAGATGGCCGTACCGTAGGTGCAACCACAGCGGAGGGGTATCTGTGTAGAAGCCAGACAAACGTGTGGTTCCTGAAGAGGGGCAGCAGCCTTTTCAGTAGTTACAGGGGCAACAGTCTGGATCATTGACTGAGCTGGCCTTGTAACATCAGCTAACATGGCTTTGCCATGCAGTTACGCCTGAAACCAAGGGGAAACTACAGTCCTTACTTTTCCCGGGGACATGCAGCTGTATGAATTTATGATGATGGCGTCTTCTTGAGTAAAATATTCCGGAGGTGAAATAGTCCCCCAATCGGATCTCCACGCGGGGATTACTCAGGAGGATGTCGTCATCAAGAAACACAAAACAGGCATTCTACGGGTCGGAGCGTGGAATGTTCTAACCCTAAACAGCGTAGGTAAGTTAGAAAATTTGAAAAAAGAAATGGATAGGTTAAAGTTGGATATGGTAGGGATTAGTGAAGTTCGGTAGCACGATGAGTACAATTTCTGGTCAGGTGAGTACAGAGTTATAAATACAGAATCAGTTGGTCGTAACGCAGGATTAGGTCTGATAATGAATAAGAAAATAGGAATGCGGGTCAGTTACTATGAACAGCAAAGTGAACGCATTATCATAGCAAAGATAGACAAAAACCCAACACCGACCACAGAAGTGCAAGTTTATATGCTAACTAGCTCGGCCGATTATGAGGATATCGAAGAAATGTATGAGGATATAAAAGAAATCATTGAGAATGTTACGGGAGACGGAAACTTTATTGTTATGGCGGACTGGAACTCGGTAGTAGAAAAAGGAAGAGAAGGAAATGTAGTACGTGAATATGGACTGGGAAAAAGGAATGAAAGAGGAGAGCGCCTGGTTGAATTTTGCACAGAGCTTAATTTACTGATCACCAAAACTTGGTTTAATCATGAAAGAATGCTGTCTACGAGGAAGAGACCATGAGACACTGGAAGGTACCAGATTGACTTTATAATGGTCAGGAGTAGATTTGGAGACCAGGTTTTAAACTGTAAGACATATACAGGGGCAGATGTAGACTCTGACCATAAGATATTGGTTATGAACTCCAGAGTAAACCTTAAAAACCTCCGGAAACGTAGAAAAGTTAGGAGACGGAACCTAGACAAATTGAAGGAAACAGAAGTGGTTGAGAGTTTCAGAGGGACTATTAGTCAAGAAATGGGTGAAACGGGGAAAAGTAATACGGTAGAATAAGAATGGGTAGCTTTGAGAGATAGGGTAGTGAAGGCCGCAGAGGATCATATAGGCAGAAGGACAAGGCCTGATAGAAATCCCTAGATAACACAGGATGTATTGAGATGAGAGGAGAAAACATAAAAATTCAGCAAGTGAAGCAGGCAGAAGGGAGTACAAACGTCTGAAAAATGAGATTGACAGGACGTGCAGACTGGCTAAGCAGGAGTGGCTAGAGGACAAATGCAGAGCTGTAGAAGAATGTTTATGTAGGGGATAGACAGATACCGCGTACAGGAAAATAAAAGGGATGTTTCGAGACAAGAAAAACAGCGGTATGAATATCAAGAACTCAGACGGAAAACAAGTACTAAGCAAAGAGGGAAAAGCTGAACTGTGGAAGGAATATATAGAGGGCCTATACAAAGGAAATAAACTTGAAGGCAGTATTCTAGAAATGGAAGACGAAGTGGAGGAAGATGAGATATGATACTGCGAGAGGAATTTAACAGAGCGCTGAAGAATCTGAGTCGAAACAGGGCCCCTGGAGTAGATGATATTCAGTCTGAACTGCTGATTTCGTTAGGAGAGCTAGTCATGAAAAAATTGTTCCACCTGGCATGCAAGATGTACGAGACAGAGGGAATACCCTCCGACTTCAAGAGAATATTGTAATTCCAATTCCAAAGAAAGAAAGTGCAAACAAATGTGAAAATTACTGAACTGTAAGTTTAACCAATCATGGTTGCAAAATACTAACACGAATTATTTACAGACAAATGGAAAACTTGCGGAACCCGACCTTGGGGAAGATCTGTTTGGATTTAGGATAAATGTAGAGGCAATACATTACGATTTATCTTAGAAGATAGGCTAATGAAAGGCAAACCTACGTTTTTAGCGTTTGTAGATTTGGAGAAAGCTTTTGACAATGTCGACTGGAATAAACTCTTTCAAGGAAGGAAAGAAGGAAGATTGGAGTTTAACGTCCCGTCGACAGTGTGGTCATTAGAGACGGAGCTTACGCTCGGAATGTTTGGATAAGGAAGTGGAAGGAAATCGGCCGTGCCCTGTCAAAGGAACCATCCCTGCATTTGCCTGGAGTGATTTAGAAAAATCACGGAAGACCTAAATATGGATGGCCGGATGTGGATTTGAATCACCATCCTTCCGAATGCGAGTCCAGTGTGTTAAAACTCTTTCAAATTCTGAAGGTAGCGAGGGTAAAATGTAGGGAGCGAAGAGTTATATTCAGCCTATACAAAAACCAGACAGCAGTTATTAGAGTCGAGGAGCAAGAAAGGGACGCAGAGGTTGGGAATGGAGTAAGACAGGGTTGTAGCCTTTCCCCAATGTTGTTCAATATGTACATTGAGCAAGCTGTGAAGGAATGCTAGGAGAAATTTGGAGAGAGGATTAAAGTTCAGGGAGAAGAAATAAAAAGTTTACGGTTTGCCGATGACATAGTAATTTAGTCAGAGACTGCAAAGGATCTGGAAGAGCAGTTGAATGCTAAGGACAGTATCTTGAAAGGAAGATATAAGATGGACATTAACAAGAGGGTAATGGAATAGAATGTCAGAAAATCAGGCGATGCTGAAGGAATTAGATTAGGTAATGACACAATAAAAGTAGTGGATGAGTATGGTTATTTGGGTAGCAAAATAACTTCTGATGGCCGAAGTAAAGAAGATATAAATATAGATTGGCTATGGGAAGAAAAGCGTTTATAAAGAAGGGAAACTTGGCAATAAATGATAGAAGCTTTTGAAATGTGGTGCTACAAACGAATAATGAAAATTAGATGGGTAGATCACGTAACTAATGAGGAGGTGCTTAACCGAATTGGGGAGGATAGGACTATCTGGCATGTCCTGACTGAGAGAAGGGATAGATTGGTTGGACACACTCTGAGACATTTAGGAATTGTCAACTTAGCATTAGAAGGAAGTGTGGGGTAAAAATCGTAGAGGAAGACCGAGGGACGAATACAGTACACTAATTCAAAAGGATGTAGGTTGCCGAACGTATTCTCAGATGAAGAGGCTTGCACAGGTCAGGGTAGAATGGAGAGCTGCATCAAACCAGTCTGCGGACTGAAGACCACAACAATAACAAAATTAACAATTTCAAATTACTTTCTTTCATTTAGGGATACAGTTATATTTCGTCACACATCAGTATTGATTTAACTTTTAATCTCATCTGCTCTGTTGCACTTTGAAGTCATAAGCATTAGTGCACAACACATCACTTTCGAAACTTAAGCAGCCTGTCACGGCGATCAGCGTTATGATAGTACGTGGGCTAGGATATTGATTGATATATATTGCTATCGCATGTCAGCATTTGCCTGCTCATTTGCACTTACCTGACTATTTCATTTATTACTCTTGCAATTGTAAGGAAAAGGCTGGTCGCCATTAGTCGTCTTTCTGTTTTTAGCTGTCGTGAAAAGGGGATGCTCTCTGGTCTTTCGGGTCATGTACAACCATCCACACCTCCCAATTGAGTGTGATGTGAAATTTTGCTTCTCTTTATTTAATGAATCCTATTTCATTTAAAATTAAATACAGTAATATGTAGCTTCCTCCAAGTAACATGTTTACTACTGTTTTCAGTAATATAGCCTGTTGGAAATAATGATAAATTTGGATGCCATCATGTTCGATTTCATAAATTATGTAGCTATTGCTTCTTTATCTGATCTACTAGTATATATATAATGTTTTCCCCCTTAATTGAACCAGCCAGCAGTTCAAACATTTACGAAGTCCGAAACATGCAAATTAAATATTTTTAATGGTAATAAACCTGACGTTCACACAGTCGGTTACACAAAATCAATAAACAATTATTACGTCCACATCTTTCCTTAGAGCGAGGGGTTTACCTAAATGAATACTATCAATATTTCAGCTTAGTAATCCATTAGAATGGAGCCGAAATATCAAGTACAACGTAATTTCCCGCAATTTTTATAATGCTGTCTGTCGTAATATTTTACACTTACCATTCCTTTGGAAAGATTCATTTCAATTTTCTATGCTTTATCTAATTTTTCTGAGATTAATTCTCACAGCATTTTCCCCTCTGTTATACGTACAAATTTAGTGCCTGTACTCCCAAAATTCGTGATCCGTAACATCCCGCAGGCAGATTGACTTTACAAAAATTGATGACACGTCGAAAGGATTGTTAAGCAATGGGATCAGTAATTTATTTGACTTACATTTACAATAGTTAGGTGATGTACGTTGTATTTTTCCACTGCTTGTGCACTGACAAAATTTTTATTTTTCATGTACAACAACTACTGTTGAGGATCACATAAAAATATTGTACACTGGAGGAAGGAAACAAATCAATAAAAGGTAAAAATCAATCGAATGTAAAGGATCGTGGACAATAGCTTCGTAAAGAACGGCAGAGGTAAGACCATACCGATTACAGTACTACATCTTGGAGACGCTTTGTCACCCCTATGGCCTAACGCCTGTAGCAGTAGCAATTTAAGCATCTTTTATAACCTTTTACTATTTTTTTCCAAATTTTATTTCCATTATTTTACATATTCGTGGTAGAAATTTTCGCAGTGCCCAAGATGGCTACTGCCAGATGAAAATATCGAAGCGATTCTTGATTGTCTACTACGTCAGTCTTGCTTAGCGCGTGCTGTGTAATAATGGGCGGTTTGAACGAGTGGTAAAAATCACTGCCTACTGCGATTGACAACATAACACAATGAGACCGAGAAACATTAAAAACCACATTGACACAGATTACTAATCAAACTGGTACCATAATACAGAGCAACCACAACAGAGTACAGGACTTTTTACAGAACACAGAGGCACAATTCAGTGAAAAGGTAGAGTGTGAACTAATCAATGTAATTAATGATGTAGAATTAAAGTTTTATGATAAACACGGAACGACTGTTAAATCATTACATGAAGACTTGAAAAACGTAAATCTAGCATTCAAAACGAAATGCAAAATTGGATAAAAGAAAAAAAAAAAAAAAAAAAAAAAACGTAAACAAGGTTTCTGTGCGGAGCTCTGTGAGAACGGAATTAGATATAGTACATCAGTTGATGCAAATCAGAGTACACCTGTAAACGCACATTCTGTTCGCAATCAGGAACATTCTTATCGTTCGCCCCAAGCTAAATATGAAAGATATAATATTGAAAGACACATACGTACGCAGCAATCACAATCACCAGAAGCCAGTCTATGATATTCGAAGAGAGCTTCATGAAGCATTATCAATTTGAAACATTTACTCATGAAAGCAAACATTCTCATCCAATTATGATTATTGAATTATTTGATTATTACCAACGTCACGTAGTGAGTAACGTAAGTTACGTTTGTAGCAGGATACATACAAATTGATGGAGCTATATGGGCTGCTGATGCACTGAAATACTGTGATATACTTTAAGAGTTTGAGATTGCTTTTCTGGGTAAAACCCCTCTCAGATCGCGAACTTCTACGATTGTTGATAGAAAAACTACCTACGTCACTGCGAATACAACATAGAAAACATCCTGTTGGTAATCGATTCATTAGACTTAATATTTGAGGACGACAAAGCTTGCCAACTGTCATTGAGAACACAAATCCGTCATGAAACGCAAGTCAATGCTGAGCTACTGGTATAAACATAAGGTAAGGACTTGGTAACAAACAGCTGACACAGAACATAAACGTTTGGTACAGTTCTTAGAAATTTCCATGAATTACTGAAAACAGTACTGCTCAGCCATCAGACATGATCATAGGCTCTGATATATATTTATTGTGAAGAATGAGAATTGTCTAATGACAAACATTTATTTTCAAAGACACTTGTGGAACTTAGTTGTAGGTATATCTTGACAACGGTCACTGTGCTGCCGCGGTGGAGTAGCCGAGCGGTCTAAAGCGTCTCGCTGCGGAGCGCGCGGTTGCTCGCCGTGGAGGTTCGAGTCCTCCCTGGGGCATGGGTGTGTGTGTGTTTGTCCGTAGGTTAGTTTACCTAGGTTTAAGTAGTTTGTAAGCTACGGACTGATGACCACGTAGTTTGATCCGATAGATTTACAAACATTTGACTTTTTTTTTTTTTTTTTTTTTTTTTTATTTATTTTTTTTTTTTTTTTTCGTCACTGTGCTGTGAATGAAACTTGTTATTGAATTCACGCATGCGACGAGTTGTTTCTTATCTGTGAAAAACAAGTGAACAGTGACAGTAAATTAATTAACTGTGAGATGTTAGGAAAGGACGCCAATCCGCGACTTTCAATCTACAAACTAACAATGACGTCCCGAATTGAACGATCAAAAAGTATGAATGCGTTTCCCATTTCAAAATGTTTTCTAATGACTATGTTATTAAACTGTGAAAATACGAATTTTTCCATTGATTTATGAATGAAATCATTCGAGCAGGACTATCAAAAATCAGCATAGAATTGTCTTAGTTTTATATCTTACGAAAGGCACAGAATTTGTTAAATATATATATGTAAGATACTAGCAATACTACAGCATATGAATAGGTCTCGGGTTACGTTATAACATATCAAACTCGTGTTATGCTCCTTTTGAATTGGTCTAAAGGATGTAACCTTAGGTCTAGATCCGCATGTAATAATACATGTAAGCCTAACGTATGTTCCATGTTCAACGTTTGTAATAGTTATAAAAATTACAAGCTTGTATGGACCACGTATAAAATTCGCCATTAGTTCTATCCTGTACATCTACATTGATCTGGGCAGACCAAAGCTTAGGACTGTTTCAGATTTATATCTTGAAATTTCCTATGTTGTAACGTGTTCAAATGATGTAGTATTGTTAGTATCTTACATAGGCCTATGTCACATGTATTTAACACATTCTGTATATTTTGTAAGATATGTAACTAAGACAATTCTATCATTGGATGTAAATTTTATATTATGTCCGTAGACGCTGTATGCGTGATTTGTAGTGGTGTAGCCGATATGTGGCGCCGCCTTGGACTCCCTTTTTTTGCATAATTTTTAAAAAGTACTTTGTTTCTAAAACATTTCCTACGAAAATGTTGCACTATGACATGTGCAGTATTGTACACAGGACTATGACAGTGGTGCCTCTATATAGCGCCACCGTAGACCTTATGATTACATTTTACAATATTTACTAAAATAGACTTCCTCTTGTTAATGCTCAAATTAAATGTTATACACGATTGTGATGGGAGTGCTGGTATGTGTCGCTGCCGTAGACCTTTTGCTTTTACATTTATATTACTTAAAACTGACATTTTCCTGTTAATATTCAAGTTATGATGCTGGTCGTTTTTACAAATCACTAGTGAGATTTTGTGCAATGACGCCCACGTATCACTTTTTTAATTATTATAATTGTGCCGACGCTACTGTAAGGCACGCTACAGTGGCGGTCTCTAACAGTACCATAAGATCTTTACCCGAACGTTGTTGACACAAACAGTACACATTGTAGGCTCGTGGAAGTAACACCAGTTTTAACTGCCACTTTAAATATTAAATGTAAACTAGCTATATCTAGTAGAGTTTTATAGTGTAATAGTTTTGGCAGCCATTTTAACATGCATCTGGATGTCTTACATTTTAAAACTAAGGTAAACCTAAAAATTTAATATTTCACTTATTAACACAAACTGTTGTTTTTTTTTTT
Organism: Locusta migratoria; assembly: GCA_026315105.1. Classification (NCBI taxonomy): domain Eukaryota; kingdom Metazoa; phylum Arthropoda; class Insecta; order Orthoptera; family Acrididae; genus Locusta; species Locusta migratoria. The sequence continues at coordinate 165,136,824 of CM048746.1, forward strand.
TTTATTTGTTAACATGGGCAGTGTAACTTAATGCCTGTAACTCTCTTTTTTGTAGAATAATGGGTTGAAAATGGACGCTCTCGTCCGAAACAACTCACAAACTCAAAATTGTGCAACTGCTAAGAGAAAATAAAAAATAAATAAATTCACAAAAAATGGTCACCTATATCCATGATGTACCCAATGCAGTAAATGTCATTATTATGCCTCAAATCTTTCCAGTAACTCACAATGCAACAGTAGTATGTGATTGACTACATTTACATGGCAAAGGAGGAATATTAAAGTAAACAAACGCACATTTTAGGAGTAACCCAATGCACCTAACTGTCGACTGATTCAGTAGCACTACTGTGGTAATAATTGGCGATTGATCACTGATTGACTTGTATGTGGCGTGTGATATTTTAGGAGAGAAAAATAAAAACCATCTGAGATTGTGAACATGTTTATACATTATCAAAGGTCATTTACAATGTGGATATGCTCAGTAGAGTATTTTGCATTAACCATACACAAGGAGTTTCAAAAATAATCTCATTCAGGAATATAAAATTTAAAATTTTCATATTTTATTTAACCCTTTAATACATAGTGTAGCTGATCAGCTACATACCTTATTTTTTCCATTATCTCTCAAACTGATCTAAATTTGAAACTACCTGGCAGATTAAAATTGTGTGCCGGAACCGGGACTCGAACCTGGAACCTTTGCCTTCCGCTGGCAAGTGCTCTACCGACTGAGCTATCCCGACACGACTCACGATGCCACCTCACAACTCTACTTCCACCAGTACCTCGCCTCCTGCTTTCCAAAGCTCTCCTGCGAAACATGCAGGACTAACATTCCTGGAAGAAAGGATATGGTGGAGACATGGCTTAGCCACAGCCTAAGGGATGTTTCCAGAATGAAACTTTTCACTCTGCAGCGGAGTGTGCGCTGATATGAAACTTCCTGGCAGATTAAAATTGTGTGAGGTAGCATCGTGTGTCGTGTCGAGATAGTTCAGTCGGTAGAGAGCTTGCCCGCGAAAGGCAAAGGTCCCAGGTTCGAGTCCCGGTTCCAGCACACAATTTTAAGCTGCCAGGTAGTCTCAAATTTAGATCAGTTTGAGAGATAATGGAAAAAATAAGGTATGTAGCTGATCAGCTACACTATGTATTAAAGGGTTAAGTAAAATATGAAAATTTTAAATTTTATATTCCTGAATGAGATTATTTTTGAAACTCCTTGTGTATGGTTAATGCAAAATACTCTACTGAGCATATCCACATTGTAAATGACCTTTGATAATGTATAAACATGTTCACAATCTCAGATGGTTTTTATTTTTCTCTCCTAAAATATCACACGCCACATACAAGTCAATCAGTGATCAATCGCCAATTATTACCACAGAAACAACACCTGAATATACAGTCTGAAATAATCAGCCCGTACATCTGTTTCAGCAAGAAGTCGCCGAGTGGCCATCCTCCAGTGGGCACCTGTCCAGCGATAGCATATTTTCAGTTGTAAGTGTAACCGGCTTCTTATTAGAAGCAACATATTTTGACTTTTCTCTCCCTTCAGTTCATTAAATTTATAGTGTGCTCGCGTTTATATTAAATATCTGGTTAGTGTATTATTCCGCCGTGTGAATCGCTTCGCGACAGTCGTCTGTCTTTGTTTTGATACCGACGTACGGTTTGTTTATAACCATCAGTCCACACGTCAGCAGACAGCAGGTACTTCAGCTTTCTCCATCAGAGTAAATCCGGCTTCTCAGCAGAAGCGACTTATTTTAATTGCTTCTTTCCGCGTTTTTCTTTTCTTAAACTTCTGTGTGCTCGCGACTTTATTTAGATCCACATTCGCGTAAACAGTTCAGTGTACCCTCCCGCTCGTTTGTTGTTTTGAACGTACTTACGGTTTGTAGTCCTATACTTCAGTTGTTCTTTGGGCTTAGTATGGCTAGGGAAGGAGGCTGATTTGATGACCGTTCCCATCTTCAGGCGGCGTTGGCTGCGGTTGCGAAGTTTGAGGTTGCCGTTGGTCGCTCGCGAGGGTCCAACAGTCGCCCTGTGCGTCTGATGTGCCCACCGATCGGCCCGCGGCTTTGGCCAGCCCGGTCACTGCACGCGTGGAGGTCGCCGCTCCGTTCATGGTGGATTGGGAGGTCCCGCCGGCGCGTGGCGGAAGGCGTAAGACATTCCGGGGGGCCGATCGTGAAGCCCTACCGGTCCGTCTTACAAACTGGTTTGAGGCGCTGTCGGAGATGGTCAGTGTTCCTGAGCCGGATGGCGCCACTAGTCCTGTGGTACCTCTCAGTCAGAAAGATCCAGGCAATCTGAGGGTGGGATTGCTTTTATTAGGGAGCTCCATCGTTAGGCGAATAATGGGGCTCCATTTAGGGATTGGCCCGTATGGAGGAGAAGAAAGCCAATGTGCATACCGGAGGGAGTCGTTCCAGATGTGTAACGGGTCCTTCCCGATACCACCAACTACGGGAGGTTGCTCATGTCGGTATCAACGACTTGTGTCGATTTTGGTCGGAAGAGATTTTCTTCGGATTTGAGCGACTATGTGAGGTGGTAAAGATTGCCAGTCTTGCTTGCGAGATGAAGGCAGAGTTGATCACCTGCAACATCGTCGACAGGACCGACTGCGGTCCTCTGGTAGAGAGCCGAGAAGAGGGTCTGAATCAGAGGCTCAGGTGGTTCTGCGACCATGTAGGCTGCAGATTCCTCGACTTGCGCCAAAGGGTGGTGGTTCCGCTAAATAGGTCAGGAGTCCACTATACGCAGGAAGCGGCTACACGGCTAGCGCGGGCTGTGTGGCGTGGACTCGGCGTTTTTTTTTTTTTTTTTTTTTTTTTTTTTTTTTTTTTTTTTTTTTTGTGCTTTGTGGGAAAACGAAATGGATAGTCTCAAAGGGAGCAGGTGGACCACAGGAGAAATGTAGATCTAAGAACTATCGGTATAACAGTTGTAAATTGTCATAGCTGTGTCAGTACCAGAGCTCCATGCGTTAATAGAAAGCACCGAAACACATATCATTATAGGCAGTGAAAGTTGCTTCAAGCGAGAAATAAGTTCAGCCAAAGTTGTTGTAAAAGATCTGTGTTCAGAAAGGATAGATTAAACAAAATAGGTGGAGGCGTGTTTGTCGTTGTCAAAAGTAGTCTTTCCTGTATCGATGTTGAAGTTGATAGTTCCTGTGAGCTATTATGGGCAGAGGGTGTAATCCAAAATCGTAAGAAGTCAATTATTGGTTCCTACTATCGGCCTTTCGACTCTGACGATACCATATCAGAAATGTAAAAATAAAATCTGTGTTAATCTGCAAACACGTACCCGAGTCATACAATAATAGTAGGCGGTAATTTCAATTTACCCTCAATCTGTTTGAGAAATTATATGTCCAAATCAAGAGGTACGCATAAATCATCGTGCGAAATTGTACTCAACGCATTCTCTGAGAATTACTTCGAACAATTAGTTCATGAGCCAACTAGAATTGTAAATGGATGTCCAAATACACTTGATCTCTTTGTAACAAATGATCCCGAGCTCATAACGAGCATCAGTACGGATACAGGTATTAGTGAACAGGGCTGAACATCGAAAGTCCCAAAGTTACAAAAAATAGACGAAAAAATAGTTGTTCAGAAAAACAGATATAAATACACTAAATTTCTTCTTGAAAGACAGTTTCGACTCATTCCAAACGTAAGTGCAGACCAGATGTGGCTCCAGTTCAAAGAAGTAGTATCGACAGCAATTGATAGTTGTACACCAAATAAATTAATAAAAGAAGGTGTTGATCCCCTTGGTATACAAAACAGATTAGAACACTGTTGCAAAAATAACGAAAAATGCTGCAAATTTTAAAGGAACACAAAATCCCAGGTATTGGCGATTCTACATAGAAGCTCGAAATTTAGCGAGCGACTTCAATGCGAGATGCTTACAATACTTTCTACAACGAAACTCTTCTCGAAATTTGACTGAGAGCCGAAAGAGATTTTAGTCATACGTCAAATATATTAGAGACAAAACACAAACAATACCCTCACAACGTGATAGAAATGGCGATCCTTCCGATGATAGCGCTACTAAGGCAGAGTTACTAAACACAGCTTTTCGAAACTCATTCACCAAAGAAGACGAAACCAATATTCCAGATTTCGAATTAGAACAGAGGCCAGAATGAGTAACGTAGAAGTAGATATCATCGGAGTAGTGAAGCAACTGAAATAACTGAACAAGAACAAGTCTTCTGGTCCGAACTGTATACCCACTAGATCTCTATGCTGATGCTATAGCTCCTTACTTAACAGCAATATACAACAGATCGCTCAACGAAGGATGTTTACAAAAAACTGGAAAATGCGTAGGTCGCACCAATATTCAAGGTAGGCAGTAGGAGTAACCCACTCTTTCATTGACGTCAATTTGCAGCAGGGTTTAGGAACATGTCCTGTATTCAAACATTATGAATTATCTCGAATAGAATGATCTATTGACACAAGGTCAACACGGATTTAGTAAATATCGTTATTGTGAAACACAAGTAGCTCTTTACTCACACGAAGTGATGAGTGCTATCGACAGCGATCTTAAATAGATTCCGTATTTCTAGTTTTCCAGAAGGCTTTTGACACCGTTCCTCACAAACGGCTTTTAATGGAATTGTGTGGTTACGGTATATTGCTTCAAATTTGTGACTGGATAGGGGATTTACTGTCAGAGAGGACACAGTTTGTAGTAATCGATGGTAAGGCATCGATTAAAACAGAGGTGATATCGGGCGTTCCACAGGGTAGTGTTATTGGTCCTCTGCTGTTCATTATCTACATAAACGATTTGGGAGAATATCTGAGCAGCTCTCTTAGGTTGTTTGCAGTTGACGCCTTCATTTGATCTTCTATTGAAGTCATCTGAAGATCAAAACCAACTGCAGAACGATCTAAATAAGGTATCACTATGGAGTACAAACTGGCAATTGACTCTAAATAATGAGAAGTGTGAAGTCGTCCACATGAGTGTGAAATAATGTCCGTTAAACTTTGTTTATAAGATAAATCAATCAAATTTGAAGGTCGTAAACTCCACTTAATACCTAGGAATTACTATTGCAGCAGACGTAAACTGGAATGAACACGTAGATAATATCGTAGGAAAGGTCAACCAGAGACTGTGTTTTATTGGCAGAACGCTTAAAAGATGCTTGTCCGTCCTCAATTGGAGTATTGCTGCCCAGTGTGGGATCCTTATCAAATGGGTTTGACGGAAGCCATCGAAAGAGTCCAAAGAAGGACAACTCATTTTGTAATGTAACGATACAGGAGACAAGGCGTCACGGAATTGATACAGGATTTGTGACTGGAATCATTACAACAATGACGTTTTTCGATGCACCGTGGACTACTTACGAAACTCTAAATCACCAACAACTCCGAATGCGAAAATATATTGTTGACTCCCACATACGTAGGTAGAAATGAACATCGGAGTAAAATACGTGAAATCAGAGCTCGAACGAAGAGATTCGGATGTTCTTTCTACCCGCGTGCAATTCGAGAGTGGAATGGTAGATGAATAGTACAAAGATGGTTCGATGAACCCTCTGCTAGGCATTTAAATGTGATTTGCAGAGTACCCCATGTAGATGTAGTGACGTCTAAGGCTTTAAACCTTACATGTTTTGTGGGTATAATCTATCTTTCGTGACCTACCTAATAAGCGAGCAGCCAGAGGCCGACGGTGACCAGCCGGTTAAATGTTCAAAAGTTTATATAGCTTATGGGACTTAACTACGGGGTCATCAGTCCCTAAACTTACAAACTACTTGTTGTTGTTGTGGTCTTCAGTCCGGAGACTGGTTTGATGCAGCTCTCCACAATACCCTATCCTGAGCAAGCCTCTTCATCTCCACATAAGAACGGCAACCTACATCTGTCTGAATCTGCTTACTGTATCCATCTCTTAGTCTTCCTCTGCGATTTTTTCCCCACGCACTTCCCTCCAACGATAATTCACAATTCCTTGATGTCTAAGAATGTGTCCTACCAATCTATCACTTCTTTTAGTCAAAGTATGCCAGAAATTTCTTTATTCCCCAATTCTGTTCAGTACCTCCTCATTAGTATTATCGTCCATGTCTCACTCCCATACAAGGCAACACTCCATACAAATGCCTCCAGAAAAGACTTCCTTAGGCTTAAATCAATATTCGATGTTAACAAATTTCTCTTTTTCAAGAACGCTTTTCTACCCATTGCCATTCTGCATTTTATATCCTCTGTACTGCGACCATCATTTGTTATTTCACTGCCCAAATAACAAAACTCATCTACCTCCTTTATTGCTTCGTTTCCCAATCTAATTCCTTCAGCATCACCTGATTTCCTTACACTGTTACACTGCACTCCATTACCCTACTTTTGCTCTTGTTAATATTCATCTTATATGCATATTTCAGCACACTGTCCATTCGCTTCAACTGCTCTTCCAGGTCTTTTGCTGTCTCTGAGATTATTACAATGTCGTCGGCAAAACGCAATGTTTTTAATTCTTCATCCTGAACTTTAATTCCTTCTCCAAATTTCTCTTTGCTTTCCTTTATAGCTTGCTCAATGTACAAATTGAATAACAATGGAGAAAGACTACAACCCTGGCTTACTCCATTTCCAACCACTGCATCCCTTTCATGCCCTTCAACTCTGATAACCGCTGTCTGGTTTTTGTATAAGTTGTGAATAACCTTACGTTCCCTATATTTTACTCCTGCTTGCTTCAGAACTTGAAAGAGTTTATTCCAATCAACATTGTCAAAAGCCTTCTCCAAATCTACAAAAGCTAGAAATGTAGGTTTGCTTTTCTTAATCTGTCTTCTAGGATAACCTGTAAAGTGAGTATTGCCTCCCGTGTTCCTACATTTCTCCTGAACCCAAACTGATCTTCCCCGAGGTCGGCTTCTACCACCCTTTCCATCCTTCTGTATATAATTCGTGTTAATATTTTGCAACCATGACTTATCAAACTGATGGTTCTGTAGTTTTCACACCTGTCTGCACCTGCTTTCTTTGGAATGGGGATTATAACATTTTTCTTAAAGTCTGAGGGTACTTCTCCTGTCTCATACATCTTACGCACCAGGTGAAACAGGTTTGTCATGGCTGGTTCTCCCAGAGACTTCAGTAGCTCTGAGGGAATATCATCTACTTCAGGGGCCTTGTTTCGACTTAGGTCTTTCAGGGCTCTGTCAAATTCTTCTCTTAGTACAGTATCTCCTATTTCATCTTCATCTACATCCTCTTCCCTTCCTACAATATTGTCTCGAAGTTCATTTCCTTTGTAGAGCCCCTCTATATACTCTTTCCACCTTTCAGCTTTCCCTTCTTTGCTGAGGACTGGTTTTCCATCAGTGTCCTTGATATTCATAGAGCTGTTTTTCTTATCTCCAAATGTTTCTTTTATTTTCCTGTAGGCTGTATCTATTTTTCCCCTATTTATACATTCTTCTACATCCTTGCATTTGCCTTCTAGCCACTCCTGCTTAGCCATTTTGCACTTCCTGTCAATCTCATTTCTTAGTCGTTTGTACTCCATTTTGCCTGTTTCATTTACTGCATTTCTATATTTTCTCCTTTCATCGATTAAATTTAGTATCTCCTGTGATATCCAAGGATTTTTTGTAGGTCTTGCCTTCCTACCTATTTTGTCCTCTGCTACCTTCACTATTTCATATCTCAGTTTTACCCATTCCTCCTCTACTGTTTTATTTTCCCTTGTTTCTGTCAATTGTTGCCTAAAGCTCCCTCTGAAATTCCTAAGAACCTCACGTTCCTTCAATTTATCCAGGTCCCATCTCCTTATTTTCCTACATTTTCGTAGTTTCTTTAGTTTCAGCCTACAGTTCATAACCAACAAGTTATGGTCAGAGTCTATATCTGCCCCTGGGTATGTCTTACACTGTGAAACCTGGTTCCGAAATCTATGTCTTACCATTATAAAATCTATCTGGTATCTCCCGGTGTCTCCTGGTCTCTTCCACGTATACAGCCTTCTTTTGTGATTCTTAAACCAGGTGTTTGTTATAACTAAATTATGTTCTGTGCAAAATTCTACCAGGTGGCTTCCTCTTTCATTCCTTTTGCCCAGACCATATTCACCCACTATCTTCCCTTCCCTTCGTTGTCCTATTACCGAATTCCAGTCTCCCATCACAATTAAGTTTTCCTCTCCCTTAATTGTCTGAATAATTTCCTTTAGCTCCTCATATATTTCTTCGATTTCCTCATCATCGGCAGAGCTAGTTGGCATATAAACCTGTAATACTGTTGTCGGTGTTGGCTTCGTATCTATCTTGACTACCATAATGCGATCACTGTGTTGCTCATAGAAGTTTACCAGCATTCCTATTTTCTTATTCATTATCAATCCTACTCCTCTTATACCCCCAATTAATTTTGTAGTTATAATCCTGTACTCACCTGACCAGAAATCCTGTTCATCCTGCCACCAAACTTCACTAATCCCCACTATATCTAACTTCAACCTATCCATTTCCCTTTTAAAATTTTCTAATTTTCCTACACGATTAAGGGATCTAACATTCCACGATCCGACCCGTAGAATGCCAGTATTGTCTTTCCTGGTGATCACATCCTCCTGAGTAGTCCCCGCCCGGAGATCCGAATGGGGGACTATTTTACCTCCGGAATATTTTACCCGAGAGGATGCCATCATCATATGTTCATACAGTAGAGCTGCATGTCCACCTCGGCAATGTCTGTGGTTCATGGGAGTGGACAAACTACTTATGAACTACTTAATACTAAGGACGGCACAAATATCCATGCCCGATGGGGGATTCGAATCCTCGACCGTATCCGTGCAGACCGTGACTGGCGCGCTTCAGTCAGCTCTGCCACCGCGGCCGGCACCAGCCGGTCACCCCCAACCACTGTCAATAGCGCCATGCACACGGCGTGGTACAGGTGCAGCACCCCCCTATAGAAGAAAGCCTGCGCACGACGTCACAACATGGCGGCGGTGAGAGGCGTAGAGTCCTCTGAAAGATTGTAAACATTAACAGTGCACGCTGTTTATACGGCATTCTTTCGTTCAGGAGTGTATTTATTACGTCAATTGGTGTTGTGTACGGTGTGATCGCTACGCTTGGCGATTTGTGTGTGTGAGAACAACGTGTGATCTCTTTTTTACTGACGGAAATATAGAGGAAATTACGACTGTGGCCTAAAACTTACCGTCTTTAAACGTCCGGAGAAGAATAAGCTAATGGTGGTGGTTACGTAAATAAAATGAATCTCAATATCCAACGGTAAACAGTCATTACTTAAAACTCTTTTATAAGGTTAAACAAAAACGAAAACTTACTCATTAACTTGAAGGAGCCAAGTTATCTTGGGAATTCTTGATATCAATTTCTTCTTCTCCGGACGTTTAAAGACGGTAACCTTTGGGCAACAGTCGTAATTTCCTCTGCATTTCGGCGCAGAACAGCGAAACGGCATTTTGTCAGTAAAAAAGAGATCACACGTTGTTCTCACACACACAAATCGTCCAGCGTAGTGATCACACGGTACACAACATCAATTTACGTAATAAATACACTCCTGAACGAAAGAATGCACTATAAACAGCGTGCACTGCTCATGTTTACAATCTTTCAGAGGACTCTAAGTCTTTTACCGTCGTCATGTTGTTACTTCGTGCGCAGGTTTTCTTTTATAGGGGGTGCTGATAGGAGCCGCTTCATCGTCGGATTTCGGTGACAACTACTAAGACCGAAGTGTGAAATTTTTATAATTCAGCTGCGACGAATATTTATTACATCAATATGTGTGTGAAATTGTAAACTTCATATGTGAAATTCGTGTTTGTAATTGTTTTCATTTTGTGTTTATGTATCTTGATTTTGTGATGCTTCTGATGTCCGATTTAAAAATGCAGGTTTTGTCTTTGGCTTCGGCAAAGACAAAAGGGGGCGAATATAATACGTGGGCTAGAGCAAAGGTTGGTAGAGATTGCTATCGAAAGTCAGCGTTCTACTGCTAATTTGTACTTTTCGCCTTCATTTATTACTTCTGCAATTGGTAGAAGAAGAGAAATACTCTCCGAACTTTCGGGTCATGTACAAACCATTCATGTGAGTGTAAGATGAAATATTTTACTCTTTATTTAATGAATCCCATTTCATAGAAAAATTTCAGTATGCATTGTAGTATGTAGTTCCCTCCCCTTAAAATGGTTAAAACTGTTTTCAGTAAAATAGCCTGTTTGCAATAATGTGAGATTTGAACGCCATCAAGCTACGATATCACAAATTATGTAGCTATTGCATAGTTATCTGATAAGCTACTAGAGTATGAATAACGTTTTCTCCTAACTTGAACCTGCAGTCAGTTTAAACGTTTGCTAAGTCCGAAACATGCAATTTTAATATTTTTGGTGATAAAAAGTCTGACGTTCACACGGTCAGCTACATACAATCAATAAACATTTAATCAAACATGTTCGCCTAATCTTTCCTTAGAGCGAGGGCATACCTACATGAATAATAATATCAATATTTGAGCTTGAGTCATCCAGTGGAACAGAGCGGACGTATCATGTACAAGATAACTTCCAAAAATTTTTATGCCTATGTCTGACGCAATATTTTACATCTTTTCTAAGAAATTAAAAGATTCATTTCAATTTTCAACACCTTATCTAATTTTGCTGAATTAATTCTCATGGCATTTCCCCCTCTCATTTAGTCAGTATCTGTATACTAGTAAATTCGCGATCCATAATGACGTTACAGCGTCCTTCACTCAATCACCATGTGTGCGTAGGCCACGCCAATGTCTGCTACGTAGTCGGTACTCCTGCACGTTGTCGAACGTGTATTGGCTCCCAGCCGCAACGCGACATCTACACATCGACGCTTGGCGATGGAAGCTCCTGGTACTGTTGCCAACACCACGTCTCCCATTCGGCAACATTGGAAAATAAAATAAAGTTTTTACTGCTTGTGTGCCTGTTACTTATATGGAGTTTTGTTTTTGCAGTTGTAGGACACATGGAAATTTACGTCCATTGTTTTCCGCACAATAGTGCTAACCCATTAATACTGTCATTACACACATGAAGTTCACATGGATAAACACTGCTTCTTGCTTCAATGGCCACATTCTGTTAGTACGTGTTCGGTGAGTTTTGGTTGCTATTGCCTTGTGGCATTGTCTATAGTTTGTTATTTTGGTTGACTTTTGTGTCTCGTTGCCGCCGGTTGTCATAGGTGTCGGTGGCCGAGTAGAGAGAGACCGACACAGGGAAATAGGATGCAAGCGTGTGCGGGTACAGAGTCTGAGGTGACCAGCCAGTGGGACAGCTGAAACTAGAAACACTAAGCTAGATTAGAACAAGTTGTATATTTCGTAGAAACAGGATATACTTAACTTTTACAAAGTTCATGACTGCCAACTAAGTGTACTGCTGAGACATAGGTTAACTACGTAGAGGCCTGCCTACTGATGAGTCCGTTTCAGTGCCTGTCCTAATCCCAAGTCTTAACTTATCTGATTCCCAAGTGGCCGATGCAGTTCAGTGGTGGCCACGAGCGGGGTTGCAGCAAAGGGCGCTCGTGGCTGACGTAAGAACGCCGCGCCGTGCGTGCATTGCGGCGCGCGGCGAAAGTACGTGGCGCGCACTTTAGACTTGTGCGACACCACAGTTGAATGACTTTTCATTGGTTCTGTTCTATTCTTTAATAGTCTAGAACGATATTTTTTTAAATGACTGGATGACAGTATATGGTTTTGTCAAAAATTGGATTTATCCTGATTGTGATCTTGGTCTTCTTTTGATTTAGAGATTAGTTTTTATGTTTTCCTAATGAATTATTTGGTTCGCTGTAGGTTTTATGGTTAGGTACAGCCTGTTTTGTTAGGTACTACGTACATCTGGTTTTTTATATGTCTGTTTGTGCAGTTGTAAGATAGGTATGGAACACTTGTGTCCCTGTCATCACATAAAACATATAATCAAAGTGAGGTTCATAAAATGTTTGCGATCGTGTTTTGAAAAGATTACGAGGGACATGATTCCTATAGTTGTACTATTCCACTTATCTTTGGTGTTTTTACATCTATACAGCTTATTTAACTTGCACATACACGAAAGTATAATTGAAGATAACAGAAAATATTTGCTTAGAAGTACAGTATCTTCTTCATTAAAGCCTTGGATTAATTCAATATTAATTCCACTAGGTAATCAGGAAAGTCCTTGCAATTGCTAACAGCACACCAAATTTCATTAAAATAGTCTTGACTATTAGAAAGTTCTCTGTACTTTGCTATACTGTTCACTGTTTCCTAATCATATCTTAATCACTTTTCTTTACACTGACGGAAATGACTGTTCACACCTCTAATAAAGTCAGTGAAATCAGTAGCTCACAAAGCTTTCTATAAATCTTGTTTAACAGATCCTTTTTATTTTTTTGGGAAAAATGTTCAAATTCTTCATAAATTTAATCATTTTTTGACGTGTCTTCTTTTTCTTTTTCAGTCAACATAGAATTTCACTTGGAAAGCTATGTTGTTTTTTCGGTCTTCAGTCTGTAACGTGCCCGGGGAAACATATATATATATATATATATATATATATATATATATATATATATATAGTTGATGATAGTTTTGCGAATAAAAATTTGCTACTAACATTTGATGGGAGGCCGGCCGCGGTGGCCGAGGTTACTGAGGCGCTTCAGTCACGGTCTGCACGGTCACTACGGTCGGGGGTTCGAATCCCCCCCTCGGGCATGGATATTTGTGGCGTCCTTAGTGTTAGCTAGTTTGTAAGTAGTTTGTAAGTTTAGGGACTGATGACCCCGTAGTTGAGTCCCTTAAGGTTAACAAACATTTGAACATTTTTTTTTTTTTTTTTTTTTTGATGGGAGGTAAGTAAGTTCGCCTTGACCGTGTGCCAGTTCCACCAAATGCTTCCCCTAAGCCGTTAGCTTCTCCACATAATCAATAATGCACCTTCCTATAATGAAGTCATTGAACATGATCCGGTAATCAAGTTAATTAAGTGAATGGTGAATAATTACCACTGAAAGACATTTTCGAGTTAACAACACATATATTCACCAAAACACACAAATACGTGGTTGCACCGTTTTGACAATACTAACGACGGTTACGATGAAAAGTCCATCCAATAATATTAAGTCGAAGTCACACAAATAACTGTTCCGATCTTGAATGTTCATTAGTTTCTCTAGTTAAGGTAAGCACTCCACAATCAACATGTTCCAAACTTTACAGATAATTGCAGGTAATAAAGTTCCAGTCCAATAATAGCATTATAGTCCATGTGCAGTTTCCACCAACCGATCGCGACGCTGTTGCCCGATCAGTAAGATTCATAAACGACAAAAGTCAGCGGTATTGATGATATATGTCCACATTAATTATACACTTCAAAAATTCGTGGCTCAATACAATCGAAACCGTCGCGGCGCGGTTGAACAATTGAACTCCAGACGACACATATTACGGGTATAAATGTACTTCTACTTCGAATAACACTGTTCACAATACTGTTCAATGATCTCTAATAACAAATTAGAATGATATTCATACAATTCATGATTTTTTACTGGTACGGCTGCGGCGCTATTACACATTACAAAACATGAGTCCGGAAGCTCGCAAGGAAGGAGCCCAACTGACTAGCGTCGACAATCATAGACAATTCGCAAGTACCAGAGTCGATAGTCGAATCGGCCAGGTGGTCAAACATAAAGCGCCAGCTTACAAGTCCAGAGACTGACTTCGTGCAGCTCTCCATCCGACTCTAGCCTAAGCAAGCCTCTTCATCTCATCATTAGAACGTCAATCCACATCCATTTGAATTTGCTTATTATATTCGTCTCTTGGTCTACATCTGCGATTTTCACCCCACAACCTGAACTCCAATGTTAAATTTATGATTCCTTGATGTTTAAGAATGTGTCCTACCGAAACATCCCTTCTTTAAGCCAAGGTGTGGCAAAATTTCTTTTCTTCCCAATTCTTTTCACTACCTGCTCATTAGTTACGCGATTTACCCACCTAATCTTCAGTATTCTTCCGTAGCATCTCATTTCAAAAGTATCTATCCTTTTCCTATCTGAACTATTTATCGCCCATGTGTCACTCCCATACAAAGCGACACTCCACACAAATACCTTCAGACTTTCTTGCGCTCAAATTAACATTCGATGTTAACAAATTTCTCTTTTTCAAAAACTCTTTTCTTCCCATTGTCATTCTGCATTTTATATCCTCTGTACTGCGACCATCATATTTTATTTTACTGCCCAAGTAATAAAACTCATCTACCACCTTTATTGTTCTGTGACCTAATCAATTTCCTTCAGCATCGTCTCACTTTTTTACTCTGCATTCCAAATGTTTAAATATTTGTAAAGTTTATGGGACTTAATTGCGGGATCATTAGTCCCAAAACTTACAAACTACTTATAAACTATCTTATACTAAAGACAGCACAAACATCCATGCCCGAGGGGGGATTCGAACCCCCGACGGAGAACGACCTCGCGCATTGTAGAATAGCGCTTCAATGCGCTCGGCCGCTCCACCGCGGCCAATTCATTCCATTACTCTTGTTTGCCCATGTTAATGTTGATCTTAGCTCCTCTAAATACATTTTCCATTACAGTCAATTGCTTCTACATGTTCTTTGCTGACTTTGACGAAATTACAATATCATCGGCAAAACAGAATGGTTTTATTTCTTCACCCTGAACTTCAATTTCTTCTTCCAATTTCTCCTTGCTTGCCTTCACTGCTTGTCAATGTACAAATTTAATAACATAGGGCAAAGGCTACAGATCTTCCAAACCAATGCATGCCTTTCATTTCCTTGAACTCTTATAATTGCTGTCTGGTTTTTGTACAAGTTGTAAATAAACCTCCGTTCTCTATATTAGTCACCTGCTGTATTCAGAATTTGAAAGAGTGTATTGCAATAAAAAATGTCAAAAGCTTTCTCCACATCCACAAAATATAGAAATGTATGTTTGTCTGTCCTTCAACTAAGATTAGTCGTTAGGTTAGTATTGCTTTCCGTGCTCCTACATTTCTCCTGATCGAGGCT
Source organism: Locusta migratoria (assembly GCA_026315105.1). Lineage (NCBI taxonomy): Eukaryota > Metazoa > Arthropoda > Insecta > Orthoptera > Acrididae > Locusta > Locusta migratoria. The sequence continues at coordinate 165,151,995 of CM048746.1, forward strand.
GATCTTCCCCAAGATCAGCTTCTACTTGGTTTTCCAATCTTTTGTAAATAATTCGTGTTAAAATTTGGCAGCCATGACGTATTGTCACACCTGTCTGTGTCTGATTTCTCTCGAATGGGGAGTAAGAAATTTTTCTTAGTGTCTGAGGGTATTTGACCCGTCTCATACATCTCACGCATCAGGTGCAAAAGTTTCCTCATGGGTAAGTCTTCCAGAGATTTATTTTATTTCCCTGTAGTCGGTATCTGTTTTTCCCCTAGTTATACATTCTTCTACATTGTCTTCTAGCCGCTCCTGCTTAGCCATTTTGCACTTCCCATAATCTCAATTCTTAGTCGTCTGTACTCCATTTTACCTGCTTCGTTTACTGCGTAAGTAGTAGATGATATCTACTCATTACCGTCTCAATACAATATCCCAGTTCGGTAAATGTTTTTTATCTTCTCCTTATAAATCTCTCAGTTTCTTTCATTATAAATCGCATAAATGTGTAATGCCATGCAAGTTAAATTGAAATTAAATTAATGTCTGCAAATTATGGGGTGTGTCAGCATGACCACTTGTAAAAATATAAAGAGAGTCTCTCCTGGTTACTGAATATATTTCTTAACGTCTAGGTAGGTAGTCTATAATATAACATCATTCATGTGGCTTCCTAACTATATGGTATGGATCTGTATAAGGTAATTGTCATTTTTAGTTATGTTTTTGGATGGTTTTTGATGTAGTCTTAGTAATAGCAGTTCTGCTGTGTGATATGACTGTGTCCTGTTTATTGGCTTGTCATAGTTTGCTTTTCGTTTGAGTGCTTCTGTATTTAATGTAACGCTGTCTTGTCTTATTCTGTCTTCTAAAGATATTTTTGGTGGTGGTTGTTTGGTAGTTTCTTGTTCTTGTTTGTTCAACATTAACTGACTTGGTGGAGATTCTGTACAAAGATATAGTAAATCGATAATTATCTGGTGGAAAGGTGTAACGAATTCTACCCAGCATGTTTGTTTCTGTGGTGTGTATGTTCGTATGAGTCCTCGGAATTTCCTGAATACTCTGTGGGATTGCTTTCCGGATCAAACCTGCACATGAGAATTTGTTTTATAGCGTTGTTATGTAAAAATGTCTTCCATGCTTTGCCAGTAAAGTTGGCTGCATTGTAATACGGTATTGTTGTGGGTTTGCAAATGTAGGAAAATATTCATGTGTCAAGCATTTTATGATTGGTGCGGAACGTGTTGCTTTACTAACATACAGTTGAACATATTTGGGAAATAGGCCTTGTACTGCAATTAGATAATATCATATAATATGGACGTACAACATCTATTGCCAATATTTCCCCAGGATATTTTGTCGATATTGTGTGTAATGGAATTGTGGGATATATTCTAGGTTTTGCTTTCTGACATACTAATCAAGTTCTGATAGATTTGTATACCTGTCGTCGTAGGTTCTGTAAGTGGCAGTAACTATCAGTTTTGCATGTGTTCTTCCCTACATCAAAGTGCCCCATGTAATGTGTGTGTGTTTAATTGTGTGTTCCTTTAGAGTGTCGGGTATGCAAACTCCTATATGTGACTGTCTGCGCCCTTTCTGTGAAGTAAAGCACCCCCTTGAATTCTATAAAGCTTTGTAAGATCCTATTGTTTTCGTTTATTGTTTCATTAATTTGCTTCCACATGGGATCAAAATCCTAAAATTATACCTAATTCCTACACATCTTAAGCTAATATCGTCGGTATGCATTATCCTTCATTAGTAAATCAGGGTAATTTGTAACTTGTTCAACTAATTTGAAAAGTTTAGGTAACATCTGCAACACTGGAATGAAACTTTCACTCTGCAGCGGAGTGCGTGCTGATATGAAACTTCCTGGCAGATTAAAATTGTGTGCCGGAACCTGGACTCAAACCTCGGACCTTTGCCTTTCGCGGGCAAGCGCACTACCGATTGTGCTATCCCGACAGGACTCACGATGCTGCCTCACAACTTTACTTCCGTCAGTACCTCGCCTCCTACTTTCATTCTGGAAACATCCCTTAGGCTGTGGCTCAGCCATGTCTCCACCATATCCTTTCTTCCAGGAGTGCTAGTCTTGCATGGTTCGCAGGAGAGCTTCTGTGAAGTTTGGAAAGTAGGAGGCGAGGTACTGGCGGAAATAAAGTTGTGAGGCGGCATCGTGAGTCGTATCGGGATAGCACAGTCGGTAGTGCGCTTGCCCGCGAAAGGCAAAGGTCCCACGTTCGAGTCCCGGTTACGGCACACAATTTTAATCTGCAACACTGTTTGAAGTATTTAATCTCAAAGTCATATTCCTGCAAAATTATACAGCACCACGAAAATCTCTGCTGCATCAACTTTCATGTAAGTAGAAAAAGTCATTTAATTTTTCCATGGTAGGACGGCGATCTCTTTACTTTGAAGTATTAAAATGCCAAGATCGCAAATATTTATTTATTTTTCCTGACGACCGGTTTCGATACCCTTAGAGTATCATCATCTGGTCACTTGTGTCCTGTGTTTTATCTTTGTGAAGGCGCATGACATTAAAATGGTATGTCAATCATAAAACATTGGTCAATGCACCTACTAGGTGTCCCTACATACAAAGTATTTAAGCTAAGTACCACTGCAATAGAATTTAAGTTCTGAAAGACATTGATACTCAAAAAGTAATTTGTCTTCGAGTTACGATCATACTAAAGGACGAGTTAAGTAGCGGAACAAACGTCAGTGGTAGCTAAGAAGTAGTTGTATTGTTGCGGAACTGCCTGGCAAAGATAATATCGTTGAAAAATATGTATCGTATAACTATGGAAATCTAAAAACATCGGTGACGGATGCGTAATAAAAGTTAATTACAGATCCCTGAATTAACCAAATAAATTTTAAAATCGGAAACGATACGATACAATGCTGAATTCAACACTGCTGTAATGCGATACGCTACGACTAAAAGCGACTAATAAGCAATGCAAAAGAGATCTGGTCTTACGATTTCTTGTCTCGTTACGTGGCTGGAAGGTTAGATTAAGGACCCTCAGTCTCCAAATTTTTTATTTCTCGTCAAAGTATATCTTGATAATTTTGTCAAATATTTTTAACGTCTCTTTTGGGTAGTGTAGTACATGAAAAACAGAAACAGTTATTAATACACAAATGAAAGTAATACTTGCTGATTTTATTACAAAGATCAGTTAATATTGTACAAGGCAAAATTAATATGACTATTACTGTCTCATTTGAATTTTTGGCAACAGCTCTTTTTTGTCATAACAATATGAAAATAGACTACAATAAAACAAGTTAATCTTGAACCTCCTGGCAGACTAACCGGGACTCGAATCTGGGACCTTTACCTATCGCGGGCAAGCGCTCTACCACTGAGCTATCCCAGCACGACTCACGGTCGGTCCTCACAACTTCAGTTCTGCCAGTGCCGGCCGCGGTGGCCGAGGTGACTGAGACGCTCCAGTCACGGTCCGCACGGCCACTACGGTCGGGGGTTCGAATCCCCCCTCGGGCATGGATATTTGTGCCGTCCTAGTTCGTAAGTTGTTCATAAGTAGTTTGTAAGTTTAGGGACTGATGACCCCGTAGTTAAGTCCCATAAGTTAAAAAAAAAAAAAAAAAAAAAAAAAAAAAAAAAAAAAAGTTCTGCCAGTACCTTCCTCCAGGTTCGAGTCCCGGTTCCGGCACACAATTTTAATCTGCCTGGAAGTTTCATATCAGCGCACACTCCGCTGCAGAGTGAAAGTTTCATTCTGCAAATTAATCTTGTTGACCATCATTTTTATTGTTTGTTCCCCCCCTCTGTTGGCGTTTGTTGAATTTGCATTATAAAATTCCATATATACAGCTGGAATATACCTTTTCACTTTAAATAAATCTTGTATTTTATGTATTTATTTATTTATTTATTTTGACTTTGATCGGCATTCGCTTTTCAGGATGAGGCAACTCACTGGGAAGTACTGGATGCTTATTGAGGCTGATAAGGAGCTGGAAAGTCTATATGATGAAACCATCGATGAACCGCTCTGTTTTAACTTGCCCAGGATAATGTGCATCATACTCAGAACTCATCTATTTAGGAGAAAAGAAAGAAACTATGTTCCTTGGGAAATTGTTCTCACACTTGATTCAGAGAAGTTGGACTTTTTAAAATAGACAGGCCGCCAGGTTTTAAAGGCTAATACAGCAACATTTTCAATAGTTTCCACTAGGAATTTACTTGATTCCTTTTTTTATCATTATGGCATACTCTTCAGGTAAGTAGGTCCTGTCATGACGATTGACGAACTTTTTTATATTCCCTACTTCATATGCACCTTTCTTGCATTCGGCTTCATGATACAAATGAAAGTGTGACTGCTTTATTTTCTTATTATGTATACCAAAAACACTGACCCATAGCTGACTCAAATTAAAAATATCCTGAACAGCAATATTTGGTAATGATAAATTTTGCATGTTGCCACAAGTCGGCCCACAGGCATTTGACTCCTTTTCACAGTGTTGAGAAACTACTTTAATTTTAATGTGATACTTTTGGACCTTCTCCGATGAACCATTCACTCTGCAATTGCACTTCGCGTCACAGAGTCTGATATATGAGGACTGCGTATCTTAGTTGACAGTTCTTTACGTGCACTACAAACATCGACCTGCGGGCACCCAAATTTGAGGTTGAGATTATATCAATTACTATAATACTTAAACTGCACACCATGTCTGTATATGCATTTAATTCCAGCCGGCCGCGGTGGCCGAGAGGACTGAGGCGCTCCATTCACGGTCTGCACGGCCACTACGGTCGGGGGTTCGAATCCCCCCTCGGGCATGGATATTTGTGCCGTCCTTAGTATTAGCTAGTTCATAAGTAATTTGTAAGTTTAGGGACTGATGACCCCGTAGTTAAGTCCCATAGGCTGTACAAAAAATTGAACATTTTTGAATTAATTCCAAAGATAAATCAAGTTTACGTATTTTACTCACTTGCAGTCACCTCCTGTACTTCGCCGCCGACTTTTCTCTCATTTCCAATTCACGTATTCGACTCCCTTCACTTTAGAATCACATATAACATTCCTTTTGTTTTTATCGACTTTTTGTCCTTTTCTTGCCTGCAGGGAGCATTTAGCAGTCCGAAGAATAAGCAGACGTAATTTCACCTCTGTAAATAAGTGGCTTCTAAATACGACAATAATGACTTACTATTTGAACATACAATACTGTAAACACAGCAATACTTTGTTGTTGTGATTAAAACCGCAGACGAAAAACTAGCCGGCCGCAGTGGCCGAGGAGACTGAGGCGCTTCAGTCACGGACTGCACGGCCACTACGGTCGGGGGTTCGAATCCGCCCTCGGGCATGGATATTTGTGCCGTCTTTAGTATAAGGTAGTTCATAAGTAGTTTGTAAGTTTAGGGACTGATGACCCCGTAGTTAAGTCCCATAAGCTTAACAAACATTTGAACATTTGAACGAAAAACTACACGGGAAAGCAGCGCAAGGCTGCCTATAGCTTCTGTGTTCGATTACATTCACATCCACATAGTATTGCAAAAACGGCGTAAGTCAATGATTCGATAGTGAAGCCATTTGATAGATGACTACTGATCATAGCTAGAGATCTCCACGGATAAGAAAAGTGTTATTCGCATCCGCACCACATCCGCAAGGTCCATATCCGCAACCGCATCCTCAGCACTTTATCCGCAAGTTCGTTATCGGCATCCTCAGATATTAAAGTTTTGAATGGGTAATAGTAAGAGATAGTAGCATTTAAAACCTGGTATGTAATGATATAATTATTGTTAGAGTGTCATTTCTGCGACAACTTTACTTTTGACTTCTCGAATCACGATAACTGTTCTATGCCTACTCCAAAACAGGATATTCCAAACAGGAAAACATTGGCGCTCCGGACACACACAGTACCGCTTCGGAGCCCGTGGGGTCGGAGCACAACGTCAGGTGTTTAATATAAGCATCTTCTTAAATTGTAGTGGTTAAAACAGATCAGCATAGTGGTGATTTTATTGTATTTACATTAAAAAAAAAAAAAGGTTCTTTCGGAGTTTTAGGAAAGAGACACTTAATTTCCCCCAAATTAACGGACAAGAGGTTATGTGACACAAAGCAAAGCATGCCATTTCAAGTATTAAAACTGCCGTCTACTTCTTATTGGTAACTGTGAACAAAGGGAGACAATGTTGGATGCAGCTACGGCCAGGCTATACAATCTAACATTGTGTACCTTCCTAAGTATGTTACTTTCACTGTACGCCGTATCTGATTATGAACGTTGCTATAAAATGCTATTGTCAATCTTTATTACTTCCGATACCATTTACCTAGTACATATACATGAATGTTTACACGATATAGTATCCATTGATGTCGTATTCATTTTAACCCTTTACTTAGCAATGTTGCTCTCAAGCAACATCAAAATTGCAAGTGGTTTTCTGAAACATCTTTCAAGTTTAATCGTTGGATGGGCAACAGTGATTGAAACTAACATTTAAGCTCTCCAATAATGTTATGTTTCGTTATCTTTTGCGAAAATGTTAGCAATAAACTGAATTGTTAGCGGACACTCCAAGCATAAGTAACCGAGATATTTTTTTTCCTTCAATTTTGTGACGATATTTTTCGTGATACATGGAAAACTGCTTATAAAAGCGAAAGATAAAGCTTTAAAGTTGATTTATAATGGAAAATTGTTCACGAGTTTTTATATGGAAGACTGAAAATTAACTTATATTTATTGGGAAGAGGAGGCCTAGTAGACCACAAAAAAAAAAAAAAAAAAAAAAAAAAAAAAAAATGGACCATAAGTCCAAAAGAAGAACGTCACAGCATCTAGTGTACCAGTCAGTGATGTACAGATGTGGCAGATATGACAATATGTTTTCACTTGACACATTACGGGCCAAAAGGAATTTGCAAGTTTTGTCTTCATAGGTACTTGACTTTAAAATGTGAAAATCATGGGACTGTTCAGAACTTTGCAGCAAAAACGACTTGTTTTCACACTTTCATATGAAATAGTCCAAGATACAACAATTTCTGCAGTCATAAGAACAACACAGTAGTATTGATACTATACCACCATGTAAAATTCTTGAGCAATGTTACTTACAAACCAGAAAAAAATCGTATAAATCTGTTCACATGGTCCTACAAATTTAAGTAACGTAATGTCCAAACATAACCTCACTGGCATCCACAACACAAAACATAATAAGTCAATAATGAACCAGTAACTGTAAAAGTGCACCCGATGATGGCAGCGTGCTGCCAAAACGCGTCGTGCTAACAAAAATATTAGTAAAAAGTGACTGCTGCAGCATTAATTATTCCAAAAAATAATACTTTTTCTTCTCGTGATTTCTGTGTGTGCTAAATAAAGGGTTAAGAAAGAACTGTCACTGTATTTACTACAATAAACGGTGTCACTCGCTCACTACAAAGCGCTAACTGAAGGCAGCGGGAATTTGGCATGGTACCTCTGGTGGGCAGTGGGCCGGTTTTCCACCCAGAAAGCACTTGACAGACCGCAGATGAAACACCGTCTCGTAAACGTTATTAGTGCAGGTCTCTCTGGTACAGCTACATCCGCTGCGGTGAGGGGATGAGGACAACAGACTTCCGCTCTATCTGGGCCCTGCAAGGATTCCAAGAATGTCCACAGTTTCCAGCTAACTTTTCGACAGACGTACTGGGCAGATACCTTGTTCTTTATCCGCATATAACACGCGGATATCCGCGTCGCCCACAGTAAGAAATACTGCGGATATCCGCATCCGCACAGACGTCTATCCATAGGCGTAGCCAGGATATAATTTTGGCAGGGGTTCTAAATAAATGAACATTGCAATAACGTGTACTCTTAATAGAACTGCAGGCGGCACTAATATTGTATATATTATATTCCAAAGGACTGTATACTAGGGAGTCACCAGGATATAGGTACAAAATTAGTAAACTTCTAAAAAAATCTATCTATTCTCGAAAATAGGATCAAGGCAAATCCTATCATGAAGATAGGGAAAATCGGACTGAAACACTGATGGCAATCAGAAAGGAAGCGCGTCTACCTTGATCGGTGAAGCACTAAAAATGTTGCATTACGTGTAAGCTGTCAATGAGAAATAAAAAAAGGATGCAGATACTGTTTGACTAGACAGGAACCTAGAGTCGCCGTGGTAGAGTGGCGGAACGTGTTAAGGCGCCCTGCTGCGAAGCGCGCGGTTGCTCGCCGTCTGAAGTTCGAATCCTCCCTGGAGTATGGTTTTGTGTTTGTGTGCGTTGTCCTTAGGTTACTTTAACTTGCTTTATGTAGTTTGTTAGTCTAGAGACTGATGACCATAGCAATTTGGTCTAATAGGTTTACAACCATTTGAGCATTTGAACATAGTCGTTTACATAGGAGCATCAAGAAATATTGCTGACTTACATTGTACAATATGACTGACATTGTAATTACCGATAATAAAATTGCTCATTATTTCGGTAGTAATCACCACAACTGGTAAAACATTTAACCCACTGTGAGACAAGACGGTCAATTACTCCACGCACCAATGTTTGCAGGGTAGCATTTTTTTCCTTGGTGTGCACCTCTTCGCCAGAAACATACTGTTGGCCATGAATGGCTCTTTTCAAAGGTGCAAAACATATCAGAATCGCATGGGGAGGAATCGGTACTTCATGCAGCATGTGTAACTGCTTCCCAGCCTCGGCAAAATGAAGGCGGTCGTAATGATGCCGTTTTTGTTGGCGTTTCGGGAGGGGTTTCAACCCCAGGAACAGATATCTCCCCTCCTCCTGGTTACGCCCATGCTACTGCCCTTCTTCTACGTATGAATTCGGCCACCCTTCCTCTCTCACTTCCAGTGCGTAACTCATTTTTCTAAAAACGTTGACACATACCTTTTTGGAATGGCCGATTCAATTCAGGCTACTGTCAACTGCACGAAAGGCGATAGTGTAACTGATCCAAATCTATAAAATGGCAGTGTTTTATCTATCAAAATGTATTCTTTTACAGATAAACCATCTGTTCCAGTCACCGAGTCCGAAGAAAAATTGTGAGATAAACTCAGTCACTTTTTATAGTACTAGTTGCCACCAATACCCGGCAAATAATTTCGAAACTGATCTGAATTTATTCACCATTTTCTCTTCCATTCCGTTTAACGGAATATTCCTTACTTAGTAATTCTTCATTCGATCAGATCACAGTCAAATGAAGAATGTTCAGTCACCTCCAATCAAAACAGCAGTAGAACTATAAAAACTGGCCGTTTTACAGGATTTAATTAATTCATAGAAATCATCTGCAATATATAGTGAAATTTTAGAAATTTTGTTGAAATATTGTATGTCTTTACATTCCAAGCACTGATTACGTCTTCTCTTTCTTCGTATGTCCTGCCAATTATTGAACGCACTCCTAAAAGAAATATCAATTGTAATCCTGAGAAAGGAAGTTTATCGGAAAAGGAACATTTTAGACTGAAAAACTGCCACAACAGCAGCAATAGTAATACAGGGTGTTTCAAAAGGGACTCTACAACTCCATATTAATTTATTGAAAAGAGGTACAGAGCTGGTTTTAGTGTTGTTTCAAAGGACACCACATCAAGTTTTTACCTTACACTAAAAGTGATCGATGTGGCTTGGTTGGTTTCGCAGGATAGAAGAGCTTGTTTTGTTACAAAGAGAGCAAATGATTAATGACATCTGTAAAAATCTTACAGAAAATTTTATAAAATTATAAAAACAGAGCAAACATGTTTACTATATTCTGAATGATTGACTGTCTCCAACTGAAGAGAGGCAAGACGGCCTTATTCCAAAAATAGTCACAAAAGATGAGTTCGAAGAACGGTTCTCGAAACTTGCAGCGACTCAGACAAACCCGAGTTCACAAACTGGGAAGAAATTTGGAAACAGCTTGAAACACGAGTAGAAAAACTCTACGAAAATTTGAATGCTGAGTTTCACACAGCCGACCAGATCATCATCGCTCAGGTTATCGAAACTGTAAATGACAAAATTAATCTGTTGAAGTATTACGAAAGCCAAGGCAAGAAAAATGAAATTTGAGTGACTCTTTCAATAATGAAGCTTATAATTGTATCAGTTGTTGTAAACTATCAACCAGAACCTTTGTAAGTGAAAAAAAGTAAACACGATGCAAAAGGAACATTATTGTATAGAAGTGTATGATGTGTCCTATTTTAATGAAGAAATATGTTATGTAATGTATATGTTGTGATTATGTATTTGAATAAAAAAAGATGCAATGTGTATTTTAAATTGATGTTTTGTTGCGATTTTATTGAATGGGACGCCATTAAAATAATTTGCCTAGGGCGTCGAATTTGTTTGGGCCGGCACTGACAATTATGGCGGGCAGTCAGCTAATGGCAGCGTAGTAATAATACCTTGTGGCAGAACAATACACCATGGGTTCCACCTAACTATTCGAACCAAGATGTTCGGTGGCGCATATTACCTACGAATGACAAACGGAAACACCTTGTGAGCAACAAAACAGTACAGGAGTATCTACTGCAGAGGTGACTGATGTGAACGCTCAACCCAGCACTAGCAGCTCTTCAAACTAGAAGAGCTCGAGCCTTGCCCTCCGGCGTCGAGCGTGTTCCCTAGCGGGGGCAAAATCAGCAAGTCAATAAACTACTACTAGCGAGGGAGTTGAGTGTCGCGATAAGTGGTTATAGGAACAATTACCTTGTAGAACAACAACTACAGAACGGCAACCACTTTACACTGGCCCATACAAAATTGTGCACAGTCGTCACGGTTGTAGTTATCTATTAGCCTATCCGACACAAGTAAGACAAGAGGTCTCTTATCCATACAAGGATAAAGACATTTTACGCATGAACCTGAAGTGCTATAGTAAATACTGACCGTCTGAAACTACTTACTTACTAATACAACATTATTTAAATAGAAAAAAGGTCTGTTGAGTGGTATTTAATAAGTCTGAAGTAAATAGACAAACCACCTTTCAAGAGACTGACCGCTTACGCTACACAATATTTTCATAAATTACTGATAACTTGTACAATAAATCGATACTCTAAATATACGAGATGCTGCTTGCATTTTCATTTTTACTGTAGAGAATATGATGATCCGTTTATATTGCCATTATCAATTTATATCAATTGAAATCAGTCATTAAATATGTGGTGTCGCACAAGTATAAAGTGCGCGCCACCTACTTTCGCCGCGCGCCGCCATGCACGCGCGGCGCGGCGTTCTTACGACGTCAGCCACGAGCGTCCTCTGCTACAACTCCGCTCGTGGCCACCACTGAACGACATCGTTCACTTGGGACTGAGATAGGAACCAGTTAACACTTCGGAATCAGATAGGCACCAGTGAAGACTTGGCTATCGGATAGGCACTAGGCAGGCCTCTAGCTCAACTATGTATCAGCATTCTGCAGTAGTGAGCTATGTAAAAGTTAAGTATTACTAAGTCTCTAAGAAATATATATCTCGTTCTAATGTACTCTAGTGTTTCTAGTCTGCTGCCCCGCTGGCTGGTCACCTCCTACCTGCACAAGCGTGCATCCTTTATTTCTGTGTCGGTCTTTCTACTCGGCCACCGACACCTACGACGGAAACGAGACACAAAAGCGGCGACGAGGCTGGGACACAAAAAAATAAATAAATACCAGCGAGACGCTATCAAGATGACAGCTTGAGACAATAAGCTATCAGATAAACTAAAGTTTGTTGAAATTGCATGACACATTCAAAAGTTTGTTATTTTAAGCTTTTTTTCTACATTTTGATACAGTAACCATAAACATTTATAATTTTTGCAGTTATTGAAATTATTTTTAGAATCATGGGATGTGCTTAATTATTCTGACACCATAGACATTTTAAATGTTGACGGTAAACAATTTTATATATTTTATTTTATTCCGAATTAGCTGAAAACCCGGCTTTGCCCGGGTATTTATTTATTTATTCGAAACTTGAGTTAGTACTTTTCCTATCCACTCTCTCTCTCTCTCTCTCTCTCTCTCTCTGTCCATATCCTTTTTTCTTAAAACATGTTACATTTATCAGAGAATATATAAGAAATCACACATAAAAATGCACTCGTTTCGAAGAATCCAATCACGAAGTTCAACAATAATTATTGTAATAATACCACAGATGGATCGCTTGATGTAATGCGCGAAACGTCAAATCGATTGTTTTAAAGATATGCATTAAAAGAAATTTCTTTTTTACTGCTTTATTTCTTATATTTCCTTATTCGTGTGCTTATCCTTACAGAGAAAGAGCAGAAGACATTGTAGCACACATAGACCAAAGATATGGTCTGCGTCATCACGCTTCGCTGTATGTAACCTCCTTGCTATAGATTCGCAAATATCATCGTTGGCCTTCAGTCCGAATTTTTTTTATAATTTGACGACTTTCAACCATCATATCTTCCACCCCCTTATAGCTGTCGTCATGGAACTGCTATGGTGTACAACGGGAGACTTCGGACAACACACACACACCATTCGTTGCGTTCTGTAGTTTTCGCTGCAGAGCGAAATATTAACACAAACACACGTGGAATTTTATATACGCCGATAACTTTCCATCCAAATATACTCCGCCCTATTATCATTATCAACCCTCAAGCAACAGTGCAACCAATAAAACCATTTTCAAAGAGTAAATATAATTATCAAAGAATCATTATTGTTCCGCATTTCGCGTTATATTCTTCAAATTACTAAATATCTATCCGATCGCTATAAAACCGTGCCTAAAACCTTCCTCAGGTACAAATATTTAAGTCTCTGCGTCATGTCGTTTGGACGTGATAAGCGTATACCGAACATTCACATAGCTATCCGATCGCAATAAAAGCGTGCCTAAAGTCTTCCCCGGGTAGACATTAGTAACTGTACAAATTTTTAGCTCTTTATGTCTTGTGGTTCAGACGTGATAAACGTACACCGAACAGACATTCACATTTATATATATATATATATATATATATATATATATATATATATATATATATATATATATATAGATTACTGGAGTGGGGAATCACATATTTCCTCCAGACACCCCTTAACAAACTCCCGACCAGCTGCTCAGTTTAACCCACTACCTGGGCTGTCAGGCAGCTACCCCAACCACTTGACGCAGTCCACAGCCAGTCCTTTAGGAAGGAAGCTTAGGGTTTAACGTCCCGTCGACAGCTTGGTCATTAGAGACGGAGTTAAAATGTTCAAATGTTTGTAGAGTGGGACTTAGCTACGGGGTCATCAGTCCCTAAATATACAAACTACTGAGAACTACCTTATACTAAAGATGGCACAAACATCCACGCCCGAAGGGGGGGGGGGAATCAAACCCCCGACCGCAGCGGCTGTGCTGACCGTGACTGACACGTTGCAGACCTCTCGGCCACCACCGCGGCCGGTGACAGATCAAACGCTAGGATGCGAAAGGAAATCGGCCTTGCCCTTTGAGAGGAACCAAACCGACATTTGCCTGGAGTGATTTAGGGAAATCATGGGAAACCTAAATCTGGATGGCCAGAGGTGTATTAGAACTACCATCATCCCGAATCCGAGTCCAATGCGTTACCACTGCGCCACCTCGCTCGGTCCAGTCCTTTATATTTGCACACAAAACCATTACTTATACTAATTGCGTGACTCTGTGGACATTTCTTCCATAAAGTCATAACCTCATGTACGTAGTTAACCAAATTGCTTACATAACGTTCTTTAAAAATGTGATTCAATGACTATGAAAGAAAGTAACTTAGCATAAGTACTGGGTAGTGATGTGGGCGTACGCCACGACTCTATCAATTGCGTTGTGACTTAATTATCTTACGCATATGTTGAAATCAAATAGTTTTTTTTCTTCGTCCTTCACTGTACTCACATAAACCTTTCCAACTATAACCCTCACTGCACATAGAAATATGACTGCTACAAATGTGAACTAATTACATTTCTGTGTTTTACTTTCAGTAAAATTCTTTTCCTTCTAAGTGTTTGATGCCATTTTCATTTCTAATCGCTAACACGAGTACCGATGGAAACACCTGTGGCTTAGTACAATCATGTTAGCCGCAAGACGAGCCAGGATCGGGTGTGCGGTATCAACTGCCAGGGCGGTCCGAGATCAAAGGGTAAAAGCTGCTTGCCAAGTCTGCGCAACGCCTGTACAAAGAAAATCAACTGACTGACGTCCAGCTGGTGGCGTTGTAACAAACAAACAATTTTGACAAGTATATATAGTGTTTTTCTCATTTATTTAATTTTCAGCGGACAATACTCATGTGATAAGAAATAGAAAAACATTTTACAATGGAAACAATTTAAAAAAAAAAAGTTTATTTTCAAATGAACTTAAAACGATAAAGTAATGTAAATGTTAAAAAAGACTTTATCCGTCAAACAGAGTATGCTTATGCATATAGATATGATATTCTAATGTTGTGTAATTTCATTGTAACCTTGACATGTCTATGTGAAAAGTGAAAGTTTACTTATCAGCTAACAGCATGGACTACAAAGTCAAACAAATGTGAACTGTCAGGACATGGAATATTGAAGGATCTTATTTGTAACTATTCAAAATTGTATCAATTGTGCAGATCTGTTATTTTGTATTCCTGTGAAAATAAATCATTGGTCTTTGCCTTAGGCTTTCGTCGGTTTTCCCTGCCTCCCCAAAGACAAAGAGGGGGCAGTGAAACGATACGGCGAATCGGCGCAGAACCGAAGATATATATATTTTTTATCATGCAGCGCTTTTCTCTCCCACGTTCATTTCTGATCCTGTACCAACCTTCCTTTTCTTTCTGCACGAGAGAGAGAACAGCGTTCGACACATTCTGTCTGATTTTATGTTCCGACCGATACAGATGTAACTGTCTCCCTTCAATTTTTCTACGATACTTTCATGTGAGTATAGTGTTTCCAGCGTAATAAATCTGGATGAGCTTTGTTAAAGTTAAGAAAAAGGTGTATTTATTGTTTAGTTCCGAAAATCGTTGGTGGTGCAGTAGTTTCCACAGCGTACGGAAATGAAACTTGGACGGTAAATAGTGCGTACAGGAAGAGGCTTTTGAAATGTGGTGCCATAGAAGGATGCAGAAGATTAGGTGGGTGGTTCGCGTAACTAATGAGGTGGTACTGAACGGAATCGGGAAGAAAAGGAATTTCTGGCATACCTTGACTAAAATAAGGGATCCATTGATATAACACATCCTTAGACATCAAGGAATCATGAATTTAGCGTTGGAGGGAAGCGTATGGGATAAACATTGCAGGGGGAGACCAAGAGATGAATACAGTAAGCAGATTCAAATAGATGTAGGTTGCCGTTCGTATGAGGAGATGGAGAACCTTGCTCAGAATAGAGTAGGGTTGAGAGCTACAACACACCAGTCTCCAGACTGAGGACCACAACAACAAATCATGGAATGGGTTTGGACGCCATTACGTCTATTATTTCGTGCAGTCATTGTTGTGGATTTGCGAACTTTCATTGAAATCAGTCCTTCTTAATTATGGTAAAATGTTTAGGACCTGAAATCGCGGTTCTTTATCCACTTTCTTTCAAATCGAAGACCGAAAATTAATATTTAATTTTTTTCGAATTTTACTGTGGCGACCTTTACTATAATTCAGCCCCATGGTCAACTGCACGAACGTTGATAGTGTATCTAGTCCAAATCCATCACATGACGGTGCTTTACCTATCAAAATGTATTCTATTACAGCTAAACCGTCTGTTCTAGTCGCCGAGTACGGCGAAAAATTGTGAAGTATACTCCATCACTTTTTATAGTGCTAGCTGTCACCAATTATCACCCAATAATTTCTAAACTGCTCTTAAAATGATATTAATTCAGCCTTTGATCTTCCATTCTGTTTATCCGAAACCAGACAGTAATTTTCACGCGATTATATAAAAATTAAATGGTGAAAGTTCAATCACCATCCAATCTAAACAGCAGTAGCTCTGTCGTTTATGGTCGCGTATTGAGCGTTTTAGATTGAAACATTACTTATATAAAATATTTTTTAGAAATAAATAAATTTTTATTTCAAATCTGAACTGATGCGCCAATATTGGTTGAAGAATAATTTGGAATAATTTTTTGAGATGAGAATTAGAATAATAATCGGAAAAGCAATCTGTGATAATTTCTAATAAAGATGAGTTGCCGAGAAACACTACAATTCGCCAAAATTTACCTACTTACTTCATTGATTCAGTAAAATGAAACTGTAGAAAAAGGAGAGGTACATTCCCCTACTAAAATAAATTCTGGATTCACCGTTCCGGAAGAACAATGACATGACTGAAAAATTAAATAAATCAACGTTATCGTATCAGTGTTCTCAGAAAACGGTAGCGGATTCGGCGGAACATCGTTAGAACAGTAGTTATGCATAGTGTCCACAGTCTGTAATATCTCTGGCGTTACTATGTATAACTACAGTTCTGACGGTGTTCCACTATAGGAGCTACGTATTTCTGAGTTGAATAATGCAATAACATCTATTTATTGAATTTTGCATTTGCGTCATTCTTCTTCTGGAACAGCGAACTGCTATTTCGAGATGGTATAATGCCGAAAGGGAAATTTTACCAAATTCTGTTTCGCGAAACAAATTACAATATTGATTACTGAAATTGAGTAAATTCAACTATTGTTATTATTTGTGCGGAAAAACTAATTTATCTTCATGACTTGTTAATTTTCATTACGAAAGCTAGTGACGTCCAAATTCCTAATTTCAGTTATAATTGATAGAACTAATAATTAATTGCCATTTTAAATAACAACGAAGGTTAAGTCATTTCGATTTTTACTGAATTTATTAAGAAAAGTTTTTGTTCGCCAACAGTTACGTACAAAAAATTGGTGTACATCTCCACGACACGACTGCCCATGACAATGGTCGAAAGAAGAAGAACAAGAAAGCCGCCGATCTTTTAATTTCTATCATCTGTTTCAAAGAGTATTCTTTCTGAGAGTGCAGAGGAACAGCAGCAGAACCATAGGCAACGTTTTTGTTCATTCTTTATTATTACATGGACATTACGTTATAGCAGAGTGGTGAATAACCTTTCAGATCACGATGCACAAATTTGAATTTTAAAAGGATTTTCCGCTCAAACATCTGTTGAATATAATAATAATTATTTAGAAGTGCTAATACTGTTGCAACTGAAGCCTAACCTAATTAAGGAACAAGATGGGCAGTGTGGTTACAGTGCTAGTAATTTAGATGATAAACATAATGCTTTCCTTAACACATTTGTCACGATCTTGGAAATCTGCTTTCCATTAGAGTTCTCGAAACAGGGCACTGTCGCCAACAGGCAACCGGAATGGCTGACAAGTGGAGTAAAAATATTGCGTAGTACAAAACGGGAATTGTATCAAAATAGAAGCTCTCAGAATCGAGTAGCAGTAGCCCAGTTCAAACAGTATGCAAGGTTTTGAAAATGTCCTTAAGAAGGCAAAAAGTATTGGGCCCGAAAAAAGAATAGCTACTTCGAAGGATAAAATTAAAACAAAATGATCAGTCATGAAGAAAGTATCTGATAAACAGCACAGAATTGAAGATATTAAATCAATGTGTAGTGCAAATTTTTCTGTTACTGGTAAGACAGATATATGTACAGTGTTTATTAATCATTTTTGAATATCACGGGTTAATTAAACAGAACCTTAACTCCTGCAATAAATGGTATATAAATAGCGTTGGGAGACTCTTACCCAGTGTTGCCAGACGTAGGGAATTTTCCCTATATGTAGCTACTTTTAAGCATTAAAATCATGTAGGTAATTTTCATCCAAAAGTCCCCAACGCGTAGGTATTTTGGTAAAATTTTACATTCGTTGACACAGGCCTAGCGGGTAATGTTGGCAACAGAACAGTTGTCAGCACGCGGGAATGAATCCGACCAATTGTGGCATAGTTTAATGTAGCCAGTGATATTTTAGACGGCATAGTTGTTTTCTGTTCATAGTAAACAATATTAATTTGAAAACTTAGTATCAGACACATTAAAATTGATGCTAAATATGATTATTTCAATGTGTATCAGAGGAATGGAGAGTCGGTTTGGAAATGTCAGGACAAGGAAAATTCATTGTTTCCATAAACGAAAGACTGTTATTTATTTACGGCAGGACGATATAGTAGTTAGTACTTGTAAATGAGATGATGCTGACAAGACAGCGCTAAAAGATTTGCAACAGCCTACGTTATAATGAACAAAGCGCTAGATATTCGTTGTCAACTTAGCATTGCTCTTTGAAAATCGAATCATTTACAGTGACGGACTTCCTTCTTTGTGCTGACTGTGAACTAGTAAATGCTGCTGTTCCTACTCTATGGTTGATATTGTCTCGATGTATCCTTGTGCTGTCAATAAATCAGTTATCCTCATGTAACAGTGAACTCGGAATTCGCGGCATGTTTGGGGAAACTAATTAATGCTGTTCCTCTGTATGGCTGACATGTTCTTGATGTACCCTTGTCCCATCGATAAATCAGTAATTCACTTGTAATAGAACACTTGGAATTCGCGGTATAATATACACTTGACTCCATCAATCAGTAACGATCAGTCACTGGGAAAACATATGTTGTAAGTGAAGCATGATGCCAAATATTTAAAGTTTTACAAAATTGTAACATGCCCCATTAATCAATTGGTGAACCTCTGCTGGCCGCACTCCTGGATTCAGCCTCTCGCAGACCCAAATCCTGGCCGTTCTGGTGTAGGGGCTTTAATGAGGTGTAGGGAGAAAGTAGGGAAAACGTAGGTACATTTTTGTGAGACTGTAGGTATTCTCTCTCTCTGCTATCTGGAAACATTGCTCTTACCTGAAGTAGCCCTCCTTGATACTGACAAGAAAGATATTGAGTCAATAATTAAATTATTAAGGACTATGGTTACTGACTGAAAGGATGATGTGCCTAGCAAAACAACTACTGTTCCACCTCTGTTAGCCGAGAACTTATTATTTATTTATTTGTTTTTTCTGTTCCATAGGACCCAATTGAGGAGAGAGACTCCATGGTCATGGAACAAGTAAATACATTAATTGTTACACAAGAATAACATTAGAAATTTTTTAAATAGTCCTTTGCACACGACAATCTTAAGACAAAGTGAAAAGAATCAATAAAGAAAAAAATGAATTAGCTTAATTGTTTAACTTTTCTAGTAGTTCCTCGACAGAATAAAAGGAGTGAGCCATGAGGTAAGTCTTCAATTTAGATTTGAAAGCGTGTGGATTAGTGCTAAGATTCTTTAGTTCTTGTGGCAGGTTATTGAAATTGGATGCCGCAGAATACTGTACCCCTTTCTGCACAAGTGTTAAGGTGGTCTGATGCACATGTAGATTCGACTTCTGTGTAGTATTCACCGAGTGAAAGTTAGTAACTCGTGGGAATAAGCTGATATTAATTAAAAACAAACGACATTAAAGAAAAAAACCTATTGTACGCCAGAGTCAAAATTCCCAGACTACTGAAAAGGGGTCGACCTGACGTTCGCGAACTTACACCAGATATTGCTCGAACCGCCCGTTTTTGAGCCAGAAATATCCTGTTTGCATCAGGCGAGTTACCCCAAAAACAATGCCGTACGTCATAAGTGAGTGAAAGTAAGCGTAATAGGCTACTTTTCGTGTTGAAAAATCACTTATCTCAGATATTGTTCTAATGATAAATATAGCAGAATTTAGTTTTGGAACAAGATCCTTTCCATGACAGCTTACTGTCTATATGAACACCTAGAAATTTGAACTGTTCAGTCTCACTTATCACAAGCCCATTATGTCTAATCAGAATGTCAGCTTTCGTCAAATTCTTTGTTAGAAATTAACACAGTCATTAGCCATATTCATAATTTTTCCTTTTGGAATGGTCCGTTTCCTGACGGATTGAAGTCCTCAGTAGTGAAACCACTATATAAAAAGGGGGCAGTGCATAATGTAAACAACTTTAGATCTATTTCTATGCCATCAAATTTTGTTGAACGAATTGAGAAAGCTGCATAAACAAGGTTAATTGATCACTTCAGTCCCCATATTTTGCTTTCAAATGCATAATTTGCTATCTTAAGTGGTTTAATAACCGAATTGTTATAATCCCTTTTCTCTGTAAGGCACTTGATGAATTAAATAAAAATCTGCGAATGCTAGGCTTATTCTTTGATTTAACACAAACGTTAGATTGTGTTGATTACGAGATATTGTTGCAGAAGTTGGGGTGTCGTGGAGTAAGGGGATTAGCTCACAGTTGATCCCACTCTTACTTTAATAACAAGGAGCAGAAGCTGATATTCTGTAGTCTTGAAAATAGGTGTGATATGCACTCACAACGGGGAACAGAGGGGGGAATGGGGAGGAGGAGGTTCTGTACTGGGCCCATTGTTGTTTCTGGTTTATATAAAATATGCCTTCTATGGTAACAGGTAATTGCTGATTATGTTTGCTGATGGCACTAGTTTTTTAGTGAAGGATGTTATTGGAAATATTGTTGTAGTATCAAATAACGCAATTAAAAAATAAGTTCATAGGCTGCAGATCACATTAATACTCATTTTCACAGTTTCTAGCACTCAATTTAAAAAAACTGACATTTCAGTTAGAAGGAACGGCCGCATGATAAGTGAGACCGAACAGTTCAAATTTCAAGGCGTTCAAACAGATGGTAAGCTGTGGTCGTATGTCCATTTCAGGATCTTGTTCAAAAACTAAATGTTGCGTTGTTTACCATTCGAACAGTTTATGAAATAAGTGATTAGCTTAACACGAAAAGTACTTATTTCCATTCGCTTATAACGTATGGTGCTTTCAGACAGAAATCGAATCTGCATTTGAATTACACCTTCACTATTGTGCAAAAAGGTGTACAGTGCACCTATTTTATTAAGTTGTCACAAGAATTCAGAAAGATTAGTAGCAATCCTCGCACTTTCAAGGCTAAACTGAAAAGTTTCTTCAAGGCTCACTCTTTCTATTGTTTGGAGGAATTCTAGGCAAAATTCAAAAATTAAGCTAATTTTAGTGTTGCGGTGTTGGTTCTTTTTACTTATCCTTGGGTCTGTCGTGTTACGGCATTCGGTTTTTTTTATGTTTTTGAAACAAGGAGGTTAGAACTCCTTGTTTTGAAATTATTTTGCTTATCTATGAACTTGCAACGTAATAACAAAATCCTTTTATAAATATCTCACTTGGGTAGAGCAACATAGAGGTTTCACTAGCTCAGTGCATTTAGCCTCTGGGTCAGTACTGAATAGCGTTGATTTAACGTTAAATAGAAATCGGCATCGTAATTTAATCACTTCCGTATCGACGTCAATTACAACCAAAGATGACAGATAGCTGGTGCAGAGATCGATATCAACTATTAATATAACCGGCGAACGATCTGCACAGTTTGAGTTTGGTTGTATAATGTCTTCAAAGATAAGAGCTACTGTTGCAGTTAGTATTTGACCAAGAATCACTATAAAAATTGTAGCACTTATCTCTGAATATTGTAGTCTCGGAAAACATTTATCGTCATAACCTGATGATATTAGTATCTATAGAATATCTTCTGAATTAACGGAAAATCAAAATCGCTAGTTGAATATCAACAAGCACAATAAAATAAATTCTGTGCCATATCTGATCATTCACAATCATTAATAAGGTTTTACCACTGCCATACATTTAACGTTTTTCCTGCTGTAGGCTCAGCTGATCTAAGATAGGGTAAGGTGGTACAAATTCGATATAGGTACAATTCCGATTTTTGTGTAACCGTTAGAAGCGATGAGTACGTGTTCCCACTTTCAAAATCTGAGAAAGTCATGGTGTCATTTGTCCAAACTCCAGTTAACTTAAAGTGAACGAATCTGCGATTTTTTGACGTAAAATGTTGTGACTGGAATCCTGTAACAACTAATGGTTGAGGGCTGATGACTCGTAACTGCAAACTGTTGACCAATTCCGTGCTAATGAAACAACATTGGCTTTCGGTGTCGAGTAAACAACTCGTACGCTTCTTCATCCCTGTCGGACCTCTGATCCAAACAGATGCAGAATGAAGATACGTAGAGAGAGGAGACTGAACATCAATCTACTCTATGTAAACGCGCTGTTCATCATTGCAGATAGCTACGTGATGCGATTTCTTACATTTAGAACAGGCTACTTTATTTTTATTGCTGCATTCTTTGATACTGTGCTCCTTTTCTAAACACAAAAAACATCGACGAGTGACTTTCAGCTTGTCGATCCTATCCTTGCCGTTCGATACCTTCGTGCAATCTTGTGCCCAATGACAACGTGCGTCACAAAATACGCAGTTTCGGTAGTTTCCTTTTCGTCTTTCCACCTAGTTTTCCCTCTTAGTGTTCACTTGTAGGGTCGCACTTATAGACGGGAATGTATCTGTAACGCTACAACCTATAACCTTATGTGTAATCTTAGCGCCTCCCACTTCCTCGTTCAAAAACTCCATTACGTAACCTCGTAATGTGACTTTCAGTGATACTTTCTGTTCTATCGTAAATATCCAGCGTCGAACTATGTTTTCTGGAAACGCGCGCAATATTTTAGGTGCCAACATATCCCCGTAGCGGTCAACATTTTCCCCTAAGACTCGTAAGGCCTATATGCGTTTGTTACATTCAATAAACGCAGCGTTCAAAATATCTGTAGACGCATGTGTTATCGGTTTCATAGTTTCAACGTAGTCGAGATGAGCCTGTATTATACGGTTTTTGTCTCCATAACGAGAAACCAAAATTCGTTTCGTTTCTTCATAAGAATCTGCAGTAATTGGAATGCCTTCCACTAAATTCCTTCGCTCATCTTCCAAGTATCCTCGGAGGAAGTCATGTTTGTCTATAGTAGAAATTGAAGGATTGCTGTCTATAGACGACTGAAACTGCTCCCAAAATCGAGACCACTTTTCTACTTCTCCTGAAAATGATTCTAATCTGCTAATCTGATTGTTGAACGTTTGGCAGCATGTGTCATACGTACAGGAGCTGCTACCGTGGCTAACGATGTCGTAGGTGACGAGTTTGAATCAACTGAGCTAAAACAATCTTTCGCATTCCTCGTTGCCTTCAAAACAGCTATCCTAGCGCTGTCGACATAATCCTTGCATTTACTGACATCGGCATCATAGTCTGTGTCCGAAAGTATATCTTGAATTGCATAATATAGCACTCGTAAACGATCTAATGTCTCTTTCAGCCGTGTACGAAAGTACTTGTAATCGGTATCTTTGCCTGTATCTCATTCATCTATTGATCTATTGAACCGTGTTGTTAACTCTCGTTCAGTACTTCCTTTTCAAATAACGTAAACGTATTTCTGTATCTGTTTCTGACACTGTACTCCGATCAAGCAAGATATCAGAATAAAGTAAACAAGTCAAAGATAACCGCAATGTTGACAGCGACCACGGATTGTGGCGCTGAGAAAACAACAAACAATGGAAGCGCAGTGCCCGTCTCAGTATTCACAATAACTTCGATTAATGCTTTCTACTATACTTTTAAACACGTCCACACGACGTGTTCCATTTAATTGACTCCCCATGAACAAATGTTGATGAGCTTCAACCATGTTTTTTTTTTTTTTTTTTTTTTTTTTTTTTTTTTTTTTTTTTTTTTTTTTTAGTGTAGTAAGACACTCCACTCGCAATATGCGAGATACCAGGCATTATATATTCATTTAGTTTTATCTGTATGTAAAATTCTATGTTGTCCATGAGGCCCCAAATATGTATTAGTGTGTATTGGTCCTGGCTTCCACAGAATGAATGAAACTTTATATGTAAGAAAGTTTAGGAAGTGCTAGGTGCGCCTCGTCTGTTTTGTGTCGTCTTTTCTTTCAAACGCTGGGTGTTGAATGTCTCTGGGCGAGAAGTAGGTTTACCAACTGCTGAGCAAAACCCAGTCTTAGCAAAGATGCCTAATGTAGCTTGCTCTTAACCTCCTTGGCTGGGGGTTGGTCAGGTTACCTGCCTGACGAAAGGTGACGCTCTCTGGGCTCCCCTCCACTATCGCTGCTCGGTAACGGCTAGGCAGTGGTGAAGAGAGCTATTCATTTCGCTTCTTGTTTTCTGGTAGGGTAAGTACCTCTGAGTTTGTTTCTGCTGTGGCATCGTGGCTCGACTTAGTTTAGGCTCCATAGTCGTACTTATGCCTTTTCACGAGTTTAATTCTGGGAGTAGCAGCTACATTATGTATGTAGTGAGATTTTGCTTAATTTTCTACAGGATTGCTAATTTTATGTCGATTTTTGCTGAAATCTGATTCCGAGGCTCTGAATGTGTTTCGTTAGCATAGTTCTTGCACTTTATACCTTTTAAATCATTTCTTCGCCTGTTTAAATATGTTCAGTGTCTTTCGCATTATTATGGTAGTTGAATTGTAATATTTTCGGGGATTCGCGGTGCCTATACTGTTCGTACTTTGTCGACAGAACACGTGGACGCTATCAGACTAAGTCTTCAGCTTTTCCATCATTCATTGCACATGAGTGGTTAATAATTGTATAGCTAATTTGCTAAGGTGTTTCCTAGTGAGTGTAGCGTGATAATTTTCCCCAAAATTGTCTATTCTAACTTGTAATGTGTGTACTTGTCGGCCCACGTGTGCGCCAATTAGCATGTTCCCTGTCGTGGTTATTTGGTTATTACCATTAAATAGATCTTTTTCCTCTGGGTAGAAAGAACCGTTGCACGACGTCTATCGTTTTTTCAATTGTCATGAAATCGAATTATTTCACTTCTTTGAATTTTTGTGACTGAACTCTGTATTGTGCTGTAGCAATCTGTAACCTTGCTTATCTAATAGATATCATTCGTCTGATCCGAAAGAATGGTTACACGATATATTTCGCGATCTTATTCTGTTTGAAGTTGGTTTTGTTAACTTTTTGCATATTTTGTGTTCCTATTTTGCTGTATTGATCTAACAACTTTAACCTTCTGTAGCTATATTCTCCCTGTGCTAAACGAACACCAGAGCGACCGTTTTGAGATATTATTCAATGAAATCTTGATTTAATGTATAGTTAGAAGTTCTAGGGAAACTTTAACTTCCGTATGTACACCACACTTTGTCGTCTTTAACCAAGTGCGTTTGTTTCTGATAGTTTATCATGAGCCTAAGCCACTAGCTTGACACGTTATGGAAGCGAGGTTCTAATTCATTGGCTGTCGTCTTGGTGTATTGGAGTTGGGTGCTTGGTAAGTTCCTACATGGCTTGGCGTATGAATCTTTGCGTGAATGTGCTGCAATTCCTCCGTTCCCCCCTATGAAACGTGATTTAATTAACCTGTACTCAACTTGGCAGGTGGGCAATTTTAGGGCCAAGTAATTGTGGATATTTTTAATATTTTGTAAGGTGTGTTTTTTATTGTATTTTTTTAAAAAAATGGTCATCCCCTTCTTGTTCTTGTTTTGAATAATAAATTAACTTGTTAAATTATAATCCTTTTGTGCTAATTTAAATTCTCTCCTCATCATTTATTTTGAATTAATGTGGGGTAATTTGTTCATGTATCTTGTGTTCTGCTCCATTCTGGAGCATTATTTGCGTTTCCATTGCCAACATCCATGATTTTTGACTTAGATCCATGACTGCAGATCATTATTTAATTCTGTGCAGTTTCCTCTAAAGATTGCACTAAAGGTAGACTGTTTTCTTAACTTATAGAATCAGAGTTTTACTCCGCCGCAGAGTGAATATCGCCGTAATGAGATTTTGTGAGCAAGCAGTCAATTGTTAACTGCACAAATACGGCCAGCTAACAGTCAAAAAGAACAGCGGCCGAGTTTCACTGTGTAGCCGCTTGATGAATATGGTGGACTCCTGACCTACTTAGCGGAACCCGAAAACCCACCACCCTGTGGCGCAGAACCGTCTGAGCCTCTTATTCAGACCCTCCACTCGGCTCTGCACCGAAGGTCCGCAGTCAGTCCTGTCGAGTTGCTCAGTAAACGCCGGCCAGGACACACGCGACAGCAGCAGCAGCAGCAGCTCCTCTACATTGTAAGATAACCGGCTTCTTAATAGAAGCGACTTATTTTCATTTCGTGTGTACTTTCTTTTGCAGTTCTTAAATCTTTAGTGTGCTCGCGTGTTTATTTACTAAGAATAGCGTTTAGTTGTCAGTTCAGTTATCTTGATTTATTAGCTCGCGTATATATTTTTCAGATCCGCCGTTAATAAACATTTTAGTATTAGCTTAATATTTTTCAAAACTCACTTCTGTGTCCTCAGACGTACTTACATGAAAAAAAAAAAAAAAAAAATGAAAAAAAAAGGTTTTAGAATGGCTAGGAACAGTGACTGCTGCGAACGGATGGAGGCAGAGTTGGTGACTCTTCGCTCGCAGCTTCAGGCGGCGTTGGCTTTGCTGGCAACGCTTGAGACTGCGCTGGGTGGGCGCCGCTGTTGTGGGTCGCTCGCGGGGGTGCAGCAGACGCCCTGTGCGTCTGTTGTGCCCTCCGATAGGCCTGCGGCTGTGGCCAGCCCGCTCACTGCCCGCGAGGAGGTAGCCCCCCAATCCGTGGTGGACTGGGAGGTCTCCTCAGCGCGTGTCAGGCAGCGTAAGACTTCCCGGGGGACCGAAGTGGAGGCCTCCCCGGTTAGTCTTGCCAACAGATTCGAGGCGCTGTCTGTGTCAGAAGATGTTCCTGTCGCGGTTGGTGTCGCTTGTCCTGTACTCGCCCCCCTGCCTTCAAGATCCGGGCACTCACAGAGGGTGGGTTTGCTAGTAGTTTGGAGCTCCAACGTTAGGTGGGTGATGGAGCCCCTTAGGAAAATGGCTGCTAAAGAGGGGAAGAAATCCAATTTGCACACCGTGTGCATACCGGGGGGAGTCATTCCATATGTGGAATGGGTCCTTCCGGATGCCATGAAGAGCACAGGGTGCAGCGAGCTGCATGTGGTGGCTCATTTCGGGACCAAAGATGTGTGTCTCTTTGGATCGGAAGAGATCCTCTCTGGTTTTGAGCGGCTATCAGAAATGGTAAAGACTGCCAGTCTTGCTTGCAAGATGAAAGCGGAGCTCACCATCTGCAGCATTGTCGACAGGACTGACTGCGGACCTTTGGTTCAGAGCCGAGTGGAGGGTCTGAATCAGAGGCTCAGACGGTTCTGCGAC
Organism: Locusta migratoria; assembly: GCA_026315105.1. NCBI lineage: Eukaryota > Metazoa > Arthropoda > Insecta > Orthoptera > Acrididae > Locusta > Locusta migratoria. The sequence goes on from CM048746.1 coordinate 165,179,250, forward strand.
CGTGTGGGCTGCAGATTCCTCGACTTGCGCCAAAGGGTGGTGGGTTTTCGGGTTCCGCTAAATAGGTCAGGAGTCCACTATACTCAGGAAGCGGCTACACGGGTAGCGGGGGCTGTGTGGCGTGGACTGGGCGGTTTTTTAGGTTACAGGGCCTCGGGAATACACAAAATGGGTTTCAGTCTCAAAGGGGGCAGGTCAGACACAGGAAGAAAGCAGATCTAGAAACCATTGGTATAACAATTGTAAATTGTCGTAGCTGTATTGGGAAAGTTCCAGAGCCGCAAGCGCTGATAGAAAGTACCGAGGCACATATCGTTATAGGTTCTGAAAGCTGGCTGACGCCTGAGATAAGTTCGGCCGAATTTTTTTCAAAGGGCCAAATGGTCTTCAGAAAGGATAGAATAAATAAAAAAGGGGGTGGTGTGTTTATTGCTGTTACTAACGGTCTATCCTGCAGCGAAATTGAGACAGATACTTCCTGTGGTTGGTCTGGGTAGATGTTATACCTGACAACCGGAATAAATTAATAATTGGATTTTTTTATCGGCCCCCTGACTCAGACGATGCGGTTGCCGAAATGTTCAAAGAAAGTTTGAATCACATTTCAAATAGGTATCCGAAGCATACTGTTATAATCTGGCGACTTTAATTTACCCTCGATATGTTGGCATAATTACGTATTCAAAACCGGCGGCAAATATAAAACATCGTCCGAACTAGTTCTGAATGTTTTTTCTGAAAACTACTTCGAACAGTTAGTTCATGAACCCACTAGAATAGCAAGTGGTTCCGAAAATACCCTTGATCTCCTAGCAACAAATCATCGTGAGCTAGTAAAGAGCATCAAAACAGATACAGGGATTAGCGAACATCGAGTTGTAGTAGCGAGACTGAATGTCGAAATGCCCAAATGCACCAAAAATAAACGAAAAATATATCTATTCAATAAAGCAGATAAAAATTCGCTTCACGCTTTCCTGAGTGATAGTCTCCAGTCTTTCAAAACTAAAAATGCGAGTGTAGATCAGTTGTGGCTTACTTTTAAAGACATAATATCAGTAGCAATCGAGAGATTTATACCAAATAAATTAATAAAAGAGAGGGCTGACCCCCCGTGGTACACAAAACAGGTCAGATCACTGTTGCAGAAACAAAGAAAAACACATGCAAAATTTAAAAAGACACAGAATCCACAAGACTGGCAATCTTTTAATGAAACTCGCAACCTAGCGCGGACTTCAGTGCGAGAAGCCTATGGTAGTTACCACAACGAAATCCTGTCTCGTAATCTTGCCGAAAATCCAAAGAAATTCTGGTCATATGTGAAGTACACTAGCGGCAAAACACAAACAATACCTTCACTACGCGATAGCATTGGTAATACTACCGATGACAATACTGTTAAGGCAGAATTACTAAACACAGCTTTCCGAAATTCGTTCACCAAAGAAGACGAAGTGAACACTCCAGTATTCAATCAAAGAACAGCTGCCAGCATGCGAAACTTAGAAGTAGATGTTCCTGGAGTAGTAAAACAACTTAAGTCACTAAACAAAAATAAATCTTCCGGGCCTGATTGTACACCAACTAGATTTCTCTCAGAGAATGCTGATGCAATAGCTCCGTTCTTAGCAATCATTTACAACCGATCACTCAGCGGAAGATCCGTACCCAAAGACTGGAAAGTTGCCCAAGTTACTCCAATATTCAAGAAAGGCAGTAGGAGTGATCCCCAAAATTACAGGCCTATCTCATTGACGTCGATTTGCAGTAGGATTTTGGAGCATTTTCTTTTTCGAATATTATGAACTACCTCGAAGAGAACGACCTATTAACGAGTAGTCAACACGGATTCAGAAAGTATCACTCTTGCGAAACACAGCTTGCCCTTTATTCACATGAAGTGTTAAGTGGCATCGACAAGGGATCTCAAATCGATTCCATATTTCTGGATTTCAGGAAGGCTTTTGACACTGTAGCCCACAAGCGGCTTCTTATCTAATTGCGTGCTTATGGAATCTCCCCCCAATTGTGCGGTTGGATTCACGATTTCCTATCAGAAAGAACACAGTTCGTTGTAATTGACGGTAAGTCATCGAGTAAAACAGAAGTGATATCTGGCGTTACACAGGAAAGCGTTATAGGTCCCCTACTCTTCCTCGTGTTTATAAACGATTTAGGAGACAATCTGAATAGCTCCCTTAGATTGTTCGCGGATGATGCTGTCGTTTATCGGTTAGTGAAGTCAACAGAGGAACAAAAGCAACTGCAAAGCGATTTAGACAAAATTTCTGCATGGTGAGAAAATTGGCAGTTGACACTAAATAAAGAAAAGTGTGAAGTAATACACATGACCACTAAAAGAAATCCGCTGAACTTCACTTACGCGATAAATCAGTCAAACCTTAAGGTCGTAGATTCTACCAAGTACCTAGGAGTTACAATTACGAACAACTTTGACTGGAGAGAACACATAGAAAATATTGTGGGGAAGGCGAACCAAAGGTTACGTTTCATCGGCAGAACGCTTCGAAGATGCACCAGCTCCACCAAAGAGAGTGGCTACATCACACTTGTGCGTCCTCTCCTGGAGTACTGTTGCCCCTTGTGGGACCCTCACCAGGTGGGATTGACGGAAGACATTGAGAAGGTTCAGAGAAGGGCAGATCGTTTTGTTCTATCACGTTACGTGGCGGGGGGGGGGGGGGGAGGCATCACGGAAATGTTGCAAGAATTGGGGTGGAAATCATTAAAAGAAAGACGTCACTCATTGCGGCGTGATCTGTTTGCTAAGTTTCAATCACCGACTTTTAGTTCTGAATGTGAAAATATTTTGCTAGCACCCACCTACTTAGAGAGACATGACCATCCCAATAAGATAAGAGAAATCAGATCGAAAACGGAACGATTTAGGTGTTCTTTCTTCCCGCGCGCTATTAGAGAATGGAACGGTAAAGTTATGAAAGTGGTTAATAAACCCTCTGCCAGGCACTTGAATGTGATTTGCAGAGTATCTATGTAGATGTAGATGTAGATGCAGATCGACAATGCTGCAGATTGTGAGCTCCGCTTTCATCTTGCAAACAAGACTGGCAGTCTTTACCACTTCTGGTAACCGCTCAAAACCAGAGAGTTTCTCTTCCGATCCAAAGCGACACACATCATTGGTCCCGACATGAGCCATCACCTGCAGCTGGCTGCACCCTGTGCTCTCCATGGCATCCGGAAGGACCCGTTCCACATCTGGAATGACTCCCCCCTCCCTTGCAGCTATTTTCCTAAGGGGCTCCATTACCCACCTAACGTTGGAGCTCCCAACTACTAACAAACCCATCCTCTGTGAGTGCCCGGATCTTGAAGGAAGAGGGGCGAGTACAGGACAAGCGCCACCATCTACATCAGGAACATCCTCTGCTTCAGACAGCTCCTCGAATCTGTTGGCAAGACTAACCCGGGGAGGCCTCCAGTCCCCCGGGAAGACTTACGCCGCCTGACACGCGCTGAGGATACCTCTCAATCCATCACGGATTGGGAGGCGACCTCCTCGCGGGCAGTGAGCGACCTGGCCACAGCCGCAGGCCGATCGGAGGGCACAACAGACGCACAGGTCGTCTTCTGTACCCCCGCGAGCGGCCCACAACAGCGGCGCCCACCCAGCGCAGTCTCAAGCTTTGCCAGCGAAGCCAACGCCGCCTGAAGCTGCGAGCGAAGAGTCACCAACTCTGCCTCCATCCGTTCGCAGCAGTCACAGCTCCTAGCCATTCTAAAAGCCTATGTATCTTCCAAGTAGGTACGTCTGAGGACACAGAAGTTTGATAAACAGTGAGCTTCGAAAAATATAAGCCTAACATTGAACTGTTTCTTAACGGCGAATCTAAAAAATATATACGCGAGCTAATAAATCAAAAGATCAACAACTGACCTGACAACTAAACGCTATTCTTAGTAAATAAACACGCGAGCATACTAAAGCATAAAGATCTGTAAAAGAAAGCACACACGAAATGAAAATAGGTCGCTTCTAATAAGAAGCCTGTTACCGTACAATGTGGAGCTGCTGGTGTCACATGTGCACTGACCGGCGGTAACTGAGCAACTGAAGTGTAGAATTACCAGCCGCGAGTACGATAAAAAGAAAAGCAGTGAGTGGCGGATTTACACTGCACATGAATACACTGAACTGATTAGTTGAACGCGAATCTAAGTAAATATACACAGGAGCAGGAAAAATTTGATAAACCTAACACTGATCTGTTTATTAACTGCGAATCTGAAAAATATATAAGCGAGCTAATAAATCAAAAGATCAACAACTGAACTGACAACTAAACGCGATTCTTAATAAATAAACACGCGAGCACACTAAAGTATAAAGAGCTGTAAAAGAAAGCACACACGAAATGAAAATTAGTCGCTTCAATTAAGAAGCTGGTTACCATACAGTGTAGAGCTGCTGGTGTCACGGGTGCACTGGCCGGCGGTAACTGAGCAACTGCGTGGCTGTCTATTTATATCTGTAACTTTAGAGAAATAATGTCCATAGAGTCGCGGAATTAGTATAAATAATGGTATTCTTTAGAAGGATAAAGGACTGACAGTGGACCGCGGCAAGAGATTGATGCAGCTGCCAGACTCCTAAACCAAGCAGCCGTTGGGGTTTTTGTCGAAATCGGCAGTAATGTGGAAATGGCCCATGCTTTGTATTCAAAAATAATGAGGGCTGTTAGACGTGCGTTTCTTCTGTATCTGGGGGACATCTTTGAGTTCCAAACTCCAGTAATTCAGAATAAAATAAACCGGCCGCAGTGGTCGAGAGGTCTGCGGCGCGCCAGTCACGTTCTGCACGGCCACAACGGTCGGGGGTTCGAATCCCCCCTCGGGCGTGGATATTTGTGCGGTGTTTAGTATAAGCTAGTTCATAAATAGTTTGTAAGTTTAGGGACTTATGAGCCCATATTTAAGTCCTATAATCTCTACAAACATTTGAACATTTGATGAGAATAAAATAAAAAAATCTATAAAAATTTATATTGTCAACATGGTTCTAAGTTTTAAAGTCCAGCCTAATATATGTTTGTATTTATAAATATGAGAGTATCATAATTTTTGTGATTTAAACTTACTCACACTTAAAAACGTAACAATGTAATCTTAAAGAATAATGGGAGCAGTGGAATGAAGAACATAAAACAAACAGCTGATTTTTTTGGCAAATAATTTATGGTGAATTTGAAGATCATTATAGTAACGGACAAAAACAATGCAAATATATTAAATTTTGTTTGGCCTTGTGATATTACAGATACAGGGGGAAGCTGATTGTTTGCATGTGAAAGGCGGGTTTAGCCAGGATGTTGGGTTCCCCAGTCAGCCAGCCAACTGTTTGGACCTAGTTAATGGGATACACAGGTAGTCAGGGTTTCCCTAATGTGCTCGGAAACAGGAAGCGACTCACTTGAAGGAGTGAGGGCGGCTAACCCAAATTGCAACTGAAATGCAATATAGCCACACACATTAATCTAAAAATCCATATAAAATCAAGGAATGATCATATAGCAAATATAATTATAAGAATGGATTCAGGACACTTGAGAGAATCAAACGCCGTAATTACGATTTGAATATCCGTTACAGATAAAAAGCTGATAAATTTCAGTACTATAATAATATTATTATAAGACTTATATTTACAATTATTGATACGTAGTGTTCATCAGTAACAATTTAAGAAGAAAATGGGCAGCATTGTATCACGCCACCTATCTTAAAAGACGTACCACGTTATTTTTGTATTCTTTCAAAAAACTTTGTTTTACTCTCTTGTTCTGCATATCGTTGAGGTAATAGTATTCTTGTCTGCGGCACGCCAGTCACAGTCTGCACGGCAGCTACGGTCAGGGGTTCGAATCCCCCCTCGGGCATAGATATTTGTGCCGTCATTAGTGTTAGCTGGTTTGTAAGTAGTTTGTAAGTTTAGGATCTGATGACCCCGTAGTTAAGTCCCATACGCTGTACAAACATTTGAACATTTTAAATTGGAAGCACAGCTCACTGTGTAAAATGTCATTAAAATCAGTTGATAGTTTCAGAGTTCATCGGGGACATTCATCGTGACACTTGTTTTTTATATTTCTTAATGGTATATAGCGGTATTTCAGTTTTTCTGTAGCTTTATTTAAAATGCATCTTCCTTTGCAGTTTGTATCTGCAACTATATATAGCCGGCCGCGGTAGCCAAGCGTTCTGCCGCACGCCAGTCACAGTCCGCACGGCCACTACGGCCGGGGGTTCGAATCCCCCCTCGGGCATGGATATTTGTGCCGTCCTTAGTATTAGCTAGTTCATAAGTAGTTTGTAAGCTTAGGGACTGATGACCTCGTAGTGAAGTCCCATAAGTTCTACAAACATTTGAACATTTTTTGCAACTATATACTTCGTACATGTAAAATATTTACGTCGGAATGCGTAGGTAAAAAGTTAGAAGAAACAATGTTCTCCGTACCGCAGACACCTTGTAATTAAAACATACTTGTTAAGAAGGCTCAAATCACAGTGAATTCACCACCACGATGATTACATTGATTTTTTTCTTATTTATGTCGACTTTAAGGACGTTTTCTCCATGATCACGATTGCAGATATTCCAACATCGTTGCTTCTGGTTAAAGACTTGTTTACAATGTGTTCTAAACATTGTTCACAAGATTGATAGAAATATTCTTCGTGTCTGTTACTAGGCTGCCGATGTTCATAACATGTAGCCACATAGAGACAATGTTCCGGGGCTATGTCGGTAAAGGTCACAGCGCTTGCCGGGCGCCGTGGCTCAGCGCGCCCGGTCAGGGGGCTAAACGCCCTCTGCAATAAAAAAGCTGAGCCAAGCCTTCAACGAACAACCACGAACAAACTGAACGAACGACCACGAACCATAGATCTACCAGATGGAAAAAAAAGCGCATTGAGGCGCTATGCTACGAAGCGCGAGGTCGTTCCCCGTCGGGGGTTGGAATCCCCTCTCGTGCTTGGATGTTTGTGTCGTCTTTAGTATAAGCTACTTCATAAGTATTTTGTAAGTTTAGGGACTGATGACCCCGTACTTAAGTCCCTTAACCCTAACAAACATTTGAACATTTTGTTACCATGAGCTGCCGCTACACAGCGCTAGTATTTGTTTTTATTTTGCTTCTGATCCTAGTTTAGTATTGTCTGTCATCGTTTTTGGTGTTCTGTGAGACGGAGTGTAGCAGGGAGAAAATTTATCATCTTATATCATTATATGACGACGAGCAGTGGTTGTGGAACGTGCATTGTTCAAGATACAAGAACGCGAAAGAGATACATGATTTTTTTTTTTTTTTTCCAATGAAATAAATCGCAATTTGCGATCACTTATGGCTTCACTGTACTAGGTTTAGATGTAATACCAATGTGCGGAGAATTAAAATTTGTGTCAGGCTGGGATTCGAACCCGGGATCTCCTGCTTACTAGGCAGACGCGTTGACCACTCCGCCACCGAGGACACAGTGACCAACCCGACTGCCGAATTGCCGCGATTTATACAGACTGAGTGCAAAATAGGAGGAACAAAGTTAGAACAGGTAGACAGTTTCAAGTACCTAGCATCTATTTTCACACAGGATGGTGAACATACTTGAATCAAGGTGTAGCAAAGCTAATGCAGTGAGTGCTCAGCTAATATCTACTCTCTTCTGCAAGAAGGAAGTCAGTACCAAGACTAAGTTAGCGATGCACTATTCTATTTTTCGACCAACTTTGTTGTACCTGAGTGAAAGCTGAGTGGACACAGGTTACCTTATTCATAAGGTTTAGGTTACAGCTATGAAAATAGCAAGAATAATTGCAGGTACTAACATAGAAACAATGGCAGGAGGGTGTCCATAATGAGGAAAGAGATAAATTGGGAATGAACACCATACATGAAGCAGTTAGAGCGAACAGACTGAGATGGTGGGATCTTGTTACACGCATGGGAGAAGCAAGGTTACCCGAGACTCATGGGCTCGGCAGAGGAGGGTAAGAGGAGTCGAGGTAGACCAAGGAGAAAGTACTTAGATTAGATGCTTGTTCAAATGCTTGTAGAGTCTATGGGACTTAACTACGGGATCATCAGTCCCTAAACTTACAAACTACTTATGAACTACTTACAACTAAGGCCGGACAAATATCCATGCCCGAGGGGGGATTCGAACCCCCGACCGTAGTGGCCGCGCGGACCGTGACTGGAGCGCCTCAATCCCCTCGGCCACCGCGGCCGGCTTAGATTAGATGAAGTAAAAGGCTTAACATCAGATGAGGCATTAAAGTTAGCATCGAATAGGGGAACATGGAGGAATTATATTAGGGGGACTATGCTCCAAACTGAAAGCTGAAAGGCGTAATCAACCTCTAATGATGATGATGATAATGATGAAAATCAGAAGTAGTTACAGATACACGAATCACTCTTACATTTGAACTTAGCCAGACTATTTTGTAGCACAATTTTGTTTCGTATATGTACCAGCGATTTATTTTTATTGTATCAGTATGCCAGTCAATCAGTATTCATTCACACACACAGTCAGATGCAACAACACGGTAAATGAGATTTTCATTAAACAACAACACACCACAATTATTTACCAAAGAAATAATAGATGCACATGTTGCGTGTATTGTCAGTAAGAGAGGTATTTTGGTAAACGAAGGGCCAGGATTAAACGCCGCAATCTCGTCTCTTCGAATACAAACTGAAATAGACAGCGAGTTTCTGATATCGCTTTGTGTGTTGAAAAATTAACAAGGGTCATTTGTATTTACAGCATAGCAACCTAGAAGTTGTGTAGTTTGCTTTGTGATTTCTGTGAGTAATTTTGAGATTTTCAATCCACTCTGTGTACGAACGGCCGGGTCTTTCACATTACACAGGGTTGTGCGGCCTCTTATATAGGACTGCTGAGTTTATTGACAAAGCCATCCTACAAGGATTCCATATTTGCTGACTCAGGTCCGAAACCCTTAAAAGAGATTGTATGCAGACCCCCTTTGCTAGTTGAGGCTAAAGTTAGAAAGGTTAGAGGATATGCGATCTGCAATCTTTTTTCCTGTGAACCATATCCGACTGGCACAGGAAAACGAGGGAGTGTACACACAGTACCCTTAGCCAAACATCTCAAGGCGGCTTGCGGAATATAGCTGTAGATGCAGATTTCATGAAAAAGAGGTTTGCTTAGTGCAGAGTAACAAGGAAAGCTATATCGGCACCAATACTGAAAGACTACACTTTGTGATCAAAAGTATCCGTACACTCCCAAAGATATGTTTTTATATCAGGTGCATTGTGCTGTCACCTAATGTCAGGTACTTCATATCAGCGACCTCAGTAGTCATTAGATATCGTTAGGTAGCAGAATGGGGCGCTCTGCGGAACTCACGGACTTCGAACGTGGTCAGGGGATTGAATGTCATTTGTACTAGAACTCTGTATGCGGGATTTCCACTCCTAAACTTCGATAGGTCCACTTTTCCGATGTGACAGTGCAGTGGAAACGTGAAGGGACATGTATAGCACGAACGCGTACAAGCTGACCACGTCTGTTTGAAAGTTTCTTGCTTGTTCTTCTCTCTTACAAAATTTACGTCTGATGCGAAAGTTACGTGTTTTACCATATGATCTAAGAAATGTAACAGACTGAAGCTACTGGAATGAAATATAACTGAATGTGTTTGAACTTGTTCTATCTGAATGCCTTTGCACAACGTTATGTTAATCTGCGTATTTTTTAACTGTATTCTATGTGAATGTCAAGGTATTACAAAACCTATCTGACTGCATATTGTTTATTACAATGAAACACAAACCGCTAATTGTTTCTGTATGAAAATGTCGTAACAAAGTTAACTGTCTGAAAATTACTGATACTAAAAATCACTGTGTTAATAATTCTGGCCCTACAGACTTCTTTCTGACTGAACCAACAATCCTTAACTGAATATAACGAACACAATATTTATCAATGCAGTCTGACCCACTGCAAGCACTTGTTAACCTGCACTGAACACTGTATGAATTGTCCTACCATGAAATCTCTAAATCATACTGAACGGTAAGCATGACAACAAAAACTGATTCTTTCTAACTTTCACTTACTGCATAAATTTTCGCAACACCAAACTGCTTCTTGCTGTACTAACTACTGGAAAGCTAACTACAGAAAACATCTGTAGCACTTCTAATAAAAATGTGAGGAGGGATAAACTGGTAATCTGTATAAGAAATTCGAACTGATAATAAAAAATGGAATATCTAGTTTATTATATAACTGATGTAACTTCATGAAAATTACTAACAATGTTATGTTTTATATTTTAAAATCTTTCAGAGAAAAATATAACTCAGATATTTAAGCTTCCTACAAAATTATTTTTAAACAATGATAAACATTTCTTTACTGTTAATAAATTTAACTCGATTCACACAGACAATGTTACAACATCACCATATTTCAAGAACACTACCCATGAAAGTCCTATTTCATAAAAAAACGTTCTCTCAAAACTAAACTATTACAATAAATACTTTTCCTAACACAGAAAGGGGTCCCTAGCATGAATAGTACGATCACAAGCTAACAGCAAGATCTTTCCCGATTGTTACTGTTATCATCAGTTTAACCTAACAATGCGATGTTGTGCCATAGAAACATGCCAAGTATTTCATGAAAAACTTTACCTTATAAAAACTTCAAAAGATCATTTCTCCAAAGTCATCTATTCCTTTCGTTTCCATACCTTAAACAAATAGCTTGGCTTAGCATTCAAGTTTCAAAATCTCATCTCCTCGGCTGTCCCGCCGTAATGACAACTGCACACAACCACGGTCCCCAACACTTCTGCAATCTCATCCGCGCGCCTAGCAAAGTCTGCCCTCTCAATAATCACAACCCTAGTTCCAGGCAACAATACTATCACAGTCTCCAATATCGATGGTACTGCCATCGAAAAATAAGCTTGCAATCAAAGATAAACAACCCATGCCTGACTAGCTTGACACTGGTCTCAAATTCGCAGTACATTTGAATATGAAATGTATACCTTCCCATAGCAGGTATCTTACATCATCCCCTTTCTCCCTGTCAAGAATTTGATAGATTTTTCTTTTTTTAACAACATAAAGAGAGATGATAACCTATCATTTTTCCCCCCTCCACTCGACAAAATTTGGGAGAAGGGCTGCAGATGTTCTGCAGCCAAGACGAAAAAATTTTCCCCAAAAATGAAGTAAGAGTAACAAATGCATCTCAATAAGAACATGATAAGACACACAGTACAGAAGAAGAACATGCATAAATTCCATTGAGAAAAACATATACTATGACAAGTGAACTCATGGCAAGTCATACAAGGTAAACAATATAATATTCAAAAGAAACATATTTAGAAAATACGTACAAAAAATGAAATATGGTTGTTACAAATTAATACAAGAAAACAGAGTTATAGTACAAAATATTGTAACAACAATCTGACTTGACATCCGCCAAGAATGCACGATATGAAAAATGGAATATGTTTGTTACAAAATGACGTCCTTTAAATAACATGCAAGAAGAGGCAACCTATCTGACGAAAATCAAGAGTGACACGCACACTGATCACTGTATGTGAATCACAAGAAATTTTCCATCTCTTTATTTGCTTGTCACACGCACCACACAGACACTCATGTACTCTGAGTCACAGAAAGTGTGCTTGCCCAATAATCCAGAGTAGGCAAGAGTGAATGTGAATTTCCAGTAAGGACAAATCTGAAGGGTAGTTATGCCCAAAATAATGTTCCAGGGTAAGCCAATTCAAGCATAGAATGTCACACAGCAAAATATCCAAACAGGTCTATGACCAACGGGATGTCACACATCCAGATGTCCAAAGTGCAGCAGATGTTCAAATTTTTGTAGAGCTTATGGGACTTAACTACAGGGTCATCAGTCCCTAAACTTACAAACTACTTATGAACTAGCTAACCCTAAGGACGGCACAAATATCCATGTGCGAGGGGGGATTCGAACCTCCGACCGCAGTGGACGTGCAGACCGTGACTGGAGCGCCTCAGTCCCCTCGGCCATCGCGGCCGTCAAAGTGCAGCAGCAGTATAATGGTGTGACAAGATCAGTTAATGAAAGGTTATCATCTCTCTCTAGGTTGTTTAAAAAAACAAACAAAATCCTCTCATGTTGACTGACAGACCGCCGACAGCAAAATAGGGTCGTACAGTGTAACAGGCAGGTATATATCCACACCATCACACAGAAATTCCAAACTGCATCAGGATCCACTCCAAAAATATGACAAGTGGGAGGTGAGGAAACTTAGCGGTTGCTCATAAGTCACAAATCACTCAGGTCAATGCCAAACAATGTTTCGCTTGGTGTAAGGAGTCATATTCAGCCAAGTATCCGGATACTTTTTACGACATGGTGCATTTCATGGGAATGGAAATGGTTGGTTTTAACTTATTCAGTTTGCAGTATTGTTATGTTCTGTGTACGAGGAGCGTTTGAAAAGTCTGTGCAAAAATAAAAACTACTAACATGATTAGGAAAAACCATTTTTTAGTTTTCGGCATAGTCTTCTTTTAGAGTTATACATTTCGTCCAATGCTGTTCTAATTTGATGATCCCTTCCGAATAATAGGAATTGTCCAAGCCTGCAAAATAGCAATCAGTTTCTGCTAACACCTCCTCGTTTGAATGAAATCTTCGTCCCGCCAGCCGTTTCTTCAAATTTGGGAACAAATAGTAGTCCGAGGGAGCCATGTCTAGAGCATAGTGGGGATGTGAAACGTTGGAATCATAGTTCCAATATTTTTACGACTACAACTAGTGAGGTGTGTGCTGGTGCACTATACTGATGGAAAACGACTTTTTTGTGGGCCAATCGCCGGCGTTTTTCTTGCAGCTACGTTTTCAAACGGTCGAATAACGATGAATAATATGCATCTGTAATAGTTGTACCCTGTTCCAGATAGTCAATGACGATTATCCCTTGTGAATTCCAAAAGTCCGTCGCCACAACCTTTTTCGGCCGTAGGACCGATCTTCGCTGTTTTTTGGTGGAGATTCTCCCTTGGTAACCCATTGTTTAGATTGTTCTTTGGTCTCAGGAGTATAGTAATGTATCCATGTTTCATCTACACTGACGAAACGATGTTTAACGTGTTCTTCCTGAATAGCTGCAAACCTTCCTTGCAACACTTCACACGATTCCGTTTTTGGTCAAGCGTGAGCAATCGCGTCACCCATCTTGCGGATACCTTTCTCATGTTTAAATGTTTCAGCAATATATTATGTACCCGTTCATTAGAGATGCCCACAGCATCAGCAATCTCGCGAAGTGTAACTCTTCTGTCATCCGTCACCATATCATGGATTTTACGAATGATTTCTGGAGTCGTAGTCTCCACAGGGCGACCAGAACGTTCAGCGTCACTTGTGCCCTCATGGCCACTCCGAAACTTTTGAAACCACTTATAAGCTGTCCTAATCGAAGGTGCAAAGTTATCATAATGTTTATCAAGCTTCTCTTTAGTCATTAATTTTGACAACATTGTGAGAGGAGAGAAACAGCGATCTATTTGGTATGATTAATATTACAAAAAACAGTCTAGATCGCAAAAATTAACATTTCTATTTACCGGTTTCGACCTGATGTAGGTCATCTTCGGAATAACAAGTAGCCTGCAAAGGTTAATGGAAATAATTACAAAAACATCTAGGTACGAGTTTATATGTAACATAAAATATATACATAGTAATGTTATGGCGTTTACCCATATGGCCAGTGCTGGACTCGGCTGGGCTGGGCTGTCCTGGGCTGTTCTGCTGCCAGCAAGAAGCTGTTGACTAGTGGCCATAAGGCCTCTGGTTAAATAGTGTATGATTTTGGCGCCAAGTCAGCAGCAGGAAAAGTCTTACATAGAATAGGTTCTGAGTAATGTATAAATTAATACATAGTATGATAATAAAAACATATAAATGGAATTAAAAAGTATAATAAAAAAGGAATAATATAAAAATGCTGTGAATTAAAAAATGCATAACGAATTTAATCAGCAGGTGAGATTTAATCAATGGTATTAGTCTGCAGACGAGAGGTTATTATAATCAATATATATGCTAATATTTTAGCCACATTAGCATAGGAAAAAGGGTGCTATTAACTATTCAAGGTTAAATCTAACTTTGGCACAGAAAGGGATGAATTATGCTGTTACAAAACTCTTCGGTCACCTATCAAATAGCATCAAAATGCTGACAGATAACCTACTAGTATTTAAAAAGAAATTAAAGAAATTTCTGAATGGCAACTCCTTCTACACTATGGATGAATTTTAGATAAAACTTAAATAAAATAAAAAGAATAGATATGTAAATAAAAAATCCTTTAAATATTGATTGTTATGTATAGACAACATTTACTAAACTGACACGTTCCACATCATTATGAAATGTCATATATATGATTTATAGAACAAGTTTTAATCTAATCTAATCTAATCATGACCTCGATACACATCGGTGGTGCCATCTGTCGGACTTTGTACGGACTTTTCAAACGCCCCTCGTAATTTGTCATGTCATAAGATTTCTAGGCTTGAATATCCAATCACACATAGTTTTCCAGTTGCGTTTCGCAATGAACCACTGTCGACGTGATGTTAGTTATTGAGGTTTACAAGGAAAGTACTTGGGCTCGAACAAACACATATACACCAAAATCGTATGAGAGATAATGTAAAGGTCCCTTATTGCACTAGTGATACTCCCGCATCTGCAAAACTCTGTAGTCGTCCGTTAGAAGCCTCTGCGTGTGTCTTGCCACATTGCACTGTGACCTGTCGGTTGGCCAGTAGAAACGGTGCAGTGTGCCTCCGAAGTCGCGTTTTGTGACGTTATTTGTGTGGTGAGCGTCAGATGGGGCAGCGATTGGCAATCAATCCTGCTAATGTATTGCGATTGGTTGAGATGAAGTTACTTTTGTATCCCATTCTCGTCGCCACTTTTGTGTCTCGTTTCCGTCGTAGGTGTCGGTGGCCGAGTAGAAAGAGCGACACAGGAATAAAGGATGCACGCTTGTGCAGGTAGGAGGTGACCAGCCAGTGGGACAGCAGAAACTAGAAACACTAGAGTAAATTAGAACGAGATATATATTTTTTAGAGATTTAGTAATACTTAACTTTTATATATTTTTTTAACTTTTTAACTTTTTCAGTACTGCAGAATGCTGATACATGGTTGAGCTAGAGGCCTGCCTAGTGCCTATCCGATAGCCAAGTCTTCACTGGTGCCTGTCTGATTCCGAAGTGTTAGCTGGTTCCTGTCTCAGTCCCAAGTGAACGATGTCGTTCAGTGGTGGCCACGAGCGGAGTTGTAGCAGAGGGCGCTCGTGGCTGACGTCGTAAGAACGCCGCGCCGTGCGTGCATGGCTGCGCGCGGCGAAAGTAGGTGGCGCGCACTTTGTACTTGTGCGACACCACAGTTACGAAGAACCCTTCTTCGTTAAGATGGTATTAGTGTAGAAGATGAATCATTCGCATGCTTTCTCGTATCTTTTATGGTACATAAATATGAGCATAAGTTAGATACTGTTGTAACACTAACACATAATGATGATAATAGGGATGATAATGACAAACAACTCATTGCAAGCGGTAGTGCTGCGGTAAGTGTGGGAAGAGGCGATGGAAGCAATGGCAGTGAATACCAACAGTCTACCGAGAAGAAGGTTAAAGTTGCAACTATCATCAGGGCTTTTGATGACAATACGCTAGAGAACATGTACGATGATTATTACATAAGTTATAGTTAAGATATCTGCATTACTTATGACGTCTACAATTACATCTACAGTGGTATCTAGAGCATTGCAGAAAAACGACACCCACCAGCACATTGAGGTGTACGTAGAGATCCTGTAACCAAACGTTCATACAGATATGTTTGTTCGAGCCCAAGTACTTTCCTTGTTAGTACGAATGCAGCTCTGTTGAGAAATCAAAATGCTCAAATGTTTGTATAGTCTATGGGACTTAACTACGTGGTCATCAGTCCCTAAACTTACAAACTACTTATGAACTGAAACTTCCTGGCAGATTAAAATTGCGTGCCGGAACCGGGACTCGAACCTGGGACCTTTGCCTTTCGCGGGCAAGCGCACTACCGACTGTGCTATCCCGACTCACGATGCCGCCTCACAACTTTACTCCCGCCAGTACCTCGCCTCCTACTTATGAACTACTTACGAACTAGGACGGCACAAATATCCATGCCTGAGGGGGGATTCGAACCCCCGACCGTAGTGGCCGTACAGACCGTGGCTGGAGCGCCTCAGTCTCCTCGGCCACCGCGGCCGGCTCTGTTGAGAACACTGTTGTAACAAAGCACATCTCGTCACCCGTTTACGTGTTACGCGGAGATAGCACATTAAAAAGGAATCGATTTAGTGTCGTCGAATGTGATTAAACGAACACAGTACTTGGTTCACTGATTGCAGAGTGGAGGCGGTCGCTTGGCAGCCGGGAGCGATTACACGGCAGGGATGTTAGTATAGCGCGTGCATCCCGCGAGTGCCCCTCCCCTGAGCGTGTGGAAGGAAAGCACGCCGCAGTCGCCTGGAAGCCGTGCCGCCGCTCGGACCGCTAGCGACTCAGGGATCTGCTGTGGGCTATGCGCTGACGACCGAGGCTGCCACCGCACGCTCTCTCGGATATTGCGCGCGCTACTGTCCGAACAACATCTCGACAGTGCCTGCCTGTGCGAGGCCGAAGACGCCACTCTCCGTGTAAAAACCAGGTGCTACAAGTAAACAACAGCACATTTAACGAACATTTCGGAACATCATGGCAAGTGAGCGGAAAGTGGTCGGTTGCTCCAAGCAAGCAGCACTCGTTCGCCGTCTGAAGGAGGTGAGTAATCTAGCTACAATTCATTATATTTTTACCTTATTTTGTGTTAGAATTTGCAAAGACGTAGTTTGACTTTACCTGCTAAACGGGCATTGGTGTACTGTAATATTGGTGCAGCTCCGATGGAAGAATCGCAATATTCAATGTGCTTTAGTACCGCATATCCGTGCCAGTAATAAATACTTAACCGAAATAAAAGCTACGGGAACGGATACGTTTATCAAACAACTTGAAAATTTCTATGGCGCTTGCTGATCTTAAGGTACACGAAATCACAACAGCTTTGTAGCGATATAGATAATAATTTTGATTCGGCAGTCTATTTTTAGAACCACTTGTAATCATAACTCAAGGCACAATCGTGTTTTTCTTCTAAATCAAACATTTGCAGTTGTTATTAGATGTCTATATTCAGCTCGAAACATATAAACAATGGTTGTAGATTCACTTTTTTTTTAAGTTGGTTGGTTTGGCGTTCAAGGGACCAACCTACAGTAGTCATCGATCCCTGCATTTTTAAGTACTCAAATTATCTGCAGTGAAAGTACCAGAAACATAATCTTCTACTTTCATAAACCTTTTTACTGGTACCTAAATTTACTGAAGATGGTTTACCATATCTTTTATATGGTCTGATGATGGCCCAAAAGGACGAAACGCGTTATAAAATATGATAATAATAAAAAAATATTTTCGCAACACTGAATGCATTTTTTTCTACTTTTCAACACTTAAATATCAATTTAATTCCACCACCATCGTAGCCATGGCCTATTGCTCCTCATTGCTCCGATGGTGACCTTGTAACACTTAATTCTGATGATAATCCCGCGGTGGCTTGAAAACTAGATATGGTGCAGAAAATAACTCTTTTTAACACAAAAAGAAACTGATACTTTCGTATCATACCCAAATAAATAATACAATTTCAGGATGCTGTCAACATGGAAATTATTATTATTCGTTTAGACCAAATCATATCTATAACTCTGTGTGATAAACACCGCCAAATAGGAAAACCATAACGTAAGTAATTCTTCATTATTAGATGGATATAGCTCAACGAAGATTTCGATGAACGGTGGACGCAAAGAGGAAAGTATTATGAAGTATTCTAAAAATTAGTAACTTATTTAACTAGCGAGTTGTATAGGCAACTGTGTTTCTGTGAACAGCACAAGTCATATATCCCAACAAGACTATAAAGATAATAAGACGAAAACTTGAATGTTATGGTGTATGTTATTGTGGACAGTGGAATGTGTCGTAAGAAAAACGAAACCTGGAAAGCCTGCTGAATGGGACGACGATGTTGTAAAACACAGTACGTTTTGCTGCTGTTAGGTAATGTTTACAAGGATACAGAGTTAAACAGCACTGTGTAAACACAGCTCGCTTTGATATTTTACAGGTTCATTGTTATGAAAAGTAACATGTTCTAAATATCTCTGTAATGTAGTTTTATTACATGCTAAACGCCCTTAAGAAAACGAGCCGTTTCCTAAAAATGTATAATTATTTCAAAATATGTGCAGTAAAGAGTTAACAAAAGCAATCACATTCTCGTACTATCATCAACCACAAAGTTCAGTATTTGATATTCAAAATATTTTAAAGTGATAGTACTGTTACGACGTAAGGAATTTCGGCTACACATACACCGTAACTCTGAACTATGTGTAGAAATGTTGCCTGATGACTGAATGTTGAAAATATGATAGAAAACTATATTCTAACTGTATTTCATGGAAACGTATAATGACAATAGGAAGAATTCACAATTGCCACCTCAAATTGTTTTCATCTACCTACATCTTGCCGAAAATGGTGTGGAAATTTGCGAAATGTTTTTCATATTAAATATATTTGAAAACCTAAATAGTCTCTTCTGGAAGTCATTTATTAGCTCTCTGAGTAATGTCGTCAAGATATTTTATTGACTTTAAAGGCTTTATACAACTTAATATATTTGCATATTTTTATGTCTTTAAAGGCACAAGCAACTTAATGTATTTACTTGCAGTATTTTATTGACTTTAAAGACTTCATAAACCTTAATGTATTTACTTTCGATCATGCGGGAAGACTTCACTCCACATAGTGTCATCACGTATTGCAAGCTACTTTATGGAGTCTCGGAGATTAACTGTCGAGATAACACATCGAAATAACTCACCTCGCAACACGTGCTCCTCTAATTATGTCTGGTTCACAACACACGAAGTTTGTATGGCGAGTAACTTCGGTAACGCTGTAAATAAAATACCGTAATATTTAAAACAAATTTATTAGAAAATCTTAAAACTAGACCGTTTATTACTCCGCTAGATAATAATGATAAAAATTAAGAATTAAGGTGTAGCTTACCTCTTAATGAGGTGACAAATGCCCTATACCTAAAATCCTGTTGTCTTTGTTTCTATAACACAAAAAGAACAGAACTCGTGTTGCCGTAAGTAACCACGATCTCATCCCGAATCCTAAAAGAAATCTGTCGTTCTGCTTTTAAGAAATCTTTCGTTGATTTAAGGTGTCTGGACGCTGCTGTCTAGAGACAAATGGTGTTTGTATTACCTGAGTGTAAGTTAGTTGAAGTAGTTTGTAAGTCTAGCGACTGGTGATCATAGCAGTTTGGTCCAATTTCTAGAGGCAAAACATGCGTCCTTCCACTCTTAAGCAAAGGATACCATTATTTCACAAAGCATTTACTCGTCATATTATGTCGGTATGAAACAGTAGTCTCATACTTAATGTCAATGCCGTCCAGGTTTCTTTGTCAGGAAACACGATATTACAGGGCTGATTTTAAATGTGGAAGGCTTTTCAATTGATACAATCATTTTCAGCAGCTTCTCTAGATGTACATGTCGGTGTAGTGAGTAGAACACGAGACTCGGGAACTTGGACGCCCCGGGATCATTACAGACGGGGGGAGTGGGCGTCTCCTCTCAGTCGCCTGATACCATGGCCCTCCTACCGACGCGGCGCAGAAAGGCTGCTCTCTGTTTGCAGTCAGACAGATATGTTAACACGTGGTTACACCACAGATGGTATCTAGTTTCACTCTAAGTAAACGTTCTGCAATCAAACTAACTTAATCCATGACTCAGTGCTAAGATTATGCCGTTCCGGAATACATTAGGTTCTAACCTTTGAACTTTGTATGTCTTGCCGCGGTGCAGATGCAGCCAGAATAAGGCAGAGTAAGGAATTTTGGGTTTCTTTTGTTTCTGTGTCAGCCTCTTATTCCGGCGTTGTTAATATGAACTGCAGTGGTCATACAGTTTCTTGATATGGGTGGTCAGTCCTTCGGAACATTAAATGTGTAAACCAATCTTTCTGTCTGCCAGCGTTATATGGACCAGATGCTTCAGTAAGGAATTTCTTTATGATCGTTGCTGCTGGCTCGATAGATGTACGTGTCAATGTGTGGTGATCTGTGTACATTGTCACTAAGGATGAATGGATGGATTGATGAAAATATGGATGAATTGGTGGATGGAGAGACGGTTGGATGTAGGTCAAGGGACCAAGTTGTGAGACCGTCACTCCCTTCATCACATATGCATTACACCAAGAAGGGTCCCCAAAGCAAATTCTGAGGAGCCTCATTGTGACCAAGAAATAATAAAACCAAGAGCTAGAAGCAAGGAGACAGAGCGGATGGGTGAGGACTGAAATGGGTGAGTTGCTCCGCCCAGAACGCTGTTGTAGGTCCCTGGGGCATACTTCACCCAGGAACCTCTCCGTTATTCTCTTAACTCCCACGTTGAAGTTATGATTTTCCAGTTCATGTGTGAATTTTGTATTACAGGAAACTCCTCACGTTTTCTTCACATATCGGTAGAAAACGCTGATTTGTACTTATCCACCACCACCACCACCATCACCGAACGAGGTGGCGCAGTGGTAACACACTGGACTCGCATTCGGAAGGATGGTGGTTCAAATCCACCTCCGACCATTCCGTTTTAGATTTTCCGAGATTTCCCTAAATCACTCCAGGCAAATGCCGGCATGGTTCCTTTGAAAGGGCACGGCCGTTTTCCTTCCCCATCCGTACCCAAACACTCCGAGCGTAAGCTCCGTCTCTAATGACCACGCTGTGGACGGGACGTTACACCCCAAGCTTCCTTCCTTATGCTCCATCATGAACGTTTGGAATGTAATCGTGTATAATAACAACAATGAATTTTCCAGTTTTATCTCATGATAGAATTCGAGACAACACGTCATCTTCAATTCACATATAGTTGTTAGTTGCGTATTTTCTCCAATCAAAACAGGCTGTCAGCCTACATACTAAAGTTATCTCATACCCTCGATCCTATACAAAGCGACACTAAACCGCGGGGGGTGGGGGCAAAAGATAAGCCGCGGCGGAGTAGCCGAGCGCATTGAGCAGCTATGCTGCAATGCTCGAGGCCGTTCCCAGTCGGGGGTTCGAATCCCCCCTCGGGCATGAATGTTTTTGCTGTCTTTAACATAAGGTAGTTGATAAGTAGTTTGTAAGCTTCACAAACATCACAAAAGACAACGAGCACGGTGAACAGTTTTTTTATGGGAGAAAGGGGTTTACTGTGTGTTGTCACTTGCACACCTACATAGTCTCGGTTTGTGGACTTGAGGTGTGTGACCCGCGGTGGAGTAGCCGAGCGGTCTAAGGTGCCTCGGTGCGGGGTGCGCAGTTGCTCGCCGTCGGAGGTTCTAGTCCTCCCTGGGACATGGGTGTGTGTGTGTGTGTGTGTGTGTGTGTGTGTGTTGTCCTTAGGTTCAAAACATGTTCAAATGTCTGTAAATCTATCGGACCAAACTGCGTGGTCATCAGTCCGTGGCTTACAAACTACTTAAACCTAGGTAAACTAACCTACGGACAAACAAACACACACACACGCACCAGGGAGGTCTCGAACCTCCACGACGAGCAACTGCGCGCTCCGCTCGGCAACTCCACCGCGGCATCCTTAGGTTAGTTTACCTTAGATTAAGTAGTTTGTAAGCTACGGACTGATGACCACGCAGTTTGGTCCGATATATTTACAAAACATTTGACATTTGAGGTGCGCGCTCCTGTATTTCGGTTAACAACCTGTTGGTGAAGTTAATACGTAACCGTGGACCGTCGCTTGAGTATTTCTCATCCAGTGTGGGATCAGAATCAGTTTGGGTTAATAGAAAACATACAAAAGATGTAAAGGAGAGCAGAACGCTTCGCTAAGGGCACATTTGGCTTGCGTGAAAGCGTCACGGAGATCATTAAAAAAAAAAAAAAAAAAAATACAGTGGCAGGCGCTGCAAGAGAGGTGTTCTCTATCACGGTACGCGCTGTTGTCAAAGTTCCAATACCACCAAACGTTTCACGAAGAATCAACGAACACTAGGATAACATCAGAGAGATTAGTGCGCACACAGAATCACAAAGGCAATAATTTTACCGCGCATCGTACACGACTGGAATATGAGGAAGTGACGGTGGTACGCGTAGTACCCTCCGCCACGCACCGTGAAGTGGCTTGCGGAGTATGGAAGCGGATGAAGAAATACGTGAACACGGACAGTCTCAGCAGGAATGAAGTTCCTTTTACGATTTCGAACACCGGTGCCAGGCGAATCTGTACGTTCCCGAGATCAGGCTTTTGTTAAGACGGCGCAGTGTGCGACGAGGTTTACCCCGGCCAGAAGCACGGTGACCGGCGGCGGCGGGTCGCGTGTTGCTGCGGCCTTACGTAAGTGCAGCGGCCGGCGGCTGGCGGCCGGGCCCCCCTCTGCCTCCTGCCTCCATCTCGGCGGCCCTGGAGGCTGCGGCCACCCCCGTCTGCTGGCTGGCCGCCTCGCCGGAGCGGCTGCAGCGGCGCCATAGTCCGACGCGGGAGAGCGCCCGACGCGCAGCCATGGACACGCCCTGGGGACACGCGGCGACCGCCGGCAGCCAGCAGCAGGTAGGCCGCGCCGCGCCGACCAGCCCAAACAGCGCCAGTGGCTGACGGACCCGTGCGAGTGCGCGTCTCCGTGACAGGCCGAGGCAAACGCCACGGCGACAGTGAACTCTAGTATATAAAGCACAGTGTCCGTGTGTTTGAACGTGTTGCAGACAAATCTACAATATTGTTCCAACGTTTGCGTAATGTTGTACACGTAAGCTTCAATCCATGAGGACGGTCGCCGTAAGTGTAAGAATCACGTACGATATACAGTTCACGAGATATGACGTCATAAACAATGAGATGCGCAAAAAAACTACTGCATTAAGCGACAAAACTGCTCATTTTCTCCAAAACTGCTAGACGTATTTCAACCACATTTGGTACACACGTTCCTTATCGTGAGGTGATAATTGCTACAGGGATAAGAATCACATACGACACATGGTTCAGACGATATGACGTCATAAACAAAAGAAATCGCAAGAAACTGCCACATCATCCGGCGAGAGTTTAAATATACGCTGTATGAAAATGAGAGTACTTAGCGACTTGGAACAAACTTTAAGCATAGCGTCAAACCTTTATTAAACTTTTTCTCGCTGACAACCATACCCAAATGAAAAAAGGAAAAAAGTTTCTCGCTTACTACTTTTCCGCTTTTATGAAGTAAAACTACGGCGTTCGCTATGACGTTACAATTGTTTGCATACATCGTTTATAATTTTGTACATTATGCGAGACAGCCTTATTCCTTGTTTATGATCATTCACTTTTTTACCTCTTTCGGTCGTTATTTTAATTTACTTCAAACGTCACTGGTGTTAAAATTATTTACAAAAGTGCTATTTTTTGTATTAGCCTCTATACTGCTGTGTGTAATGCCACGTGCAGCGAAGATCGAAATGTGCGTAGTGCAAAATCGATGATGTATTACGTAATGTGAGTCGTATAAAATATTAATGTCGTTTCTGTGATTGTAAAGGGTTAGAAAATATCTGTTGTTATTTTATAATGTCAGTAATAGAGAATAGACACAAATTAACCGTAAAGACGGTCGCTGAGACGCAGACAGGTACGTAAGATTGTCAGTCACATACACAAAACAAATTTTCGGCCACGGCCTTCATAAGAAAAAAAAAAACACATACACAATCACTCGGACATAAACACACATGACCACCATATCTGCCCCCTCCAGCGCAACAATTTGTTTTTAATTTGGGTTATATTACGTTTGCAACACATATTACTGAACTAATACTTCGTCAGACTTTGTGTCACAGAAAAAGAAATTGTTTGCTGTTCAATTCAACATACAAGTATCGAATACTATTGCACTACGATGGCCCACTGCTATTCAACATGTCTCATTTCTGTTGTGACTGGTTTCATTAAAGTAACTTCTATCGAAGGATTTATTATAAACGATTCAGTAGCTCTAATTACGGAAGATTCGTGGAGGATGTTTTCGAAGTATCATAAATGTTCATAAATGTTTGTTAAGCTTATGGGACTTAACTACGGGGCTATCAGTCCCTAAACTTACAAACTACTTATCAACTAGCTTATCCTAAGGACGGCACAAATATCCATGCCCGAGGGGGGATTCGAACCCCCGACCGTAGTGGCCGTTCAGACCGTGACTGAAGCGCCTCAGTCCTCTCGGCCACCGCGGCCGGCTTTCGAAGTATCAATTCCAGTATTAGCAACGTTATAATTTTCAGTTTTCTATTTCCTGTAATCTAATCGGATATAGAAGAAGGTAGTAAAACACTTTTAATTGTTAATACAAATAAACAATCCCAGAGACGGATTTACGTCTCAAATATGTCAAAGACATTATTGATAAATCTGAATCATTGAATTAAAATTTGTGGTACGGCCGGTAATCGAACCCAGTAGTCTAACGGTTAAGACGTCTGCCTAGTAAGCATGGAGGTCCGGGTTAGATTCCCGGCCGCAACACAAATTTTAATTCAATGCTTCAGATTTATCAATACTTTTAATTGTGCTCGTAAGATGGATACTTCCGAATGTAGCTTAAGGTTGACTGTTGAATAAAACCGATTCGATAAATCTCTGTTTTTTGGCGCTGGTTACACCGTCCGTAATAGCCAATCAGTAAGTTCCCACTCACCGATGCGTTAAGTAACGTGTTGTTACCACGTGACTGACGTTAGCAAACAGCGTCGTGCGCCATGTTTCAACGCTACTGGCGAACTGCGCCGAGAATTCGAAGCTCGAGAAGATTCTCGGTGAGTCAGGGACACCATGTCTGACCTTCGCATCCCTCCACGCTGCATCTTCAGATTCGTACCTTCAAATTGTCCGCGAAGAACCAGTTGCAACATACCGGTCCTTGAAATTGAAAACACATTCGCGTGTGCCTGAAAATGTGAGTAGGCCGAACGGTAACTGTGGTGTGGGTGACGTAACGGTTCAGCCACCTTATACGTACGAGCAGCGTGGCCCCGGTCTGTGCGACGCAGCAGTGGAGAAACGCGAGTGGGCCAGCAGTTATGCAGACAATCAAGTCAAAGTGCATTGAGCGAAAACAGTGAGACTGTATCTAACAAATTCATATTTTTTTTGGAATTGTAGAACTACAGAAGTATGATACATTGAGGAACTTCCATACTTCAACTATTAATTTATTGCAAAGAAAACAAAATGCTAAACTTCAGAACTGCTGTAGTGTATATAATATTTGTCCAGGTGTTTTGTGCAATAAAGAATCGACGGCCACCAACGGATGTCAAAAGTAATGTTGGATTCATAATCGTCTAACTATGTACAATTAAGAAATTAAGTGATGATATTATGCTTTGATGTAATATAGGTTATAAGTAAAATATAGTTTCTCAATACACATCTATGGCTTTTTTTTCATTTTGACTGGTTCTTCCGTCGCTTCTTGGTAGAACATAATGGAATAAATTAAAAAAAGAATTTTTTTTTTTTTTTTTTTTTTTTTTTTTTTTGTGTTCGACGAGTTGATTTTTGTTTACTTAACCGGTTTTCGGCTTATTACGCCATATCAGAGTGTAGACTACGGTGTCAAAGAGATTACAATATTTAGATACAGTATGGGAAGAGATGACAAATCTCTACACTTAGATCGACATACATAGTAAAACACTTCTTTGACATTGTGGTATTACACTTATCAACTTAGAAAATAAACAGTAATGAATGAATATACAATGTGTGGAGGATAAAACGAGGAATAAATTTGAATATAACCTGGGAACTGTACCTACATACTATTATAAACAAACTGATAATGCTGATAAATATTTATATATGAGTGCCTTGATAATAATTTTGGGCGATAATTATAGACGGTGTTAGATATGACAGTTGTAAGGCCAGGTTTGGAGTGGCATCAAGAACTTAAAATAAATAGTTACTGCTTTAGATTAAACTAAAACAATTCCTGGAACACGGAATTAATATTAAGTATTTGTATGGTGGAGAGGAATGTTTTAGTTTACTCTAATGAAGTAACTATTTGTTTTAAGTTCTATAAGTCACTCAAAACCTGGCCTTACAACTGTCATATGTAACACCATCTATAATTATCGCCCAAAATTATTATCAAGGCACTCATATATATTTATTTATCAGCATTATCAGTTTGTTTATAATAGTATGTAGGTCCAGTGCCCTGGTTATATTGGAATTTATTCCTCGTTTTATCCTCCACACAACGTATATTCATTTATTACTGTTTAGTTTTTAAGTTGATAACTGTAATACCACAATGTCAAAGAAGTGTTTTACTATGTATGTCGATCTAAGTGTAGACATTTGTCATCTGTTCCCATACTGTATCTAAAACTCTTTGACACAGCAATCAACACTCTGAAGATGACCTAATAAGCCGAAAACCTGTTACGTAAACAAAAATAAACTTGTAGAACACACACAAAATTGTGTTTTTTAATTTATTTACACATCTATGCCAGTCAAATGAATATATTAAACGCGTTTCAAGAGGAGTAATAAATATTTTAGGAGGTGCTAGTTTAGACGTAATGCAATGAAATGTGTCCAATTTTTATTGAGTACAGTATCTAACCCAAACAAACATAAAGGAAAGCTAAATGAGGACATTTTAACTTATTCTTAGGTCGATTCTTGGTGGAAAATCATCATATTGAATTAAAAGCATATTATCATCTAACTATATACAACTAAGAAATTAAGTGATGATGATATACTTTGATGTAATATTGATTATAAGTAAAACATAATTTCTCACTACACAGCTATGACATTCGGTTGAATATATTAAACGTTAAATACAGGGCGCTTCAAGAGGAGTAGTACATATTTTAGGAGATGGTAGCTTAGACGAAATGCAATAAAATGTGTCCAATTTGTACTGAGTACAGTGTATAACGCAAACAAACCTAAGGGAAAGGCAAATAGGGACATTTTCACTGATTATTCGGTCAATTCTTGGTGGAACATCAAATTGAATTAAAAGTATAATTTTGAGTATGTTCTACATATCTCGTTTTATTTATGTAATGATGTTCTGCGACGGAAGAATCATTCAAACTGCCCTCATCTGCCTTTGCACTAAGTTTGTTTGGTTACCACCACCTCCAAAAATGTTTACTAATACTCCTGCAACACCCGGTGTAGACTTGTACTGTCAGTGGGTAAAATCAGAACATATTAATTATAAAAGTCATCACAAGAACAACAGTAGATTACTGTTTTATAAACAAGTATTTTCAGTTCAGAAACTTTCAGTAGTTCAGAGCTTTCGCTCAAATTGTCTAGTGGTAAAAAACAGGTTTGTTGTAGGAGAGTTCCGTCAGCTATTCCTTTAGATATTCTGACTTTATCCATAAATTGGTAAGAAATCAAATCCGTTCGGTGGTTCTACATCTACATGGGATACTCTGCAAATCACATTTAAGTGCCTGGCAGAGGGTTCATGAACCACCTTTATACTATTTATCTCCCATTCCATTCTCGAATAGCGCGCGGGAAGAAATAGCACCTGAATCTCTTCGTTAGAGGTATGATTTCTCGTATTTTATTCTGATGATCATTTCTACGTTTGTGAGTGGGAGTCAACAATATATTTTCGCATTCGGGGGCGAATATTGGCGATTGTAGTTTCGTAAATAGCCCACGCCGCAGCGATAAGCGCCGTTGTTGTAATGATTCCTATCCCAGAACCTGTATCATTTCCATAACGCTGTCTGCCCTGTATCGTGACAATACGAAACGAGCTGCCCTTCTTTCGACTCTTTCGATGTCCTCCGTCAAACCCACCTGATAAGAATCCCACACTGGGCAATAATACCCTGAAATAAAGGACGCACAAGTGTAGTGTAAGCAGTTTCTTCAGTAGTTCTGTTGCATCTTTTAAGGCTTCTGCCAATAAAACGCAGTCTCTGGTTCGCCTTTCCCACGAGATTATTTACGGGTTCCTTCCACTTCTGGTCGCCGTCTCTTTTATTTCAATCCCAGAAAGTATTTGATTCATATTTCGTAGTTAGAGACTTTTATCGTTTATTGCAAATTTGTGGACGAAGAAAAGGGTTTAACGTCCCGTCGGCAGCGTGGTCATTAAAGACGGAGTATAAGCCCGGATTGTTTTATTAAGGAGGGAGAAGGAAATGGACCATGTCCAATCAAAGGAATAATCCCAGCATTTGCCGGGAGTGATTTAGAGAAATCACAGGAAACATAAATCTGGATGCCCGCAGGTGGGTTTGAACCGCCGTCCTCCAGAATACGAGTCCAGTATGCTAATTATTGTGCCACCTCGCTCCGTGGGTCATTTACGGCTGGTTTCCAAACAATGTTGGACAAAAGTGGAGTATGTTTACTACAATTCCGAAAATCTGTGACGTTTCATGAAACTTTTGCATTTAGCATTTCAGTTTTTGAACACTTCGGAAGCATATTTTTAGTAATCATCCTGGAACATGGAATTAATATTGAATGTTTGTATGGTGGAGGGGAATGTTTTGTCTACTCTTTATTCGTCGACGTTACTGAAGCTCGTTCTGTGAAGAAGGAAAATTTTCGACGCAATAGTCCAAGAGGCTCACTCCGGATAAGCTAGAGAATCTTCTAGGCCGACGCCGGCAACTAGGCTGTAGTGGGGGGACTGAGAGGAGTGGGGAGTAACCAGATCACTCCGGCGGAGTTTCACTAGTAGTTAGTTGCTGCCAACGGAGGCGGTCGAGTGTGCTGTGCGACCTAGGAAGTTGTGTGCATGTTTTATCAGCTAAGCGCCAGTCATCAACTGAGCAACGAGTCCAACTGAGCTACGACGACACTCACGGGAATGTCATCCGATGGAGCTTCAACTGCATGCGACAGTTCGTAAAGTGTCGATTGGCAGGGTTCCAGTCGTTCAGTAAGGAATTACCTCAGAAATGTTCATTGGTTGACGGATAAGGAAACACGTGCTGGCCAGGGCAAAAGTCGTATACTCTTCGTAACGAGGTGGGCGAGGACAGCAAGGCAGTGGATGATCTTGCGTTACCTTGTCGAAAACTATCACGAAGATTTTGAAGATATGGGCACATACAAGCCTCAACGACTGCTGACTTAGCAGCTGCCTAAGTGACTAACGGTGATGGTGTTGTGTATCCAGTGGCAATATTTCTCGTCACAGCAGGTGTTGGGTCGTTACGAATACAACCTGGCTATGTTCGTTGTCCTTGGTGGCTCCACGCATGGGTCCGTCCATATTGAGGCAGTACGAAGAAGCGTGAGTTCATCTTGAAAGACAACGTGTGTTCAGTGTCGTCCGTTGGGGCACCTGCGTCGGCGCGCTTCTGTGTTGACACGTGGGAGAGAGCCTCTGCAATGTTTGCCACCATGACGGTCCATTACGTTCCAGGCGTCGTCATTTCGCCAGTTTAAATACTTGTCTTGCTGCATACAAAAGAAAGAGAAAACATTTTGGGACTCAAGATACGTGAAGTTGCTGTACTATAAGGTTGAGCTAAAGAGTCGTGTGACAGTCCCTTGGGGATTTTAAGATCCATCATAAAGTTGAGTATGATGCTGCTCTATTCATCCGTACCATACTGATATGCCAGTCGCAGGATCTCCTCTAACAATTTACATTCTCGGTCGGCCATAATGCGACTCTTACATAATTATCTTTCAAAGTAAAAATCCAAAGTCGCAAAATAATTATTTTATTACGACGAAGTGCTATGATACACGTACTATTTAACCTCTATTCTTAAAATAATGTAAAATGACGACCTTGTATAATTTTATATGTCCCGATTATGTTCACATAGCTCACTGAAATCGGTAGTCATGATATAAAGAAGTATTTTGGGATCTTGGCTTTCTACTTTTGAAGATAATTAATCAAATCGCCTCCACAACCTACGATGTCAGGTAATGTCTTCCATACGTTCTGGAAGACACTTTTCCTTCCTGAACCTTACTGGCAGATTGAAGCTATGCCGGATCGAGATTGGAACTCGGGGCCTTTGCCTTTCACGGTCAGGTGCTAACCTAGAACGACTCACTGCCCTTCCTCATAGCTGTCGCCAGTATATCGTCTGCCGTCTTCCAAACTTCACAGTTTTAATTTGACACGAATTTGAATTTCAATGCACGTTTAATTGCAAACATATTAACCCACATATTAACCCACGCCACGCACCATACGGTGCCACACGAAAGGTAGCCCATGCATTAATTAGGATATAAGCTACTTCTGTTCCAAATTTTATTCATATCCGTCCAGCCATTTTATCGTGAAGAGGTAAGAAACGAATCAACTAATTTTACAGCACCCTCTCCCATGCATCATACGGAGTTAATTTTAATATGCCTATAATCTTCGCGCGAGTGCAAGCGAGAAATTGACAAAATTTTTTCGCATTCGCATGTACGGTATGGCCGTGCATAAAATATGAACAAAAAGACAAATAAACATTAAATTGTATATATTAGATGTACTTGGCGATAATCTGGCATTCTTTGTGCAGATATGTCGAATTCCGTAATTTTTTTCAGCCACACATCTAGTACATGCGAGGCTGATTCGTAACAGTACATTATCAGCAATATAACTGTGACTTTATATTCAGCCTTTTGTTTGATCAATACTGTTGTTTGAAATGTGTTTAGTAGTAGAGGAACCCGTCAACGGTGAGGTGTATGAAGTAATGATTTCTGTGGCCAACTGAACTGACTCCCGCATCAGTTCATTGTGACAATACTGAATTAGTCTAAACGGGGACATAATGAGTGACATTGGACGTTTGGTACCGTGTATTTCTTGACGGCCTCACTAGTGTCTTTTAATATGTACGGGAATCATTTCGATAAATAGCTGAAAGGGTTTACTGTTCACTAATTATTAATAAAAGTTCTCAAAATGGATATTTCGGACTTTAACTTTTCGAATCGCCATCTTATCATGGATATAGGATATATTTTTCTAAAAATTTATGACGCCTCCGTAACATAATGATGAGTATTGTACACTGACAGAAAAAACTAGCACTATAAAGGGCAGTGTTCAGTGCGACCGAGGTATAGCAGTTGAACTACAGTTTTCACTCGTCAAGGTCATCGGGGATCGGATTGCACTCAAGATCCCTGCCCGTGAAACCTGTGCTTTCAGTATGCACGGTGTAACGGTGCTTAGTTTGGAGGTAAACATTTTCCGCAACGTCCATCCTAGGGTATAACCACGTCGACACATGAGTACTTATTGTTGTTGAGCAGCTCCAATCAATATACTCTGTACTCTCGTCTGCACTTGCAGGTCGGGTTCTGCACATCCAAATATTATAGGTCGACGTACTGTTCCAGCAACATCCAGGGACGAAATACAGGTGCATGGTGGACCCACTGCAGCAGCACTAAGACCACGTGTGAATCTGGCGAAGCTATCCCCGACACCACGACACCGACAATCGTGGTTACTCAGGTGTCGTGTAAGGATTCAGTCAAGAGTACGATGGCGCTTTGTTGTGTTGAGAATAAGTTCTGTCTGTCAGCGAGGGACGGACGTATGCGCGTGTGGCATACACCTTGTCACCTACCAGTTACACAGTACTTTAACCAAGGACGCAGTGACGCAGTAGAGGTCCCATGCTACGTTTCGCGGTGTGTGTGTGTGGGGGGGGGGGGATTTCATGTTTCTGTAAGGTAAAGTGCCCTGGTCGTCACTGGGCTTGCTATTATTCCACTCTTAGTAAATCGATGTGCTTCTTCAGCGGGGCAGTGCACATCCACGTATGGCTGCTACAGTGCCTCTTGTAGGTGAAGAATTGCGCTGGTAATCAACATCACCAGGTCGTTCTTTACGGTCTGCAAGATCCCTTGCCAAACTGCGACAAACGGCTCAAACCGTTTGGGACTACTTATCAATGGATGATTTTCGGCAGCATTATCATCATTGTCATGCGAGAACACAGTCCTGCATTGATGCCAGGCGGAAGTACATCGTGTAATGATGGGACTACTGTTTAAGTACTCTTTACTGTAACATTTCTCATTTAGTATAAGTTCATTATTAAGGATAAGGGATCTGTTACGTCATTTGTGAATAAAATGACACAAAATGACCTTGTCCTTGAAGGTGTTGCTTTTTTGTTGGTAGTGTGTATCTTGCATAAATATTGATATAAATAAATTGTAAATATCAACAATAATACATTTCCTTGAGGCACCATTGTCTTGTAATACCAGAGGTATTAATTCAATGCATCTCCTTATGTTTAAATAAATTGTGCCTAGAACAGCATTTCTAAGCTTGTGCAACAGAAGTAGAGTTCCATAACAGATGCTATATAATAATAACTATTTACCGTGCACCTGCAGAAAATTATAATCTATTTCTAAATCATGTAGAAGCTATATTGGATTATTTAACAGGGAGAAACAAATAAATCTTGGTTGCTGATGACTTTAATACAGATTTTCTTATTCAGTCTTCCAGTAAACATTTATTGCAGTCAGTAACATTGTCTTTCAATCTAATCTGTAAATTTTCCAACTAGGATAACTAAATCATCCAGTACAGCAATTGATAATACTTTTTTAGACAAATCAAAGGAAGAAAATCATATCATAAAAACAAGAATTAATTGCCTATCAGATAATGATGTGCGGCTTATTTTATGTACAGATTCTAAGCAGATTATGAAGACTTCTACATCTAAATACAAGAGAGTAATCAATCCACCAAAATTTAAGAAGT
Source organism: Locusta migratoria (assembly GCA_026315105.1). Lineage (NCBI taxonomy): Eukaryota > Metazoa > Arthropoda > Insecta > Orthoptera > Acrididae > Locusta > Locusta migratoria. The sequence continues at coordinate 165,212,357 of CM048746.1, forward strand.
TTAGAAAACTGCTAAAAATGATTAACTGGAAAGATGTATATAGTGCTCATGGCATGAATGAAAAATATAACATATTCATTAATAATGTCAGTATTTTGTTTGAAAACTGTTTTCCTCTAAAAGTAACTCAAATTTAACAGACGTCTATAATAAAACCATGGATTACACAAGGAATAAAGATTTCATACAAGACAAAAAGGAAAATGTATCTATCAGCTAAGAGTAATTCCAATGATGATAACTTAGCTAAATATAAGGAATACTGTAAAATATTTTAAAAAGTAATTAAGACATCTAAACAATGCACTATGAGAAAAAGATCAGAATCAGAGAACAAAGTAAAAGCAATATTGGATATAGTGAAAGAGGAGACTAGTAGCAACGGAGAGGAACAGGAGTGGATAGCATTAAAAGTAGATGAGACATTAGTAACTGATGGGCATAGTCTGGCAAATCTATATAACAAGTACTTTATATCTGTTACAGATAGTATAGGATTGTCAGGGTCAGTAAATAATGCTCTTGAATATTTGAAACTAGGATTTGCAAATGACTTCAGGAACATTAAGATGTCACTCACTTCACCACAAGAAATAACTTCCATAATAAAATCTTTAATAACAAAGCATTCTACTGTTTATGATGGAATATCAACAAAGTTAATTACAGCGTGTTCTTGTGAATTGAGCACAATTTTAAGTTATTTGTGAAACCAGTTTATTATAATTGGAACATTTCCTGACTGGTTAAAATATGGGGATATTATACCGGTGTTCAAGGAAGGGAATAAAGGATTACTATCAAACTACAGACCGATTTCACTTTTACTGGCATTCTCAAAAATTCTAGAAAAGGTAATGTACAAGAAACTTCTCAACCACCTAACCTCAAATGACATTGTCTAGAACACAGTTTGGATTTATGAAAGGTTCCTATATCGAGAAGGCTATTTACACCTACAGTGAGAATGTACTTAATTCATTAGATAATAAATTACAGGTAGCAGGTATTTTCTGTGATTTGTCAAAGGCTTTTGATTGTGTGAACCATAACATCGCTTTAAGTAAATTAGAATTCTATGGTGTCACAAAAACTGCTGCAGAAAGGTTCAAGTCATACCTTGCTAACAGGAAACAAATGGTGTCAGTGCAAGGGACTAGTGAATTAAGGAAACAGACATCATCATATTGGGAGGAAATTACACGTTGTGTCCCACAAGGATCTATCTTAGGACCATTGCTTTTTCTCGTGTACATTAATGACCTCTCATCAGTTACAATGCCAGAAGCAGAGTTCGTTTATTTGCAGGTGGTACAAGTATTGCAATAAACAGCATGTCGAGCTTAGTTTCATAAAGGTCTGCGAATGATATTTTCGTTTATATTAATAAATGGTTTAAAGCCAAATCATTGACATTAAACTTCGAAAAGACTCACTACATGCAGTTCAGAACATGTAAGAGATTTCCATCCAGTATATCCATAAACTATGAAGAAGGGCAGATAGAAGAGGTTGACAGTATAACATTCCTGGGATTACAGCTTGATAATAAATTCAGTTGGGAGGAACACACCACATAACTGCAGAAACGACTTAACAAATCTGTATTTGCCGAGTTGTAACAGACACAGGTGACCTAAAAAATAAAAAAGCTTGCATACGTTGCTTCCTTTCATGCCATAATGTCATATGTTCTAGTATTCTGGCGTAATTCTTCAAGTCAAGCAAAATTTTTCAGAGTCCAAATCGTGTAATACGTATTATTTGCGGTATAAATTCACGGACATACTGCGGAAGTATCTTCAAAGAACTGGGTATATTAACTACTGCCTCTCAGTATATTTATTCCTTAACGAAGTTTGTCATAAATAATATATCTTTGTTCCCAACAAACATCTCAGTTCATACCTACAATACTAGGAACAAAAATTATCTACACAAGGACTTAAAAGCACTTAATTTAGTTCAAAATGGGGTCCACTACTCAGGAACACATATTTTCAATAATTTACCAACAATCATAAAACATTTAGCTACAAATAAAGCTCAGTTTAAGAGGAGCCTAAAAGACTTTCTAGTGGTCAACTCCTTCTACTCTACTGACTAATTCTTGAAAACTGAACTCGTGTAGTATTAGTACAGTGGACGTTGCAGAATAATTGGCAGCTTTGCAAGAGGTCCTCGACAGCAGCAGCGGTCTGGATCAGAACTTCATGTGCTGCTGGCAATGAGAGATTCTGGAATATCCAGTGACACGAGTAGCTGTGATAACGATCTCTTTGCCAATCCAAACCACTACGAGGGATCCGGAACAACACAATAGATAACTTATTTATGGATAGGGCGCTCATTATGGGACATCGAGAGAAATAAAGTGAAGATGGGGTAAGACGCCTTCCGAAAGTTTGGCAAAAGGTCAGAAGTAACAGGGACGATTAGACTGGAGTTGGGCAACTATAAGGACCTCTGTCAATATAGTCATTTCAGTGGACAGAGTGGTAGAGTGCCACGCAAGGGGCCCGGGTTCGATTCCCGGTCAGGTTGTAGATTCTCTTCACTTGGGAACTGGTTGTTGCGTTGTCCTCATCATCATTTCATCATAGACGCGCAAGTCGCCCAAGTGGCGTCACCTAAATGACTTGCACCAGGCAGGCTGGAGTGTAACGGTCGGAAGTGCCACACGAAATCATCATTAGCATGATATTCGTCCACCCTCTGTCTATATGGTGACATGCACACTGTTTGGGCACTTTCAATGAGTTGTCTGTTGAGATAGATACAAAGAAGGCATTGTTGTACACTAGATAGCGTAGCCGATGTTCCAAGTCTTCTAAAACGTTTCCCACTGTGTTTATGTGGTTGCTCTGGAGAGGCAAGTTCATTTTAGTAGTGTTATTGTCCACAAATTAATGCCTCTCAGATGCAGCATTACGCCAGGAAGCATTGTCACCCTAATACGAAGTCTCCAAACTGTTCTTCTACCATACGCAGTACACAATTATGTAAAATGTGACCTAATTCTTCACTGTAACGAAATAGCGATAAACGTCTTGTCAAAATTTCACATTTGCGTACACAGATTCACAGGCAAGATTTTCCAGTTATTCATCACACACAAACTCTTCCACTGAAGTATTACAGTACACAGAGTTATTTGTGACTTCTTTCGTGACGACCCCTGCCCAGTGTCGTCACTCTGTCGCACCTCGAGCGTCGTATAGCATTGAATATAGCAATATATGACTTGATGATTGCTCGAACATTGCTCCTCATTCTTTCTAACGCCCTAAGGACCACGGTAAGACTGTAAAGTGATTTCCGCCAATTTCATGCGATTTTGAGAACCACGACTGTTCATTTGATCAGTACACGAGATATGCCAAGTTATGGTTAGACAGTCACTGTTTCTTCATATCTCCACAATACGTCACCAGTACTCGACTTGTCCTGCTGTAGAAAGATTTAAATGTCCCTTTTGGATTTGTTAGTCGACACTCAGTGATAAGTTCATGATCGGAGTAACTAGTACTCCTCTATCGCTCCCTTTAACGTTTTAAGATCTACCCTTCTGGACATGTAGTAGAGGCCAATTTCGAATTAGACAGCGGCGTCCAGATACTTTTGCTTGGACAGTATACTGTTCACTTGACCGTGCACTGTCGTATATCACGTCATCTACATTAAAATGAACTTTTGAGGCAAATTTACTCACTGATTTCTGGGTGATTGTAGTCAACAATACCGCAACCTTTGTTGTTGCTTCCCTTGGCGTGATACCTGAAACTCGCTGACAGTGGCGCGTTTGCGTCTCTTACGACAGCACTGGACACGGGATTGGTGGGAGAGTCCTGAGCACAGCAAACCATGGATGTATCTATTTGTTCAGTCTTCAGAGTAATGAATTTGCCATTTTACATTCTTCCGAACCCAGGAAGTAGCGAGATATTCTAATATGTCACAGGGTCCAACCCTAACACCTACGGATTTTCAGAAGGTGGTGTTCCACAGCTCGTAAATATTTCAGAAATGCCGTGATTAGTGACGAGAGTAGCTGATATTATTTCCTTATTGAACAACTACTTTTGGTACCTCATTTTAAAGTTTTAATTATCTGATTACATTTAATTTGTATCGCCAAATAAATCTTTTATTCTCTCGATGATGGTGCGAAGAAAGACATCATCATATACGATTATTTGCGTAGCAAGCATTGCACTTTGGTCCTACGATACCATTATCTGCTCCACCCTACAGACCTCCATGACAGTATTTTCAGTGACACAATGAAAGACAGCATATTGTCGGTATTGCCTTGAAGCAGAGTGTGTGGAGGAACTTCTCCCCTCGCCTCCTCTCGCTTTCCAGCTGCATTGTAGCGTAGGTCTCTAGAGAAGTGAAACGTTCCTAATGATGCGAAATAAGCGAAGATCATACTCGTATTAATGGATGTGAAAACTATGAGTGTCTATTTCTTACGTCGGTCTGTTGCAGAATTTTAGGAAATGTTTTATGCTCGTTTTTGTGACATTTCTGGAGTACAAAAATCTTCTCTGCAGAAATCCAAAATTCGGATCACTCTATTCGTCCACGAGACCTATATCACAATTGGGGGAGGGGACGGTGTAATTGGAACACTGGGTTACAAGAGCTATGGCCTATAATAAATAGCTGCGCGGAATCGCCGCGTGGTATAAGCCGTCATGCTACGGACCGGGCGGCCTTTCCCGCCGGAGGTTGGAGTCCTCCCTCGTGTGTGTGTGTGTGTGTGTGTGTGTGTGTGTGTGTGTGCGCGTGTGTATTGTCCTTATTGTAAGTTAGTTTAAGTAGTATGTAAGTCTAGGAACTGATGACAATAGGACTTAGGGTCCAATAGGTTTACAAACATTTGATTTTGTAACAGATAAAAAATATAATACGCTTGTATTAAAGTAACAAAGTTCATCTTGATATTTTGTTGACACCCATGGTTCAACGATGGACATTCCGATATTGGTGGAAATTTCAGCATCGTTAGCACTAACGGTAGGTATGTTCCTATTGGCCCTTCAGTGTATACAGCTACAGAGGAGTGACACACTGCTACAATAACAAAAGAAGGGATCATTAAAACACAGACTTAACATTATTTTTAACTCTAAATGTATAGCTAATAAGGTAAAATAAAATTTTTACAGAATTATGAAAGTCTATGTTACATTTTAAGTGAAGTATCTGGCTTCTAATTACCGCGGTCTCTCCTATATATTTTTTCCCAGGTGTAAGCCATATTTCACGACTTTCTGCAGACAATGGGTACGCTTCCGTACTGTTCTGTCATGAACAAAATACGACCTATGGACTGTGTGACTGAAGATTTTCTAGCAAACAAAGCACAGATTGCTAATCTCGACAAAGAGAAGTCTTCCGACAAGATCATAATTTCTGACGTGCTCCAGTGGAGTGCTTTATGACATTTATTTTCATAATATGCAGGGTGTTCAAATTATCAAATGTTTGTGTAGCTTATGAGATCTTACCTACGGGGTCATCAGCCCCTAAACTTACAAACTACTTATGAACTAGCTTATACTAAAGACGGCAGAAACATCAATGCCCGAGGGGGTTTCGAACACCCGACGGGGAACGGCCTCGCGCATCGTAGCATAGCGCCTCAATGCGCTCGGCCGCTCCGCCGCCGCTATGCAGGGTGTCCCAGACCACTTGTCCACAGCTTCTGAAACGAGGGAGTCGTATGAAATGTGAAATACAATATCTCCTAGTAATCAGTGTACGACGCCGGATCGATTTGGTGCCATTTGCAACTTCCTATTCGCACCGAAAGTGGGCTATTCAGACCGAAAGTCTGATTTTTTAACGAATGGTATACTTTTTCTTACTGATTTCGATTCTGCGCCGAAAATGGAGAATTCCCCCCCCCCCCCCCCAATTGTCATTCTCCACTCCAGAAATGCCTTCTGTAGTATGATGGCCCTTCTGGAAAGTGGCATGCATAGATTAATTACTTGATATGGTTCGGTACTAAAGCTAAATAAGTTACACAATTTAATAACGTAATATGTTATCAAGGTGTTTTCACTGTATCCAGTAGTACCTTTAAACCCAAGGCAGTCGACCGTGCAGTGATATGAGTCCACGAGATTTCTAAGTTGTGTTCGGACTCATAAACACGTACTCGAGCTTCCAAGCTGGAGTGAATCAAATCAAGTCGTAGGCCATTTATTGATCACATCCTTATAGTTAGAACAACCTCGTTCATGTCCCTGCTAACATTGTGCTTCATATTTTCGTGTGACTTGTCAGGAAACACCTACATTTCGAAAGGGATTTGTAAGTGGAGAATACCGATTTAGAATTTCTTTTAACAAAACGGTCTCCATTTTCGGCATAGAATCAAAATTAATAGTAAAATGTATGCAATTCCAGTAATTGGCCTAAAGCCCACTTCTAGTGGGACCCGGAAGTTGAAAATGCTACCATACAATCCGGCGTAGTACACTTACTAATAGGACGTGTTGCATTTTACATTTCATAAGTCTCAAGAGTTTGTAAAGAATGAACGGGTCGTCTGAAACACCCTATATATACAGGGTGTTACAAAAAGGTACGGCCAAACTTTCAGGAAACATTCCTCACACACAAAGAAAGAAAATATGTTATGCGGACATGTGTCCAGAAACGCTTAATGTCCATGTTAGAGCTCATTTTAGTATTTCACCTTAAATGTAAATTGAAATAATTCGTGCAGACAATTGTCAAAATACCCAATTTTTTTCGTTAGTATGTACTGCACTTCCTCGATTCACGTCATCAACACAGATTTTCTGTGAACGTTTGGGCAGTAATTGTTGGTGATGTCTTGATTGGGCCTCGTGTTCTTCAACCTACGCTCACTGGAGCACGTTATCATGATTTCATCCTGGATACTCTACCTGTGCTGCTGGAACATGTGCCTTTACAAGTACGACACAACACGTGGTTCATGCGCGATGGAGTTCCTGCACATTTCAGGCGACGTGTTCGTACGCTTCTCAACAACAGATTCGGTGACCGATAGATTGGTAGAGGCGGACCAATTCCGTGGCCTCCACGCTCTCCTGACCTCAACCCTCTTGACTTTCATTTATGGGGGCATTTCAAAGCTCTTGTCTACGCAACCCCGGTACCAAATGTAGAGACTCTTCGTGCTCGTATTGTGGACGGCTGTGATACAATACGCCACTCTCCAGGGCTGCACAGCGCATCAAGGATTCCATGCGACGGAGGGTTCATGCATGTATCCTCGCTAACGAAGGACATTTTCAACATTTCCTGTAATAAAGTGTTTGAAGTCACGCCGGTACGTTCTGTTGCTGTGTTGTTTCCATTCCATGATTAATGTGATTTGAAGAGAAGTAATAAAATGGACTCTAACATGGAAATTAGGCGTTTCTGGACACGTGTCCACATAACATATTTTCTTTCTTTGTGTGTGAGGAATGTTTCCTGAAATTTTGGCCGTACCTTTTCGTAACACCCTATATATAAGTGAGCTAGTAGAAGTGTCAGTGGTTCAGTAAGGATTTTCACAGCTGATGCTATGGTCTGCTGTCAAGCCGCAACGCTGGAAAATTGTAGCGAAATGGTGGAGGATATGCAGTGTATCGATACTCGTGGAGCTGGGAGTGTCAATTTACCCTCAACACAAACAAATGCAATGTATCGTGAATATATGGAAGGAAAGGCATTTTATGGAAAGACCACGTGAGGGCAGAATATCTCTGGAAGTAGTGACTCGCGTAAAATATTTAGAAGTATGCTTACGGAGTGATTTAAAATGAAATAACCACGTAAAATTAATCGTGAGATGCCAGACTGAGATTCACTGGAAGGACTCTCTTCAGATGTATCTCATCAAAAAGGAAGTAGCATACAAAAACTCGATCGATCAATAGCTGAACATTAGTAGTGTAGGATCGCTGCCATTGGAAAATGATAGCAGGAGAAGATCCAGCCAAGGGCAGCATGCTTCATTACAGTTTTGTGTAGCGAGCGCGAAAGCGTCACGGAAATAATTGGCCAACTGTATTGAAAGATGGTCAAGAGCGGCGTTCTGTATCAGGCTATGAGCTATTGCCAATATGCGAACATTATTGTATCCTACAACAAAGTACATCATGTGTAACAACATCTAGAACATAGATATCAGAACCAACACGGAGCCTGAGTCGTCTTACCAGCGAACCACAATTAACTGGAACAGAGAAAGTATCCTCCAACACGCCCTCCACTTGCGGAGTTTGGATATAGATGTATCTTCACCTAGATTCAGTGTGTATGAGACTGCTGCCCTGACTACCAGGTATTGGGATCTCTCAACAGTTGAAACCTAGTTATGGTACTGGTTGTTAAGAGACGGGCAGGTGTTGGTTGGACGCTAGCACAGGGATGAAACAAGTTGCAATCGATACCCTGTTCAGAGATATTTTATTGGTATCTCATTTATGTGTGGTCTATTTCTGATATTTTCCCCAAATCATACAACTTCTTCCTCGTGGTCTGTGTAGCTACAATATAGAAATGCAATTTCTTACTATCCTTCCTGTTACATTAGTTTCAATGTTCAGTCTTAGTAAACAGTAGTCTGCATGCTATGTCAAACTTAATAAATAGGTATCGTCAGAAGGGGAGATAGCGTTTGGTGTGATTAACACAGCGCCTTCCTATTGCTATTATTCATGATAGGTAGGAAGGGTCCCCTACTTTCGGTCTTTCTGCGCATCCTCCTCCACTACCGCACTGGCAGCAAATAATATTCATTCACTATGCGTGTGTCTGGCATTGAGTTACGACCATGTTTGTCCCGCAACCTCAGCTCCTGGCGCTCTGCCGTAGTTCCTCCCCTTTCTCTAACACTCCGCCTCTACGCGCGGAAACGCCTTTCTACACGACGCCAACTATACCAACCGGTTAACGACTGTATCTCTACCGTGGTACTGTCGAATGAGACAACTGTGTCCAGGAAGAACTTGCGAGACGCGTTATGACTTCCACATGATCAGCACCAATATCCATTACACAACGTCGATAAACAGGAAAAAGGTATGAACCTCGTTCTGAGGCTCCTATATACTATCCGAATGCACAGGAGTTACCATTCCCGGCGTACGAAAATATTTTGACTATGTGTGGCTAAGGTGACTGCGAGAATTCTGGAAAACTATAAAATTGCCTCGTCGAGACCGGTTACACAACTCTTCCCCGACTTGTCCTTGACCGATTGCTCGGCCCTGCAGGTCTTCTAGAGAGCTGATCCGTTGGCAAAACTCCAGGTAGGACCTGTCGCCATTGTGTATACACAGACGTTTGCCATTTTCTCGGGGTACGAACAATGCAGCGAAAATGGCGCACTGTCGCCCGGGTCATAATCCTAAATCATTTCGTTCTGCTGTTAGCTTCATACATTGAGTTATGCTTTGTAGATCCCTCAGATGACGTCAGTAACGCCTTGTTACGTGCGTGTTGTTGACTGGAATGAAAGGCGAAGGTTGACAGCAGTTATAATTAGAAGACCTACTTCAATGAGGAAGAAACAAAGTGCAGGCAAGTTTAACTAACTACCACACATACCAGCTGCAATTATTCCAAGCTGCAATAATTCGCCTGTTTTCACAGACAACAATACAGCTCGGAAGGAGTTTATCGTAGGCCGAGTGCTAACTCGAGCATGAATTGCATTTAAGAAGCAAATTCTGCTACAAATGTTGTATACATTACGTTTAATCTCGCAACGTGTTTGTAACTAGTATGTTTTACTAAGTTGAAGATATGTTATCAAGATGTTTGTGAGGTGACTGAGGCGCTCCAGTCACGGTCAGCACGGCCACTACGGTCGGGGGTTCGAATCCCCCCCTCGGGCATGGATATTTGTGCCGTCCTAGTTCGTAAGTAGTTCATAAGTAGTTTGTAAGTTTAGGGACTGATGACCCCGTAGTTAAGTCCCATAAGCTTAAGAAACATTTGAACATTTTGAAGATGTTTGTGGAAACTGTAGTTGGGAAATTAGTCACGTTTTACTTTGAATCAGCTATCCAGACTCGGTAAGTTTGTCTGTGACAAGGCAAAGAGAAATCGCGCGAATACTTAGGTTTCTCGCGCGGTTTTATTGTGTAACGGTACATTCGTAGTGACAGCAGCCCTGTCACGATGACATTGGGTCGCAATATTTTCTCTGTTTATAGTATGACACATTGATTTGTCTTCATGGAGTTATGGGGTGGCAGAAATGATTAACCGTACATCATGGAATTTTTGATAAAATGTATCAAACTGACTCCGTCCGCCTAGATTATCGACACACAGCCTCAGTTTATCTAATACATTTTCTCTCTTCTGTTTATTTTAAACTTAATTCAAATGTGAATATCTCTTGTTATTATTAGTATTACTTTCATTTTTGTGTTATTATTATAATTATTATTATTAGTACTATCATATATTGTTATTATTTAATATTATTAATGCAGTGGTTTTTGTAATGAAATTCTTTGTTTATGTTGTTCCTGATCAGATGTAAGAGAGGGCCCTATGGCCCTAATCTGGTCAGGTTAAATAACCAAATAAATAAATAATACAATGTAACTACTTGTTGAGGCTATTCTAATAAAGTAACATGCACTGTGCTGAAAAACTAGTTACACTGAGTAGATCTCAAGAGGACCCGGCAGTATATTGCACACATGGCATGATGGAATCTGAGCGGCCGGCCGCGGTGGCCGAGGGGACTGAGGCGCTTCAGTCACGCTTCAGTTACGGTCGGGGGTTCGAATCCCCCCTCGGGCATGGATATTTGTGCCGTCCTTAGTTGTAGATAGTTCATAAGTAATGTGTAAGTTTAGGGACTGATGACCCCGTAGTTAAGTCCCATAAGCTGTACAAACATTTGAACATTTTTGAATCTGAGCGGCCAACTCCCGGAAGCGATTTATCACTGACGACTAATATTGCAAACAATTTTGCGGATTGACTCTTGATAAAAAAACAATCTATATCGGTTTGGTAGTGGAATTTTATCAGAAAAGCGCTTTTTTTCCCTCCAGAAGTCTTTGACTAACCTACTCAGGTCCTGCGTCCCCTGTAAGAGGCATAAGACAAAATAAATCGGGTGGCAATATTCAAATGTTGCTCACAGTGCTAGGCACCACAAAGCATAAATATAAGGTGATAACACATGTTGTAACTGAAAAAGTCAGAGTAGCTTGTCACTTGTTCATTCTGCAAAAATGCTGAAGTGGCTGACAGAATGGAAACGCGATTTGTTAGCTATGTGTGCACTCAAATTTCCATGGAGCTATTTAATGTAAAATTAGCCTATACCATTATTAACACAAATAAATAAAAGCATATTAACATAATCTGCATAGTTAAATATCACACCCCACATTGACTATTGTCGTACCTAGTGTCCTGTCCCCGATAGCTACATAACTTTCTGTAGAATATAAAGGGGCAGCAATGTTTTTAAAAAAATTAAGGACTTTTTGGAATATTATTAATCATAAAATAAAACTAAATACAAAAATATTGAAGTAAAAAAGTTCTCAGGACTGAGGAGGATAATACGTTTTTTACATTAGATTGAAAAGATGACATCGATGAACGTTGTTCAGGGAATGGTACGCAACCTTCCTAAATGCTGTCATGTTTACTACATCTATGAATGTTCATTCAGGGTAACAGTTTTCTCGAAATGGAAACGCAAACTGAGAGGTGAATACGTGCAATGACGTTATATTTTCTGTTTTCTTTGAGACAATACGAAGATATTCCTGGGACCTTTCCCCTTTCTTTAAAGGTATCTGATGAATAAACTACAGCCAAGAACCATACTCTGACAACTTTACAAGCGAACGTCGTGATTTATACTGAATTTAATGTACTACTAAATTAATAATCCCCATTCCAAAGAAATTAGGCGCAGACTTGTCAAAATTACAGAACCTTCAGTTTAATAAGTCATGGTTGCAAAATTTTAACACGAATTATTTACAGAAGGATAGAAAAGCTTGTAGAAGCCGACCTCGGAAATATCAGTTTAGATTCAGGAGAAATGTAGTAACGCTTACGGCTTATCTTAGAAGATGGATTATGGAAATGTAAACCTACATTTGTGGCTTTTGTAGATTTGGAGAAAGTTTTTGAAAGTGTTGATTGGATTACACTCTTTCAAATTCGGAAGCAGGCAGGAGTAAAATATAGGGAACAGAAGGTTATTTACAACTTCTACAAAAGCCAGGCGGTGATCGTCAGAGTTTAGGGCATGAAAGGGATGCAGTGGTTGGGAAGGGAGTAAGACAGGGTTGTAGCCTTTCTCCAATGTTATTCGAGCAAGTTGTGAAGGAAAGCAAAGAGAAATTTAGAGAAGGAATGAGTTCAGGGTGAAGAAATATAAATATTTCGTTTTGCTGATGACATAGTAAATCTATCAGAGAGAGCAAAGCACCCGGAAGAGCAGTTGGACGGAATGGACACTGCGTTAATCAGGCAATACTGAAGGAATTAGATTAGGTAACGACACAATGAAGGTGGTAGATGAATTTTGTTACTTGGGCAATAAAATAACATATGATGGTCGCAGTACAGAAGCTATAAATGTAAAATGGCATTGGGAAGAAAAGACTTTTTGAAAAAGATGAATTTGTTAACACTGAATATTAATTTAAGCGCAAAAAAGTCTTTCTGGAATTATTTATGTGGAGTGTTGTCTTGTATGGGAGTGAAAAATAGACGATAAACAGTGCGGACAGGAATAGGATAGAGGCTTTTGAAATGTGGTGCTACAGAAGAATGGTGAAGATTAGGTGGGTGGATCGCGCAATTAATGAGGAGGTGTTGAACAGAATTGGGGAGAAAAGGAATTTCTGGCATACCTTGACTAAAAGAAGCGATCGATTGGTAGGACACATTCTTAGACTTCACTGAATCGTGAATCTTTGGAAGGAAGTGTGTGGGGTAAAAATCACAGAGGTAGACCAAAGGGGAATACAGTAAGCAGATTAAAATGGATGTAGGTTGCCATTCTTATGAGGAGATGAAGAGGCTTGCTCAGGATACAGTAGTGTGGAGAGTTGCATCAAACCAGTTTCCGGACTGAAGACCACAACAACAACAACAATGAATTTGTGTATTACTGTGTAGGGTATTTGCATTCCTGTAGCTTGCATTATGTAAAAGAAAAATACCCGCCGTAAATAACTAGTAGTACACCTAATAAAATGCATCTTTAATGCCTTTTTATCTACGATGGTGGTTCTGGACCGAAAATAGTCGATTTTAAGCATATAATGAAACAGCTGATGTTTAAAGATACAGTTTATTAAATACATGACGGCTGTTACCACTCACCTTACCAACACTTTGAATTATTTAGAGTTTTCCAATTAACTCAAGATAGATTGTGGAAACAGTGCACACGGAGTACATGCAACAGACCAAAATCGTATGCGGAACTGATGGACCAGCTGTCAAGCTATGCTTAAACACATATTGTCAGCAATAAAGACACTGATTCTGATATCTATACGACCGTACATATGGCGAATACTGTATTGGAATACACTATTCTACGTCTGCTTCACCTGTTCGCGTAGTTGCGCAAGAAGTTGCGGGTTGACACACATCCCATTGAAGTCGGAAGATCGCGCTGGCCAGAAACGTTGACGTACGTATAACATTGGACGAACACGCCAGATTGTGCAGGCGAGCATTATCCTGGTCGAACAACACATCAGCTTCCGGTTGCAAAAATAGCAAAAGAATGCGTCTTAGGAGATTATGCACGTACCGACGGGCGGTCAGCGTTCCCTCCACAAGTACCAAAGTTAACAAGATTTTTAGTTTCTTCGTACTACAGACTATAACGCCTGGGGCGAGTGTGTTGCTCAAACAGCGCTTGCCAGATCTACATCGCACGCGCTAACGACCAGGACTGTCATTGCATCTGCCAAGTGACCTACTGACACTAGTCGTGCAGAGCCAACACCGTCTAGATACAAGGCCTCGCAACAAGTCCGTGTGACGTCACACCTATAGGCTGCCCTCGCAAGCTCACTGGCTGGTCGCTGGGGCACAGCCCACTGCCTCGTAGCTTCAGCCAGTGAGCTTGGGAGGGCAGCCTATAGGTGTGACGTGATACGAGCTTGTTGTGAGGCCTTTTATCTAGAGGGTGTTGGCAGAGCACGTTGATGCTGTGGTGCGATTGGAAGACGGTCTAGGCGTGTCCATTCCCATAGTTCCACTGCTAGTAACCGTTCTGCAGCAGTTCGTTTTGACACCTCTGGGCTCACAAACCTGCTGTACGATATGCCACGGCTGCGACGAGCTGTGTGGACGTTTATACTGCTTGGACGTCTTGAACCTTGTGTACGGGTGTGATAATGTTCAGGTGACCATTGAAACCTACATCGTGACACAACTCACGCACTATGTCCAACATGCATGACAATTCCCCGAAGGGCCAACCCTCCATTCGTGAGGCCATAATTTGACCCCTTTAAAACTTACTCATTTTGATGTTGGGAGTACGTCTCTGTAGCATGGCGCTCATTCGCTTCACACGTTGATATTACACTGAGCCTTTTGTGGTTGTAGCGCCCGAAGGCGTCTTTCTGCGGTGTCTGCTGCTGCTCCCTGTCGGAAGATCAAGTCCTCCCTCGGGAATGGGTGTTTGTTTTGTCATTAGCATAAGTTAAAGTAGTTTGTAAGTCTATGGACTGATGGCCACTGCGGTTTAGTCCCATAGCTTTACTAACACCCAAACCTTCAGATGTCAGACACTCAAATCGGTACCAAATGTCGTATATCGATAGAGTATCAACCGAAACTTGTATATAATTCGTGCTATGTGCTGCCGTCCAGGAGAACGTGCGTAAACTATAATAATAAGTAACACCTGACCTACGGAGGAGAGGAAGAGCATAACTGTGAGATCTTCCACATTTGCGCTATCGTGGGCTACTTGATAGAGCGTTAGTTCATCGAACGGAACGTCCTAGGTTCAAGCCCCCGTCTAGAGCGTTTTTTTTTTTTTTTTTCGCTGCAATACGCTGGAAATTTATATAAGAGGCAACGTGTTCCTCACATGTAAAAGGACTGTTTGGGTTTTATATCCATGTGTTATCGGCAGTTTGCTCTTGCTTGTTTATTTGAAAGTAGCAAATCTGTAGGGTTTATTCCTAGTTTCACAGAATAAAATATCAGAATATACGAATAAAGAAACAATTGCATCACACATGCCGCAGTATTAATAGTAATCATAGCAATAACAATAACAAAAATAACACCAATGTTAAAATCAATAAGCGTAATTAAAGTAATATTGTAAAAAAATTGCCTGTTGGAGGTCGTCAAAAAATCTCAAAATTCAGAATGCGTAATAATATACTCTAGTAACAATAATTTCGTTATTGAATGTTGCAGCAAGTCACAACTAATGGGTCGCAACAACACTTTCGCAGTGAAAGTTAAAATTTTGAATAAAAAAATGATATTAATTAACTTGAAACAGTCACTGTGGTAATTAATTAAGCTTGGCTCTATCTGACTTAGCAATGACTACAGGCTCCAACTAGCACCTCTTACGATTGACGAGCAGCACAACTTCACTAATAAATGTGTCAGAATTCATGTAGTGGTGATGGCGTGTTCGTGTTATAATCAAAATCGTAATAGGAGATAGACTCTGATTGCAATCATAATAGCTCAGTACAGTGAAACTCCGTGGTGCAATGAGCTTCACAAATACTACAGTCAAAGTTCCCAATAATTTTGATAATATTGTTTAAAGCATTCAAGTTCCTTATAAAACCTTACGTGAACTATTTTTGATTAATTGGTTCCGGGGCCTGGGTAGCGTACGCGTGTAACTGGCTGAACAGAGTCTGGCAATTAATGTATTTCATAAAAATTACTTTCGTCAAGTCTGGCAAAACTACTATAATACTTTGAATACTGTTAGCCTAATTACTTTCTATATAAATGAAACCAACTCTACTTTACGTGTAAACTCTCTAGCAAGTTAAAATCTTTGGCTTAATAATTGGTTGCATAACTTAGAGCAGCACTGCACTTTAATTACTAGTCTCTGTGGTTGTAGCACGTTTAGCAATTCTTTAACTCGTCTAGCAATTTCTTTAAAACTGTTCGTAATTATTTTGAAAAATGATTGAACTTGTTAGTCAATGTACAGGCTTGCATAATCAACACAATTCTAATAATGGTGGTAATTGGGTGACTACAACTACTTACAAAATTAAGACTGGTTTCAAAATAAGTCATGTATAATTGAACCAAAGTTCTGATTGGGTTGACACTACACTTACATGCATACAAAATAAAATGTTACAACAGTACTCATCTGCTTTCGTCGTCTTCGTCGTGAAGTCCATACAAGACAGATATGATTACAATAGGTACTCTTACTGCTGGTTCAAATTATTTTTATCGACAACTCTTTGTTCAGCTCGTCTGGCTGAGATCTCCATGCATTGATATCATCTCGATACACCTTCTAATCTCCGTGATTACAACAACGATCACTCTCGGTGACAATAGACTTGATAACCAAACAGTTACTTTTCTTGCACACATGAAAAAAGGATTACACTGATCACTTTCGAGTATAAATAAACTTGTTTCGCACTTCCTTCAATACATTAAACAGTACGTCTCTCAGGCTTATTGGAATTGCATTAAACTCGCGCCACACTGCGCCTACCGTGCCTCTGCACCTTCAACAAAACATTTACGTTTACTATAGCGAGTCCGCTCCGCGACTGCTTCAGCAGCGCGACACTCACAGCTACTACTTCTGTACCAAAGGCAGTATTTACAACAGGTTCAACATTTTCTCTGGCGCTTTGCCAACTTACAGCATAAGAATGTCCGTGCATTCATGCGGGTTTACACAAACAGTATATATTTACACTAAATGATTCAATATAGAAAATGACGTTACATAAGAAATATATCTAGCATACAAGGAATGAAACTACGTGAAACGAACAAATTTAAGACAATATACACATTACGTTAAATCAAACTGTAAGATACATCGACAGGTGTACTCTTACAATATCACTAGTAATAAGGAAATGTTCAAATGTTTCGAAAGCTTATGGGACTTATCTGCGGGGTCATCAGTCCCTAAACTTACAAACCACTTATACTAAGGACAGCACAAACATCCATGTCCGAGGGAGGATTCGAATCACCGACGCGGGAGGCCGCGCGATCCGCAACATGGCGCTCCAGACTTTAATAATGAAAATAATAAGTGCATAAAGTTCAGGCATGAAGACAAACACCACCACAGACGCACAGTGTTGTTCATTCAGGAGCGAAGGTTTCACGATAGTGGTTATTTCTTTATTCGTATGTTCTGATTATGTTTATTTATTCTGTGAAACTACGAATAAGCAAAATGTTCAAATGTTTGTATAGCTTTTGGGACTTAACTACGGGGTCATCAGTTCCTAAACTTACAAACTATTTATGAACTAACTAATACTAAGGACGGCACAAATATCAATGCCCGAGGAGGGATTCGAACCCCCGACCGTAGTGGCCGTGTAGACCGTGACTGGAGCGCCTCAGTCCCCTCGGCCACAGCGGCCGGCTACGAATAAACCCTGCAGATTTGCTACTTTCAAATAAACGAAGCAAGAGCAAACTGCCGATAACACATTGTTCAAGGAGAACACTCAAACTGTCGACTATAAAAGCGCGATATAACTCACCTGTCAGTTTACCTGGGAAGTAGTGTGGACCGATGATTTCATCCCCAAGGTTTCCACACCACACGTTAATAGACCACCTACGTTGACGGTCGACAGGTCGTATCCACCGAGGATAGTCTGCGGCCCAGTAGTGCATGTTATGGCGATTCACTGCACCATAATATGTGAACGTGGATCAAATGTTCAAATGTTTGTAAATCTATCGGACCAAACCGCGTGGTCATCAATCCATAGCTTACAAACTACTTAAACCTAGGTAAACTGACCTAAGGATCACACACACACACCCATGCACCAGGGAGGACTCGAACCTCCACGGTGAGTAACTGCGCGCTCCGCAGCGAGACGCTTTAGACCGCTCGGCTACTCCACCGCGGCTGTGAACGTTGACTCATCAGAAAACATAACACTTTGTAAAGACTCCAGCGTGAAATTACGTATGGCCCACTCACAGAATGTCACTCATGCACGGAAATCGTTCCCATGCAGCTCCTGGGTCAGTGTACTATACGCCACACAGATGTGAGACTGACACCAGCGACTGCAGCAACGGCTCGTAAGCTGACATGAGGATCTTGGTGTAGTGCAGCTAAAACAAACACCTCCGTCTCCTCACTTCTTGCAGGTTTTCGCCTGTTACTGCGGCGTATTACCAAGCTGCCTGTTTCCCGAAGTCGTTGTTCGGCACGTAAGAACGTAATGGCTGCCGAGGCTCTTCGCCTAGGATATCTCACGGCATACGACGTGGCTGCTTCAGTGGCATCGTGTCGGCACTCGCCGAGCATCAGCACATGTCAACGTACTCGTTGTACGTGTATGCCATCGTCATCCGATGTCAGTAACTGTGGGATATTGAGCCCCGGTTGTTTGTGTGGCTCCAACTGTCGGGTATACGGCCGTGTGCGGCGACAGTCGGCAGTCTAACAGCGCATGGATGAAGCTTCTCGCTCCGTGACACCGGCGACGTTCCAACTCGGCCGCAACACATTTAGAAGGCGCATTGCATTATGCGTAGCTTTTGTGGTATCTGCCCCTGCAACTTTGAAGGGTTGTAGCTCCCAAACTAACAGTGATAGGAATGTAGTTTAAATCGATTTGGTCGCAGCTGGTTTCAACGAATCCAATGCACGATAGAAAAAACTATTGTTCCATTTAAAAAATTATATCTTTGTGCTGTACTCTTTGGAAAATGATACAATAAACTATGTTCATAGCTCCGCAGAAAGTGTAACATTTCTTGTGTTGACCTACCGCATTAAAATTTCCCGTCACCTATTATTTTATAAGTTACAGATGCAAACACACATAGTGAAACACCCTGTATGTGATAAAGACAGCGAAATTATCGCACAGTAATCTTTAAATGCCGCTTCATGAGCATTACACCCTCTTTTTTCTGAACGTCTCTGTTCTGCTTTCACTCGTACTGTGCCGAGAGTTAAGATCGTATCGGCACCTCTCTTTTTCCTTCCGTGCGTCCTTGGCACCACATACTGGAGCGATGGCAGATAACTGACCGTAATAGCATTAGACAAAGATGGGGAGCAAATTAACATAGGGTTGAGAATAAAATTCGCTATGAAACTATACACGATTCATCGGGTAGGTCGTATTAATAACTTTTCTGCAAGTCAGCGTCATTCTTTTCGCTGCAAAGATACCTCACCGATAAACCCTTTATTATTTCCTCTCTGCAAAGAAAAGAAAGATGTTCACTTGTTTTCATTGTCTTTAGATCCGTTGTCTTGGAAGGACGTAGACATTCCTGCTCATTCGGTTCTACAACTGTTAATGTCAGTAATTTGTTTTTCGAGATAAATAATAAATAAAGTAGGGTTAAAGTTTACTAAAATGTTTTTAGTCATTTCAGCTTTATCCCTTTCCATATGGCGTTAATGTTCAAGAATTTAATCTTATAGTGATTTGGACACCATTATGGTAAAAAAGTATCACGTACAATCGTTTGCATAAATTAGTCAGTAAATAGCGGAAATTCCTTACTTCACAGTCACAGTATCGGAAGAGCCTGCAATCATTCGATCCCGCCGCATTTTCTTTTCTTTTCGAAGTCCGATAAGTGAAATTATTCTTTGTTGAATTGTTGCAAGATAGTCCTGATTATTTTACTTATTCCGATTGTGCATGACATTACAACTATAACTTATCCAAATCACATTAGGAATAAGTTACCAATAAAAAGATATTTTAATTTCAGCATAGTCGACAGTTTGGTATTGCAGAACCAGCATCGACTAGCCATACGAGGCAACTTCATTCTTAATTTTTACAATGCTGCTAGCCGCCCAATCAATTCTTATAGGCGGTAGCATTATAGCTACCAGTCACATGAAAGGTCTTATAATTTTTTAAAGTACCACCGGTTTCGGCCTTGTGCCCATCTTCAGGTGCTTAAAACATTCAGAATTTTACACGTGTAGCATGTTGATGGAGTTCACTGTTTGAAAACAAATTATTTGGTATTAATAATAGCGATACCAATTGCAGGTGGCGAGATCACATGAACAAAAACAAGAAATGTTCAAATGTTTGTTAAGCTTAAGGAACTTAACTGCGGGGTCATGTCCCTAAACTTGCAAACTACTTATGGACTATCCTATACTAAAGACGACACAAACATTCATGCCCGAAGGGGAATTCCAACCCCCAACGGGGGGCCACTCCGCCGCGGCGAACAAAAACACAGTTTACTGACATTTAATATTGTATGCAAATCGCGATTGACCAACCTGCTGTACATGTAAAATTCTGAATATTTTAAGAACCTGAAAATTGGCACAAGCCCGGAACCGGTCGTGTCATAAACAAATAAATACTAACCGGTCGTGTCATAAATAAATAAATACTAACCTCATGCACAACACCCGTGCAACTGCAGTAAGGCCTGCCCAGTGCCAGGTATTCTCTCGGCAGACACATAAGCCGCAAAGTAGGTTTATAAAACACTGGCGCACCTGTGACACTGCAGGCATTAGTTTAACGTCCCCCCCACCCATTCCCCGTAGATAATAGTAACTAAAGGAACCATGGTAGTCACACATTAAGTTCAAATGTAGATTAATTTTACAAGTAAAGTAAATAAACCATTGTACTCACTAAAAAATGTAGAATGGTAGGACACATTAATGATGGGTTGTATAGAAGGATATAATAATAATAAAGAATTTAAATAATAATAATAATACGATCTGTAATGTGACTGGTAGCGGATTTTAGTCAACGCTGTATTAGGAACAGTCACGGAGTTCAAACACATCCATCACGGATAAACACACAAATTAACATCGTCCAGCTTTATCAACGACATTGATTTCGGAAGAAGAGATTTTTAAGAAGAGATAAAAAACATCATCTCTCCCGACACAGGAGGAATAGAGAGACTTTAAAGATTTCACGACACTCGGCGATTTCGCCATCATCCAAGAATGGACCAACATAAGTGCCTGTACAAATCAAGTTATAAACGATACTGTAACTTGCAGAATGGCTGTTCCACTCAAATTGTTTTTATGAAATAAATCGCAATTTGCGATGTCATGGCTTCACTGGAATAGGTTTATATGCAATACCAAAATGCGGCGAATGAAAATTTGTGCCCGGCCGAGATTCGAAGCCGGGATCTCCTGTTTACTAGGCAGACACGTTTACCACTCCGCCACCGAGGACACAGTGACGAATGTTCATTCACCGCACTTTGCTATTCCATCTAAACCTAGTACAGTGACGCCATAACATCGCAAATTGCGATTTATTCCATTAAAATGAACGCTGTAACGTCGTCAAAAATATATAATAAATTTTTTGTTGCTACTTCAATATATGTGCGGTATCGAGCAGGGTACGTCAGAAGTTGCTGGAAATGCTTCGTACGCCTCTTAGTGTCTCCGAGAAGAGCCCTGGACCTGTTTCGGCTGGTACCTCTGGCATCGAAGTCACGGTCGTAATACCGAAACGCAACATGCCGGCCCTTACTTGTGGTTTTAAACCACCCATCGCTGGACGAATACGTGCGTGAAACGGCGACTTGCGAATTCCAGGCTACTGAATATGGAAATTTATCTCATGTGGCTAATCATAGTAATGGACTGCTGACGTGGTTTGGATTGGGTCGCTTGGCAACCTGGTGATTAGCGTCAACGTATCAATAAGTATCAGGCCATGAAAGGATCTAGAGCCATAAAATGTCCGGGGAAAGAAATACCAAAGGTCAATGTCGTTTTGTATCTAATGAACCTTGCAGATAGCTCGGTAATCACGGCTTCCTGTTGATAGCAGGAATCTAATACAAACAATCTAGTTAGTCGGTTCTACATCTACATTCCGCAAGACACCTTACTGTGTGTGGCTGAGGGTATTTTTTCTACCACTATAACTTCCTCCTGTTCCAGTTTCAGTCGTATTTGCTTTGCGGAAGAGATTACAAGTATACCTCCATGTGGGCTTTAAACTCTCTCATTTTATTTCCACAGCGTTTTTAAAATGTTCAAATGTTTGTGAAGCTTATGGGACTTAACTGCGGAGTCATCAGTACCTATCGTTGCGTTTACGCGAGATAGGATGAAGCAATATATTGGTTGGCTCTTCAAGAAACCTACGCTCTTCAAACTTTGGCAGTATCCATACGGTGATGCAGAACTCCTCTCTTGCGGCGCCTGTCACTGTACTTGGACGATCATCGCCGTGATGCTTTTGCGCAAACTAGCATCACGCTTTAAAGAATCGTACCGCTCTCATTTGGATCTTATCTTTCTTTCTTACACATCCTGTCTGGTATGAATCCCATGTTGAAAGTTTTACATCTACAAAGATACTCTGCAAATCACAATTAAGTGCCTGGCAGAGGGTTCATTAACCACTTTCATAACTTTTCTCTACCGTTCCAATCTCTAATTGCCCCCGCGAAGAAAGAACACCTAAATGATTCTGTTTTCGATCTGATTTCTCTTATTTTATTGGCATGGTCATGTCTCCCTAAGTAGGTGGGTGCTAGCAAAATATTTTCACATTCAGAAGTAAAAGTCGGTGATTGAAACTTCGCAAATAGATCACGCCGCATTGGGAACGTCGTTATTTTACTGATTTCCACCCCAATTCGTGACGCTTCCCCCCCTCCCCCACCGTAACGTGATAAAACGAAACGAGCTGTCCTTCTCTGAACCTTCTCAAAATCTTCTGTCAGTCCCACCTGGTGAGGGTCCCACACTGGGCAACAGTACTCCAGGAGAGGACGCACAAGTGTTATGCAGGCAGTCTCTTTGGTGGAGCTGGTGCATCTTCGAAGCGTTGTGCCAATGAGACGTAGCCTTTGTTTGCCTACCCCACAATGTTTTCTATGTGTTCTCTCCAGTCTAAGTTGTTCGCAATAGTAGCTCCTAGGTATCTGGTAGAATTTACGACCACAAGGTTTGACTGATTTGTCGCGTAATTGAAGTTCAGCGGATTTCTTCTAGTGGTCATGTGTATTACTTCACACTTTTCTTTATTTAGTGTCAATTGCCAATTTTGGCACCATGCAGAAATTTTGTCTAAATCGCTTTGCAGTTGCTTTTGATCCTCTGCTGACTTCACTAACCGATAAACGACAGCATCATCCGCGAACAGCCTAAGGGAGCTATTCAGATTGTCTCCTAAATCGTTTACAAACACAAGGAAGAGTAGGGGACCTATAACGATTCCCTGGGGAACACCAGGTATCACTTCTGTTTTACTCGATGACTTACCGTCAATTACATCGAACTGTGTCCTTTCTGATAGGAAATCGTGAATCCAATGGCACAATTGGGGAGATATGCCATAAGTAATGATCGAATTAGATTTTCTAAGCTACTTTCTTCCTTGATGGTCTACCCTTCCACCGACACTGTCTGGCAATTGCCTTTCCTACGATTTATTTAATTTTGCCCGTTTATTTCAAATCGTCCGTTATGCATACTCTCAGATATTTTATGGAAGTAACTCATTGCAGCGTTTGTTCAGCAATTTTGTTGTCATACACATAATGATCTTTCGTTATATGCACTCGCAGTACGTTGTACTTAATTATGCTGAGGAACCCACTGCCATTCCCCGAACGAAGCGTTGATACGCTTCTGATCCTCGAGCGTTTCGCTTTCATCCTCCAGCGTTGCGCCTTCTTTGTATACTACAGCTTCATTCGCGAGAAGCCTCATTGAACTTCCGATGTCATCTACGAGGTCATTTCCATATATTGTGAAATGTAGTGGTCCTAAAACAGTCTCTTGCGGTACGCCAGAAATTAGTTTCACGTTGAAAGGTTTCCGTCCTTTAAGAATTACGCGCAGCGTAATGTTTGCTATAAAATTCTCATTAAACAGTCGGTCTGATATTCCGTACGTATTTATTTTTTCATTATGCGACAATTCCGGACCATACTTGTTTCCTGTATCTACCTTTTACTGGATCTCGTGGATGAAGAGACCGAGTTAGGTATCGAAAACTACTACCATGTGAAAGGCATTTTGATTATTACTACAGAGATGATTTTCGGTCTCATGGAATGTCATAATACACGTGCATGAAACATGTTTCATAATTTTACAACAGACCATCCTCAGGGTTCGCATCTATTGACCCTCTTGAAAACCGCATGACCTTGAAGAGTAACTTTGTATACAAAGCCATCATGTCAAAGAAATATTTTACATCTCTTTCTCTCTTTGATTAATATTTATGTGGTAAAAACTGAATGAATCAAGAACTCATTTTTTGAAAGGGAGAGAAAGAAATATCATCAGGATTCACTTCTTCCGGCTCCTGACTTAAGATGTGTATGATGAGACACAGAAATGGCTAGTTGCTGGCAGTTCTGAAACCAAGATTAACACAAAATATGTAATGACAGGATAAGTGCCCGTGAGTTCAACGGGAAAAGTCTTCTTAATAGTTAATTATGTTCAGAATAATTCAAAACGATAGCACGAGAACATTTCATCACCAAAATGAAGAAATCACACAAAAATGTACACCAAATCTGTTGTTACAGTTAACAACGGAAGATGCTTTAAATAGAAACGAAACGTGTGTGGTCTTAATTAGACAAATTGTAACAGTTACAAAAGACGGCGAATTATTCTACGCAAAATTCAATGTTGTCTAATAGTCATGAATCCTTTTTATACACATTAAAGTCCTCTATTTAAAAACTTACAGTAATTTGGACGCCACTGTTTAATTCCCCCATTGATTTCTAAAGCTTACTTGCTTTCATTTATAATAAAAAAACAGAGAGGTGCACAGTGGTAAGACACTGGACTCGCATTCGAGAGGATGGTGGTTCAAATCCTCCCCCGGCCACCCAGTTTTAGGTTTTCCATTATTTTCCTAAATCACTCCAGGCAAATGCTGGGATGGTTCCTTTGGCAGGACACAGAGTATTTCCTTCCCCATTCATTCCCAAAAATCCGAACGTAAGCTCTCTAATGACCACGCTGTCGACTGCACGTTAAACACAGGATAAGTGCACGTTAAACACTAAGCTTCCTTCATTCCTTAATAATAAAAATAAATGTTCAAATGTTTGTAAAGCTGTGGTACCAGACTGCAATGGTCATCGATCCCTAGATTTAGAAATTACTTAACACACGTACGCTAAGGAAAAGCGCTAGTTTATGGATATAACGAACTTCTTGCGTGTTCTTTTAAAAGTCATACTTTCGACTGAAACCAGTTTGTGGGAGCAACGTTACGAAACAATCGATTTACTCTGGTATTAGTAAACAATTGTGTTTTTCACTTGTAACTTGACACATCGATTTAATTATTCATTCGTTCGTTTGATAGAAACCAGTCAGTAGAAGGGACCGAATGAAAACCATCGATTCAGTCCGGTACTGGAAAACAATCGACTTTCTCACTTGTAACTTCACACATCGCTTGAATTATTCATTCACTCTTTTGAGTAAAACAGACAAAGGTAGGAACCTGATGAGGACAATCGATTCAGTCAGTCAATTGGCAAACAATCCACTCTTTCGCGTGAAGTTTTTCGTATCGAATGAATTGTTCATTCATTCTTTTCAGTCAAACCAGTCTGTTAGCAAATGAATGAAAGAAGTTGACGCAGTAGACCTAGGGCGCATTTAGGTATCAGTTGAAATATTGGAATGCTCGTTTTACCATTGTTAAATCATTTCTGCATTCTACCATCGTTCGCTAGGCCGTTACGATTTTTATTGATTGGGCTAATGAATAGGTTTTGATTCAGTTTTGGCGCCCATATTTATGAAAAGGAAGTTTGTACAAAGTAACCGTCTTATGTGGATAAAAAGTACGGAAAATTTTGGCTTGGGAACGAAAGAAATTAAGTGCCCACAAAAAAAATTAATTTAGAAGTAAATTCAATGCGGTCCCAATTCTGGAAGACCACACACTGAAATGTACGGATGCTAAGTCGTCAAAAGGGTCACACGAAAAGGACGAAGTCCTATGCCCCTGTAAACGACACATCGTCTTCGATTTTCGGTGGGTGGTCTTTTTACTCCCGGGTACAATCATAGTTTTATGAATCTGAACTTCCTTACATTCGAATAATTTTCCTTCATTCTTACACTTGACTATTTGGCGACGTCGAACACAAGCAAATGAATGTTGCCCAGTATCTTACAGCCTGTTGCTGCAGTTAAAACAAATATGTAGATAATCTTAAATGTAGTCACTGCCACTAGTTCCTATCCAACAACTTGCTTTCTTTGAAACTTCTCTGAATTAATATCAACTCTGACGTATGATGATGATGATTTCGTGTGGCATTTTTGGCCGTTAGCCAGCAGATGGGATCGTATTCGGCCTGCCTGCTGCAAGTCTTTAGCTGACACCACATGGGCGACTTGCGTGTCGGTGATGATGGAATGATGATGAGGACAACACAACGCCCATTCTCCGAGGGGAGAAAATCTCAAACCCGCCCGAGAATCAAACCCGGGCTCCTTGCGTGGCAATCTAGCACGCTCTCCGCTGGTTTACGGCCAACTCTGACGTAATCGGAGAAATTGCTCCAGAGAGTTCTGTAGAAAAACCGCTAAAACGAACAAACAAAGCATCTGTTAATATTTTTTTCTACAATATAAAAATTGTTCAAATGTTTGTAAATATGTGGGACCAAACTACTGTGCTCATCGGTCTATAGACTGTAACAAACTAACCTAAGGACAAAAGACACACCCTTGCCCGAGAAAGGACTTGAACCTCCGACGGGAGCTGCCTCGCAGTCCCTGACGAGGTGCCTAGAATCACTCAGCTATTCCCACGCGGTTCTACAATATAGATGTTTCTTAGTGAAATACACATCCTCTTAAGAAATGAATCGACTATGCTAAATTTAGGAAGCTGGTGTAAACAAATGTTTGTATAGCTTATGGGACTTTACTACGGGGTCATCAGTCCCTAAACTTACAAACTACTTACGAACTGGCTAACACTAAGGACGGCACAAATATCCATGTCCGAGGGGGGATTCGAACCCCCGACCGGAGTGGCCGTGCAGACCGTGACTGGCGCGCCGTAGTCCCCTCGGCCACTGCGGCCGGCTGGTGTAAACACTACCCCGACACATGCAATGAACATGAGGGATTTGATCTGTTCGTACTTACAGGAGTTCAAATGCGTACAAGATTTATTACTTTGGTTAGTGGTCTTTAAGCTGTTCCGCAAAATGGCGGGAAATACATTTAATACTTTTCCATACATTATCAATTAGTTTCCGGTTTCTACACTTGCAGCATGCCACTGAGCCAAATGGTATAACCTTAGATCAGAACGACACAAAATATTAACTTACATATTTCAGACTGTTTGAAATCTAGGTCAAAATTATATAATATATAGTAGATATATCTCTATTATCTCTATTAGAATAGCAAAGTGGTTAATTTGAATCAAGCCACCGTAAAGTGGGACCGTTTGTTATGCAATCGGCTGAGTCACTGTTTAGAAAGTGTTAGCGTGATATATGAAAATTAACCTAGTTTACTGTAATAGGATTCTTCGCTCTTGTGGGCAAACCATTTTTCTCTGTCTGGGCAAACATTATGCTTAATGCAGAATAAATGAATGAATTTCTTTTCCTTTCTTTACTTTCGTGGCTGGTTTTAGTTCCCCTTGATCCCAGGTAACACCGATGGAAATATAAATTGTACATAGGATAGTAAACGTTACCGTGTCATTACGAACCTGCGTGTCATGTTTGAAGCTAAATCGTGCATTTCTCGAATATTTCTCCAAAAATTGCATTTTAAAAAGTAGTAGCTGAAAACCCGGCGTTGCACGGGTATTTATTTATTTACTTCAGCGTTTGGTTACTACTTCTCCTATCCCTTCTGTCTCTCTCTCTCTCTTTCTCTCTGTCAATCACTTGTTTTCTCTAAATCGTGTTATATCGATGGGAGAATATTTTAAGAAACAAGGCTGTCTTGCATAATGTACAAAATTGTAAGTCAGTATCCAAACAAAGAAAGATAGTAATCAAAATACAAAAAACGTATAAACTTCGTACAGTCTCATATTTATTGAGTTATATGTTGTACAATTGTATAATTTTTCAGGTACATATTGATTCGTATATGTGCTGTGTGTCTGTAAAATCTGTTGTGAATACAATTAGTAGTAAAGAAGTAATAGATTAAAACTTGGTGCGT
The DNA here is from genome assembly GCA_026315105.1 of Locusta migratoria. NCBI lineage: Eukaryota > Metazoa > Arthropoda > Insecta > Orthoptera > Acrididae > Locusta > Locusta migratoria. The sequence continues at coordinate 165,240,798 of CM048746.1, forward strand.
GATGGAACCATTTTCCATGAACGTTACTGTTTATGTGCTCATATCTCAGGAACTACGTGTCGGAATGTGATACAACTTAGAAGCTACATTCAACTATATATGAGTATACTGTCTGTAAAATTTCCTGTTGCTACAATTTGGCCGGCCGCGGTGGCCGAGGGGACTGAGGCGCTTCAGTCACGGTCTGCACGGCCACTATGGTCGGGGGTTCGAATCCCACCTCGCGCATGGATATTTGTGCCGTCCTAGATCGTAAGTAGTTCATAAGTAGTTTGTAAGTTTAGGGACTGATGACCCCGTAGTTAAGTCCCATAAGCTTTACAAACATTTGAACATTTTGAGCTACAATTTGTAATGTTCAAATTATAAATTGTAACGTCATACCGAGAACCGTAGTTTTACTCCATAAACAGCGAAAAAGTAGTAAGCACGAAACATTTTTCCTTTCATCATTTTACTATGGTTGCCAGCGAGAAAAAGTTTAATAAAGGATTGAAATTATCTTTAAAGTTTGTTGCAAGTCGCTAAGTACTGTCATTCTCATACAGTGTGTTTCGAAAATCTCGCCGCAAAATTTTTTGCGATTTCTATTGGTTATTACGTAATATCTTTTGAATCATGTGCCGTATGTGATTCTTAACCAGGCAACAACTGTTACCTCACGTTAAGCAATGTGTGTACCAAATTTGGTTGAAATCGGTCCAATGGCGTGGGAGAAAATGAGCAGCATTTTCGCAAAATGCAGTAGTTTTTCGCGCATCTCATTGTTTATGACGTCATATCTCGTGAACTATATATCGTGTGATTCTTACACTTACTGCGACCGTCCTCTTGGATTGAAGTGTACAAAATTTTCATAAAGATTGGAAGAAAACTGTAGATTGGTATGCAACATGTACAAACAAACGGACACTCTGCTTTATACATCAACATACATACTTCGCAATTCACCGTAAGGTGCGTGGCGGAGGGTACACTGTACCACTACCAGGCATTTCTTTTCCTATTCCACTCCCAAATAGAACGAGGTAAAACAGAATGCCTATATGCCTCCGTACGAGCCCTAATTTCTCTTATCTTGTCTTTGTGATCTTTACGCGAAATGTAAGTAGGCGGCAGCAAGATCGTACTATACTCAGCTTCAAATTCCGGCCCTCTAAAATTCCTCAATAGAAATTTACGAAAAGAACGTCGTCTTTCCTCACGCGATCCCCAACTGAGTTGCCGGAGCATTTCCGTGACACTCGCGCATTGGTCCAACCTACCAGTAACAAACCTAGCTGCTCGCCTCTGAACTGCCTCTATGTCTTCCTTTAAACTTATGTGCTGCGGGTCCCAAACACTTGAGCAATACTGAAGACGTGGTCGTACAAGCGTTTTATACGCCGTCTCCTTTACAGGTGGAGTACATCTTTCCAAATTTCTCCCAATAAACCGAAGTCGGCTGTCCGCCTTACTCACAACTGTCCTTACATGTTCGTTCCATTTCATATCGCTCTGCAATATTACGCCTAGATATTTGAACGACGCGACAGCATCAAGAAGCTCACTACTAATGCTGTATTCGAACATTATGGGATTGTTTTTCCTACTCAGGCGCATGACCTTACATTTTTCTACATTGGGAGCTACCTGCCATTCTTCGCACCAACTAGAAATTTTGTCTAAGTCATCCTGTTTGCTATTACAGTCAGTTAAAGACGACACCCTCCCATACACCACAACATCATCAGCAAACAGCCGCAAATTACAACTTACTCTGTCCATCAGATCATTTATATAGATAGAAAATAATAGCGGTCCTATCACACTCCTCTGGGGCACGCCTGACGATACACTCGTCTCTGATGAACACTCGCTGTCGAGAACAACGTACTGCGTTCTATTACTCAGGAAGTCTTCCAGCCAGTCACAAATCTGTGAACCTATACCATAAGCTCGTATCTTCGTTAGCAGTCTGCAGTGTGGCACCGCGTCAAACGCCTTTTTGAAGTCGAGAAAAACACAATCCGCCTGTTGCCCTTCATCCATGGCTCGCAAGATGTCATATGAGAAAAGGGCAATTGAGTTTCACATGAACGATGTTTCCTAAACCCGTGCTGATTCATAGAAAGAAGCTTTTCCGTCTCAAGGAAATTTACCCTATTCGAACTGAGAATATGCTCCAAAAATTCTACATGAAACTGATGTCAACGATATTTGCCTGTAATTGTGTGGGTCAGTTCTCTTTCCTTTCTTATAAACGGGAGTCACCTGCGCTTTTTTCCAATCACTAGGAACTTTGCGGTGAATTAAAGATTCGCGATAAATACAAGCTAAGTAGGGGGCCAATGCCGCAGAATACTCTTTGTAATACCGAATTGATATTCCATCCGGACCAGCAGACTTTTTCGAATTTAGCTCTCTCAGCTGCTTCTCTACACCGGAAATACCTATTACTATGTCCCCCATTTCAGAATTAGTACCCTGATTAAATGACGGTACATTTGTTCGGTCCTCTCGCGTTAAAGATTTATATATTAGATTGCTAAGATCATGTAGATCAGAAAACCAGTAAAGAAAGATTGTAAGTTTAAACAGGGCCTCGGTATACCTAACTACAGTCATCTTGATCTCGGAGGTGAAGACTAGGGTTATAAAACGGCCAGGCATAATCGTGTCGGCTACGTCGGTTTTACCGGAGTTTAGGACTTCCTCTTAATTCCAACGTGCACGCATCCTTAATGCGGCCGGATGACGAGATTACGGAAAGCTCTGAAAGTAAAATGACATCAGGGGCAGGGCTCAAAGTGGTTTTCGGAGTCCCGCGGGTTAAGGAGAGGGGGAAGCGGGTCGGAACCTGTTGTGATGCCAGAGGCGAGTCGGTCGCTCGGCGTGGCGCCACATGGTCATCCTAGTCATCCTAGAGCAGCGCCCGTCTACCAAGGCTGCGGGCGTGAGTGAAGCGTCACTCTAAACATACTATTTATGTTTATTTTCAGTTTTGAGAAAACTCTGCCAATTTTAATGTTAACGTCAGCAAATTCTTAGACGCTGTGGAAAGCAACGCAAAAAAATATCTCTCACTTTCTGTCTGACATTAGTCCTACTTTCGGTGGAGGGGGTCGATCTGAAAATAGTTTTTGGCGGTGTCTTCTTACGAATACTATTTCCTCGTCAGATCGCTATCTCATAGTTTCAACAGATCAATTTATGAGAATGAAACTTTCACTCTGCAGCGGAGTGTGTGCTGATATGAAACTTCTTGACAGATTAAAATTGTGTGCTGGAATCGGGACTCGAACCTGGGACCCTTGCGTTTCGCGGGCAGGCGCTCTACCGACTGAGCTATCCCGACACGACTCACGATTCCGCCCCACAACTTTACTTCCGCTAGGAAGTTTCATATCAGCGCACACTCCGCTGCAGAGTGGATGTTTCATTCTGGAAATATCCCTTAGGCTGTGGCTACGCCATGTCTCCACCATATCCTTTCTTCCAGGACTGCTAATCTTGCAAGGTTTGCAGAAGAGCTTCTGTGAAGTTTGGAAAGTAGGAGGCGAGGTACTGGCGGAAGTAAAGTTGTGAGGCGGCATCGTGAGTCGTGTCGGGATAGCTCAGTCGGTAGAGCGCTTGCCCGCGAAAGGCATAGGTCCCAGGTTTGAGTCAGCGCATAATTTTAATCTATCAGGAAATTTCAGATCAATTTCTATCCTCAGATCGATACACTCAGCTAGTAGTGATACATCCTGTAAATTACCCATGTCATATGCAAATGTGATGTAACTGTGACCGTTACATTCAAATGAACACCACATTTTTAATTTTCAAGCAATTACATTGATAGTCAAAACTCTGACATTGGTAATTTGCATGATGTTGCTACGAACACCTGAGTGTATTGTTGAAATATCAACCTATATTAGACTAGGCAGCTATCGTGGCATAAACACAAAGTATTCGTAAGAAGACTTCAACATAAACAAGTATATACCAACTTGGATTGAACAAAGAACTGAACTGCCTTTCGAATTATTACACAAAACAACAGCCAAGATCGCTAATTCTCTTTTATGAAAATAATCCGAATCGGCAGATGATACTGGCATCATCAGTTTTTGAATTGTTATTAAATGATTCCTCTCGTGCTAAGCAAAAGTTCACTATGTAATGGAAAAAGTGAATGCAGCTGATTGTGTCCTTTAAATGATTTTCACGATCGGTGACATGCTGATATCCTTTCTTGATCGTGTTTCACCTCCCACGCGCATATTTTTCCTTAACATGACACAGCTGCTATATTGTTTTATTTAACAACGAGTGTTATATTTGCTTAGTAGATATTACGTGCATTGTAAACAAAATTATTATAAATAAAACGCATGTGTGAGACTTTAACTGATATGAGAAACATTTTGAGGAGCTTGTCTTCCACGACAGAGTTTTGTTTAGTAAAGTTTTTTTACACTTCAGGCATAGCGATCAAAACAAAACGAAATGTTGTTCACTATAACAAATTTATTTTATGTACATCTTCTCAATTTCAGGCGTGTTAGTATGCCGTATACTGAAATATAATAATTGAGTGCACTAACAAACAGCTTACTACAGGGGAATATATTATCTCAATAAATACGACGATAGCCATTTGAAGATTAGAATCACTGGCAAAAACCTTTTAAAGATTGTCTCTTGATGCGTTCCGCAGGAAGCACATTGAAATTTGTGTACTTATCATATAGTCATTACCTGATAATGTTACATGACACAATATTCAGAAAGTTTACTTAAGCAAGTAATTAGCCGCGGATGAGCGGCCGAGCGCATTGAGGGCTATGCTACGATGCGCGATGCCGTTCCCTGTCGGGGGATCGAATCCCCCCTCGGGCATGGATGTTTGTGCTCTCTTTAGTACAAGGTTCATAAGTAGTTTTTAAGTTTAGTGACTGATGAACCCACAGTTATGTAAGTTCCATAAGCTTAACAAACATTTGAATATTTTTGACATCTAATTAACCAATCATTTCCTTACATCGTAGTAATTTTCCGTTCTTAAAGATCAATGTCGACTATTTTAAAAGAAACATCTGTTCATCAGCGAATAAAACACAGAGCACTATTTGTGTGTATTGGAATATACAGTACGCACATTTCAAGAATTTGAGGTTGTAAGAGGAAGTTCAGCAGATGCTCATGGATCATCTAAGTCCCTTTACACGAATGGAACAGTTGATGGAGGCAGCCATGCACGTTTTCAGACCCAATCACTATCCTCTGGTTGCAAGCTGGATGGATGGATAAAATCTTTGTACCAGACGATTTCTCTTCCATCTTGGATATCGATTTCTCAAACTCTGCTCTGTAAATGTGATCTCTATTACGTTAAACGCACACTAACTACAGGAAGGGGTATTTAAAAGTGCCCCAGAGGAGTTGCAGGGTACAAGAAAACACAGCAAACGCACAGACCTACAGTTACATCAAACAGGATGGCACGACTGGCCGTACATCCTAACACTGGAGCACATTTCATGCCTGACAAGTGGTGTTAGCAGAGGCCAATCTGTTCGCCGTCTTAACTGGCCACCCAGGTCACCTGATCTGTCATTGTGCCATTACTTTGTGCTGGGAACCATCGAGTCTAAGGTGTAACGCAACAAGCTTCACAGTTATCAAGAACTGCAGCGGAAAGTGTCGAATGAGAGGGCAGAAATTTCGGCATTCCTGCTTCGATCTGTCCTCAGCAACTTGCTTAATAGGAACCATAAGTGTCGACAGATGAATGGTGATCACTTTTAACACCTGCTGCAGTCAGGTTAGCACTGTACTTTCTTTCCTCTGCTGTGTTTTTCCGTACTTTCCTGGTCACTTTTATTTTCACGAGTTTTCTCGAGTTCTAAAGTGGCATCGTAAATTTGTCTGAAATATTGGTATTCCTTAGGTTATGGAATACACGTTGAATTATTGGCTGTATTCAGTTGAAATTGCGTTTGCTCTTAACATTAACGGTTACCGGTCTACCCTCAGCAATACGTTTCAGTATACTTGAAAACTGTCGCGACCTGTTCCGTTCAAACTCCTCGAACAGAATGGCGTTATGAATTCGACTATCATTACCGCCAAAACCAAATTCCGAACAATTTGGCATGTACACATGTTGCTTCTTTGAAATTAGCCGGCCGCAGTGGCCGAGCCGTCTGCGGTGCGCCGGTCGCGGTCTGCACGGCCACTACGGTCGGGGTTCGGAGGGTTCGAATCCCCCCCGCCTTGGGCATGGATATTTGTTATTAATTTTGACAACATTGTCAGAGGAGAAAACAGCGATGTATTTGGTATGATCAATATACAGAAAACAGTCTTGATCGCAGAAATTTTCATTTAACCGGTTTCGACCTGATGTAGGTCATCTTCGGAATTACAAGTAGCCCATGTGGCTAGTGCTGCACTCGGCTGGGCTGGTTTGTCCTGGGCTGTTCTCCTGCTCACAGTCACCTGCTGGCAGCCCAGGACAGGCTAGCCTAGCCGAGTGCAGCACTAGCCACATGGGCTACTTGTAATTCCGAAAATGACCTACATCAGGTCGAAACCGGTTGATTGAAACTGTAAATTTCTGCGATCAAGACTGTCTTTTGTATATTGCTGGATATTTGCGCCGCCCTTAGTATGAGGCAGTTTATAAGTAGTTTGTAAGTTTAGGGACTGATGACCCCGTAGTTAAGTCCCATAAGCTCTACAAACATTTCATCATTTCGAACTTTGAAATTACTTTCTCAGTCAAAGTACCCTTTATAATATTCGTGTCGCCAAATAAATATAATTGCTTCTGCTGGACATCAACGTTAGTTGTTTTTGTTGTTTTTTGTTTTTTTTGTTTTGTTTTTTTCATCGTAGGGTACAGAAGTACATATTTTAAATTATGAAAGTTATCGGTGCTTTCCCCTACTTAGAATTCTAGGATTGAGCATTAAAGGAAAGTAGGGATCTTAATATTACCTACAGAAGTTACAGACTGCCAGTACAATGTGAATGAAGCTAAACTTCAAAGATGAGTGAAACTTAGGTGACTGTTCAAATGTTTGTAAATCTATCGGAGTCAACTGCTAAGTTATTAGTCCGTAGCTTTCAAAATACTGAAACTAAGGTAAACTAACCTAAGGACAACACAAACACCCATGCCCGAAGGGCGACTCGAGCCCCTGACGGCGAAAGGCCGCACGCACCTCAGCACGGCGCCCCAGTGCGCACGGCTAATCCGACGCGGCTTAGTTGAATGGTTTTAAGTGTCCCCTACATCACAAGCAATGTAACCCCTTCAGTACTGAATTATTTTAAAGATAGAATAAAACATATTCTTGTATTTTTTCATGTCGATAAGACTCTATATATTGCATATTTGAGCAAAATTTACAAATTTCATACTTTGTTTCCAAAATTAAAAATGTCGTATAAATTGGACACCGCACCTTTAAGGAAATTAAGGATATGAAATTAGAAGTCAAAAGTTATATATGTCACACCATATGTATTGTGGAACTTACATCGCAAAGTGAAATTTGTGTAAAATTCATAAATTAATACATAAAATAATTTCAACTACTAATAGCTAACGCTATCCGCAAGGGGTCCACTATGTTCAGTGTTTTGCTCATTGTAGCACGCCATTCTGGTGACAGATGGCAGCAACAAGCACGAAACTAAAAGCGAGAAAAGGCCACTAAACAGGCCAGTGTGTCTCAAAGTAAAGTGAAAAAATTAATAAAGTCTGTGTCCAATATATTGGACGCCAGGTCTCAAAGGGTTAATAGAATGCCCCAGCATAAACGTAGAGTAAACTGAACGTAAATATTTAATAGGGCATTATTTGTGTATGGATCCGTGGGATTTTGTATTGAACGCTTTATCGAGAAGCAATAAAGCTTGTGCGATGAGATAAATCTGTGACGCAGTAGCTTAGTAGAATGAAGCGACTGGTAAAACTAGTGACGAACATCTTCAAAAAATGTTCAAATGTTTGTAACCCTATGGGAGCAAACTACGTTGGTCATCAGTCCGTAGTCTTACAAACTACTTAAACTAGAATGAATCTTTCACTCAGCAGCGGAGTATGCGCTGATATGAAACTTCCTGGCAGATAAGATTGTGTGCTGGCCTGAGACCTTTGCCTTTCGCGAGCAAGCGCGGGAAGGCGCCCTATCCCGACACGATCACGGTGTGGAGTTTGGAAAGTAGGAGGCGAGGAACTGGCAGAACTGAAGTTGTGGCGCGGCACCATGAGTCGTATTGTAAAATGTAAACTTTCACGGCCGGACTGGTCGAAATTACTAAAAATTTCCGGGCTATTATACCGTGGTCTTGTGGATTCCACATGACTCACGGTCAAAATTACTAAAAATGTCCGGACTATTATGCCGTGGTCTTGTGGATTCCACAAGAAAATTTTTAGTAATTTTGACCGTGAGTCGTATCGGGATAGTTCAGTGGTAGAGCGCTTGCCCGCGTAAGGCGAAGGTCCCAAGTTCGACTCCCGGTTCCGGCACACAATTTAAATCTTCTTAAACTAAGTTAAACTATCCTGAGGACAGCACACACATCCATGCTCGAGGGAGGATTCGAACCTCCGACGCGGGAGGCCGCGCGACCCGCGACGTGGCGCTCCAGAGCGCTCCGTTACTCCCGTGCGGCAAACATTTTCAAGGAACCCATATTATCCGAAAATATATAGGCAAACTACAGAGCATCTAATCATGTGTGGCTGAACGGGGTCTAAAAACTGCTTGTACTGAAAGCCAATAATGACTCCCTACCATTGTGCCACTTATTTCTTAAGTTTTTTTATTGAACTGAAAAACAACAATACAAGTTTTTAGACATGAACATGAAAAAAATGAGTTATTCCTCTTTCGTAAAATAATACAAAAATTCTTAACTTTATCGAACGAGAAAAGTGTTTTGTCTATTGTAATACCCTTATGTAAAATATGTGTAATTTGTATAAGACTCAAAAGTTCGTAATAGAGCAACAAGGGGACAGACTCAGGTTGGCGTGACGTGGAAGTGTTGCTGGTAGTTGTTGGATGACTTCCATATAAGTGCATTAATCAGACAGGCGCAGGATTGGCCGATATCTTAGACACGAGGAACGCCAGGCTGTTGGACAAGACGACCAAATAAGAGCACGAGGAGAAGCCAGCCGCTGACTGGACGATGGGTCTGGAAGTGAGGCGAGAAGCCACCTCAGTCTGGCAGTTGCGGCGACGACAGCCACTGGAGTCGGTCATGTTATAGTGGCCGTTCATAACGGTTAGCAAAATTAAGTACGTGAAGTACTGAATAGGTGCTGGTCCGTAATCTACTGATGTCGCAGGTGAAAGCTCTACGAGTAACGTCTCTGGGTGATAACAGTGTACGATTATAAGTGTAGCTAAGCGTCATCACGGATAAATCGTGTTAAAGAGTGTTTGCTAAGTGAAAACTAAAGGAGTTAACCCAATTAGCACAATAACACATTCACCGATTTTGAAGGAGTCAGCAACCGGTGCGTCCACAGCAGCTACTGGGGACACACTTATGAAGACGCAAGGTTAGTGAATTTCACAAACAATTCCGAAATGTGATAATTTCGCAAATCTCCAACCGCAACCTCCCGTGTACAGTTTGCCTGACGCAACTAAAAGCTGGGGAATTTGTTGCCAACCGAAGGAGAGTGTTTGCTGCATTTTCGTAAGTGGTCTTAAGTCTTTAATGCATCGTGTAGCTGATCAGCTACATACCTTAATTTTGCCATTATCTGTCAAACTGATCAAAATTTTACCGCCGGCCGCGGTGGCCAAGGGGACTAAGGCGCTCCAGTCACGGTCTGCACGGCCACTACGGTCGGGGGTTCGAATCCCCCCTCGGGCATGGATATTTGTGCCGTCCTAGTTCGTAAGTAGTTCATAAGTAGTTTGTAAGTTTAGGGACTGATGACCCCGTAGTTAAGTCCCATAGACTATACAAACTTTTAAAAATTTCACCACAAATTCATTTGTAGTTGCTTGTATACACAGTGCTAGTAACTCGTCCTAGAAATTATAAATCGCAGAGCTCTACTGAATCACTTCGACAGTTAGCTGCATTGTGTTACTCCTAACATGTACGTTTGTTTACTTTAGTATTCCTCCTTTTCCATGTGAAAGTAGTCAGTCACATACTACCGTTGCATTATGAATTACTTTCTGGAAAGATGAGAGGCACAACAGTGACGTTTACTGCATCGGGCAAACCATGGAAGCACTATACTGCTGACCAGCTATGAACGGTTTATTGCTAGTCGTGCATAATAATTTTAAGGAATTGTTTTTTCAACATTTTTCTCAGTATATACGCACTATACATTAATCGTGGTATGACATAAAAGTTTTCTGGGTGTTGTACCGCGTCATGATGTAAGGCCATTACTAAATAAGTGACGTTTCGGCCAACGTTACAGTGGCCTTCATCTGGGTATACCCAATGTAACGTTGGCCGAAACGTCGGTTATTTAGTAATAGTCTTACATAATGACGTGGTACAACACCCAGAAAACTTTTATGTCATCTGACTCTGGCCGCGGAAGCCTACGTAATTATATAATCGTGGTATATTTTATAGCTTCAAATAAAATGTCATGCATTAAAGGATTAAAACAGATTACACTTCAACTCTTTTTATTTCCAAGTTTTAATGATTTTCTCTTGCGTGGTATTCCGTATGGTGAGTATATTACTTACCAATGCGTACTTCTCATTACCATTTTCCGTTCATAACTTGACTAGAGAATCAAATGCGGAAAATTTAAGTTTCCAGAGTTCCAAACAGAAATAGTCCATAAATTCACGTACATCAGCGCACTTAAATTTTTATATAAAAATGTCAAGGACCCAAAAAACCAGGAAAATTTCGTGTGTTTATTATGAGCGAAACGTTTCTGATCTCGCCGCAAAGCCAGGCCGGCATTTGTTTTATTGAATGTTGATCTGCTTGCTTTTATATTTCTCCGAAACGGTTGGATGGGCCTTGGTGACCACATAGCCATAATATTTGTGGGTAAACTCTATGCTTGAGCACTTATCCAAATTTGTGTTATGTCACTTGACCGTGTTATCAATCTAGTGGTCGTAAACTGTGACGAGACTGAACGTTACTGTCCTCCAGATAGACCTACCAACGCAAATCTACCTCAGCCTCTTCCTATGACCAGCTTCGAGGGAATGTTCTCAGCCCGCCGCTTTCCACACTGTAAATATCGAATTTCGAAACCGCAGCCGTTACTTGATCAAGTGGCTTCTCAGCTCGTATCAGAGAGATTCTGTTTTGTAACGTGGCCCGGTCGCCAAATTTTTATAGCAGGCGTCAGGAGAACCCAATACAAGTATGCAGTTCGTACTAAATCCTTCCCATTACGAAATATTGCCGATACTTTCGTGCTTCTTAACTAAACGGCATGATGTCGAAACAGAAGCACTTAAGTCGCAGAGCTAAGAACGTAAGTAAGACAATTTATCTCAAGCAAACAAGCTGACATTGCTTGCTCCTCAGGCATAAATAATAAAATGCCCAAAATTTTTGTTACACGTTGATCTTTACCTAGATACGCTATTTTACCGTTTCCGAAAATTTTCATCTGTTATTAAGATACAGCCGAAAACGCATATTGTTTGGGTAGCAAAAGTTACAATTGTGCTGAGAGACGTAGTGGCCGAGCGCTCTAAGGCGCCTCGCTGCGGAGGTTCGAGTCCTCGCTCGGACATGCAATGTGTGTGTTGTCCATAGCATAAGTTAGTTTAAGTAGTTTGTAAGACTAGGGACTTATAACCGCGGGAGTTAAGTCACTTAGATATTTAAATATTTAAACATTGTCAAAGAAGTCTGCTAGGCAAATAATATATTTCCTCGGTGTTGGGTAGATTTCATTTTCACTTATTCGTCACATTTACAGTTAAGTATAGAATTAAGTAAAGTATTGTAAAAGACTTAAAAGTGTGTGCAGTAGTATAAACAAACTCCGCAAATCGAGAGGAAACAATTACAGTGGAAGAGACTGACTGAAGAAACAGCCAATCTGAGAAGAAATAGACGCAGAGAGACGCATGTAAACAGTGAAAGGGAAAGGTAGGCGCTGCGTCAGAGACTGTATGGAAGGATTTAGCATGTTGTACGTTAAAAGAGCGCGAATATGTTCGCTTGCCAAACTTTTTGACAAGGAAAGCAAAATGATGACTGGAACAGGTTTCATTGATCCAGTTTCACAACGAGACTACGCTGCGTCTTCCAACGAACTTTACATCACATAATAACAAACCTTTACGGAACCTTTCCCTGTGACATGTCCATAAAAATCATGAAAGAAAACAAAAAACACGAAAATATATCGCTCATTGCATTTTTGTTGTTCATGCTGTGTAGCTTCAGCTTCAGGCATGACATTTCAGCGTATTTCAGTATTCGCAATACAGTTCGCAGACTGTTTCATTCTACGAAGCATGGACCTAACGTCAGTAACAGTGAAATGCGGAAAAAGAAAGTTTTTCCCTAAAATTGAACTGAAATTACATTACATTCAACCATCGTTTAATAATGAGTGCATTCCGACAAGTTTAAATACAATTTCAAACCAATTCCTTGGCCTCCACGCTCTCCTGTCCTCAACCATCTTGACTTTCATTTATGGGGACATTTGAAAGCTCTTGTCTACGCAACCCCGGTATCAAATGTAGAGACTCTTCGTGCTCGTATTGTGGACGGCTGTGATGCAATACGCCGTTCTTCAGGGCTGCATCATCGCATCAGGGATTCCATGCGACGAAGGGTGGAAGTATGTATCATCGCTAACGAAGGACATTTTAAACATTTCCTGTAACAAAGTGTTTGTAGTCCTGCTGGTACGTTCTGTTTCTGTGTGTTTCCATTCCATGATTAATGTGAGCTGAAGAGAAGTAATGAAATGAGCTCTAACATGGAAATTAAGCGTTTCCGGACACATGTTCACATTACACATTTTCTTTCTTTGTGTGTGAGGAATGTTTTCTGAAAGTTTGGCCGTACCTTTTTGTAACACTCTGTATATGCTTGGCATTTTTCAAAGCAAGGGGGCGATTGAAATGTTATTTGTTGAGAAATATATGTGCCAAGATCGCTGCTCAATATTACATATCAGATTACCGATTGTGACAAACATATTTGTCATCTTCACATCTGCCCCTATTACTCAATAATTTGTATTATGACTGTTGTATAATATTATTACATTGACATTCATATATATATATATATATATATATATATATATATATATATATATATATATATATACTAGGAGAGCATATTACTTTCCTTACCTCCACAATTGGAAAAAAAATAGCACGTCTTCATACAAGAGACAACACGATTAAATTGTACACTCGTAAATGATGTATATTGCAATGTAGTAATGTTGTATTTTTACAGTCAAAGTACAAATTAACAGCTGCAGATCTGAAGATGACAACCAAGTTTGTCAAAACCAGTAATATGAAATATATTGGGACATTTATAGCCACAGAATGCGATTCCACCCGTTGGATTTGACCCGTGCCATCGGCGTGTTGTGTAGTGACAAAGTTCTTTTGTCAAGCTAGACTGTAGATTGTTATAAATGACAAAAGTACTTCAACATTTTCACTGATATGTCATAATTTTAAAGGATGCGATTAGGCACGAACCTAAGAGTGCAGCTTAAATTGTTGCGAGTGAACAAGCTACGATGGCACTGCGATATAAGCGAGTTCGAAATGTTCTGATAGTAGGCTGTAACTGCGATATGCAACGCTTCTTCCAAATTGCCAGTAAGATTTAATCGAGCCCGGCGATTTAATTAAAAACACTGATCAATTGGAGCAGCTGATTACGACTGAAATAGGGGTTTTCTAACATGTTGATGACGTTCTGGGCAAAACCAGACGAGTGGAATCGCGTCGTAAAATTATGCCAATATATTTCTCAACAAATAAATGTCCAGTTAGTTCATTTTAAAAACGATTGAAGCGCGGCAAAACGCAATGGACACAGGACTTGATGTTTGTCAAGCTTATGGGACTTAACTACGGGGTCATCAGTCCCTAAACCTACAAACTACTTACGAACTAGCTAAGACTAAGGACGACACAAATATCCATGCCCGAGGGGGGATTTGAACCCCCGACCGTAGTGGCCGTGGATACCGTGACTGGCGCGCCTCAGTCCCCTCGGCCACAGCGGCCGGCGACACAGGACTAAGAAGAAGATGGCCCAACGTAAGAATTGAATAAATTCCTAAATACCTCGGCATCTTACATAAAATGTACAAAGGTTAAAAATGAGAATTATATAAAGAATTGCAAATACTCATTGATGCAATAGTAAATGTCTCTAAATACGCTTTAAAGTAATAATTTATGTGAACCTTTCAACGCTATTATCACTCCAAATAATTCCAACATCATCTATATTTCCCACGACATCTAAATGTTTCATCTCATCTGTGTATTACTGTCTTAGCAATTCAAACTAGTTTATTTTAACAGTTAGCTCTTTCAAATGATGGAAACATCTGACTGCGAAAGTTTTTAGTTCAGTTTTGATTTGCTGCAGTGCTGTGTATCGGACAACATAATTACAAAAGAAAATTAAAGTAAATGCACTAAGGAAATTATTTAATAATTCGAATCACGTAAAGAATACACAGCAATATATTTGTCATCTACACGTGCTTCTTTATCGATTCACAACCTAATTTTGCACACACCGCAAATGAACCTAGTCACTCTCCAGATTAATGCAATGCGCAACGAACTGCAATTGCACCCTGCTAATCCTAGAATGATTTCGAAACGCGTCGTGCTGGTTACATATTTGAAGTAAACCGCAAACACTGAAGGATAAATTACTTCATATAAAGCTCTGCTGTCCTACGACCGACTGAGACATACACAGCACTTTACAGCCCTGAGTTACGCCAGCGCTACGCAGCAACTTGGCCACCTGGTCTCAGTTCTACAACAGATGCAGCACTTCAGAGCGATCAATACGCTCATTTAAGCGGGTGATTAATAATAACCTCAGTAAAACGATTAACAGATATAATGGTATTATTGATATGTGTACCTGTAAGTAAGAATAGTAGGACCCCGTGGTATTGGGGTAAAGCGCTCGGCTGGAAACCGAAGGTCGCGGGTTCGAAACCCGGTCGGACAGCGGATTTTTCCAGTCTGCAATTTAACCCATCCTTCACCTCTCAACGATGATGAGTCGTCAGAAACGACACGTGGTTCGGATTCCACTTTAAGCTGTAGGTCCCCTTTCCCCCGTTGGATACCTGGGGTAGGCTAGGGACACGCAAGTTGCCGAAGGGACGTCCAATTGAAAGACTTTCACGAGGCCAATGAGCCATACGAAATTGTTATTATTAGAAAGAATATAACTGTATGTTTGCATGTATGAATAAATTACAGCTCTGAGTTCAAAGTGACTTGACGCATTCCGAGTTACGGAACGTACGGTTTAACTCAAGTGTTGTTTGATTTTCGAATAAAAATCGAAGCTTCCCCACATCAGGGGGCAAACGCAATCTGTGGAGCGACTTTATCAGAGACGACGAATGAGCGGACAGATGAGTGAGAAATTGCCATTGGAGCTGGAAGAATCAGTGGTGACCAATGGCATTAGGATGCAACGGGCAATGAAAAGCACTGCGTTTGAGAAACACACAGTGTGTATCCTCAAAGCATGTGGCCGGTAACTGAAAATTGTCATCATTACATCTTCACTGACGAGAGTCGTGATCAGTCCCCCATTCGGATCCCCGAGGGGGTACTGCTAATATACGGGTAAAGGACAAGTAACCACGAAAAAATGGCTGAATGCCCAGCGAAAGGGTAACATACCGTCGGAATATCATGGAGTCAGTCTTTACGGAATAACTTCCAAATTTGTTGCTATTATATTCCCCTGGGTGTTGATTTGATTTTTCCAGGAAAGCCAAAACAGTCTTGGTCTAACCCGCCACTGCCCGCACCGAAACTAAGTTTATTGTGCGGTATCGCTCCCTGTATATCTAGTAAAGCCAACCAATGCCCTTGAACAGTGCAAGGAGTCCCTTTACCAGTTATTTATTAGACACAATTTCTTAGGGTCTAGTTGTCCCAAATGTTCTGTGCCTTTTACACTCCAATGCAATGCATTCGAAGATTAGATGTGATGCAGTTTCATCACCGTCATCACAGATTCTACATTTAGGGTTCTCCTTTGTTATTCCCATTGTATGTAGGTGTTTTTTGGAATTCCCATGGCCTGTCAGCAATCCAACCATGAGTCTAATCTTTCTCCTGTTCAGGCCCAGGATTGCAGAGCTTCTTTTAAAACATGGCTTTGGCATCATTACCTTGCCATGTTTTTGTTGATGGACTTTGGTCCAATATTCTACGTGCTGTCTTCTTAGCCAGTTACGTAGCTCCAATTTGATCATTGCCTTGGTGATTGTCAGGACACATTCCGGTCCAATAAATGGAGTCTCTGCCCCATCCTGGCTAATCTGTTGGCATGTTCGTTGCCACTGATCCCCGAGTGGCCAGGGACCCACAATAGGTTTACTCTATTGCTTTCCCCTAGCTCCACCAGAACCCTGTGACATTCTGCAACAATTTTAGACCTCGTTACAGGAGCTGCCAGTGATCTCAGGGCTGCCTGGCTGTCTGAATAGATATAGATGCTACGATCTTTGTGACACCTACGCAAATTCTCCTCCACACACGCCCTGATGGCAGTGATTTCGGCCTGGAATACTGAGGCCAATTTTCCTAGAGAGATGACGCCCTCCAGTCTTGGCTGCACCCCATATACCCCGGCCCCTGGGTGTTCTCGCATGTCGTTGAAATTACTTGTTGCATGTGGTCGTTACCATTTACTAGTTTACTGTTTCCCAATGTGGGTGAAGGAACTCGGCACGAACATAGTGCCCATGCTTCCTCATTGAGATTTTCAGGTTCACATTTTCTTAGTTACATATCACTTTGATCTTGTAACTATTATTTTGTTTCTTTGATTGTTAACTTTCCAATGAGCCATTACTTATACCGTTTACTAACATGTGGTATGACCATTTAGCTTTGGCTGGCTTTGCCTCACGGAAGATGATAGATACATTTTGTCTAATAATGATATCATAAATATGACGAGCCGAACGAAGAACTGATGTAAGGAAATATTTTTAATAATAAGTTAGGACCGTAATCTAAACCGCGATGTACCCTTTTGACCCATAAGAAGTTTCATCTGGTGTACACAGGGTAGTCTGTTACAGGTTTGGAAACAGTGTACTAAAACAACCAAACTTGTCGTATGCCTGTCGCTTGCTAGTCCTGTTGTCAAAAGCTAAGGTGAGCTGGACTGTTTGCTCTCTACCAAGTGATAGGAGACTCGGAGGCTGCAGCACACGGCTTCGAATCTGCCCTGCTCCGCGTCATACGAGCTGTCGCCAGGCTCACTCACCTTGAAACGTTTGAGGTTAGCTTACGCAATCTCCTAGGAACGTCTAGTCACGGACTTTTGCCGAACCTACTGCTTCATTCCTTGTGTCTTTAACGTTCATTATTATATTTATATACAATTCGGAAACAAGTTCAATGGCGAGAGGGGGGGGGGGGAGATGAATATTTAGCGCGACTGACTCCTTTCTCCCATCTACCAAAGTAAATTTTCATATTTCCTCTGTCACTTTGCGCGATCTAACAGTTCTTGTGTTTTCAAATGATTCTTAAATGATTATATATTAATGGTTCACGATGTATGTGACATTCTTGTTCTCTACATTTGCGAGAGTAAAGTAGCTTTTTTTTTCAATGATGCTATTTTAAATTCTCTAAATATCGTTACAGCATATTTGTGTAAACAAAAGAGCAGATTTCAATATGAAGAACAGTCCCCTGAATTCACAGATGTTTTGTATAAGGCTGCCTTAACCGACGTCAAGACAACAGACATCCTTTTATTATTTTATGCACACATTTACTTTTATAATTATATTGTTTTTTCCTGGACGTAGTGCAAGCCGTCGTTCCTTACATCAAAAGAAAAAGCTGTCTAATTTAAAATATACGACTCTTGCTATCCAGACAGTTTCAAAAAAAGTTCAAATGTTTGTATAGCTTATGGGACTTGACTACAGGGTCATCAGTCCCTAAACTTACAAACTACTTATGAACTAGCTAACACTACGGACGCCACAAATATCCATGCTCGAGGGAGGGATTCGAACTCCCGACCGTACTATCTGACTTAGTAAACTCCGCCAGAGCTGCTTCAATTAAAAACCATACAGTACTGCTAAGACTAGCACCTAAATACTACACAAACGCTTATTAACGAAAGTACGAATATAGCGAAGGAAATCAGTGACTTATTACAAATTTATTTTCAGGGATATCGCAGCATAGTACCATCAATTCAAACATGTCTAAAAATTTAAACCTAGTTTCATCAGGGCTCTAAGAACGTTATGTATTAGTAGTCTGACGATATTAAAACTAACAGATAAAGCGTTTAAATACCCAACTAAAAATGCTCCTGTCGGCGAATAGTTCCCACTGAAATTATAGACAGAAGTTTCCGCAATTCTCATTCCGCCATATTCACCAAATATGAGAACTTATTCATGATTTAACACTCGAGAATCTATATCCTTTCACCCAGTCGATGTAGTGAAGCCTTCATACTCAGCATCTACATCCCTCTCAAACTGTCTCATTTTTCTCCTATTGGCACTTTCTCTTGTCCAAAATGTTCAAATGTTTATAGAGCTTATGGGACAACTACGGGGTCATCAGCCTCTAAACTTATAAACTACCTATGAAATTGCTAATACTAAGGACGGCACAAATATCCACATGTCTACGTGAGCAGCAAAATGCATTTAAGTTGAGAATGGACTGTTTGAACATCTTCTGTGAGGAAACTTACACAATAAAGAAACAATAATATAACAGTATATTAATTTCTGTCAACTGCACTTTTACTGTTTCTAGTTGTTTTCCTTGGCTTACCCGGAAACTGTTAAGAAAAGGGCGTATGTTTATTAGAAATTTTTTTGTTTACAATCACCAGTAGTATCACCCCTCAAAGCATTTATCTCTCTTCCTGACTCAGTTTGTATATAAAAATCCCATGCCACGATGTTTGTCTACGGTGAACACCGAAACTACGTAACGGATCTAAATGAAATTTTGCACATTGCGTGTGATCTGGTCCAATTTAACAGAGATGATAGTTTTTATTTCGATTAATAATCTCAATGTTATTTTTATTGTCAGTTAAATGTCTTTATCTAGGTCGGCTAAGTACGCAATAATTCGCCCCGTCTTTCCACTTGAAGTTTGGCCTAGCGGCGCAGTTCTCGGTTAGAGAGCGAAAAGTCACGTGTTCGAAACTCGCTGGAGTCACCGAATTTTCACTTGGAGTTTTAAATTAGCCTTCTGTTTTCAACGATATCAGGAGTCGACAGAAATGACAGTTGCTTCGGATAGCACGTTCAGCTGTAGGAACGCATTTCCTCGTTGGATAACACTTGAGTGACATCCAATCGAAATTAGCAGCAGGTCCCTCACCCATAAGAAATAATTATTATAACATAAATGTAATTTTTGTTGATTCTTCACAGATTAGGAAAATGAATAACAGAAAATTTTCCTAATCTTTTTTTAATACTCCTTTATCCATGACGCTGGTCTACGACGGAAACTACTGCCTATTAATCTCGCTAAAAATCCGAAATGGCTTCACAATTTTTTTCTTTAATACAGACTTGGTTTTGGAAAAATAGGGGAAAATGGAACAGTCCAAAAATCAATAACTATCGAAATTGGTAGGATAGATGGAGATGAGCGATTAAGAAAATAAAAGAAAACTCGAAGAACTGTATCAGTGCTCATTGCACTTTCCACAGACATGCTTTGGCTACGAAGCAAATGTTATTTCCTTCAGTAAGGTTTAAGACGAGTCCGTCGAAATTATATTAATAACATAAAATAAGGGCCGTTGAAGTCAAGACTTTTAGCAATATTGTGCAAAGCCTTCATCGTTTCCTACTCATTCATACAGAATTCAGGAAGTTCTCACATGGAAATGCACTCTCTAGATTATATGAACTTTCCTGTTGGACAATACCAAATAAATGTCTTTAACTTCACGAAACTATCTGAATCACCATGCAACTCTCTTCTTCTTCGAACTATATTTTACAGCCTGAAAGACTTGTCTTAAAACAAAGACTGCAGAATTAGTCACAACGAAGATTCGTTGGCTTCATTACGTTCGGCGTTATAAAATGTCGAACGAAGCCTATAGAATGTTGGCTATTTTTGTTGTGATAGTAACTTTATGTGTGTGTCATCGACGTTTTTAGTGGCGGCATTCTTCAATAAAATCTCCCCATATGTGGAAGGCGAAGCGGGCAGTTCGACTTGCTGCAGTACTATGTAAACTCACGTGACGCTAATAGCTTCTTTCTTGCTGCACTACTATGTAACTTCACGTGACGCGAATCGCTTCTTGTGCGGAAGAATACAATTTTGTTGCGCGATTCAGAACATTTCTCTTCTTCCCCGACAAAGCAAGGCAAGAGTTTCTTCCCTGTAGTTATTTTATTTTCGTACTTTTCTTACGAATACGCATGAAAGTCGCTTCGCAAAGCTTAATCGCATTAGCGGTTCGCACAATTACTTTGAAAACCGGTAAGAGAGGTCCTTCGTTTTCGCCATCTCTCTCCAGGTATTAACACACAATGCGCAAGATTTGTAGCTATTGTCCTTAGAATGCATTTCCTTGCTCTCTTTTTTTCCGATGTATTTGCATCCCGAATCGTGCTCCTTTTCTTCGCATTTCACCTGACCTGACAACCAAACGAAAAACAAAACGCACGCACAACATTGGGAACGAAGTAATTATACGCATGATTCTTACACAGAACCAGCCAAACAACCACAGTGTACTGACCATATGTTCCGACGCCTTGTCACCAGCGGACAGTCAAGCCGTCGGCACACGGAGCGTGTCTGAATGAGTGCGGTCAACTTGCTGAGTCTAACATGCGGCTGAATGCTTGGAGAAGGCGCGACTTGTGCATAATACATGTGTTTTTACGCGGTATTTATTAATCAAATATTATCAATACAAATCAGTCTTAAAGATTAGATATACATCGTTAGTAATTTACGCATAGAAACCATTGATTTACACTTGCATGGAGCATTTACACTTAACAAAATGGGCTATTTGTAGTTAATTAAATGCAGTCTTCTGAACCAACACCACAATATATCTTCTGTTTCAAATTCAAATGTTCGTTAAGCTTAAGGGACTTAACTATTGGGTCATCAGTCCCTAAACTTACAAACTACTTATGAACTAGCCACAACTACGGACGGCACAAATATCCATGCCCGAGGGGGGATTCGAACCCCCGACCGTAGTGGCCGTGCAGACCGTGACTGGAGCGCCTCAGTCCCCTCGGCCACCGTGGCCGGCTCTGTTTCACAGTCCACAACTTCACTGCCTGTGCTACGCTAAACCTTTTTTTGCGACCTTGACTGATATTTTCATATTGAATCACTTAGGATAGCTCATCTATAGCGTCCAGACTTAACCCTAGACTCTTTTCTCGCTGCATACTAGAATGGATTTGGAAGCAGCCCTAACGAGTGGTTTTGTGAAGTAAAGCTGCGAATGTATTCAAACTACACCACAGCACAGGTCTCGTAGACACACATGGAAATTTCTGGTCCATTCAGATACCAGAAAAGGTAGTGGATGGAGGTTACCGGTCCGACCGCCCAAGGTTATGACATTTTGTCTGCAGGCAGTGCCCGCCGTTTCTCAGTAACTGGTTTGAACTCGCTGGATGGCTAGAAGCCTCACGTGACCAGCGCTGTTCCATAACAGAATGAGTCACCGAACGGTGTGTTGAAAGCGAGAATCGTTAACGTTCCTTGCAGTTCCCTTCGATCACCAAGAATAAGATAACGTTCCAGTCAATGCTGTTGTACCGAACATCCGACTGGCGTTGCATCTGCGGTATAACAGCGAGCATTTTAAAGGTCTCGATATCATGCTCGAAGTTAGTGGCATCAAATGTTCGCCAAAAAATTGACCAAAATGTAGTATTCTACGATTTACTTTGTGAACTCTTAGCTGGACCTTCATGTGACCTCAGATATCTTCGTTCAAATGTTTGTAAATCTATGGGACTTAACCTCTTTGGTGATCAGTTCCAAGGCTTACAAACTACTTAAACTAACCTAAAGAAAACACACGCACACCCATTCCGACGACGAGCAACCGAGCGCTCCGCAGCGACGCGCCTTAGAACGCTCGGACACTCCACCGCGTCATGTCTTCGTTGGAATACATATTCACCGGCCGCGGTGGCCGAGCGGTCTGCGATGCGCCAGTCACATTCTACACGCCCACTACGATCGGGGGTTCGAATCTCCCCTTGGGAATGGATATTTTTGCCGTCCTTAGTATTAGCTAGGTCATAAGTAGTTTGTAAGTTTAGGGACTGATGACCCCGTAGTTAAGTCCCATAAGCTCTACAAACGTGTGAACATTTTTTGAATTCATATTCGGAAATATTATAACTCACACGATGCTTTGTATCAACCTCCCGAAAACATTTTAAGATGATTTTTGATCTCTTATGTAAGCTATTCATTACGGGTATTTATGCTTCTGTGAACAGTAGCTAAAATCTTGGCAATAATACTAAGATAATTGTTACAGTGTATAGGTTATGGTTAAGATCTCTGCTAAATGAAACACTGCTTGATTAATGTAAGCATTTTCTTCTGCAACTTTCTGAAAGTCTCTCTTCACCCCTAGCGTTGCAGTTATGACAATAAAAAATCACGATATAAACGCTACTACATTCCAACAATAAGCTTACAGTGACCGCCACGATATTTAAGCTTTACTGTTTCTTATTAATATACCAGCTCTTTTACATGAGTTTCACAGACGTAACAGAAAGCCGCGGTAGAGTAGCCGAGCGGTCTAAGGCGCTTCGCTGCGGAGCGCGCGGTTGCTCGCCGTCGGAGGTTCGAGTCGTCCCTAGGGCATGGGTGTGTGTGTTGTCCTTAGGTTAGTTCACCTTAGCTTAAGTAGTTTGTAAGTTACGGACTGATGACCACGCAGTTTGGTGCGATAAATTTACAATCATTTGAACATTTGAACGTAACAGAAAGCCTTTATTTTCATAAAATAAAACATTTCACTTTGTACATAAACCATAAATCTTGATGAGCAAAACGTACCTTTCAAACGACGTAAATATTACAGCTGTCCATATTACGAGACGTGCAAACTTTGGACCACGTATTACAATTTATTATTCAAATGCTATTGTAGATTAAGGATACTGCTCAAAACAATTAGGGGATCAGGTGAGCTATCACACACAGTATAGAAATGGTAAAGTATTTTATTCAGTTATTGGTCACAATTGCAATTTGTGTGTGATACAGTAAGATATCTTGACCAACTCTGTCTCAACTCGTTACACTGTTATATAGTATGTGATCACCTCGGATGGCCAGTAGATTTCCTCACCAGCGTGGCATGGACAGTATGAGATTATCGCTCGGCCCTTGCGGGATATTTGGCCATTCTCCCGTGAGTGCAATATCCAGCTCTGCAACCGTTGTGGGAGTGCTGTGCTTGCTGCAGTGCTTCTACCAACTTCATCCCAGACATGTTGAGTCGGGTTTAAGTACGGTGAACAGGCTGACCACTCCATGTGTTCAGTTCCCTCAGCTTCAAGCATGTTGTCCACCAGTGCAGTCTGTGAAGACGAACGTTATCGCCCACCAGGAGGAAACCATCTCCTATGGAAACAGCGTAGGACACAACAAAATGTCGAAGTATCTTGTCTCTCCACTTCTGAGCATTCGAAGCACCATTCTGAACAACAGTCGGCCGAGAGCTGCATTTTTATCCTTTGTCATTTATATAAACAGAAAACAGCGGTCCTATCACACTTTCCTGGAGCACTCCTGACGATACCCTAGTCTCCGATGAACACTCGCCATCGAGAACAATGTACTGGGTTCTATTAAACATTAGTAAATTGCTCTGCCATTCTTCTTTTTTATCGTGTATATTGAATTTGTTACTACAACATTTGCTCTTCTCCCTTTCTGATTCCTGTTGTAATAATTTCTAATCAACGAACAGCCTTCGGAAACAAAAATCTATCTGTAATCGCTTTTTCTATACATGTTGACAATTGCATAGTTGTCTTGCATATAATTTATGAGTTCGCAGTATCAGAATCTATGAGAGAGTGGAAAGTTTCATCCACCATCAGACTTCCAGGAAATAGAGAAGCAAACAAGTAATCTCCCCCATGCATTTGTTGGACTCATGTATACACAAAGGGCATGGAATGTCTTCCCCGTCCCCTGATTTTTTACTCCTTCTGACAACTGTGAATGTATCTGTATTGTGCATATTTCATCCGATCACAACAGACTTATACCTCTCCTGCTGTAGCAAAATCACTCTCGCCCATATTTAAGTCCGTTTCTTTGCACAAAATATCTTTTGGATAAAATTTTCAGTTTGTCTGCATATTCCACACGCAAACAGGCTCTCTGAGGTTAGATTTTGAAACAGTCGTATAGTTGAACAAAAAATCTGTCAAATAAGACATTTGATTGGAACTTAGTTATCAATCACAAGTGCCTACATATTCGACCAAAGAACATTCGGCCACAGTTTTGAGGGCGATAAAGTTCAAATCTAATAGGTACTTGCAGAGATATTCGACCGTATTGGATGTGTTCAAATATTTAGCCACCATTCGTTAACCGCAGAACGAAACTGAGTCTTGTGAGCGTTAAAAGGTAAACACAGGTTTTTATAGCGACAGGAGGAAAAATAAAGAGATTTGTTACTGTGAAACATTAAAAATGGAATGCTTATCGCTTCAAAATAAAAATTACTTATGCTCTCGATTGGGTCATGATGAAAACCAGTCACTTGCTGTTGGACAAACTTAACTAATTTAAACAGTAGTGATCGTTGTGCAACAAAGAAATGTTTCTCCGAAATGGAGAACTTGCTGGGTGCCTGATGACTTAGCTGTTCAGTCAGGCTACATTGTTTGCGTAGGCGGAATAGATTATTTCAAATATTCTAGGTTGAAAAGCAAGTATTTGGTACGTGCGCATTAGTAAGAAAAGAAAAAAACTACTGTATAGCAAAAATTCTCGTATACAGCCACAGGCCAAAGATAGGCGGAGGAGAGTGTTCACCACGTCACTTAAAAGTACCTGCTGTGATAGGGTAGCTTACACAAGAGCTTCAGGATGGCCACTTACGTCGCAGAACTTCATTTATAAAACACACACAACACAATGAGATAATCATCCTGGTGTTTACAAAATCGAATGTTGTATATGGTAATAGGGGGTACATTGCACTACTAAACTGAGATAGAGGTCACATTTAAATTAAGTGAAAATGGACTTTTAGCTTTCAGCAAGTATCTCTGTACGGTTAGTGGAAGGCGAGGGATTTAAAGTTTTGAAAAATCAATAAATTGATAAGGTGTAAAAAGTAAGTAATGGTAAATGTGGATAAGTCTTGTGTTATTCATTTCAGATAGTGTTTTAACAAGGGACATCTTTGAACCTCTAAAGCTCGGAACCGCACGAAACCATGCTTGGAATAGCAGGCAATCATAAAGAGGATAGTGGTGTGCATCATTTCCATGTAAACGATGCATTGTACCTCAAGTAACATTTTAACAGAGAGAAACGATGTAACAAGATATCACTACCATAGGAAGGAAATTATATGCAACTTAATGGCGTCAACGTAATTACATATTCAGCAGCGCCAAAAAATCACTGCTTGAAGTACTTATAATAGAGTGAAACACAAACATACAGCAGTACCACACACCTGAAAGTGCTAATATTAGTCTTCAAAGTGCAGATGCGAGATTTCGATGAAGTGGTTAAAACAGAATGAGAGAACAATGCGCACATCTGACTAGAGCCTCGTAATCACATTTGCATTCACGCAGTTCAGTATCAAAAGTCACATTAATTACATTTTCAAATGATGATGCAATAGGTGCAGCGAATTGATTGCAAATCACAGAGTGAAGTTTTACGATGGAATACTCTTCACTAGTGGTTTGGCACGTTGTAGTCTTACAAAAGCGGTAATTCTTCTGATATATATTTCGTATATCTATCCAGTGTAACGTAGTGTATTTCTGTATCGTCGCCATTACATTTCTGAATTATTATATTATATAAGATTTCTGCGAACTCCTTTTCCTCGGCCCCAGTGTCATTTCCACATTAAACACGTCGCAACTAGGTCCGTAATATCTGGACCACATGCGTAGGATTAATTCTCTTCATTATATCAGAGCACTGTACACAGTTTACACAGTAACTCGCTTGCGAACACTCCAAGAGACAGATACGTACTGCAGTTATACCACTCAGGCAGCTGGACAACTGGTTAGTGCAGCTACACTAGGCCGCTGTCTTGTTGCTCTAGCAGACAAGTGCAGATTTTTGCATGGAAATGACGCACACCACAGTTTTATGGTTGCATGTTATTCTAAACATGACTTCGTGCGGTTAAACTAGCGTTCGACGTCAAAGGTGTCCCTTGTAAGTGCTTCACGACGCAAGTAGGAAGCAATGATAAATATATACTTGGACACCAGATACAAACCGTCAGAGATCACGTGCGGCGTTGCGGAAACCAAAACAAAACACATCCACAGCCAGTCCACCTTGAGCAAAGTAGTACGGTTTCAAGAGTTTGCCAGCCCAATTGGGAACTTCCGAGGGGGGCAGTCTGTCCGAATAAATACTTGGGGGAAAGTGTGAGTTCGACGGAGCGCAAGAGAGGACAGTGCTGTACAGTTGGGTACAACTCGGTACCAGTTACAGATACGGCGCAGATCGAGTCCTGGCTGGGGTTGTCAGGGTACGGCTCTGACAGCCGTCGCCTCGTTCGCATACAATGCAGCCGGCTCTAGGTAACAAGCTGGAGCAACAGCACTTAGAAGACAAGGCCTCATGACAGTCCCTGTCACGTCACACCGAGAATACGAGATTGCTAACTGACTGTTTGACGCCTGGGGCACTCCAGCCTCGTAGAGGTCAGCCAGTCAACTAGCTGTCGCGTTCTTGTCTTGTCTTCTAGGCGGTGTTGGCATGAGGCCACAGCACACTACCACAGAATAAGGAGTATATAGAAAGGAAACTCCCGCTGCAGTCTGTCGTCCAAAATTTAGTGCGCATGCGCGGAATCGGCCATCTTGAAAAGCAGTAAATGCGTGGTCACTCCCTACTCTGTGGTGTGGTAATGCGCCGTCTTTGTTCAAAAAATGTTCAAATGTTTGTGTAGTCTATGGGACTTGACTACGGGGTCATCAGTCCCTAAACTTACAAACTACTTATGAACTACTTACGAACTAGGACGGCACAAATATCCATGCCCGAGGGGGGATTCGAACCCCCGACCGTAGTGGCCGTGAAGACCGTGACTGGAGCGCCTTAGTCCCCTCGGCCACCGCGGCCGGCCCCGTCTTTTTTTGTTAATTGTATACTTTAACTGTCTGAATCGCATAAAAGTAATCAACTATTTGGTGCAGTAAAAAGAAAGAACTGTGTGTCAGTAGTTGGAGCTGTTCCGTTTTTATTACGAACAGCAATAAAAGAAAAGACGGACGATGGTGTTCAGCATCTCATTGCCGCAATAATTCGAATACAAATAAGGATATAAGCTTCTACACCTTCCCAAAAGGTGTTGAACGGTAAGTGAGCATTGCTATTTGTATAGCAAAAGTTAAATGTTATCAGTTTCGAATGAGAGCAATGTGTGCATAATTATGAAAAGTAGCCTTGCTTCTTCTCTTGACGATAACTCTCGCTGTTGCTGTAGCTGTAGCAGTTCAACAGCATCGAAATGTTGAAGTACATTTATATTTTATAAGTTTAACGTCGCAGGGAATAATATAAAATGAAAGACAAAAAATACTGCGTAAGTAGCCGGACTCCAACATTTTGCGCGTGCATTCCCTTTTCCTGTTGCCCACATAGGCGAGATATTTCAGGAATTTTTAAGGCTCATCTACCTAATCACCTTCACATAATTTGATGCAACGGAGGCGTAGTGTGCTAATGTTGTCAACAACCGTTGATCCTCTTACAAGAGGAGGTCGACAATCGGGACCCGGCGATTTCACCCAAATTGCGTGTGTAGGAGATTGGTCTCCATATAACGTACCTGAAGTATTTAGCCTGAGTGGGCCTTAGGAAAGGAGAAAATGCTCTCGAAAGTTTTTCAAATAGTACTGTACATCTTATTTAGCGATCTTTCGTGACTAACAACTTTTTTTTTTTTTTTTTTTTTTTTTTTTTTTTTTTTTTTTTTTTTTTTTTACGCTTCGCCTTTAATTCACGAACAGAGCGTTGAATAACAAATAACATGTACAGTACTATGGGAAAAACTTTCAAGAGCGTTTCCTCCTTTCCTAAGGCCCACTCAGGCGAAATATTTCAGGCTCGTTATGTGGAGATCCACCTCCTCCTCTACACACGTAACTTGGGCGAAATCGGCGGGTCCCGATTGCCGACCTCCCCTTGTTAGGATATTCAAACAAATGGAATAAAGGGAATAATCTTGCTGTTCTCGCTCTTAGGTTGGCAGTTTCTTGTATCTACCTTTCTCAGGTCGGTAAAGTAATTGTCCTCGTAAAACGAACATTATGTTGCCAACATTAAAACATTACTCCTCCACTGCCGTAAGTAAAACTGAACTGAAAATCGATGACACTCATATTGCCTCCTCACCTTGTTTTACGGTGCTTGGCAGGTAAAATTTTACTTATGGCAGTGGAGGTGTAGTGTGCTAATATTGGCAACGAATGCTCTCAGGATCCGATACTTAAACAAATAGATTAAGAGGAATAATTCTTTTATGCTGTTCCTGCTCTATGGTTGACAGATTATTCTATATGCCCTTCTCCGATCAGAAAATTAATTATCTTCCTAAAGCAAATATAACTTTTCCAACATTAAAAAACAACTACATCTCTGCCATAAGTAAAATATAACATATAAGTATTTTTAAAGGTAATATTTATTTTCAGTGCTAAGAAATGGGCTGATAATTCAAGGAGAGCAGGTTTGCTAAAAAGAGGATGCAAAACACTTGAATAGAAACTGCAGAATATCTAGTGTGCATTTTGAAGAAATCATGTTTGCTAACTTTTTGAAAAACCGATTAAAACCCGATGCTGTGCCAACATTGTTCAGTATACCGATCCACCAAAGTCGGTATCACAAATCACCTAAGGAAACGACCAGTGAAATACGCCCAGGCCCTAAGAAGGCTAAGTCTGACAAACAGGTAAATCTGAAGCACATAACATACGTTTTGTGGTGCTAATTCTGAATATATACGTAAAGCAAAATTCATTCCTACCCACTGAAAGTAATACCTCTGTGAGGTACAAATGGTGTGTAATGTCCTAGTGAATTCATATTGACAAGGAAGACTAAGAGGAAAATGAACACTTTTTCCTTTGCTATAACTGAAACAATGTGTGCCACAACATGACAAGTGCAGAGTTTTATATTTCCGCTACCTGTCCCTCATTTGTGTGTAATTTAACAGTTTTATATATGCCCAGACGTCATTAGTTATGTGTAATCAAGTTGTACTGCCAAGTCTGAGTCAATATTTTGTGCAAATTTATTTGTGTCAAATAAAACCTGGCAGTTGTAAAGTCACTTTCTTGTTTATAACTAATTTCCCAAACATAACTTCGCGTTACTTGGGATTTTTCTATAGATAAACACCAAATAAAACGATCATTGATCCATCGTACATTTTCGTACGGTAGCTAGTTGTATTAAAATTTAGGCCTATTTTTCTTTCGTTGGATTACAATTAGATGTAAGAACAGGGCGCAGAATAGGGGAAAGCATAATGAAAAGCCGTTTCCTTCGTAAAAGTTGGTGAGATCATCTGCAGTTCGTAAAAAGTCCATTTCCAGCCAAAGTACTAAGTGGCTATAGTTCCACGTTTACTGCTTTTCAATATGGCGTCGAGCGCAACGCTTGGTAACATACAGATCAAAGGCGCCCCCCCCCCAGCTTTCCCTTCTGTATGCTCCCTATTCTGTGACACTACTCACCCAGGAACGTGGTGTGGACGAAGTGAGGCAGGCGGCGTAAAAGCGCCTCCTGTGAGTGGGCAGCAGGACTAAGGGCGTCCACGACTGGCGAGAGCCGAAGTCGTGGGTTCGAGTATCGGGTCATACTCTTCCCACCACGCTACGCTGCGCTGCCGCCGGGGCTCACAGCAACTCCTAGTGCGCCACTGCTTGACGACCACCTGTTCAGGTGCAGATGACAATCTAATCGACATGTCTGAAAGAACAGACTCAAATATATACAGGGTGTTACAAAAAAGTATTGCCAAACTTTGAGGAAACATTCCTCACACACAAAGAAAACAAAGTTATGTGGACATGTGTCCGGAAACGCTTAATTTTAGTACTTCTCTTTAAATATAAATTGAAATAATTCGTGCAGACAATTGTCAAAATACCCAATACTCTCTATGCTGCTAGAAAATGTGCCTTTACAAGTACGACAACATGTGATTCATATGGAGCTCCTGCACATTTCAGTCGACGTGTTCGTACGCTTCTCAACAACAGATTCGGTGACCGATGGATTGGTAGAGGCGGACCAATTCCATGGTCTCCACGGTCTCCTGACCTCAACCCTCTTGACTTTCATTTATGGGGGCATTTGAAAGCTCTTGTCTACGCAACCCCGGTACCAAATGTAGAGACTCTTCGTGCTCGTATTGTGGTCGGCTGTGATACAATACGCCATTCTCCAGGGCTGCATCAGCGCATCTGAGATTCCATGCGACGAAGAGTGGATGCATATATCCTCGCTAATGGAGGACATTTTGAACATTTCCTATAACAAAGTGTTTGAAGTCACGCTGTAAGTTCTGTTGATGTGTGTTTCCATTCCATGATTAATGTGATTTGAAGAGACGTAATAAAATGAGCTCTCACATGGAAATTAAGGGTTTCCGGACACATGTCCACATATTTCCTTTCTTTATGTGTGAGGAATGTTTCCTGAAAGTTTGGCCGTACGTTTTTATAACACCCTGTATATAACATACACAATATGTCTATTACGGAGACACTCCTAGGTACTAACTCTTACGGGAATCGGTTGAAAAATTACGAGTATGAGTACTAGTGCGCAGGGTTTTGTTTGTAAA
This sequence comes from Locusta migratoria, assembly GCA_026315105.1. Taxonomy (NCBI): domain Eukaryota; kingdom Metazoa; phylum Arthropoda; class Insecta; order Orthoptera; family Acrididae; genus Locusta; species Locusta migratoria. Next base: position 165,272,148 of record CM048746.1, read on the forward strand.
ACTACGGAACCCGCTCCCTTTGACTCACAAACTACTTAAACTATAACTAAGGACGCCAAATACACCTATGCCCGAGGGAGGACTCAAACCTCCGACGAAAAACGGCCGCGCGCACCGCAGCAAGGCGCCTTGGTGCGCTCGGCTATTCCGCCGCGGTAGTGGAGATGGTAATGTAGAGAATTTATATCTAACTGGAAGCGTACATGAATAATCCGTGCATGTGTGGTGGTCGCTGTGTCCCCAGTAGTGTAGAGGTCAGCTTCCTAGAAAGCAGAAGACCCGGGTTCGAGTCCAGGTGGAGTACACATTTTCAACTTTATTCATTCGCAGTCAATACCATACATTCCGTGAATATGAATAACTAAGCCTTCACTTAGCAGCAATTAGACAAATACCCAGAAGAAGGCCACTTTCAACAATGGCGGAAACGTCGGCAGATTTTTAAAAATTAGCAGTGCAGTCTCACAGCCAGAAGATTATTATTGATTTTGTCAGTATACTTTGAAAACAATAGCTTAAGGTATTTGTTGAGATAACAGAGGTAATACAAAATGTAAGTAACAGAGCCTTTATATTCTTAGACGAATAACCGAAAAATTAATAACTGTAACATTTATACCAACTGATAAGGACACTGTTGCTTAAATTAATCCTTAGGTTAATTGGATATATGTATATAAATCATATTATCGTATTATTACATGAATATTAAGACTTAACAATAACAGTTTCTAGAAGAAGTTGTATGACCACTTGACAACACAAGGGCAAGGAAAAATATGGCTTCCTAAACACCCTAGAAGGGAAACTGGAAGCATTTCGAAGAATTACTGGCCATGAGTGCCTTGCGGAATACCTGCACAGGGTTGGAATCTTACCCTCACCGAAGTGTGTTATATGTGAAAGGGAAGACACCATTATGAACTGGGAGCATCTCAGAAACTGTGAAAGACTGCAGTATTGTGACGGGATGTCAGATGGTCAATTGTATTGGGAAGTTAGAAGACTAATGACTACGTATCAAATGTCTGAGCATTAAATAAATAAATATTACGAAGTACTGTCATAGTCAAACATGCATGAGGCATGTATTATTGCAATGAATTCATGTTCATATGTTTGTAAAGCTTATGGGACTTAACTGCGGGGTCATCAGTCCCTAAATTTACAAACTACATATAGTAAAGACAGCATAAACATCCATGCCCGAGAGAGGATTCGAAACTCCGACACGGGAGGTCACGCGATCCGCAAAATAGCGCTCCAGATCATTCGGCTACTCCCGCACGGCAGTGAATTCATAAATCACATACGCATAAAACACTACTACATACTCTGTAATACAGGTACAGCTGATGACAGGCAATCCCAGAAAGTAGTTCGGTAAAACAAACTACCTTAAGCGACACAAATAATAATTAAAGTGATCCATTTAGTATTCACATCTAACACATTTACTCATGAAAACTTTTGTTCCTGTAATAATTGGCTTGTGAAAATTACGAAAGCCAAAACTAGACAGCCAATAAATAATTAACTGCTATGGTGTAAATTAAAAATCTCTTTGGGAGAGAAGAATGCTATAATAGAGCTTTGCAGCTGTTTATAGTGAAAATAAGCCATAATGGATCTGCAGCCATTGGCAGTAAGAATGAAACAGGAGGAGTCTAAGGATAAGTTATTAGTAAAGGTTACCAGCGAAAAAAAGATCAGAATTCTAAATCAGAATTGCTAACAATACTAACTTACACTTCACTAGTAAACTGAAGTTCACATCCAGGAAGTTCCACCTTAACAGGGTAAGTTGTAACCGGAATTCAGTAAACAGGAATATATCTAGTCGCTTCAGTTTTAATCTAGAAATAGTTTCCTACTAACACAGATAACACTGTTAGAAAAACTAATGCGAGGCCCCAGTCTGCGTCGGTGAAAGTAACTTGTTGATATCTGAACAACTTAATTGCACAGTAATGACATACCTGTCACTGAGAGTATCCTTCGCTGACGTTCACGACAGTCCTGCCGTTGTTTCCATTACCATAATTGTGGGTTTCACGTTTGAAATGCTTCTCATACTGAGAGAAATTATCTGCCTGCGTATAATGTTGTAACGTGGCGTACAAAGGAATGTTTAAAATTCGAAGCGAAGGGCGTACAAAAGTTAACTGAACACCTCCAGTAAAATTTCTTACGAATGAAAAGAGTGCGCTGTTGTCTTGTTTGCTTGATTTACAGTTCGAGGTGCTCGTTCATGCTAGCCAGTTTGCGTTTTCCTCCTTCGCTCTTCTGAGCTTCGTTTTTCTTTCACAAGTACGTGTGGGTCTGGCATCTTGCCTCGTCAGATGCACGGTCCTTATAAGGACGCGTCCACTTCTGTTGCGTAACACGTACCTCTGATTAAGTTGCTCAGCGAATTTTATGAGGGACGGGACCAAGCCTCTCATCAACAGATTTTGCACGGTGATTTTCATGATTAATTTTTACCTGTATAGTAATCTAATTTTTACCTGTATAGTAATTTGCTACTCTAACGGAAAATTTGGCCACCCACTTAAACCTGAAGACATTGTTCCAGCTGTGAATATTCCGTTTCCTGATGGATGTGTAGCAGGTAATGTAGATCTTGGTTAATATTACATCAAATTTTTTGTTAAAATAGCGTGTTCGAAAATTCTTCTTTAAAACTTCAATGACTTGTAAAGGTAAGTGACTACATATCTACTCTGGTAAGGATCACATGACCTGAAATGTCAGCCCGTGACGCTGTGAGTACTGCTTCCTCTTCCACACTGCGAAATGAATCTCTTTCTCTGCCAGCTCTTTGATTTTCGTATTTTGGAAGGAGTGTGGTTCTAAACAAGAAAAAAAAGTCCAGTAAAAGTGGACTATGAAATGCATACTTAGTGATCATTGATTACTTGACTGCCAACAGAAGAACGCGTACACTGTATCGAAGGTGAAGAAATGTTCAAAGCTCTTGAGATATGTGTTTCAGTGTCAATTTTTAGTGGACATTTTTCTCTTGTTTTGGTCCATACTACCCCCTCTAAAAATATCGAAAGCAAACAGTGTGTAGTATGAGACACTTATTTCATAAGTTACTACTGGAGATAAAGAAATGTTCATAACGGCGCGGGGCTGAATTTTCAGAAATGGGTTGCTTATAAAAATAATTTGTGTTATTATGCACTTCAGATGGAACGGGGCAGAAAAGGTGTAGTGAGTTAGAGCTCTAAGGTGTTACACTTTCCTATTAACAAAATAGTCACAAACATTTTTCAACGTAGCTTTCCTTTCTCTATACATACATTTCACAACGCCTATGATAGCGCTGCAAAAGCTCCCTTCGGAATATAAGGTGCGCCTGAAAAGTTAGGTGAATGGCCCCAATATTTACAAACCGTGATAGCGAGGGTACAGTGTGTAAACTGTTAGATGACAGAGTTGTGCCTAACACCATGGCAGCTGCGGGGAGAGAGGCGAGCGAGGGTGACCAGGGTTGCCAGGTGTGGCGATTTTTCGCAATCTTGGCTATATCTTTTTCTTACAATAGTAGCCATTCTAGCAGTCTGGCGACTGGCGATTAAATTTGGCTATAAAAGGAATTGGTTGGCGACCTAATGGCTATTTTACTTTACTTCAAATACAACGAATGTAAAGCAATCAATCTTTAGACGTTACGTAAATTCAAGAACAGGCTTTAAATGATATCTCGAAGTATACTACAACACCGTATGTATGGCTGCCGCTGAGAACAGGATAAGGTGATATAAATTACAGCATGCAAGGAGGCATTTAAACAGTATTTTTTTCGACGTTCCATACGACAACATAACAGAAATTCGTAACAACTGTTATTGTGAAGCGAGCCCTTCGCTACGCGCTTCACAGTGGTTAACAATGGTTTACGGAGTATAAATGTCGATGAAGAACACGCGGTGATTTACCAGTCGTTCCCATGGCTGATTTTTCAGTGTGTAATGACGCATTATTACGAATTACAGTCTATCTCACCTCAAAGTATGAAATGCTTAGTGCATTATTACAAATTACCTCACCTCAAAATGTTGTAATGAATTTGTGGTTATTAATGAAATGTTTGAAAGATTCAATAACTCTATTTAACATCTGTAAATATGTGTTTTTAAGAAGATGAAAGTGATTGGGAATAGAAACTATGCATGAGAACACCCCTTGTGTAAGTTTGATAGAATGATTCTTGAACAGTTTTTTGGTATAATTTTTATAAGTTATGAAATTAATAAATGTGATAGTTAAATGTAACTGAATTTCCGGAGTCTATTATATTTACAATGTGACAATATTTTGACTGCCTGCATTGTCAGCTGGTGCTGTGTCTGGGTTCAGTTCTTGAATGGACTCAGATAAATGTTTCTGTGAAGCATGAGTTTCCTTGGAAAGTTCAGTCTGATTTCTGTGAATATGAGAGTGCCACAGTTTGTGTTAATTTTTACTCAGTAACCAGCTTATTCCCTGAATTTCAGGATTATTATTGTCGAGTAACGTGCCATAATTACCATAGCATAATAATGTTAACAGATTAAAGGTTGCGGTATTTGGCTATTTTTACTGATGAAAAAGATGGTTATATTTTAGCATTTTATTGTTGTAAAGATGGCGATATTTTGGCTACTTTTGTTTAAAATTTGGCGACAGAGCAATAGAAAAACCTGGCAACTCTGGGGGTGACAAGCCACGCCTACGTCCTGCAGTGCTGACACCACAAACTGTGAGGCATGCTTCCGCGAAAGTACAGGTAGCGCACGTCGCTTTATATTTTGGTCGTAAATGAAACAAAGCAGCATACTCAGGAGAATGGTTGATAACGATTCCAGCTACAGGAATCACTCACTTAACTTACGTATTACACAAAACGGAACACTCAGAACACTGGTATGCAAACAATAAGAAAGAAGACGTCTATTGTTGCCTCCCACAGCACTTTGAGTCAGTAATGTTGGCTGCAGTCTCGAAACAAAGACTGCCTGCCGAAGCCACCCGACGTCTACCGACCTATGTCGATTGAGGGCTTGGGAGAGGTCTGCCATCTTAACAGTTAACTTATTGTAAGGTGCCCGCGCATACAAATTGAGGGATATTTCAACAATCGCCCCCTCTCGTGCAAAGCACTGAAGTGATGCGGTGGCACACGCTTGCGGCCCAGCTAACAGGGTCAGTGTGAGAACTCGTGTCTTTGTAACATAAAATGTCCAAATGTTTGTAAAATTATGGGACCTAACTGCAGAAGTCATCGGTACGTAAACTTACAAACTACGTAAACTAACTTAGCCTAAGAACAACACACATACCCATGCCCGAGGGAGGAATCGAACCTCGAACGGCGAAAGGCCGCGTGCACCGTAGCAAGACGTCTTAGTGCACACGGCTTTTCCACCGTGGTATTGCAATATGGAGCGAAAAATGGATCAACGCGTTAACATCAAGTTTTGTTCAAATTAGGCACAACGGCGACATAGACCCATGGGATGTTAGTGCAAAACAACATGTAAATGTTTGTTAAGCTTATGGGACGTCAGTCCCTAAACGTACAAACTACATATGAACTAACTTAAACTAAAGACGACACAAACAACCATCCTCGAGGGAGGATTCGAACCTCCGACGCGGGAGGCCGCGCGATCCGCGACGTGGCGCTCCAGACAGCTCGGCTACTCCCGCACGGTTAGTGCAAGTGTATGGTATTAAGGCAGTCAGTAAAAAATATATGTTTGTGTTTTAAACGCTTTAGAGACGGAAAAGAAGGTGTCGAGGATGAGCCACTGCAATCCGCGTGCTCGACTTTCTCACTAGACGAATGATCACTGTGCTTCCACACCCTCCTAATTCTCCAGATTTGGCGCCGGCAGACTTCTTTCTGTTTCGCCGCCTTAAATTAGCCCCGAAAGTCTTACGCTTGACAACGCTTGAGAAGATCCAACAACGCGTGACCATGCATGCTATGAGCGATTCCGTAACAATCGTTTGCTGGCAGTTTCAAACAGTTGTACAATCGATGTCAAAAGTGTATAGTAGCCAATGACGTTTACGTTGAAGGCCAGTGAAGGAAATTTATTTGCTACTCTCGTTTCCTATTGTTCCTGAATCAATTCACCGAACGTTTTAACGCACCTTCTGACGACTGGAAATTTGCTATTGGAATATTGATACAACCGCAGAATGAGCCAAACGAAGTGTGTCTCTAATCGTTGCTTCAATTTTGGTGAAATAAATCACACTTGACCTTTAAAAACAAGAGGAAAGCCACTGTCTATATAAAATTTCGTACATTGCATGGCGGAGGGTACGGTGTTGGACAAGATGAACAATTTTATTCCTATCTTGATAAAGTTTTACACACTTGTTCTAGAGAAAAAAAAATCACTGTCCGACTAAGATTCCGTAGGTACATGACAGAGGGTATTTTACTTACACACTTCGACGCCAATGTACGGTTTTAATCAGATATTCATGAAAATTGGCGCTTTGCAACAGACGTTGTCATCAGTCCACAGTTGTTCTCTGATCTTCATGAAGTTTTTTACCTTTCATCACAAGAGGAAGGTAAAAGTCTACATAAAATTTCTCAGGGTGCGTGGTTGAAGTTGGTACATGTATGTACGTCATTATTAGACAGGTTTTTAAACTCTGCAATCCATCGTATGGTACATGGCAGAGGGTAAAAATCCACACCGTTTCATTGAACACCATGATAGTTTATTGATATTACAATTTTTAATAGAAACGAGGGAGGAGGAAATGGAATGACACAACGGTGGAGGACAGAGAGAGGATGAGGAGAAGGACAATTTGGAGGGGGGGGGATTGGATAAGAGACTAAAGTAGGGGGAATGAGATAAGCAGAGGGAGGGGCGAGTCAGAAATAGAGAGAGGAAGGAAGAAGAAATTGATTTACCTAATATTGGATTAATAAATTCCCAGGCAACGCCGTGTTTTCGGCTAGTACATATTAAAAACTCAACAAAGAAACGATAATTGTTTAAAAATTCCCCACGGTTCTGCATTGTCACAGTGTGTTTAAGAACCTGTAAGTTGTGGAAGGCTTCAGGCTATCTAGAGTTCTCTAATAGTTTGTTTTCCAGCTCTAACGAAATCATGATTCATGACTTATTTAGTAAAGGAGTGGATGTTATTTTACGATTTTGCTGTGTTTAGCTGGAATACTTGTGAGGTGGGAGAGTAACCCACTACAAGATGGTTTGAGTATGAAGTGTGAATGTGCGTATGATTGTGACTTCGTGTGTGTGTGTGTGTGTGTGTGTGTGTGTGCTAGTATTCTTGACGGTTTCACAAATTTATTTGAGGATTCTTTGTAATATCACTGTCGTACCCACGTGTTCAAGACTTCGTATCTGAACCATCAGCTCGAAGCTTCCGGATTCTATTTAGCAAACATTCAACTTTTCCGAATATTTTATTTCTCAATAGCTTTGACGATCCCATTCTGTTAAGAATTTCACGAGTGTGTAAAACCTTACTTGTTTTCGGTGAACCACGTGTTACTTTGGTTTCATTTGAATTGTGATTTGCACTTTCGTCCTTGGTATGCCGGAGTTAAATTCATTAGTAACGACTAGCCGTCGATAGTAATTTATTTGCTTTGCGTGTATGCTGTAGGGCGTTGGGTTTAATTGCTTCCGTTCTTCAAGTCTGAATATGTGAATGTGTTGCGCGTGTAATCCTTTCTTTTCCTGCCACATTTTATATTTAAATGATACTGTAAACAGGCAGCGACAATTCATGATAGTATGCTTTCATGTAGGGTTCTGAGCTCTGTAATAAATAATTGCTCTATTTGAATTTTTAACCCTTGTGTACCTCATAATTTAACCCCACTTTCATCTATGTATTTGATGTTTCATTCCTTAACGTTTCCTCCGAGCATTTCATTCAGGGATCTAGCGTAATTTATCATGGTGAAACGCAATGCACTGATTCCCGGCAAAAGTACGTCAATGGCTATCATCGGACTTTTTTTATTTTATCAAACAAACTTTGTAGGCGTAACAATATTGTAAATCAGTCTTTAGAATTTCGGGCTGTGAGTTCCATGTTCTCATGCAAGCAACGAAGTACACATCTTCTAAAAGAGCTCAACTGTTTATCAAATTAAAAAATTTTGTTTGATTGTTGTACCTGATGTGATCTATTAAGGAGCTCTGTAACGCGGCAACACAGCTTTCCAGTAATTCTTGTCTTATGATTCAGTTCAGCTTCTCATTAGTTCTCTTGTATGAAGTTTACTGTGGTTCTTTTGTATTTGAGTGCGTGAAAATGAGCTCCAAAAGCTAAAAAGAAAGTGTTCGTTTCAAGGAAGAAGAAGAGAAGCCTTTTTCATAAAACGAGGGAGAAATGACTGTGAAGTGGAATGCGAAATATGTAATTCTTAAGTTTCTATTTCACGTGGAGGAAGGGTAGAAACCAAGAATCTTTTAGACAGCGTAAAGCACAAATGAAAACGTGTGCTATGCCAGCACTTAGAACAAATGTTTCAAAGTCAACAAAACAAAGCAAATCCAGCAGCGGAATTACAAATGTGCTATCACGAAGTTAACCATCGTATTTGTTTGAAATCTGTGGACTACTTCCAGGCTAAGCGCAAAGTGTGAAGCTTGACAGAACCAAAACAGCACTTCCGCCATCAGTTTTTACATCCGAAACCGTCGAAGTTTTTTGAGGTTTAGACATGTCCCGATTTGTTGCTGTTGTAGTCTTCAGTCCGGAGACTTGTTTGATGCAGCTCTCCACGCTACCCTGTCCTGCGCAAGCCTTTTCATCTCAGAATTTAAGGTGGAAACATAGTGGAGCGGCGAGTCGAGAGGCAAGCGGGGCGTTCAGCTGTGAGTTTTTAGAGTGAAGATGGCAGCAGCCCAATCAAAGAAGGAAAATTAGGGGGAAAAATTCTTGTAGTCGTAAATTTTTGTATAGTTATAGCGGGGATTGTCATTAACAACAAACTAAAAATCCTGATCTGCAGGGTGTGAGCGTTGAGGCGGGGGGGGGGGGTTAAGGTCACTTTTTCACGGTTTTCTTAAATAACTCGAAAATCATGGCTTCTAGTGAAAATATATCGCAGTAAAATATTAAAGTACGTTAAATTTCCTACAGAAAAGGTCCTATTCTTTTTTCTCTAGGACAGATAGTTTTCTCATTACAAGTGGCAGTGGGAGAGGGCGGGTTGGGGGGGGGGGGGGGGTTAGAAGGGAAAGCATGACGCTGGAATGACGTCAAGCACATCCTCAGAACAAAATTTATCTATCCCTCAGTACTGTTCTACTGTACTTAAATGAGTATAGGTTTCTAATATTTGGTCTCAATCCACTTCATTTAACAATAAATATTAATTTTATACCATTAAATGATTGTTTTAATAAAGTGCCATTTTTTCACCCCTTGAAATGAGAAACCTATCTGTCCTAGAAAAAAAATTAATAAGATATTTTCTGTAGGAAATTTAACGTACTTCAATTTTGTACTGCGAAATATTTTCACTAGAAGCCATGGTTTTACAGTTTTTTAAGAAAAACGTGAAAAAGTGACCTTAAAACGCTCCTCCACCCCAACGCTCACACCCTGCAGGTCAGGATTTTTAGTTTATTGTACAAAAATTTTCGACTACACGAATTTTTCCCCTAATCGCCATTTTTCGGTCTTCTTTGACTAGGCACGAGTGTAGTGCACTTAAAGTGGTACGCTTTTAGGGATGAGGAATTATGGTGTCCACCCTGTAAATCATGAATGTCAACAATTGGGCGAATATCATCGTTTATTTTTCCCGCTAAAGAAATTTCCTGGCCGTTTTTTCAATATATGAGGATGAATTACAGCAATTTCAGTACATCTTGAAGTTGGTTCCACAAACTTGCAATCGAATGTCGTTAACTTTGTAAAGCAGCCAATTGAACCTGAGGAGAAGCTAGTCATTACTTAAAGGTATGTTTTCTGCCACGTACAATCAGAATAAGGAAAGTGAAAACAACTCGGTAACCTCATATTTAGGTTCAGTCTGCTGTGGTCTGTGTTTGCTTCAACTAAAGTTCCGAATTGGGCCGGTCTGCCTTGAGCAAAACATTATTTCTTCTTTTTACAATGCATGCGTGTTTCATTGCAGTTGCAGCATTTTCAGTGTGCCTTTATGTATTTATTCGTATTACATATTCAGGAATTCCTGTTTCTCCAAGTTTTGCTCAGGACCCAATAAAAAATAAAAATATAAAGTGATACAAATACAAGAAATAAATAAAAGGCCACTGAAGATGCTGCAGTTGCAATGAAACATGTATCGGTAATAAAAAGAAGAAATACAGTGTTTTGCTCAAGGTAGAACGACCAATAGCAAAACAACTTTTATGTGATATTAGTTTCAGTAGTAAAGGTAATAAATGAATGGTCGCCCAAGGTAAATTTATTATGGCTGCAGCTTTATTTTATTCATAAAAAATTATTTATCGGCTGTTTTCCTCTACAAATATGAGAAACTTAATGAGATAGTATTGACAAATAAGAGTGCATAATTATTCATTTACTGTTAAGTAACAATAACCTTTATTGAATAAATGGAGCGTGGGAAGTGAGGTTACAGTCTAAAGTCGTACCGAGCAACGTGTTTCTCCTGTAGCAGCGCTGCTAAAAAAAAGAAAGATGAAAAAACAAAGAATATTAAAAAAAAAAAAAAAAGTCGGAGCTGAATTCCCGAGCGGCGAGTCAAGCGTCTCGTCGCTGCAAGCAGCGAAGCAGCTCCACTGTTGCCCAACTGGACTGCTTGCATTTTTAGAAGTAGGGCAACTTGACTCGCCGCTCCACTATGTTTTCACCCTTAAAGAACGGCAACCCACATTCACTTGAACCTTCTTACTGTATTCAACTCTCGGTCTCCATCTACGATCTTTATCCCCCATTGTCTCCAATGCAAAATTGACAATTCCTTCTCAGAATGTGTCCCACCAATCTATCCAATCTCAAAGCAATAGAGTAAACCTATTGTGGGTCCCTGGCCACTCGGGGATCAGTGGCAACGAACATGTCGACAGATTAGCCGGGATGGGAGCAGAGACTCCATTTATTGGACCTGAACCTGTCCTGACAATCACCAAGGCAATGATAAAATTGGAGCTACGTAACTGGCTCAGAAGACAGCACGTAGAATATTGGACCAAAGTCCATCAACAAAAACATGGCAAGGTAATGATGCCAAAGCCATGTTTTAAAAGAAGCTCTGTAATCCTGGGTCTGAACAGGAGAGAGATTAGACTCATGGTTGGATTGCTGACAGGCCATGGGAATTTCAAAAAACACCTACATACAATGGGAATAACAGAAGAGGATCCTAAATGTAGGATCTGTGATGACGGTGATGAAACTGCATCACATCTAATCTTCGAATGCATTGCATTGGAGAGTAAAAGGCACAGAACATTTGGGACAACCAGACCCGAAGAAATTGTGTCTAATAAAGAACTGGTAAAGGGACTCATTGCACTGTTCAAGGGCATTGTTTGGCTTTACTAGATATACAGGGAGCGATACCGCACAATAAACTTAATGTCGGTGCGGGCAGTGGCGGGTTGGACCAAGACTGTTTTGGCTTCCCTGAAAAAATCAAATCAAATCAATCCAATCCAATCTCTTTGCCAAGATATGTCAGAAATTTCTTTTTTCCCTTATTCTGTTCAGTACCTCCTCATTACTTACGTGATCTACACATCTGAATCTCCAGCATTCGTCTGTAGCACCACATTTCAAAAGCTTCTATCATATTTCTATCTAAACTGTTATCATCCACTTATCCCGGTTAATCATTCACAAAGTATGGCCGTTTTTAGTTAAATTAGAGAAACATCCCGGTCTGCAAGTAACCAAACCTGCCAACCAGAGTCCAGGCAGCGAGCACACTCAACACAAAAGCGCTACACGCAAAGGAGACGACTAGGTCGGTCGTCGAAATGATTTCTCACAGAAAGGAAACAAAAACTCAACACTCTGCAGTACATTATTACAAATGTCTGTAAATCTATCGGACCAAACTGCGTGGTCATCAGTCATCACTACTTAAACCTAGTTAAACTAACCTAAGGACAAACACAGACACCCATGCCCCAGGGAGGACTCGAACCTCCACGGCGAGCAACCGCGCGCTCCGCAGCGAGACGCTTTAGACCGCTCTGCTACTCCACCGCGCCCCAGTTTGATACATTTTATCAAAAAGTATATTATGTACGGTTAGTCATTTCTGTCACCTCCATAACCCCATGAATACAAATCAATGAGTCATCCTATAAGCAGAGAAAATATTGTCACTACGATTGTACCGTTACACAACAAAACTGCGCAAGCAACCTAAGTATTCGCGCTATTTCTCTTTGCGCAGTCACAGAGAAAGCTACTGAGTCTGGATAGCTGATTCAAAGTAAAATGTAACTAATTCCCCCACTACAGTTTCCACAAACATCTTGATAACATATCTTCAACTTAGTAAAACATACTAGTTACAAACACGTTGCGAGATTAAACATAATGTATACAACATTTATAGCAGAATTTGCTTCTTAAATGCAATTCATGCTCGAGTTAGCACTCGGCTTACGATAAACTCCTTCCGAACTGTATTGTTGTCTGTGAAAACAGGCGAATTATTGCAGCTTGGAGTAATTGCAGCTGGTATGTGTGGTAGTTAGTTAAACTTGGCTGTCACTGTTTCTTCCTCATTGAAGTAGGTCTTCTAATTATAACTGCTGTCAACCTTCGCCTTTCATTCCAGTCAACAACACGCACGTAAGAAGGCGCTAATGACGTCATCTGAGGGATCTACAAAGCATAACTCAATGTATGAAGCTAACAGCAGAACGAAACTCAACACAAAAGCGCTACACGCAAAGGAGACGACTAGGTCGGTCGTCGAAATGATTTCTCACAGAAAGGAAACAAAAACTCAACACTCTGCAGTACATTATTACAAATGTTTGTAAATCTATCGGACCAAACTGCGTGGTCATCAGTCCGTAGCTTACAAACTATTTAAACCTAGGTAAACTAACCTAAGGACAACTCACACACCCATGCCCCAGGGAGGACTCGAACCTCCACGGCGAGCAACCGCGCGCTCCGCAGCGAGACGCTTTAGACCGCTCGGCTACTCCATCGCGGCTGTACATTATTAATCAAGCGGAGAAAACATGAGAGATTACGCAGCTGATTTACACTGCCCATTATTTTCACACTCCAACTTTGCGCTTCGCCTGTAGTGGCCTTCGCCGGGACGCTACACAACATTCTCCTTTATCTAGCAGAGATGTGAATGGTTGCGTGTAATGAATTACAGATATGGACGACCTTATACCGTGTTCTAAGCTATTGTCGACTTACTTGGCATCGTCTATCAAACGTAACACGTAGACAGTATTTTTTCGCACATGCTTTCTGTATTTACGACTGTTGGCCTTGCACTCCAGCCAACATGGGTGTGGTTCTTAGTAGTGGCGCCTGGTGTATAAGAGCGCAGGAGCACGTGAGCACCTTAGAGTCCTTGTGCATTTATTTACTACTAGCTGAAAACCCGGCGTTGCCCGGGTATTTATTTATGTATTCCTGCCATTTTTCAGGTATATATTCATTTGTATAAGGGCTGTATGTCTGTAAAATCTCCTGGGAATACAATTAGTAGTAAATAGGTAATAGGTTAAAACTTGGTGCATGATGTGGCGGTTTTTCATGAACATTACTTGTTTATGTGCTCATATCTCAAGAACTACGTGTCGTACTGTGATACAATTTAGAAGGTACATTCAACTATATATGTGTATACTGTGTGTAACATTCTCTTGTGGCTGCAATTTGTAGTGTACAAATTATAAATTTTAACGTCATACAGATATCGTAGTTTTACTCCATAAACAGCGGAAAATTAGTAAGCGAGAAACTTTTTTCCTTTCATCATATTTTTATGGTTGTCAGCGAGAAAAAGTTAAATGAAGGTTTGAAATTATGTTGAAAGGTTGTTGAAAGTCGCTACGTACTCTCATTCTCATATAGCGTATTTATAAAGTCTCGTAGTTTTATAGCTATCGGCATGGAACTGCTATGGTGTACAACGGGAGACTTCGGACAACAATTACACACAGACCATTCTTTTGCGTTCTGTAGTTTTCGTTGCAGAGCAAAATATTAACACATACACACACACACACACACGTAGAATTTTATATGCACCGATGCACTTTCCATCCCTATACACTCCATCCTTTTATCATTATTAACCCCAAGCAACAATGCAACCAATAAAACCATTTTCAAAGAGTAATTATTGTTTCACGTTTCGCGTTATATTCTTCAAATTACTAAATATCCATCAGATCCCTATAAAACCGCGCCTTAAACCTTCCTCAGATATAAATTAGTAACTGTACAAATATTTAAGTCTCTGCATCTTGTCGTTCGGACGTGATAAGCCTACACCGAACGGAAATTCACATTAATATATATAGATAAATAGTTATCCGGTCGCCATAAAACCGTGCCTAAAGCCTTCCCCGGGTAGACATTAGTAACTGTACAAATTTTTAGCTCTTTATGTCTTGTGGTTCAGACCTGATAAACGTACACCGAACAGACATTCGCATTTATAGATATAGATTTTGTTTGAAAGCTTTTAAACGTAAAATGGATGCGGTAATCTTAAATATGCGACACCTTAATTCTACCGCTTTATGCTACAGCGCTGCTCGCCTAGATTGCGTGAAATTTATCAGCGTCGGGAGCACATCCCTTGGTGTGCTCCTTTTTAATGCTAGGGTTACCAGAAGTCAGCGCTCAAAAAAGAGGTCAATTCTAGAGTTTTACAAAAATGAGCATAAGATTATAATTTGAAATTATTAGAAGCTGAGTTATCTTGTATTCTTCCATATGCAATTCCTTTATCAGGCCACCTCGCAACTTGTATTACACAATAATTATTTCAAATTCTCTGAAATCGTAAGTTGAGCTCGACGCACGGGCAACATAAGATGATGATAATCTAGAAAAAAAAAAATATTACAGTGTTGGAAAACAAGCTAAATTCTATAAAGTTTGCATTTATGAGAGTTTGAAAAAGTGTATTTTTGCACTTTCAAATTGAAGCAGTTGTATAACTTTAAAAAAGGTAATTTTCCAAATCTGCTAAAAACCCGCCAGGGCCATTTTTAGGGTAAAAAAAAAAAGGACACGTCCGGGTAAAACAGGACGTCTGAGGACGTCTGGTAACCATATTTAAGGCGTTTCTGCTCATGCACGAATGGCGTGACATTGACGTCGGTCCAATGATACACACGTATCTCCTAGACCTGTGTTTTTCAACCTTTTCGAATATGCGACCCCTTCCAGGAAAAAATGTTCCACAAATTGTTCTTTTTTTGGAACTTCCATAACCGTCTATATTTATCTTTAATGATTGGATCCGCAACAATTGTTAGTTTTCAACTTTTTTTATTTCTGTGCACTAGCCGAGTTTCGAGACCTATGTCTCATCATCAGGTGCAACTGCAATTAACAATCAAATAAAATAGTGACGAATCTCATGTAATAAAGTGGCTACCCTACATATGGCTATATATGTACTAAAATGATTCCGTAGAAAGGGGGTATAGGTACTTAGTGAGTCCCTAAACCTGTTTCAACAAATTAAAATAGTGAGTCCCTGGTACATGCAACAAGCCAAGAGGCAATGTTGGCAACTTGGGCGCGACATAGCCACTCACAAGGCAGGGTCTGCATGAAAAACAATAAGTCCTATATAAAAAAAGCGGAACATCGAAAAGATAGAAAATCCGCACTGTTAGAACAGTGTACATTTGGTTGGCCCCTAAATTTGTGATAAATTCGATTGCCAAGCGAGAATTTATTATGACCACTAAATTATGCCAAATTTGCGAGGAAAGGACTAGCAGAAGCTACAATGACAACATTGAAGCACAAGAGCTTATTAAGTAACTATATATAATGTTTTCAGGGCATTAAATCTCAGTGATCATCACATATCCCAACTGTAAGTACTTTACCTTCCCTTAATACATTATTTTATACTGTCATTGTAGCTTCGCTTCTGCTAGTCATTTACTGGATGCTTTGTCATAATTTTAGTGGTCATAACTGCATTTTGGTTTAATGACTGATTTTATAATTAATTTTGGGGCCACCCGTTTGCATAGTTTTGTGGATTTCTGCAATATTCTTTTCTTATTCGTCATCTTATTATACACTGTTATCAGCCAAGTTATTTTTGAATTCTTTATGATTTAATTTGGGTCCTATGTCTCCTGGCGTAATTTCAAGTTATAAGTGTTTCGCTGTTACATGAATACAGTCGGCTTAACAATCAAGGGCACTGGGTGGTAGTTATTAAGCTCCTTTTTGTACAATTACGACCACAACGATTGAGAGTGTGACCGTTGGACGGTGCCACTAGCGCATAGTTGACGATCCGCTGCTTTCCTGCCTGCCGGCAGTTCAACTTGTACCGTGATTGTTGGAGGGCTGATGCGATGCTCTGGCGGTTCGTTAAGTTGCATTCTACATGGGGCTTACATTTTTGGTTCCGTATGGTTAGATGCACGGAGTATTCAGCCACTTTTCTGTTCTTAATAGTGCCGATTTTGTATCTTTTCGATGTTCCGCTTTTTTATTATGGGATATAGTTTTACATGCAGACCCTGCCTTGTGAGTGGCTATGTCGCGTCCAAGTTGCTAACAGTGCCTCCCCCCCCCCCCCCCCGGCTTGTTGCATGTACCAGGGACTCACTATTTTAATTTGTTGCTCCATGTCACAGTTTTACGGACTCACTAAGTACGTATACCACCGTTGTACTGAATCAATTTAGTAATGATATTGTATAGCCATTTTATTACAAGAGGGACGTACTGTTTTATTTGACTGTAATTTACAAACGAAACTGACGATGAGACATTGGTCTAGAAACTCGGGTAGTGCATGAAAATAAAAAAGTTTAAAATTAACAATTGTTGCGGACCCAATTATTGAAGATAAAAATATTTTGGCGACCCCTTTATAAATATACATGTTTTTGCGACAGTAACAAAACTGTGTTATTTCAAAGGAACCAAACTTAATCTTCCTTATTTTGCTCCAGCTTCCTTTAAAATTGTCGGACGTAGTTTGTGCTGTATTTTTCCGGAATTGAACACATTATACTATTTTAACATGATTTCCGATAGAAAAGTATATTTTGATTAACGACTGTTCACATTTCAGGCAAGTCTCAGAGGCGATTAAATAATAATAATAATAATTTCGTGTGGCTCATTGGCGTGGTGCAAGTTTTTCAATTGGACGCCACTTTGGCGACTTGCGTGTCTCTAGCCTACCCCAGTTTTCCGACCGGGGGAAAGCTTAAAGTGGAATCCGAACCATGTGTCGTTTCTGGCGACTCCTCACATCGTTGAGAGGTGAAGGATGGATTAAAACGCAGACTGAAAAAAGTCCGAGGTCCGTCGAGCGCTTTAACCCAAGACCATCGGGCTCGAGGCGATTTATATCCATTGAGAAATATCCCACTGTACAATTTGTAAAGAAGTAGATCTGTTTTTCGAATTTTTTCAGAATTACTTATTGTAAATGATTTTTTCCCTATCGACTGTATCGCAAAATTATTTATGATCAAATCATAATGAATATTAAACATGGAACGCAGTAATTTCAACATTAAATAACTTTCTGCGTTTCTGTATTACTGAACCCATGGTTATTTTATGGTGAAAATACTTCCTCCGGTGACGACGACCCCTCGCATCAAAATTTCGCTACCTCCTTGAGGGTCGAGACCCACAGGTTGAAAACCACTGTCGTAGACGATGTGTACGATGTACAAGTTTCATTTCGTGCTCGGCCGCTAGGTGGCAGCTCCGAGTGCAGGAGACAGCCTGAGTTCCTTCTCAAATAACTGAAGCTAACCGATTCTATGGCGAGAGGATTTATAAAAAGCACCTTTCTTACAATTAAATGTCAAACAATAAAAGCTATCACAATATTGAAAGTAATGAAGACTGTCGGGCAGTGAAGTTGAGTATGGCGTGATATTTCAAACATAAGGATCGCTGGTTCGAGTCTTTGTCTCTATTATATTGCTTCTCTTAAAGTTCTTCCTGTTTGTATCAGATTCTGGG
Organism: Locusta migratoria; assembly: GCA_026315105.1. Taxonomy (NCBI): domain Eukaryota; kingdom Metazoa; phylum Arthropoda; class Insecta; order Orthoptera; family Acrididae; genus Locusta; species Locusta migratoria. Next base: position 165,290,340 of record CM048746.1, read on the forward strand.
ACCAGAATGACATTCATTTTCTTACTTGTCATTAATATTTACACAATTTTATCCGAATATGTCGCTATTTCAGAGGGTGTGGCGAGCCAAGAACCTAACAATACAGATAGATAACATTGTACTGGCTCACTTGTCATAAATATTTACTCTTTATTTTCGAAAATATTGCGATTTCTGGGCGTGTGGTTAAGCAGTAGGCAAATACAACTTAGCTGATGTGAGTGAAATGATTAGAGAATACTTTTAGTAGAATCCTTCGTTGTCACAAATACTTAGCTATTTTAGACGGGGTTGGAGGCTAGGCTTTGCACATGCGCACAACGAGTTGCTGGAACTGACTCTGTTATGTGACTGTTCTCTACAGGCAGGATCTTCGTAAATATGAATGCATAAATATTTAATAAATTCGAAAAACATACGGGTCTGCTCAAGGTATCAATATCGACGACGGCCGATATTTCGGCAGGAGACCATCTTACCATTTTGAAGGCGAAACTGTAGTGAGGAAGCAATCTGCAACGATCTTTAAAACCTCGGTTTTCAATGAGTAAACAGGAAAGACAACACACACCGAGGAAGCTAGCACACAACGCCGACACGACCAAAGATGAACCCGTCAGAATATCGATAATAAAGATCAGATCTTGACGGATGAGGTGTGCTTGCTTGCTCGGTGTGTGTTGTCTTTCGAAGATACTAGTATCTTCTTAAGTCAAACATCTCGACAGGATACTTCAGAAAAAGAAATTGTGCGGTATCTTATTTCAGGATAGGGGAACCTGTGAGCGATAACACTTTGCTGATATTAACATGTGACAGACGAAACAGAGAGTAGAGGTACCTTACAAATTACAATATTTTGTTCTTGCTGTAAACTGAACCTAAATATGTACAAAACAACAGAAACCAGAAAACAATTTTCCTACGTTAGAAAACTTACGCTTTTATTATTATTATTATTATTATTATTATTATTATTATTATTGGCAGCGGTTAATTTCTACAAATTTGTTAATAAACCTAATTTTTATAAAACTGATGCTGTTTGAGAGGTATGTCTATTTGAATCCAAAATTTGTGAACGTGCAAAATGTATTTTCACACCACTAAACTTCTTGGTTTATTTTTCACTTCTCGCACATGGAACCTAGCTTTGGGAATTTCTTGATGGCGTAGGAGATTATTATATATATATATGAGCGAGATTCTCGAAATCTGTTTAATCGTGGAACAACTAGGCCCATTCACTCGTTTATTGTAATTTCAGCTTCGCGACTGCCCCAGATTTAATGTACGATGCCACTTAGATGGAGGGGTACTTCAAATTCAGCAGGCTACAATATGTAGTCGCTTATAATATGTTCAGCAGTTAAGAAATGGCGGACCCATTACTGAGACAAGTTGATCGTGTTTACAAAATTTGTCAAAGAAATATTTATAATGATGGAATACCATTGTCTCAGCTCTTGGCATGGCTATGTTTTTCAAGAGTATCCACCACAAGTTTGAAGATTCATTTGGTTTTCCTGGTGTCATCGTTCCCTCGACTGCCACCATAAGTCCAAAAAAAAAAAAAAAAAAAAAAAAAAAAAAAAAAAAAAAAAAAAAAAAAAAGTTCAGAAGATGTTCGCCAGATAGCGCTTCATTTGATCAGAAAAGCAATAATTAGCATAACAAATTAAGACAAAGCAAAGATGATGTTCTTTACATGAAATGCTCAATAAGTTCACCATCATTCCTCAACAATAGCTGTAGTCGAGGAATAATGTTATGAACAGCACTGTAAAGCATGTCCGGAGCTATGGTGAGGCATTGGGTCGGATGTTGTCTTTCAGAATCCCTAGAGATTTCGGTCGATCACGATACACTTGCGACTTCAGGTAACCCCATAGCCAATAATCGCACGGACTGAGGTATGGGGATCTGGGAGGCCAAGCATGACGAATGTGGTGGTTGAGCACGCGATCATCACCAAACGACGTGCGCAAGAAATCTTTCATGCGTCTAGCAATATGAGGAGTATTTCTTTTTTGTTCTAATAAAACCCCATGTCATTCCAGGCATGTGTGTCAATTTTTACATCTCTATCTACATTATGCCGTGGTTTATTAATTTTTTAAGATTATACTGATTTTTTGATCACCCGTATTACCGCACCGAAGAACTGTGTTACGAGCCACTGTTAACGAGCCCAAAGCTAACTCAAGAGAATGTGGTTATTGCTTTTGTCTCATTATTACGCTTCAAGAAATGCCTGGAAACTATTTCAAGCTCTTCAAACTTAAAAGCAAAGAACGCGAAGTATGAATCAAAACTCTTGCTTACACCTTAATCCTTTCAAGTTCTATGATTTTTCACTACTTTTACTACTGCCAATGTAAAGTGTTCAGTATGTACGAAACGACCTCACAGATAACGTGAATGGTGTAGATCTACACATAAAGAAATTGAAGAACTAAAGAAAAGGATAAGAGTTTGACGTTAATTAAAATTAGGGTAACTGGGAGTATTTTCTTTGCTGTTTGGTAGGTATAATTTATCGTATAATATGGTTAGGTTCTGCCCGTAACGGTGTCCGTGTGTACTAGATGCGGATCTATCTCGTCAGATCTTCATAAGGGAATTACCCTACTGCAGCATTCTTTACGTTTTGCTGGACAAGTAATCAATGCATCTTGTGAAATTTAGGAGAGGTACCAGGCGTCATTATAGGCAAAGCCTGGATGTCTCCAGTACAACTTCCAAGTAGAATGAGAAAGAAAGGAGAGAAAAGAGAAAGAAGACTTCAGGAGTTATCCTAATTACAAATTCTCACGTTGCTGCTGATGGCCAAACCGTTTGTCAGCTGGTAAGCGTACGCAGTTCCTCCCTTTTCCCCGTCCTCACGCTCGCGTCAGACCAACACCACCTAGAGAGAAGACCGCGGCGATCTCATGTGACGTCAGTATGGTGGAAGGGAGTAGGCAGCCAGGCGGCTCAGCCGTGGCACGGGTGCAAGAGCGTGCGCAAATGCTGTTTTCTTGGCCATCCCTGCAGCCTCTAAAGCATGTAAACTACAGTTCTACCAGCCTCCTATACTAACTTGGGTCTTTCCTCCAAAGCCGCGGCGGAGTGGCCAACTGCATTGAGGCGCTATGCTGCGATGCGCGAGGCCGCTCCTCGTCGGGGGTTCGAAACCTCCCTCAGGCATCGATGTTTGTAATGTCTTTAGTATAGGTAGTTTGTAAGTTTAGAGACTGATGACCCCCGCAGTTACGTCCCATAAGCTTAACAAACATTTGAACATTTTTTCCTCCAAACTTCTTGATGCATTCTATGTCCGTTCACTTCCACCCACCCCTTCCCCGCTACTGTCACGATCAGTCGCTTGAATCGTAGTCCCCAGTAGCCGTGGAAAGGCGCCAGAGTCGAGCAGTTGGCAACGTAGTTCCAACACGGCCACCATTAGCTAAGAAATCACAAATGTTCATGAAGATATAGAATCAAACTACTGAGTACATCGGTCCCAAGACTTACAAACTACTAATACTAACCTTTTTGTGAACGACACACACACACACACACACACACACACACACACACACACACATATGGTCGACGGAGGACTCGAACCTCCGGTGGGAGCAGCCACGCTTTTTCTGACAAAGCGCGTAGAACCGTGGCCATTCTCGCGCGATAAAGTCAGTGACATGCATCCACTCCCGTAGCTCAGTCGACAGCGTCTCTGACTACTAGGCAAGGGCCTTCGATTCCCGGCACGAGATTGTGTAGCTACTGGTAGAACGTCCGGGTTATAAGGCCGTGTTTCATAAAACTTTGCAGAAAAAACTGGAAAGTTTTATGGACCACGGCCATATAACCCGGAAGTTCTACCAGCAGCTATGGCATCCGGTCGTGAAAGCCTTCATTGTATGAACGGGATTGGGTGCTGGGTTGTCCTCATCATCATTTTCTTCATCATCGACACGAAAGTCGCCGAAGTGGCGTCAAGTAAAAAGACTTGCACTAGGAGGCTGAAAAGTCCCAGAAGGTATCTCTCGGCCAAAAATGCCATGCCATTATTTCACTGAAACGTACTCACGTACCCGCCTATATCCGTCACTCTCTTGTAGTTACGAGGTGCATTCAAGTTATAAGACCGATTTTGTCCCCTCACGAACTAATCAAACGCAAACTGTCAAACTTCTGAAACTTCCTGGCAGATTAAAATTGTGAGCCGGAACGGGGACTCGAACCTGGGACCGTTGCCTTTCGCGGGCAAGCGCTCTACCACTGAGCTAACCCGACACCACTGACGATGCCGCCCCACAATTTTACTACCGCCAGTACCTCGCCTCCTACTTTCCAAACTTCACAGAAATTCTCCTGCATAACTTGCAAGAATAGCACTCCTGGAAGAAAAGATATGGTGGAGACATGGCTTAGCCACAGCCTAAGGGATGTTTCCAGTCCCAGTTCCGGCTCACAATTTTATTCTGCCAGGAAGTTTCATATCAGCGCACACTCCGCTCCAGAGTGAAAGTTGCATTCTGATAACATGCCTTAGGCTGTGGCTAAGCCATGTCTCCACCATAGCCTTTCTTCCAGGAGTGCTAGTATTGCAAGTTATGCAGGAGAACTTCTGTGAAGTATGGAAAGTAAGAGGCGGTAGTAAAGTAGTGGGGCGGCATCGTGAGTCGTGTCGGTGTAGCTCAGTGGTAGAGCGCTTGTCCGCGAAAGGAAAAGGTCCCAGCTTCGATTTCCGGTTCTGGCACACAACTTTAATCTGCCAGGAAGTTTCATATCAGCGCACACTCCGCTGCAGAGTGAAAGTTTCATTCTGTCAAACTTCTGTCACTTTTCGACGTAGTCTCCCTGCAACATTTTTCACAACGACGACGCCACGATTCCATGCCTGCTGCGATCGTTTCTGTGAGTGCTTTGAAAACTGGTATAACGCTGATGCAGTACGGCACTTCGTTTCAGGATTGAAAAACGTTTCACAGTGACAATCGATGAAAAGAAAGTCCCATTCGTGCCGTCATCATGCGTCAACATTGCTTGGAAACATGCCATTCGCGCAGCCTTGTGGTCATCTGTCATCATTCCCAGCACGCACCTGGAGGTCACTGACCGCAATTTCAGGTTCTCAAGCAGGATTGTGAGCACAGATCCCACGGAAACGCCGACAAAGGTGGCGATGTCTTCTCCAGTACTTTGGCGACCCTCCAAGACAATTTTCTCCACTTGCTCTATCATGTCGTCAGACCGGCTGGTGCAAGGCCTTCGAGTGTTTACAGATGACGCTCTGCCTTCTCTCAATTGTCGCACCCACCATCGCACAGTGGACACATCCTTTCAAATCTTCAGCTGTTTCTAGAGCTATGAGATGAGACTACACAGACACACAGATACACACACACACACACACACACACACACACACACACACACACATGCCCGATGAAGGACTCGAACCTCCGACGGGAAATGGCTGCGCACTCAGCAACAAGTCACCTTAGCGCGCACGGCCATTCCCGCGTAGCTACACATCCGTGACATCATTGCCATACGTGTGTCTCTATTAGCGATGGATTTCAATCGGTGTAATACCACACAACTGGATAAAACGAATTATTTCACGCTGTTCTTTATACGGAGAACATTTTATCAATAAATGTCTCAGCTGCCGTTAGATGTCCGTGTGCCGTATAGTGCTGTCATGTCAATCATGCTTTCGCAATGACTGCTCGCAAATTTTAAAACAAACCACATATTTCTTTCAGTAGCCAATCCTGAGAAAGAAATCGAAGGTGTTATAACTTCAGTGCACCTCCCCATTTTGAGTTGTGCATTGGACACGACTACCGCAATAAAACTTCGTTTCGCGTAGAACAGTAGCAATCAGCTGTTCAGACCTTTCGTCCACGGTCTGTTATGAGTGATTTTATTCCTCTTCAGTGTAAAGTTATTGCAAGCACAACGCAGCTGTCTACTCCTGCCCTGTAGAGGAAACTGGTTTCTGAACAAGAAGAAAGTATACGTTAGAAAACGAGTTCGTCCTGAATATCGTTCTCGATTAGCAATTAAAGGAAATAGAATGTGTAAATAGCAGGGAAGTCCACTATCGAGTCTCAAACGAAGTGTGGGCGGTACTTCTCACCATCATCGAGCACCATATATTTTAACGGGGCACGCCTTCAACTCTTACGCGGCTGGGGCATTTGGTGTGGGTGAGCAGGTTTGTGAGAGCAGTATCAGTAAAGACTGTAAGGCGCGCATCCGACCGTGAAGCAAATGTGATCGTTACCCCTGTGGGCCACACCACCAGGCTCCTACATCTGGGCCACACCATGGGCCTCAGAGGCCCACACGATATATAATAATGAAAAACTCTTTAAGAAATTCAATGTCATGATAACCTTGAATAACACAAAAGAAATATATATTTCCTCAAGAAACCACAAAAAAACCAAACTCTCATAAATTAAACAATAGTAGTCTAAACTTCACATAACGCAAAAAATCCATCATATTCGAAAACCACCCACAATTAATAATGTTTAAAACTAAAGCCGGTATCACAAAATTCAGCGGAAGTGTCTAATTTTTTACCGGTACAATTTGGACAATTTTTTTTTTTTGTGGTGCTGACCACACACTGGAAACTTACAGAAATCGTATTGCATTTTTTATTTTCTTTGGTTTTTGTAGTCACAAAACTTACGATAAGTTCTTTTGGGAATAGCTCCTTGCTCGCGAGCTGCCTCTGCAGGTGGTCATGTTTAGGCACATGTAAATACTGTCCCAAGGTGCTGTCAGGTGTTCAGAAAGCTTCAACATAAACTCAAATCGGGACAATGGTTTTATTTGATCGTTGTGTTTGCCTTTCCCTTGGTTTTTGCAAAGTTATTGAGGTATCGGAGGCCTAGTTGCTTACCTGAACGGGCAGGGGCGGAAGTGTTGTGAACTGTACACTAGCTCAGAGACAACCAACTAGAGAAGGCTTACATGCGAGTCACGTCCCCTCCAGCTGTGTTGGAGCGGGATTAGACAGGTCTGAGTGAGCATCTGGGCCTCAGAGGCCTATTGTGTGACCGGCAGGGTTAAGGAAGAAATATTGCGCAAACTTTCAAATCAAACCATAAACTTACATACTGTTCAGCGAGAATATCGTGAGGATACGAGGTGCAGTGCTCGGTTCGTAATGTATAGATTTTACGAGAAGTCGATTCGTAATCAGAGATAAAGGTCACTAGAAGTGCACAATTGTGTTTCAAAGCAGCTGCATAGTGCAAGAAGGTACAGCTCTGTCAGGTTTGTACTTGGCATGGTTTCTTCCGCACAAAACTCAGGAAACAGGAACGAGAAATGGATTATGACCAGTTTCGTAAGGTGCCAACAATAACCAGTGTGCTACAGCTGTGCAGGATATGTCTTCGTGGAATTAGTCGTAACCCTACAAGAATCTCAACTTGACACTATAGAGATAACGTGTATGTTTCCGTGTTCAGCCACAATGGTAAAGCGCTCAGTTCTCAGAGGTGACGATTGAATTCGTTCTTTTGGAGCTTCATTAGCAACAGCTTATTAAGACCGTTCTGTTTCGATACATGTGTCCATTCGCTGTAAATATGTTGACAAGAATATTACATTTGATTATGAATTAGCACAGGTATCGTTTTACAGAGATCATAACATTAAAACGTTCACATTTTCAATGAGAAGGAGAAATTCAGTAGTTCGACCTCTAGAAGAACATCATTCTTCGTCCACTTCTGCCAGGTACCGACACCTACAGTGCTTGCTTGTCCCATTCTAAGGATTCGGCTGCTACTCTTAAATGTTTCTCCCAGCTTTGGGCCTTTGCAACTTTGTGATTCTCGAAGTTATTGATATCAGTAATTCGACAACATTTCTTAACACGAACTGTCGTAATGGAGTGGAGGCTAATATATTTATTTATTTTTTTTGCAATAAAGTTCCGGATTGCTGCTTATGTTTTATTTAATAGTGCTACAGCTGTTTCGACAGTTTGCCATTCTCAAGCGCCTGCATATATAAGAATTACATTTATTACAAATCAAACAATAGGAAAATATACATACATTTGTTTGTTATAAATTTTCTTTATAACTTACGTCTACGATGTTTGGACGTTATATGTTGACATCTGGCGTAACCGTTGCATAAACTATATGGAAATATACACGTATTTAGTTGTTTTATACGGTTTCTAGCTATCAGGTACTATGCAGCTTTTTACGCTAAAACGTTAAATTAAAGAAAACTTTTATATTTTTCTTAATTAACAACAGCTTTGCCAAAGATGTTTACACATATAGTAATAAACTAAGTTATCAGATATTTTTTAACGTTAACATTGGTCAGAGAGGTTTATTTCATTTTTTCCTCAGCTCATTTAGAATATCTTTGCCCTTCCAACCTTTTTCATCGATAAAGTCAATAAAATTAACCAGATAATTTTTATGTTTGAAATCAGTGTGTTCATTAAGTATTTCGTTCGGATAATTTTTAATGTGAGTATATATTTTAAATTCCCCCAAAATATTCATTTCTATTCCCTTTGTTATTTTATGCAAAATCGTCAGTTTGTTTGTATTAGAGTCAAGTACATATCTCTATTACCAATTAAATACTGCATGTGAGACTCATCCACATTTAATATTGCATGTCCTACATCTCTAATTAAATTTTGTAGTGAAAGAACATATTCAGTAATATGGTCTTCACACAACATGAAAAAGGTCTCATTGGTACCACAGCAGTATTTTGTAGGTCATAAGTCATTCCAGCTAATCGTTACAGTGTCCAAAAAATTCACTTCAACATTAGCTTAGATTTAAATTGCGCAGAAAGATCTGTAAAAATATACGTGTACTGAATTTCATTATATGAAGTGGAAGTAAAAATTCATTACTTTTTAAAAAAAGCAAGACATGTCCTTTTATCATCTCAGTGACCATTAAAGTGTTCTGGGTCTGTTTGTCCGCTGTAGCAGTTATGAAGCAAGTTTTTCCTTGGGCGATGGTAATTATTGTTTGACTTTTCTCTAGATTGATGCGTGATTAGTGGTAACAGCAAGAGTCAAATTAAAATCCAGTTCACTTTTCAATAGGGAGGTGTAATTTATGAAACTGCAGTCTTTTATAAGTATGACAGCTGCAGTTAATAATTGGATTGAGTGTCGGAACGTGACAATAATAAAAATGATAATAAAAATAACTCGAAAGACACTGGAGGACAGCGGCTATGTTGAATTAAGGTAATTTATTATATAATCATGTTAACTGAATATGAGTGATTTGAATATGTATATAGAGACTAAAAAGAGAAAACAGTCATTGGCGTTTTGTCATTGTCGGTAACTAGTCACTAAGTAAAGAGATATAAAAAGATATCACTACATAATTAATGTGAATATGTATATAGAGACTCAAAAAGAGAAAACAATCTTCGGCGTGTTGTCATTGTCGGTAACTAGTCACTAGGTAAAGGGAAATATAAAAAGATATCACTACATAATTAATGTGTTTGCCCCTGTCGTGTCTGCAGGAGATTCCCTCCATGGTCCAGTCAAATAAGCCGAAAAAAGGCGTCAACCTCGGAATGAGACGTAACAAGCTGAACATTTGCATGAGCCTTTGTTTTGGCATTCTAAATGATGTGTCAAAAGTCTCATAAAATCTCGTGTCCACGTCTTAAGTTATTAAGGGTCAAAGGTCACGAAAATCAGTTTTTCGCAAATATGTCGCTTCCTATGCGTTAAATGGTATTTGCATCTGGGATAAAAGTTGTAGAGCATGAAATTCTCTACAATTTTTGTTTTAAACTTTTTTGTGCAATTCATCGTTTTTTAGATAGAGCGCGGAGGGCGCACAGGTCACAGCGCTCAGACATTTAAGACGCAATACGAGGTCAGCTGCGAATCACAGTCAATGGTAGGTGGTTTAAAGTTAATAAATCATTGCAACAATTACAATAACAAACATTCATTTTTATGAATTATGTTCAATATTTCATAATATTATTCATAAATCAAAAAGATTTGTTTAATAATATTTACATATTTCATGAAATTATAAAGTTATGAAGCCAAATAATTCGAGTATATTTTAATTATATTCTAATATATCATAATTATGTTTCATGTAGAAAGGAATAAAATTAACTATAATTAAGAGTTAACTATACTTGAAGCAAAAATATATTAAATAAAAAAACGAGGATATACGTTTTGTGTAAATCTTTATTTAGTAGTCGTGTATGATTCATTTATTACAATTAGGAGTTCAAACGTGAGGAGGATTTTTATTCACTTTAATTATTAATCATACATTGGTCTCAATTTTCATCTTCTTGATCATCATCGTCGTCTTCATCCGGTCACTCGAAAACGTCCATTTCATTATCATCATCATCGTAATCGACGATCGTCGTCTCTAAACCTTCCAAGATTTCGGGGTCATATGAACTTTCTTCATCGAGATCGTTGTGGTGTGATGACGCATTGAGGCAAGCTTGCCCATTACATTGGCCACAAGCTGAAGAACATTGCATCCCCGATTTCCTGCACCCGCAGCGCGAACCACAACCATTTTTGCAGTTTCAAAATATTGTATTCAGGAGCTCGTCTGGTGCAGGTGGTAATATTGTTAGTTTTGGCTCCAAATGTTCATTCTGCAGCACCCAACCACATTTCTGGGGTTCTATATAGTTTCCTGACCACGTTTGTACTTGGTAGTAAACACGATTGATATGTTGATGAGCTGCTGCACTAGTTGGTGGCAGATTTGATAGTTCCACAGGTTTATTAAGTTTAGTCGATTTAACAAATTGCGTGTATCGAAGATGATCTATATTGTCTTCAGATTTGGGAGCGTTATATATTGCCAACAAGATACGTACTCCATTTTCAAGTAACGTTTGCGCAGGGCAATTTTCTTGTTGAAATATTTGAGCTAGCTGATCCAAATCTGGAAGCTTCTCCAATACTTTGAAAAAAAAATTTTTGCCTTTTTTAAACAACGCAGATGTCTTGTCACAGCCACTCAATGCGTGGAAATGTAAAATATGTTTTTTACAATGGGGATAATGTTCAAAACTTTTGGATGAGTATATTTGTGTTTTAACATTGCCTTTACCAACTTTTTTAAAGAAAATTTCTTATTGATGCGATCGAGTACGTCCAATTAAAATAACAAGCAAATCAATATCTTCTCATACGATGACGGCAGTCCTTTGGTGCTCTGATTCTTCAATACCTGTTTCGATTATACAGACATCATCATCTCTGGCTTGTTTTGTATTGATATTAACAGTTTTTAATTTCTCAACAAGCAAGTCAATTAGCTTTTTTTATTAGATCGATTTGATAAAAATTTATCTTGGCTGATTGAAATAAGTAAGTATTATTAAAATTGGGTATTAATTCGTAAATAATGAAATTTTATTAACAATTATAATTGTTTTATTCAACGTACCATTGACTGTGATTCGCACCTGACCTCGTATTACGTCTTATATGTCTGAGCGCTGTGACCTGTGCGCTCTCCGCGCTCTATCTAAAAAACGATGAATTGCACAAAAAAATGTTTAAAACAAAAATCGTAGAGAATTTCATGCTCTACAACTTTTATCCCAGATGCAAATACCATTTAACGCATAGGAAGCGAGATATTTGCGAAAAACTGATTTTCGTGACCTTTGACCTTTAGTAACTTGACGCGGACACGAGATTTTATGAGACTTTTGACACATCATTTAGAATGCCAAAACAAAGGCTCATGCAAATATTCAGCTTGTTACCTCTCATTCCAAGGTGAAACCCTAATTTGACTGGACTACCATACGGAGGATGACGAAGCAAGTCGATTCAGGATCAGTACTCTCCTATTGCCAGGAGCCTGTAATTGGATACTTAACTTTAGAAAGGCGCTAAGTGCAAAATTCATGAACAAAGTGATAAGTGGTTTCAAAGGTGCAAGATACCAAAGAGGATCACATACGAAGAGGGCTGTGGCCACCGAGTCTTCCAAGTGGCTACACTTTCCACGGTAGATTGCAATGGTGCTCAGTTGCCTGCTGATTTCGTGAGAATGGTGCAATGTGCCATTCAGTAGTGTTTGTTTCACTTTGATGCCGGTATAAGTGTATGCAAAGGCTTCTATTTCCTTATTTATCGTGAATCATTGCTCTTCAACTTATAAAGTATGTGTATAATAACTGCACAATTTCACGATCATATACAATCACATAACATTGTGTTATAAATCAAATATTAAAAACCTATGTATTATCTTTAAATTATTTTCTACATATGTGATGGCCATATGTTAGGGAATGGCGGATGAAAGCCACATGGGTAGGACACGGAGGAAGAATGGTTGTGGATCATTCAGAGATGAACAGTAGAAATTAAAGAGGAAAGGTTTGGCGTTTGAAAGACAAAAAGAAAAAGTTACACCAGCTAAGAACCGTCTTTCACCGCAGGTATGATTTTAAGCCCTTCGATGACTTAAATCTATCTAAGGTATTATTGCTGTTGAATACATATTTTCAGTGTCCTAAAAAAGAAAAAAAGTTATGTTGTTCTTTCCTTTGTGAACTATGCATATGTAGATTAAGGTGCATCGAGCTCACGCCTGCATTGAAAATAGATTTGTTTTCTAAGTTCTGTAAGCAAGATTGTTCAACACAAGGAACCTTCTTTCTCCCGTGTGACTGAGTTTGCCGTGATAGAGAGAAGGAAGTCGGTGACGAAGGCAATTGTACCCAGCGACCTTTGCAAAATGGTCGAGAACAAAAGTTGTTAGACCTTTCAAAGTAATTTCTATGAATACTTCAGATTTTTTTTTTAATATTCAAGCTGTGGTAGAAGAGATACTCTCTACAAAAAGCTGAACATTTCAAAACCTGTCAGCATTACATGTGATTCAACTGACGTAGCACATAGTAAAAGAATGTTACACCGACATGGAAAGGACCCATAAGGTGCAAGTGCTCAAAAAAGGGAAACATGCAGGAAACATTTAGTCTGCTACCTTTGAAACTATTTCCTCAATCTATTCAATTACAAATGAAAAGAAGAAAGATTTAAAGGCTATGATAACTTATCTGGAAATTATATGCAGCCCTGTGGAGAGTGACTAAGAACTTAACACCTAGAATAATTTGAAGGGACTTAGCACCTTTCATAAATGTTTATGTTTGAATTGCCTTCAGCACCAAACAGTTCAAACCCTGTTATGAAACCACCCCTAATATATGATAAGATACTCATTTGTAACATGTAAAAACTCTGCACTACAGACAGTTATTTTGCAATAACTTCAGTTCATACATTAGGCACTTTGCACCTTTCAGTTAAGTATCCAAATGTGAAATTAGAGCACTCATTAGACTGATAGTTGATGTTTGCAAGCTTGCAATGTTCAGTTTTACCACGTAGCTAAATCTCGGTCCTTTCGCATTCAACAACAGTCCCAGCATGACATCAGAACAAGAAGACTGAGATTTGTTCTCTTTCGTGTAGAGAGAACTACGGAAACTTCCATTTCTCCTATTCTTTAATTCGGTAATGGTGAAATATAGTTGGTGTCGTTTCGTCATTTGTTCCAAATCTTGGAATGTGCTTTATAACGCTGGAGCAAGTGTAGCTAATGCGAAGAATTTATGCCAATGCTCCGCAGTGACACGGGGACACCTTCGGTACAAACATACTGGATCTTTCGAAAATATTCATATTATATCACACGAAGTTTGAAACTTTGATTAGGTTACCAGAGCAGCAGTTGTAATATGGCACAAGGTAATGAAATGTGATTTATTCATCTCGTTACCTACAATTTTGAAATCATTTGATTTGCGTATAAGATACATTTTAAGGTTTACAATGCGAGCATTTTAAGACTAATTATTATACTTTTTGGTTACATATCTGAGCTGCAGCAAGGGACTCGCCTTCGATTCCCGGCACGGGATTGTGTAGCTACTGGTAGAACTTCCGGGTTATAAGGCCGTGTTTCATAAAACTTTGCAGGAAAAACTGCAAAGTTTTATGGACCACGGCCATATAACCCGGAAGTTCTACCAGCAGCTATGGCATCCGGTCGTGAAAACCTTCATTGTATGAACGGTATTGGGTGCTGGGTTGTCCTCATCATCATTTTCATCATCATCGACACGAAAGTCGCCGAAGTTGCGTCAAGTAAAAAGACTTGCACTAGGCGGCTGAACAGTCCCAGAAGGTCCGTGTTGGAACAAAATACGAATAAAGATGATTAAGACAATGAATTAAAATACATAATTCCCTTATCATAATTATCATCATTTAAGCCTGATTATGCCTTTCAAAGTTCAGTCTGGAGCATAGTCTTCCTTATAAGCCTCCTCCAGAATTCCCTGTTCGATGCCAACATTCGTGCCTGCTCTGATGTTAAGCCTGTTACTTCAAAATAATTCTTGACCGAATCGAAGTGCTTTCTTCTTTGGTCTACCTGAACCCATCCTACCGTCTACCGAGGAACCTATAAGTCTCTTAGCTAACCTTGCTTCTCTCTTGCGTGTAACATGACCCCACTATCTAGGCCAGTTCATTCTAACTGCTTCATCTGTGGTGTTTATTCCCATTTTTCTTTGATTTCTTCATTATGGACATCCTCCTGCCCTTGTTCCCATCAAATAGTATTTGCAGTCATCCTTACTACTTTCATATCTATAATATCAACATTATTAATAAGATACCCTGTAGCCACCCAGCTTTCCCTCCCATACAACAAAGTTGATCGAAAGATTGAACAGTGCTTTGCTAACTTAGTCTTGGTACTGACTTCCTTCTTGTTGAATACAGTTGACATTAGCTGAGCACTTACTGCATTAGCTTTGCTACACCTTGATTCTATTTCTGTGACTATGTTGCCATCCTGTGAGGAAACACATCTTAAGAACTTGACACTGCCCACGTGTTCCAACTTTGTTCCTCGTATTGACAATGTTTGCTTAAATCTCTTTCGTTTTGGAGATGCTGATTTACATACCGTAACCCTTGCATCTCTGAGCTCGCTCTGATATATTGGCTTGCAACCTTTCAATCGTAACTGTCAGCACAACTAAGTAGCCCGCACATGTGAGACTGCTTATTCCATAGATCAAATTGTGAAATTGTCTTCAATGAATTTGTCCATACTCTAGTAGTAATTTTTCATCAGAAGAGTGGAGAACATTCGTTTTGGTGTTCACTCTCCTTGTTAAATGTGTTATGGCCCTCTCTTTTATTGTAAATTTTTAATCCCACATGTGTTTGTGCATACAGTGTTATACGGAGTGTTAAATTATCTTTGTGGTGACTGCTGCAATTTTAGTGCTAACGGGGAATGGCAAGAGTTTTTTGATGCTGCCAGATGATTTGAGAAACTAGTTTACATTTTTGACCAGTACATATTCTACTTTGTATAACAAAACTACCACAGAGAGATCAAAGGCGTGCACCGCGATGTTCGTAAATAATAGTCGAATCCTCTAAGATGTAGGAGTGCAACTTAATTCTAAATGGCCTGGATTGCTGATACAGAGGTCGCAAAACGTGAAACACCATACGTTTCTTTGTTATTGCCAATTCGACTGAGTAATGAAAGAGTGAATGGCCAAGTTAGGTGCAGTATGGGACAAGGGATACCTCTACTGTTATCCGCGCGCAGAGGAACTTACAATTGACGCCAAGGTACACATTTTGATTTTGCACGCAATTCCTCTTTCCCGTACCTCTCCGTTCCCCTGATTTCTATTTTTATTCATGTACATAATAGCATAATCATCTACATTTCTGAGATTGGATGTACGTTTTACAAAGACCCTTCGTAATAAAATGTATTCATGTGTTTGTTGTCGTATGAATAAAGTTCACAAATAACGACTGTCCCCTTTTAGAAAAATCTATGGCGATGGTGAAGCGGTGGGAAAGGTAAATGTCTGAAGCGGACTCTGAAGTACAGTAGATCAGGTGCAAAGAGTCTCGCTTTCTTACTGCGAAACATATCATTCTTGACCAGTTCTTTGTGTGTTTAAGCGCATGACATGTCACACAACACATCGAAGCTCGCTCCTTACAATTGTGTCTTAAAACCTAAAGCATGCGTAGTTATTCGCAGCTCATTACGTGTACATTAGGCAAGACCAATGAGGACTACCACTTGTGTGACAACTGTGCTGTTTTCATTTCCAGTGCTGAGAAGGAACTTTCGTCAGCGACCATCGGTTTGTAACGGGAACCACAGACCGCACTGAACGTTTGAGGCACTTCAACGTCGTGTTTGAGGGACAAGTGTCTTTGAAGTGCACGTAATGGCAGTTCTCTGTATTGAGACAACACTGTAGTTTGTACTATCGAAGACAGGTTTTTCAGGTTTATGAGTGCCACATACACGGCACGTATGCTTCACGTGCACCAATTTCAGAAATCACAGGTAGCGGACAGTGTTGTCCGTTTGTACATATTTCATACTTTAGCCAGTACTCTAATAAAACTTTAATTACTTTATTCAAATTAAATTGATAGAAGTCACCATTTATACTTCACTGAAATTATAGAAATCATAACGAAAAATTAAGACTGTCAGACTGTCATGCATCTATCTAGGAACAAACAGCCGACTGAAACTTCATATCGTTGCAATAGGGAAAAAACATTTCAGTAGTGTACTTAATAGTTTGTTACATATTATTTTTCTATGGCACACCAATAATTAGTAACGGACATAAAATTAACAAGATCTATTATAAAAAAATCAGTTCAAATTAAAAACATTTCGAAACAGAAGATATTGAAAATCAACGATAATTTAAATTTTTCATATCGGAAATTAATTTATTGAAGGTAATTAGGACATTTACGCACCCAGACAGACACACAGACAGACACACACACAAGCGCGAGGACGCACGCGCATGTTTCACAGCTGAATTTCTTAGTCTATCTGCTAGAAATGTCACAACTGGTACTTTGGTAAGCCATCATGCAATTTTTTGAGATCTTACCAGCAACGTTTGTCATAGAAAATTGGACACGAGTCGTTGGTAATTATTCTTTATGAAATACGCCTCTGATAGTGCACTTAGTTTTACCATGGGCACCACCAGTTGCTGAGTGCCACTCGTATGGGACGATTAGAAATATGACCGACTGCCTATTGTAAGGATCGCTCAGTACAGCGAGATGGAATTCCAGCAGATTCCAGTTTTAATGCAGGAGCAAAGCTACCTGTCGACTTTGGAAGGCGCCAGACAGGCGGGGCAGAACCAGTTGTTACCAGTTTGTTAACTCGATTCTTCCTCTGAGTAATGTCAAGAATGTGTTGTACGTTACAAATGCCCCGAAACATGAGCTAATAATTATAATTGGTGATTGTTTTAACGTCAATTTAACCAATATTCTCACACTTGACACAAGAATAATTACTAGGACGGGCAAATTTTCTGAATACCTGTTCTGAATTTATTACTATCTTTTACCGGCTGCAGTTGATGTCCTTGGATACGTGTCGAAGACAAACTAAAGTACCACAATTTCGTAACTTTGAAGTTATAACCAGGATCATGTGGGTAAAAGAATTGTTTCCAATTTTCCGGTGTAAATATAATCCGAGCATAGAACTACGGTAAATACTGTCCGTCTTTAACGAGATGAAAATAAAGATATCAAATACGAACAGAAACTGTGTTTGTTACATCGCATCGTAACTAAATCGCTGACTGAAGACGTTATACGTTATTCAAATGTAATCGAAATCGGTTCGTCGGTTTGAAGACATGGACGAATTGTGTAAGCAGTGTATTCATTATGTTGAATCGTATTACGCACAACATATCAAGCATTGAAACTATTTTAATAAATGTGATAAGTGATTTCAAAGAATAAATAGCTTTACCAAGGACTCTTCAAGTGTATGAGAAGTTATAAGAGCAACGTTGATGCCCAGCTGTTTCATATTTCGAGTTATATACTTAACATCCACAAATATCTTGAATTACACACATTGTAAAGTAGCATATGTTCTTCTTCAGCGTTCAGGCTATCTCCATACCTAATTTCATCAAAACTGGTTAAGCGGTTTAGTCGTGAAAGCGTCACAGACGTAACTTCTTTCGCATTTATAATATTAGTATAGATTTCATTTGTTAATGTTAATTTTTTAGGGTATTTCTTTTTCCAGATTTCTATGGTCACATATTTTCATACATTATTTCGTTGTAAGTAAACAATAGTTGACTTTTGTTTAAATGTTACCATTTATTTTCCTGTATAAACTCATTTATTTATTTGATTCAAGTGTTTAATGTTCAGGCTATGTATTGATTTTTTTACAGACATATTCTCTAAAGTTAATATTCGAATGATTAAAATAAAAATAGTTTTATTATATTAGTAAAGTATTATTTACGGGTTTCAGAAACTCAATTTCTTTGGCGAGATTGTACGTAATTCAATTTTCGCTAGCCACATTAAGTTGGGAAAAGTCACGAATGGCCTTCCCTCAACCACAGAGAGCTAAGGTCGGCTGTTATGCCGCTTCAGCGCTACAGCAGCACACTCAGCCTCTTCAGCTTTGGTGCTGTTTGTGTATGACGAGTGACTAGCTGTTTATATTCAAGGTCGAACTGTTTAGAACTCGCTATTGCGCCATCATAACTGAAAAGCCATTATTAAATTTGAATATACCGTGGCTTCTGTTCCAGGAAATATGGGACGCTAAAAGGGTTATCAGCGGAAGAATACTGCTATAAAAATCTAATAATGAGAGAAAAAGTCTTGCTTGTTTATAAGTGTTTGCCTAAGAGTAGCATTACGAGAATATATTTAACCTTCGTCCAAACTACGAAGAAAAACTTCTTTTTGTGTAGGTTGTTGGGATTTACTTAAATTTGATTTTGAATATCTCAAACACGTGTTGCCTTGTCTTGTGAACAAAGAAGGAGGAGGAGGAGGAAGGAATATTAGGGTTCAACGTCCCGTCGACAGCGTGGTCATTAGAGACGGAGCTAACGCTCGGAGATTCGAGTAAGGATAGGGAAGGAAATCGGCCGTGCCCTTTGAAAGGAACCATGCCGGCATTTGCCTGGCTTGATTTAGGGAAATCACGGAAAACGTAAATATGGATGGCCGGAAGTGGATTTGAACCATCATACTCCCGAATCCTGTGAACAATGCCGATGTATATTGACTACAAAATTATGAGATATTGGAAGAATCTCTATATTTCTCCCGCGCACAAACTAGCACTAACAGGCATTCACTCACGTATTCACACACACACACACACACACACTCACACAACAGCGCGGGAATAGCCGTGCAGCCCGGGTCGTCACGTTTTGCGCTGTCGCTTATGTCGGAGATTCGAGTCCCTAGTATAAGTTAGTTTAAATAGTTTGAAAGTCTAGAGACCGAAGAACAGAGTAGTTTGGTTTCTTAGAATTGCAAACATTATATGAACTGACTGACTAATACTGAGTTCTGAGTAAATGCAAAACTGAGTTTCTACAAGCAAACAATGTGGTTACTCCAACCACCGAGGTAAACCTAATAACATTAATATGCGCAACGGAAACGCCTGGAGAAAGGGGAAACAAATACACTGAAAAATTATGGCCCTGTTGAAAGTACTCCCGAAGGGTACAACGAAGCTGATTAATTTGAATAATGAAAGGGGGAGGCAATCTGATTTCGACACAGAGAACAAAAAAAAAAAAAAAAAAAAAAAAAAAAAAAAAAAAAAGACTTTCGTCGTAAATTCTTACTGCAAAACTGGAAACAGCAAGCAGCTCACAGAATGCAGGACCATTAATTTCGTGAACAGTATTAAAATTATGGAAAAATGTTTGAGAGGTAATAATGAAGTCAAATAATAATAAAAGAATAAGATAAAAAAGGGGAAACTACAAAAAAATAATTAAAAACAAATGAAAAAGCGGAAAGGAAAATTAAAATCATAAATCGTATATTATTAAAAATTTAAGGCGAAAAAGATTACAGGAATTTAAAAAGTCATGAAGTATAATAACGGCGTGCCGCAACACATACCTAATGTCCAATTTCCGTTCTCTGGGGCCCGCAGTGTGGAGTATGTCTTTGATTGACATGTTCAATACCACACTAGTTACAAATTATTTTAACACTGCTTTAATCTTTATTAACTCACTATAAGCTTATTTCGGCCTTAGGCCATCATCAGGTGTTATAATATTGTTGTTGTTTATTTGCTGCTCAATAGATTATAGAAGCTGATGTAATGCGTATCTGCATATGTGCAGCAGCACTGGTTATATAAGCAGTGCTGCTGCACATATACAGACAAGCATTACATCAGCTTCTATAATCAATTGGGCAGCAAATAAACAACAACAATATTATAACACCTGATGATGGCCTAAGGCCGAAATAAGCTTATAGTGAGTTAATAAAGTTTAAAGCAGTGGTAAAATAATTTATAATTATTGTGGTATTGAACATACCTAATGATCCGATTATCAATCAAGAGTTTATCTGATGATATTTCCAAGTTTAAAGTTATTAAAGTACAATTAGTCTTCAAATCCAAATATACATACTCCATATATTCCAACTTCGGCACACAAGCCACATCACAACTTCTATCTCCGTAACCGTATATAACGACTGCCTCCACCAACTGCTTTTTCTTTACTGCTACTCCTAAGTCTGGTGCACTACTGCTCTCAAATCGAACGATTCTTCCAAATACTATTGCGCCACTTACAATATATATCTGTGACCAGTTCACAAAATCAACTACAGTGAAGATCTTTACAGTAAAATACGTACAAAATAACTACAATGCAAAATATCAAACGTTACAAGTAACCAGAAATAATGTAAATTAACAGAAACATATACATAACTTTATAATTACCGCGTAAACACAATTGCGGCTTACAGAGAACGTATACAAACTGAAATATTACAGAAAATGAATTATTTGTAGACCATAGGGACAGTACAACTTCTCATCATTTGTTAGTCTATCTCTGCTTCGTCCTCTCTGTGTCACTTCTGTCCTGCCTGCTTTCTCTCCTCTATCATTTTCCATCTTCTACTCCCCCTATACCTACGCATCCTCCATCTCCTCCTCTTACTCTCCTTCCACTCTCTACCTTGTCTCTGTCCATATCCTGCTGAAAGAAGTAAATAAAAATTGTGCTCTTGCATCTGACTGCGTATGTGAATGACGGTGATTGACTGGCAGACTGAAACAATAAAATGATGGTACACTCACACAATAAAATTGTTAGACAATTAGTCAGACTAAATTCGTTTTAGTAGTTGTAAGTATGTGTCTCGTGTAGCTGTAACTACTCCTGATGGAACCAAAAAAGAATTTCTACGTACTTTAAAGTTAAAAAAATAAAATTCAAATTAATTTCCTGAAATTGTGTTGGCCTTACAATTACTGACTGTTTCACAACAAAGACAATTTTACTGTGCATTAGCTGATCACCACATAAACGTTCATAATTAAATTTCATTTGAATGCTACCTGTAGAACTGTTTTAATTACTGTAGGTTTTGGCATTTACTGACTGTTATAAAGCTGAGATAATTTTTCAATGTATGAACTGATCATCTGATAACATTTTTTCGTAATTAAATTTCATTTGATTACTTCAATAAAAAGTGATGAAGATGGTAGGGCTGCGAAACTGTTGCGATAATCTTAGCGCTACAAATAAAACTCGTTTTGAAAAATAATACAAGCAACCAACCTGGTTTTCCTCAGACATTCATTTATGTTCGCAGGTAGACATAACGACACTGTCATAAGGCAGTCCCCTTTATGATTTTCTGTACCTTTTACTGAACTTGCATTAAATTTACTTTCTGTATGCCTTCGCAAGTGTAAATATCCACGTCTCTTTGTGTGGGTATTTTAATACTCATGATCGATTTTTTTAAGGATTTCGTGGTTAGAGTGAGATTAAATTTCCTATCCGCATATCCGCATCTAGATTATTAGTTCCATAGTGAGGGAAGATGGCAGGGAAGATGTAGAAAATCGATGGCTGCTGTTTTGAAGAAAGCGTCCCAGAATTCACCTGAACCCATCAATGGAAGAGGGAGAGAGAGAGAGAGAAAGAGAGAGAGAGAGAGAGAGAGAGAGGAATAAAGAAAGAAAGAGAGAGAGAGAGAGAGAGAGAGAGAGAGAGAGAGAGAGAGAGGCACCCCAACCAGGGTTGGCTTCTATCAAGCTTCTGCCGAGCAAGGGTACAGTGTAACAACAACTCAATTCCACTCAGTATGCTGCCGTTATTACTCGTAACACTGGTGCATCTGGAGACTTATCTCAAGAACAGTGCATTAGAAACTAATTAACATAGTGTTGTAGTTGGACTCGTTAGGGGCACCCATTATTTGTAATGTGTATAGGAACGATACGTGTTCTCAAACTACACCTATGTAGAACACTAACTTCACTACGGAAACATTTTCCAGCAAGGCTGTACTATTGTGGAGTTTCTTCGTAAGGTGTTCCGTAGTCGTCCTTGAGTTCTCTTTTTGGCGCAGTAGAAACCAAGGAGGTTAGAATAGTGGCAGATGCACGTAACGCCACAAAAGTGAAGCCATTGTCGCCATATTGCGGAGCTAATGACATCTGTGGCGACGAGTGTGTGTTCATTGCATTCTGAGTTGAAAGTGGTACGTTATTTACAAAGGAAAAAAGGTAAATGTTACCTGCTTTACCTACGGATGTACAAGCAGAGCCGCGACGGCGTGGCCGAGCGCATTGAGGCGCTATGCTGCGATGCGCGAAGCCGTTCCCCGTCGGGGGTTCGAATCCCCCCTCGGGCATGGATGTTTGTGCTGCCTTTAGTATAAGCTAGTTCATAAGTAGTTTGTAAGCTTAGAGACTGATGACCCAGTATTGAAGTCCCATACGTCTTACAAACATTTGAACATTTTTGCAAGCGGAACAAGAAAGTCAGCTGCAATTATACAGAAAAACTTTGTTCCTAAATAAATATTTCATTTTCTTTCGCTGTTTGTCAGTGACTTCTAATTTTTCAATTTTACGAGTTATAGGTTCCGCTGAAATTTCAAAGACCTGATGGAACAGCTTTCAGTATGAATATTTAATGATGTGGAAACTGTAGAAAATATTTTCGTACGTATTTAACATAAAAATAGTCTCTTCAGTACTGAACTTACGAAAATGATAAAACTTGGTTCTATCATTATTCAAACAATCTTGTTTTGCATTTCCTGTGAACTATCAGAGCTGGAAACTTCAGTTCTTGTAAAGCATTTGGGTATTATCTCGATATGTAAGTCATACTTATGGAATGATATTTTGCATTAATAAATCACAGTTCAGCTATCTGAAAGATCCAGTCCACAGAAGTATACTATATCGAGAATGTACTCAGAAATGACAGTAATTTAAATGTATTAAATTAAAAGGACAAGAACCACACAGTGCTTTAATCTGAAAACTTATTTCCTTGGCTCCGCAAGATGGCTGACTTGCTTCAATCGGCACGCAAGCTTTGGATAGTAGCGCCGTCTCCCTTTAATTTAAGGAAAGATGTCACTTCGAAAGAGTGCAGTGCTAACGCCATGCGGTGCTAAGCATTATTTTCTGCTTTCGATCTTCTATTATGAACTTTCCAAATCACATGTAGTGATGTAATTTGCGTATCTCGCACTGTATCCGGTTGACACTGCTTGTCTGTCTGGAACGTGTTCCCACTTTTCAGGTCGCGACCTTCAACTGGTCGGCACAAAACGATTAAGAAGTACTTGTTGGCCTCCAGCGATCAGAACCTCGCTTTTCGGCATAACGGATTCCGTTAGAGTGTGGCACTGTACCATAGCTCGGCTATTATGTCGCTAATCGTAAAAGTTTTCAAGTAAAAGTTGTTCAGAATTTAATATGAGTAACAGTTGTTACTCATATTCTTCACATGGCTCTACCATCATATGCTTTTTACAACCGCGATTATACATGCACAACTACGTTGGTCGGGGCAGATAAAGCCGGAGACACATTAGCAGGAAGGTGGCGTTAAGCATCGCGTATACTGGACCTATAATCGGTGTTATGCTATCACAGTGGTGCTCACAAATTTTGAACTTTGGGCGCGTTTAAAAGAGCGCAAACGATTGTGGGCGCACTAATGACACATTTCTCAGTAATATCGTACAACAGTCAATACAGGAAACAAATACAGTAGAGTCACGAAAACTCGGTCTAATGTGGACCCAAGGTTGGCCGAGTTTGTGACAATGCCGGGTTATCTGGAACGGTGTTACAAAAGAAAAGGTAATATTTTTTATTATAAAATACTTTATACTATTACTTTAGAATACAATGCAAATGATGGAATACAGTAACACAAAATATATTTCAGAAAATATCTAAGAAATAATATTCGTTACTTACGAGTACGTACTATAATTTACATTTAGAAAACTTCTTTGAAAAGTCATACAGCCTTTAACAATGAAAAGTGTGGACAATAGTGATTTAATTCATAAAACATATTCCATTAAAATTCCCATCACGCCTAGGCTGATGGCACTGTGAAAAATGCACTTCCGGTAGATTTTTTAATATGAATACGCATATACATTCTGTATTAATGAAACTCAAAGGTCCAAAAGTCAACAAAGTTTCAGCCGACCAGTTGCATAAAAATGGTTTACATGCATAAACCTTGACCTAGGTTTCGGCAAAAGTAATTTTGCCTTCTTCAGAAGTATTAAATTTGGCTCACATTAAAATAGTTGTTAAATAAAATGTGGCTGACTCAATGTCATAGAATAAAATGTAAAATTTAAAACATGTCTACATCATAAAATTGTGGATCACGTCCACCCACAGGTGGCCCTTTGAAACTCAAAGGATTTCTAAATATAGTGTAGGCGGCACAAGAAAAGATGATGTCTAGGCCCATTTATAGCATGGTCTGTAACTGCTACACGCTACAATTTCCATTCTATCTTGCATTCTGCGAGCACGGAATAATTCCAAAGGGTGTGCAGGGGTTGCCGAGTACTGCCGGGTTACCGAGTGCCGTGCTTTCGAGGTTCTACTGTTCTGTGAAAAAATAACTATAAAGTCTTTCTTTTTTAATTTTGCGTCCAAACTAAAGAGAATACAACTTGTATTAATAAAAAAAACATATTGAGTTGGTTTACGTTTTAGGAGGCGATCCACTTATAATATTGTAAAAAGATATAAAAAGCCAAGATCGCTGATCATGAATTTTTATTTACGACGACTTGTTTCGCTGAACTATGTCAGCATCATCTGGTCAAATAAAATATTTTGCAAGGCCATTATTTTGTAATGTCAATCAGTTGTGATATAACAATTTACAGCGCATAGGTGTACTATGTCATTATAATAAAACATAATTATCACAGTGAGTGAGGCTATTGTCACTCACTGTGATAATTATGTTTTATTATAATCACATAGTGCACCTATGCACTGTAAATTGTTATATAACAACTGATTGACATTACAAGATTATGGCCAGCGAAACCGGTCGTCGTAAATAAAAATTCATGATCATCGATCTTGGCTTTTAATATATTTTTACACACAAAAAAAACCATTTTCACAATATTAAAATTTTTTGTGTGTAAAAATGTGAAAGATTCATGAAGCACGAATGTCACCCAAATGCTACGGACTAGCGCCGTGCTGTCTCCTACCCTACCAAGACAAAACGCAAGGGAAATTACACGCAATAAAGCAATAAAACTAACGATGAATTCAAATTATAGCAATACAATACAAATGAAACGTACCTTACGTCTACTCTTTCTAGTGGTTATGAGAAACGTGAGCCTGATGTGTCCCTCCGATTTCGTCAATAAATTAAGAAGTTCCTCTCTTTTTACATTTAATTGTGACGGCAGTGAAATCCAATTCACATAAAGATGACGTCGAAAATTCAAGTTAAATGTTCAAAGACTGTTTAGATATCGTCACATATTCATCTTTTACAGAAATTCAAAATCGCCAAGAGATATACGTTTACAGGGCGCACCCGTAATGTTCTGGGGAGCACACTTCGAGAACCAGTGTGCTATGAAGTGGTACTGGATTCCACTCTTGCTTCCCGCTACTTAAAAATGTTCAAATGTTTTTAAATCTAAGGGACTTAACTAAGGGACTTAACTACTTATGAACTACCTTATACTAAAGACAGCACAAACATCCATGCCCGAGGGGAGATTCCAACCCCCGAGGGGAACGGCCTCGCGCATCGGAGCATCGCGCCTCAATGCGCTCGGCCGCTCCGACGCGGCCACGAACAAATGCTATTAATAACCCAACCAAATTTAAAAGTAATAGCAGTGTGCATAGCTACAACATAAGGTTAAGTATAACTTTGGCATAGAAGGGGGTGAATTATGCTGCCACATACGTCTTTGGGCACTTACCAGATAACATCAAATGTCTGACACATAACCAACCAGCATTTAAAAACAAATTGTAAGAACTTCTGAATGGCATATTGTACTCTGTAGATCAAGTTTTACAAAGAAATTAGTTATTTTACAAAAATAAGTAAATAAAAATAAACAAAATTGAAAATGTGTATTTCGTCTAATGTTATACGAGGTACGTCCTGAAAGTAAGTTCCGTTTGGTTATATAAAACAAACGTCTACAGATACAGAACAAATATTTATTGTACAAAAATCTACAACTGTTAAACTAATTTTCTACATAGCTGCCGAAATTTTGTAGGCACTTGTCATAGCGTGGCACAAGTTTCTGTATGCCTTCTTCATAGAAGGTTGCCGCATGTGTATTCAGCCATGTAATAGCATGTTATTTCGTTGAACTGTTGACAGGACAAATTTTAGGTGTAAGAAGAGGATTTCCATCAAAAGGTGGTGTTTGTTTCCACGATAGTGCCTGACCTCATGTGGCGAATGTGACCAAACAACTCTTACGGGAATTTCACTGGGACGTGTTTGATCATCATCCGTACAGCCCGGGCCTTGTTCCTAGCCACTTTCACCTCTTCTTACACCTAAAAATCTGTCCTTGGTGATCAACATTTCAACGATGATGACTTATTGAAAGAACATGCTACCACATGGCTGAATACACAGGCGGCAACTTTCTACGAAGAAGGCATACAGAAACTTGTGCCACGCTATGACAAGTGCCTACAAAATTTCGGCAGCTATGTAGGAAAACAGTTTAACAGTTGTAGATTTTTGTACAATAAATATTTTTTCTGTATCTGTACACGTTTGTTTTATATAACTAAACGGAACTTACTTTCTGGACGCACCTCGTATTTTACTAAACTCACGCGTTCCACATCATTACCAAATGTCGTATCTATGACCTATGGGAAAAGTGTCCGCCTTCGTAGCTCAGCGGTAGCGTCGCTGACAACCACGCAGGAGGCCCGGGTTCGATTCCCGGCAGGGGACTGGGTGTTGTATGTTGTTCTAATGATCATCATCTCAACATCATTGGCACGTAAGTCGCCCACGCGGCATCAAATAAAAAGACTTACACTATGGCTGCCGAACAAACCCTCAAGGGTTCTCCCGGCCAAGAAAGCCATACGCTCATTTCCATTTCCATGGGAAAAGTCTTAATGTAATCTAATGTGACCAGCCAGCGTCACATCTCTCAAGTGTTAGTCTGTTGTCGTCCAACAACTCGGGAGCTCGCCAGCGACAGCATTGCAACACTGCGCTCGTCGCACGTAATGTCAAAGACATCGTCGCACGGATTGGAGTGGTACCTTGGCCTTCCAGTTCTCCGGGCCTCTGGCGTGTCGAAACTTCTGGTCTCGCCCTGCTTAACGACTGGCCCGAGACACACCAGCCGCTGCTATACCAGATCAACTTCGGCAATATGTGGAAGCAGTGTGGACTGCTACACCCCAGCCGCGGACGTATCTACAGCCGCTGTGATTGACTGCCGAGGCGTGTATCAGCGACTGTAGCAAGCAATGGCGGGAAAACTCAGTCCTGATTGCAATACCTTCCTCTCTCCATACGGGCCTGTGTTTTCAAACGTGTGAACAACGCGTTATCTCGTAAATGATTTTGGCTGTGATATCTCTGGTCCTTTATGGTGTTGCATTTTCGATGTCAAGCTGTGCTATTATCAATTTATTTAATTCACATCTGGGGCGCTTCATTTTACGTGTCAGCTTATGGCTCATTTTACGGAATTAATTACTTACTTAATTATTCATCGCCACTTTTTAACACTAATATAATAATGTGTGCATAAATTTGAAATCTGCTACCTAATGATGCATTAACAGGTTAACGTATTAGCGCCGTCTGTGGCGGTTCCACTCGATCGCGGATGGCTACCAGCGGCTGCCAGCGCGTTAAGAGGACGGCTGACGGCTGTCGTCAGATGCTACACCGCAGACGAGAAGAACGACCGGTCCATCGGGGCTTACGTAACGGAGAGTCATGGTCAAGGCAAGCCGGCGCGTTGCTGTGAAACTGGTCGCCTTTAGCGCCACTTCCAAAAATGGCACCGCCCGCCCTCAGAGGGACAAGCACGACGCCTGCGGCTGGGCGGGTCTCCAGCAAGCGTGGAGACACGCCGTAAAATCCGATAGCTCCATTTCCGCCGGCAGTTCCAACTACCAAATAAGAAAGCCTAGAAAAAACTCTCCGCCGTCCACAAACAACCGTAATGGATCGTAGGAATTCGAAATACGAGTACTTAAACACTAGCTACTGAGCCCGGCACTGCCAGGGTATACATGCATTTTTCCAGTCTAATATTCTAAACGAAATTCAAAACTCTGAAAAGATTTCTTCTTCATGTATCCATGAAAATAGCTTAGAAATTATGAAAGAGTAAAACAAAGAAATATGCATAATGTACAACATTTTAAGTGTAGTATAGAAAGAAAAATAGTAATCATCATCATCATCATCATTATTATTATTATTAGAGACTGATTATTCCTTTCAGCATTGAGTCTGGAGCATAGTACATGTCTCGTTTCCGCCGGTTGTCCTGGGTGTCAGTGGCCGAGTAGAGAGAGACCGACTCAGGGCAATAGGATGCACGCGTGTGCTGGTACAGAGTCTGAGGAGATCAGCCAGTAGGACAGCAGAAACTAGAAACACTAAGCTAGATTAGAACAGGATATATTCGTATCAGTATGATAATACTTAACTTTTAGAAGTATCATGATGGCAGAATGCTGATACATAGTTGAACTAGGTAATGGCCTGCCTACTGATGAGAGACTTTCCTAGTGCCTGTCCGATTCCCAAGTGACCGATGCAGTTCAGTGATGGCCACGAGCGGAGTTGCATCAGAGGGCGCTCGTGGCTGATGTCGTAAGAAGGCCGCGCCGTGCTTGCTTGGCGGCGCGTGGCGAAAGTAGGTGGCGCGCACTTTAGTCTTGTGTGACACCACACCCCTCCCCCTCCCAAAGCGCCGCGCCGTCGTAGCATAGGGCTGAGGGCCCCACGGCGACGGCACTGGGAGGAGGGCCTGGGCGGGGGCGTTACTGGTGGGACGGGCGTCGTAGCTGAGGCTGGGATCGAGATGCCGCCCGCGCCCCGGTATCCACATTGCGATCCCCCGGAAAACCCACCAAAACGAGGGGAAGGGCGCACACCTCCGCCCAGAGGGAGCAGGTCATCTTCTTCTGAGATGCGTGGCCCAGGCTGCGGGGGCACGCACGGTCCCGGAGTCCATCTCGGTGACGCTGGCAGCTGCGGCGGAGACGGAGGCGGAGAGGCCGACTGTATAGGAGGCACGTCGACCTCAATGGGGACGATCCCGTAGTCTGGGGACGCTGGGCCCGTCGGCGAACGATGTGGCTGTGCTCCCTGGTGGTGAACTGGGTCTGGAATCAAGAAACCCAAGATAGGATCGCGCGGCCTGTGTAGGCGCAACTGGTTTGCGTGGCGCCGCAGCTCCGACCCTCTGGAAGAACGTTCAACATACATATTGCGACCGAGCACGTGCTGAATGGTGCCCGGCATCCATCGTTTGTGTCCAGCAAACACCTTGTACAGCACCGGCGTAGAAACCCGAAAACGCGAAGCGGCATACGAACCGACTCGGTGCGTGGGAGGCTACAACAACCTCTAATAAAATTCCTCCATGATCACCTATTGAATGGTAACATTGATGCCTCGTCTGATGTTATGCCTTTTACTTCAAAATCATTCTGCACCGAATCTAAGTACTTTCTTCTTGGTCTACCTCGACATCTCTTACCCTCCGCTGCCGAGCTCATGAGTCTCTTAGGTAACCTTGCTTCTCCCATGCGTGTAACATGACCCCACAATCTCAGTCTGTTCGCTCTAATTGCTTCATCTATGGTCTTCATTCCCAGTTTGATTTATTCATTATGGACACCCTCCTGCCATTGTTCCCATCTATTATTACCTGCAATCATTCTTGTTACTTTCGTATCTGTAACCTCTACCTTATGAATAAGGTAACCTGTATCCACCCAGCTTTCACTTCCATACAACAAAATTGGTCGAAAGATAGAGCTGTGCACTGCTAACTTAGTCTTAGTACTTACTTCCTTCTTGCAGAAGAGAGTAGATCTTAGCTGAGCACTCACTGCATTAGCTTTGCTGCACCTCGATTCCAGTTCTTTCGCTATGAGGCCATCCTGTGAGAAGATACATCCCAGGTAATTGAAACTGTCTAGCTGTTCTTTGTTCCTCCTATTTGGCACTCAGTCTGTTTAAATCTCTTTCCCACAGACATTACTTTCGTTTTGGAGATGCTGATGTTCATATCATAATCCTTGCACCTCTGATCGAGCTCTGAAATATTAGTTTGCAACCTTTCAATCGAATAGGCCATTACAACTAAGTCATCTGCATATGCGAGACTGCTTATTTTGTTTCCACCTACTTTATTAATAATTGTAAATTTGCCTCCGGCAGGCAACTGACAATTTCAATGCGGACGCATTAATATGCTCGATCATTGTGGGAATACAGTATAGGCTGCGAGCAAGAAAAACTAATAGGCTGGGGGCACTACAGCCGTAGTGTGCTACAAGTTGAGAATTTGGGTTGGGAGGCAAGTGTGCCTGGATAGCCTAATTGGTTAAGGCGACCGCTGGCCCGAAGTGGGAATTCTGGGTTTCAATCCCGGTCCAGCATAAATTTTCAGCTTTCTCATTCAAAATATTCCAATGCCCTGAAACGGTCCAAATGTTTGAATATGTCTAATTCGTATAATTACGGCCGTTAATGTAAACGAATGGAGTCTGCTCTTTCAGACATCTCCGAAAAGAATAGACACCACATCAATAATTGTAATGGACTGTGTCGACAAATATGCCATTGTGATCAATTTGTGTACTGTGATGGGGAATACTTGAATAGGCAGTTCAGTTGAAGGGGGCACATCTGAGAACAGCAGACAAACATGGGTTCTAGGCAGAAAACTGTTAAGCAATCTGACATTAAAAAATAGTAGTGCAATAGACCGGCGAAATGAAAAAAAAAAAAAAAAAAAAAAAAAATGTGTGAAGAAATCAGCGTTGGAAGGACTGATTCACCATATTGGAAAGTTAAAACAAATTCGGTGCAGTGAAAAGCATAGGTGGTAATATTAATAGAGAAATGACAATTCCACTACGAAAGACAGGGGAGAGAGCATATACGTGAGAAGAGTACAACGAAGACTTCTGTGGGGGAAACACTTGTCTCATGACGCTATAGAAGAAGAAATGTAAGTCAGAATCGAAGACAGGGGACCCAATGTCGGAGTCAGGATTTAAAAAAGCTGCGGAAAACTAGATCAAATGTGACCTAAGTCTGTCGGAATATGTAGATTCGCCGCAAGGGAAGAGGTGGTAGCCAAACGTCTTTTAATGTTGTTGTGTAGAATGTGTGAGTCTGGTGAATACTATCAGACTTCGCGAGTGACATTATAGTTACATTTCCAGGCCAGATGTGGGAACTACCGAACAACCAACGTAACTGTTCATGAATCCAAGCTGGTGGCACGAATTTTGTAGAGAAGAATGAAAAAGAAATTCCATTTGTTTTGATACTCTGAAAGGCTTTATTTTCAATACTATGGAGCGAAAATCAGCGGTAAATCTCCCACACGTCTCTTAAAAATTACTTGTGCGAACACCTGAGAAGTACAGAAAGTGAAGTTGCATGGTAAGAACTTTTAGTCGTTAGTTGGTTAGGCTAAAAGTCGAATTTCTCTAACTTCATCTGAGCGAAAGTCGAAAGATCTGGTAATTTTCTCCATCTAATCTCCCCCCCCCCCCCCCCCAAAAAAAAAAGAATCTCTTGTTTAAGGATACACGCTTGCGGAAGAAATGATTACAAGTTTGCTGAGAGGTGAATGGGGGGAGGCAGGAAAGGTGAGTTGTGAACGACAAAAAATAACTAAATAAAAACTTTACTAAAAAAATCAGAAAAGAAAACTGTTTGAAAGCACCGCACGCAGGTCATTATGTATCATAAAAACATAACATCAGACGTTTATCCTACTAATAGAAGAAAAGCAAAGAGTTTACATTAACTCTTACGACGTGGGCTTCCATTAAGTTGACACGGATGGCGATTAGTTTCAGAAGCTTCTCACGAAGTACAGAGCTGTAGAAGAGTAGTAAACACTTGTGAATTGCCTCCAAGTTTGTACAGTTTCGATGTGTATCACTTTGTCTCAATTAACGCTACTAATATGTCACGTGGGAACACTCTTTAAGAATAACGATAATTAAATTTCACTAAAACTGATCAAAAGTTGTAACATAAAGTAACACTTATCTGGAACAACCACTCACTCTACTTTTTCTCGAGAAATGGACTGGGTTCCTTTGATGGATCTACACGCTAGTTCGCGCATGACTATTCGTCAATAAAAAATGCCATACGTTACCTGCATAGCGAAAATAATGTCGATTGTAGAAATTTACTACATTAACCAAAACTAATATTAAAAGTACTCGTTGCAAACTTACTCTTCATAAATGCTCCTTAGTGATCTTTCTCTCCAACCCTGAAGTACTCATGCGTTTTATAGTGTCATGCATTATTTAACATGATGTATATACGTATTTACATTTACAGGGTTGTAACTATTAACGAACTAAGTAGACAGGGTAACGTAGAAACAGAGAAGATTCCTAGCTTTCATGTCAAGTAGCACCTGTCCTGAAAGCTAACTGTTTCCAAAGATGTACTCTCCCTTATTCCCTCCCTCCCATACAATATTTCTCCCTCCCTCTCTCTCTCTCTTTCTGCATATAGGGAACAGAAAGTTGTACACGGCTTATACAGAAACCAGACAGCAGTTATTAGATTCGAATGGCATGAAAGAGAACCGGTTTTTAGGAAGGTGTGAAGGAAAGCAGCGTGAAATTAGGATTTGAGAAATGAAGTTAAGGGAGAAGAAATAACAACATTGCGGTTTGCGGATGACACTGTCATTCTAAATTATCAAATGTTCAAATATTTGACAAGTTTAAGGGACGTAACTGCGAAGTTATCAGTCCCTAAACTTAGAAACTACTAATGAGCTACCTTATACTAAAGACAGCACAAACATCCATGGCCGAGGGGGGATTCGAACCCCCGACGGGGAACGGCCTCGTGCATCTTAGCATAGCGACACTGTCATTCTGTCATAAACAACAAAGGATCCGGAAGAGCAATTGAAAGAAAGGATGTTCTGTTGAAAGGATGATATAACACCAAAAAGAACAAAACAAGGGTAATGCAACATAGTCGAATTAAGTCAGCCGATGCTGAGGGAACGAAACAATAATGGCAAGAGATGAGTTTTGTTACTTGGGCAATATAACAACTCTGTATGGTACGAGCGCAGAGGACATAAAATACAAAATGGCAATGAGAAGAAAAGCATTTCTGAATAACAGCCTTTTGTTAACATCTAATATTAATTTATGAACTAAGAACTATTTTATGAAGGAAGTTGTCTGGAGTGCAGTCTTGTATGGGAATGAATGATGACACATAGTTGAGACAAGAAAAGGACTGAAGCTTCCGAAATGTGATCCGATACTAGAAACGATTGCTGAAGGTTAGATGAGCAGATCGCGTAACTAATGAGTAGGTATCGAACAGGGTTGGGGAGAATAGAAATTTCTGACCTTATTTTGATTAAAAGAAGGAATCGATTGGTAAGACATTTCAACACATCAGGGAATCGTCAGCTTAGTACTTGATGGGAGGTAATGGAGGTAATATGCACAGAGGGGGACCAAGAGACGAATACATTAAGTATTTTCAAATGGATGTGAGTTGCTGTTATTATTCAGAGACAAAGAGAATTGCACATGATAGAGTAGCATGGTGAATTGCTTTAAACGGTCTTTCCACCGATGACCACATCAACAACATAGCAACAATTTTAAATTTGCCCCTCGAATTGAAACACACAACAAATAAAACTGTCATGAATCTTACTTGTTAGCTTAATCCTATAATTGGTAAAATTTTACTCTATGTGCCTTCTATGTGCCATTTATTCCGTGAAGTGTCAAAGAAGACGCAGTACACAGTATGGGGTATTGCCGAGATTCTCTTCCTGCGAAACTCTTCTGCGCATGACGGTTCAGCATTTAACCTCCAAAACATTAGATATTTGGAAAGAGAGAGCAGTTAAATGTACTGGATTGAACAAAAGGTTAATTGTAAAAAACAAAACATCTAAAAGTTGTGTGGAAATAAATTCGGAAAGCCAGAGACGTTACATTTGCTAGCTGCGTCTTATAGTTGTACCAACATAATGATGGACGTCTGTTGTAGTGGCTACTGTGTGTATCACTGTCACCAGTGCATCATTTTCTGTCGTAGTCGCAAATATTTCACAAGGAAGAAATATTCTTGGTGATAGGCTTCGGTGTATGCTCCAAGCTGTCCACTTTTACTTATATCGAGATATACATAAGAGAACTAATATGTTGACTAATCTACGCTTTCAGAATAATTTTACGTTTTCTATATTAGGTGCATTGTGCTGCCACCTACTGCAATGTAATCCTTATCAGACATCATGAGAGAGCAGAATGGGGCAATCCGTGAAACTCACTGACTTCGAACGTGGTCAGGTGATGACCTGTACAGCCTTTAGAAATATTCAGTACAGAAACAATAAATAGAAATTAAGAGAAGGAAGAGGTCTAATTTGGAATAAGAAAATGAATTTGCTATCACACAAGTAGTAAATCTTTTCTTCAAAAATTATTTACACCTACATATTTTTAATTCTTTCATCTGTTTTGGTTGACGGAAATATTTTCTGTTGAATTTTGTAGACCAAAAGTTAATGGTTTGTGTCAGTTAGCACCGAAAATAGTCAACTTCTAAAATGAAATCTGCTGCTTCTGCTATTTCCAAGACGACACTTCAGTTGTTCAGTATACAAAACAATCTTCAATCGATAAGTAGTATGTTTCTAGACAGTGCGGTTGTGATTGTAAGCGTGTTGAAACGCGTCTAATCCATTACGTCTGCGGAATACGAGTAAAACCTCTCATATACGTTTTCGAGCCACGACTGTGGAGTCGTGTACGATCCCTGTTCCGCTATTTTATTATATGCGAAGGAACGACTGCTTAGAGATGAAGTGCACAGCATTAAAAATAATGTGGGCGATCGAGCAGTGGATTCACGACCTTCGGGTGATGAACGCGTAACGTAACCTGCTAGCAGTAAGTTCCGGCAATGGAAACTGCTGCCCCACTATTATCTTCCGTTACGCAACTCGAAGAACAGACGTGGTATCAACGAACGCTTCGAAACCGCAGTTTTTGGTTCCTCCCTCAAGTCGACGGCAGTCAAAAACCGCGATACAAGGTTACACCTGCAGTGCCATTGACGTACATTTGTTTTCCCTTCATCAACCACAGTTTCTATTTACATACGAGTTCACTGACCGAAATTAAATACTTTATAAATACAAAATAAATGAGTAGCCTACACAAAAACAAAAGAATAACGAAAAATATGGCCGTATGCCGTAGCTACGCGTAATCCAATGTAACGATTTGGGGCCTTATCGCTTGTTCAGAATTTAAATGGCCTTGCTTTCTATAAAGAAGCAGTGTCTACGTCTACAACTACTCATGGGTACTCTTCAATTCGTCTTCCAGTGCCTGGCAGAAGGTTTATCGAACCACTTTCAGACTAATTGTCTACCATTCCATTCTCGAATAGGTGCGCGAGAAGTAAGAACTACTAAATCTCTATGTACTTTAAGCTCTGATTTCTCTTATTATGACGATCATTTCTCACTATGTTTCGTGGGAGTCAAGAATAAATTTTCGCAGTCAGAGGAAAACGTTGATGTTCGAAACTCCGTAAGTAGAGCTCACAACAACGAAACGCTCTTGTTGTAATGGTTCGCATCCCTATTCGTGTAGCATTTCCGCGACCCTGTTTCCCCTCTATCGCGATAATATAGAAGTGCTGTCCTTCTTTGTACTTTATCGAAGTCTCTTTTAGTATCCCACACCACGCAGCAGTACTATAAAAGAGGGCGGACAAGTGTAGGCAGTTGCTTTAGCAATTTATGTTCCAGAATAAAAAATTACGACCGTAAACTGTAGCTACGTGTATTCTAATATAAGGATTTGGGGCTTTAAAGTCTGTTCAAAATTCTGCCAATAAAACACAGTGGTTCTCCTTGCACACAACATATTCATTATGTTATTTTCAATTTAAGTCCATCATAATTGTAACTCTTACGTATATGGTTGATTTACGACCGTTACATTTGATTGATTTATCTTATAAACGATGTTTAGCGGATTCCTTTTAGTACTCTTATGGATGACCTTTACTACCGTTGAGATATCTCAATCGCTCGGTGATAAATGACAGTAACACCACCAATTTTCTCAAGGTTCTATCCTCTTCGTATCAGAACCACTTATCCATGTTGCACTCCTGTACAAGACTACGTTAAGAAAAGACTTCCTATCACCCAAATAAATATTCGATGTCAACAAATTAATCCTATACATTGCTTTTCTTCCCATAGGTATTCTGAATTTTATATGTTCTCTACTTCGACCATCAGAAGTTATTTTACTACCCAAATAACAAAACTCATCTACTGCTTTTCTCATCTCACCTAAAGCAATTCCGACAGTATCGCTTGATTTCCATAGACTACATTCCATTATCATTGCTGTGCTCTTGTCAATGTTCATCTTATACCCTCCATTCAAAACACTGCCCATTCTCTTCAGTTTGTCATCCAGGTCCTTTGCTGTTTACAACCGATTTTAATATCATCGACAGATATAAATAATTTTATTTATTTTTCCTGACCTATAAATTCCATATTTCCTCTTGCTTTCCTATACAGATTGTTAAATGTACAGATTGAATAACATTGGGGAAAGCTTACAGTCACATCCTACTCCCTTCCAATCACTGTGTCCCTTTCGTGCCTTTCGACTTGTAACTGCCGTCTGGTTTCTCCTCAAGGTTCCCTATATTTTACCTCCGACACCTTTAGAATTTTAATGAGGGTTGCAACACTCTTTGGGGGTTGATAAGCTTTTCAGCTACCTATAGTTCAGGTATTGTTATCCAATATAACGTGGCAGAGTTGCTACATAAATTGAGATACAAAACTCATTAGTTGCTACAAGCTTACGCCTACAACAAGGTGCACCCCCGAGAGGATTTTTCTTGAACCGTGTGTTATCCTAATGAACAAGGGCGTCGGTGATAACATTCAGTGCGGTGAACATCGGTTGCATTGGAAAACAAAACAGTGATAAAGTTACCAGGAGTCAGAAAGAGCAATATTATCAAACAATATTACCATTAAAAAAATTCAATTTACGGTTGCCAGTCCTTTAGGGACAACAATTACCAAGTATGTCAATGACTCGATAATTACTGAATAAGTAAAATATTTCCTAAAAATTTAGAAAACATTATCAAACGTAATTTAAATGCAACACTTATGTGGTGTGGTCGCTTTCTAAGGTAGCAGACAGCCTCACCATAATCTATACTTGTAAGTAAGCATTATATAAATGGAAAAATTCAATTAAAGTCCTTGCTAGAACCAACAATGTGC
This sequence comes from Locusta migratoria, assembly GCA_026315105.1. Classification (NCBI taxonomy): domain Eukaryota; kingdom Metazoa; phylum Arthropoda; class Insecta; order Orthoptera; family Acrididae; genus Locusta; species Locusta migratoria. The sequence continues at coordinate 165,328,437 of CM048746.1, forward strand.
TGAATGGAAAAATCTAGTATTCTATACGTAATTATTAAACTTCGGACACTAACTTAGCCAACTTTCAGTTCAGGCCTACTTCACAATATTCACGAATCACTTTAAGAAAAAATGTTATTCTTTGTTACCATAGTGTAATCACTTCAAATTAGCAATCTCTTAGTAAAACACTGTTCAAAAATTATTCATAACACTAGCAAGCTTATATTTTCATTACCGTAACTACTGAATGTAAAATTGTTGCGTAATAAATTACTTTCCTCTAAGTAATTAATTGTCTTCCGTTTAACAATTTGGCAAAGTAACACAGTTTTCAAGAGTGTGGTCCCTGAATCTTATATGCTACTTTCGTTTACGCACAAATTACTATGCACTGAATTTACGTAACACCAAAGTTTATATCACTGCACAGCATATATTTTTAATAATCAGATTTAAATTTATCACTTCAGAAAACGTTATTATTGAAGTAACTGAAAGTGCATTTGCTCAGTGGAGATAAGATTTACTCTACTGTTCGCTTTCAATGCAAATTCCACTATATATTTAAGCAAAGCAAATGTTATTAGTATCGTTTATAGTTATTTCAGTGGGTCTCTCGGAATAATCACTGTACCAAAGGATAGGACCCTACTTGGATAAACGACATAGGACAATAATGGGTTCAAAGTCAATTCTCATTAAAAAAAGTAAGTCTTCAAAATTCTGAACAAAAATAAGGTTCGGACTGTTATACATAATAAAAAACTTTCCTACTTGACTGTGGAAGTTTGGCGCTGCAGTGTGGCTCCATGTGGTGCAATATGTTGCTTTACTGGCTCTTGAAGTATGTGGCCAAAAACCAATCTTCTTAGCGTCGGAATATTAAGCCACCAATTGATGCCAGTACTTACAGCAACAATATTTCATCCGAGGCCATATTACGATCTTCTTGTAGGTAAAGGCTCCAGAACATAGCCACCAAGAAACAAACGCACCTCAGTACATTCCAATGTGCCTGCCACCACTGCAACTGCACGCTATCACGTCTCAAACCGTAATCCCTGCCACACTGTAGCCCACTGCGCCAGCCAACAACTTCCTGCGTTTTTCCCACCTTTTCGCTCCCACACAGTCAGTCTCCGTTACGGCGGGGATGCCCCCCGTCTTTTCTACTCCAGTACAGATTACAAAAGCCCACAGTCAGAACCTCTACAAGTTTTTCAGCATAAATAAATATTAACACAAACATATTGCATTACCAATATTACTTACATATTTAACAAAACGCATTTCCTAACCTTCTTCAATATAAAAGGCATTTTCAATGAACAGAAGTTTCAAAGATAGGTTACTCATTGCATACATCAATATCTTGTACACAGTTTTTCCAATAATAAATAGAAGCATAATAAAATAAATAAATAAAAAATTTAATTATGGTGTCACAGGGTATTCTAGTTAACATTGTCAAAATCTTTCTCCGAATCTACAGACGCTAAGATAAGGCGAGTATTGTTTCACGTGTTCCTCCCTTTCTATTAAATCCAAACTGATCATATCCGTGAGCGGATCTGCCGTTATTCCATTCTTTTGTAAATAATGACTGATTAAACTGATGTTTTGTAATTTTCACACCTGTCTGCATTCGCTTTCTTTGGAATTGAAAGCCGGCCGCGGTGGCCGAGGTGACTGAGGCGCTCCAGTCACGGTCAGCACGGCCACTACGGTCGGGGGCTCGAATCCCCCCTCGGGCATGGATATTTGTGCCGTCCTAGTTCGTAAGTAGTTCATAAGTAGTTTGTAAGTTTAGGGACTGATGACCCCGTAGTTAAGTCCCATAAGCTTGACAAACATTTGAACATTTTGCACATTTGGAATTGAAATTATTACATTCTTCTTGAAGTATTTCACGTTCTCATAAATCTTAATGCAATATTGTCATAAACAGACATTTTTGAGACCGTGGCTGTTACGTGAAATAACTTGTTGGTGAAGAACAGAAACCATCCACAGTTGTGGCTGGTGGCTGTTCTTCACCAACAAGTTATCTCTTAGATCTTACACACCAGGTGTTTTTGTCATGACTTGCTCTTTTCGAGATACCGGTAGAGAGATATCATCTTCTCCGTAGACATTGCGTCGAGTGGAATAGTTCATTGCTCTGTCAAATCTTTTCCCAGTGTCGTATGTCATATGTCATCTGCCTCTACTTTTTCCTGTCTACAATACTGACTAAAATGTATTTCGCGTGTTTATCCTCTATGTATATTTATTTTCTTCCACGTATCTACTTTTCTTTCCTTGCTTAGTACTGACTTTTCATCTGAGCTCTTTATATTCAAATTACTTCACTGTGACTCTTTATTTGGTAGCTATCTTCACGGTTTGAAGGTGCACATTGAATGGTCCCTGTATAGTATCGACTGTGAGAGTCAAGGTTCTGCGTTTAAGTTGCCATAAGCAGTGCACACTATAGGCTGGTGAAACTTGAATACCGCAAAGATGAAAAAAGAAAGAAAGGAAAAAATAAAATAAACAAATTTATTAACATCTAATTTTAATTGCCGCAGTTGCATGGTCGAGCGTTCTAATGCGCCTTACTTCTCGCCGTCGCAGGTTTGAGTCCTACCTCGGGCATGGGTCTTTTTGTTGTCCTTTGTTTTAAGTAGTTTGTAAGCCTAGGGACTGATGACCATAGTAGTTAAGTCCCTTAGATAAAGAAATAATTTTTAAAAATATTAAGACATTATATTATCTTTTCTGAAGGTATTTGTGTGGAGTATTGCGTTGTACGGTAGTAAACACGGACGATATGTAGTGCCGACAGGAAGAGGCGAGAAGCTTTTGAAGTGCTTATAATTAAGCGAGTATATCACATAACTAATTAAATGCTCATATGTTTGTAGAGCTTATGGGACTTAACTATGGGGTCATCAGTCCCTAAACGTACAAACTACTTATGAACTAGCTAATACTAAGGACGGCACAAATATCTATGTCGAAGGGGGGATTCGAAACCCCGACCGTGGTGGCCGTGCAGACCGTGACTGGCGCGCCGCAGACCGCTTGGCCACCGCTGTGGGTGCATAACTATTTAAAGGATCCTGAACAGTAATTGGGATAAAAGGAATTTCATGACTAAAAGAAGGGATCGATTGGTGGGATACATTCGTAGACATCAAGAAATCGTGAATTAGCATTGGAGGGAAGTGTGTGGGGTACAAATCGCAGAGGAACACCAAGAGACGAACATGGTAATCAGGTTCAAATGGATGTAGGTTGCTTTTCGTATGAGAAGATGGAGAGGCTTAATCAGGATAGAGTAGGGAGGAGAACTCCATGAAACCAATATCCGGACTATAGAGCACAACAACTGAAGACCAAAACAACAAAATCTGATGTATGAAACTTTGATTGTTCTCCACATATGAAACTAGTGCTGTAATTGCACGTAAATATAGTGAGAATCTACAATTTAATTTTACTAAAACGAAGCTCCTACTAGAATAAATTTAACAACAAGAATATTCTGTTAGCATAGATTAAACTGTTGGAAAATTAGTTGTGCGTTTGTCTTCGGAGAGCAGACCAGAAAGCGTGGATGATGCAATAATCGTCTTCAGTGGCATCATACCGAGAACAACGAAGGTGGCGAAAGCGGCTCGGTGAGTCGCCGTGGATTTCGCATCTCAACGCTTCCGATTAACCCTGTTGAGATTTCTTGCATTGCAGATAATTTTTTATATCGCCGTGTTATGTTCCTCTGGCCTATGAGCATACGAGGGAGTTGTTATCTCCGATGTAGATGATAAGGTCATGAGACGAACAAAATTAATTGAGATGAATTTAGTATGAGGACGATTCGTGAAATTTTTCTTAATGCCTTAAAGACGGAAGTACTGCAGCCACCCTTAGTTGGGGTATCTTGTGTGATCGAATGGCAACTCAAACTGACTAGGGAACCAGAAGGCTTCGTTTGATTCAGATGAGAGATAGTAGTGCTCAAGTGACTTGACTTCTAGCAGCCATATGCAGAACTTCTGTGACACTGCCAGCGTGGTCGACTCTGCTGATTGACGCAGCGCTCAATAACAACAGTACTCGCTACACGTCACTCTGTGCACCTGCAATCGATGGTTTCCGTCACTGAACACCAAAGCTGGCAATAATGGCAGCGAACACCAATGACCAGTTGTAATAGTTGGAATTCAGTTGATTAGTAAAGGGAGAGTTTAGAGGTGGGTAAGCTACATTATGTTATCAAAAGTATCCGGACACCTGGTTGAAAATTATTTACAAGTTCGTGGCGCCCTCCGTCGGTAATGCTGGCTCCATCGGTTATGCTGGAATTCGCAATTGACACCTTCCACTCTCGCAGCCGTACGTTATGTGCTGGAAGGTTTCTTGGGGAATGGCAGCCCATTATTCACTGAGTGCTCCACTGAGGAGAGGAACCGACGAATGTCGGCGAGGTCTGGCACGATGTCAGCGTTGCAAAACATCCCAAAGGTGTTCTATGGGATTCAAGTCAGGACTGTGCAGGCCAGTCCACTATAGAGAAATTACTGTCGTGTAACCACTCTGCCACAGACCGTGCATTATCAAAATGTTCAAATGTTTGTATAGTCTATGGGACTTAACTACGGGGTCATCAGTTCCTAAACTTACAAACTACTTATCAAATAGCTTATCCTAAGGACGGCACAAATATCCATGTCCGAGGGGGGGATTCGAACCCCCGACCGTAGTGGCCGTGCAGACCTTGACTGAAGCGCCTCAGTCCCCGCGGCCACCGCGGCCGGCACCGTGCATTATGAACTGGTGAACATTCGTGGTGAAAGATGCAATCGCCATCTCTGGACTGCCCTTCAACAGTTGGAAGCATCATCATCATCATCAATGTAGGCCTGTGCTGTGATAGTGCCACGCAAAACAACAAGGGGTGCAAGCCGCATCCAAGAAAAACATGACCACACCAGCACTACACACGCTGGCAGATGACGTTCACCGGGCATTCGCCACACCCACACCTCGCCATCGGATCGCCACACTGTGTACCGTCATTCGTGACCGCACACAACTTTTTCCCACTGTTCAGTCGTCCAATGTTTACGCTCCTTATACCAAGCGAGGCGTCGTTTGGCATTGACGTGCGTGGTCTGTGGCTTATGGGCAGCCGCTCGACCGTGATACCCTAGTTTTGTCAACTCCCGCCTGCCAAAGCACTTGGAGTGGATCCTGATGATGTATGAAACTCCTGTGTGATGGTCTGGATAGATTCCTGTCTATTACATTGTACGCCCGTCTACTGTCGGCAGTCTGCTTCTGTCAACAGACGAGGTCGGCCTGTCCGCTTTCGTGTTGTACGTGTCCCTTCACGTTTCCACTTCACTATCACAACATAAACAGTGGACCTAGAGATGTTTAGGAGTGTGGAAATCTCGCATAAGGACTTCTGATTCAAGTGACGCCCAATCACCTGGCCACGTGCGAAGTCCGTGAGTTCCGCGGAGTGCCCCATTTTGATTTCTCACGATGTCTGATGACTACTGAGGTCGCTGATAAGGATTACCTGTACCAGTAGATGTTAGCATAATGTACCTAATATGAAAACGTGTTTCTCTGGGTGTCAGGATGATTTTGATCACATGGTGTGAGATTATGACTAGAAATCTGCTTTTCTGTTACATCATAGTTGTCATTGCTTGAGGAAAGTGTTGTTCATCAATTTTGGAATAACAGTGTCCTAAACACGTAAAGCGAACAATCCTACAAACACACGAGATGATGTACAGCTTCTACAACAGCAAACAATTTGTCTTTCGTTTCTTTAAAGTTACACATATGAAGTGTTATGTGAAGGTTATAGTTCTTACTGGCTTAACTACTCAAATAGTTGTCACTCATACAGCTGCCTTACTTAGCAGTTGCCGCGGTAGAGTAGCCGAGCGGTCTAAAGCGTCTCGCTGCGGAGCGCGCGGTTGTTCGCCGTGGAGGTTCAAAAAAATGTTCAAATGTTTGTAGAGTCTATGGGACTTAACTACGGGGTCATCAGTCCCTAAACTTACAAACTACTTATGAATTACTTACAACTAAGGACGGCACAAATATCCATGCCCGAGGGGGGATTCGAAACCCCGACCGTAGTGGCCGTGCGGACCGTGACTGGAGCGCCTCAATCCCCTCGGCCACCGCGGCCGGCCGTGGAGGTTCGAGTCCTCCCTGGGGCATGGGTGTGTGTGTTGTCCTTACGTTAGTTTACCTAGGTTTAAGTAGTTTGTAAGCTACGGACTGATGACCACGCAGTTTGGTCCGATAGATTTACAAACATTTGTTGTTTTGTTACTTAGTTATTTAGATTGCCCAACCTTGAAAAAGTTTCTTCACATCTTTACACATCACTTGACAGTATTTCCGCTAGTCCAACAGTTACGTAGTAACTTTCACTACATGCTTTGTCTCTATAGAAGCATACTAGGTAGGAACGTGTTTTCATCACTTTGAACAATAAATGACACATTTGGTACTTTTGCGCAATAGATTAGTGTTGTTCCTCGACAACAACGTATTAAAAATTGATTTATACCATAGTTTGTGCATCAATCCTTAAAGTTATATTTTTGCTGAGGAACAAAATGCTTCTAGTACATTTTTTCTGAGGCATCAATCTGTCTATTTCGGAGGTTGTGTTGCGTTGCCGTCTGTACATGGCTGAGAGTGTGAGCATGAGTGTGGTTCCTTTCATTTTATTCCATCAGTGAATTGTCTTTGGTGCTGTGGCGAAGATTATTTATCTGGCAGTTTAACTATTAATAAAATAACATCCAAGTAATAAAATACCTCGATACAAAAGTGTATGTTGTACATGCAATATATGACATAAAAATCAATAGTTCGACCAAAAATTTTAAAACACATATTTTGATGTTTACTGCACTGTATTAATACAGAAAACAATGAATTTTAATTTTTCCAAAGCTGATTTCATAATGTGGGACTGAAAGGGTTAAGTAGTTTGTAAGTGTAGGGACTGATAATCACAGCAGTTTGGTCTCATAAGTTTACAAACATTTGAACATGTAGTATTCTAGGCGGTTTCTGCTTACTATGGATCTTGAAATATTGAATTCCTTGAAGTTTTCAGAAAATGAATTTTGTATGCTTTTAGCTCCAACCTCCCTTCCGCAACTGCGCCCATAAATACCTTTCATTTCAATCATCAGGTTACAAATCTACAGCTACATGGGATACTCTGCAAATCACATTTAAGTGCCTGGCACAGGGTACATCGAACCACCGTTATAGTATTTTATCTCCCATTCCATTCTCGAACAACGCGCGGGGAGAAAGAACACGTGAAACTCTCCATTCGAGCTCTGATTTCTTGTATTTTATTCTGAAGAAATTTTCTACCTATGTAAGTGGGATTCAACAATATATTTTCCCATTCGGAGGAGAATGTTGGCGATTGGAGTTTCGTAAGTAGTCTACGCTGCAGCGATAAGCGCCGTTGTTGTAATGATTTCCATCCCAGAACCTGTATCATTTACGTAACGCTCTGTCCCCTGTATCGTAACAATACAAAACGAGCTGCCCTTCTTTGGACTCTTTCGATGTCCTCCGTCAAATGCTCCTGATAAGGATCCCATACTGGGCAGCAATACTCCAAATGAGGACGGACAAGAGTAGTGTATGCAGTTTCTTTAGTAGTTCTGTTGCATCTTTTAAGGATTCTGCCAATAAGACCCAGTCGCTGGTTCGCCTTTCCCACGACATTATCTACGTGTTCTTTCCATTTTACGTCTGAAGTAACAGTAATTCCTAGGTATTTTGTGGAGTTTACGACCTTGACTTTTGATTGATTTATCGTGTAAACAAAGTTTAACGGATTTCTTTTCGTACGCATGTGGACAATTCGACAGCTGCGTCAAAACACCACCCTTTTATTCCTTTGTGTACGTGATACTTGCGCCGTTAGATGTGTATGTTCTTCTACCCTACGGCTTTTCTCATCTGAGTGTATGTAGTCAGCGGCAGTTTTGATGTAGTCCGTAGCATTCATGGATATAAGCACTGATTCCAGAGAGAACCCTTAATGTACCGTACTGCGATGAAGAGCCAGATTACAGCACGCTGCAGTTATCAGTCTACGTAGCACAGGATGACCGCAGACGTGATGTAACAGGAAGCGCAATTCAAGGCAACTTACCCCATTTTCCACGCTCCAAATACGATGTACTCGTTCCAGTTACAACCGTCACGCGTGATTTCGTTGGATCGATCAAGTCGGAACTCTGCTAGGAAGCACGTTCTTTAAAAGGTGTGCCTGAACCACAGCCTTTTATACTCTTAGGTAAATCAGTGTCACTCAACTCATACGAAAAACTTCCAACGTTCCTAGGCAAGGCTCGCAAGTCTATTTCTTGTCGTCCAATCGTCATGTCACCGACATTCACATACTTTCAGCGCGTGACAGTATCTGCAGCAAATGAAAAGTTTACTCCACATTGTCGGCTCCACTCATGGAGAATTTTTTCTCTGCATCCATTTCACTCTTCATATAATTCTTGTTCTGAATTTCTTGTCGCCACTGCGGTGCGGTCGAGCGCATTGAAGAACTGTGCTATGGTGCGCGAGGCCGTTCCCCGTCGGGGGTTCGAATCCCCGCTTGGGCACGGCTGTTTGTACCGTCTTTAGTATAAGCTAGTTCATAAGTAGTTTGTAAGTTTAGGGACTGATGATCTCGTAGTTAACTCCCATAAACTCTACAAACATTTGAACATTTGAATCTCTTGTCTTCCATGTAATCAACACAATCATTGTGTCATTGTGTACTCACTCTCAGAAATTTCGGATCCCACAGAGTTGTTCTGCAGTCTGAAATCTGAATAGAAATTTACATATAAGTAAGCGATCTTGGCTGGTTTCCATAATAAATTGGTTGAACTGATCGTCCTTAAATGAATGTGAGCAACTTTTACGATTTATTAACAGTGTACGTCTTTATGCTTTATGGGTACATATTTTTTTGTCAATATAGTCATCCAAACTGGGCTAACACACTTCTCTGTAAGAGATACTAATTCGTTGATACCTTCACTGCAGAATATTGTCGACATCGGAATGTGCTTGCGCCGCTTCGTCGCTACCAAAGCGAACCCCCTCAAAAGTGGAGTTTTGGAAACAGATGAAAATCGAATGGAATCATCTCGGGAGTGTACTTAGGCTGATCGTAGGCATTAAACGCAAAGAGATTGTTGCCGATGTCTCAGAGCAAGAGACGTTACTGGGAAATCTCGTTTCACATCCATAGTGAGCTTTCGAGCCACCACATATCTCTGTTCCGACGTTCTGTAATCAGGGACTGATGACCTACAGTTTAATCTCCTCAAAATCTCAACAACAACACCGATTCTGCAGTCACGGCCTCTAAATGCTCTCCTGATATTATCTGGGAGCTGTCCGTTAATTTTTAGAGATGAGTTCATCAACTCGGTTCCACAGAGTCTCGTTGGATGTCGTACAAGGTCCGTCGTATACACTAACTCCGTCACATAGGTAGAGGTTACCTTCGTTATGAATTCGAACAACCTAACGTCGCATAATAGTAATCTCGATATAATCATCACCACAATGAGCTTTCATTATTCTATGGATTTTAGTTTAAGGCACGTTTCCTCCGATTACATACTCGACTGTAGCATGCTGTTTCTCACAGTCCGAGGTTCTTACATACGGTGTTGTCGAATTCGGAGCCTTCTAGCGCCAAAGGGATTGGATCAGTGAAGCGGCGAATTTAACCAAGTAATATGAATGATAAGCTGTACCTCATCCAGTATTGAGAACGGAATAAAAAAAATTCTGAGGCATTAGTTTTAGAAAACGCACTCATTTTTTTGCTTTTTGGATTAGCAGTTGTTTAAGTTGGCCTGTCTTGAGTTGCAGCCGTTTTAATATTGGCCGCTACATTACGGCTGCAGTGTTGAAAGACGCCAAAAATGAACGAGACAAATTCAAAGTTTGCACTGCGTCTACTAATGAGCCTCTAGTCCTCCCCCCCCCCTCCCCAGCACCCCCAAATATTTTTTATTGTTCTAGGTTTTTATTTTTTTGAACAAGTCGGAACCGTAAATTTGAAATAGTGCACATGTAATAAATCACAACGTAACTATAATGCCGCCCCTGAGAACGTGTGCTGCTGTTACTGTGAGCGGTTTTAATGCCGCCGCTTGATGCTGCCGCTATTGTTGCTGCTACGCTAAAGTTACGAGTCGCGGCGACCAGCTGCTTAGCAGGTCAGCGGCGCAAACAAGTGGAATCTGATGAACAACAATAGTGTTATTTTAGTTCAATTTTTACAGATAGTAAAGTTAATTAAACTATAAAGAACTTTCTCTTTGGTTAATAACATAGCAACTACTTAATTCTTTTACGAGCTAATTATATACACTCCATTTCCAAAAATTATCGCCGCAGCGGATTAGCCGCGCGTACTGGAGCGCCGTGTTGCGGTGCGCGCGGCCGTTCGCCGTCGAGGGTTCGATTCCCCCCTCGGGCTTGGGTGTTTGTGATGTCCTTAGTTTAGTTTATCTTAGTTTAGTAGTTTGTAAGCTAGGGACTAATAACCAAGCTGTTGAGTCCCATAGATTTACAAACATTTCAACAAAAATTGTCAAATGTTTGTAAGCGTATGGGACTTAATTGCCGGGTCATCAGTCCCTAAACTTACAAACTACTTATGAAGTACATTATACTAAAGACAGCACAAACATCCATGCTCGAGAGGGGAATTCGAACCCCCGACGGGGAACGACTTCGCGCATCGAACATAGCGCCACCCAGCCGCGGCCACTCTATTTCCACCACGTTTCTCCTCTTCCAGTTTCTAATTAATGCGAGCCTACTCTTTTTATTTTTTTGCCTTTGTTTTCGTAGTATAATTGTTTAAATTATGAGAAGTGTAAAAATAAGTCGTAGATCAATAAATTCAATAGGTTTTAATTTAAGAAAATACCCCCTCCCCAGATCCAAATGCGTTTTCTCCGCCGAGCTGGTCGCCATTCACAGACCTCTGCAACTTCTCAAAGCCTGCCACAGGGGTCATTTGTCATCTGTAGTGACTCCCTGAGTAGTTTTCAGGCAATCGACCAGTTCTTCCCTCACCGCCGCGGTGGAGTAGCCGAGCGGTCTAAAGCGTCTCGCTGCGGAGCGCGCAGTTGCTCGCCGTGGAGGTTCGAGTCCTCCCTTGGGGCATGGGTGTGTGTGTTGTCCTTAGTTTACCTTAGTTTATGTAGTTTGTATGTCCGATAGATTTACAAACATTTGAATTTCTTCCCTCACCACCCATTAGTGCAGTTCATCCAAGACACTGTTTACTCTCTTGGCAAATCTGGCCGCACTGTGGTCTTTCTGTGGACCCCTGTCCACATTGGCATACCGAGGAACGAATGTGTCGACCAGATGGCCAAACAGGCTACCACAGCACCACCTTTAACCTCACGGAATCGGACGTCAAGTTGGCATTGCACAGGAAGGTGCATGAGGCTTGGAGCACTGAGTGGGCTACGGCGAATGCGCCAAATAAGCTTCGGGAAGTGAAGCTGTCCACGGCCCAGTGGAAATCTTCACTGCGGCCGATGCGCCGAGAGTCGGTTGTCCTTTGACGCCTCTGTATTGGACACACGTGGTTGACCCACGGCCATCTCCTTCACCGTGAGGCCCCGTCTGCATGTCGGTGTGGATCAGCGCTGACAGTAGTCCATCGTTTGATGGACTGCCCAGTTTTAGCTACCTTGCGGCAGTCTTTTAACCTACCAGACGCGCTACCCTTAGTTTTAGGCGACGATGCCTCCGTGGCTAATTCTGTTTTAAGTTTTATTCGCGCTACTGGTTTTTACAACTCCATCTAGTGGTGGGTGCTATAGCCTGATACCTCAGGTCACCACCTATCCAGGACTTTTCAAGACTTTTTACGACCCTTATGTGCACTACCTAGGAGATTTTAGTATGTAAAGAACGTCTGGCTCATCCTGTTTAATCTCTGTGATCAGCCAGCCATAGTACTCTGCTGTCCACTTCCAGTTTAGATTAGATTAGTTTTTCGTTCCGTAGATCCATGTTGAGGAGATCCTCGTGGATGTGGAACATGTCAAGAAACAAAATTTACAAGTTGAATAATAGATAATACTATTAATATAAATACAAATACATTCATTTTTAAAGTTTTTAAGCTGATAATATAATAATATTAATTTAGTAGGAAGAGGTCTTGAACAGAATTGGGGAGAAAAGGAATTTCTGGCATACCTTGACTAAAAGAAGGAATCTATTGGTGGGACAAATTCTTATACGTGAAGGAATCGTGAATTTAGAGTTGGAGGGAAGTGTTTGGGGTAAAAATCTCAGAGGGAGACCAAGAGATGAGTACATTAAGCAGATTGAAATGGATATAGGGTGCCGTTCTTATGAGGAGATGAAGAAGCTTGCTCAGTATAGAGTAGGGTGGAGATCTGCATCAAACCAGTCTCCGGACTGAAAACCACAACAACAGCAGTTATACCATCATGATTTAGGCCGTATGGCCATTATCACGTCAAGTGGATTTTGTATCCCATCCTCGTCGCCACTTTTGTGTCCCAACTTCGTCGCCGCTTTTGTGTCCCAGCCTCGTCGTAGGTGTCGGTGGCCGAGTGGAATAAGACCGACACGCTGGTGCAGGTACGGAGGGGAGCAGCCAGAAACTATAAACACTCGAGTAAATTAGAAAGAGATATATTGCACAAAATGTAACAATACTTAACTTTTACATAGTACTGCAGAATGTTGATACATAGTTGTTGGAGGCCTGCCTAGTGCCTGTACAATAGCGAAGTCTTCAATCGTGCCTATCTGATTACGAAGGTCGTAACTGTTTGCTAGCTCAGTCCGAAGTGGCCAGTCTTTACTCGTTGCTATCTCCGTCCGAAGTGCCCAGTCTTTCCGTGGTGGCCACGAGCGGGGTCCCAGCAGAGGGCGCTCGTGGCTGTCGTCGGAAGAACGCCGCGCCGTGCATGCATGGCGGCGCGCGGCGAAAGTAGGTGGCGCGCACTTTGTACTTGTGCGACACCACAGTGGAACTATAAAATGCTCGTGGTGAAAATTACTACACGAAACAAGATATGTGTATTTTTTATTGTAGCAGATTTATTTCGTTAGATACTCTTGGTGGTTTATAAAGACATTCGTTTGATGTTAACGAGCTGCAGAGTAGGATCTATACACAATATATTAGAATGAAAGGCGATTATAGCCGAATTTTAAGTAAGTTGTTTGTGGAACACTGATGTAAAAAAAACGTGGCAACAACAGATTAACAGTGCAGGTTGAAATATCGTCAGGGTAAAAACAAAAACAAATAGTGTTGCTATGTCGTAGACTAACTGAATGATGGATAACGGGAAAATTAGAGAGCGTGATTAGGCATTCAAATGACGCGGGATTAAAGGATGTGAGAGGAGCGGCGGCGATTACGTAACGGCGGGTGTGGGGCGTCGCGGCGCAGGTTCCAGTGGCAGACCTTGGGGGGAGGGCAGCGGCCTCGCTGTGGCACGGCACGTTCCGTTCCAGTGGTAGCCGGCTACACAGACGACCTGTCGGACCGGCCGCGCGCGGCGGGTTTCCTCGTGGCGTTCCAGCGGCCGACCAACCGCCGCGGCCGCCGAAGCGGAGGCGCCACCAGCGCAGACAGGTCACGTTGCACGCCTTGGAAACAGGATGCCGGCCAATCGCGGGCTCTGCCGAGATCGAGGCCGGAGCTGCAGGCTTATAACTTATCCCCTGCCCGGCTGCGACGGCGGTAAGCGCGTGGGCCGGAGCAGTGTTATTTGTCTCGCAGCGACTAGGTGACCTCTGCGCGTGGCCTTGTTGCAGCTGGCGCTTACGTACAGCTGAGCCGACCGCGGTGGCCGAGGAGACAGGCGCTCCAGTCACGGTCTGCACGGCCACTACGGTCTGGGGTTCGAATCCCCCCTCGGGCATGCATATTTCTTAATTTTCAAAGGATATATGACATCAACTGCGATTGGGCAAAGCTGAAAATGTGTACGCAGCCGGGATTCGAACCCGGGTCTCCTGCTTTCTAGGCAGTTGCGCTGACCCCTACACCACTGGGGACACAGTGATCACCGCACCTGCAAGGACTACCTAAGCACGCCTCCCGTCAGATACAAATTCCCAGCTTCGCCCTGCCCACAGCACTTACTCTTAAGGGAATTAGTTTCATTACTACGAGTTTGAGTACTGTGGGCGGGGCGAAACTGGGAATTTGTATCTGACGGGAGGCGTGCTTAGGTAGTCCTTGTAGGTGCGGTGATCACTGTGTTCCCAGTGGTGTAGGGGTCAGCGCAACTGCCTAAAAAGCAGGAGACCCGGGTTCGAATCCCGGCTGGGTACACATTTTCAGCTTTGCCCAATCGCAGTTGATGTCATATATTCTGTGAATATTAAATAATAACAACAGCAGGATCAGAAGTGACGTCTGTTCTTTCGGAACATGCCGGTGACGGGCAATGATCCTATCGTTAGTAGGGAGGAGTGAGCAAGTTTGAAGCCCTTACTCTTACAGGAATTAGTTTCATAACTACGAGCTTGAGTACTGTGGGCAGGGCGAAGCTGGGAATTTGTATCTGACGGGAGGCGTGCTTAGGTAGTCCTTGCAGGTGCGGTGATCACTGTGTCCCCAGTGGTGTAGGGGTCAGCGCAACTGCCCGGGTTCGAATCCCGGCTGGGTACACATTTTCAGTTTTGCCCAATCGCAGTTGATGTCATATGTTCTGTGAATATTAAATAATAACAACTGCAGGATCAGAAGTGACGTCTGTTCTTTCGGAACATGCCGGTGACGGGCAATGATCCTATCGTTAGTGGGGAGGGGTGGGCAAGTTTGAAGCCCTTACTCTTACAGGAATTAGTTTCATAACTACGAGTTTGAGTACTGTGGGCGGGGCGAAACTGGGAATTTGTATCTGACGGGAGGCGTGCTTAGGTAGTCCTTGCAGGTGCGGTGATCACTGTGTCCCCAGTGGTGTAGGGGTCAGCGCAACTGCCTAGAAAGCAGGAGACCCGGGTTCGAATCCCGGCTGTGTACACATTTTCAGCTTTGCCCAATCGCAGTTGATGTCATATATTCTGTGAATATTAAATAATAACAACTGCAGGATTAGAAGTGACGTCTGTTTTTTCGGAACAGGCGCCACATGAATATATATATATATATATATATATATATATATATATATATATATATATAACATGCCGGTGACGGGCAATGATCCTATCGTTAGTGGGGAGGGGTGGGCAAGTTTGAAGCCCTTACTCTTACAGGTATTAGTTTCATAACTACGAGTTTGAGTACTGTAGGCAGGGCGTAGCTGGGAATTTGTATCTGACGGGAGGCGTGCTTAGGTAGTCCTTGCAGGTGCGATGATCACTGTGTCCCCAGTGGTGTAGGGGTCAGCGCAACTGCCTAGAAAGCAGGGACCCGGGTTCGAATCCCAGCTGGGTACACATTTTCAGCTTTGCCCAATCGCATTTGATGTCATATATTCTGTGAATATTAAATAATAACAACTGCAGGATCAGAAGTGACGTCTGTTTCTTTCGGAACAGACGCCACATGTATATATGGATATTTCTGCCAGTCCTAGTTCGTAAGTAGTTCATAAGTAGTTTGTAAGTTTAGGGACTGATGACCCCGTAGTTAAGTCCCATAAGCTGTACAAACATTTGAAACTTGTGTGCGTACAGCTGAAGCTGGCGTTACGGGCGAGACGCGCAGAAGTAGCCAGCTGCGACAGCGTGTGGCAAGTACTGTAACTGGAAGATTGTTGTTGTTGTTATTGTTGTTGATTTTTAGGGGACTAAACAGCAAGGTCATCACTCCCCTGTTCCTAGCGGAGAGTCCATTGCCAAGAACGCAACGAATAAAACAAAGCTCCGGAAATAAAACTTACAAAATGGACAGACTGACAATGGTAAATACGCTGTCAACATTAAACGAAAAGACACAAGAGGTAAAACAGACCCATTAACTCAACTTCTCAACTCAAATTCTAGAGAAGGTAATGTACAAGCAGCTTCTCAACCACTTAACCTCAAATGGCATGTTGTCTAGAACACACTTTGGATTTCTAAAATGTGCCGATATCGAGAAGGCTATTCACACTTACAGTGAGAATGTACTTAATTAGATAATAAATTGCAAGCAGCAGATATTTTCTGTGATTTGTCAAAGGCATTTGATTGTGTGAAACATAACATCCTTTTAAGTAAATTAGAATTCTATGGGGTCACAGGAAATGCTGCAAAATGGTTCAAGTCATACCTCACTAACAGGAAACAAAGGGTGTCAGGACTAGTGAATTAAGCCAACAGTCATCATCGGATTGGGAAGAAATTACATGTGGTGTCCCACAGGGATCCATCTTTGGGCCATTGCTTTTTCTTGTTTACATTAATGACCTCTCATCAGTTATACTACCAGAAGCAGAGTTCATTTTGTTTGCAGATGATTCAAGTATTGCAACAAAAAGTACGTCAAACATAGTTATAGAAAGGTCTGCTAATGATAGTTTCATGAACATTAATAAATGGTTTAAAGCCAACTCATTGTCATTAAACTTTGAAAAGACTCACTACATGCATTTCAGAACATGTAAGATTTCCCGTCAGCATATGCATTACGTATGAAGAAGAGCAGATAGAAGAGGTTGATAGTATTAAATTCGTGGAATTACAGCGTGATAATAAATTTAGTTGGGAGGAGCACACCACAGAACAGCAGAAACGACTCAACAAATCTGTATTTTCAATACGAGTGTTATCAGACATAGAGACATAAAAATAACAAAGCTTGCATACTTTGCTTACTTTCATTCCCTAATGTCATATGGTATAATATTTTGGGGTAACTCTTCAAGTCAGTCAAGAGTCTTCTGACATGTAATACGTATTATTTGTGGAATAAATTCACGGACGCCCTGTAGAAGCCTCTTCAAAGAACTGGGTATATTAACTACTGCCTCTCAGTATATTTATTCATTAATGCAATTTGTCATAAATAATATATATCCCTTTTCCCAACAAACAGCTCAGTTCATACATACAATACAAGGAATAAAAATTATTTACACAAGGACTTAAAAGCACTTACTTTAGTTCAAAAAGGGGTCCACTACTCAGGAACACACATTTTCAATAATTTACCATCAAGTACAAAAAATTTAGCTACATATAAAGATCAGTTTAAGAGGAACCTAAAAGACTTTCTAGTGGCCAACTCCTTCTAATCCACTAGTGAATTTCTAAATTGTACCAAATGACGCATGTACTCATACTAAATTAGTATTATTATATTATCAGCTTAAAAAAACTTTAAAAATGTATGTATTTGTATTTATATTAATAGTATTATCTATTATTCAACTTGTAAATTTTGTTTCTTGAGATGTTCCACATCCACGAGGATCTCCTCAACATGGATATACGGAACGAAAAACTAATCTAATCTAATCTACACTGGAACTGGACAGCAGGGTACTATGACTGGCTGATCACAGAGATCCACCCACCCAATCTTCAGCACTTTTCTGCAGCACCACATTTCTAAAGCCTCTATCCTCTTCCTGTCCACACTGTTTATCGTCCATGTTTCACTCACGCACTCCACACAAATGGCTTCAGAAAAGACTTCCTTACACGTAAGTTAATATTCGACGTTAACAAATTTATCTTTATCAAAAACGCTTTTCTCCCAACTGCCATTCTGCATTTTATATCCGCTGTACTGCGACCATCGCATGACTTAAAATAAAAATAATAATAAAATAAAATAAAAAAATAAATAAATAAAAATAAACATGATTCTATCACATACTGTCAAAGATGGTCTGGTGTAGAAGTGGCTGGTCTATACCGAGAAATTCTTTCTGTAATCAACGAAAACACGTTTTGATACGCGAGAGATCGGGAAACAGGCCAAAGCAGCAGTGCTTCCTAATGCGGGACGAATATCTTTACTGACCTCTTTCTTTTTGGCCATGTTCCCGCACATGTAGGTTTGAATTTGTTAATTCGGATTTGGCTTCTTAATATTTAAGGGGTAGCCTGATGCCCTTCTTGTCGCCACCCCATGCCCCCCAGCGGGAAATAGGTACCCCAATTCTCTGCGTATGGTGTTATATGTGTGAAAGTGAAAAGTGTTCCGAAATATTTGTTGATTGTATAACTGAGCGGGAGTTGGGTAACCAGCCCGGTTTTCGTCTAGGGGGATGTGTAAAACCGTCAAAAAACCACACCCAGGCTGGCCGGCACTCCGACCCCCTTCGTTAATCCGCCGGGCGGATTCGAACCGGGGTTGGTACGCCTCCCCGTGTCGAAAAACGGTGCGTTAGACTACACGGCTAACCGAGCGGGTTAAAAAATCTTTATTGACTGTATAAGGCTATTATTCTGTAATAGGATCTTGATTTCTGGCATCGTGGCCTTTAGCATGTGTCACAGCGGTAAAAGTACGATCAGACTTCTATAACGACGGCTGATCGCATTTTTATTTTGAGACATGATTATGAGCTCAGTGCCAAAATAGTAATCGTATAACGTACTATATATAGTCAAATGCCAGAACCTTCTCTTAAATATACAAATAAGCTATTCGCAACAGAATGGCAACACCAAGAACGACGGGAGATACACTATGTGATCAAAAAAGTATCCGGCCTACTGGATGAAAAGGACTTATAAGTTCGTGGCTACCTCGATCGGTAATGCTGGAATTCAGTGTGGTGTTAGCCCACCCTTAACCTTTATGATAGCTTTCACTCTCTCAGGATTACGTAGAGTAATTTGCTGGAAGGTTTCTTGAGGGATGGTCGCCCATTCTTGACAGAATGCTGAACTGAGGAGAGATATCAATGTAAGTTGGGGAGGCCTCCCACGAATTCGGCGTTCCAAAACATCCCAAAGGTGTTCTTTAGTATTCAAATCAGGATTCTATGGAATTCAGTTCACTACAGGGATGTTAGTGTCATGCAATCAATCCGCCACAGCTCCAGTCACGGTCTGCATGGCCACTACGGTCGGGGGTTCGAATCCCCCCTCGGGCATGGATATTTGTGCCGTCCTAGTTCGTAAGTAGTTCATAAGTAGTTAGTAAGTTTAGGGATTGATGACCCCGTAGTTAAGTTTTCAATCCGCCACAGACCGTGCTTTATGAACAGGTATGTGCTGGTTTGTGTTGAAAGATGCAGTCACCATCCCGAACTGCCCTTCAACAGTGGGAAGCAAGAACGTGCTTATGACCTCAATGTAGGCCTGTTCTGTGATAGTGGCACGCAACTCAACAAGGGGTGATAGCCCAGTCCATGAAAAACAAACATCACATCTTATCACCACCGCCCCCGAATTTTACTGTTGGCACTACACACGCTGCCAGATGACATTTACATATGCCATACATCTGTCAGCACATCGCCTCACTGTGTACCGTCATTCGTTACTCAACACAAAGCTTTTCCACTGTTCAATCGCCCAATGTTTAAGCTCCTTACACCAAGCGAGGCGTCGTTCGGCATTGACCTGCGTGATTTGTGGCTTATGGGCAGTCGCTCGATATGATATAGAAGCTTTCTCACCTCCTGCTTTCATGGTGCTCGTAGCGGATCCTTATGCAGTTTGGAATTCCTGTCTGAAGGTCTGTCCGGTCCTCTTCAACTGTAGGAGCTCTAAAATGTTTGTAAATCTATCGGACCAAACTGCGTGGTCATGTCCGTAGCTTTCAAACTACTTAAACGTAGGTAAACTAACCTAAGGACAAACACACACACACCCATGCCCCAGGGAGGACTGGAACCTTCACGGCGAGCAACCGCGCGCTCCGCAGCGAGACGCTTTAGACCGGTCGGCTACTCCATCGCGGCGTAGGAGCTCTCCGTAAGTCAACAGACAAGGTCGGCCAGTACACGTTCGGGCTGTACGTATCCCTTCACGTATCCACTTCACTATCACATCAGAAACAGTGGACTGGATCTTTAGGAGTGTTGAAAAGTCACGTACATTCTCACGAAACAGACGCACAATCACCTGAAACCGAAGATATCGTAATCACAGAGAGTCATTCTTCGTTTGTATGGCCATAATGTCTGTAGTTGCTTTCATAATCATGAATTGCAGTGTTTGTCCGTCTTTGCAAATACAATAAAAATGCGACTTTTTCTCACTAGACGCGTTTCGTTTTAATGACAGTAAAACATCTTCAATGGTCTATTATTACAGACCACTGGATGTTTTACTGTCATTAAAACGAAACGCGCCTGGTGAGAAAAAAATCGCATTTTTATTGTAGTTGCAAAGACGGACAAACACTGCTATTCATAATTAAAACAGAGACTCATGTCGGTTCAGTATGGTGTTGTACCAAATCTCCCATTACCAGTGGCGTAACCGCGGTGGAGTGGCCAAGCGCATTGAGGCGCTATGCTCAAATGCGCGAGGCTTTTCCCCGTCGTGGGTTCGAGTCCCCCTCTCGGGCATGGATGTCTGTGTTGTCTTTAGTGTACGCTAGTTAATAAGTAGTTTGAAAGTTTAGGGACTGATGACCCTGCAGTTAAGTCCCATAAGCTTTACAAACATTTCATTTGATTTGATTTGACCAATGACGTAAGAGCCCTGAACAGCTGTAAGAGTGTGGCACCGTGCACTGTCAGGCAGAATGCTGGGGTGCTGTTCAATGAAATGTCGTCGCTTTCACGTGAATCTCTCACGCAACGTGAGTCTCTGTGATTATAATATATTCACCAAACTGAAAGAACTACTCTGAGGTATCCGGCATCTCAGGAGAGACGACTTTATCCATACCATATGGTGGTCAGCGCGGAATATTAGCGGAAATATACGTCCAGATATTATACGACACTTTTCGGATATTTGCCAAAAGGCAAATAATAGGGGTGACTATATTGAAAGTGTTTAACTATAGTACCTCTGCCAAAAAGTGATTTAAAAAATCTGACACTTGTGACATTAGTTTATAGCAACACTACTGTATGGCCTGAAATTAAAATGCCCTAAACCTGGTTAAACTTGTGATAGATACTGAAAGTCTATACTCTGACACATTATTGGGCTGTATGAGTAGGGGGAATTTGAATGACTGGAAAGAAATACGAAAGAAACTTAAAAGCACTGAAAGTCCGGCAGGTAAGAAGGTAATAAGAAAGTGCGAAAATATGTACATATATTACGAAGACTAACTCTCGAACAATTCTTTCATATCAGAACACTGATATCAGCAAGTCATGGTATCAACCCAGCAGTAACATACATGCGGCTCTGGCACATAAACGATTGCTTCCGATGTTTCTCAATGTCAGTAAATCTGACGGCATAGGAACAAGGGATAAATGTAGCTAAAATGTTTGTCATCATGGTGAGTCTAGATGTACAGGGAGCCTTAGACGCTGCTTGTTGGCCTAGTATTTTACAAACGTTTCGTGAGTGTAACTGTCCCGTCATTCTGTATAACCTCACACGCAGCTCTTTCAATCACAGAACTGCAACGTCAAATGTTAACAACTTGCTCATAGAGATATCTGCTAGCAAAGGATTCCAAAAAGCTTCTTATTGCGGTCCAGGTCTCTAAAATATATGATTCCTTGCTTAAACTGCCTTACTCAGGACACTCTCTTGTTAAATCTTTTGCCGACGATATGTTTCTGCTAACCAAAGGGCAAACTCGTCTCGCCACTGAGAACATCTATAACGCAAATAGGCAGCTAATTGTGACTTGGGCCAGTAACAACAAACTCCAATGCACTGAACAGAAATCAAAAGTTATGCTTATCACCAGGAAAATGAAGTTTGCCTCATCGACAGTCGGAATTTACCGTAATAACAAATATCTGAAATATCTGGGCGTTATAATCGACAGTACAGATAAATGCACGGTCTTAATGTTCTTTCAAGATCAGCTAGACTCACCTGGACTCTGCGGGCTGCAGCACTGCGAACTATTTGTAAAGGAGTAATACTGCCTATATTATCGTACGGCCCACCGTTGTGGATAGACACACTGGAGCGACAATACAACCGTACCAAAATAACAGAGTTCAACGGTTAATCAGTTTAAACATGGTGAAAGCTTATAGAACGACATCGAGTGAAGCGCTCTGTGTTTTATGCCCATAACAAAATATTATAACCTGGTCAAGACTAAAGAAGTCTGACAGACAATCGATATAGCCCTAGAGTATCGAAGCTGGGTACACCCGGCAGACTTTAGGAGAATAACAGTGAAGGAAGAAAACAAATGCTTCCGTGTTGAAGTATATACAGACGGATGCAAGACAGACGACACAGTGGGTTCGGGAATAGCAATATTTGTTAATAAGAAGATTACTTGTCAAATACAATTTAAACTGACTAATTAATGCTCAAACGATCAAACGGAAGAATGTTGCCGTTGTAAACGCCCTTGAGTTAAAATCAATCTCTAGGGTATTAATAGAGCTATAGTAATTCACATCGATAGCAGGATGACTTTGGATTCGTTACAAAACCGAGAAACCACAAATTCTTAAATAAAGAAATACAGTGTAAAATCTGAAGGCTTCAAACACACAACTGGCAGGTGCATTTCGAATCGGTCAAAGCACATAGGCGGATATGGGGAAATGAACTAGCTCCAATCTCGACAAAAGAGCGGCTGGATCACGAAAATCAATACGCAACAGCAAAATAAAGTGCAGTAAAGAAGAAACAAATAGGAGATGGAATGGCAGAACTAAGAACGGAGAAAGCACTAAACCGCATTAAACTCTCAATATCTCCGAATATTACAGAAATGATAACAGGTCATAACTGAATGTCTGTTGTCAATGGTTCAGACTAACTGAAGACAAAATAAAACAGATATCCATACTGTTGATCACGTGCTCTTCGTCTGCTGTAACTTACTGAAAGAGAGAGACCATCTCAAATAAAAAAAAAAGAAATAACTGAAAAAGAAAGAGGATAGCACGCCAGTAAACTTGATTTCTTACGTAAATTTACTATAAACTTTTACAACTTTTGTAATTCAATAAATACCTGACGTGTAAAACTGGTTTGATTTCTTTAATAAAGCAATAAATCGCATAAAGCCAAAATGTCTTCTTTTGTAAATGCTTCAATCTTACGTATTGTCTTCTGTTTAAGTTTGCCAAAGTACCTGATGTAAACGCCTGAATTTAACCTTCCCACATGTGACATTACTATGTAATGGGGCATCTCAAATAAAGAGGCAAATGTGTTAGTTAAGAGAAACTGCACAAACATGTGGGCCTACATTTTTACACCGAAAGCCACCATACTGTGATAGAGATTACTTTCTGCATCATTGTCTCTCCACAATTTTCCTGTTCCTGCCGCGTTTTGTTCGCGCGAGGAACTATTGCCGATAAGCCTGCATGTGGATTGTCAATTTATTTGCATGGTGTTCTGGCGACCTATGCGTAGCAATAAACCATACATTGCTTGTCTTCTCTAGGTACATATGCTCTCGGAATTTTATCGTTAGGCTATACTGTGACACAAAACGCTTCTCTTGCAGGGACTTCCACTGGAGTTGGGCGATCATCTTTGTAATATTGACATTGGTGGCTATCCATATACCAGAACACTTATCGAAAACGGCACGGCTTCGGCAGACACCGACTCTATAACAAGCTCTTAGGTAGATAGTGATGACCGTCCGAAAGGTCGAGATAGTACAATACGAATGAGGTTATTGTATTTGAGGCCTCGTAAATTTGATTTTCCTCAGTGTTCTAATTTCTACATTGCCGCTGCCCTTTAAATGACTGGTGTCAATCTTACCATCTCTGTATATGCGCTATACGCTATGTCCTTCGTACCTGTTTTACATATTCTATTATTTTCCTGTCCTTCTACTACACAATTCGCTCTCAAGTTATGTACTTCTGTTGTAAAACTTAGTCGAGGTCACAACGCCAATACGTGTTTGTCGTTCACTACAGGCGTGGTCGTTTTTCTTCCTGGTAGTGGCAGAAGTGACCTTGCAGTCTCATGAGTAGCTAAATGCAAAGCAGATGGTGTGCCTATTTATATCGCTGGAATGTCCGGAGCCACATAGCTAATAACTTTCAAGTGTCTCACGAAGCGAGGACATCCGCTTTCGTTGTTTGCCATTCATCAGATGAGACATTAACTATGCTGTTGCTGGTTCATTGGCAACAGCACTATCTCAATACTGATCATCACACTGTAGCGTTCGTATTTACCACGGAGTGAGGTGTCGCAATTGTTACAACACTGGACTCGCATTCGGGTCGACGGTGAATCAAACCCGCTTCCGACCACCAAGATTTTCGTTCTCTATAATTTCTCTGAATAGCTCCAGGCATATGCAGGAATAGTCTCTTCCAAATAGCACGGTCGATATAATTCATCATCCGTAGCATTTCTCTCTATCGCCACTGATCACTTTGCCAATAGGACGCTAAACCGTAACCTTCCATCCATTTATCATTCATACATGGTTCCAATAGGACCACATCGAGTTCAATTATTCAATATCGCTTTTGATGGTTGGCCTTCCGCTGTGCACAAATTTGTCTGGAAGTGTTTCTGTGGTTAAACATCTACCTGAGTTCTACCGGCTAGTTTATGACCCTTATTGACCGCAGCGGTCCATTCAGTTGGCTCAGTTTGGCCTAATTTCAGTTTTCGTACAATTTCACTATTCGTTTTGTCTACCTAATGGGTGCCATTCTTTGAATGTGCTCATAAAATTTAAGTCCTCGTTTTCTCATGTGACAATGTATGTCTGTGTATTCCTGTATTTCTTTAGTACAGCCTGTAAGTTTCTCTATCAGTAATTTTCGGGCCTAATATTTTCCTAATAATCTTTCTTTTGAATTCCTTCAGTATCAGTCTCTTCATTTAAAATTAAAGTTTCTGTTCCATAAAGAGATTCAGGTTTGACCATAGTACTGTAATGCTTAAGTTTACTGAATTAGAAAATACCCTTTATTACAATTATTTTGTGTCAATATGAATGCAGTTGCCATTTTTTACAGCTAACTTTGTTTGCAGTTTTTTTCCAGACCATTTGCTTGTATGATTTCCCCCAGGTATTTAAACTGAGAAACCCTTTCCCTATATTTCCTCTTCAAAAAGTTTGGTGCTTCTTAATTGCATGTCATGTATTCTCTTTTATCGAAATATATTTGTAGTTCTGCTTTTTCATTTTTTGATTCTTATCCTTCCTTTTTTCATTCCTCTGTTTCATCTTGAACAACAACACAAACAGGGAACTAAATTTGATTGTTTGGCCATATTCCGTCTTGTGCTGACTGAAATTAAGACAGTTGTTTGACACCAGACGCTTTTCACTTTTTATTTTTAAATTATCTTCTGTAAATCAAGCTGGGATTGCCTGTTACTTACATCACACTGCTTTTTTCCGTCTTGTTGGCTGGAGTTAGTCTATTTGTGATATGTGTTTTATGATAGTATGCGGAAAATTTCGCCTATTTTTGTATCGTCGCTTTCGTTTAATTTCTTATGACTTCACTTTTTCTAAACCGCATAAATTCTGCTCGTCACTCGTTTATTATTGGAATGCCTTTCGGTTTGTTTATCAGTTCACCACAGTGTTACTACGTTGTTTTTTCAGTTCAACTTCACGCACTCACACTCACTCACACACACACATACACACACACACACACACACACACACACACACGCACGCACACGCATACATATTTAAAATATATGAAGTAAGACAGGGTTGTAGCCTTTCCCCAATGATGTTCAATCTGTACATTGAGCAAGCAGTAAAGGAATGTAACGAGATATTTGGAGAGGGAATTAAAATAAAAACTTTGCGGTTTCCCGATCATATGGTTATTTTGTCAGAGACTGCAAAGGATTTGGAAGAGGAATTCAACGGAATGGACAGTGCCTTGAAAGGAAGATATAAGATGAACATTAACAAAACGAGGGTAGTGGAATGGAATGTCAGAAAATCAAGCGATGTTGAAGGAATTAGATTAGGTAATGAGACAATAAAGTAGATGAGTTTTGTTATTTAGGTACCAAAATAACGTCTCATGGCCGATGTAAAGAAGATATAAAATGCAGATTGGCTATGGGAAGAAAAGCGTTTCTGTAAAAGAGAAATTTGTTAACATCCAATATTAATTTAAATATTAGGAAGTCCTTTCTGAAAGCATTTGTCTTGAGTGTAGCATTGTATGGTAGTCAAACCTGGACGATAAGGAGTTCAGACAAAAACGTAATAGAAACCATTGAAATGTGGTGCTACAGAAGAATGATGAAAATTAGATGGGTGGATCACGTAACTAATGAGGTGCTTCACCGAATGGGGGAGAAAAGGAGTCTTTGGTATATCCTGAGTAAGATGAGGGATAGATTGGTAAGACTCATTGTGAGACATCAAGGAACTGTCAGCTTAGCATTAGAAGGAATTGTGCGGGGTAAAAATCGTAGAGGGAGACCCAGGAACGAATAAAGTAAGCAGATTCAAGAGGTTGTAGGTTACTCAGATGAAGAGACATGCACAGGATAGGGTAGCGTGGCGATTTGCATGAAATCAGTCTGCGGACTGAAGACCACAACAACAAAAACAACAAATAAATTAATACGTAAAACGTAACCAACACTCACAAACCACACGAAAAACAGTTGAACAGACAATAACAACATAGTGACACTGCGGTGAAGTGATAGGCAAAACGACCTGAGGCCAAACACCGGATAAAAAGCAAGAATGACATCGGTTTCTAATTTTAATTTCCATATCACTGGGGCAAAATATGTTCAATTGCCGCCCATCGTTTTCTGCGACAAGTTGAAATCGAGAAACAGCGTGTTCCATTACTGATCGGTGTGTTCAAATGTTCAAATGTTTGTAGAGCTTATGGGACTTAATTACGGGGTCATGTCCCTAAACATACAAACTACCTTATGCTAAGGATGGCACAAATTTCCATACCCGAGAGGGGATTCAAACCCCCGACCGTAGTGGCCGTGCAGAACGTGACTGGCTCGTTGCAGACCTCTCGGTCACCGCGACCGGCTGATCGGAGTGTTTCAGATGTTATGTGAGAATGTGTAATGCATACCTTCAATGTAGCTAAATTCGAAATCGGAACATTGAATACAACATATTTCAGATAGCCGCAAAGTCGGAAGTCACACGGATTAAGGTCAGATGATCGGGACGGTCAGGCCGTAGGGAAATGGCAGCTGATAATCTTGACATTTCAGAAACGAGGCTTCAGCAGCTGCTTCACTGCGTTTGCGATGTTCGGAGGTGAGCCATGTTGCATAAAAATGATCCCATCAACACATCCATGCTGTTGGAAAAATGGAATGACGTGGTTGCACAGAAGACACTCATAGGCACTCACCAGTGACGGTACAGGTAACAGGACCGTAAGTACCTGTATTTTCGAAAAAAATATGGCCCTGTGATAAATGATGCTGCAAACCCGCACCACACACTGACCTTATCAGGACGAAGTGGTACTGGTTGATTTTCGTATGGATTTTCCGTTGCCCATATCTGACAGTTTTGTGTAATGACATATTTTGTCAGATGAAAGGCCGGGCACGGTGCCCGAGGGGACTGAGGCGCGTCAGTCACGGTCTGCACGGCCTCTACGGTCGGGGGTTCGAATCCCCCCTCGGGCATGGATATTTGTGCCGTCCTTAGTGTTAGCTAGTTCAGAAGTAGTTTGTAAGTTTAGGGACTGATGACCCCGTAGTTAATTCCCATAAACTATACAAACATTTGAACATCATATGAAAGATGGGTTCGTCTGTCCCCAAAATCTTCCACGGTCATTCATCATCCACTTCCACGTGAGCAAGAAATTCTAAATCAAATGTCTCTCTTGATGGCAGGTCAACAAGAAGCAACTTGTGCGCATGGGTAATTCGAATGGATGCAAAGAAGGATGTGTTTCGTAGGATTTTACGCACCGTGCTCATACGTTTGTCCAATGTTCGGGCAATTCTGCATGCACTACACGTTTGCATACAACGACTCGACTCCTTCAGAATTTCTGTGGTCACTTCTTCGACTGACAATTAATCAGTTTGTTTCCTCCCTCTACCAGATTGCACACCAAAGGAACCCACTGCGCCGAATTGCCGCAGCATTTTCTCCAGACTAGGGATGGGCTTAACTGCGATTTTTCGATATCAGTGATTTCTGTGACTGCTACTTTTATATATCTGTGATTCTTAGTTGCGATTTGTCACTGTTTACAATCGCACTGTACAAATCCTTGACATGTATCCCTCCGCGCTCAAACTGCGATTTCGGTGACTCTGAATGCTACTTCTGCGATTTCTGCTACTGATATTGCTACATTGCTACTTCTGCGATTTCTGCTACTGATATTGCTACTTCTGCGATTTCTGCTACTTCCGTGATATCTGCTACTTCCGTGACTTATGCGATGTGTGTGGCAAATGAACAGATCCTCTTCCTACGTGTAAAAATATACAAAAAAAAAAAAAAAAAAAAAAAAAAAAAAAAAAAAAAAAAGATTATTGATGCTCAAAAACTATTTCAGTGTTTGGTGTGTAATGTATAGTTAAAAGTGAGGTTATTCGCAAGTAATGTGTAACCGAAATCGGCAAGTAGGCGTATAGTCTACCTTAACAGAAACATTTGATAGATTAGGCACACAGCAACTATAACAGTGCAACGAAAGTGCTATGTTCTTGCCTGTAGAATGAATGAATAGATTTTTTTAACATTGTGTGATATAAGTCAGTTACCAATTTGAAAGAGATAAGTAAATGTGAAATACAACGTGAGTGACTTCTGAAAATTGCCTTTTCTCTTTAAAACCTTTCGGTACCACTACATATTCTGCCAAATAACTATAGATAAGAGCTTGCGTTATGTTTTACTAATCGACGTGCCGACCTAGTGTGCTCATGTTGGCAACTAAAGCTTCATTTTATAAGAATTTTTAACTTACTGACTGTACAGGGTTACACACAAGAAATCTTACAACCAGAGATAAAGAATAACATTAATTATTTATTTTATGATAAACAAAATATTATTTCAATCATTCTGTATGATTTAAATTTCTACGATCATTCATCGGTTGTTGCCAACATAAGCACACTATGCCACCACTGCAGTAAACAAAAGTGTTAAAAATACTGAAGGATCCGATACCACCCATCTGCTTTCACTCATGTCATCACAGGACGGAATGTACGAAAAAGAAAAGGACGGAAAACAATATTCCTAAACCTAAAACAAATCTGATAAAAGAAAACTTTCCATTACGCGAAAACTTGTTTATTTTCAAGTGTAATATTTTTATAGAATCCTCGAAGGTACAAGTTTACTCCTATATAGCAGTACTTAACACAGTCCACATTGAAAATGGAGTTGGCCTACTGTTAAACATTTCGTAAAATTACCTGTACTTAGTTGACCACTTGATACCACCCCCTTGGAATATTTATTTTATGTACGATGTATAACGCAAGCAAAAATATTCGTCGAAACCAGATTTGCAATGTAACATAAGTATTCTGAATTCCCATAATAGTTGTAGGTTCTATGACGAAAAATTATTTTAAACAGGGATCAAGTCCGTAAGACAATATTTATTTGGCATTCACATTTGTTGTCTTTACCAACTATAACCTAAAAACATACATGCCAGGCTTTGCTTCACAACATGTAAATGCTGCCGCCAGGTAAAATAGTGCCACAAAGTGTAAACATTTTCACAAAGAAAATTATCTTCTTGCTCATTAATTCGACAACATCCCTCAACAACACACGAGTGAAAGTACGACAGTTGGTCAACAAGTAGCATAAGGCGGATTATTAAATGCTATTCTCAATTGCTACTTGCGACTCTTAATCGCGACTTTTCACTGAAATCGCAGTTTGGACCAGTGAGGACGTTCGAGCTCACTGGTTTGAGCCGATGGCGTTCGACCAACACATACACAAAAAGCCACACATACACGACGCAGACAGCGGGAAGCTAGAAGTACCAATTTCGGCCAACAGATGGCAGCCGGCAACGTCTAAACTGCGCCTCTTAGTTGCTACTTGTGACTCTTAAACGCGATTTGTCACTGAAATCGCAGGTAGACTCTATAGCCTGCCCAATGCAAAGATATTAGTACAAACTTCGACCAACAGATGGCAGAGTGCAAACTGCTTCTTGCTACTCTTAGTTGCGACTTGCTACTTTTAGTGCTACTGCGCTTCTAAACTGCGACTGAAATCGCAGTCAGAATCCGTAAAGTTGCGACTGTGAATACTGCTACTTCCAAATCACTGTGACTCTTAACAGATACGCGATTTTCGACCCATCCCTACTCCAGACCCATGGCAGTAATCAGACCAACGCCTTTTCTTAAACTTCTGCAGTGCGACTTGTGCAGTCATGAGCTCGATCCAGCATTGAGATAATCAGACGCGAAATGAGGAAGAGCCTTGTACCTTGTGTGCTATGCCAACCTCAACGGGTCGTGCGCATGGTTTCATTTACATATTCTGCCACATACAGCGCGCCATCTATTGATCAATTTTCACAATATTTATGTTTCTTCTACCATACGTTTTTTTCTTCTCCGATAGTATTCCGTTACAATTTGGCGTAATTAAATTCATATCTGACGTATTTCAAAAAAATTGTCCACAGAAACACGCACGTATAACAATGAAAGGTTGTATAAAAATTTCAAAGCATTCTGGCAAGAAATGTAGTAGATATTACGTTTTTGATCATGGCATTAAACAAGGCTCTAGGTTAGAGTTGTAAGAGAGAAGAGGAGGAAGCTTGAAGACTTCCTAATAAATAGAACGCAGTATGTTGTTCTCGACGGCGAGTGTTCATCGGGGACGAGTGCATCGTCAGATGTGCCCCAGGGGAGTGTGATAGGACAGCTATTATTTTCTATACATATAAATGATGTGATGGGGAGACTAACTTGTAATTTGCTGATTAAGCTGTGGTGTATGGGAGGTTGTCGTCATTAAGTGACTGTAATAGCTTACAGGATGACTTATACAAAATTTTTAATTGGTATGAAGAATCGCAGCTAGCTCTAAATGTAAGTTAATGCACATGAGTAGGAAAAACAATCATATAATGTTCGAATACAACATTATTAGCTACTTGATACAGTAGCGTCGTTCAAATATCTGGGCGTAACATTGCAGAGCGGTAAGAAATGGAACGAACATGTAAAGACAATGGGCGAGTGTCACAGAAAGGCCCCGCGAACTCAAATGGGAATCACTCGAAGAAAGACTACGTTGTTTTTGAGTAATTCTGTTGAGAAAATTTAGAGGGCCGGAATTTGAAGCTGACTGCAGAACGACCTTGCTACCGCCTAATTACATTTTGCGTAAAGATTACAAAGACAAGAGAAATTAGGGCTCGTACGAAGGCATATAGGCATTCACTTTTCCCTCGTTCTATTTGGGAATGGAATAGGAAAGGTAGTGCCTAGTGGTGGTGCAGTGTACTCTCCGCCATTCACGTTACGGTGGATTGCGGAGTATATATGTAAATATAGATGTAAAGGAGGTAAAGATGCACAGAAAGAGTGGGAAGGAGATCGGGAGAGGAAAATAGACAACAAGGCATGATAGGGTGAGAGAGGATATGGACAAAGGAGAGAGAGAGAGAGAGAGAGAGAGAGAGAGAGAGAGAGAGGAACAGAGATAGAGGAAGCAGAAAAATGCAGCGTGCACCCATACAAAAATATATTAGGTAAGTGTGCTTTGGCCTTTGTTTCTCTTTAATGTAATCTGTAACAAACGACAGCAACGCGCATTGGAGTGCAGACAGTATGCAACAAAACGAAGTGCATCTTGTGAAAGATCGAATCTTTTTGAAGTTCCATTGAAGGACAAAACATACTTTACATAAAAATATTCTTAGTGCATTAAAATAATAAGCACGTATAATGTGTGAAGCGTAAACAGGCGGTCTGTAATTAGTCGCGTGGTGTGGTAGCTTGGCAGGCCGTCCTTCAGGTCAGCAGGCAGCATGCTGCCGCTTAGGTGTCCAGGCGTACGGGAGACCCATTACCAGAGACCACAGGGAGCGGGCCCGCCGGATACGTAATTGCCGGTTGTGGTCCTGCAATTGCCTGCTTCATTTAGCAGAGGGGATCAAGCACCGGGCTCACTGGCTGGTGGCTGGCGCCTGTTGATTGCACATCGGCTGCGTGTTCATAGAAGGAATGCGGTTGTTGTCTGTTCTCATAAAATAGTCTTAAATGCTTTCTATCTACATAAATACACAGCTAATCACATTTAAGTGCACGTCGGAGGATTCCCCGAAACGGTTTATGATATTTGTCTACCGTTCCATTCTCCAATAGCTCGCGGCAAAAAGGAACACCGAAATCTTTCCGTTTTCGATTTGATTTGTCTTATTTTATTATTTTATTACGTTGATCATGTCTCCCTATATAGGTGGGTGCTAGCAAAATATGTTCGCATTCGGAAGAGAAAGTTGGTGAAAGAAATTTCGCAACTAGATCTCGCCGCAACGAATAACGCCTTGTTCTTAATGATTTCCACCCTAACTCGTGCATCATTTCCATGACACTCTCTCCCCTATATCGCGACAATACAAAACGAGCTGTCCTTCTTTTAAGTTTATCTAAATCATCTGTCAGTCCCAGCTGGTGGGGACCAGACAAGGTGCAGCAATACTCCAAAATAGGGCGCACAAGTGTAGTGTATGCAGTTTCTTCTGTAAAACTATAGTTTTCAAAATGACAAGTGAAGATCGCACACTAACAATTTATTAAATGACGACCGGCCAACTCCTTGTAGGCAACTTTCACCGTATACGCCTTATTCGGTTCATCTTGAGAAACACAGTGTTCTTTTTCTTCCTCACTCTCTTTACTTTAGTATCTATGTTGCGTAAACTGTTACGTATTGACTCAAAAAATCGGTACGACTTCAGCGAGAAACTTGCAAACAGCCTTTGCTTTGACCATACGTTTCAATTTATTTTCCACTGAGAGTAAACGCGGCACACAGCGGTCGAAAATTTTTACTCCTAATTTTTCACCCAATTTTGAATACACTGTACCTTGCGATAAGCTTACGGGCTCAACTATTACACGCATCTTGATTGGACTATCGCTCAAAACGATATCATGGGTTGTGTGAACCATTTTCCGAATGGCCACTTGTTCGGAAAGTTTCGAACGCTGCTCGCATTTTGTTGACGTACGGCCTCGTTTAAAACTTGCTGACACACGAGCATTTGTACCCTGAACTCGATACAATTCAGCGTTGATCTGTTTAGGTGTTAAGCATTTAAATAGAAGTGCACCATCATCCATAAGA
Source organism: Locusta migratoria (assembly GCA_026315105.1). Lineage (NCBI taxonomy): Eukaryota > Metazoa > Arthropoda > Insecta > Orthoptera > Acrididae > Locusta > Locusta migratoria. The sequence continues at coordinate 165,361,854 of CM048746.1, forward strand.
ACTCACATATTTTGTTACATGTGTTGCATGTTTCGAAATAAACAGAAGCTTCTGGCTTTAATCGATTGGAACAATGAAACGCCGCGGTGGAGTAGCCGAGCGGTCTAAAGCGTCTCGCTGCGGAGCGCGCGGTTGCTCGCCGTGGAGGTTCGAGTCCTCCCTGGGGCATGGGTGTGTGTGTGTGTTGTCCTTAGGTTAGTTTACCTAGGTCTAAGTATAAGGCTGCAATTTCAACCACGTTCTAGTGACGTATGATACTTACCACGAGCAAACCATTGGTATACTTCGAGTGCCATCTTTTGGATTTTCGTAGGACTTATTAATGACCCTATTACTTAAAACAGAGACTTGTAATTGGGTGCACCATTAATACTGGAATAGGGTTTTTGTCTTTTAATTCAAAAGTAATCTGAAACTCGCATGTAGATTTTTCGGGGAAAATGTGGATTGAGGACATGTAGACTTCATACAGCTGTCAGGCAGAAGCCTGTTGCAGTAGTGCGCCACTGGCGTTCTTTCCTAATGTCGAATGTGTGATTTGTTACGCCTTTCCTTCCTCACCCTTGCTCTATTATTATCGTTTTTTCTCTATTCATCAGTACCACCTAAAGGTAACAGAGAAATGCCGAATTAATTGTCTGCTCCTTTGAAAGCTTCGAAAAATAAATTAGTATCCTCTCCCCGCTGGCATTTTCGACGCCTCTGAGCGTCAATGTGTTACGCTTGGCGCCGTGGATGCGGAGAGACCACCTTTACGTAACAGCGAAGACCGTCAATAATTTACGTCCTCCGAGGAATATCAAGCAGGCCCCTTCGAAACCGATGTTTATCTCACCTCTCAAACAACCTGCCTCAGCAAAAACGTTACAAGTCTAACAAAACACAACGTTTTCCTTTGAGTCGACCTCCAGTGGTGCATTTGTTTCATATTTCGTTTTAAACAGTGGTTTTAGTAACTTTCGAGCTTCTCAGAACTACGAGAGCTGATACTCTCCCGTACGAAATACATAAGTATAGAGAGAAGGATTATTTTGTAGCCTTTCACTCTAAGTGACAAATTATTATTTCACTGACAGGATCGTATGTAGACAGAATTTTCTGCTTGAACTTCCAGCAATCTAAGATAATACAAGAATATAAGTTGCATTAATACTTTGTTGATAATGAAGTAATTTGTGACCTAGTGTATTTCTCTGCTGACGGTTATAGAACAGTATTTTTACTAACTTTTTATATGTGCTCAAAGAGACAATTTTGTCTTTAATATACCACTCAATTACATAAAACAGTAGTCCTTGTCATTTCCTTGCAATAGGTTGCATTCTAGAGCAAGTGACATTTTAATAGAGGGAAACGATGTAACAAGTTATCATTTTCATGGGAGAGAATTTATACCTAATTACATGACGTCAGAGTAGTAGGAAATCTTCAATCAGCAGTATCAAATACCATCTGCTTAGAGTAATTATAATAGAACCAAAACGCACACACCGTACACACGTAATAGTTTTCTTATATTAGTCCTGAAATTACAGATGTGGGATGTCGATGAAGTTCCTGAAACAAGGTGGACGCGAGCGAAACCACGTTTTTACATTCAAAATCACTTTCGCATTCAAGCAATGCAATATCGTTAAGTCACAACAGTTGTATTCTGAAATGATGATATAGGTATGTTAATGATACAACTTACCTTTAACAAAACTTTCTGTAAGATAGGCTTATATTTCGCTGAAGATAATTAATTGTAAATCACATAGTTGAACTGGATGATAACCATCATGTTTGTCTTCCACTTGATGTGCGTTGTTTTTAAGATAATTTAGTTTAATTTAGGTAGTCTGCATGTCTATGGAGCGATGAACTCAGCAGTCCCTTAGTCTTAGAAACATTCGGGTCAAATCTAGTTTCCGATACCGCTTTGACCAATGACGTCATGTTTTACGTCATTCCGTCCCCCGCGTGGTTTCAGTACCGGTACTCACTGTTTACGTGTCTGATATTTTTGAAGACACCCTAACTTTCACTTTAAAAAAAGTTATCTGTAGCGTAGTCCTAAGAAGGTTAGGAATAGGTTAAACAAGAATTTTTTTTAGGGACGTGAGGGCGCGTAGCGCTTGAATCTCCGGTTCAGAAACACTCAATCGATTTACAGTTGTGTGTTCGACATATACTTATCATTTCAGGCCGTACAACTTCGAGTGCAAGCTTTCTTTAAAATTACATAATTATTAAATGTATTTTGAAGACTTGGTATCATTAAGTAGATTTCATCTATTTATGTGAAATCTAACTACCGATACAGTGTTGTGGTAAACATGTGTTCGTACTATATCTCCATTATGTATTACGTCATATGTGACGTCTTTGGTCAAAGCGGTATCGGAGACTAGAGTGTATCCAAACATTCGAACTGACTCCATATAAGTTTTTAATGAAAAAAATACATTCTCCTTTCAAACACTTATTTTATGCAAATTAAATGGTGAACTGAATTAGATTTGTCTTTGTGTTAATGATTAAACAAATGGGAAACTATGAAATGAATGCTTGCATAACTAAGTAGTTAAGTCTTTCTGTGCCGTGTTTGTAAACATTCAATTCTCCCCATCGCCACTCGATGTAAGCACGGTAGTCATTACCCACGCGACCATAATAAAATAAATAGAAAATATAAAGGCGATTTAAGGCACGGGGAGGTGTGTCTGATCCTGATCGAATCGGCCAGGTGGTTTATCGATGTGGAATGTGTCCCAGCCACCCTGGATGTACCAGTTTGTAGCCGGTTTCTCACGTCTCAGTAGGTAAATACTGGGGTGACACCCAAGTCATGCCTCAAAAGCTAAAAATTGTTTGTTATCCTATGTGACTACACTGCTTAGGTCTTTCGCACCTAGACTTACAAACTCTTTAAAACTACGCTAAGGACGACACACACACACACACACACAGAGAGACAGACGGAGAGAGAGAGAGAGAGAGAGAGAGAGAGAGAGAGAGAGAGAGAGAGAGAGAGAGAGAGAGAGAGAGAGAGAGAGAGAGATATACGAGGCGCGTCCAGAAAGTAAGTTTCGTTAACTGCCGAAATTTTGTAGGCACTTCTCATAGCGTACCACAAGTTTTTGCATGCACCCTACACAGAAGATTGCCGCCTGTGTATTCAACCATGTGGTAACAGCTCTTTATCATCGTTGAAGTGTTGACCACCAAGGACAGATTTTAGGTGTAAGAAGAGATGAAAGTCGCTAGGAGAGAGGTCCAAGCTGTATGGAGGATAATCAAACAGGTCCCATTGAAATTTCCGTAAGAATTGTTTGGTCACATTCGGTGTGTGAGGTCAGGCATTATCGTGAAAAAAAAATCTTTTGATAGTAATCCTCTTCTTACACCTAAAATCAGTCCTTGGTGGACAACACTTCAACGATGATGACGAGTTGAAAGAACATATTACCACATGCTTGAATACACAGGCGTCAACATTCTATGAAAAAGGTACACAAAACCTTGTGACATGCTATGACAATTGCCTACAAAATTTCGGAAGCTATGTAGAAAAGTAGTTTAAGAGTTGTAGATTTTTGTTCAATCAATACTTTTTCTGTATCTGTACCAAATGTTCAAATGTTTGTAAATCTATCGGACCAAACTGCGTGGTCATGAGTCCGTAGCTGAAAAACTACTTAAACTAAAGTAAACTAACCAAAGGACAACACACACACACACCCATACCCCAGGGCTACTCCACCGCGGCTGTATCTGTACCCGTCAGTTTTATATAACCAAACGGAACTTACTTTCTGGGCGCGTATATATATATATATGAATGACTGACAGGAGCGGTCGCGCGATCCGTGGCACCACGCCTTAGACCACGCCGCCACTGCCGTAGGACGAGCCACCACTGAACACACGGATACAGACGCTAAACAAATAAGTTACGACCTCGAAGTCGGAGAATGAATAAATCAGCAGAAGGTCACTTACATGCGACTTCTCGGTAGTGGCGGAGGACGCGGTGTTGCCGTATCGCAATTATGATCGAATGCTGCGGCTGCATTGTTCTCGTATCACCCAGAGTACGTTATAAGCCACGCTGGTTTCTTACGCAGCGGGTGTTAACAACATAACTTTTCCAATTATAAAATTATGCCCTTGAAGTGGATTTTCACATTTCCTTAGCTGGTAAGATCTCTTGCTTAGATATTTTAAAGTCGTCCGGCGACCCACGACCCACTTAAATACACCCCACGTCCCTATAGCGGGTCTTCACCCACTGTGTGGAACCATTGCTTTAAAAGAATTCATTCGACTATTAGTTATGGTGACGTTTTACCACTCATTATTTACGTGTTCAAACTATTTTCAGGAAGGGCAAAACATTTCCTAATTTTTACACAAATGCTACAATAAATAAACATAAATTCCTAAGACTGCTGATGGGACTTTAATTTTCTAGGACTTAGCAAATGTGAAGTTTATAAGAGGTTATTGTGTTAAAATCAGAAAAACTGAATGACAAAGGGAGTCACCATGCGCCATAATTCTAAGAAAGCCTAAGACCTATCTACGCTAATCTTTCCTATACATCTACATGGGATGTTCTGCTAATCACCTTTAAGTGCCTGGCAGAGGGTTCATCGAACCAATGTTAAACTATTTTTATCCTATTCCATTCTCGAATAGCGCGCAGAAGACAACATCTGAATCTCTCAGTTCGAGGTCTGATTTCTCTTACTTTATTCAGATGATCATTTATACCTATGTAAGTGGGAGTCAACAATATATTTTCGCATTCGGAGGAGAATGTTGGCGATTGGAGTTTCGTAAGAAGCCCACGCCGCAGCGATAAGTGCCGTAGTTGTAATGATTCCCATCGCAGATCCTCTATCATTTCCGTAACGCATTCTCCCCTGTATCGTGACAATACGAAACGAGCTGCCCTTGTTTGGACTCTTTAAATGTCCTCCGTCAAACCCATCTGATAGGTATCTCACACTGGGCAGCAATACTCCAAAAAAGGACGGACAAGCGTAGTGTATGCAGTTTCTTTAATAGTTCTGTTGCAACTTTTAATGGTGCTGCCAATAAAACGCAGTCTCCGGTTCGCCTTTCCCACGACATTATCTACGTGTTCTTTCCAGTTTAAGTCTGAAGTAACAGTAATTCCTAGGTAAGTAGTGGAGTTTACGGCATCCACGTTTGATTGACTTATCTTGCAAACAAAGTTTAACGGAAGTCGACTCACGCAGCCAGTTGTGTGGGTAAAATACATCGTAGACGCAGAACCGTGGCATTACTTGACATAGTTTACAAAACACCTTTGTGCATGCCGGTAGTGGAAACTATGAACATACGAAAGTAGAAGATGAAGCTGTTGGCCGAACATGGAAAACTAGCCTGACACTGGTATAACCAACACACAAATCAGCTACAGAAGTAACTAGTATGGCCACATAAGCTTACTAACTACTGGTGTGTAACAGACATTTTTCGGCAGCAGCGAATGAATGAAACGACAGATGTTAACGTTGCGCCATTACTTCTTTTTCAGAGTAAAAAGAATACATATGGCGTGACGCTCACCTGGAGGGATCTGTCGGTGTACGTCTTGAAGAAGAAGGCGAGGCTCTTTGGGTCCTCGACGCAGACCTACACTCGCATAATCAACAATGGTATGTAACTCAATGTATTACTGACTTTGTTTAACGTACGCTAAAGGTTTGATCTCTAAAATAATGCAATTCTTTTTTCGGTACATCTACAGTCAATGGTGATTCTGATACTGGGTACCCAACACACTTGTCTCCATTCATACTTTCGGGGATTGCATTTGGAACTTTACTCTCGAGCGTATAATGCCAGTGCGTAGTAAAAATGTTACTGATAAAATGTTCAAATGTTTGTAAATCTATGGGACTCAACAGCTTGGTTATTAGTCCCTAGCTTACAAACTACTTAACCAAATCAAGCTCATTGAGGCGCTATGCTCCGATTCGCGAGGCCATTCCCCGTCGGGGGTTCTAATCCCCCCTCCGGCATGGATGTTCGTGCTGTCTTTAGTGTAAGCTAGTTCATAAGTAGTTTGTAAGTTTAGGGACTGATGACCCCGCTGTTAAGTCCCATAAGCTTAACAAACATTAACTTAACCTAAGGTAAACTAAACTAAGGACGCCGGCCGCGGTGGCCGAGGTGACTGAGGCTCTCCAGTCACGGTCAGCACGGCCACTACGGTCGGGGGCGTGGATATTTGTGCCGTCCTAGTTCGTAAGTAGTTCATAAAGTAGTTTGTAAGTTTAGGGACTGATGACCCCGTAGTTAAGTCCCATAAGCTTTACAAACATTTTTTTTTTAAACTAAGCACAACACAAACACCCATGCCCTAGCGGGTAATCGAATCCCCGACGGCGGACGGCCGCGCGCACCGCAACACGGCGCTCCAGTACGCGCGGATAATCCGCCGCGGCTCAGTTACTGATAAGTCAGACATATGTACATTCTTTAATAATCACTTTCTGAACATAGCAGATGTGTTAAAATAGAATTTTACCTCCTGCAGGTAACAGTATAACTGTCTCAGAAAATAGTCCGCAGAGTGTATTAGTTGAAGTAGCCCTTTTCGATTTCTGACAAGTGGGAAAGTGACTCAATAATTAAATCACTTAACACTAAAGTCTCTTATAGAAATAACGGCAAGGGTGAAGCGAAATTCGCGCACTCTGACTTCGCAGTGCGTTTCCTCACATGCCATCAATAAACAAAACAAACAAAAATGTCTGTCCCAAAATTCCGTCCTGAGCATATTTCCGGCAGTAAATGGACGTCGAAGACTGAGTTGGGTGTATGTTCCATACGTCAGAGTGTTTCAGAATTATACAATTACACCAACAAAGGTATAGGGCATGCAGAAAGTCTTGAGGAACAAAATGAGCATAGAAACCCATACCCGGAAACGCCATTCAAAGACGCTTCGGAGAGTCCAAGTTACAGTCACCAGCTCCTGCCGCTAGACATCCCCTCCAGCAACTTTTCTGCTCTGAGTCCACTGTTGTTTCTCATTTACATAAATAATATGCATTCTAGTAACTGGTAACTCTAAAATATTTCTGATTGCATCAGCTTGGTAGTAAATGATGTTGTTTGCTATATTGATAAAATATCATATAATGCAGTCCAAGAAATAACAGCTGATGCTGACGTTTTCATTACACAGAATTGGTATATAATGAGACTGAAGAGTTCAAATTTCTGTGTTCAGATAGGTAGTTGCTGTAGTGGAAATTCCATTAAAAAACTAAATGCTTCGTTACTTATCATTAGAACAGCATATGAAATAACTGATATTTCCATGAAAAGTAGTCTACTTTGCTTATTCCCATTTGTTTATAACGTGTGTTGTTATTTCGACGTCGGTGTGTTAAGCACTACTGATTACCAAAGGGCACTGAGAGCAGTTGCGAAAAAGCCGCATCCTCTGTTTTCAGGCAATACAATATCAGTGAAAGATATGAATCAATGGTGTACCAATAAGCTCTATGAAGGTTTCTTATATTTTCTGTATGAGAAATGTCCGATCTTTATTGCGTTGAAACAGAAGGCTGTTAGGGACATTTTAAAATTATAATAAAACTTCTCGTCGCAATATCAGCTGCCTGAAATATTGGCGCTTCGTGACACATGGAACTATGCGACTGTATCAGATACACACTGCACTCTCGTCTCGATCATTTTTCCAGTACGATGTTTCATTGTCAGCAGGAACATAGTTGTACACAGGGTGAATCTAAATTCGCTCACTCGGGCTTCGCAGCGCGATTCCTCACAAGCACTCTTGCGCAGGACGTTCATGTGTGAGTAAAACAGGAGCATCTCCGCACTAGTAGGAGATACGATGGGTCGATGAGTGACACGTACTCCTCGTCACCCACAACTTCTGCAGAACTGCGAGCGCAGGACGAACAGGCGTGGAATAATGTATCCTATCCCACTCTAGAATTGTCCATGTATATGATCAAACGGATGCCAGAATCGGTGCCTGCACAGCTGTCAAAAAATGTTCAAATGTTTATATAGCTTATGGGACTTAACTACGGGGTTATCAGTCCCTAAACTTACAAACTACTTATGAACTAGCTAAGACTAAGGACGGCACAAATATCCATGCCCGAGGGTGGATTCGAACCCCCGACCGTACTGGCCGTGCAGACCGTCACTGGAGTGCCTCAGTCCCCTCGGCCCCCGCGGCCGGCGCATAGCTGTCCGTAGATGGTATACAACATACAGAAAAGGGTGCTTCAACATAGATCAACACCTGGTACCTCAGTATCAGATATTCACTTACAAATATAATAATTTCATCAATAAATTTTGAGTGAATTGGAAATCTCTAACTGGCTAGTAACTTTTATTTCTGACAATGTATATTATAAGGTTGTTATCCTGGTATGAGGTGGTAGGAAAACGTTTATTGTTTATCCTCCATGCTACAGCTCTGCGTAACTGACTTATACGAGGGGTGTTCAGATGAAAAGGTACGAAACGTTTTAACAACCAAACCGGTTGAAATTTAAATATGTCTACTTGGCATGAAGTCATGCGACATGTAGGGAAGCGTAGCGTTCGTTGTTAGGTACCCCTAAAAAATTCAAGGCTGTAATCCCAACAGGCAAAGTGACGCTCGCAGTCTTTTTTGACGTCAGAGGTCCGATACTAATGAAATTCCTCGAGCACGGGAAAACTGTTAACAGTCACGTGTAGTGTGAGACACTCCTTAGCCTACGCAAGTCAATCAATAGCAGACGGCCTGGGCTGCTCACAGATGAAGTGATTCTGCTCCATGATAACGCGCGTCCACACGTCTCCGCGTCTCCAGGCTTACACTAAATGTACTGGCCAAGTTCAAATGGGAGCAGCTTGAGTGTCCGTCCTACAGCCGACGTATGTCGCCCTGTGACTTCCATCATTTTGGTCCGCCAAAGAAACACCCTGAAGGGAAGCGCTTCAACTCGGACGACGAACTGAAGAACACTGTAGATGACTGGCTCTTGTCACAGGCACAGGAATTCTGGGAACAGGGAATGCTTCAGCTCATTAAAAATCGATATAGTTGTGCTCAGGCCTCTGGTGATTATCTTCGAATAAATGTTTCAATTGAGGAGTTTGATGGACTAGGAGCCTAAGTCCGAAATATGCATTTCCGGTAAAAATGAGTCTATCTCTTATTGAAAAACATCAATTATGTAATAATTAGGCCTATGTCCTAGACCATACTTTTAATATACGGAATAATTGCTTAAAATAATTTCTTCTATTTGTGATATATTGTAGAACATATAATGAGTGCCGGCCGCGGTGGCCGAGGGGACTGAGGCGCGCCTGTCACGGTCTGCACGGCCACAACGGTCGGGGGTTCGAATCCCCCCTCGGACATGGATATTTGTGCCGTCCTCAGTGTTAGCTAGTTCATAAGTAGTTTGTAAGCTTAGGGACTGACGACCCCCGTAGTTAAGTCCTATAAGCTATACAAACATTTGAACATTTTTGAATATAATGAGTGGTTTCCGCCCTTTTTCCATCAAACCATGAATTATACACAAAAGGTTATGGAAATTAAGTAGAAATGTTTTTTTTTTTTATTATTCAGTTAAACTGTCCATTAAAAAAAATGTATGTTCATGATTTTTATGTTCCTACTCGGGTTCAGTAGCTTCTTCAATGTTCATTCTTTTCATACCAGCCTGCTACTATATCAGGAAAGAAGCGCAACACCTCTTGAATGTCCGTGCTGTTACAGCTGGTTTCACTATTTATGACAAGAATGAAATATCTTCAGGAAGTATTGTCCATTTCTTAATGAACACAAAGGGTATAAAGATATTACAATATGGTTATAAAGCATCGATTGTGCCATCAGTGCCAAAGTGCATCCTCATAAATAAATGCAACTGGAAAGTAAATTTTCCCTGTGGTTTTGATGCAAAGAAGTCCATTAAACTTTTCATCCAGTCACTAATAAGCTCACATCTGCCAATGACTTGAAATGGCTCTGGTTTCCGTTTGCACTGTTTATGGATCATTTCTTTCTTTTTTCTATACCTTTCCCTACTGTTTCCTTCCTTGTATCTGGATATTCATTTTCATTACATCTACACTTCGTAATTCACCGTAAGGTGCGTGGCAGAGGGTACACTACACCACTACTAGGCATTTCCTTTCGTATTCGACTCCCAAATAGAACGAGGAAAAAATAATGCCTATATCCGTCCGTACGAGCCCAAATTTCTCTTGTCTTTGTGATCACTACGCGAAATGTAATTGGCGGCAGGAAGATCGTACTACACTCATCTTCAAATTTCGGCCCTCTAAATTTCCTCAACAGAAATTCACGAAAAGAACGTCGTCTTTGTTCCAACGATCACCAATTTAGTTCCCGGAGCATTTCCGAGACACCCAGTTCGTCGAATCTAGCTGCTCGCCTCTGAACTTCTTCTATGCCTTCCTTTCAACTGATCTGCTGCAGGTCCCAAACGCTTGAGCAATACTTAATATGTTGGCGTACAAGCATTTTATACGTGGTCTCCTTTACAAATGAAGTACATCTTCCCAAAATTTTCCCAATAAACCGAAGTCGGCTGTCCGACCTACTCACAACTGTCCTTACATGTTCGTTACATTTTATTTCACTCAATATATACACAAGTTGCAGTCGACACATAACCTATACGTGTTAAAACAACGTGAGAACTGCCTGCTATGCACTATTTTCTTACCGCCAAATTCTTTGGATTCAAAGACATTAACTATTACTACCCATGTAAAACAAAATTTACACTTAAAATAATAGGGTAACTAATCCTAGTTTCCTTCGTAAGTTTAATAGATTCAAAAATTAGAGTAAAAAAATAAAATAAAATAAAATAAAATTTCACCTAATATTAATTATTAACATTCAAAATAATTATTACTACATTAACCAAAAAAATTCACTTGTATAAATCGTATAACCGTGGGTGCTGGTACGAAATATGCAAATAGTAAATCAATTACTAATTCCAAAATAACTTGATAATTAAATTTAATTACTACAAATAAATAGAACATTTAGTTTATATATATATATATATATATATATATATATATATATATATATATATATATATATGAAGAAAAAGTGAATAAGTAAGCAAGAATAAAACTTTAGAATATAAATGAAACACGTATAAACATAAAGAAAATAAAATAGAGTAAATGTACATAGAAAATAGAATAAAAAATAATACTAAGATGACTGCTAAGCGTACACGAAAGATATCGAGGTGAAATTGTCAGAGCAGGTAATATATTTTTTCCTTTATTGCATTTCACACCAGTTACACTAGTAGGCTGGCAGCAGCACCATAGGCTGCTCTTCAGCCGAGAGAAATTAAAAGACATATATGAGGTGGGAATTAAAATACATAACAGGAAATAAAACAACGGAGATACAATAACATAGACAAGGCGACAGTTTGAAGTACATTACAAAAGACAGATGATTAAAACCACGTATAGTTAGTTAAAAATGATGAGCCAAGGTGACCTAAAAAAAAGACACTAATTAAAACACAGGGTGCGACGCTTGTCTGATTGCAGTGGACGCAGTTAAAAAATACATACACTTCACTGGAGCACAACACAGCACTTGACGGAGCACTGATAAAAATGTCGGTCCAGGACCTCGAGAAGGGGGAGGAGGGAGGGAAGCGTGGGGGAGAGGAAAAACTGCGGGGAAAGGGGGCGGTAGGGAGGAGCCGTAGGGACTCCAGGGCAGGGAGTGGGGTAGCCAAGCGGGGGAGGGGAAGGGGAGGGGGAGAGAGTGGGCCCTTTATCTACGGGGGGGGGGATCAGAGCTAGTAGGACGGGTATATGTCGGAACGGAGGATGTCATCAGGGAGGGGGAGGCGGCGGAAGTTACCCTGGGAGAGGACATGGAGGGCGTGGAGATGAAGGGAAGGGGGTATAAAGCGGTAGAGGCGTGGCAGAGGCCCGGGGTTGGTGAGGAGGGGGTGGACCAGGGGGTTGCGGGAGTCTATTTTACGGGTGGTATAGAGGATACGGATATGTTGGAGGTATTCAAGGAGGTGGGTCAATCAGGTCATACAGGATCCGCGTGGTGGAAGGGAGCCGGATGCGGTAGGCCAGGCGGAGGGCAGCAGGTAATACAAATGTGGAACTATTTATTCAGCACTCTGACGGAAAAAGGGAGTAAAGCCAAATACGTGCATAGTCGATCAGACTCCTCAAATATAGCCAGAGTGTCATTTGGTACTTTTCATTGGAACACGCCTGATACGTTTCAGATGCTTTGCATGTGATTTTGTGTACAGAACTCTTACTGTTGAATGTCAGTGTGCCGTGTTGTGTGTCGGCAGTGACCGGCGCGGTGCTGCCTGGCTCTCTGGTGGCGCTGGTGGGAGGCAGCGGCGCGGGCAAGAGCACGCTGCTGGCCGCGCTCGCGCACCGCTCCACACGTGAGTACCGCAGCCGCCGCCGCAGCCGCAGCCGCACCAGCCGTAAGTAAGTACAGACCTCACATCAACAACGGGAGGACGCCTGTTCGTCATCGCTCAATTCGTCCAAATCTATGGTACCCGTATCACCTGGTGAAGTACCAAAGTGCCCCAAGTGTGGACTCCAGGTGAACAAGCGTTCGAAAAATAAAAGTAATCTTGCTACTGATATATCAACATGAATTGCCCCTGTGACTGTGCGCTTGGAAATCGGTGTTTACATTAGCGCCCACTTATGATGAACGTTGCACAGCGGTGCTCATCTACATGCACGAGGTATATCCACAAAGTAAGTTCCGTTTGCTTATATAAAACAAATGTGTACAAATACAGAAAAAATATTTATTGTACAAAAATATACAACTATTAACCTACTTTTCTACATCCAGAATGAAACTTTCACTCTGCAGCGGAGTGTGCGTTGATATGGAACTTCCTGGCAGATTAAAATTGTGTGCCGGAACCGGGACTCGAAGCTGGGACCTTTGCCTTTCGCGGGCAAGCGCACTACCAGCTGTGCCATCCCGACACGACTCACGATGCCGCCTCACAACTTTACTTATGCCAGTACCTCGCCTCCTACTTTCCAAACTTCACAGAAGCTCTCCTGCGAAACTTCCAAGACTAGCACTCGTGTAAGAAAGGATGTGGTGGAGACATGGCTTAGCCACAGCCCAAGGGATGTTTCCAGAATGAAACTTTCACTCTGCAGCGGAGTGTGCGCTAATATGAAATTTCCTGGCAGATTGAAATTGTGTGCCGGAACCGGGACTCGAACCTGGGACCTTTGCCTGTCGCGGGCAAGCGCACTACCGCGAAAGGCAAAGGTCCCAGGTTCGAGTCCCGTTTCCGGCACACAATTTTAATCTGTCAGAAAGTTTCATACTTTTCTACATATTTTCCGAAATTTTGTAGGCCCTTTTCATAGCGTGGCACAAGTTTTTGTATGCCTTCTTCACAGAAGGTGGCCGCCTATGTATTCAACCATGTGGTAAATTGTTCTTTCAGCTCGTCACCATTGTTCAAGATTTGACCACCATGGAAAGGTTTTAGGTGTAAGAAGAAAGTCGCAAGGAGCGAGACGGTACGGAGGATGATCAAACACGTCCCAGTTAAATTCCCGGAAGAGTTGTTTGGTCACATTCGCCTAGTGAGATTGGGCGTTAACGTGAAGGGGGAAAAATCCCTCCTTTCATCTCTTCTTACACCTAAAATCTGTCCTTGGTGGTCAACACTTCAACGATGATGAGCTGAAAGAACATGTTACCACATAGTTGAATACATAGGCGGCAAGCTTCTACGAAGAAGGCACACAAAAACTTGTACCACTCTATGACAAGTGCCTACAAAATTTCGGAAATTATGTAGAATAGTAGTTGAACAGTTTCAGATTTTTATACAACAAATATTTTTTCTGTATCTGTTCATGTTTGGTTTATATAACCAAACGGAACTTACTTTGTGGACATACCTCGTATATGGATACTCTCCAAGTCACATTGCAGTGCATAGCAGAGGGTTCATCGAAGCAACTGAAATCACTTAACAACAACAGGTCTTCTGGTCCGGACTGTATACCCATTAAATTTCTATTTCATTATGCAGAAGCGATAGTTCCTTACTTAACAGCCAAATACGAGACGTGTTTTTTTAAGTAACTAACGTTTCGAAATTTAAAAAAAAAGAGACGTGCTAATATATCTCAATAATTTTATGCGCACTGGATACCTACATCTGTCGTCTACGCACTGACGCCGTTACAGTCTGATGCTTCCTTCTTAACGTTGCCTATTGAGTTTTTAAGGTGCCTTCGATAATCTTAAGTACAGCAGACTGTGAAATACGGGCTGTTATAAGATTTCTTAGTGCTAAAGGCCTAAAAGCGATCGCTAGTCATCGTGAGATCTGTGCAGTTTACGGAGAAAACATTGAGTGATGGAATGGTAAGTATGTGGGTGAGAGTATTTAAAGATGGCCGCATAAATGTGCATGATGAACGACGGAGTGGGCGTCCTTCAGTCGTTAATTGAAGTTTGTTGCAGGAAGTGGACAATAAGGTGAGAGAAAACAGACGCTTTACGATTTCCTTCCTTTGGGATGATGTTCCTAATGTTTCTCGTAGTGTTTTGTATGACATTTTGACCGAGTAACACAATGACAGAGTCAAAACAGTTGTGATGCAGTGGTTAACAATTCAGGCGACAGACTTCCATGAGGAGGATAGTAAAAAAATGGTACAAAGTTATGACAAGCCTCAATATTGACGGAAGTTATGTAGAAAACTAGATTAAGGTACACACTTTCATGTAAAAATAAAATTATTGAGATATCTTACCACGTCTTTTTTTTTTAACTTCAAAACGGTACTAATTTCAAAAACACGCCTCGTACAACCGCTCGCTCAAAGGATTTGTGCCAAAAGACTGGAAAGTGGCTCAGGTCATACCTATATTCAAGAAAGGCAGTAGGAGTAACCCACTAAACTACAGGCCTATTTCATTCACGTCAATTTTCAGCAGGGTTTTGGGACATATCCTGTATTCAAATATTATTAATTATCTCGAACGGAATGATCTGTTGACCCAAGGTCAACACGGATTTAGAAAATATCGTTCGTGCGAAACACAACAAGCTCTTTACTCACACGAAGTCTTGCTATCGACAAGGGATCTCAAATTGATTCCGTATTTCTTGATTTCCAGAAGGCTTTTGACACCGTACCTCACAAAAGGCTTTTAATCAAATTGCGTGGTTATGGTATGTCACCTCAAATATGCCACTGGATTGGGGATTTTCTATCAGAGAGGAAACAGTTTGTAGTGATCTATGGTAAGGCATCGACTAAAACATAGATGATGCCGGGCGTTCCACAGGTACTGTTATTGGTCCTCTGCTGTTACTTATTTACATAAACGATTTAGGGGAAAGGTTAATTAGCTCTCTTAGGTTGTTTGCAGATGGCGCCGTCATTTACCGTCTTGTAAAATCATCTGAAGATCAAAACCAACTGCAGAACGATCTGAATAAGATATCACTATGGTGTAAAAATTGTCAATTGAGTCTAAATAATGAGAAGTGTGAAGTCGTCCACATGAGTACGAAAAGAAATCCGTTAAACTGGAAGAAACACGTTGATAATCTCGTAGGAAAGGCGGACCAGAGACTGCGTTTCACTTGCAGAACACTTAAAAGATGCAACATAACAACTAAAGAAACTGCATACACTATGCTTGTCCATCCTCATTTGGAAAATTGCTGCCCAGTGTGCGATCCTTATCAAGTGGGTTTGACGGAAGACATCGAAAGAGTCCAAAGAAGGACAGCTCGTTTTGTACTGTCACGATACAGGGGAGACAGCGTCACGGAAATGATACAGGCTCTGGAATGGGAATCATTACAACAACGGCGTTTATCGCTGCGGCGTGGTCTACTCACGAAACTCCAATCACCAACATTCTCCTCCGAGTGCGAGAATATATTGTTGACTCCCACTTACATAGGTATAAATGATCATCAGAATAAAATACGAGAAATCAGAGCTCGAACGAGGAGATTCAGGTGTCTTTCTTCCCGCGCGCTATTCGGGAATGGAATGGTAGATGAATAGTAGAAAGGTGGTGGTATAATGAACCTCCTGCCCGGCACTTAAATGTGATTTGCAGAGTATCCCATGTAGATGTAGAACGTCTTTTATGGTATTTTTTATAGTTCCATTCTGTAATAGCTCGCGGGAAAAAGGAAAACCTAAATCTGTTTTCTCTTATTTTGATCATGTCTCCCTATTCAGGTAGGTGCTAACAGTATATTTTCGCATTATGAAGAGAAAGTTGGTGACAGAAATTTCGGAAATAAATCTCGCCCCAACAAATAACGCTTATAGTTTAATGATTTCCACCCGAAGTCGTGCATAATTTCTTGGACACTTACAAACTACTTATCAACTAGCTTATCCTAAAGACGGCACAAATATCCATGCCCGAGGGGGGATTCGAACCCCCGACCGTAGTGTCCGTGCAGACCGTGACTGAAGCGCCTCAGTCCCCTCGGCCACCGCGGCCGGCTCCCCTATATCGCGATAATACAAAACGAGCTGCCCTTCTCCGAATTTTCTCTAAATCGTCCGTCATTCCAACCTGGTGTGGATGCCGTAATGCGCAGCAATATTCCAAAACAGGACGTAGAAGTGTGGTTTAGGCAGTTTGTTTAGTAGAACTGTTTCAGCTAATAAGTTTTTCGGCTTCCCTAGATGATTTTCTGTGTGTTCTTTGCAATTTACGTTGTTCGTAGTTGTTATTCCTTTATTTAGTTTAATTTACGGCCTGTAGATTTGACTGATTTACCGAATAAATGAGGTTTAACGCATTTCTTTTAGTAGTCATATGGATGACTTCACACTTATCATTGTTAAGGTTAATTGTCAATTTTTGCACCATGCAGATATCTTATCTAAATCATTTTGCAGTATGTTCTGATGACTTTACTATCCTATAAATGACAGCATCATCCACGAACACTCTAAGAGACCTACTAAGATTGTATACTAATTCGATTCTAAAAATAACGAACAGTAGGGGCCTGTGAGACTTCTCTGTGGAAGACCAGATATCATTTCTATTCTACTCCTTGACTTACCGTCAATTACGACGTACTGTGTCCTTTCTGACTGGAAATTACGAATACAATGGCATAACTGTGGCGATATTCCAAATGCACGTAATTTGATGACAAGACGGTTGTGAGGTACAGTGTCAAAAGCCTTCCGGAAATCTAGAAATACGAAATCTATCTGACATCTCTTGTCGACAGTACGTATCACATCATGTGAGTGAAGACCTAGCTGTTTCTTCCAACAACGATACTTTCTAATCTGTGTTGACTATAAAACAACAGGTCGTTCTCTTCGAGGTAGTTCCTAATATTTGAGGAATTGTGTTTGCTCACAGCCGTACGAAAAGTTGTCAGAGTGAACGGCTTGCCTGATATGATTCTACTTGTCGCTTATATAAACGCATACTTGGCGCTACTCATCCCTCACTACGCACAGTCTATCGATGTCCAAGGTTATCGCCCGGCGCATACTGGCAGCATTTGGATACTTCGTCAGCAAGCGAGCCAAGATCCAATATGAGGCACTGACACTATAAACTGGTAGAGGTGGTCTCCGGCTAGTTCACGTTTACAATCGTACTGGTGCGCTCTCTCTATATTAACGCGACGCTGAAAACCGAAAAGACAACACCAGACTCTGTCAGGACTCTAGCTTCTCGACAACCACCGGTGATGATGCAGAACATTTCTAACCAATTCAACAAATCAGAGACCATTTTTCCTTGAATATAGCTATGTTATGACAGCACCACTAGACAACAGACCTCCGACGGCGCGCGACGTCTGCGGGATACTTTACGATCAGGCGCCCCGCCAGCGATGTGCAAACGCGGGACCCCACGGTCCACTGGCCTTCGGCATAGCGGACAATTCATCGTGCCACACTTGACACGAAAACACGAACTACATAGAACCTGCTAGTTAACGGGTACACAAGTCACTAGATCCCGCCTGCACGACATCAATATGGTGACCTTCCGGCCTTCCAGGTATGCCAGGTTAGAGACGACGACGCACACCGTCTTATGTGCGCACTCTCTACGGAAGTATGGCGGCTAGTGACGAAGATGACTGGCTTACTTCTGCGCGTAGGACAGCAAAATATCGACCCCACGATTGTCATTTTTCCCGACATAACGTGTTACCCACGAGCAAAACCGAACGCGGTTACATGGCTGCTAGTCCATGCTTCGTGATGGCCCGAAGTATGTGCCCCACTTCTGGAACCATTTATAGGAACGACATACGACGCTAACGCTGAATACCGACAATACTTTTCTGATTTTCTGAGGAGTGCGTTACGAGATCATCCACGACGTAGGAACGCCCCGGGTACGAGAAGCTGATATGATCACGATGAAGAGGAATTAGGTGAACATGTTGTGACGCTTATCTCTTACAATAAAAGGAGAAGAAGGGCCTGCGGGCTGAGGCGCTGGGAGAGACCGCTCGGAAACTCCCCCCACACATACATTTCTTTTCTTTCATCTTTCTATTTTTAGTTATGAGTGGACACGCTACATGGGCTTGGAGGATAACTACGCCATATTAAAGTGAAACACAGTTATTATCATAAAAAAGAGAGAGAAACCTAAATGGGACAGGCGAGTGGAACGTACGCTTGAGAGAGCTCCAGGAGAGCTCCTTCTTACCTTCTTTTTCAATATCTTTGATGACAGGCAAGAAAAGGCTGTATTATTTTGTTGAAATAAAATTAAACCAAACTAATAAATCTAAACATAAATTTATCCATGTTATGTGGATTGTTTTGAGGTCTGCGACTGTATTATAAACTTTTTGAAATAATTTATACTACAGCAGTCACTTTTTAGTAATATTTTTATTACCACGGAGCGTTTCGGCAGCAAGCTGCCATCATCGGGTGATTTTGCAGTCATAGGTTCATTATCGCTTTATTATGTTTTGTGTTGTGAGTGCCAGTGAGGTTATAGTTGGACTTTTTAACCTGTTCAGGAAGATATAGCTATTTTAGTATTATGTGGTGTATACATAACTGTGTTCTTGTGTGTTGCAGACAACAAGATTATCAACAAAGCTGTAAGTAAATATAACACTACAATAATCCAGAAGATATAATCACGAAACACAATAATAAAATTGCTATATCTTCCTCAACAGGTTAAAACGTCCAACCATAATCTCAGTGGCAGCCACAACAGAAAACATAATAAAACAATAACGAACCTGTAACTGTAAAATGCACCCGATGATGGCAGCTTGCTGCCGAAACGCGTCGTGCTAATAAGAATATTAGTTAAAAGTGACTGCTGCAGTATAAATTATTTCAAAAACTAATAAATCGCTACATCCCTAAGACCACTCCCTACCCTCTATCAGAAAAGCGGCCCAGTAGAGAAAAAAAAAAAATAAAAATAAAAAGAAGGAAATGGCGGTAAGAGATCGGATTCGTATTGAAAGTGTCGTGGTTTCGCCTCCGCCCAGCGCAAATTTTTTTGTGCTCCTTCGCAATGCACACGCTACTGGCGTCACAATTAACCGCAAATTCATGTACGTTATTTTATTTTTATAAGCGCACAACATCAGCATGGGACGTCATTATTTAAAACAAACACATTAACTGTTTCTTCGATGAATATCACCCCGGTACATGTAATTGATCAGTTGCAAAAGAATGGAAGTATCGATTTACATACACGACGTTTCCGTGTACGTGTTAATTACAAGCCCCTTTTTTAAATGTTTGTAGCGGCAAATTTCATCATATTCATATACCTTTTGTGCTTATATAAATTTATAGAAAAGCCTATATGACGTTGCGATTAATTGTGACGTCACTATTTTACGCATTGTCAAGGAGCACAGATTTGTTTACCGACGGGTGGAGTTGAACCCGCGACCTTATCAGTACGAATCAGATCTCTTTCTGCTGAGCCAAATATAGCTTCCCAAACCCTCTCTCACAGGGGCAACTGATAACATGCATACGGTGATAGATCCTTAATAACACTCGTTTCCTAAACGCGTGGTCATATGGAGTTTCCATTTTGACAACTTTCATGTCTCACCACGCGCTACATGTACCATAAATTTGGATGGATTCGGCGATGACGACGAGGCGTCCTCTCCTTGTAAGACTGGAGGTCACTAAACCAAACTACTCCTTCAAGTTTCTCTCCCACCGATGAGGCAACCATCAAGCTAACACTCCCATCAACAATTAGTCTCTGAAGCTACTGTGCCCGACGAATTGCATAGAATCACTTCCTCAACGCATGTGTTACTTGCGAATGTGATCCAATAAAGTCTCCCTATAAGGTCGTACGCGTAATCAATACTAGACATGTCAAGCAGCTAGTTCCGTTTCTGTCCTTGTCGTAATGTGTCGCATTATGCAAATTAAACGACAATGATAGTAATTTGATTTCGTTAGACTGTGGCGTTACTGGACTATGCGATGGAAGGCTAGGACACACTGTTTTGGGGGTGTTACCTCGTTAGGTGATAAATTGGAAACATAGTGCGTTAAAACTTCAAAGTTCTATTGCTGTCCGCGATAATTTTTGCCATTGTGCGAAAGAGACCTGACGCTCTGTTCTGCGTGGCCTGCCACTTTGTCCGGACTCTTAGAACTCCGTCTGCTAGATCGCAGCATTGCATACACTGGATGAACACGTGGCACATTCAGTGTCTTACATACCGTGTCTTATTTAACTGTACTTGGACCAACAGGTTTCACTCGCGTGATACTGTTCGTACATGTGCGGCCTCTCAAGAGAATGAACGAAGCATTATAGAACCAAGTTATAGAACCAAGTATCGTTGTTCCCGTCGCCCTGTCGATAGTAGTGTTGTAATAAATGGTTGCTATACTACACTTATTGATTGAGTTGAAACAGTGACTACACAAATATCTACACTCATTCACATAAACACCTATAAATCATTATAAACCGAAATTACTAGGCCGCTCTATAGACCATCTCAGCAAAACATCAGTCTTAAAATTTAACTCTAACTCAGTAACTAACATCTTTAATGGAGTTATGCTCAAAAATGTCTTGAAAACAGAACACGTTTAAGCCTTTCGGTCCCACATTACGAAATCAGCTTTGGAAAAATTAAAATTCAGTGTTTTCTGTTTTAATACAGTGCAGTAAACATCAAAACACACTGCTGGCCATTAATATTGCTGAACCAAGAAGAGATGCAGATGATAAACGGTATTCAATGATCAAATATAATATACTAGAACTGACATGTGATTACATTTTCACGCAATTTGGGTGCATATACCCTGAGAAATCAGTACCCAGAACAACCAACTCTGGCCGAAATAACGACCTTGATACGCCTGGGCATTGAGTCAAACAGAGATTGGATGGCGTGTACAGGTACAGATGCCAATGCAGCTTCAACACGAATCCACAGTTCATCAAGAGTAGTGACTGGGTATCGTGACGAGCCAGTTGCTCGGCCGCCATTGACCAGACGTTGGTGAGAGATCTGGAGAATGTGTTGGCCAGGGCAGCAGTCGAACATTTTCCGTATCCAGAAACGCCCGTACAGGACCTGCAACATGCCGTCGTGCATTATCCTACCGAAATGTAGGTTTTCTCACAGATCGAATGAAGGGTAGAGCCACGTGTCGTATCTGAAATGTAACGGCCACTGTTCAAAGTGTCGTCGATGCGAACAAAAGGTGACCGAGACGAGTTACCCTTGGCCATTGGCACCCCCATACCATCACGCCGCATGATATGTCAGTATGGCGATGACGAATACACGCTTCCAATGAGCGTTCACGGCGATGTTGCTAAACCCGGATGCGACGATCATTATGCTATAAACAGAACCTGGATTCATCCGAAAATATGACGTTTACCCATTCGTGCGCCTAAGTTCGTCGTTGCGTCCACCATCGCAGGCGCTTCTGTCTGTGATGCAGCGTCAAGAGTAACAGCAGATATGGGCTCTGAGCTGATAGTCCATGCTGCTGCAAACGTCGTCGATCTGTTCGTGCAGATGGTTGTTGTCTTGCAAACGTCCCCATCTGTTGACTCAGGGATCGAGACGTGGCTGCACGATCCGTTACAGCCATTCGGATAAGATGCCTGTCATCTCGACTGCTAGTGATACGAGGTCGTTGGCATCCAGCACGGCGTTCCATATTGCCCTCCTGAACCCACCGATTCCATATTCCGCTAACAGTCATTGGATCGCGACCAACGCGATCAGCAGTGTCGCAATACGATAAACCGCAATCGCGACAGGCTACAATCCGATCTTTATCAAAGTGGAAACGTGATGGTACGCATTTCTCCTACTTACACGAGGCATCACAACAACGTTGCACCAACGGTAAACTGCTGTTTGTGTATAAGAAATTGGTTGGAAACTTTCCTCGGCACGTTGCAGGTGTCGCCACCGGCGTCAACTTTGTGTGAATGCTCTGAAAAGCTAATCACTTGCATATCACAGCATTTTATTCCTGTCGGTTTAATTTCGCGTCTGTAGCACGTCATCTTCGTGGTGTAGCAATTTTAATGGCCAGGAGTATACGCATTTTAAAATTTTTGGTCGAACTGTTGATTTTTTATGTCATTTATTTCAAAAACTAATCGAGATATTTTATTACTTGTGCGTTATTTTGGTGATACTAAATACTGCCAGATCAATAATGCTAGCATAATTTTCGCCACAGCACCAAATACAGGACAATTCACTGCTTGAATAAAATAAAAGCAACCTCACTCACGCTCACACTCTCAGCTACGTACAGACAGCAACGCAACGCAACCTCTAAGATGGACAGGTTAATGCCTCTGAAGTTTAAATCAAAATACACTTAATCATTAATTGGGAGAAATGATGTGTAGTACTGACAATGTTATTTACTTAATAGGTACACACCTGTAGGGTGATGCTTGTGAAGTTCTTATGACAGATATTGACTTGCAAGGTGTGAATGAAATGTGATACAGCTGTAAGTACAGATACGACGTTCTTTAAGTGACATTATTCCATAGTGAAGGGCCAATGGCCGGTGTGAGCGGTTTGTGTGTGGTTGCGCAGCGGGCACCATCGTGGACGGCGAGGTGCGCGTGGACGGCCTGGCGCTGGACGAGTCCGTGCGCCAGCTGACGGGCTTCCTGCACCAGCACGAGGCGTTCGTCAGCACCCTCACCGTCAGGGAGCACCTCTCCATCATGGTGAGTACCGAGGCCGCCAGCTGCACTTTCTCCTGTACCGTTCTGTTGAATATACATCTTCATTCACTCTGTGAGGCGTTTTAGGTATTCAGTTTCGAGACTAGTCACGGAAGTCAAAGCTAATGGTTCCAGCCAAGACTCAATAACAGACCAGTCCACTAAATTTTATTTGAAATTCTAGTTTATCGTATGGCATATATCGTTAAAACTCATAATTTTGCCGGCCGCGGTGGCCGAGGAGACTGAGGCGCTCCAGTCACGGTCTGCACGGCCACTACGGTCGGGGGTTCGAATCCCCCCTCGGGCACAGTATAAGGTAGTTCGTAAGTAGTTTGTAAGTTTAGGGACTGATGACCCCGTAGTTAAGTCCCATAGACTACAAACATTTAACATTAACTCATAATTTTATACAGTATTTAATTAAAAAATGACATTAAGACATTGAATATAATCAATTGCCTTGTAAGCATACTGTAGGCTACATCCTTAACTGTCCGAGTGATATCGATTGTCGATCACGTCCAAGGCGTCGAGTTTAAAAAGAGCAGTAGTTGGTGTGCGTAGCTGAGAGAGGGCAGACCTAGCTAACTACGGCAGTGGCACGAACCATATGGTTATTATTGAGGCTGGTGCAACAAATTGAACAGTGACTCTTACTGATGAGCCTCGCTAAGTCATCGCGTATCTTTACAATCAGTGGATTGTGTATTTCTGTCAAAAAGTGCGCTAACGTGTGTCGTGTCGTCGAGAGAAACGATCAACCGCGTCGCGACGGTAACGATTTTATATATGGATTGGATGTAAATGAAGAAGATCTAAAAAAAAGTGTTCAAATGTTTGTTAAGCTTATGGGACTTAACTACGGGGTCATCAGTCCCTAAACTTACAAACTACTTATGAACTACTTACGAACTAGGACGGCACAAATATCCATACCCGAGGGGGTTTCGAACCCACGACCGTAGTGCCCCTGCAGACCGTGACTGGAGTGCCTCAGTCCCCTCGGCCACCGCGGCCGGCGAAGAAGAACTGACTAACGTGGAACTTTGATCTCGTAACCGTCACATCAAGATTATCGGGCAACCGCGTCGCGATCGGATTTGACGAACTGGCAACAATTTCTGTAACAGAAGTTGGACTACCATTGCACGTGACAAACATATTGGTTTAGCATATTCTGTAGTATGTGCTAATACCTCAAGCTATTTTTTTATTCTGGAACAGGGCAATCAATTAATCACTTGTGTACTGTTGATTTGGGACGATATGTGAACTATCAACCTGTTTGTTATTCTCTTTATTTACTCAGTGCAACCAAATATTATTGCATCAGTTTCAATACACTGATTCAAAGCTGAATTAACGTGTGTTAATGAATGATAATCCTTTAGTGACGATATTGCCTCAGAGTGAAGTGCATAGTCTAGAAGTAGGCTATATTAATGGCTCAGGAGAATAATGTGAGCAGGCACACGGTCAGTTCCAACTAAGAATCCACACACAACCATCTAACAATCTTAATCAAAGCAACATTTCATAACTAACGTAATATATATACGAATATTTATTCCCCGACCCCATTAAAGCCTCCCTTGTCGCAGCTAGGAAATCGGTGAAGGATACCTTATAGGCTGCGACTCTAGTTTCTTCCGCTGTGTGTTGCATCATTTCCCTTTCAGCACCGCCGTCGCAATGTGACGTAGGCATCTTTCCCCATTTGTGGAGGGCGTCAGCGCTTCTTCCGTGGCCAGTACGTATGCGGTTCAATGTTGCCTACACACTGCGTCGTTAGATGAAGCCAGGCAGTTTCTCTGTGGCCAAGAAGTTTTGGCATTTTGGTGGGCTGTGTCTTTTCCAATGTTGTTTCCAGAGACTGGGAACACCAAAGTTGGAGTTCGTCAGCTCTTTAGCGGAGAGTAATGCTGGTTTTGTCGATCTCATTCTTCTGAGTTTCAGGTCAGCTACATCGTTTTGTATTGGGAGCTGTGGGTTGTTAGTTTATTGTATTCTGTAAGAAAATGGCTCAGGGTTGGCATCCATACAGTAGGTGTGGATTTAACTGTGCCGCTGATAATGCGCATGGCATCATTTAGCATCACATCAATTTAGTTACTATATGGGCTATTAATCCATACAAGAGCGCAGTATCCTGCCATCGAGTATACTTGCCCAACTATTGATGGGCGAAGATCCGCAAGTCGTGTGACACAATTTATGGCTGATATTATTTCTTGTCCTCAGCCAAACAATCATAGATATTTATCGTTGATCTCCTGGCTAACCGTCCAAGGAACATCCATTAAAATTGTAATAAACTGAAGAACTTTGTCGCACTGGCACAGATGGTACGTGGTAGTTTTCTTATTTTTGCGGATTGAGTGACATCTGTGGAGAATCTAAGGTACGATACTGTTACAGGGATACCACAAATGTAATGCGGCAGTATGATTAGTGGTCATTGCTCTGTATTCTTTGATGCGGAAGAAGTGCATGACGGACAGCAGTTCTTTATTTACACAATATTCTACAAGTCAGATTTGGCTGCTTCGTTCTCTTCTCCACGCAGTACATGGGCGATAGGCCTGCTCCCGTCGCCCGTACCGCTGAAATCTGCCGCTTACTACGGTCGTCGGCGTCGGATAACAGCCGACGTATGCGGCGTCGTGACCTCAGGCTGCGTATCCAGCACTGCTGGCGCGAGGACGACAGGTTGGACTGATGCGAACGATCATCTGTTGCTGTGAGGCCACGCTGTTTGGCAGCCCGCGCTTCCGGGGTCCGGAGTTCGGCGCCCGGCAATGGAGTCGCGCAGACCGCCCCGGGGGTCACGGATTCGCTGCCCATCAGCGGCGTCGTGGAGACCGGGCGGGCGGCGGCGGGTTCAAATGTTCAAATGTTTGTAAAGCTTATGGGACTTAACTGCGGGGTCATCAGTCCCTAAACTTACAAACTGCTTATGAACTAGCTTACACTAAAGACAGCACAAACATCCATGACCGAGGGAGGATTCGATCCCCCGACGGGGAAAGGCCTCGCTCATCGTAGCATAGCGCCTCAATGTGCTAGGCCACTTCGCCGCGGCTACCGCATCTCCGACGACCAGTGCCGGACCTGTATCCCGAAGTAAATCTCGCTCCTGATGAGCCCCGCGGTTTCCGTCCCTTAGTAGGCCGTCCAGAACTTCGAGATGTTGAAATCAGGGCGGCTGAGTGTCGCTGCCGCTGACGGGGTGGGGCCGTGTTTCCGCGTTGCGCGGCGAGCTGGCCAAGATACCCAAGCTGTGGTGAGCGTCTCCAGTTGCGACACTGTCCTGGTTGCTTTTTGCGAAGCAATTGTTGAACAGTTCATTCGCGTTTCCATTACATTGTTTCCAAGTTCACCAAAATTGTCAGATGTCGGATTCGCGTCTCTACAATACGAACTAGGAACGTCAGTGTTCAGAACAACTTGGAACCAAGGTAATGCAAAACTTTTTGTGATGTCTGTTGATGTGTGGTTATAACACTCCATGTTGTAAGATTCCTCTACCGGCGCCAAATATTGCTGAGCAACGGAAGCACTGGCAGGTGAAAGAGGAAGGTTTAAGCGTTTGCACTACACCATTGGCTTGCTCATGTAAAGTCACCACAAAATATCTCACTGGCGTGTATTACGGCCCACTTCAGCTTTTCTTGTAGTTGTATGATTTTTTGCAAACTTTTCAGACAAAAATAATAAAAATGTAAATAATAAAAAATTTTGGACATTAACATTACGACTCGTAATCTTATCGTCCATATTTTATTATTATTTATGTTTTTCTTGTTTTGTCTGAAATGTTTGCAAAAAATCATAAAACTACCAGAAAAGCTGAAGTAGGCCTTAATACAGGCCAGTGATATTTATTTATTTAATGTGCTGACTATTGTGATAATATCTGTACACGCAACACGTAATATTCTCCCTGACCGTATTTGAACAAACAGGTAAACTTATTTGATATTTGAGTTTAGCATTGACAAACATACTTTTTTTGAAAGAAATTTTACCTCTTGAAACTATTTTAATATCTCTCCCGTATTTTCATTATCTTTTTCCGTTAAAATATTCTGACCTCTCTTGCTGAGGTAGTTTGTCCTCTTTTTCAACTTTATTTGCCTGTACTGGTTTACGTGAAATCAAGTCACTACGTCAAATCGGCGTTATTTTTGTAAATATCTCTTAAACGGTGCTAGGTATGGAAATAACCTGAGAGAGAAAAGTTTAGCGCATTTTCTCCTGTTTAGTTATTCAGTTTTCGTCTTAGATGGACGGTTGATGCGTTATTTGCAATAAAATTTCCTGCTGTCAAAAGGGCATCGCCGGCCGCGGTGGCCGAGGGGACTGAGGCGCTTCAGTCACGGTCTGCACGGCCACTACGGTCGGGGGTTCGAATTCCCCCTCGGGCATGGATATTTGTGCCGTCCTAGTTTGTAAGTAGTTCATAAGTAGTTTGTAAGTTTAGGGACTGATAGCCCCGTAGTTGAGTCCCATAGACTTTACAAACATTTGAACATTACGGTCGGGGTTTCGAATCCCCCCTCGGGCATGGATATTTGTGCCGTCCTAGTTCGTAAGTAGTTCATAAGTAGTTTGTGAGTTTGGGGACTGCTGACCACGTAGTTGGGACCCATAAGTTGTACAAACATTTGAACATTTGAAAAGGGCATCACAAACGTCGTATTTTCAGTGTTAGTAACCTATTATTTTGTCCGAAATATTTGAAAGCGGGGAGGGGGGGGAGTATGCTCGCTGGCGACCAATTACGTATGTAAAATTTGGTGCCGATCGGTTGAACAGCGCGATCTAAAAAGTGGAAACACGTACAGACAAAGAGCGTCAAATCGCCGCTGTTTTTTGCAAACAGCTCTGGAACGAGACGAGATATGATAAAAAACATACGAGAGAAAAGTTGTAGAGAATTTTCTCCGCTACTAATTAGTTTATTTAATTTTCGTGTTGTCATGACTTTACCGGCAGTCTGTGTATGTTTGAATTTCCGGTAGTTGCTTGGTCTCAGGTGTAAAGTGGTATTCCCAGGTTTCGTCACCCATGTCAACTGAGTCCAGGAAGTTGTCCTGTTCTACTTCAGCATGCATAGCACCCATCTTGCGCACGAATTCTGGTAGTTCAATATTTCCGTTAAAATTCTGTGAGCGGTGCTTCGGGAAACCTCAGGAACCAACGTGCAGAGTTCATCCAGGATGATCCGCCGATCTTCACGCGTGCTTTGCTTAAACTTCAACACTATCTCCTCAGAAATTGACGGTGTTCCACTCCTTCGGAATTTCAGTCCGACCTGCTGCAAACTCTCTACACCACTTACGAACATTTTTGACATCCACGCACGACTCAACTCACCATACATTTCCGTCAATTGGCGATGGATTTTAATCGGTGCAGTGCCCTTTGCGTTCCCAGAACGAATAACTGCGCACAATTCCCGCTTGGCGGGAGGTCCGTTCTCAATGGCTGCCAAGCACTCTTCATAACAGTGTTTTTTTTCCATTCCTTTCCCTAAGGAGAAGGCGGGCCCCTTTTTGAACAATTCAAGTTCGTTTAGGCCAGTGAAGGTTACTTTAATTTACGCTGTGGTGACACTTTTTATTTAAGACAAGGGTAATCAAAACTTTTACATGACTAGTTTAGCTTCATGCTTATTTTGTTTATTGGAGGTTATCCGCTTTAATTAGCAACCAGAGAAAAAGCCTTCCTAAAAAAAAAATAAAAAAAAATAAAAATAAAAAAAAAAAAAGAGAGAGCCCAGAGCGGAAGAATATTCACTAAAATTTTTTTAAATAAGCTAAAATGATTTGTTAAAATGATTAAAATAATTTGAAATATTTATGCATGTTATACTTCTTGTAAATGATGCAGTAAATCATTCTCTTCTAAAATTGCTTCTCAGACGTGTTCTCCAGGAAATGTCATATCAATAGCCTTAGCAATGGCGCTGGGCGGGTACGGATACTTAATTCGTGGGAGATTCATTCTAAACGGCGCTTGCTTAAAAATCTCAGTAGTTTTGGTATTATTGTTTAATCTTGCAATTCCAAACTTTGCAGTTAGTCTTATTAATCTCTGCTGCAATGGTTCCAAATTAACTTCCTGGTATAATTCATCCCTACTAGTGCGTGGGTTTAGTCTAGCAGCACATCTTAAAATTCTTCTCTCTATGCTAAAATTTTTTAAAGAATGAGTTGCAGATGTTAGCCAAATTGGAGCTGCATAATCTAATGTCGGTCTCATGTAACTGCAGTAGCTATATATATCAAGGCTGGCGTTGAAGCTCCGTGAAATCTCCCTTTTATCAATTTTAACAGCTTCAATCTGTTTCTTGCCTTTATTACTAATTCCGTCGTAGCTTGTCGATATGTCAAGGTAGAATCAAATGTAATCCCCAGATATTTAGCTGTTTTCCTCGGTGCAATCTGTTTCCCACAAAGTGCAATCCGTAAAGCACTTGTATCTTGTGGTCTACGTAGAGTTCTATATATATATATATATATATATATATATATATATATATATATATATATACTTTTGGGATTACCGTCATATTGGACGACATTCTCGTCACACTACGTCCAATATTTCTTTGTGCAGTAGTTGGACAGTTTAATCAACGCCACCCAGGCACAAGGCCTGTGCGCTGCCTGCCAAGAGCAGTCATAACACAGGCAAACTTGTGTAGCGTCGTGCTGAGTTTGGGAATACGTACACCTTGCACACTGTGTTCCAGAAAGTTCTTAAGGTTATTTATGTGATTCACAGACAAACTTGTTTCGGTATAAGGTATTAATGAACTTTTAGTAAGATATATTAGCGATATTGGAATCGGACGATTCATATTAGGCATTTTGTCTCTTACCAGAAAAAAACTGCACGGAGAATCAGATAGCTAACACGAAAAACCTTGTGAAATACAGTGTGGAACGAGTACGTATTCCCAAAATTAGCAGAACACTACACAAGACAAATATTATTAATAGATCTGAAGCACTGAATTAAAATTTGTGGTGCGGCCGGGAATCGAACCCGGACCTCCATGGTTCCTAGGCAGACGTCTTAACCTTTTTTTTTTTTTTTTTTTTTTTTTTTTTTTTTTTTTCAATGTGTTGTTCTGTTCATTGCGGACGCTGATCGTATTTGTTCGTTGATGTTCGAAGTGTTCTTGGCTCAGCTTTTTTTATTACAGAGGGCGTTGAGCCCCCTGACCGGGCGCGCTGAGCCACGGCGCCCGGCAACCGTTAGACTACCACACCACTAATGATTAAGGCGCCTCGGAATAGTCTATGTACGATTCCCTCCACAACACAAACTTTAATTCAGCTTCTTTGTTCCAAAGATAATTGCCACTACTGCCAAGGCTCTCCATGCAGCGGAATAGCACCTTAGCAATGGACATGGTGGAACAATCCTGTTACGGTGATATAAATATCAATTAATACAATTAAAAAATCCCCGAGACGGATTTACGTTTCAAATATGTCAAAGATATTATTAATAGATCTGAAGCATTGAATTAAAATTTGTGGTGCGGCCGGGAATCGAACCCGGACCTCCACGCTTACTAGGCAGACGTCTTAACCGTTAGACTACCACGCCACTAACGATTAAGGCGCCTCGGAATTATGTACGATTCCCTCCACAACACATGGCGGTAACATCCAACGGCAGGTCCGTTCTCAATGGCAGCACTCTTCATAGCAGTGTTCTTTTTTTCCACTCCTATCCCTAAGGTTAAGACGTCTGCCTAGTAAGCATGGAGGTCCGGGTTCGATTCCCGGCCGCACCACAAATTTTAATTCAATGCTTCAGATCTATTAATAATGTCTTTAAAATATTTGAGACGTAAATCCGTCTCGGGGATTCTTTAATTGTATTAATTGATACAAGACAAATAGTTTGCTCGTGTTATGACTACTCTTGGCAGGCAGCGCACAGGCCTTGTGTCTAGGTGGCGTTGGTTTAATACCGGCCCTCACGACATGTGAGTCTCTTACAGGTTTTGTGTTCTGTGTTGTTGTGCAGGCGCACCTGAAGATGGACCGCGACGTGCCGGCCGACATGCGGCAGCTGCGCGTCGAGTCGCTGCTGAAGGCGCTGGGGCTGGCGCACCGCGCGCACTCGCTCATCGGAGAGCCGGGCGCGCGCAAGGTGCTGTCCGGCGGGGAGCGCAAGCGCCTCGCCTTCGCCACAGAGGTAAGTCTGCGCCAGCAACAGGTAAACGACCATGTCCACAAAGTTTCTGCACGCTTACCTCTCACTCGTCGTGCATGGTCTCCTTTGTCTCCACCACAGCTCCGAAAATCGCCACACAGCAAATTTTCTTGTACATCGTCTAACTTTGAAACACTTCCGTCCTTTCAACAGACCGATGCGGTAGCCATGGGAAGCCCCCTAAGCCCCGTAATTGCGAATTTTTTCATGGAATATTTTGAACATCAAGCACTGCAGTCGGCCAAAAAAAGACCCTCGAAGTGGTATCGATATGTCGATGATACCTTCGTAATATGGAATCACGAGGAAGAGGATCTGAATGATTTCCTGGTGCATCTAAATAGCATCAACCCAAAGATCAAATTCGCCATGGAGAAAGAGAATAATGGACAACTCAACTTTCTGGATGTTTCAGTTATCAAACGGGCGGATGGGACCTTAGGCCATAAGGTCTATAGGAAAGCCACACATACTGATCGCTACCTCCATAAGAACTCAAACCACCACCCTAGGCAAAAGAGGGGGGTCATAAAAACACTAGTGGATAGGGCCAATAACATTTGTGAACCAGGCTACTTACAGGAAAAACTAAACCACTTGCGACAGGCCTTTGCGAAAAATGGTTATACAAGTACTTCACCCAAGTAGTAAAATGCACAAAATCAGGAGACAGCAACAACCATCAGCTGGAAAAGTATTTCTTCCGTTCATTCATTAAATCACGGATCGCATTGGAAAGGACTGGCCAAGTTTCGGGTGGAGACTATTTTCAGGCCTACTAAGAAAATTAGTGAATGCCTTAGATCAACAAAAGATGCTCGTCATCCCCTGGCCACACCAGTGGTATATAAAATTCCGTGTAGTTGTGGCAAAGTTTACATAGGAACCACAAAAAGAAGCATTAATACACGTTTGACGGAGCATAAAAGAAATTGTCGCTTGGGACAGATCGACAAATCGGCAGTGGCGGATCATGTTTTCGCGGAAGGAGATCACGAAATAAAATTTGGGGAGACAAGTGTGCTGGCGAGGACGTCACACTATTATACACGAATGTATAGGGAGGCAATTGAAATCCACAAACATCAAGACAATTTTAATCGTAAAGAAGAGGGATTAAAATTAGACAAGATATGGCGATCGACGTTGCACAAATCACGTGACAATCGATTGCTCGCAATCGAGAGAACAGGCGATAGCCAGAGACAGCCACACATCGACGCCACGTGACGTGAGGTGGCGCCCTCTACGATCTGATATAAGGAGCGGCCTCAGCCCCCAGCAGCCAGTCGTCGACTCAACCTCGGAAGATGTTCTCCGTAGTCGAGAACGAAACGTCAGGGAGAGGAAGTTTTATAGATCGACCACGGCAACTCAGCCCGGAAGTGTTTACTGATGAAGACGCCGGCCGTGAAAGCCTTCATGGGATGATTTCAACAGGGTTTTCAACTTAAACTTTGGCAAGGGCCAGGTCTAGAGTGGAAGGAGGATGAGGCAGCAGAGCGGTTTCGTTTTTGGTGCAACAGTCACGCACCAGCCGGTATGAATGCACGGCCGTCTTATCGTGTTGCAAATTCCATGAATTCATTGAGAAGTAATCCTGCAAAAACAAAGAAAACCAATAGTACGGCTTTGACATTTGACCTGGCTAGCTTCTTTTGGTCTCGCAGAATCTTTCCGCAGCTACCGTCAAGATTGAACCTTGGTATCAACATCACAACCGCGAATCCCAATAAGCGAGCTGCTCAACACTCTGACAGCCGCACACCAGATGGCGGGCAAACATCCGTCACAACGCAAACGCCAAAACGCCAGTTAACGTGTTACGGCCAATGGCCGTTCTTGTAGATTTTCCTAGGGGGTTCAAAGGAAGGTGGATAAGAAAATTCCGAACAGCAAAATAATATTTTAAACAAGGAAGAAGAAGAAGAAGAAGAACTAGAAAGGGTAGAAAAAATTCCATAAACGTTTGGGATACCATTACAATGAAATTTTGAAAGGTCCCTATCAATCCCGTGTAAGGAAAAAAAAATTACACAAGGTCATGGTTCGTAGAAATTTTTTAATATTTTTTAACTCGAGCCTATTTTTATCTGAGCTATCTACAAAAAACAACCGGGCAGTTCACTCCCATTTCCTTGTCTGGCTATCTATCTTCATTTGTATTGCTCCGTTATCAGGAAAATGCAGGACGGGATTAAAAGCCAAAACCACTCACAGTGATGCAATACCCGTTCGCCGTCGGAGGTTCGAGTCCCCCCTCCCCCTCAGCCATGTGTGTTTGTGTTTTCGTTATGTTAGTTTACCTTAGTTTAAGTAGTTTGTAAGCTACGAACTGATAACCCAGCAGCTGAGTCCGATAGATTTACAAACATTTCAACATTTTTTGGACTAATTGGGTGCTCAGTGAGCCATTCTACCTCTGAAGATGTCTTCCGGAGCCGAAGATGAAACGATAGGGGAAAGTTTTATAAATCGACCACGGCTTATCAGCCCGGAAGTTTTAAATGAAGAATCGAGGTTCTGTTTACAGCATCATGATGATCGCATCCGTGTTTGGCGACATCGCGGTGAACGCACGTTGGAAGCGTGCATTCGTCATCGCCATACTGGCGTATCACCCGGCGTGCCACTTTCAACAGTGGCTTTTATATTTCAGATGTGTTATGACCAGTGGCTCTACCCCTCATTCGATCCCTGCGAAACCCTTCATTTCAGAAGGATAATGCACGACCGCGTGTTGCAGGTCCTGTACGACTGCTGTTCGACTGCTGCCCTGGCCAGCACATTATCCAGTTCTCTTTCCAATTAAAAACGTCTGGTCAATGGTTGCCGAGCAACTGGCTCGGCCCAATACGCCAGTCACTACTCTTTATTAACTGTGGTATCGTGTTGAAGCTGCATTGGCATCTGTACCTGTACACGCCATCCAAGCTCTGTTTGACTGAATGAGGTGCTTGTTATGGGTACTGATTTCTCAGGATTTATGCACCCAAATTGCGTGAAAATGTAATCACATGTCAGTTCTAGTATATTTGTCCAATGAATACCCGTTAATCATCTGCATTTTTTCTTGGTGTAGCAATTTTAATGGCCAGTAGTGTAAGAAAGGATATGAAATGCAGTAAGGTCTTAAATCAATGGTCTGCCAAATATCAAAGTTTTGTGGAATGATGAACGTATATCAATTACCTGTGACCGTCGGCGTAAGCTTGTCGCTTGTGCTAACGTGTCACGCAAAAAAATTGGCTCTTTGAGATGTTGACGTCGTTTGAAAATAATGAACACATTCCAAGCCTCAGGTACGTAACAAGGAAATGCTGTGTTTCTTGCAGCAAATATCTGTAGGTCAGGCGTTTATAAGACACGCGACAACACGTGTACCCCATTATTTTTACCGCTTTCCTGGAGAATAGTTTACTCTGGGTTTAGAGACTCATTAGTTCCGCTACGGAGATACCTGCAATGCCAGAAAAGGTAATGCTGCTGCCATTGTTCCTCTGCAGGAGATGCATGCCGCTATTCATTTGTCCCCTGAGACAGAACGTCGCGACGTGAGGCGAGCTACGTTACTTTTTGTGCGATGCTTTTTGTTTCGAGCTACTTCCGTCGCAAACGTGAATTGCGCTTTCAGAAAGGCAGCTTATATTCCCTTTAAAACCTGGAATCCAGTGCTGAGAGGTAATCCGTAAAACATTCTCCAAAGCTATTCTAGTACTGTATCTACATTTCTAGACATACAATGAAAATGAAAAATAAGAATGCTCAAGCCGTATCTACTTCAGATTACCCGAAATAAGAAACACACCAAAGAACCAGCCTTCAGTCATAATACACAGTTTTTTAATTTGACGAAGGTATTGCCTTGTTGCTTAGTTTGGATACATATCACAAACAATGCAAATCGAACTACGGAGCGGACTGTGAAAAATTGGGTTTCAAAAAGGAAGCAGCCATTCCAATTTGGATTTAAACATTATGTCTTCAGTCGTTATACTTCGTGTTCAGGTGCAATTAAAAGATATTCAAAAGTACTGAAATTTCCATATTACTTTTGTTTTAGATCATTTTCGTTAAATATGATAGATCATTATAAATACAAACAATGTTAATATAATTATTATAATTACTATTATTATTATTATTGGACTGAGTAGACGACAAATGCTACGAACATTTATCAAGAATGGAAGTCTATAGAATGACTAAATTTTCCTTAGCATCAATAGAACTCACCAAACCAGGATACGCTGGGTACCAGAAGTCAAAAATGATCTCGCGGAACTCAGTATCGACCGCTTAGAAACCACACATACTGCGTACAGACAGAAAATCAACTCCAATAAGTTCACAACCAAACACCGGTGGAAAGGAGTGTGAAACTGAAAAATGCATGTACAGGAAAGAAAAGAAGAAGAAGATCTATGATTCTTCTTGTTTTCGAATGGGTCTACTATTGACCACGTTCAGCATAATTCATTTACGGTTCTTCCTGTTTCGATCCGCCCAGTACTTCTTCATCCTTTCGGAGTGAGTTTATGTTCTTGTGACCAGTTGTTGCAGTCCACTTTCTGTTCTTCTCTCTTGGAATCCCTTAATTTTGTTGACGATTTTTCTGTATTTCTGTCTGTTTTATACTGCCTCCTGCGATATATTTTTTTCCTCCATATCCTCCTTGACCCCTTCAAATGTTCAAATGTTTGTTAAGCTTATGGGACTTAACTACGGGGTCATCAGTCCCTAAACTTACAAACTACTTATGAGCTACTTACGAACTAGGACGGCACAAATAACCATGCCCGAGGGGGGATTCGAACCCCCGACCGTAGTGGCCCTGCTGACCGTGACTGAAGCGCCTTAGTCACCTCGGCCACCGCGGCCGGCTGACCCCTTCAAGCCAGCTAGTTTGTCT
Source organism: Locusta migratoria (assembly GCA_026315105.1). Taxonomy (NCBI): domain Eukaryota; kingdom Metazoa; phylum Arthropoda; class Insecta; order Orthoptera; family Acrididae; genus Locusta; species Locusta migratoria. The sequence continues at coordinate 165,398,351 of CM048746.1, forward strand.
CATCATGTTCTCCATGTATTCCAGAATTATTTTGACTCTTCTCTTTGGTGGCATTCTTTTAATGTGTTCGTAGAAGCAAAGTCTTATGTTCTTGAAGGATATTGTTTTCAGTCATTGGTTGGCAGCGGTGGCCGAGGGCACTGAGGCGCTCCAGTTCAAATGTTTGTAGAACCTATGGGACTTAACTACGGGGTCATCAGTCCCTAAGCTTACAAACTACTTATGAACGAGCTTATCCTAAGGACGGCACAAATATCCATGCCCGAAGGGGGATTCGAACCCCCGACCGAATTGTCGCCGTGAGGCGCTCCAGTCACGGTCTGTACGGCCACTACGGTCGGGGGTTCGAATCCACCCTCGGGCATGGATATCTGTGCCGTCCTTAGTCTTAGTTCATAAGTAGTGTGTAAGTTTAGGGACTGATGACCCCGTAATTAAATCCCATAAGCTATACAAACATTTTTTTACTATCTTTCTCAACATTTTTCTTTCTTCCTTTTCAATGTTCTCCATTAAGCCCTTCCTGTTCAATGGAATACATTCGATCGCATACAAACTTTGTGGATTGACGACAGTGTTGTAATATCTGTTTCTCGCGCAGAATGAAACTAATTTTTTATTACAAACTTTTCGACATAATTGGAATGCTGCTTCCATCTCCCTTACCCTTTACTGTAATGCTATTCCTGCTAGTCCCATTGGGATTATCTATCCCCCCCCTCCCCCTAGATTTTAAACTTTTGTATTCTTTTATTTGTATTTTTTTTAATTGAAGACAAGAGCCAAGATAGCTTTTTACTTTTTATTTCTATTAAGATTACCGGTTTCGGCAGTTTAATTGTCATCCTCGGATCTTAGAATTCATTCTTCAGAACATTATTATTAAATGCTTTTAAAACACATAATAATGTTCTGAAGAATTGAATTCTAAGACCCGAAGGTGGCAGTTACACTGTCGAAACCGGCAATCTTAATAAAAAATACAAAATAAAAGCGATCTTGGGACTTATTTTCAATAAATTGCCGGCCGCGGTGGCCGAGCGTTCTGCGGCGCGCCAGTCACAGTCTGCACGGCCACTACGGTCGGGGGTTCGAATCCCCCCTCGGGCATGGATATTTGTGCCGTCCTTAGTATTAGCTAGTTCATAAGTAGTTTGTAAGTTTAGGTACATGACCCCGTAGTTAAGTCCCATAAGCTCTACAAACATTTGAACATTTGATCAATAAATTGATTAAAAGATCGCTCCCAAACATGACAAACCATTATCTTTTAACTGTTCCATACTTGGTGACGATATTGTGTGTCGGATTCTTTTTGTCCTGAATCATTAATTCCGTCTTGTCAAATGGTATCTGAAGTGCCGGCCGCGGTGGCCGAGGAGACTGAGGCGCTCCAGTCACGGTCTGCACGGTCACTACGGTCGGGGGTTCGAATCCCCCCTCGGGCATGGATATTTGTGCCGTCCTAGTTCGTAAGTAGTTGATAAGTAGTTTGTAAGTTTAGGGACTGATGACCCCGTAGTTAAGTCCCATAGACTATACACACATTTTTTTGTATCTGAAGTCCCGTCTTTAGAGCGCTCTCTTAACGGTTTCGTTGTCTTCTGTCAGTATTACCACATCATCTGCGAACGCTAGACAGTCAGTTTTGATTCTAGACCTCCCCAATGTTATTCCATTACTCACACTTAATTCTGTCAGCGCTTTTTCGAATATAACATTAAAAAAGAGTGGTGACATCCCGTCCCCTCGTCACATACCTGTTTCGATCTTGAATGGTTTTGACAACATACCCATAAACGTAACCTGTGATGTAGTATCAGTGATGATTTCCTTGATTACATTTTTAGTCTTTTTATCTATCCCAAATTCTTATAATGTGCTTATCAAGGTTGTTCTGTCCGCTGAATCACACGATTCGTTAAAGACAACAAATATGATCACTATATTTTTGGCTGTTGAGTGCGCGCAGCTGTATAATGACGTGTAGGTTGAAGATTTGTTCGCTGCATGATCTCCATTTCCGGAATCCTGCCGAGTATTCATCAAGGTCTTTTTCTATTATCCCGTCAGTCGTGTCTTGTAGCACGTTGGATAGAATTTTAGAGGAAACTGATGACAATGATATTCCTCTGTAACTGTTAGCATTAGTTCTGTCTCCGTTTTAGTGAAATAGTTGAATTAATTATGTCTTTCGTTCCTTTGGGATGTTCTCTGTCTGTAAAATCTCCTCACGCAGTGCTCCTAGCTCAGCTACCAAGTGTTCTCCGGCATAATTCAATAACTCTGCAATTATTAAATCTTCGCTTGACATCTTATTGTTCTTCAGTCCTGTCATTATAATTATTATAAATGAAAAAGCACAATGACCATACATAAGGACTGATGTAATAGTTTGACTTGTTTTACCAAAGACTAATTTCCACTACTTGTTGTACTACATTATGGATACAGGACAATTTTTATAAAAAGGGATATTTGAAGAATTGTGGTAAAATACAAACAACAAGTCCAGTTTTTGTAGATATTAGATGGTATAATAATTCTTAATCTCTTCAGTTTTACTGTTGTATCGTAAAATCAAAATTATACAATATTTAGCCGATCCATCTCTCTGAAATTTTTAGGAGAACGCCCTTGCTACTGTGTCTCGCTGAAACTGATGCCAATGCTGCAGTTCGTCGTCCCATACAGGGTGTCACACCTAACCCTTTCACACAAAATAGCAATAAAATAGTGTTACAGTGCAATACATATAGTTCGCAGACATTGGTTCACGCCGGCCGCAGTGGCCGAGCGGTCTGCGGCGCTCCAGTCACGTTTTGCACGGCCACTACAGTCGGGGTTTCGAATCCCCCCTCGGGCATTGATATTTGTGCCGTCCCTAGTATTAGCTAGTTCATAAGTAGTTTGTAAGTTTAGGGATTGATGACCCCGTAGTTAATTCCCATAAGATGTACAAACATTTGAAGATTGGTTCACGGTAGCAGAATCGTGTTTGTATCGTAGAAAATGGTTCAAGGCGAGAAATGAGTTGCAACCGAAAGTGTTAAACTTCGAAACGAGATGATTACCTTCATTTCTTTATGTTTGACCCGTATTTTCTGATTGTTCGCGCTGATATTATATTTAGCGGAATTTGGATGCATTTGAAAACACAAAAGCAGACACGTATTTTTCCACAACTGTAAAATGTTTCTGTTATTAGTAATATCTCAAATATGTTCAAATGTTTGTAAATCTAAGGGACAGCTGTGGTTATCAGTGCCTAGGCTTACAAATTAGTTATGCTAAGGACACTTAAACCTTGGGTGACGGGAGATGGCACAAGGAAAACGGGGTTCCCAGCACAAAGTAAGAAATGTAATTGCAGAATGGCTACCGGCCGCGGTGGCCGAGGGTACTAAGGCGCTCCAGTCACGGTCTGCACGGCCACTACGGTCGGGGGTTCGAATCCCCTGTCGGGCATGGATATTTGTGCCGTCCTTAGTATAAGCTAGTTTTTAAGTTTAGGGACTGATGACCCCGTAGTTACGTCCCATAGACATTTGAACAGAATGGCCACACTAACTGTAGGAAACGAATTACAGAATGGCGACACGATCTCTCAACAACCATTCATTGCTGGGGTGGTTATAATTAACAGACAAATATTTCGATATTTTACCTTCCAATTTTGGCTACTAACTGTGATATAAGCAACCAAGCGTTCAAAAATAAACTGGCAACGTTACCCATAAAAGCAAACCACAATTTAAAACGACACGGGATTCATAGTGTTCCAAGGAAAATTCGTACATCGCGTCTAAGGAGCTTTCCCAGGTGCACGAGGCGAAAAGGCAGAAGCAAGGGCAAAACACACGTGACAACAAGAGCGTTCCACAGGCCAGGAAGAGGGAGGTCGTTCCGAAACTAGCGGTACCGTCTGAAATCCATCCAGCGAGGTGCCAGTGAAAGCCAACAGATCGACGCTCGTCACAATTATCGGAGATCAGATGCCCGATGAAATCAGAAAGACTCAATAAGGCTGACACAACATCAAACTCTAGCACAGGGCCCTCTGAACTCGAACTACACCTGCCCGAGGGCAGCCCACCGAGCCCGTGGTGTAATAAACGCTGCTGCCACCGCACACACCGTCCACGGTCGGCGTTAACTTTTCTCACTGTGTAGTGTCCGTGTATATATTCTGTGCGTGTGTGTGTTTTTTTTTTTTTTTTTTTTTTTTTTTGTGTGTTGCTGGTGTTAGTGCATAAGAATAAAACTGTTGTAGTAGTGTAGAAGTATTACTGTACTTGACGTGTACCTGCTCAAACATAAATTCATAAAGGTCTACAGCATTTCATTAAACTGTTTTGACTTAAAAGCAGTTCATTGGATGATCACTGATGGTTAACTGTGACATGTAACTAAAAATTGACCACCAAAATCCAATTTAAACAATGTTCATGGACTATGGAGACTAAATTCACGTAATAAATATCTGGATGATTTCCTTTCAATGTCTAGGTCTGAAATAATATAATCTCGGCTTAGGGTTACCAGACGTCCTCTTTTACCCGGACATGTCCTCTTTTTTTTTTTTACCCTAAAAATGGTCCGGCTGGATTTTTAGGAAAATTGGAAGATGTCCTCTTTTTTTAAGTTATACAACTGCTTCAACTTAAAGTGCAAAAATACACTTTTTCGAACTCTCATAAATGCTAACTCTATAGAATTCAGCTTGTTTTCCAACATTGTAATTTTTTTTATATCATCTGAGCTAAACTAACGATTTCAAACAATTTGAAATAATTGGGGTTTTAATTAGCGTTGCGAGGTGGCCAGATAAAGGAACTACATATAGAAAAAATACAAGATAACTCAGCTTCTAATAATTTCAATTTATAATCTTGTGCTCATTTTTGTATAACTCTAGAAATGTCCTCTTTTTTGAGCGCTGACTTCTAGTAACCCTATCTCGGCTCTGAGACTCTTTAGTAATTGTACAGTCTTCGACCTACACGCAACTAGTTCGAACACCACAGAAAGTTTCAAGAATAGGTCTGTCATAAATGTGAGAAGCGATTTCTTTTGAAATTTTAAAAACTTTCTGTCATATACACAATTTCACTACTCCCAAGAGATTTTATCAACACGCCAATACTTACGCAACTGATCAATGCAGTAATGATTTGAAATTGCTATAGAAAATAATTTTCATATCAGTTTTTGTTTCTCATTTCTCCTCTTTAGTGTAATTATAGTTAGGACAGTTTAGTTTTGTTCGCCGTTGGTTCGAATAATAATGACGGCAGCCTCCCGCCAATAATGGATTTTAAACAGTGGCACCAAATATACTGAAAAGGCTAAAAATCTGGGATTAATTATAAATACTTGAATTAAATGCATTTATATCACTGTATTTTCAAATAATACAGCAAAATCAGTCTTCGTTACAGACCTGAACTTAATGGCCGCTGAATAACAAACATTTTTTTTATCTGTTCCTCATATATTACGTGTTAACAGTTCAACGACTTATTACAAAGAGATCAAATCAAAAGTTATGTATGGATTACAATCTATACTGTTGTATGCCCATCATGCATGTCTAATATCCACTATGGTAAAAGAATAATTATGTGATTTAACATTCCGTGAAACAACTTAGTGGCAACGTGTAAACCTCCGTTTACACACAACTGTAGTGGCGTCAGTAGCAGATGTTATTTGAACAGTTCAGGTGGGACTTTACAACTGTCGCTTGTCGCCTACCGACTGCTGCTTCTCCCACCAGAGATACCAATTTACGGTTCCGCCAAAGACAATGGGCTTAAATTTAATAGAGTGGCTGACACACGAGTTACAGCGCTCTTTGCGGCAACCTGTGTAAACTCGGCCGCCATATTTTGGGTTGTCAGTACACTTGACAGGAGTCTCTCTATCGTAAGTTGTTGTTGAGCTTGAAGTGCTGTATTTAATGTATATTGTATTTAGTGTGTAATGTCTGTACAATTTTTGCTGCTGAAATATGTCTAAAGTGCGTGCAACATGTAAATGCACAAATCGAAGTGATAGAACGGCAAGTACTTCATGCAAGAACACCAAATGTTTTGCCTTGTTTTTGCTCAGACTGTCTATACTTAGACAAAATTCCTGACTAATGACATTTAGGTGCCCCAAGAGTGAAGTTTCGCATGACCTCTCCTACAATTCCCTTGAAGGACACACCATAAAAAAATGCTCAGTTTTCTACATAGTGTTGCTGTGTTTTTAAAATATTTCTTCTTCTGTGGTTGATGAAAAAACAGTTTTGAGTGTTGTTCTTTAAAAATATTTTTAATTTGTTGCTGACAATAACTAATGTCGCTTGGTTGACATGTAACCGGTGCAAAATATGGAAGCAGTAGTAACAACTAGAATTTTTTTCACTTGTATATATCTGTGTTCTTTACAACAAATATGTACTTGATTATAAGAGGTAACACGTCTTGTGCTGACTGAAATTAAGAGATTTATTTTACACCAGACGCGTTTCGCTTTTTATTTTAAAAACATCTTCTGTGGTCTGTAAATGTGATACAAAGGCTTGTACAGTTTGCTTTCGATAAATAGATTAACACACACACACACACACACACACATCTTGAATTAAGTTGTATTGATGTATACAAATACAAATATATAACGTTGGCGACACTCACAGACCACTCTAAAAACAAATGAACTGACAAAAACATAGCCACCCTGTAGTCAAGTGATAAATAAATAGACATGCATTCCACTTATAACAAGAGATATGTAATCTGTATGCATTTGAAAAAGTGAAGTTATGTGATGTGCTGTGATGAAACGGGAGAAACGACCTAAAACACACGAAACGTGCTGTACAGAGCCGAAAAACACACGCCAAGAACAAACTAACTCCAGGCAACAAGACTGAGAAACAGTAGTGAGATGTAAAGAAGAGACATCAACACCGTGAGTAGACCGAATATTAAGTTAAAAACACATAGGCCTAACGTGCACAATTTAAAAAAAAAAAAAAAAAAAAAAAAAACTATTTTTAATCTATTTATCGAAAACAAACTATACAAACCTTTGTATCATTTACAGGCCACAGAAGATGTTTTTAAAATAAAAACCGAAACGAGTCTGATATAAAATAAATCTCTTAATTGCCGTCAGCATAAGACGGATTACCTCTTATAATCAATTTTAACATCTGCTGCGGAAGATGGCCACAGAACCAAATATAAAATATGTACTTATTTCAGCGTGGCAACAACGCAAGTTATTATTGATACGTTATTTCTGTGTGCAATTCTTTTGTGGCAGCTGATCCAGAAGCATTTTCATTGCAGTATTCTGTGCTCACTTTCGTCTTTGTACTCAAATTTCACGTACCAAACGTTATTTGTTTCGGCATGACAACAAGGAAAGTTATTAACGACACCATATTTCGACATGTAATGCTTTTGTGGCAGATGAGGAAGGCGTATTTTTAACTGCAGTATTTTGTCCTTTCGTCTTTTTACCAAAATTTCGTCCACCAAAGTTAACAACTAAACCCTTTAACAGCAATTTTAAAAGTTTTTAGACTTAATGCGTTTCGTTTGGACCATGTACTTGCATTATAATCGACACAAATATTTTCACAGTGGCACTTTCGTTGTTATTGAAAACCTGAGCTATCTGTTATACTTGTAGAATGAAACTTTCACTCTGCAGCGGAGTGTGCGTTGATATGAAACTAACTGGCAGATTAAAATTGTGTGCCGGAACCGGGACTCGAACGTGGGACCTTTGCCTTTCGTGGGCAAGCGCTCTACAGACTGAGCTATCCCGACGCGACTCAGGATGTCGCCTCACAATTGTGATTTACTTCCGCCAGTACTTCGCCTCCAACTTTCCAAAGTTCACAGAAGCTCTCCTGCGAAACTTGCAAGACTAGCACTCCTGGAAGAAAGGATGTGGTGGAGACATGGCTTAGCCACAGCCTAAGGGATGTCTCCAGAATGAAACTTTCACTCTGCAGTGGAGTGTGCGCTGATATGAAAGTTCCTGGCAGATAAAAATTGTGTGCCGGAACCGGGACTCGAACCTGGGACCTTTGCCTTTCGCGGGTAAGTGCTTCTAACTGGAACTGTGTTACTGACAAGTTCGTGATATTTCATTGCAGTATTTTTAGAGAATATATTACGACTCGTCAATTCGCAACTTCGATAAAGTCTGACGGATCTTGACGCACATCCATATTCAATTGTCAATCTATATTTAAAACTTGTAAACGTAAACAGATAAAATTCTCTAGTGGCTGTCAGCCGATACCCGATGAATTGCAAGCTCATTGGCCAAAGAAGAGAGAAGAGAGAAACACCGCGCGATATATCGGTTCAGACAACCATACACACCCATGTTCGAGGGAGGACTCGAACCTCCAACGGCGAGAAACCGCGCGCTCCGCAGCAACGCATCTTAGAGCGCTCGCCCACTCCACCGCAACTACTATCTCTTCTCTTATACAAAATGTTGCTTAATGCAGTAGCTTTCTTCGTTGGGCTAGCATTTGGGCACACGATCTTCTCCGTATATCCAGAAGAAGTCATCTGGCTACCCGTGCAAAGCGGGGGCGGATTGTTTGTAGATGAGAGAAGAAAACTCATGCTGTAGGTACAGTGTGTCCAGAAAAGGACTCCCTGATTTCAAAATTCAGTATCTCGAAAGCAAAGATCGATAGAGGAATGCAGTAAACGGTATGTTTATTGTGACAGCTGTAAGAAGTTTATACAGCATTTTGAAATAATAGTTACAGATGGCGCTGTACGCTGTACAGCTCATATCAGCATACATAAGTGAAATAATCGTATGAAAACACTCTTAGCAAACAATCACATCACAGTGTTTTCAAAATGTAACGTGCACCAGTTCTTGAATGAAAAAAGTACCAATAATGCCTCTGCTGCATACTGCAGCCCACACAGTAACTTTAGGAGAATACAGGGGGTTTCGCTTCACACCAATATGGCTTTTCGGAACCCCAAAATCGCCAGTTCTGCTTATTCACGTATCCATTCAGGTGGAAGTGTGCTTCATCTTCAAATCAGATGCAGCCAACATCAAATCCTTCACTATCAATCATTGTGAGCATCTGATTAGCAAAGGTAACCCTTTGTTGCACGGCTCGTACGGGTATGGCCTGGTGCGTTTGAATTTTGAATGGAAAAATGTTTAGGCTCTTTCTCAGTATTTTCTGCGTGCTGGAACGCTTCAAACCAGTCTCAGATGCAACTCTACGGACGAATGACATTTGATTTCGCTGAATAATTCCTGAAACTGTGGCGATATTTTCAGGCGTAACTGCGGTTTGCTTGCGGCCAACACGCCCCACTAGATTATTAGTTAAGCTGCCTGTTCGTTGAAATTTTGCGAAGAGCGTACGAATGGTTTTCGCATCGGGTCCTTTTGGAACATTAAATCGTGCTTGAAAACTTCGCCTTGTTGCCCTAGGACTCTCTTCTAACCTGTGGTACTGTAGCACCAGAAAAACGCGTTGTTCAATGGAGTACACGGTTTTAATCTATTACTTCGGTACGCTAACCTCCTTTCACGTTTCAATAGTGGAACTGATCGCTCTGGGCTTCGGATCACTATTTATACTAGGCATTACATATGGCGATTGCAGCACCATCTGTTGGTAGCTTTTGTAACTACTATTTCAAATTGCTGTATAAACTTCTTACAGCTTTCACAATAAACATACCGTTTACTGCATTCCTCTATCGATGTTTGTTTTCGAGATATTTAGTTTTAAAATAAGGAGGCCTTTTCTGGACACCCTGTATCACGCATTAGTGTCGGAATAACGTATGCGACGTGCTACACGGCCGCGAGAGGGCGTTCCCCAGACAGGAGGAGAAATGGCCTGGGCGACAGCCGGCCTGGTGAGCAGTCACGTGACCACCACCTGCGGCGCGCTCCACGTCTGCCACCCAATTAGCTGGCGCCGTGTGCCACGTCTCGTTCCTCTGACGCTGGTCTGCTGGCCCACTGTGCGTAGAGAGCCTGTATAGCGAGAGAGAGAGAGCGGCTAACCGGCAGTGTCCGCCAACTTTCTACCAGACTGCGAGCGGGACATGTATTTAAATAGCGATCCATGCAGCCCATTTAACGATTCAAATAAGGCATCGGTTCCACCAAAGAGTAGAATATACATACAGCGACGGTGGCACGATCTTTAGCGCTCCCTGCGGTGCCACGCCGTACTACTAGTCGCCATATTATCGAAAGTCAGGCAGTGGCTTTCTGAAATCGAGGTAGTACGTGTTAGAACAACTGAGATAAGCAGTTCTATATTTTAAACATGACTGCGTCTCAGCAACGGTTATAGGATATCAAATTAATAACAGCCAACCAGTTGCAATAATCGTTGTTTAATATACTTTTGACCACGGTTTCGACAGATATAAACCCCTTCTTCTTCAGAAATACATGTATACCTATAGATGTGACATCATAAATTAAAAATTCGTTATCGTTATGCCTGAAATATGCGTCATACCAAGCCTGTTGTCTAAAAGATTGTGAAATACAAATCAGAAGGTAATTTAACATCGTTTTTGTTCCTTCAACATCATTTTCACGTCTGTTCCATTTCTAATTCTCGTCACTCGACCATTGTAGGGCTACGAAGAAATGCAGAAAACGTTCAAACACCGCACGGTGTCACACCATGGAGAGTGCCTTGCAAGCTTTTTTTACCATCTAGTAATCTATTACTTCTTTACTTCTTATTTTATTCCCAAGAGATTTTACAGACATACAGCCCTTATATAAATGAATATATACCTGAAAAATGGCAGGAATAAATAAATACCCGGGCAACGCCGGGTTTCAGCTAGTGAATAATAAAAATAAAAACCTGCAACAAAGACGGCTTTTATCGAAGAAATGTTTACTTTCACTGGTTCTTCTTACCATTACCTGAAATCACTTTACAGTCTTGTTAACTGGTAACTATGCCTTCTTCAAAAATTTTTAGATCAATATATGCATCGAAAGTTCTGCTTTCCCACTTCGTCATAGTTAGGTCCGGAATCAAGTATGACGTGATTGTGTTCGACGTCAAAGCGCTAAACTGCTACGACCAGTGACGGAACCATGTGTGTGTGTAGGTGGGGGGAGAAGGTTTGTACCTGTAGTTCCCACCGCGACTGCACTAGCCTCTTTTAAATAAAGAGAAAGAGAGAGAGAGAGAGACAGAGACAGAGAAAGAGAGAGAGAGAGAGAGAGAGAGAGAGAGAGAGAGAGAGAGAGAGAGAGAGAGAAGCCTTGTTAATCTACTGCTATACGAAATCGATTAATTAATTAATTAATTTTAGATATCCGATGTAGTATTGTTTCATTACCTAATCTCCTTTAGCATTGCCTCATATTTTTGACTGCATTCCATTAACCTTTTTTGATCTTGTTAGTGTTCATCTTCATGCTCCTTTCAACACTCCATTCCGTTAAATTGCTTTTCCAGGTCCTTTGTTGTCTCTGACATAATTACAATGTTATCGACTAAAAGCAATGTTTTTATTTCTTCATCCTGAACTCTGATTCCTAATGCAAATATCTTTTTGCTGTCCTTAACAGCTTGGTCAATGTACAAACTGAATAAATTGGAGAAAGGCTACAACCCTGTCTTACTCCCTTCCCAATCTCATTTCCTTCAACACTGATAACTGCTGTCTAGTTTTTGTACAAGTTGTAAATAGCCTTCCATTCCCTATATTTCTCTTCTGCTTGCGTCATCCGCCTCATGTCCTTCAACACTGATAACTGCTGTTTGGTTTTTGTACAAGTTGTAAATAGCCTTCCATTCCCTATATTTTTCTCCTACTTACGTCAGAATTTGAAAGCCTTCCAATGAACATTGACAAAAGCTTTCTCCAAATGTACAAAAGCTAGAAATGTAGATTTGCCGTTTCTGAATCTATCTTATAAGAAAATTCGTAAAGTAACTTTTGCTTCCCATGTTCCTACATTTTTGCTAAATCCAAACTGATCTTCTCCGAGGTCCGGTTCTACCAGCTTTTCCGGACTTTTGTTAATAATTCGTGTTAATTTTTTGCAACCACGACTTAATAAAATGTTGTTGTTGGGTCATCAGTCCGCAGAATTGTTTGATGCAGCTCTCAACGCTTCCCTGTACTGTGCAAGTCTCTTCATCTGAAAATACGTTCGGCAATCTACATCCTTTTGAATCTGCTTACTGTATTCGTCCCTCGGTCACCCTCTACGATTTTCATCCCACACACTTCCTTCTAATGGTAAGTTGACAATTCCTTGATGTCTCAGAATGTGTCCTATCAATCTATCCCTTCACTTAGTCAGGATATGCCAGAAACTCCTTTTCTTCCCAATTCGGTTAAGCACCTCCTCATTAGTATCGTGATCTACCCATTTAATTTTCATCATTCCTCTGTAGCGCCACATTTCGAAAGCTTGTATGATATTTTTGTCTGAACACCCTATCGTCCAGTTTTCACTCCCATATAATGCTACACTCCAGATAAATGCTTTCAGAAAGGACTTCCTAACATTTAAGCTAATACTGGATGGCAACATATTTCGCTTCTTCAGAAAAGCTTTTCTTCCCAAAGCAATTCTGCATTTTATATCATATTTTCGACCATCAAAGGTCCCAAACAACGAAATTCATCTTCTACTTTTATTGTCTCATTACCTAATTTAATTCTTTCAACATCGCCTGTTTTTCTGACAATAAATTTCATTACCCACGTTTTACTCTTGTTAATGTTCATCTTACATCTTCCTTTCAAGGCACTGTCCATTCCATTTAATTTGCACTTCCAGGTCCTTTGCTGTCTCTGACAGAAGTAGTATGTCACCAGCAAACCGCAAGGTTTTTATTACCTCTCCCTGGACTTTAATTTCCTCTTCAAATTTCTTCTTGCATTCCTTCACAGCTTGTTCAAAGTATAGATTGAATGGGGGAAGGCTACAACCCTGTCTTACTCCCTTCCCAACCACTGCGACTGTTTCATGCCCTTCGACTCTAATAACTGCTGTCCGGTTTTTGTACAAGTTGAATATAGCTCTTCGCTCCCTATATTTTACCCCTGCTACCTTCAGAATTTGAAAGAGTTTATTCCAGTCAACATAGTCAAAAGCTTTCTCCATATCCAAAAATGCTAAAGACGTAGGTTTCCTTTCACTAATCTATCTTCTACGATAGTGGTAATGTGAGTATGGCCTCGCGTGTTTCTACATTTCTCCTAAATCCAAATTGATTTCCCCCGAGGTAGGATTCCACCAGTTTTTCCATTCGTCTGTAAATAATTCGTTTTAGTATTTTGCAACTATGACTTGTTAAACCGATAGTTGTGTCATTTTCACATTTGTCTGCACTTGCTTTCTTCGGAATTGGAATGGCAGTGTTCTTCTTGAAGTCTGAGGGTATTTGTACTGTCTCATACATCTTGCATAGCCGGTGGAACAATTTCTTCATGACTGGCCTTCCAAACGATAACAGCAGATCAGACGCAACATTAACTACTCCAGGGCCACTGTTTCTACTCAGATGCTTTAGTGCTCTGTCATTCTCGCAGTATCATATCTCGAATCTCATATTCCTCTATTTCGTCTTCTATTTCTAGAATACTGCCTTCAAGTTTATTTCCTTTGTATAGGCCTTCTATATATTCCTTCCACCTTTCCCTTCTTTGCTTATTACTGGTTATCCAACTGAGTTCTTGATATACATACTGCTGCTTTTCGTGTCTCCAAAAGTCTCCCTTACTTCTGTTTTCGGCAGCTCTTTTCTTTGGGATGTCAGAAGTACTAGCAAAGCTGCGCAGATATGCAGGAACTCTCCGTTTTCGAATGCGGTTAATTTGCTCCAGCATACACTCCCAGGTCGCTACTTTTACAGAGTATTTTTCAGAATTCATATAAAATGCTTTTTATGCACAAGATATCGAAGTATATCACCATGATAAACTTGGATGCAATAAAAGATATTTAAATACAAGACTTTTATTTGATATTTACATATTTGTAAGTGTTTACATATTTACTTAATAACGAAAATCTTAATTTTGAAGTTATATGCACTTCACATTACATATTAAATACATTGTATCCACTTATTGATGCATTACACATCTAATTTAAATAAATGCTCAAAACGTTTTCTTTTTATTTCCTGCATTATGGAATGTCAACCGTTTAGGATTTATTTAATACTTCATTTTTATAATCTTTCCAACTGAGGTATTATATTTCAATATTTGCCTGAAAAATAATTAATGCAACACTTAAAAATTGATAAACTTTAGCAGTGTCATATGTCAGTCCACCACAGTTTTGGTATTCAGTGAGGAATGTTGCACTTCCATTTTCACTTTTATTATTTTACTTAGTTTATTTCACTTTAAATTTTCAATAACGGAATTTACACAACTGTCAGCAATGCAGTACAAATTATTGCTCTCTGAACTGATCAGCACTCTTGTTGTGACACAATTAGTGCTTGGGGAATCATTTTCACAGACAGTTCCAGTAGCAGCACAAGATTATTCAACGGAGAATTGTTTATTTTCTTTAATAAGCTGTAGCAAATGCGAGTCTTTCTCAGATTGATAATTTTCACGTTTTCTGTCTGGTGAAAACTGTGAAACGCATATTAGTTTTAGCCCTCTTTGACAGTGAAAAGCAGTTGACATCTTTCCAGCGTTTTGTTCCAGAACTGAAAATGTTTCTCAACCCCACGTAGATGTACTCTGCATGTCAGCAGATAAGATTATCCTTGCAGAAAACACTCACGCGCCAAGTTTACCACTGAACACGTGTAGAGAATGAAGCCAGTCCGTATTGGTTTCCAATCATTGCTAATCTTTAAAGTCTGTATCACTTTGATGAAATCTAAGAGAAACAGTTGTTTAATTGCAAAGTTCTTGGCAGTTATAGAACACTTTCTGGTTCAAGCTGACATTAAATCGAAACATAATGAAACAAGCCTAATGTACATGCGGTTGTCAGATTCTTTTGGTATCAATCATATGCGAACAACACACTCCAAGCCAGTAGCTATATTAATGGACAGAAGTCGTATTGGTAGTGCAACTATAATTTTTTGGATGTGGTTTTGAAATAAATGTTTTTCAGATAAATGATGTAAGAATTTCAGATGAGGAAGAGCTGTATATCATTTATAAACACTGCGCCCCCCCCCCAAGTTTTAAAAAATATGTGGAATATCTGCAAAACATGAATAACTTAACCATCATCACTGGTAAAATACGTATTTTCAATGGAATTGATGGTCCCTTGTCACTAACAATAGTACGGACCTTGAGACTATCTTTGTGACATGCCTCTAAAACATCAGATAAAAAATTTTCATGTTCAAGTTACCGGTTGTAGGACCAGTAATTTCATAACTTATCACTTGTTTCCACGGGGTATTGAACTCTCAGATCAATGCTACTAATTAGGGCTTTTCGTTAGCATCTTTTATCCTTAAGGTAACTTTTCCAACCAAGCACATCTCTGTTTTATGAAAATCCGAGGTACTATCGCTAAACATTTCACCAAACGTCAGAACACTATCTCTTTCTTTTTCAGTCATGAAATCAACCTTTTCTGTAAGAAAAGGTAGTATAGATTTTTATCACATCAAAGTAAAAAAATTGATGTCTGCAATCGCCCAACCAACGCAATAAGTGAAGGAATTCCAAGAGCATACTTCATCTTTCACGCACACTCCTTCCTGAGACCACTGAGTGTTCTGCTCTGGTTTCTGTTTTAGCATTTCTCTCTGGTTTTAATAGAGAAACGATGAAACCGAAAGTTTAGTTTGTTTTAAATACTCATGAATACGTTGAATTTATTTCACTTGTTTCCAAATCTTCTCCTATAACTCTGGAAAAAACATTAAGTTGTAAAATGTTGTGCACATAAAACTACAATCCATGCATATAAAATGTGGCAGATAACAATACAAGGATTATAAAAATAATAATAATGATCATACAACTTATTAACAATACTTATCTGAAGTCTTAGAATTTTATTTTTTGACTGTTCAGAGACATTAGTAACAGGCCTTTTTCTTGAACTGTTAACCGTGGTGGAGGATTAGTAACATTGAAAATTGTTGATATTGTTGTCAACTTTAATCTTTCCCAATCATCAGCTCTATTTTGTTCAAATTCACTGTCTTCAAAATTGATCAAATATTGTTTTATCAATAAATTAACAGCAAATAACGTAGACGTTTAAAAAGGTTTTCAGCTACAGTTACAGCGTATAGACCACGTCTTAAGACAAGAAGCACTTAAGTAAATGAAAAACGATTTTCTTCAATAGGCCAATAAAAAAGTCTAATGTGGAGGTAAGACAGTTTCCCAGTAATCTTCAAGGTAGCTGTGTCGTAGGCTCACAAAAGTTCGTGAATTTTAACACTACAATAGCTTCAAACTTAATTAAAACAGAATGAGTCATTATAATTAGTAAAAACAGTATGCATCACTTAAAAGTAATTGGTATTGTTATTGTTTAAAACAGTGCGGCCCCGTAGCACAGTGGTAGAGTGCCAGACTTTTAATCCAAAGGTCGTGGGTTCGATGCCTGCCAGGTCCGAGGATTTTTATCTGTCACTTTCCACTTCCTTCACCTCTGGCAGTGTTGCTGATGTGAAAAATACCGAGTAGCACCGTGGTTCGGAATCAGAGTTAAACTGTAGGTCCCCCTATAACTGGCTGGGAAAGTCAGTTCGAAGATCAGAGGAAGGCAACGGCATACCACCTCCAAACATATACTGTTTGTTATCGCCATTATATGTATAAATAAGTTTGTAACAATAGGTCGTAGCGTCGGATCCTTCGCTAAAAACATGTGTTGAATGTTGTCGTTTACAACGTGTAGAAATTGTGGATAAAAACAAATGTATTAAACCGCCTCGCATAGTTTTGAAGACATTGTTGGTGTCCATTTTGACGACGACAGTTTTTAACTACATTTTACGCCTTTTCAGGATCTAGTGGGAATAAAACATAACGGAAACCATTTTCTGAACGATTAGAACAATTCGAAGCTGCATAGCCCACCATGCTGAAACCGTTCTGACTGCCGTATTCTAGCCTCGCCCGTCGATGCGAAGGAACGAAAATGGCGGATGGGCATAACCATTTATATATCCAGGTGCCCTAGTAAGAAGGCACGCTCAAACTGTGATAGCTACCATTGATTCCGCCAACGCGCGCCAACACTTATGAGAGCAGAACAACATAAGAACTTTACAAGAGCAGCAGGTCGTACAGAACAGCTAATTGAATGATAAGACCAGGAACTTGGAAGTCACCATTGCCTCGCAGAGACGGCGGAGCGTTTCTGCATGTTAGGTTTCCGGACTGAGGCAATATCGTAGGGAAAACACTGCCTGGCGTGTATCGTGTGAAGACAAGACTGCCTGACAAATTACATAGGTACCCGAAGGGAATTCACTACAAGCATAATTCAACAACGTGTGATTCCGTACCTGGATTTGGTGAAGAGGTGAGTCCACCATGGCGAGCATGAACGTCGCATCAAGGTCCAGGCACTCGATGAGTATTTTATCGCGCAATTTCACCACATTTAGAGGATGCTAATGTCAAGGTTTCATCTGGCAACTTTCTATGTTTGTTCAAAACCCCCGATTTTTCTGATCGGTCGAAATGTAATAGGATGTCTTTTTTGTTGTCTTGAAAAATGAGGATTTCAGTGATGTAATTATTATGCAAATTCTGACTGTAAGGCAACAACTGATTATTCGTAGTTCAGTAAATACTACGTTATAAGTAGTTATATTTGCGATAAACAGCGACATTATGCAAAAAACAATCGCTGTTGGATGAAAAACCACCTACGGCACGGTTTTGCAGGAGATATGACGTCTTAAAGAATGAGAGTCACAGAAAACAGTTGCATCATGTGACGCGTTAATAGTTACATTTTATTTACTGACTGTGCACGTAATTTAAAGTCTCTACACAGCTTTTTCATTCAGCATGACGCCCCAATTTTTTACATCTGCACTGCTAACTGTGTTCGTAAGTCATTTTTCAGTCAGTATCAATTTTTTAGTAGTGAATGTGCCTCGAAAAATATATCAGCACGACACTTAGTTCATAGGATGTGAAGGATGAATAAGTAGGTTAATGAAAAATAGCCCCATCACCCGCGAAGTTTCTGTCTATTACCTATTTATTATTAGCCCATGCACGACATATTTCGCACACAATATATGCATATAACACTAAATATCTCTTTCAAATTATATCATCATTCTACACATAATATACAACACATGAAGTCATGAATGAGATGCATGAAAAACGGTTTCATCAGGCATAATATTGTAACTTATTATGTGATACATTATTACTACCAACTGTATTTTCAAAAGATACTGCAGACATTTTCGTGATAATCCAGTCTACGCACTTGTGATATTATATTATTTTAGGATTTGTTATTCAGAAAATAAGACGACATAAGCATTGAGCTGCATGCAAACGAACCTGAAATGAACAGAGAGTGGTCACCAAGGCGATGGTCACACGGGGAAGAAGGAGAATGATTAAAAACAACAAGGAATAAATAAATGACCCGACATCGCCGGGAACCGTCGCTAGTATTTTAAATACACGCGCTGCTTCAGATAAGTAGTCGCCTCAGGGAACGAGTCCTGTTCATGATTAGAAAAACATCCCGAATACATCATAGTTGCACCTCCTGCTTGCACCTCGTCTGCCTCACATTCAGAATGAAATGTTTCCTTTGTTCTTCGGTACACTCAGCGACGTGCCACAACTGAATAAAGGCTAAAATAAAACCCGTTAGTCCATATTAGGCTCAGTCGACGAGCTATTGTCCACATTCTATGATTATTTTGTTGTCCATTGAAGGCACACAGCTTTTCTTATCAACGGCCCCTTGCGATGTGAGCGCCGCAAAATGTTCATTGTATGTAGCTCTCGTAGCAATGTAGTCCCGCTAACAGGTCCGGTTGAGCCATGATTCACTGGCTCCAACAATTCCTGACCGGTTTAGAAGCGATTTTCATTCATAAGCGACGAGACGTGTTTCCGGTCGCTTCCGTCAGCATTTTTCCGACACAGTCCTGACGTGTTTTCCAGCTATGTTGGTTACGCAACTGATTACGGTCGCGTTGAAGAGTCCGATGGGAAACAACATCCAATTCAGCAATTTCACTTAAATGAAAAAATGGACACAAAGAAATACGATTGCCCATTTTTGCCATTCTGTCATATCTTAGTACCTATCTACTTGCGTTTATGTACCATGTTCGCTTGAAACACAATTTTTCACTGACACAATATGAAAATATCAGACAAGTTCGCAAAGATTTTGCACTTCATTTTATAATAAGGTAACCGAGATCACGCTTAATCTCGACATCAACACGAGAAAAATCGGTCTGAAGATGATCTTAACATAGATTGAAACCGGTTACCGTATTATACAATAAAGTGTAAAATCTTTTTTGAGAACTTGACTGATATTTTCATACTGAATCATATACCACTTCACTGCCTTGGTAATAGGAAACAATGTTTTCCAAACTCATTTCGCTGATCGCTAGTGCCTTGTGCTCACAAAGCCACAGTGCGCAGAATGTAGAGCACGCCACTCGATCGCCGACCATCTGTAAATCTACGAAATCGAAATATTGGAATATTTCGTTCGTTTCGAAGGGTTGAAATAAATTCAACTAAAAAGTTGAAAATTGACCAGGATTCGAACCCGGTTTTCCCGCTTTGAGCCAGCGGTTGCCTTAACAATATTTTTGCTTGCTCTATGGGTTATTCGGTTCCTTGCGGTCGCTGATCGTGTTTGTTCGTTATTGTTCGATGTGGTTTTCGTTCAGCCTTTTTTTTTATTACAGGGAGCGTTCAGTCCTGTGACCGGTTGCACTGAGCCACGTCGCTCGTAAGGGATAGAGCGTTTTAATGCGTCCGCATTGAAATGGTCATTGTCTATTATGGGCATATTTACAATTATCGATATGGTGTGTGTTCCTATCGGGTATGTCCAAAAAGAGCAGGCACCATATCAATAATTCTAAACATGCCCACAATAGACAATGATATTACAATGCGGACGCATTCAAACGCTCGATCCCTTAGGGGAATCCAGTATAGGCTGCGAGCAAGAGGAATCAATATGCGGAGGGATAGCTAAGAATTTGGATTGTAAGTGTGTCTGGATAGCCTAACTGGTTAAGGCGGAAAAATCCGTGTTCGAATGCCGGCCCAGCACAAATTTTCAACTTTGTACTTGAATTTATTTCAATCTCACGAAACGGTCGATTTGTAACATTTTGATTTCGTAAATTTACGGCCGTTACTTTGAACTAATGATATCTGTCCCAAAAGAACAGACACCATATCAGTAATCTGCAAATCTCTCCGAGCACAGTGTGGGGACCAGATGAGCTCCTCTCAGATGTTCAGTAACAGCACCCAGAACCAACAGGCCCTTGCTCTGAGATGATATCCGTATGTAAATTACATTGAAGATGCCAGCCACATTGTGGCAGTTCTCGACTATAGTAGTTGTCGATACCTACATCAGCCAGAGTCCATATGCAGATAACTAGGCGTCTCCACCGCACTAGGTACCTTCTAGGAAGCTTCTCTCTGCCAGCCACCATATTCAGTAGCAAAATTTGTAACGGAAAGACAGGCAGACAAGAAAGAGACCTACTAGAGCGTGTTAGAAATTGCAGAGTTGATATCTCTAAATTCAGCCCATGTACTGTATTTCATTACTATTGTATACATTAGGTATTTTTTTTCCTGAATTGTGTACTAGAATTTGAATTTCTAACCTAGGTGATACTGTTGCCACAAATCAGACTTTTTTCAAACGTAAATATCGTCATCTTATGATCAGAGAAGTGAAGAAGTTTAGAAAGCAATCGACGAAAAGTCAGTGACATATAATTTTCGCCAGGGTCGTAAATTTCGAGAACCATAATAGCAAGTACATCAAATCGACGGGGTGCCCAAACTCCTATGACAAGTATTACAGGGCAATTTTTATAGTAAGTAAAGCGTCACGAACGATCACGTTCTTGGCGATACTGATCCAAATGGTGTAGCAACAGATTCAGGTCGATGAATTCATGCTTCTTCTGAAAATGGCATGACCAAGCACGGATCTGAGTATCCAACATCCCAACCACTGGATTCCCCACTGAATGCTATCAGTCACCGATCATTTGTGACTCCGGTGATAAATGCTTGTTGCTATTTTCAAGTAGACTAGTGATGCCTGCCCATTCTAAGTCACTTACAAAACGGCACCTACAGCCGCAGTTTACAGCGCCCTTTGACTTTCCCAGCTGCTGACGGACCCGGAGATGCTGTTCTGCGATGAACCGACGACGGGTCTGGACGCGGTGTCGGCGCAGACGCTGGTGGAGGTGATGCGCGACATGGCGGCCCAGGGCAAGACCATCCTCTGCTCCATCCACCAGCCCTCCTCCGAGATCTTCGAAATGTTCGACAACATCATCCTGCTGGCCGACGGCGGCCGCATCGCCTACATGGGGACCGTTGCCGCTGGCTTGGAATTCTTCGACAGGTATCTGCAAATTCAGCCTGTTCTAGCTCGTCTAGACCAGTTGTTAGAACGTATTCACATGGTGAGTTTGTTTATATTACAGGAGGCGATCCAATTATGATATGTTCAAAAAATATTAATGCCAAGATCGCTGATGATTAATTTTATTTTGGACCACCGGTTTCGCTGGTCTCTGCCAGCATGATCTGGTCACAAATCTTTTTACAGTTAAAAAAAGGGGATGACGGAAATTTAAAACATACATATCACTACAATAAAACGAGAAGATATATCAATTACATTCATAAGAGCAAAATCGCCCATACTTAGAGAAAATACACACCTTGTAAAGTCAATCAGTTGCTACATAACATAATTTAGAGTGCACAGTTGCACTATGTCATTATAATAAAATGTACTTATCACTGTGGATGAGACAGTAGCATACTGACACATGGAACAAGTCAAAGATAAAAGAATATGGCGCCAGATGGCAGCACAAACTAATGTAATATTAAAACCGCAAGGAGGATAAAAAAAGTCGTATTTTCGTGGTAAGGACATTGGGGAGCAGGGTCAAAGAAAAATATTTATTGTGTTGTACAGATTATAAAAATAGTTAGAAGTCATTTGAAAAAATGATAACTGATATCTACGTTCATCAAACACTTTTGTTAAAGAATAGGCTAGCTTTGGCAACTTTCTGTTTAATCCATCAAGCGCCTCACAGAGAAAAGAGAGTAGGTCATTTTCCTTTGTTAAATCACTCCTGGATCAAACTGTATATTTGACAGCTAATTATGCCAACTGAAATGATCAATTAGCTTGAATATACAGACTTTTCAATAACTTCAGCAACAACTGATGTTATAAATATAGGTTTAAATTTCCGTACATTATCACATTCTCCATTTGCTTCACTACCGAGGACTTCAATCTGTCAGGAAACTGACTATTCCGAAAGGAAAAATTACAAATATAGCTAAATACTAGGCTAACAAAGGGGAAATAGTACTTAAGTATTCTGCTAGATGCACCGTCATATCCATAAGAGTCCTTAGTCTTTAGGGATTTAATTATTGACTCAATCTCTCCCTTGTCAGTATCACAGAGGACTATTTCAGGTATCAGTTCTGGAAATAATATTTTCTACGGGAGTTACGTACGAACTAAGGTTCAGTTTAATTCACCTGCGATACTCAGAAAGTGATTATGAGTACTAAACATATAACTGACTTATCAGTAACAGAAAAATTTCCATTACGCACTGACTTTACATCGGAAACTCTGTACTGCTGATCATATACGTCCTTCATGACTGATCGTGTAGTTTTAATTTTATCCCAAGAATTAGCTATTCTTTCTGTATACCATGTGCTTTTTGCCTTCGTAATGGTCTTTCTTCAGAACCTTACACTATTGTAATTGGTTACTGCAGCTTGATTCTGCTTGCTGTTAACATTATCATATAGGATATTCTCATTCCTCTTGACAGCTGTCTAGTCTGGTTGTTAGTGGTAGTATCTTGTTTTGTGGTTTCTAACAAAAAGCAGCTTTCAAAGAGCATGAGAAATTTTTTAGGGAAGCATTATATTTATTGTCTATATTGTTTGCACTAGAAACACCATTAATCTGTCTATGCCCCTATTAGTAAAGTAACGAATTCATAACAACGAATCGATTATTATGAAAAAAAAAAACCGAAACTAACAGCCCATAAATAAACTAAATAAACACATAAACCAATACGTAATTTGGATTTATGGAGCTGATGGACAGCTTAATCTTAATTTTTGAGCCACTTCACTTTAAGGACCACTTGCCTCGTCATGTTAAGTTCCAAGATTTAGTGGTAAGGGCCACCACGGCACCCACCAGCCTGCCGGAACACATAACTCTTGGGACGAAGCTGCCTTTCGGTACCTAAGGCGTGTCGAAACCTTTGTTTATGGTCTAGACACGCGGCCGTCTACATAAAAAAAGGTGTACTACACTCGCAGCAAACACGTCACGCAGAGTTGTTTACAGCATTCTTAAGGAGCCAATAAATACCGTATATTATTTAATGATACCGAGAATTGTGATTTCAGAGTATAACGAGGTTACTAATGAGACTATTTTATCGCTATTAGTTTCCGCCAGCGAAAGTGTAAACCACAGGCACTTGGCCAGTAGAGCTTTTAAGCTTGTCACATATTTCACTATTATCTCAGAAACTCTCAACGGCGAGAAACAGTATCAGTCGGCGATCTTAAGCTTTGAGTTGAGGACCCTTGCGAAAACTTCGCGCCGTTAGTGGAGTGACAAAAATAGTTGGGAAAAAATGGAAGTAAAGTTGAATGTTCACGCATAGCTTTCTTCAGAATGAATCAACGCAAGTGTTTAAAAGCGCAAATGAATGAGCTGGATTCGCTGAATGTTGTTAGATCGAAAATAACTGCGTACCTTAATTAGAGCCGAAGATATCGCAAAACAAACCGATTAAAATATTGAATGCAAGGACAGAAGGATACCGCGTTTTGATAAAAATAATAATGGATGGAGAGACGTAAGTTAACTCTGATACTTGATGACAAATCTGAGAATGAATAGCTTTCGTTTAAAACAAAAATGAAGGAAATCGGTCGGATAGAACGGCCTGACTGACTGACTTTAGTTTACAGCAAGAACATCCGGATAAGAGTTGATGATTCTACCGTGAGATTTCTTTATTTGCCCAGATCGCTTATTTACATAATTGCTTGATGACCAGTTTCAACTCATTGAAGAGCCATTTTCGAATCTGTAATATTTAAACAACAACTGCAGTGACTTCCTGATATCTACAATAGATGTTATAAAAGGCAACTAAACATGCTATACACGAGTAAATGTTGTCAATGTACAGTAATTGAATACTATTATAAAACTAGGTTACAAATGTAAAATAACATATATGTCATAGTCATACCTTAAACGCTGTGCCAGAAACTGCGGTACATCCAGGACGAGCCCTATGGATTTAACCGACCTCGTTCAATTTCTTGTTATTGGAACATGTTAGATATACAGACAGTATCCGCAAGTGGGGTAAATAATGAGCAACGTGAGTTGGCAACAATAATGTACCGGGAGCATTTGCTCGTATGGTATCTAGAGGTCCTTTCAAAGACCCTGAGTTCTCATTCATTGACTGGATGGTACAGGGCATCAGCAAAAGAGTTTTCATCAACTTATTAAGAAAGTGGAATTGTAAATAGAGTAGACCTAATTGTAAAGAGTGACAGCAAGTAGCAAAGAGGTACAAAAAATACACGAAGAAAGCAACATAAAATTACGTCACCAGGAAGATGCTTTAAAGGGAAATGCATTTGGTCTAAAGTAGACTAATATACAGTTGCAAAAGTCGGTAATCTAACCCATACAAACTGTATAACTGCAAATAGCGTGTTTATGGAATTGTGCGATTGGATTCACGATTTCCTATCAGAAAGGACACAGTTCGTAGTAATAGACGGTAAGTCATCGAGTAAAATAGAAGTTATATCTGGCGTTCTCCAGGAAAGCGTTGTAGGTCCTCTACTCTTCCTTGTGTTTGTAAACGATTTGGGAGACAATTTGAATAGCTTCCTTAGATTGTTCTGGATGATGGTGTCGTTTATCGGTTAGTGAAGTCAACAGAGGATCGAAAGCAACTGCAAAGCGATTTAGACAAAATGACTACATGGTGCGAAAATTGGCAATTGACACTAAATAAAGAAAAGTGTGGAGTAATACACAACCAATAAAAGATATCCGCTGAACTTCAATTACGCGATAAATCAGGTCGGAAATTCTACTAAATATCTAGGAGTTACAATTACGAACACTTAGACTGGAGAGAACACATAGAAAATATTGTGGGGAAGGCGAACCAAAGATTACGTTTCATTGGCAGAACGCTTCGAAGATGCAACAGCTCCACCAGAGAGACAGCCTACATCACACTTGTGCCTCCTCTCCTGGAGTACTGTTTCCCATTGTGGGATCCTCACCAGGTGGGACTGACGGAAGAAATTGAGAAGGTCCAGAGAAGGGCAGCTCGTTTTGTTTTATCACGTTACGGAAGGGGGGGAGGGGGGCAGCGTAACGGAAATGTTGCACGAATTGGGGTGGATATCATTAAAAGAAAGACGTTATTCATTGCGGCGAGATCTGTTTGCGAAGTTTCAATCACCGACTTTTACTTCTGAATGTGAAAATATTTTGCTAGCACCCACCGACTTAGGAAGACATGACCATCCCAATAAAATAAGAGAAATTAGATCGAAAACGGAACGATTAAGGTGTTCTTTCTTCCCGCGCGCTATTAGAGAATGTAACGGTAGAGAAAAGTTATGAAAGTGGTTAATGAACCCTCTGCCAGGCACTTAAATGTGATTTGCAGAGTATCTATGTAGATGTAGATTTAGAACTGCCGAGAAAGGAGGCCAAAAATCAAATATGAAGTATGCACCAGTAAACTGGTTATCGCCGGCATTTAATTCTGTTTTGAGTGTTTGACCTCTTCAGTGGAGCTAGTTTTGACAAAGCTGTGATCGAATAAGTAGTGCGGAGCTTAGCTTCGATTACCGTAATGTTTGGTAACCCATGTACTTTCTAGAGACTAGCCAACATGCCTTCAACGTCACAAACGCTGTACTATCGCTGAATGTGTGTGTGCGCGCGCACAGGCTGGGCTTCCGGTGCCCGCCGACGTTCAACCCTGCGGACTTCCTGGTGCGGACGCTGGCGGTGACGCCGGGCCAGGAGGAGGACTGCCGCCTCAACATCCGCAGGCTGTGCGACCACTTCGCCATCAGCGACGCCGCCCAGGACGTCGACGTGCTGGTGCGCGTCTCCGCCACCGCCGACCTCGTCGTGGTAAGCCCTGCCCGCCACTCGCAACAGCACGCAGACGCGAAGTATCATTAAGTGAAGCCGTGAAACCTGTACTGCAAGATGTCAAAGAAAAAGAAGTAAAACAATTTCAACAAGCATTCGCTAATTTTATATTTTGGAGACACCCTGTTATCCATATACAAATTAATGCACTACAAACGTGAAGTGCTCAATTAGCATATCATAAAATTATCTTAAATTGCTCCTGTAGTTACGTTTTTTCTTGCTTGTAACAGTACGTTTATTTGCGCCAGGTTAAGTTTTTCCTTGGGTAGAGCAATGCGTTCCTCGAACGCTGCAAGAGTTAATGTAACTTTAGTGCCCACAGGGTGCAGCCACATAAATGTGACCACAGCCTCAGTTCGAGGTCAACGGACAACATTAGCACAGATGGTACAGTTCGTGCAGAAGTCGTGGCCCGTGCGCAGAAACGCATTCTTGAGTTGCGCGCATGGAAAGTCTGGAAAGTCTTCCGTTGTTTCAGAGGGGCGGTCGCCTCAGTTGGCAGTTGCCTGCTGAGCCGTACGCTTCGTCTGTCAGCTGGCTGTCAACTGCGCCCCGCGACCAGTAGGCAACAAACAATTGAGGCGGCCGCCCCTCTAAACAGAGGAATGGACTCGCCCAGTGCCCAAGTCGAGAAACAGCGGTCACGACTACTTGCATGAGCTCTACATAATGCAAGTCGGAGAAAGCGGGGCACGGTAAACACCGTCGTCGTAACTTGAAAACCGAGTCATTTATCTGACTTCCAAAAGGCTTAACCATTGGCCTTCTGACCAAACGTGGATGCATATCGCAAACGGATAAGTTTATAAAATGTTTGCGAGCGAATGTGGTCCGCCACAGGGCGTAGCCTACTCAAGTTGAGAACATCTGTGAAGATGTGTATGTTCCAATAGACGTGCCAAAGTTGAACTGACCGCCCAGGCGAAGCAAAGGCCTATCAACAGTCTCCTCAAACAGGGCTGGAATTTACACCCTACGGAAACTGGACGTCCACTGAATGGTCTTTTCTGATGAGACGTTTTTCCGCGGCGGAGTGGCCAAGAGCATTGAGGCGCTGTGCTCCCATACGCGAGGCCGTTCCCCGTCGGGGGTTCGAATCCCTCCTTGGGCATGGATGTTTGTGTAGTCTTTAGTATAGGATAGTTCATAAGTAGTTTGTAAGCTTAAGGACTGATGACCCCGCAGTTAAGTCGCATAAGCTTAACTAACATTTGATTTTTGAATCACGTTTTATCCTCCATCGGTCTCCAAAGCAAACATCCAACAAAAATCGTGGGAAGCGTCTAGAGTGGAGCGTAATAGCTTGGGGAATGCTTTCGTAGCAAGCCCTGAGTGGTATCATTGTGGAAGGCATAATGGATCGACACAAGCATTAATCTGTCCATAAAGACCATTTACATCCTTACATGTAGGCTGGTTTTTCCTCGACGTGATGTCACCTACCAACAGGACAACGCAACGCGTCTCACAGCTCCCAGCGTATGTGCTTGTTTCGAAGAGCCCCAGAATAAGGTTACCATACTTCTTTGGCCACCAAACTCCCTGGCTTAATTCATCTGAGAATCTTTGGACCATCTCAATCGGCAAGTTCCTGCTAAGCATCCTCAATCGAGTACATTCTCATAGATCGTCAAGCATGACTTCATATCGCAGTCGGTACCTTTCAGACAGTGTTCTCTAAGCGATCTTAGCTGTATATGGTGCTTGTTCAGGCTTTTGATATGTGGTTACATTTATGTGACTGTAAGGAATCTATAAGTAATAAAGTGCCGCAGTAGTTACATTTTTCATACGCAACGCGATGTGCGTCGCTAATTCCAATTTTGCTGAGGGGGTTTATGTGAATTTGTAGTATTGTGAAGGTCAGCTTGTCTTGCTCTGCAAAAACGTTATGTGACTAGACTTGTAAAAAAAATAAGGAAAAGTGAAAATGAGTAATGTGTCAAATAACAATTTTAGTATCGGATTTCTTAAAGAGCTTGATATGTAGATCTTCATCTAAATTTGTTATTCGTAATTGGTCCAAAAATAGATTTTAGTTTGTGTATGCTATTTCGTTTATACCTGTTTTCAATGCCTCATTGTTGCTTATAGGCAAAACCTGTCCCAAATACCTCATTTACACTTGATTTTTCTAATACAATCTGTGACAAAGTTCGCTGAATAGTCCTGTAACATTAACGTAGATGAAGTACAGTTACCTTACTGTCTTTAGAAAGAGTCACTTCCCATAATCATGCACTGGTGAGATCTGCGATAAATGTCCTGAAAACTTTGCACCATGTGCATGGTGTTCAAAAGCCTCAGTGCGTTTCGTTGGACGACATAAATATCGCCAAATCGTTTTCCTTTCGACGCGACTTTCAGCCGAGGGAAAAGGAAGAAGTGTGGAGGAATGAGTTTCGGTGTGTATGGTGGGTGTTCAAGTTGCAACACCCCCTTTATTGCCAGAAACTGTTTGACGATATTGGCTGTGTGTTGACGTGCACCTTGAACGTCCACCATACTCGCCGGATCTCCATCCTCTACACGTCTTCCTATTTCCTCGACTCAAATTCGTTTTGAAAGGAAAGAGATTTGACGATATTCCTGAAATGCAACGAAATGTGACGAAGCTTTTGTACACCATCACAAAGCAAGAATTGGTGCAAAGTTTTCAGGAAGTGTATCGCAGAACTCAGCTTGCGTAGTAACAGAGGTGGTTATTTTGATGGACAGTTCGGTAACTGTAGTTCATAGTTCATTTACGTTAATGTTAGAAGACTATTCACCGATCACTGTGAACTATCACGGCTGCCTGATCCTGATTTGAATAACTTTAAACATAAGCAGTGTGATAGTTACTTTTGTAGATGCTTAGTAATTCACCAGTTAATGAATTCCAAGCTGACAGTTCTTCTTTATGAATAGTGAAATTCTACTATTAAAACTTCTTTTCATGTTCAAAATATGAAAGTCTTGAAGCAATGAGGTCCAGCAATAGCTGTGCCTCTAAGTACTTTTAGTCATTAATTAATTACCAAATGAATTTTGTCATTTCTCACTCATCTATATCCTTTGTAGAATAAACCACTCTTTTATACATTTAACACCATATTTATTTATATTGAAGGAGTTATTCTACCAATTAGTACATAGGAATTTGACACAAATATCTTGACAGACGTCAGACACAGAATACCATTCAAAGTCAACAACTGTTTTTTCTTAGCAACCGTCTAAGCACACACTTTCTCCAAGGTACTTCAATATATATCTTTAATTGGGCAGACATAGTATCTGAGGCCGCTTGCTGCTGCCACCACCTCCAGAATCTGAAACAGAAAGATTCTGGCGGCAGCTGCTGTTCCTATCATGCCTAATCAATTCACTAAAATAAATTGATAACTATTTGGGTGTCTCAAGGTATTGGAGAAGTGACTTGTATCACTACAACTGTAATCAGAGGTAGTAGAGTAACCTAAATTACAACAGCAATATTTGTTCGAAACATCTTAGCTGAAGCCTTATTACCGGTCATGTAAATGTAATTCTCACAGGAGTGTATGGTAACGGTAGCACACAGCAGCACACCCATACAAAACTGTAAGGCCACATGATGTGGCATCATTTCTGCTGTTAGTGTAAACCAGCCTTAACCTCTACAGGAAAACGGCAACTCGAGACATATAGGACTCACAAGGAAAGTACATGGGCTCGAACAAACATATCTGTATGAACGTTTGGTTACAGGATCTCTACGTACACCTCAAGGTGCTGGTGGGTGTCATTTTTCTGCAAAACTCTGCAGAATCTATTAGACCAAACTGCGTGGTCATCAGTCCGTAGCTTACAAACTACTTAAACCTTGGTAAACTAACCTAAGGACAACACACACACCCATGCCCCAGGGAGGACTCGAACCTCCACGGCGAGCAACCGTGCGCTCCGCAGCGAGACGCTTTAGACCGCTCGGCTACTCCACCGCGGCACTCTGCAATCATGCACTAGATAGCACTGTAGATGTAATTGTAGACTCCATATGTAATGCAGATATCTTAAATATAACTTATGTAATAATCATCGTACATGTTCTCTAGCGAATTGTCATCAAAAGCCGTGATGATAGTTGCAACTTTAACCTTCTTTCCGAAAGAATGTCGGTATTCACTGCCACTGCTTCCATCGCCTCTTCCCGCACTTACCGTAGCACTACCACTTGCAATGAGTTGTTCGTCATTATCATCCCCATTATCATCATTATGTGTTAGTGTTACAACAGTATCTAACTTATGCTCATATTTTCGTACCATAACAGATACGAGAAAGCATGCAAATGGTTCATTTTCTACACTAATACCATCTTCGCGAAGAAGGGATCTTCGTAACTTCATCTCAACTAATCGCAATACATTAGCAGGATTGATTAGCAATCGCCGCCCCATCTGACGCTTCACCACACAAATAACATAACAAAACGCAACTTCAGAGGCACACTGCACCGTCCCTACTGGCGAACCGACAGGTCAAAGTGCAATGCGGCGTGGCACACGCAGAGGCCTCTAACGGGCGACTGCAGAGTTTTGCAGATGCGGGAGTATCACTAGTGCAATAAGGGATCTCTCATACGATTTTGGTGTGTATGTTTTTGTTCGATCACAAGTACTTCTTGTCAGTGCGGGAACAAAACATCAGGGGCACTGCATTACACCCACTGATCTGGAATAACCGTGTGAGACAAGAAATTCGAGCGTGTAAATGTGGCTTTAGAACAAAAATTGCTGCTGTTCGTGTGTGTGTGCGACAGTTTGTGGTGCTAGTCAGTGTGGGTGTTGTGCTGTGTTGCAGGAGCCGGTGCGGAGGATCACCAGGTTGTAAGTAGTCGCTCAGCGCAGCCGCTGCCTTCTGCTGGCGCTGCCGCACGCGGGCCTTGGCCCTGCGGGTGCTGACGTGTCCTGTCTTGCAGCAAGCCGGCGCCCTGGTGCACCAAGCTGCGTCTGCTCACGTGGCGCGCCTGGCTGCAGGTGCTGCGGGACCCCTCCCTCCAGTGGCTCAGGATCGGCCAGAAAGTCGTGAGTACCCGCCTCGCACGCCCCCAACAGCAGTGCTCCCCAACCGCCAAGAGCCGCCTACTACGTGTTCAATTGCTTGATAAACACATCCATATTTAAGGCAAGCGACCGTAAGTCGCCATGTAATAATGCTGTGTCTGTGTATTGCTTATTTATGTTTTTAATATAATCTTTCTTTTAGATATTGTAAG
Source organism: Locusta migratoria (assembly GCA_026315105.1). NCBI lineage: Eukaryota > Metazoa > Arthropoda > Insecta > Orthoptera > Acrididae > Locusta > Locusta migratoria. Next base: position 165,430,125 of record CM048746.1, read on the forward strand.
TATTTTTTCATCACAAATTGATTTTGGGCTCATCATTTTCTAATTCTGTTTCCCCCACCCCCCGCAAACGTTATGGCACGCCCCTCCTATTACTCCCCAATGTACGTTCCCACCCACAAGTCTTTATGCACACCCTCTCCCAACACCACATGGACGCCTTCCTTCCTCACTGAGACATTTGTACAGCACCGTTGACTCATCCGTACCTCTCCTTACCTTCCCCACCTCCTTGCCTAAAGAGGAGTGGCTATTGGCCACCTCTGTCACCACTGGGTCCAGCCACAACATCTCCTCAATGATCATATCAAACACTTCATCTTTAGCCTCTTTCTCTCGTCTCTCACTGTTACCCTATCCACCATTTATGTCACCACCCACATCCCTGTCTCACACAAGTTGCCTTCACATGGTGACTGATCCTTCACGAACTATGAACTTGCCACTGACCTTAACCTTTCTTTCTCTTCTCCTTCCGAACTCTGGCGGTGGCGTGACTTCGCCAACACCTCATTTTGGAGCGATCTTGTCCCCCTCCCACAACCCACCTGCCCCAAAAGTAATACATTGTCCTGGTATCTCCCAACCTCCTGGGGTGCATTACAGCACATTTCCCTGACCTTATAGGCAGTCACAATACCGCCATCCTCCTATTTACCCCCACCATTCTGACTATTTCAATGCCAACTGGGATGCCTACCGGCGAAACATTCATTCAGAACCTCACCCCAACTGATATTGACAATCCCACCTCCTTCCTTCAGGAGATCGTTGATGAAATTGCTCATGACCTGTAAAAAAGCCATCCATCCTCACCATCCCATCCTCCCGCCACAGTCTGCCTTCTTCTTTGTGAATCCTTTCATCTCTATCATTCTTTCCTGCATACTTGAGACTGGGACACACTACTGCACCACTGGAAAATTCAGTGCCACATCAGAAACCTCTTGCCGCAAAAAAACCCAGAGCGTGGCGCTAGATATGCAACTGTCTCAATGCCTCACTCCCCAACCTCTCCTCCCAGTACTGGCGAGCCTTCCACCACCTTAATGGCAGTCACCCCCATCCTCAACTATCCTCACCTCCACAACAACCTTCCTTTCCCTGAGAACGACAGTAAGGCAGAACATTTTGCATCCTCTTTCTCCAATACCTTCTACAATCCAGACATTTCCTACATTGAGTATTCCAGTTTTCCTAATGTCCATTAGCGTACTGACATGCTGGCTCGTCCACTCGTCCCAGTTTCCAATTTGGACCACATCCCCCCCCTCCAAATTGAACACACCAATCACAGCCCTTGACACACAATCAAACCGCAACACCACTCCCAGTCATTACCAGCTGACCTACTGCCACCTCTAAGCATGCTACCTCTCCTTCTACACTGACCTCGGCTCTGTTTACAATCTAATCTTCTTTATCGGCTTCTTCCCCGACCTGTGGAAAGGAACCAGCATCCTGCTATTCCCTAAACCTAAAACCCCCTCGTCCAAAGCCATATCTTACCATTCCATCTCTCTCACTTCAGTGTTCAGCAAAGTCCTGGAAACCATCCTGTCTCGTTGCATCCATCAGTATCTCTGTCAACACCAACTCCTTCCCTCTCCCATTGTGGCTTCCGACCCTCCTTCTCTGATGATGACCAGCTCTTTCACCCACCTCCTCTCCATCCAGCTTACCTTCCTTCACTCTGCTTTTTCTGTTTCCCTAAACATAGAAAAAGCATAATTCTATAGGTATGCCCTTTTCATTAATTATATCCATTTCATTACTTTCTTTCTTTCCAATCGCCTGTACTGTCTACAATTCCAGCTCCCATTTGTTTTACCACTCTGCCATGTGCACTAGGGCTCTGTCTTCTCCCCCCTCCTCTACCTCATCTACTACACAGATATGCCCCACCCCCATCCTCCCATCCATCTCCTTCATTATGTTGATAGAGTTACCTTCCTGACCCTGAACACCTATCTTGCCCACTCCCAACACCTCCTCCAATTCCACCTGACGAATTTTCTTCCTGGTGCAACCAGTGGCTCCTCTCTGTGAACCCTGATAAATCACGCGTAATTGCAATAGGTCATACCACCCCCCCCCTTACTGCCACCCTGACTTTTACCTTATCCTCCACAATTGTCCCATCTTCCACACGCCTACCCCCACATACCTTGGCCTCACCCTTGCCTGTTCCCTCTCCTGGGCCTTAAAAGTGACTGCAACAAAGCCCTCACCTGCTTCAACCTCCTTAAACGCCTCTCCGGGCAGACATGGGGCCTCAACCCATCCAATATCCTCTCCACATACTTTTCATTTCATATGTCCCATCTTGTGTAGCTATATGGCCTGAATTTTGTTGTGCTACGAAAGGAGCTATTTTCATTCTGGTTCTCTACTTTGTCTACCAAAATCAAGTGTTTGTAAACCTATTGAACAAGACTGCTATGGTCTTCAGTTTCTAAACTTATAAACTACTTAAACTAACTTACGCTAAGGACAAAACACACACACACACACACACACACACACACACACACACACACACACACACACACGTACGTCCGAGGGAGGACTCGAACCTCCGGCGGGAGCCGCCGTGCAGTCTGTAGCATGTATACTCCTGCGCGGCTTTTTGTTCCATAGTGGATTGACTGTTGCAAGATATTCAATATTTCTCCTCGAATAATTACATAAACGCAGTCTTTAAAATTGTTTTATATTGCTTGCTTAAAAAGCTTCTATAATGTGTAGACAATGTAATGACAATTGACAAAATATTATTTACGTTTTTATGCACCTCTGTCTGTACGCCAAACGTGCCGTACGTGCTAAATTCAGCTGCATTATAAACCACTATATCTCAACCACGAATAGTCTTGATTCGGCAAAAAAGTTTTGTTAACTGAAATTCAGTGTTTATGTTTGTTTCAGTAGTCCTCAGTTAGGTCGCTAATTAAGCTGGTGACATCTATTTGTATTGCATTTTAATGCAAAGAAGCATATTTAAACTGATTATAAATAGTACTAATCACTCTGTCCTTCATCTGACAATGATAGGTCAACGAAATCATCTTTAACCTTACTGTCAGATCGCGCTGATCTTAATGAACGAATAAACAATCTCAGTAGCGAAGATAATTAATCAGGATATGTCATGTTGGCAAAGTAAGACAGAGAGAGGGAAAGGAGGAGGGAGGGGGAGGGATTATTGAAGTTTGCCTTGGTGTCAGTTATCCTAGTACATCACTGCTGGAAATCATCCAGAAATTTTATTAAAACCATTTTCCATTAATAACTAAGAGGATTACAGTCTTTTGTAAGAGAGAAGGGGCAATTTACATACATGCCAATTCGTGTCTTATTGTATTGGTGTGGTGTCTGTTCTTTCGGACGTCCGAAAGAACAGACACCACACCAATACAATAAGTATTAAACGCACGACGACGTTAGCTTCAGTTATTTCTACGCGGATGCGGTCATACGTCCGACCTCGCACGGGAATCCGTAATGGCGATTGTAAGAGGGCATGGACGATAGGGGCGCTACAAACATAGCGTGCGACTTGTGGGAATTTGAGACGGACGGGAGGCGAGCACGGGTGGCCAAGTGGTTAAGGCGACCGCTGGCCTGAAGCGGGAGACCAGGGTTCGATTCCCGGCCCGGCTCACATTTTCACTTGTCGCCATTGCTTAATATCAATGCCCAAATGCGGCCACTGTCTATCCTTTCTTTCCTATCCTTCTTCCTTCCCTTCCTTTAACACTCATTTGCAATTCGTGTCTGTTTCAGACGCATCCTGCATAACATACTATGAAAACACATTAAAATGTCTAGAAGTATTTACGCCCTAACAGAGATTAATAATGGAAATAATAAGTTTAAAGCCATGTGATATGACAGGATGTTTACCATCTGAAAATGAACCTAAATGAAACTTCCTGGCAGATTAAAATTGTGTGCCGGAACCGAGAGTCGAACGTGGGACCTATGCCTTTCCCGGGCAAAGACATGGTGGGGACAGGCAAAGGTGGCAGCTTCGTGTCCCGGTTCCGGCACACAATTTATAATCTCCCAGGAAGTTTCATGTCAGCGCACACTCCGCTGTAGAAGGAAAGTTCCATTAATGAAATAAAAACTTATGTGACTGGTAGCAGTTTACTGTACTTATATGTAGTATACAGTAAAACTATATTGGACTCTGATGGTGTATTTTACCACATAATCGTACTCCACCTTACGAGTGCTATCATACCACCAAATGAATGAAGCAATGAATGATTGACAAGAATCGCAAAATTTCCTTACAAATAAGTAATATAAAAAAAAAAAAAATTCAAATGTGTGTTAAGCTTAAGGGATTTAACATCGTTCCCTAAACTTACAAACTACTTATAAACTAACTTATACTAAAGACAGCACAAACATCCATGCCCGAGAGGGATTCGAACCCCTGTCGGGGAACGGCCTCGCATATCGTAGCATAGCGCCTCAATGCGCTCCGCCACGGCTAAGTAATTTAGACAGTAATGTCATTACGTATGGAGCTACAGTTAAAAAGAAAAGGAAACAGATCAAATGTCAATAATTCTACTACTTACCAATAGTGCTTGATTTGTACGCACCGGTACGCCGTACGAAAAATAAATCGGAACCACAGATTTTAAAGTGTGGCACGGCTTCACCAAGAAGCACCAGAAACTTTTTTTTTTTTTTTTTTTTTTCGGTCTTCATAAATTTTAAACGCAACTGCGACACGTTATGTCTGACAGTAAAATGGTTTATCGAACAGTACATTCTAGCTACATCGAATGCTGTCAGTGCATGAGAATACCAACTACAGTCTGAAAATTTCGTTACTTTGGGATTTCATGAAGACCTTTCATAAAAATGAGGACAAACATTACATGGCAAATGATACGTAGTTAGGAAGTAATCGGGTTAGTCTGTTACGTAAAGAAGAGCTTACGAACAATATGAAACGTGATCGCTTTGATACTCTTCCCTTGAAAGGGATTATCTGTGTTCTCCGTTACGTAAGAGCGTCGAAGATGGATGTACTTCTGGATTTAGTCTCAACTGACACGTGGTGATTCGTCTTTCATCGGGAACGAACATAGGCCGAAGAATTAGGCTGATATTCAGTAACACTCTTCTGAAAAAATCCTTTTGTAGCCGAAACTAATCGACTTCATTTTCTTTTCAACGGCGCTTATTCTGCGCAGTGGACTTGCACAGTGTCACCACACTCCATGTACCAATTGTACACCAATATATAAAAAGGCCCAATAATTTTGAGATCTTTTGACTGTGATGCTAAGGGCAGATGCGACAATAATTATCCTCATGCTCGAAAAATCAGTCGTGGATGATAGGAACGATAGGGGCACCACGGGATGGACCTGAATGACGATGTGGCTTTAAAATTACCACCGAATCCTTAACAAGTTTCAATCGGGGGACGTAAAGTCGGCCACAACTTTGAAACTGTGTGAAGCCACTTTCATATCACCACATGAATTCTTCCATTGATGCTTAATCTAGGTTTTATGGATTCAGCGACACGTTTCAGTGTTAAGGCTAGTTTACACGACGACACTAGGTTTCATGAAAATGCGCTACTGGCCAGTGCGCTTGCGCGGCAGGCAGTCGCACAACTCTTTGGCGAAACTAAACAGTTTCGGCACCTTCCAACTATGGCGAAACTGATTGCTCGTGTTTTTAGGTTAGGTGATAACCAATACTGAACAAAACACAGCATAAAGGGGAAAGGAAGAAATAATTCGGTTTTTGAACATATATGCGATGCATAGGTGTTTGTGCCATTTTAACGCTGAAAATTTCAGGAATAAGCAGCGGCATGTTATAGTGCTCTTGAAGCAATTATTCATGAATTAACTATTGATGGGTTGACCATTAGTGAATTGCAGACTACATTCAATTCCAAATACCTATACAAACGAACTATGGCTATTGTGGATTTGGGAACGCGGGACAGGTACTGTATAGACGAATATCTGTTTGACAAAAAAAGTAATGCAATTTGTAATTTCAGTTCTAGTAACAATGATTCACGCATAACAGTATCTCGTTTCTTTGTTTGCAATACTGACTATGTTTATAAGGAACGTAAACTGCTCTGGTGACATTCTGAGTTGATTAGAATAGCTTCGAGGGTCTTCGATCACAATTTATTTCAGCAAGGTCGCTGACCAACCGAGCTGACGTCTTTTTTAATCCAGTCACGAACCCAAACACGTTCCTTATTCTTTTTATGTTTAGTCTTATGCAGAGACTTCACAAGAGTAACAATAGCTCCGCCACAACTCTTATAGCTACCAAAACTTTCATTCTACGGCGACTATGGCTCTTACAAAACAACGAAAATGAAGTATATAGTATTGGCACCGTGTCTACAGACATACAAGAAACCAGTTGCGCGCAACTCACTTCATGAAACGAGTGTCGCAACCTAGTGTCATCGTGTAGACTAGCCTTTACGGTCGCTTGTAGCATTCATGAGTGGATTTGAAATTGGACATCACTCAGTTACACGCGTCTTACAAAGCCCCCTTTATCCTATTTTGACGCTGATAGATTTCGCGTGTTTGACTTTCACTTCTGCCAGTGACTTCTGTAGTTGTCGTTCTCTTACTTTTCCGCACAATCATCTTGTTTGTCACAATCATTCAACAAAGAAATTCGTCGGCGTTGTGACTCAGCCGGTAAAGCTCTTCCACTTTCCCACTTCAACATGATGACATACCAAGCACTTGTTACATAATAACAGTCGTGTTTGTCGGACATCTTCATTTAGGTGAAGTATACCAAAGACGATTCATTCGCCAGAATACGACTCATTACCCGTAAACGTGAATAAGAGCGAGTTAGCTGTTTAGTTATGATAAACAGGCACTTACAGAATGCGAGCTTACACATGAATATCTCTTTTAATGAGATTAGGAAGCACACTACAATTGCGTTGGGTGATCAGATCAATTATAGTTCGAGTAATTACCTAGTGGAACATACTAGTCTAACACGATGGCCCGAGCCCACACGTGCTACTGCACGAAACAACATCAATTTGTAAAACAAACAAACAACACACACACACACACACACACAGAGAGAGAGAGAGAGAGAGAGAGAGAGAGAGAGATAGAGAGAGAGAGAGAGAGAGTATGTATTCCCTCGGGGCTCCTTGATGTGTGGCTCGACTTGGTAAACAAGTTGGCTTCGTTAGGCCTGAGGGGCGCCAACCACATCCGCTACAATGTCACCAATTACTTTTACTTAATGACAAATAACGTCCGCAGGCAGGAAAATGTGAACACAACACAGTTTTTAATTAACTGAAGTTTATTACAGATCACTATACAATATAAACAAAGTGAGACTTTAACTTTTTCCGGCGTAATGAATGTTCAAACAACTTACGGGTATGCTGCCGGGTGAGGTCATCGACAACCGCCGATACGCTTGTTATCTTGCCTGCGAACGAGGGATACGCCACAGGTTTGTTCAATAAGGACGATTTCATTCAAAAGATGCAATGTCTACTTTCTGATTCGACATATCGTAGGATCGGTGCTGACCCCACAAAGAGCGTCGAGAGAAAGACTAATAACCTCCTGAAGAAAAGTTCTGACAGGAGACCATCAAGAGTCTTAATTCTTACTGTGCGTACCACATAGATTGTATGGCCTTCCTAAGGTTCACAAACAGAACATTTCTCTGAGGCCTAAAGTGTCTAACATTGGTGCTCCGACATATCGTGTAGCTAAACATCTTGCTAGTTTATTGAGTCCAATGGTGGGCAGGTGTGAACACCACATTAAGAACTCGGCGGATTTCTTACGTCGATTGAAGGGATTGCGTTTGAATGACTCTGATATTTTAGTGAGTTTTGATGTTGTGTCTCTCTTCACTCGCGTTCCCCTGTCAGATTCGTTGCAGCTAATTGAGATTAAGTTTGGTGTCAAGTTAACAAATCTTTTTCGACATGTGCTGACTTCCACTTACTTTTTATTCAATGGTCAGTACTATGAACAAACTGATGGAGTTGCAATGGGAAGCCCGTTGTCACCTATTGTGGCCAATTTGTTTATGGAGGATTTCGAGGAACGTGCTTTAGCGTCAGCGACTCTGAAACCTGCGTGTTTTCTCAGATATGTAGACGACACTTTTGTCGTTTGGCCTCATGATAGTGAGAATTTAACTGGTTTTTTGGAACACCTAAATTCAATCCACCCGAATATTCAGTTCACAATGGAGGTCTTCCTTTCCTTGATGTGTTGGTCAGAAGGAAGGTTGATGGTACATTGGGACATTCTGTTTATAGGAAGCCTACTCATACTGATTTGAATCTGCGAGCTGATAGTTGTCACCATCCAGCTCAGCGTGAAGGAGTACTTCGTACATTGGTTCACAGGGCACATGTCATTTCAGACCCTGAAAGTTTGTCAGCTGAGTTGTCCCATCTCGAGGAGACCTTTCGTCAGAATGGTTATAGTGAGAGACAGATAAAACGTGCATTGCGCTATCAGCCTTCTGTGCAACGGGTGAGTGACGATAGTAATGAAGTGGCACCTAAAACTATGGCCTTTTTGCCTTACGCAGGAAGTATTTCCAACAAGATTGGTCGTATTTTGCGGAAATATGATGTGAAATGTGTTTTTCAACCACCTTCTAAGATAAAGGCCCTGTTGGGGTCCATAAAGGATGATCTTGGTTTGCGCAAGGCAGGTGTATATCGCATTACTTGCAGTTGTGACATGTCATATATTGGTCAGACAATCAGGACTGTGGAAGGCCGGTGTATTGAACATAAACGTTACACGCGCTTACAACAGCCAAACAAATCCGCTGTTGTAGAACACTGTCTTGGCACCGGTCATCCTATGAAATGCAATAACATCGAGATCCTGGCATGCATTTCCACCTATTGGGATAGTGTTATTAAGGAAGCTGTTGAAATTAAACTAGCAAGCGACTTTATAAACAGAGATGGTGGTTTTTGTTTAAATTCTGCTTGGAATCCGGCACTGTCTCTCGTCAAAAAACAGAGGGGCAAAATTAATGCTGCCTCACCTGTTGATTAACAGTCAATATCGATATTTTTGATGTTTGGTCATCTTTGGTTGTGTTGACTCTACTGTGACTTGTACTGTGTAGGTTGTCTTCCTTGTTTACCCTTTGCAAACCGAGGTATTAAATACGCTTGCACATTGCTTCCTTAAGTGCAGTTGTGCCTTGAGAATGGCAGGGTGTCCTCCTGCCGAAATATCGGCGGTTGTCGACGACGTCACACGGCAGCATACCCGTACGTTGTTTGAATATAAACAAAGCTTATATCACACTGATATGTAGGCCTATCCTTGTATGCAGCGAGTGCCGAGTTAAAAGCGCCATTCCAAGAAAATGAAAGACAATCATTCAGCCCTCGCTTTATGATCTTTCAAATTGGTAGAAACAGAAAACAACCTAAATTCCGAACCAAAGAACTTCGAGGAAAGAGATAATTCTAAGTCCTACTGCGACTGTCGTAAGTTAACGTTCACGTGATTTCACAGTGCGGAAAAACTGTAAGCCCAACTCTAAAACTTGTCCAAAAAAATTACAAATTCCCTGCGACGGCTTCTTCGCCCATTTGCACACGTCATGAAACTTTTAACACCAAAACCAGACAGCCCATCACAGAAAATAGCCGCCCTTAAATACTCTCAACACTGCTATTCTGAAGTCAAATCAAGTTTATTTTTATTATTCTGCTTAATATACATAAGAAGAAATACATGTTAACACCTCTATTCAGACGGAAATCATCCACTGAATATGAATTTTTCACAGGTTTTCAGTGCATAGTTTAGTTTAAATATTTTCAGTAATTATGTGCTATTCATAAAGAATTTTTGATTTTTTAAATTGAATTCAGGCACTAACCAACTGATTTTATTATTGTATTACCTATTTTCCTATGTCAACTTTACCGTACTGCCAGTACTTTTACAATTACTATTTTTTAAAATCAAAATTTAACTGTGATTCTTGAAGTTGTCCCGGCGGACATAATATTCCATCATCTTTCGGGAGTGTATCAGGGACAGCGACAATTCTTAGTCGGATATTTCGGCTGCAAACCTTACAGCCATCTTCACGCTGATTTCTCAGCCTTTTATTTTTTTTTAATTTTTAAACAAAGGATGGGGCCCCTCCACTCCCACACCAACGTGGTGACCATCACAAAAGTTCTACTGTCACCTCCGTAACTACTCGTCTGCTTGTGTCTATTTATACGGTAAATCACGTGATGCAAAGCTACTGAGGATTAGAGTGCGCATGCTCGAAGATATCACATTCGTAACTGCTGCGCCAATCATAGATGAATATATACTTTAAAGATAAACCTCTGAGCGCTGAGTGCAAACGTAAACACAGCTGTTACGTATCTACATTGCTTACAAATGAATAATTAATCATTAAAAGTGGTAACATCAATCGAAAGTGATGGCGCGGACAATCTTTCCATGCATTGTCAAGATGAAATCCTTCGTCACGATTTAACAGGTTGTCCGCCAGTTGTATGTGCACAGCTTCCTTTACAACTGAGTTCCAGTAAGTAGAAGCTGTGGTTAAAATCTTTACTTCTTTGTAATCCATGGGATGGCCAGTAGAAATGCAATGTCCGGCTACTGCAGACTTGTTGGACTGAAGAAGGCGTGTATACCGCTGGTCTTCAGTGCATCGTTCCTGTCCAGTGCGCGTGGTTTGACCTATGTAACGTTTGCCACACTCACAAGAGATTTCATAAGCTCCCGCTTTTCGCAATAACAGATCATCTTTTACGGATCCGCGGAATATCACATCCAATTTGTTTCTTCCTGATTCCGGCTATTTTTGAAGATGTCTGATGCTGACAGACTGCAGGATGAACTCCTACACCTGGAGGCAGTTTTCTAGGAAAATGGCTATTCGCGACATCAGATTAAGAAAGCTTTGCAAATAAAAACACCAGAAAAATCACAGGAGAAAGATGAAGAGGAAAGGAAAGTGAAATCTACAGTTTTTCTCCCATAATGTTTCTTCATAAATAGCCAGAATCATGAAGAAACATGTTCTTTATTCTCCATAGTAATAATGATATTTTGAAGCCATCAATATGAGCAACGTATTTATTTGCTGAATGGGCAACAATTAAAAAGAACCTCAAGTAAAACCTCCGCTTACGCAACTTATATTTTGATAACTGGTTTTAGAGTCTTGTGCCAGAAAATTTATGCTTCTGCAAATACGGAAGCCTATGCCAAATAAATTTAACACGGTTAGCATTCCAGTAATTCTTGCTTCATATTTATTAGGTTTTTTTTTCCTTCCCAAAGCATCTGTGTGGGCTGGTGAATTGTACGAGAGAAATATGATATCAACTCTTTTACTTTTTTTCTTTCATCCAATACCATGGTGTGTAATTTGCCGATGTTGTCATCTGTGGTAGCAGTTTTGCGGCATTATGTGCATCATCTTCAAAAGGGGAAATGGCACACATCCGTTGACAAAAACAAAGAATTTAATAACGCTACGTATTTGTACACAATAACAGACATCACACCAATCTATAAATTATTTCTGGGCGACGACAGAAATAACGTAACAGCGTTCAACCTCGTCCGGAAATTCGAAATGGCGAGCATACGTTGTAAATAACGATAGGGGGCTAAAGTCGTAATGTGACAGTTGCGGGAGTTTGAGTCGCACGCGTAGTTAAGTGCTTAAGGTGACCAGGGGCCCGTAGCGGGAGACCGGTGTTCGAATCCGCTCAAATTTTGACTTCTCGCCATTATGTTACTAGTGCAAATACAGACTTTATTGTCCTTTCTCTTCTTTCCTTCTTCCTCTCATAAAATGTGCGAACGAGTTGTGCTGTTTATTGTTTCGGTCATGTCCGAAAGAACATACACCATACCAATCTATACATAATGTGAAATTTACTTTCGTCCTAACTTTTCGCAAATTGTGACTTACCACAAACATGATAAGTTACCCATTGAGATGATTCACGAACATTGTATTGAAGAGGAGCAAGCGTTGTTGTACGATCGTAAATCCCGGATAAAATTTCAGTTTTTTGTGAAGAATATAAGATTTTTTTAAAATATAACAACACCAACAATGACAATGAGTTCGCTCGAGCTTAATTACGCGATTTTCTTAAGCTCACCTTCAACGCTAGATATCTTGCAGATATTAATGAGTAATTTTAAGATAGAACATGGAACGAGAAGATCGCATAAAACCAGTATTAGAAAAGCCGAGTGGAAGACTCAGTTTTGTTGGAAAGGCCCTTGGAAAAAATGCACAGAGTATCACTTATACTACACTTGTTATGAGAAATTCTATTGTTCAGCATTCGGAGTGCATATCAGAGAGACATGATCGTACTTGTGGCTACGATCGATATAAAACAATACAAAATAGTAAAAGACGACTGGAAATTTTCGGAATAAAGTTGACGAATTTCTCGCTAACATTGGTTGAAAAATTTTGCGACTAGAACAAAACTATGCCAGTATTATGTTGACTTTCTAGGGGAGGATCTAAGGAAAGAGATAGATCTGGCAAGTAGAGAGCCCTACAGGCTGATATTTCTCGATACGTGAAAGTGAAAATGTTCAAATGTTTGTTAAGCTTATGGGACTTAACTACGGGGTCATCAGTCCCTAAACTTACAAACTACTTATCAACTACCTTATAATAGGGACGGCACAAATATCCATGCCCGAGGGGGGATTCGAACCCCCGACCGTAGTGGCCGTGCAGACCGTGACTGAAGCGCCTCAGTCCCCTCGGCCTCCGCGGCCGGCATACGTGAAAGTGACAGAAAATCGATAATACTAGTACGTTGTATTGTATGTCGTACAATGCAGATGTAGATTGAGGGATACCGCTGGAAATAACGGATGCACAACGCGGTTAATTTAAACAACCAGATTAGGAAAGAAAGATAAGAGTATGTTTCGTGCTTTAACAATTTATTTACAAGATTGCCCAACAGGTGTCACGGATGTTATCTTCTGTTCGAAAGCCTAAACTTAATTAAAGGCGTAATAAATTGTGTGCCACTTACCAAACGAGTCGGTTTCAGTCGAGATTGTAAATCATCAGCCACGTACGCACTGATTGTGGGACGGACGTTTAGTCATGCGGCATTGCCCCTGTTATTTGGGCAGTTGCACCATTAGTAGTATGTCATTACCCCACCTCTTCCTTACTAGCTCCGGATAGACGGAAGACGCTGATTTGTGATAGCTTCCGGGCTTAACACAGTAATTCATGGCATTGACAATGACCAGATATTAAATACTTTTTATACGGTTTCGATCTGTATTCAACAGTAATGACTGTACCAGCTATATATTCTAGTGTTTAGGCCCTACTATTACAAATAAAGAGGTACCTGGTTTTGGGTGCACATTTTTAAAGCGTTTATTGTTTTCGGAAAGCAAGTGAAACTACTTGTCCGCTGGCTGTCTCTCGACGAAAACAGGTTTCTAGCAGCACTGGGTAATTTGATGCAAATACATGGATAGCTTAGGGCCTGCAACGCATCTTGACGGCATTGATATCGATATAGGTAAAGGAATTTCGGATCTGAATCCGGATATAACCAGTCAAAATCAGTGTACAATATCAGTCATCAGGGCTGTAACCGAGAGGATTGTCAGTTAAAAAGTAGTCATATGACTAACGCCACCATAAGCCAAACATTACTCTCTGCAGCAAAGGTCCACAGAGAAAATATCCAGAAATTCTCTGGGTTTGAATATCGATATTTCATCTGAGAATGAACGTGTTAGCGCGCTGGTAATTCCATAGAGATTGAGTAAGTATACGCGCAAGTTCTGACTCAATGGATGCCGTGTAACATGTGGAGTCCTTTATTTTTATTTTTCGATAGAGAACCCGAATTTGTAGCGGCAAAGAAAAAGAATGCCGCTTCCCTTCTATTCTGCTATGTCTACTATATAACGTTCTTTGTATTATAACCGTCCAGACCAAATAAGTCCATTGGTCAAGGACAGGTAAGAAGGCAATTCTAAATCAAACTCTTCCTGCATGGTTCATTGAATTTTAAAATACATTTACCAAGTTGCCGGTTACACAACACTAAGCTTATGTGGTCTAGCCGCAGTGGAGTGGCCGAGTAGTCTAAGGCGCCTTTCTGCGAAGGGCACGGTTGCACGCCGTCGGAGGTTTGAGTCCTCTCTTCGGCATAGGTGTGTGTGTTGTCCTTATGTTAGTTTAACTTAGTTGAAGTAATTTGTAAGCATAGGGACTAATAACCAAAGAAATCAAGTACCATAGATTTACAAAAAATTTATTTGTTATTCAGTCTATTTTAGCGTAGATTTCCTTTTATACATATTTTTCAAATGCTGATGATATTTACTGGAACTATTGAATAACTTTTTGTACTTTAGAAAGCACATTTTGGGTGCAACTGATTGTAAATACTATTTACACAAGGACTGCCCAGAATGCAGCGCACCGCATCTTTCTTCATAGCGTAAACCAATTTGGGAATTTAAAGCGTTACGTATCAATTATTTGATATTTCCTGAGTTCGAGTGGAACATTTCTGGCTCTTCGGACGGACAGCGTATCACCAGGGCCACTTTAACAATGCGTCTGTAAGTGATGTACATTACGAGCAACATGGAGTCTTTAAAATCCTTTCTCTAGAAAGAACAAACCAAAAGTCTGTGCAATGTCTGCCAATCAGCTAAAGAAGAGTGGATGTAATTGATTCACACAGTGAAGAATTTGCTCCCTGACCAAAACGAAGACATACAGCCAGGGCATACACAACCTTGTTTGACGCTAGAGGAAAGCCATAGAACGGGATAGAGATTACGTGGAACTATAAAGTATGCAGATGAAAGGTCATTCTTTCGTGAATGTAATTCTCATTAGTTATAATAAATAATCATTGAAAGAGAAAAAGTGATGCATTAATCTTTGTGCAACTGTAATACATAAAATGTACTACAAATTATGCAGTGTCTCCATTATCAAGCGAACTATTGTGAAACCACCCAAAAGGTTATTGTAGTTGCATTCATAGCCGCGGTGGAGCGGCTGAGCGCATTTAGGCGCTATGCTGCGATGCGCGAGGCCATTCCCCGTCGGGGGTTCGAATCCCCTCTTTAATAAAGGGTAGTTTCTTAAGTACTTTGTAAGTTCAGGGACTGATGACCTCGCATTTAAGTCCCATAAGCTTCACAAACATTTGAACATTTGCATTCATGTGACGATGCTATAAGTCTTATAAGTTTTTGCCTTCGCTGATATAGTGTGAGAAATATTGTATTGTGTATAAAACTATCACAGATATTTTGGAGTTGATAGCACTGTGACTGCTTCACTGTTCATTATGTTATTGTTTCGCCCTGACAAGTAGAAAGATGTCTTACTTCGAAAATTGTGAGCGTCATAAATCGAAAGAGGAGTCTACGCTGCTATGGCTGAAATTGAATGAGGTTGCTATCTACTCTTTGATAAACACAGACTCTTCCCTGTAAGTTAATTTATTGCCTATTATACAATTCTAATCCCTAATATAATCGAAATTCTTCATCTGTTTGAGAAAATTAACTTCAAAAAACTGATAAAAACCAAGAAATCAAAGTTAGAGGTAAATTATTTGAAAATTAAAAGATGGCCTTCTTTTACAGCCACAAATCTCAATGAGTACTTATATCAATTTACAAACTTAAACAGTACCTTTTATAAAAAACAACATAATCATAAACCTATAATTGATCATGAGTTGTATCGGTCAATTTCAAAATCGCCGATTATAAAGCACTGTTCTTCTCTAGACTACAATACACAAACAAATAATGAAACCTGAATGTTATCAACCTGCAATACATCTACTGTTTCCTTACACTCCCACAGATCATTAAAGATTTCTTCCAACACTCTTTGAAAAAGAAGTCAGAACTTCAAAAACAAGATGAACTTTACCTTAAACGAGACTGGTTATCTCTGTTCCGTCTGCAACACTTCATTGTTGTCTGCTTCTGTACTTTCTTTTTAAAACATCTCATTCCATTCCATGATGGTGGTGGTGGCGCAACAGAGACTGAGAATTAGTTAATCATTCTTTTAAAAAATCTGAAACTTATCAGGTCTACAAAATTCCTTTAATTGACCTGCTTTAGTCACAAACTGACCAATTGATCATAGCTCGATTCTCAAATTGCTGTAGCACACTACACTTTATGAGATTTCTCTGTGCTAACTGGCCAGCTGCTTAAATTGTCTTTAGTTTTGGGACATGCGCTACTTTGACTCTGCCCTGAAAAATCGAAATGGTGATGAAATGAAGGTATGAAATGATAATAATAATTGAATGTCTGTAAAATCATATCTTTGGCTCCGCGAGGACAATCTGCGGTGTGCGAACCGCGTTGAAGCTTACTGAGTTTGGTCTCCGGCCTCCGTTGGGTGAGCAAGAATAGTGTTGTCAAGCAGGCATGGAATGTAGTGGCAAATTGCAGTGTGACCTTGGATCATATGAATCTTTTTATGTGTGATAATGTTGGAAAATTTTTGAATATGTAATTGTAGTCCATCTCTAACAGACATGCAACATGAAGGGTTTAATTTTAATTTTTATGTCCATTCTTTAAAATAATTAAAAGTATAGTGCAGGAATTTAGTATGATTTTGCTGTACACAAGAACGAATCAAGTGTTATGTAGACATTTTCGATTTTTTGATTTAGATTGTATAAAGTACTAGCTGCGTTCCCCTTTGTTGAAAATGACAGTAGAACTAATTGGGTTCCTGTAAAGATTTGTGTAAAATATTCCGAAGACATAATCACCATTTTTTTCAATATTGTTTAAGTTCATGTTCTCCTTTTATGATATATATATATATTTTCATAAAAGGAGAACATGAACTTAAACAATATTGAATATATATATAATGATGCAAGCTGATGTCCTATTGTTCAAACAATTATAGCCTTTAATGAAACAGATTATTTTCTACCGGAGATCAAATTGCTCATTGTATTAATAAAGTCACAGGGTCAGAATTGGTTTTTACTGTATATTTGGTTTTTGTTCAAAGTCATGCTTAACTAATTGGATAAAGTATTCAGTCAGATTTTGAGTTTCAGTCAGTTTGAGTTTAAGTGCAGATTCATTTACAGCTACACGTATACAAACTTCACACGACACAATAGTTTGAGAAGTCACTAAAGTATAGTCAAGCAATTTTTATTGACAGTCTTGGAGTACAATACTAAACAGTACTATTTCAATTGCAATACCAATCATTATTGATTTATTTGGATAAATAACAATCATTTCAATATTTATATTATTAACAACATTCAACGAATCCCAAACAGTGCCACTACCCTGAAAATCTCTCAGGCATTTAGGCGTTTAGACTGTTTCTCTGTCAATTAATGAAATCTTCTCGGGTTACAAGCAGCGTTATGTGGTTTACTGCCCACGAGCTTTCGATAGAGAACTACTCTGCCATTGTCAAGTGGATGACAGTCATCCACTTGACAATGGCAGAAGAGTTCTCTGTCGAAAGCTTGTGGGCAGTAAAACACATGACGCGGCTTGTAACCCGAGAAGATTTCATGAATGGTTATCGCCGCGAAAACATGCAGTCTTCCTCTGTCTCCAAACACAGCTCGAAATCCCTAATTTACTTGTGAGACTTTAACTTTTCTCGGCGTAATGAATGTTCAAACAACTTACGGGTATGCTGCCGGGTGACGTCGTCGACAACCGCCGATAATTCGGCAGTCGTGCCTTGAGAATGGCAGGGTGTCCTCCTGCCGAAATATCAGCGGTTGTCGACGACGTCACCCGGCACCATACCCGTAAGTTGTTTGAACTTAATTTACTTGTTTGTAATTTTTTTAAACTACTGTTGATTTTTTTTAAATTATGGCCCTCCAGCTGTGCTCTGTCGACATCGTAAATAGTCTGTTTTTCTGAGGTTTTATCTCCGTCCCTGAGACGCCCTTTAAGAAGCAGAACGTTTTTACGACCAACCTCAAGTATATGCTAGTGAGATGTTTATGAGCCGTCCCTTTTATTAATGCACGTGTTCTGTGACTGGCTGAGTCGTTTAAAGCGCTTTCAAACTCTGAATAAACAATATTTCTTTTATTTTAAAAGCTTGACAGCTCTGGAGTCCTGATCTGCTACCACGTGGCACACTTGGCTGTCAACAAAGGTAAATTTGCCATCGAGTGCCTGGGAGATCCGCCAGTCCCTGTCTCACGTGCCACTGCAGAGAATTTTCCCAGGGCTACGATTTACCTTCGTTCAGTTTAGACCACCTGCGATTAGCGATCAGTACTGCTAATTTGTTCGCTCAACCACTTGGACCGATCTTCGCTACAGTCGGTTGGGGGGGGGGGGGGGTTTGAGTTGGACTGTTCGTCGCTGACTTGCCTCTTTTCATTATTATTATTTTTTCACCTTACTTGTGTGTGGTAGGGACCTCGGCCTGAATGCGGCCTGTCCTCGCTTCTGCTGAACTACTGCTCTCACTTATTGTACTGCCTATTATCTATATATGTTAGTACTACTATTTTTAGTACAGTGCATTTCTTAGTTACATTACATCTGTCAATTAATCTCAAACTATGACATGTGACATTTAAAAAAAGTTCAAATGTTTGTAAATTTATGGGACTTAACTGCTTGGTTATTAGTCCCTAGGTTACAGACTACTTAAAGTGAGTAAAACGAACATAAGGACAACACATACAACCATGCTAGGAGGACTCGATCCTCCGACGGCGAACAGCCACGCGCACCGTAGCACGGTGTCTCAGTGCGCGCTGCTATTCCGCCGCGGCTGTGAAATATCATTCGAATTGTTTTAATGAGAGGATTTCAAATGTAAGGGCAAATATTAAAAATTCATTCGTACCCTTACATATTGTAGTGTGTCAAGCACTACATGCTTTCACTAGCTAACAAGGTGACCTTATGGATTAGTTTTGGGTATTTATGGCGGCCTTTTGCTTGGACTATTACCGTCATGGGCTATTTCTTTCACAGGTGAATGCCCAGAAATGGAGCTCCTACTCCTTATGGAAAACATATTTAAAGGACTCTGTTCACTAGAATGAACTCTGTGGATACTCAGAGTAAAGAGATGGAAAGTGAAAGTGGTGATATCGATAGTGTCTTGTCTTGTAATTTTTGTTGTTGTTGTGGTCTTCAGCCCTGAGACTGGATTGATGCAGCTCTCCACCCTACTCTATCCTGAGCAAGCCTCTTTATCTCCTCATAAGACCTGCAACCTACATCCATTTGAATGTATTCATGTCTTGGTCTCCATGTGCGACTTTTACCCCACACACTTCCCTCCATTGCTAAATTTACGATTCCTTGATGTCTAAGAATGTGTCATACCAATCGATCCCTTCTTTTAGTCAAAGTCTGGCAGAAATTCCTTGTCTCCCCAATTCTGTTCAGTACCTCTTCATTAGTTACGCTATCCACCCACCTAATCTTCAGCATTCTTCTATAACACCACATTTCAAAAGCCTCTATCCTCTTCATGCCCGCACTGTTTATCGTTCATGTTTCACTCCCATAAAAGGCAACACTCCACACGAATTCATCAAAAAGGACTTCCTTACACTTAAATTAATATTCTATGTTCACAAATTTTTCTTTTTCAAAAACGCTTTTCTCCCCATTGACATTCTGCATTTCATATCCTCTGTACTGCGACCATCGTGTGTTATTTTACAGCCCAAGTAATAAAACTCATCTACCACCTTTATTGTTTCGTTACCTGATCTAATTCCTTCAGCATCGCCCGATTTTTTTAAGCTGCACGCCATTACCCTCGTTTTGCTCTTGTTATTATTCATTTGATACGCACCTTTCAACACACTTTCCGTTCAACTGCTCTCCTAGGTCTTTTGCTGTCTCAGAGAGAATTGCGATGTCATTAATTAATTACCATAATTAATTATTTAGTTAATTACTAGAATTAATTAATTACTAGAATTACTAGAGTTGACCTGAACTATTAACATGTTGTAAGCTTGGTCTCAGGAATTTGTTTAATTGTATCTGAATGTAAGAATGTAATCCAGTTGGTTGAGTTTACTGCTGATGTACAAAGAGTACAATAAACCCCCGTTATTGTTCAAATATAAACGAACTGTCTTCTCAGTTAAGTAATGATATAAAATTGGACTGTGATACTTCATCTCTTCTGAGCATAACTTACATAGAAAGGAATTCTGATTGACCTCAGTTTTGGAATCAACTGTCACTGAGTATCAGGACCTCTACCAATATATACTTCAATAAACAACACATGAAGGAGATGATTAATTTTGTGATGGGATTCTGAAATAAGTAAAATCATATGATCACATCACAATATGTAAGTGACTGGCCGCGGCGGCCGAGGGGACTGAGGCGCTCCAGTCACGGTCTGCACGGCTACTACGGTCGGGGGTTCGAATCCCCCTTCGGTCATGGATATTTGTGCCGTCCTTAGTATAAGGTAGTAGATAAGTAGTTTGTAAGTTTAGGGACTGATGACCCCGTAGTTAAGTCCCATTAGCTTAACAAACATTTGAACATTTTGAACAATATGTAGGTGTCATACTCATGGGATTACTCAACTGCAAGTCTGTATGTCCTTACTTCTGCCAGGAGTAGTCTGATTACGCGAACAAGGGAGAAATTAGAACAGTGGAGTGTATGAAACTAATTAAGGTGACCGTAATCTCCTTTACAGCCCTGACACTGATGAGGACATTGGTTAGCGATGAATCTCTCTTTGGGCTAAGACTATGTCCTTCGATTGCGAACGATTTGGATGTCACTGGTTGAGAGGTTTGTGGACGGCTTCCGTTTTCATTCTGGCAGTGTAGAGTGACTTATTTGTGCCTTCTTCTGACAACCATAATTCGATTGTTTGTTATGGATTACACTGAAGTGAGGAACGTGATGGGCTAGCAATATGCCCAGATACAGATTGCGGGGAGGTATATCGTACACAAGGCATGAAAGCAGTGCATTTGTGGAGTTTTTATTTGTACACCAGTGATTCGTGTTAAGATATATCTGCGGTGATTATGGACACACGGCGGAATGTGATTATGCGCTTACGACAGAAATTAACAGACTTTGAACAAGAGTTGTTGGATGGAGCTAAAATCACGGGACATCCATTTCAAAAATCGTTAGGGTTTTTAATACTACTACTCTCACGAGTACTAAAGTTCAGGCATTACATCATACCAGGAACAACGCAATAGCTGATGGCCTGAAATTAATGATCGAGAGCTGCAGCATTTGAGTACAGTCGTCAGTGCTAGTAGACAAGAAACAATGAATGAAATCGCATAATTCAATGTGGGACTTATGAAGAACCCTTCTGTTAGAACATTTTGGTGCGACAGACGACTGACTGTAGTGTTTTTGCTAACTTAACAACGTACCTTGCAACGCCTCTCCTGTGGTTTGTCACCATATTGGTTTGACCCTAGACTAATGGCCAACCGTGGACTGGCCAAAATAGTGCCGATTTCACTGGGTGATAGGTGATGGTCGGTTTTGAGTGTGGGTGCAAAGGTCACGAGGGCATGGGCCCAAATCGTGAACAAGTCAGTGTACAAACGGTGGTGGCTTCATAATGGTGTGGGCTGTTTTTACTTTGGGTAGACTGGGTCCTGTGGTCCAACTGAACCGAAAATTGACTGGAAGCGGCTACATTTTCGATTATTCATGGATTTCATATCTCCAAAATACTATCCACGTTTTATGGATGATATGGACCGACCGAAAATTTGGTTTCGGTTTCTACCAAAATGTTGATTTCGACCGCAGTTCCGGTTTCGACCAAACATCAGTGGTATTTTTGCCTTGGCCGAAACTAGCTTTCGCAAACTTACGGATGAAGTCGAAAACAACACTTCACCACAGTTGACGGCGCGCCGTTTAACTACTAAGTCTTTCTTCACTCGCAAAAATGGTATTTTGTTGTTAATCACAATATAACGCAATCGTATCTTATAGTGATATTTTTATACTGGGTTAGTAATAATTTAACTTATTCAGTATTGTACTTAATGGAACGGGTTATCGTATTTTTATTCTCAAACGTTGTATTAATGTGTTCCTTAAAACCGATGAGCTGTTTTAAAAATATTGACCATGTGGTACATATAGGTTTTCTTGTTCAGTGTGTGTGTGTGTGTATGTGTGTGTGTGTGTGTGTGTGTGTGTGTGTGTGTATGCACTGGCAAACATCATAGTCTTAAAACTAAACTTACTTTCAGATTATAATTGTTTGCCGGAACCGTGCTCGAACCTGAAGCATCGCCTTTCGTGGGCAACCGCTGTAACAACTGAGCTATCCCGACACGACTCACTATCCGTCCTTACAACTTTAATTCTGTCTGTACCTCGCCTGCTACTTTCTTCCAGGAGTGCTAGTACTGCAAGGTTCGGAGGAGAACTTCTGTTAAGTTTGGAAATTAGGAGGCGGGTTACTGGCAAAATTGAAGTTGTGAGAACGCATCGTAAGTCGTGTCGGGATAGCTTAGTTGGTAGTGTGCTTGGCCGCGAATGGCAAAGGTCTCAGGTTCTAGTTCCAGTTCCGGCACACAATTTTAATCTACCAAGAAGTTTCATATCAGCGCACACTCTGCTGCAGAGTGAAAGTTTCATTCTGGATCATACTCTTAGTCGGAACTGTGACATTGTTTCTCGAAATACTTTCTGTAGCAATTATTGAAGTTGACATAACAGGCTGTAACGTATGTACATTATGTAATTAGGAATGCCAAAAAGGAGATATGTAAAGTTGTTTGTCAATTGCAAAAACGGAAGTGAATATGTCATGTCCAGGCCCTAGTATTTCGTAGTGCCTACATGGGAATGTTTGTTTTGTACCTAAAGAGTATCTTCCTACAGGAAGAAATGCAGGGGTGATAGGTTTACAGTAGAGTTTCGTTAATTAGACGTGATAGGGACCGGGACCGAAAAATCAGCAAATCTACCTTGAAAGAATACACGTGTCAAAACGTATGAACTTTTATAAAAACAAAGTATTTAAATAGGCACTTGGCAGAATAAAGGTTTCAGAGCCTTTAACTATTTACTTCGCGATATAATGGTGGACTGTCTTTTTCAATAAAGACAGTATGTACTCGTGATTTTTGTTTTGTTTTGTGATGTTCTTATTTATGAGAATTTCGTAATTCCGAGAATCAAAATATCGAGACTCTACTGTACCGAGGTCAATTCATTTATTCTGTAATTTACTTTAATTTTTTTAGGTATAAAATGTTACAAGAATGAGAAAATAATACAAATTGGAAGTTGTTTAATTAAAATACCGTCGATTTATCTAAAACAATTCCCCTACCATGTCATCTCCTACGAACTCTTGGTTAGGCTTATACACACACAAGAGGGCTCAGTACAGGGAGGGGAGCTTTCAAAATATGTGAAAAGTACTGATTTGTGGTACAACGTAAATCTACCGAAATTTTAACTTGATTATGTAAGTTTCGGTTTCGGCCGAAAGTAGGAGGAGAGCATTCTGTTACGGATTCGGTTTCGGCCGCACTCTAGCTCGGACTCTAGCAATGTCAATGCCCCACGTCACGGGGATATAGTTGTTTGCTTTTACTTAAAGAAATTCTGGACGGTTCCAGGAATTGCTTTTGCCCCCCCCCCCCCCCCATGTCTGCCAACAAGATTCCCATCGAGCGTTCATGGGACATAATCGAGACATTAGTTGCTGCACAAAATGCTGCAACTGCAACAGTTTCGCAGTTAAGGGTGGCTATAGAAGAAGCAAGAAAAATTAGGGTTTAATGTCTTGTCGACATCATAATCATTAGAGACGGAGAACAAACTCGAAATTTCAATTTGTATTTATTGTATAAAGGACGGTGTTGTGGCGTAAAGTCAACGCCACACGCCAGACGCACGGAAACGATCCTGAAGAAGGCAGCAAATGACCGGCAGCCAATCACACGCCGGCATCGCGCCTCCTGTAGAGAGCAACCGAAAAGTGCGCCCTCTACAAGCAGCTTTATCTAGGCCGACATCCGTCTGGAAGACTTATCTCTATCTGTACAAAAGCGGGAGCAGATGTACCAGCAAAAGCACTCATTTCTATAGCGTCAGCCACAAGACGAAGAGAAGACAGCGCTCCGGAGTGCGATTCCTCTAGGGAGACGCATGTCCGTTGAACGAGTGAGTAAGTGAATGAGAGTCCTTCCGCTTTCGAACTCCCGACGGGGAGCGGCCTCGCGCATCGGGGCATAGCGCCCAATGCGCTTGGCCACTCCGCCGCGGCTATCGCACAAATACCAGTTCCCGTGGTGTACCGGTTATCACAGGCAGAAAGTCTCCAGTTCGATCCCACGCGGTAACAATTCCTCAATTGGGGAGAAAAAGCCCTTGTACTGGAAGCGTGGGCGAACATATGATTGTTCCAGCAGTTACCAGCAATCTTTACAGTGTGCCACGGTACAACTCCCAGAAAGGCTCACATTATAACCAGTGGCGGAATAAGGGTATCGGAGGTCCGGGGCGGCGGCAAAACAAAATGAGCCTCCTCCCCCCCACCCCGTGCACTTGGAAATACATGTATTTGGCTGGGTACCAGTGCGCCTCGGTTGCACAGTGGTAGAGTGCCAGACTACAAATCCAAAGGGCGCGGGTTCGATCCCCGCCAGGTCCTAGGATTTTTATCTGTCAAAATGTTCAAATGTTTGTAAAGCTTATGGGACTTAACTACGGGGTTATTAGTCCCTAAACTTACAAACTACTTATGAAATACTTACGAACGAGGACGGCACAAATATCCATGCCCGATGGGGGATTCGAACCCCCGACCGTAGTGGCCGTGCAGACCGTGACTGAAGCGCCTCACCGCGGCCGGTTTTTTATCTGTCTCTTTCCACTTCTCTAGCAGTATTGCTCATGTGAAAAATACCGAGTAACACCGTGGTTCGGAACCCACGTTAAACTATAGGTCCCCCTATAACTGGCTGGGTAAGTCAGTTCGAAGGCTGAGGAAGGCAACGGCATACCACCTTCAAAACAGTACCATGCGTAGTAAAGCACTGTTGTGTTCAAACCAATCTCCGGATTGTTGACTGCTTTACTACAAAAAAGTATCATTTGAGATTTGTTAACCCCCCCCCCCCCCCAAAAGACGAGAGGCACGGGACAGTCTAAGAAAAATAACTTTCGAGATTTGGAGGCCCCTAATACGGTAGACAAAGGGCGCTCCAAAAATCTTATTTCGAGGCATTTGGAGGTCCCCAATGACGAGAGGCCCAGGGCGGTGCCCCCCCCCCCCCCTTAAGTCCACCACTACCACTGGCGGTTGGTGAGAAAGGATGCGATGAACTGGCTCTTTGTGTTATGTGAGAGATCTTTTTAAAACATGTTGCAACGTTAGCCGTGTTGACGTGGGGCACTTGCCTTGGCGAGTGCAACCGGGCCGCGTGGGATGAAGAGCCGTTTGTTGCAGGCGATTGCGCTGATGGCCGGCCTGTGCTACCTGGGCACGGACGCGATGACGCAGCGCGGCGTGCAGGCGGTGCAGGGCGCGCTCTTCCTCATGGTCTCCGAGAACGTGTTCTCGCCCATGTACGCCGCCATCTCCGCCTTCCACGCCGAGATGCCGCTCTTCAGGCGGGAGCACGGCGGCGGCCTCTACTCCACGCTCCACTACTACCTCGCGAAGGTCCTGGCTGAGGTGAGCTTACTCGCCGATTCTCCTCTGGAAGGCTGCACTACAGGGAGTGGACCAAAAACTATGGACACAATAGCAACGAGTTGCCGTACTGTTGGCTTTGAGAACGTCTGCAACTCTTAGAGGAACAAATTAGAGAAGTTGGTATGTTGTATGGTGTTAATCTTTTTGTCCACCCCCTGTGTATGTATGGCAGCTCACTTGCAGTACCAGTGACGAGTATTGTTTTGTATCTGACAAGGAAACTACATGGGCTCGAACAAACATATCTGTATGAACGTTTGGTTACAGGATCTCTACGTACACCTCAATGTGCTGGTGGGTTTCGTTTTTCTGGAAAGCTCTGCAACCATGCCCGAGATAGCACTGTAGATGTAATTTTAGACGCCATACGTAACGCAGATATCTTAACTAATGTAATAATCATCGTTCATGTTCTCTAGCGAATTATCATCAAAAGCCGTGATGATAGTTGCAACTTTAACCTTCTTTCCGAAAGACTGTTGGTATTCACTGCCACTGCTTCCATCGCCTCTTCCCGCACTTACCGTAGCACTACCGCTTGCAATGAGTTGTTCGTCATTATCATCACTATTATCATTATTATGAGTTTGTAACAAGAATATCTAACTTATGCTCATATTTCTGTACCATAACGGATACGAGAAAGCATGCAAATGATTCATCTTCTACACTAATACCACCTTCACGAAGAAGGGTTCTTCGTAACTTCATCTCAACTAATCGCAATACATTATCAGGAGCGATTACCAATCGCCGCCCCAGCTGACGCTCCACCACACAAATAACATCACAAAACGCAACTTCGGAGGCACACTGCACCGTCCCTACTGGCGAACCGACAGGTCTAAGTGCAATGCGGCATGGCACACGCAGAGGCCTCTAACGGACGACTCCAGAGTTTTGCAGATGCGGGAGTATCACTAGTGCAATAAGGGATCTTTACATTATCCTCTCATACGATTTTGGTGTATATGTGTTTGTTCGAGCCCAAGTACTTTCTTTGTGAGTCTCTGAGAGCCTCTGCTATCGTGAAGAGAATTCTCTATTAGTCGAAGATCCAATGAACATACTGTCATGAGTTTCCTGCTCAAAGATAGATCATATATTGTGTGCCCGCCACAAAACAGTACAGCTCACGTCAAATATCAGGTGGAATGGTTAAACTGTTTCGAAAGTTTGCTACAGCATATTTTATCGGAATGCAAGCAGGCAACTGCACGACTTTTAACGTTACTGTTGTCTATTATTTGTTACTTAATGGTTACTGTTACTTGAAGCTAGGATGCGAGGCCCAACATTTTTATCCGAAACGCACTGTAAAATGTAAAGTACAAATTAACAAAACGTACAAGTCTAAGCGTAGGCTTCCGCGGCCGTTGTCAAAAATTTTTCTGGGCGTGAGACCACATTGTCAATCTTTCTGAGACTGACCGACGTTTCGGTCAATGCTCTTATTTTGGGTACTTGTCCGACAGCTGAATGAGAGGAGGCTTGGTTCTTATATAATAGTGCAAACCACTATTTGCCACTTGCAATAGTGGCCGAAACGTCGGTCACATTCGGAAAGATTGACAATGCGGTCTCACACCCAGAAATTTTTTATTGAAAACGTACACCTATTTTAGATTAAAAATCAATGAATGATTTTTCACAGTAACTCTTCAGCAGTTTGTTAAAAATTAGTACTAATCAAGGCGAAAAGATGTAAATATAACGTTGAAGTTCGGTTGTCTACCTTTTTGCCAAGAAAAATTGTAAGGTTACCGTGCGTGACTGGTGGCGTAGTTTCCTTTCGCAGCTACATTTAAAATGTAGAAATTTCAATGTGAGCACAGTGTAATAGGATTTTCTTAAGAAACGTTCAAATGTATGTAAACCTATTGGAACAAACTGCTATGTCATCAGTCTCTAGAGTTCCAAACTACTACATCATCGTCATTATCAGCCAGTTCTATCACTCAGTGATGTGGCCTCTTTGAGTCGTCGTGTAAGAAAGGATGCCAGTAGGTTCTTCCATTTCTTCTGATCTTGAGCTTCCCGTTGCCAACTGAGTCCTGCTGTCTTCTTTAGGTCTCTGTCCCATCTGTCTGGTGGTCTTCCTCTAGGTCTTTTTTGGTAAATTGGACTCCAGTCTAGAACTTTTCTAGAGCATCTACCATCTTTAACTCTAGCAATATGACCAGCCCACTGCCATTTCAGTGTAGCAACCATTTCCATAATGTCGGTGACCTTTGTTGTTCGTCTTGTCTCGATTGCTCTCTTTCTACCTTTTTTTTTTTTTTTTTTTTTTTTTTTTTTACCCCAACACTGATCTTTCCACCGCGGCCACAACCCGCGAGGTTCTAATGACGATCCCACAAAGCGCAAGAATGCTTGAAATTAGGCCGGACAAGTGTACTATAGCCATTTCAGTTTCAACAGATATTCCGATGCAGAACGGAAAGTAAGTTCTCCTTTCTTTAGTTTCTCAGGCATTTTAGGCATATCTTTTCTTGTGTGCCTGACTGTATCACAAGCATTTGTTGCCCGGTCATACAACCAACAAAACAGGGCAGGACTTGTGTACCAAAAGTCACAGTACAGTGTGTGTCCCTTCTGCAAATCTGGATCTACCAATGTCGCTACAACATTTCCTGAGATACCGAGAAATATGACGCGAAGCGGAACTGCTACAGCAGTCCACCGGCTGGGCGGCACAGGCAGCACTCGACTGCTGCAGCAAATGTTCAAATGTTTGTATAGCTTATGGGACTGAACTACGGTGTCATCAGTCCCTAAACTTACAAACTACTTATGAACTAACTAATACTAAGGAATCCCGAGGGGGGATTCGAACCCCCGACCGTAGACTGCTGCAGCAGTCCACCGGCTGTGGAGCACATTCGCTCCCGACTTCTGCAGAAGTTCACCGTAGCGAAAGGGCTAATTGTATTCGCAACAGATTTTACAAACATACATCACTTACACAAATGAATATATACCTAAAAAATTATACAATTGTACAACATACAACTCAATAAATATGAGATCCCACTAATTTTATACGCCATTTGTGTTTTAATTGCTATCTTTCTTTGTTTGGATACTGCACGAATAATTTTTACATTATGCAAGTCAGCCTTATTTATTATATATTCTCCCATAAATATAACATGTTTTTAGAAAAAAATGAGATTGACAGAGAGAGAAGGGATAGGAGAAGTAATAACCCAAGGCAGGAATAAATAAATAAACACCCGGGCACGTCTGGTTTTTACCTACATATATCGGAGCATGTGCTCTGTCTCTAATGATTCTTCGTAGTAGTTCACAATGTTCGAACAAAATATATGTAGTAAAATCCTGCTGCAAATCGATCTGTGTTACGGGCCTTAATTTTGTGGAACACTCATGTTGCCATTCTTTAATATCGGAGTGACCTGTGTAACTTTCTAGTCATTTGGTATGGATATTTCGCTGAGACAGTGCTTGTATATGGTATCTTGGTATGGAACCATGCATCAGCATACTTTAGATATCTAGGTTAAACTAATCTGTAAGGTTAACATTTTAAAACTTTCGTAGCTGAATAGTCAGTGGCTACCAAACGCAGACCTAGTGTTGACTCTCGGCGTTGACAGGGAGTCGTGCTCGGTAGGACTAAGATGAGCAGTACTTGACCTTGAGGAGCCACTCAGGAGCCACTTGAGCGATAGGTAGCCGCTCCAAGGTCACAGGAAGTAAACAACGCCCGATAGAGTGTTTGCTGATCCCACATCACACAGCGTCCGAATTACGTCATAAGTAGCGCGTAATCTGTTACGGCCTTAATGTGGACCTGTTAAATTATATTAATACGTAAACAACAAATCTAATGCACCGGTTTTTAATAACAACTACACAAGGATGCCAAGGAAACGTATTATTCGAAAGGTGCTTTGCTAGAGACATGCACAAAACAAGTATAATAAGTGTACGTAGACGCTGAGAATGGCAAAAGAACGTACATATTTTCATATCTCTTATGTTACCTTCTATATCATATATTAAAATCCCCGACTGCCATAATAATAATACATGGACATTGAAGTGCTACCAGCTTCTGTTCTGCGTCTCGATCAAGTGTTATGGTAGAAACGTCACATGAAATAACAACGTTTAGAGAGGTTCCTTTCTACAGACGTACACATTTAAACGATTTATTTGTTGTAGCCTGCGTGCAACGGGCAGCTACAGTGCCGCATCTGCATGGTCGATATTGTTGTCAGGAGCGGAAATGGAAACATCGTAGTAAAAAACCCTGTAAATGATGTTGTTTCATTGGCGTCGTTATTTCGTTTAGTCGTCTTTAGAGTACCTTTGTGATCACATGCCAGCGTTACCAAAATATTTGAAGTAAGTTCCTAACATTTCATCTCTTCATTTTGAATGGACATGATGAATAAAAGAACAATCAGAGAGAGAAAGAGAGGGGGGGGATAGGAGATGGACAGAGACAGGGTATGGGACGTACAGGGACGGGATATAAAAAACGATTACTTTTGTCAAGGGCAATGATATGTCGCACGCTGCATAGTCGCTAAACCGTCTGGTCTTTCATTTATGTTTGTGCGGAACACAGACAAACAAAAAATTTTTCCTGTCCACTGGTTTTACAATAAATAATAAGTTTTTGAGAAAAGTCTTCGCTTTCATTCCACATAGCGACAGAAACACGAAGGAGGGTGTTGCACAGGGTATGAGAAATTCTACGGTGAAAGATCCGGCCAGTATAGACGATGTTGCTTTGTTTCCCAACCAAATAGCTGAAGCATTGTTTCCGCCGGGTTGGCAGTGGGTGTGAGCGTACGTTGTAATATTGACGGAACGTCATCAAGTAAAACGGAAGTGATATCTAGAGTTCCACAGGGAAGTGTTATAGGGCGTCTACTATTGCTTTATATTTGTGAACGATTTAGGAGGCAACGTGTACAGCTCTCTTAGAATGTTTGCGGATGATGCTGTCATTTATCGGTTAGTAAAGTCACCACAAGATCAAAAACAGCTGAAAAATTATTTAGATAAGTTATCTGCATGGTGCGAAAATGGGCATTTGATCCTTAATAATGATAAGTGAGGAGTCATCCATACGAGCACTATTAGTAATCGGTTAAACTTCATTTACACAATAAATCAGTCAAACGTAAATTCAGCTAAATACCTAGGAATTACAATTAAGAAACTTAAATAGGAAACAACGCATACAAATATTGTAGGGTAGGTTAATAGGCGAACCAAAGACTACGTTTCATTGGTAGAATCCTGTGAAGATGCAGCAATTCTACTGAAGAAACTGCATACACTATACTCGTGAGTTCTATTTTGGAGTATTCCTGCGCATTGTAGGACCCCAACCAAGTGGAACTGACGGAGAATGTACAGAAAGTTCAGAGAAGGACAACTCGCTTTGTATTATCGCGATATAGGGAAGAAAGTATGGCGGAAATTAAGCACGAGCTGGGGTGGAAATCATTAAAATAAAGACGTTATACGTTGAAATGAAATTTATTTACGAAATTTCTTTCACCACCTTTGTTTTCCGAATGCGAACATATTTTATTAGCACCCACCAACATAAGGAGACATGATCATATATATATATATATATATATATATATATATATATATATATATATATATAAATTAATGTTTGTCTGTATGTCTTCTATGGGTTCATAAACCATTCATTCGATTGCAATGAAACTTTGGGGAACTGTTCAGCGTAGGCCCACGAAGGTTGCTGACCCAAAAACAAAAGAGCACGACACATAGCTCAGGAGATATGACTTCATAAATAATGAGAGGCCACCGCGTGAAGATACACAGATTTATGCGTGAATTATTGGAAAATGGGAGTAGTTAGAGACCTGCAACAAAGTTTGCATGTAATTTCGGACGTTTATGAAGCGTTTTGTAACTGACCTCCCCTCCCCCCCAAATGATGAAACGAAATCTACCGCTCACGAAAGTTTCGCTGTAGATGCCGTAAACCTGTCGCATCAGGCATGACCTTGTATGAAATAAAGTTACCAATACAAATTTCCATGTTACTATTTATTTTTGTCTCAAGTCTCCCTTTATTCTCTTGCATTGAAAATTAAGCAATCTGTTTTCTTAATCCTTATTTATATAAAATCGAAATGACATTTACTTACTCACTGACTAAAACTACTTCACCTATGAAGCTGAAATTTGCCAGGAATGTAGTTCATAGGTAGAAACCGTCAGCTAAGAAGTATTTTGTGATATGTACATGGCGGAGTATACTTCTCCTACAGACTCACGAAATCTACAGTTTCATTCCGATCTTCACTAAATTTTGCACGCTTAACCTTCAAAACAAGAGGAAGATTACCGTCTACCTTACGTTTTATACGGTACATGGGAGAGGGTACATAATAACATATGGATCCCTAAATAATACCTTGTTCGCGCCATAACTTGAGAACGTCTCGACCAATCCTTTCTTTGTAGTTTTCTTTATTCTCAGAACAAGGATTGTATGAAATAAAACTGGAATATTTGAGAACAAAAAAGTGCGTTTTTTAATGTGATCCTGCGTTACTGTTGCATTGAAATATATAGTGTTATCCCGATATTGATGAAATTTTGCACACTCTACCTTAAACACAAGAGGCTTGTCACTGTATCAAATTTCGTTCGGTGCATGGTGGAGCGTACTTAAGTTACATAATTTTACAAAATGCATAGTTTTGCTTAATCTTTATGAATTTTGCATACATGAGATGACTTTTAAACCAAGAGGAAGATCACTCGGTACATAAATGTTTGTATGGTACAAGACAGACGGTACATTGCAGAAAACTTTGCCGAGAGAGGGAAAGGTGGAAACGAATAGAGACATGGGAGAGAAAGAGGTGAATGCAGAAATGGAGGGGGGGATGTGGACTACGAGAGTGTAGGATAAATAAACGCCCGGGCAACGCCGGGTTTACAGCTAGTAATATAATAAAGTAAGAGACATCGGAGCGAAAATGGAAAGATATATGTGTTCCTTATTCCCGCGCGCTATTATGGAATGGAACTGTTGAGAAATATCGTATGGTACAGTGGGACTATATAAATTGTTTAAAAAATCCGGAAAATTATCAATTAAATTTTAGTTTTACGCGTGGACTATCACTTCTGTGGGTGAAAGGAGGTTGTACACGACTGTCAAACATTCATATTATGCGGTAATTCGATTGAACCTCCCGTTTGGACAAAAGTACGTTTCCGTGGGGTTATTAGGAGATTGTCCAGGAGTATTTGAATAAGGTAAATTGTGTTCAGATACACAACTAAATTATATGGAAACTTAGCTGAAAATAAGTCAATTTCTTTTTCATACTCATTACCTCTAATGATACAATAATCAGTACTACAGTAATTTCACTATAATGGAAAGCAGCCTTTATGAAATGTGTTTGCTGTCGCGAATCACCTGCAGCGTGCACAAACAAACTACTTACGACCTCTCGCACCGACCCACTGTTAACACACTATTAATGAAACCAGATGGCACAGCATTCTAACATGGAGATAAAAGGACGGGGAATGTCACTAAGGGCATCTGCTGTACAGCTGTTTGAAGCCGGTCGGCAACCATATTTGTTTGTTCAGAAGACTCACAGACACGAATGGAACGTGATTCCCTTCCGCTTATTAGTGCTGTCAAAACGGTTAGTACAACCATAAACAACGCACACAAGCATTATCAATTGCAAATCTTCGATGACTGTACACAACAACTCAGTAGGAAACTAATGTATTGAAAAAACTATATTGGTGGAGCTATGTTCAGTCAGTTTCAAGCATGGCTCCAAGTTTGTGACATCATGCCCTCTCCACTCTTTTTACCTCCATGCATTCTACCCAATCACGTTTATCTTCATCTGCAACACATGAGCATTTCCTCTAGCAAAAACCACATTTGCATTCCATCTCCTATCTTGAGATCGTTGACAATGCAATCTTTATCAGAGTCTACAACACTTCTTTTAGACTTAATTTTGTTTGCTATCTTCATCAATAAACTAAACCACTCGTACTGACACCGGCACTTGTCTTTCCGTCATCATTAGGTTCAGAAGCTTATTTATTTATTTATTTTTGCTCCACTCTGAATCAGCAGGCAACACTCCTTCGTTGCCCCCCCCCCTCATCCACTCCACTACAACAATGTTGAATGTTGCCACGACGGTTCAAGCAGCCGCGACTCACAGTTTGGAAATTCCTGCCCCGGAAGATTTTACGTCCAGTATAAGCGGGTGGGGCGCCTGCTCAGCTGCTGTAGTGTGTGAGAGTGGTTGTGGTGCCCACAGCTGCCGGGCCAGGTTCTGGAGCCGCTGCTGTTCGTGCTGGTGGCCTACTGGATGGTCGGCCTGCGGAGCACCGCGTACGCCTTCTGCATGACCGCCCTCATCGCCATTCTCACGCAGAACGTCTCCACCGCCTGCGGTGAGTACTCCACTGCGCGGCACCTCGCACACTTTCTTACCAGCATTTACATTAGATTAACACGAGGGCTGGAACTTGAACACTGGCAAATATTTATTCGCAACCGATACAAAAGCGTTACTTGTTTGCACCTGTTACTGTTCTTCGAAGCATAGTATACCGTTATCAGAGCCTGTTCTGTTGATGATGCGCATGGAGTGGTCTACTGTCTGTGGAATCTCTGAATCAGTTCTGAATCAAATGCCACGAAGTGGTTCCTTCATCTTCGGAATGAAATCACAGTCACAAGGACTTAAGTGCGGGTTGTATGGTGGTGATACAGTGAAACTTCCTGGCAGATTAAAATTGTGTGCCGGAACAGGGACTCGAACCTGGGACCTTTGCCTTTCGCGGGCAAGCAAAATGTTCAAATGTTTGTGAAGCTTATGGGACTTAACTATGGAGTCATCAGTCCCTAAACTTAAAAACTACGTATGAACTACTTACAAACTAGGACGGCACAATTATCCATGCCCGAGGGGGGATTCGAACCTCCGACCGTAGTGGCCGTGCTGACCGTAACTGGAGCGCCTCAGTCACCTCGGCCACCGCGGCCGGCGCGGGCAAGCACTCTAGCGACTGATCTATCCCGACACGACTCACGATGCCGCCCCAAAACTTTACTTCCGCCAGTACCTCGCCTCCTAATTTCCAAACTTCACAGAAGCTCTCCTGCGAACCATGCAAGACTAGCACTCCCGGAAGAAAGGATATGGTGGAGACATGGCTTAGCCACAGCCTAAGGGATGTTTCCAGAATGAAACTTTCACTCTGAAGCGGAGTGTGCGCTGATATGAAACTTCCTGGCAGATTAAAATTTTAATCTGCCAGGAAGTTTCATATCAGCGCACACCCCGTTGCAGAGTGAAAGTTTCATTCTGGGATGGTACAGTACTTCCCTGTCCCATCGAGCGAACAGAGCAGTTTGCGCTGTATGCGCCCACGCATTGTCGTGCAAAATGGTAAGTGGGTTGCGCAGAAAGTGTTGCCGCTTTCTTTCACAAAGCTGGTCTCAGATGATGCTCGAAAACCGAACGATAATACTGTGCATTGACGGTCTGTCGCGGAGGAACGTAATTCGTTAGGATAATACCATCATAGTCGCAGACGAGAATCACTATAACTTTCATCATTCTGAGCTTCTGACGCACTTTCGATTTTCGCAGCGACCCATAATGACGCCATTCCCTGGATTGGCATTTCAATTTTGGAACGTACGATGAGACGCATGTCTCATCCAGTGTTACGATACGGCGCGAGAAAGCCTCTCCTTTGCGCTCAAAGCGCCCCAAGTGCATCTGAGCAGCGTTGTAACGCATCCATTTCTGCATTTGCGTCAATCCATGCGGAACCCATCGTGATGCAATTTTTCGCATGCCCAGGCGTCCCTTCAGGATGCGAAGCACAGTCGCATGTGGTAATTCGCTTTTGTGGGGAAGTTCACGAATCTTTTGTCGTCGACCACTGTCCATTAACGCGGAAACAGTATGCACTTTTTGTTCAGAGATACTAGGACGACCTGCCCGATGCATGTCTGCCACAGTTTGTCGACCTTCGTTGAAGGCTTTTACCCAACATGCCACAGTTCTTTACGGTAATGCCGAGTCCCCACACGCCTCTTGAAGACCTTGATGATACCTTTGTACGAACTCTGGCTTATTAAATTTTGATCCAACTGCTTTGTTCCAGTTTCGAAAACATAGTGACACCGTTACGTTAGACCGCTCGTTCAAGAGTGACGGTGTTTCCCTCGAGTGTCACGTGGGTTGAGAGAGTTCATTTGGTCGGATGTAAGGTAGGTATATCAAAAACGCTTGCTATCGGCGATAATAGTGGATTCTATTGCATAGTGTTTCCACAGCAGTGTTTCCACTATTCAAGTTCCAACCCTCGTACGTCTACTATAGAACATGAATACAACATTCTGTAATGATGTGGAACGTGTCAGTTTAGTAAATATAACATTACATGACGTATATATTTTTTACATTTTTGTTTTTATTTATTTGTTTTTAAATGCAGGTTGGCTATCTGTCAGACATTTTATGTTATCTGGTAACTTACTAAAGATTTAACCCTGAATAGTGCAGATAATCCTATCTCCTATTGCTGTAGCTCTGCACACTGCTATTAATGTTGAATTAAAAATAAACTTTATAGGAGTTTATTGGGAAGCTATTGTGAAGATCCCTATTTTCTTAAATAAGTGTCTGCAAGATGTACTTGGGTATACTCCAGAATTTATTCTTATTTCACGCTATTATGCAATGAATAGTTTTTTGCTCAATGATGAATTACCCCAAAATATGATTCCATATGAAAGCAGTGAATGGAAATAGGCATAGTAAGCTAATTTATTGAGATGTTTGTCACCAAAACGCAATTACCCTAATAACGTAAGTTGCTGAACTCAAACGTTTCAGTAGATCATCAGTGTACAGCTTTCAATTTAATTTCTCATCAGTGCACACATGTTCTACATTAGGTACATACTTCTGAACACAGATTATATTTATTAACGGTGTCATGCCATTTGCTGTATGAATTTGTATTTATTGTGTTATATCCAAGTTTAATAAGAGTCTATTTTCAAAGAACCAATTAATAATTTTCTGAAAGACATTATTTATAATTTCATCAGTTAACTTTTATTTGTCAAGAGTGATTACCATACTTGTATCATTAGCAAAAAGAACTAGCTTTACAGCATAATGTCTATATATATAAAAAATCAAGAACAACAAAGGACCCAAGACTGAACACTGTGGGACCCCATTCTTGATACCTCCCACCCCACCCACCCCTAGTTTTTAAGTATCAGGTGATTTTTGCAGTTTACCTGAACCACTTACTTCAACTTTTTGCACTCTTTCAGTTAGGTATGAAGTAAACAATTTCTGCACTGCCCCATTAGTACCACAATCCTTTGTCGTTTCTGTAAGAATTCCATGATTTATGCAATCAAAAGCCTTTGAGAGATCACTTGCTTCTATTTGTTTCTCTACACAAGCATTTCTGTTTCTAATTTTTTTATACTGTGATAACGTTTCACATAATTGACAACTCCGCCTCTTTCCTTATTATCTCCGATAACATGTGCTGAGAGTTCACACCCATTGGCACAAACCTTTTCCATTTCAGTCACAATGTGATGCTTATATAGGCATAGTACATCTATTACACGCTCAATTTCTATATCCTTCATATATTTTATTCTTTTATCCCCTAATACATTGATGAAACATACTCGAAATAGGTTTCACTGTAATTCAGATATGATTTTGGGATAATTTAATAGATTCAGTACCTTTATGTCTGATCTCCTCACCAGAAATTAATGTTACCCGAAAAAGATGTACTATCATGTGTCAGTGCCCCTCCCCCTTACGGACTTAGCTATCAACCCAGCCAGTTTACCCTTCCCATTACCATTGAGATACAGGCCACGTCCAGTATAACGCCACCTACCAATAGCATCAACAGAAACCAAACCCATACCAGTAAAAGAATAAGCCCTGAGCAGCTGATCTGACTCCATGTTGACTCTCCTTACAGAGCTGTTCAACTGGGGCAGATCATACCGCATGAAGGCAGGCACCAGCCCAAGATTTTTCATGGCTTATTACAAATGCTATTGTAATCAGATCACTCTCATTACTGTAGCCCTTGCCCCTGCCAATACTACTTCCCACTCCTCCAACTGCAAAAATATGATCCTGCTTTGTACATCTCTTGCACAAGGAACGTACATCATCTACAACCTGGATAAGACAAGCACTGGGCTTGAAAAAGTTTGTGAACTGGTACCTTTCACCTAATTTCTCTTGCAGAATCTGGCCCACACCTCTTTCATGGACACTACCTAACAACAGAACTTTCCTCCTCTTATCTACACACACACACTGAAACAATTTGTTCAGTAATGAAAGTGTGCTGCGTCTTAATGACAACTACGTCTACTGGAGCAACTTCCTTGCTTAACAGTGGTATTAAAGTAAATCTACTGTTAGTGCCCGTGATGAAACTGTCAGACATTGTTCTTTTTCTGAGGGCACTGTTCGTGATTACCACTTCCCAAGTTTCTTCACCCTTCTCCCCCCTTGACCTCATCAGTATCCAATTTAGCCTTAAGGGGTCTAATCTTCCCTTCCTGTACCGCTATTTTCCTGGCCGTTGAACACTCCTTGCAAAAGAATGAAAGAGTCTTCTTTGCCTCCCGCTACATTCTCCCAAATGAAATCCCTTCTTACAGCAGCAGCGCTAAACCAACGAACTAGCTTTCCTACGGCATCTCAAACAGTCTTCATTCTTGGCCGATTACAGTAAATAACAATAGGATAACGATAATATTCAATTAACTACAGATATATGAAGATACAGAAGTTGTTTAAGACAAAATAAATGTATATACTATTGGTAGAGTGGAGTAAATGCACTTAAAATTGCGTAATGCTACTGAACCTACACACCAGAAATGTAGGCACAAAATCATTGTTTCTAAACACGGAAGTGCAAAGTTTGTGGAGAAGAAAATTAATATTTTCGCTGTTTTACACAAATACGAAGTGAAACATTAAAGGGGTACACTGTCCTTAACTGCTAACAAAGGGAAGAGAACAAATAAACGAGATTAATTAGATTTACTGCAACCTGATATAAAAAAAAAGTATGACTGCAACACTGCTCTGCGATCTTTTTGAGTTTTGTGATGAAATACGCAATGAAACGTGAAATCTTTAATGGTAAGCTTGAGGAGCACGCTAATAAACGTATTTGGTTAATTCTTGGAGCTAAACTAAGTCTTATTACTGTCTAAATTACTCATCTTTCCGAGACATACCAATTCGTGCGATCAGTAGAGCTTTCAACTTAAACAGTCTGTGCAAAGCGGCCCTACTGAACTTCTTGGTGTGTGTTCCATAAATTGACGAACTTCCGTTCTCGTATCTACAAAACAATAAAATTTTGCGATATTGCGTAAAAGCAACCGATTTCACGAAATATAGCTAAAAACTTGAAATTTTTTTTAAATTTTTTTTTCGTATCGGTTTTGCGAAATACCGTGTCGTAAGTCATACCGCTTCCCAAGTTTCGAAATCCCTTCTACGTAAAACCCTGCCGCCTTTGGGTGCAACCACCACAATTGTGTATAACGCTTCCAGAGTTCAGAACTGGTGAAACGACAATTCTGTTTGATCACTTCACCCACTTTTGCAACAGGTTTATCATTCACAATAGACGGTCGGATACTTCGTGATCTATCGTGGACGTCAGGGCGTACTTCACGAAGTGCCCCACTCCAACGTCGAAAACACTGTGACATAATGGACATGTACGCTACACTTTGATTTGCTTGCCTACTTAAATTGTATTCTCTGTGTACCTCACACATTCTGGGATTCTTAGTGTGATTCTCTTTTGCTGTACACCTGTACTGATAAGGAAAATGCCCGAATGCATCGCCACGGCAGATTAGCCGCGCGTACTGGAGCGCCGTGCTGCGGTGCGCGCGGCCGTCCGCTGTCGGGGGTTCGAATCCCCCTCGGGATGTTTGTGTCGTCTTTCGTGTAAGGTAGATCATAAGTAGTTTGTAAGTAAAGGGACTGATGACTGCGCAGTTAAGTCCCTTAAGCTTTCCAAACATTTGATAAATTTGCCGAATGTAACTCACAGTTATACTGCCGAAAGCGTACTGCACGAAATTTCACAACGGAACAAAGTTGGCGGTGCTAGCGCCACACATTCAGAAACACCAACTTAGTTTCCTGATCACCCTGATACTCTTCAGAGGGACTGGGTCTTGTGAATGTGTCGCGCAAATGTGCAGATTTACTCGTCCACCGTACAGCTACCTTGGAGAACACCCACCCACAGGGCTCCACGGCGACGATATTAGCGCCCTATCGGCCACAGTCAGTAAGGGCACAGATTTTGATCACTGTCCCTTCAAATTATCTTTTGTCCCTAATTATTATATAAATAAGAGCCATATTCTCCGGATAGTGACCGACCAGAACCGCACAGTGAGACTTTTATATGAAAAACTTTGCGGACGCCAACCATTCCACAAAAACGAAATCCCATGCCCGACAGACAATTGGCGCCGAGTATGGCAGAAAATCTTTAACACCCTCCTACCGACAGAGGTCCGTGAGTTGTGGTTTCGCTGATCAATAGTTTCATCAAGATAATTCGGCGACTCGCCGACATACAAAAAATAGCCTCACCAAACTGTACAGTGTGCGACGTTCCTCTCACACGTAAACATTGGCTCCAGTGTTTCCGGGTGTCAGCTGTATGGGAGCTATGCCGAGGCATGATAGCCCTCATCAACGAAACCACCCCTGTGAGCGTGACTGTGGAATAGTTTACCATGCCGGACACAAAGCTGCACCCACGTACCACGTATAATTCTTTTCTATGGGTACTGGAGCACACCGCATTTGCAATGGTCGCCCCCCCCCCTCCACCCCCGCCTAGGGGACGGTATGATTTGACGTACCTGACTTACTTGTAGAATCCCCACCAACAGGCGACAACACTCCGCACTTATGGCAAACTGTACATAAACTACCCTGCGGTAGCGCTTATTCATGGCCACCAACGGGCCTCAAAAGACTGAAATTGCGAATATGTCAATGATTGGAATAATGTGAATTATTCTTTACTCTGTCCTTACAATAATTCTTTATTTAAATGTGAACACTATAATTGAATATATTTATTTGCACCGTTTTTCAGTTCGCTTCGTTAAGAGTTATATTCAACCCATACAAAAACCAGACAGCGGTTATTAGAGTCGAAGGGCAAGAAAGGGACGCAGAGGTTGGGAAGGGAGTAAGACAGGGTTGTAGCCCTTCCCCAATGTTGTTCAATCTGTACATTGAGCAGGCAGTAAAG
Organism: Locusta migratoria; assembly: GCA_026315105.1. Lineage (NCBI taxonomy): Eukaryota > Metazoa > Arthropoda > Insecta > Orthoptera > Acrididae > Locusta > Locusta migratoria. Next base: position 165,471,363 of record CM048746.1, read on the forward strand.
GAATGGAAGGAGAAATTTGGAGAGGGCATTAAAGTGCAGGGAGAAGGAATAAAAACATAGCGGTTTGCCGATGCCATAGTAATTCTGACAGAGACCCCAAAAGATCTGGAAGAGCAATTGAATGGGATGGATAGTGTCTTGAAAGGAAGATATAAGATGAACATTAACAAGGGTAAAACTAAGGTAATGGAATGCAGTGTCAGAAAATCAAGCGATGCTGAAGGAATTAGATTAGGTAATGAGACAATAAAAGTAGTAGATGAATTTTGTTATTTGGATAGCAAGATAACTTCTGATTGCCGAAGTAAATAAGATATGAAATGCAGAATGGCTATGGGAAGAAAATCCTTTCTAAAGAAGCGAAACTTGTTAACAGCTTATATTAATTTAAATGTTAGGAAGTCCATTCTGAGCCAGCCGCGGTGGCCGAGGGGACTAAGACGCTCCAGTCACGGTTTGCACGGCCACTACGGTCGGGGGTTCGAATCCCCCCTCGGGCATGGATATTTGTGCCGTTCTTAGTCTTAGTTAGTTCATAAGTAGTTTGTAAGTTTAGGGACTGATGACCCCGTAGTTAAGTCCCATAAGCTATACAAACATTTGAACATTTTTTGAAGTCCTTTCTGAAAGCATTTGTCTGCAGTGTAGCATTGTATGGGAGTGAAACGTGGACGATAAGGTGTTCAGATAAAAAGATGATAGAAGCTTTTGAAATGTGGTGCTACAGACGAATGATGGAAATTAGATGGGTAGATCACGTAACTAATGAGGAGGTGCTTAACGGAATAGGGGATAAAAGGAGTTTCTGGCATATCCTGACAAAGAGAAGGGACAGATTGGTTGGACACATTCTGAGACATCCAGGAATCGTCAACTTAGCACTAGAAGGAAGCGTGTGGGGTAAAAATCGTAGAGGGAGACCGAGGGACGAATATAGTAAGCAGATTCAAAAGGATGTAGGTTGCCGAACGTATTCTCAGATGAAGAGACTTGCACAGGACAGGGTAGCGTGTAGAGCTGCATCAAACCAGTCTGCGGACTGAAGACCACAACAACAACATTGTTAAGCTTCAAAATTCTCCAATGCACCCCACCCATACCATCCTATCCCACCCCTATACTTTTGTCTATTTGTTTATTTCGTTATAATAGTGTGCCAGGTTTCTAATATTTGTCTCGCATTTTGTTTTGAACAACATTAGATTCTTGTTTAATTTTATTTTTATTTACTGTAGTCATGTTATAAGAATTTATGTTTGCACTGTTTGTCTATGCATAGTATTTATGTTTCCTTTTCAGTACTATTAATTTACAGATTTCATTCAAATATTTATTTATACTGTAACTGCTCCATCAAAGAAGTTAGTTTACTTTTCTGTATATAACATCTCTTCTGGTTTATTGACAATACAAGTTCTTTGACTGAACTTCAGGAAATGTCCGATGATGGCCTAATAAGCCAAAAATCGATAAAGAAAATAAACAAACCTGTAGAACAAACACAGAATTGTGTATCTTAATTTTCATGAAATATGCACGCATTCCTTTGTGTTTCTATTTCTTCATTTCATATTACGGGAGCCGGATTCCTTCACTAGACATCCAAGATGGTGGTTTATATTTTAGATAGTTTTCTCCAATAAGATGTATTTTGATTACCATCATTTTTAAAAATGTTTATCTGATAAAGTATCGAAACGCGTAATGATCAAATAAAAAACAGTGCGACCAAGACATTTAGGAAAATTTTATGCATGCCAACGTATGGTCGCTTGTCCGCAAAAAATGGAAGATTTTAAGAACTAAGTGATAATAATCTGATGTGTATGTGTTTGAGATATGACCGTTTTTCAACTTTTTCCCATCTATAACGAATGGGAAAAAATATTTAATACAAAAGTTACACTTTTTTTTCACGGATATCCAAATCTTAAATAAAAATTAAGGGTACCTATTTGAGATATCAGAGTCAAGCCCCTCCCGCCCCCTTGGGTACAGAAGGGTCGTACTTTATGTTAGTGGCTCTCCATCTTCGAGGAGAATAACTTTATTGCAATTTTTTCTATTCCGATTTGTCTTTTTCAAATATTTGGAAAAAAAAACAGTTTTAAGTGCCTCAGCCTGTATATAAATCGGCGACTTGGCGCTAAAAGTAAGCTATGAGATTACACCACTGGATAACCAGATTAACATTTTGTTATTTTATACTATAAGTCCCATCATAGTAGGCTACTGAAAGTAATGGAACTGACAATCTTTAATTTATCTCTTAGAAGTATAGTATAGCCACTTGACGACAAAATTGGTAAGAAAAACCAATTTTTTAATTAATGGAATGCTCTTCCGAAGTCACCAAATGTTTATGTTACTAGACGTAATACCTGAAATGCTTCTCTCCTACCTTTACTTTTCGTTAATTTTTCTTTCTGCTCTTTCATATATAATTTTAGTTGACAAACTGATATTTAGAAAGATCTCACAGTTATTAGTTTGGTGTTTTCTTTACCAGAGAAATAATAACTGCTTTAATTAATTTAAATAGGTAGTTCAAGAAATTTTGCATAAAAAGAAGTTACTTGGAGATGTGACCCAGTTTTGTAGCAAATGAGGTAACGTATTGAAACCCGGGTTTTCTACTATCAGTAAACATCTTTAATTACTATTTGTACTACAGACTGACTTATTTACTGCTATCATCTCTCTCTTGTTGCTGGGAAACTGCACTTCCCCGTCCTACACCCTTTAAGATGTAATATTTCTTATCTTAGGCTTAAAAGAAGCTTTACACCCCTATTAGGTGCGTTATAAAACTGGCTTCCCGTCTCGTGAACTTCTGTTGAGTTTTCAGTATCTTCCGTCCCACCTTGGACCACCTATTTTCCACTTTCTCCCATTTATTCTTATCTTGCCGACCTCTAGCAGCCCACCAGCGGCATAACTCTTTGCACTCGCGCATAACTTCCCGCCCACACGTGCAGCTCTGCCACTGGGCGTTGCCCCTGGAGAGAGATAAGTCGCAGAAATCTTGTTTACGGCTCTTCGGCCAGCTGGTAACGACAGTATCCTGTTCGCAGGCTGGTTCTTCGCTGCTGCCTTCGAGTCGGTGTCCATCGCCATGACGTACCTGGTGCCCTTCGACTACGTCCTGATGATCACCTCCGGCGCCTTCATTAAACTTAGGTACGTGCGCAGCCGAAGTCGTATATTGCAGTTGACCAAATTACTTTTCTTTTAGCATTGCCACAAATTGGATAAATTTCCAAGTAAAGTAAAAATGCATGTATTTAATCGTGTATATATATTATACTGGGTGATCAAAAAGTCAGTATAAATTTGAAATCTTAATAAATCACGGAATAATGTAGATAGAGAGGTAAAAATTAATAAACATGCTTGGAATGACATGGGGATTTATTAGAACAAAAAATAAATATAATAAATAAATAAATAAAAGGTTCAAAAAAAGTCTCACAGATGGCGCTTCATCTGATAAGATCAATAATTAGCAGTAAGACAAACCAAAGACGATGCTCTTTAGAGGAAATGCTCAGTATGTTCACCATCATTCCTCAACAGTAGCTGTAGTCGAGGAATGATGTTTCGAACAGCACTGTAAATCATGTCCGGAGTTATGGTGAGGCATTGGCGTCGCATGTTGTCTTTCAGCATCCCTAGAGATGTCGGTCGATCTCGATACACTTGCGACTTCAGGTAACCCCAAAGGCAATAATCGCACGGACTGAGGTCTGGGGACCCCGGAGGCCAAGCATGGCGAAAGAGGCGGCTGAGCATACGATCATCACCAAACGTCGCGCACAAGAGATCTTTCATGCGTGTAGACATCAGTTTTAATTTTTTTTTTTTTTTTTTTTTTTTTTTTTTTTTTTTTTTTTTAATGAAACCGCATGTAATTCCAAGCATGTTTGTCAATTTTTACTCTCTGTCTGCATTATACCGTGATTTATTAAGTTTTCAAATTTATACTGACTTTTTGATCACCCGGTATATATGCAATGTTCCTTCTTTCTCCTAATCTTATGAGGGTGTGCTGAAAAGTGGTGCCTGAGAATTAGTATCTGTTAATGTATGACATGAACTCTGTCTACTTCGTACTTCGCTGATGCGAGTGGCAACCCTCTACCGTGAAACAGCGCCGATCTGTAGCGTGTGACGTGGCAGTTTGTGACGTTACCATGTTGGTCCGTGAGAAACTACAGTGCAAACTAAAAGCCAGTGTTGCCAATTTAGCCTATTTTCTCCTGATACTGACAGGCGTAAGGAATAAAAAACGGTAAATATTATCAATGACTTGATAAGGTGAAAGTTAACAGCCATCATATATCTAATGAAATGCATCCTTAACCATCAGCTGTTTATTAAATCCTTAAAAATCGACTAGTTTCGGTTGTGGAGCATCATTTTAGATAAATCACACAAAAATACAAAATAAAAGTAATTAATGTACACAGTAAAAAAAGAAAGAAAGAAGCAAAATGGCACACTTCCACTTTTACATCCTATTGTGTGCTATTTTGCTTCTTACTTTCTTTTTTATTCTGTACATTAATTACTTTTATTCTGTGCAGTGTAAGAAAATCAGGCGATGCTGAAGGAATTAGATTGGGTAACGAAGCAATAAAGGAGGTAGATGAGTTTTGTTACTTGGGCAGTAAAATAACGAATGATGGTCGCAGGATATAAAATGCGTTCTTGAAAAAGAGAAATTTGTTAACATCGAATATTGATTTAAGCCTAAGGAAGTCCTTTCTGAAGGCATTTGTATGGAGTGTTGCCTTGTATGGGAGTGAGACATGGACGATAAACAGTGCAGACAGGAAGAGGATAGAGGCTTTTGAAATGTGGTGCTACAGAAGAATGCTGAAGATTAGGTGGGTGGATCGTGTAACTAATGAGGAGGCACTGAACAGAATTGGGGAGAAAATGAATTTCTGGCATACCTTGACTAAAAGAAGGGATCGACTGGTAGGACACATTCTTAGACATCAAGGAATTGTGAATTTAGCGTTGGAGGGAAGTGTGTGGGGTAAAAACCACAGAGGAAGATCAAGAGATGGATACAGTAAGCAGATTCAGACAGATGTAGGATGCCGTTCTTATGTGGAGATGAAGAGGCTTGCTCAGAGTAGGGTATTGTGGAGAGCTGCATCAAACCAGGCTCCGGACTGAAGACCACAACAACAACAACATCTATTATCATGATCCACGACCGAAAATAGTAGATTTTTAAGGATTTAATAAACAGTAGATGGTTAAGGATGCATTTAATCAGGTAAATATTATTGTTAGCCGGTAGCCGGAAACGGCAGTTTTCTCGAACTGCAACAAATACAACTATATGATCATAAATAACACAACATTAATGCAGAAATTAAATGAAACTGCAATAAAATAAATACACAAACATCATAGTAGTTGAATAAAATAGTCGCCATTGTTTCACTACGAGAAACAAGTATAAAAATACAATTAGTGTTAAAGCAATTAAGTGTTAAAGCAAGTGTTAAATTTGGTACAGATATATACGAATACTGCATGTGGTATCGAAATTTTACTATACCAACGCCAGCTGTTGCAACAAAAATGAAAGTAATTAGCACTATCAGGAGGGCACAAATCTTTATGCATCATTTACTTTGCTTAATGCACATTTATTTATAATTAGCTGAAAACCCGGCGTTGCCCGGGTATTTATTTATTCTAGTCTTGAGTTAGTAATTCTATTATCGAGTTTCTCTCTGTCCTCCTTTCTTCTAAACACATCTTATATTTATGGGATAATATTTAATAAATAAAGTTGTCTTGCATAATGTACAAAATAATAAGGGCAATATCTAAACAAAGAAAGGTAGTCATCAAGATAAAAATGATATGTAACATTCATACCTTCATTTAATTCAAAACTTGATTATAAAAAATACTTCTGGTTACTTGTGAGCTACCCTTGAGCAACCGACAGAAAGTTATCCGTATGAGAAACATGGAGATGTGAAATCCACTCCGCAGTATGTAATGGATTGCCCAGTGATTTAATTAATCGTAATAGAACATACAAGTCTCACTGAAAACCTTAGTCTGCTGAAGTTAAAATGTAGATCTGTAGGGAATAATGGATAATCGTAAGATGGACAGTGTTTCATTGCCTCGGCGGAGTGGCCGAGCGCATTGAGGCGCTATGCTCCGATGCGCGAAGCCGTTCCCCGTCGGTGGTTCGAATCACCCCCTCGGGCAGGGAGGTTTCTGCTGTCTTTAGTATAATTTAGTTTATAAGGAGTTTGTAAGTTTAGGGACTGATGGTCCCGCAGTTAAGTCCCATAAGCTTAACAAACATTTGAACAATTGAATTGTTTCATACTCTCCCTTTCTTTATATCTCTATACAAATCTATTGCTTTCGCCAGCAGACGTGTGCGTTTCAGTTGTCAACATGACTGTCTATTAGGAGTGTGTTAGTACTGAATGAAAATGGATGAAAACGTGGTACACGATGTAATAGGTTTTTACGCATCGGAATTATGATCTTATATTTATTGAGTCATATGTTGTACATTTGCATAATTTTCAGGTGTGTATTCATTTGTATAAGTGCTACAAATCTAAAACTCTGTTGCGACTACAGGTAGTAGTAAAGAAGTAATAGACTAGTACCCGGTAGGTGATGGGCTGGTTTTCCATGAACATTACTGTTTCTGTCATATCTCATGAACTACCATTTAGAAAGTACATTCAGCTGTATGTGTGTATACTGTCTGTAGAATTTCTACTGTAGAAATTATAAATTGTAACGTCATAACGAATGCCGTAGTTTTACACAATGAAGAGCGAAAAATTAGTAAGAGAGAAACCTTTTTCCTGTTATCATTCTGATATGGTTGTGAGTGAGAAAAAGTATCATAAAGATTTTAAATTATATTTAAAGTTTGCTGAAAGTCGCAGTAAAGTAGTTTCATTCTCATATAGTGTATGAACAAAGTCTCGTCGCATGATGTGGCATTTTTACTGCTCCAACTGTTTATGGCGTTATATCTCCTGAATCATGTGTGTTCTGTAGTTCTTACACCTACAGAAATTGATACCTCACGGTAAGGAATACGTGTACCAAATTTGCTAGAAATCAGTGCAATGGGTTAGAAGAAAATGTGCAACATTGTCGCTTAATGCATCAGTTTGTCTAGCATCTCATTGTTTTTACGTCATATCTCGTGAACTATAAGCAATACGTACACACAAAACACACGGACACTATGCTTTATATAAAGATGTCGTACTACGGTGTCTATTCTGCTGCTGGTCCAATATTGAAGAAAGTAAAATATTAACGTTCATACAAGGAGCTCAATAGTGTAATAACTGGATAAATATTTGTAATGTACTTTTAGAATAGCGTCATATATTGTTGCAGTTTTCTGATTCTTATTATATACTGCGTACCGTCTGGCGCATTACTACTGCAGCCCGTAAAACAGTGGACTGTTGGAATAACTACTGCTCTTTCTACAATGTAGTCTCGCAGTGCTAATACAGTAATTCTTATCAACAGTATACTGACAGCAGTGCATTTATTTAACGCTTTCGACAGAATTAGAAGTACAGGACTCTGAAATACACTTTTGTACGGACAGAATAGTTCAATTCAGGAAAATTATTATCTTAATGTGGAATGTTCAGTATCCTGAAAACAGGAAGCATATCCAAATAAAGAAAATGTGTCCTCATCAGGTACTTTTCCGGTCGATTCCTCAAAAATTTTGGAAATTTGGTTAGCCTAAATACGCATGGTAGAATTGGTAACACTGTTGAATCAACAAAATCGTAGAGTTCCTCCATACTTCTACGACACATTCCTTCAGCCTGACAATGCCTGACCTCACACAGACGCTACGACGTATGCTACAATCCGACGCCTTGGGTTCTCTGCCATTGATCGTCCTCCATACTGTTCCCCATGGCCCCGTTTGATTCTCGCCTCTTTCGACAACTTACAGACCATCTTCGAGGGCATCATTTTCATAAAGAGTTGCTGCAAGTTAGTTTCCGGCTTGGTGCACAAAATCACTCTACAGTGACGGTATCAAAATGCTGGTATCTCGATCAGAGAAATCATTGCTAGGGTGACTGTGTTGGAAATAAAAACGAGTTTTAAAACGTTTTAAGAGTGTCGACATAAAATTAAGAGTCTTCATATTTCCAGCACACACTCCTTTCGGTGTTTCTAAGCAAATATTGTTAGTGAAAAATTTTTATTCTTCTAGTGACAAAAAGTTTGTTTCCCTTCTACAATTCTGGTCAATAAAAAACAATAACAAGAAGACAGCGCGACGAAAGCGTGTAATAGGCAAAAAGTATAGTATACAGGGTGAATCACCTAACACTTGCACCGCAGATATTGCGGAAACGGAAAGTGCGATTGATGTATAGTTGTATATTCCATTTGTAGGAAGTCAGGGCAAAGTGTTTATGTAAAATGTCACTTGTCAACGGGCATTCTGTGCGGGCAATGTTGGCAACCTCCTTCTGACGTCATCTAAACGTCTTATGAAACCTCTTACAAGGGAAGGCCGCCAATTGTGAAATTCAGATTCGATTCATACTGCGCATAATGAAAGCTCACGGCCAGAGGTGTAATTTGGCAAAGAACCAAGATGCACTTCTCAGCCGTCGTCGGGAAAACCCACAATTAAAAAAAATCTGTTGCGGTAAAACACACTCTACGATCTCTACGATTAGTAATATTGTAGACAGGCGTGGCGTAGCGGTAAGCGCTCGGGTTGGTAATCCGAAGGTCGCCGGATCGAATCCCGCGGCATTTCAAATGTACACACACACACACATATTATATAAGACAATTAATAACATTTGATGTTCGAAGTCGCCAGTTTTTCCACGACAAACGTCTTTCAAACAACTTATTATATGCAACTGGTGACTTCGAACGTCATTATCTTCCGCAAACAAAGTTGTATTTCACAAATGTTATTAATTGTCTTCATAATGTTTACCACGTATAGTTAACGGAAGAAGTATAAACGATATTCCGAAACGAATGCGTATAGTGTAAGTCAAACCTGACGAACGATAGAACAATTTTTTAGAATGTCAATCAGGTGTGTTTCCCAACAGATAATTAATAAAACAATTGTTCTTGTAAAACCACATCGTTTATCAGATGTGCTCGATGTTGTGGTGTTTTCTGCTTTCCATATTTCTATGATAACTATCAAACTATCACCCTAGTTCGTGCGATATATATATATATATATATATATATATATATATATATATATATAACAATAAAAAAATGTTGCATGCCACGAGATTCGATCCGGCGACCTTCGGAATACCAACCCCAGCGCTTACCACTACGCCACGCCTCTGTACAATATTGCTAATCGTAGAGAGTATTTCACTGGAACAGCTTTTTTTAATTGTCGATTTTCTCGACAACGGCTGAGAAGTGCATCTTGGTGCTTTGCAAAATTACACCTCTGGCCATTAGCTTTCATCATGCGCAGTATGAATCGAATCTGAATTTCACAATCGGCAGCCTCCCATTGTTAGATAGGATACGAGAATGCAATAGTCCCCGAAAGCTGCCATTGCAGACGTTTCCAGTGACGCTTTGTTCTTCACTTACCATGACTTTCTGCTTTTCTCCATCTCAAGTTCGTTAAAACTGTATCTATTTATTATGACGTTTCGACAGCTGCCATGACCAGATCTAAAAAAGCAAACTCCAGTATCAATAATAAAATCTGTACATGGGCTTGTTAACTCCTGTTAACTACGGATTTTATTTACTTTGAACATTTTACATCTAATGATTGCAGATGTCCAAAAGTCGCATTAAACAAAGGTTTAGCGATCTAGGCGCTTTTCTTCATTGTCATAAAATGATTATCACTGACTCATACAGGACTCCCTTATAAATATTAAACAAAAAAATCTTATTAGGTTCGACGAGACTACTATGTAGAGATTTACGGAAGAAGCCCTCCTAGCCCTCCAATACCACGAAGTTACAGGCACCAGCTCCTGCCCGCTAGAGATGCCTTCCAGCAACTTCGACACTCTGTAGAGTCATTGGATGACGTTTCCGGGCATGGGTTTCTATGCTCACTTTGTTCCTCAAGACACCTCACACATCCTCTAGAAGTTTGTTCGTGTACTAGTGTAGTTCTGCAACACATTGATGTGTCGGAGAAACATCCAACTAATCTTCGACGTCCATTTACTGCCGGAAATATGCGCATGACGAAATTTTGTGACAGACATGTTTTTAATGTTAGCATGTGAGCAATCGCGCTGCGAAACCCGAGTACGCGAATTTAGATTCACCCTGTATGTACAGTGTGAATCACCAAACACTTGCACCGCAAATATTGCGGAAACGGAAAGTGAGATTGATGTGCGGTTTTCACAGAAAACCTAATAAAGACAAATGTATAGTTATTTTGTAATTATTAACTATTTTATGGTACTACTTATAATCCCTATTGTAAAAAGTATTTTAAAATTAATATAGAGGATACTATTAAAACTCAACGGGTGTCTTATACAGAAATTACCTTGCCACCCGCTTGGAGCGCTGCTGTCGTGACGTATAACAAAAATGTGTGTCGTGATTGTTTTAGAATGTGGGACGACTGAAAGGTCAGAGAGAAATCTACGGACAAAGAGATGTGCACAGTTGACATATACGCTTCAACTGCACTGACACACGTTTCTCCTGAACTAACAATTTTCGACATTATAAAGTACTCTTTTTACGTGCGCGGAGCGTAGTGGTATTATATTGCCGCAGGGTTTATTTCCGTTAAACTCCTCTTGTACGCCTTGTTCCGCTGCAGAGAACACTTCTTGGTGAATCAGCATAGACGTTTAACAAGTTTCGCATCATTTATGAGATAATCTGCATTTATAAATGTAAGGCGAAGATCTAAATGTTTCCATTCATTGTTTTGAATTAACTGTTCTGAGACGCGGGAAGAGAAACCACTCCGACATATAAGTCCTAATTTTTGTGTATCAATGGAACCAACAGATGCGTAAGTAATGCATAAACACTTAGTATACAAACTTTATTGAACCTGTAATGAAATTTAGAAATAATTAACATAGGGTCAAGTCTAGTATGAGGTACCACTCGTCGGCTTTGACCAAGAACGTCATATGTTTCGCCATTCTATCCATCTACGTTTATATTTATCTTTGTTACAAGTCGCCATTAATAATATAAATTTTTCACATTTAGTATTTATGAGTACCTACGTGTATGTCCGCAACTCGTGAATATTTTATAGGATTTCTTACAGATAAAAATATGAAATATAATGATTATTAATCGTGCGCACAGTATTAAAGATATAATTTTTTGTCGTTTGTTATTTGAGCGTAAATTGCTTTATGGTTGCGTACAGTGTATTTTGTTTTAATTTGTGGAAGTAGTTATCATTTAGGTGAAAATTTGCAGATAGGGAAAAGTATAATGCGAAAAAATTGTTTGAAATCCTAATGACAAAATAGGTACAATTAAATTTTTGGAGTGATAAAATTTTAGCTACCATGCCGGCGGCCTCGCGTGTTTATGTTGGCAACATCAACAATGTGGTGTAAAAATTTTCACAATATGTTAATATTCTTAGAAATTCACTTAGAATGACCTGATTAGTTTCTCGTACACATCATGAAGTAAAGAAGTAATGTTAGTCTTGCTCTATGGTTGACCGGTTCTTGTATGCACCATTATTTGCTCTGTAAAATTAATTGCCTTCTGAAACGAAGATTTAATGTCAAAACATTTGTGTTGTCACACCATAGACGAAAGATATATACTGTGCATAGAGACATTATACTTTACGAGCAATGAGAAGTGGAGCTACAGTTGTAGTTTTTCTCATTTATAGCTGAATTCAAGCACTGATTTTTAGGATTAGAGGTTTTATTGTATCATCATTCGACATTTATTAGTACAGTTAAAGTTATTTCTCCACGGTTGTAATTATTAATGTAATGGTTACAATTTTTACATGTGCCTAAGTGAAACGTACTGAGAGTTCTCGCAAAAGCAGAATTGCTCTTCTTAAGTAAATGCATGTTTTTCTTCGTTCTGCGAGTCTTTCACTTTTCAGCTTTCACTTACATTGAATAGGAAATATTTGTTTAACAATCAGTACTGTAACAGTTTTCTTACCATTCCTCAAGTATATGTGTGCAGTATTTTGTCACGCGCTTATAATAACTGAAATGGGTTTGTATCCGTAACTTTCTATTTTTAGACAATACGAGAGTTTCCATTTTCTGACACACAGTGATGCCAATATATAGAACGAGGAAAACAATGGCTATTTACATTAAAATACTGCGATGGGAAAAATTTACCGATGCATTCGATAATTATAACTTGTTTTGTAGGTATAATCACTAGTCTACAATCATCTTAATCTGTGTAAAATGCTATTAAAAAGCAGACATGAACCACAAATGACTCACTTGATGACATAAAAAGTCCGACATAACCAGCTATAATGGTCAATATGTCGATAATTACATTCATCTTTTGAAGAAAAAATAAAAAATTAATAATGCAATACAAAGACGGAGAACATGTAACTGTTTGTTGTAAAATGAACCGTCAATACGTTTCACATGACCACATATAAAGACGATAATCATCGCATTAATGTTGGTAATTTTGGAGCAATTGCGTTACCTTTACCGCTGCATATGTAGTAGGAATACGAGAAGTCGGTTTATTGTTTAAATCAGTGCTCCATTTCAACTAAAAATGAGAGAAACTCTTACTTGAAAACTCACTCATGAGACTCAGGGCAATGTTAGATGTTGATTTCAAAGCACAACACAGCAGAGATAGGAACACGCGCAGTCTATGTTATATTTGTCCTATGAGTCACACGATTGGCTAATGCCAACGTTACATAATTATCACAAGAGGTCGGTATGTAAAATTTATCCGATCTGGGCATCGTTGTGAGCAACATAAAACATAGATCTGTTTGTATCCCGTGAATTTTTTTAAAGTACACATTCAGATGGTATCGTATCGAGTAGCATGAAAATTTGCATTCCAAGAGATTAAAAAAAAAAAAAAAAAAAAAAAAAACATATATAGGTCAAGGTTAGATACCGAAACCACGAACTATATTTGAAACAAAAATACTAACAGCTGGGATCGGAAACTAGTCTTCACCTCTATAGGTCAAATCTAGATTTCGATACCCAATACATATACATGAACTAAAAATATTAAGAGCTTATATATAGGTCATTTCTAAATACCGATATGCACTAAATACCTATGTAGGCCAAATCTATTTACCGCTACCAGTTCTTCGCATTTTTTCATATAATATATACCCATACCCACAGACATATATGATACAAAAATATGAAGAACTGGTATCGGTAACTAGACCCATATAGGTCTAGCCTAGATATCGATACGCACTAATTAGATCTGAAATGTGTTTCGGCGATTTCTTATGTTTCAATTTAGTATGTCTCCAACTAAAAACCCAGTTTCCTGCCTGCGGTAGCCCCGTTACGTTCTATGAATATTAATTATAACGTGTGATAATTATGTCGTTTATGTTTTCAACAATATGTTTCAGTTTAGGGTGTCGTCCCGCCCCCGCCAAAATCCGTAATTTGCCCGACTTTTCTACCATGTCACGTATATTTTTTCTCATTATCAAATATTCTCTGTTGTTCTTTTATGTACGTAATGTTATTTAATTTCGAGTAATTTAAATTGAATCGTATACACATTCGTATATTCCTACCCCCGTGAACCACAGACATTGCTGAGGTGGGGTGGCTTGCGTGCCTCAAAGATACAGATAGCCGAACCGTAGGTACAACCACAGCGGAGGGGTATCTGTGGAGAGGCCAGACAAACGTATGGTTCCTGAAGAGGCACAGCAGCCTTTTCAGTAGTTACAGGGACAACAGTCCGGATGACTGACTGAGCTGGCCTTGTAACATCAGATAACGTGGCTTTGCCTTGCAGTTACTGCGAACGGCTGAAAGCAAGGGGAAACTACAGTGTTTAGTTACCTGATAATTAATGCGAACTAAATAAGAAAAGCACTGACATTTTTAACTAACACTAGACGCACAGACTGTTGTAATGGATAAATTTCTAAATCGTTATCAAAGCATAGCAAACCGGTGTGAGAATGTTTGACTGTTATTCACTTTTAACATGTTAACAGCGGCAGCACCATAGTATGCTGAAGTTCAAAAATGTTTGTTGAGGTTAAGGGACTTAACTACGGGGTCATCAGTCCCTAAACTTACAAACTACTTATGAACTAGCTTATACTAAAGACGGTACAAGCATCCATTCCGAAGGGGGGGGGATTCGAACCCCCGACGGGGAACGGCCTCGTGCATCGTAGCATAGCGCCTCAATGCGCTCGGCCGCTCCGCCGCGGCTATGCGGAAGTAATGAAATATTTGCACATAATTTAGAAACAAACGTGTGTGCCTTTCGTCGTGTAATCGCTATAGGTAGAATCTACACGGTATTTTATATAAATAGTAATGTTTAAGCCCTTTTTGTATCATTAATCTCAGCATCAGTTCCTGAAACTGCATCGATCCATTTGCTCTTAAGTGCAGAAAAAGTATTTCTGATTAGTATATTGCAGTGTTGATCAGTTACTGTCAAAAGGGTGACGTCGCAATTGCACACTCTTCTGGTAAATATCTGAAACTGTAATAACAGTGCAATATGCCATAGTTTTCATATTTGCCACTGTGTAAAGCGCTGCATTCTGGTATGTGAGTTTTGTTACATAAGTATGTATGTAATACCTCATCTGAAACTGTTCCGCTTTGTACTCGATTATTGTCTGATATAATCCAGAAATTATCAACAAACATCATGGGACAAATCTCATTTTTGTGATTTTATATTTAAAAAATTTGTGTGAGTTAAGTTTTACTTACCGTGTTGGAAACTCGCGTGTTGTTGACGACATAAAAGTTTTCTGGGTATGGTACCGCGTCATTATGTAAGGCTATTACTTAAATAACCAACGTTTCGGCCAACGTTACAGTGGCCTTCATCTGGGTGTTGTTGTTGGCAAACGACGATAATGGCTGGAAACGAGGCGACCAATGACGAAGCAGACGCAGGCTGCCAATCAGAATTCAGCCGCATTTAATTGTTTTGTCTTTATAATGGAAATAATTGTGTTGATGTTCTTGATCTGTAAATACTATTCCATTTGGACGTACAAATAATGGCAGCTGGATAAAGTTCATTACTCGGCTTGCGGTAAATTAATATATATACGCTTCTCGAAAGTGGTAGGAGATTTTAAACTTTTGAACCAATGTGCAGTCTCTCGTAAACACTAACCTTGTACTGAAGTTTGGATTAATGTACTGCAAATGAAGCCGAGCGTCACAAGTATTCCTTAACTCTGTGTCCGTAAGAAAATGCGCACAATGTTTTGGTGTTCGGAACGTTAAATATTACGGTTTTGATACACGATGGCCAAAGAGATTGATCACATAGGAAAATTTTCTGGAAATATAACCAGTCGGAGTTACGAGAATAATCGAGCATCTTGCGTACTGTATCTAAGCTAATATTTATTTCGTTTTAACTAGAAACAATATGAAAACGAAAGACACGAACGTCTCTGACGAGTAACATTATAAGAAGCAACACGCTAGAAATTCTTTGCTAAAATGCTGACTTCGCTTTGTGGATTAAATACTTAACGATATTTCTTTGCTTATTTTGGCACGTTTCACGTTTTGTATCATAAACTTTATGAAGGTACATCGTTTCGGACAATGACTTTTACTTACATTTGACATCTATATTGAAGATACATCGTTTTGGACAATGACTTTTTCTTACATTTGACATCTTGGCTAGGACAACTGAGTTTGTTGACAGAGTGATCCCACAAGAATTCTATTTTTACTGATTGAGGTCCGGAACCCTAAAAAGCCATGATACATACAGGCCCTCCTTCAACAACCGTTGCGAAGCAAGGGCATATAAGCTAGTAATTTCAGTGGAAAACATACGAAAGTCAGAATCCGTATCTTGTCTTTCATGAGCACTAAATCTGCGTATCTCATTATTTTACGTCGATCTATCATTGTGCCATATTGCGACAAAAGAAAACATTAAATGTTAGATGTCAGACAGGGACATGCGATCGTTTATTCTGCGTAAAAACCAGCGAATCTCATTGGATGCCGCATACTATCACATGATTGACTAATGCCGTCAGACAACTCCAACCATTCTCATCGGTTGCCAACATAAATAAGCTAGGCGCCAACGCGGTAAGTAGAATTTAACCAACAGCGACATAGTCTTAGATCTTGAGGCTATTATATTGGAAACCTTTAATTATTATAAGTTATCATTTATATTTGATTTAGCGTGTACTAGGCCTATCATTTTGCCTTTTACGTATACGCTCCTTACACACTTATCCATTCTCTGCCATGTCGTTTGAATCGTTTGTTTACCAACATATTTTCTGTGCGCTTTCTTCTTGTTTGGAATAATGTTAAATACCTCAGAGTAATGTGAAGAACAGTGTTTCAGTGCGGACTTTATTTCTGAATGTTAACGCTGTAAGTCAAAGTAAAATTGTTTTATAACATTAGCTTACTTACTGTGTGTCGAAAGGATCGCATCGGAATCACTGTAATCCACCAGGAACTCGAAACGTTACTCAGTTTAGTACAGATTAATGACTGTATATAAAAAGCATGAAAACATTACAAAATTTTTAAAACAAGCATTGATTCAGCTAGTACATAAGTCCACCAAGTTTTGGCAATGCCAAAAGTGCAATTTGGATACATCTCCCAGAAAAGAGCTCGTGGTAGTTTCAGTTCATTGGCTACTCGTTTGCAATCATGACGAAACAAAACATGGAGGGTGTTTATAAAAATTGCACTAACGATAGAGTAGTTTTGCAGATATTTTCCCTGAAAATTAGAGACAGTGAAGAATTTTGTGTACTTTTCATTCATAAAAAGACCTGTTCAGATTTTTCAGTCATCAGCGAAACGCTATGATGGATATTTTGAAATATTTACGTAACAAAATAAACAGAACTGTTAATTCACATTGAAAGCACATTGAAACCCTAAATATGCCTTGTTTGTATGTAACGTGTGTCTATTAATATTTTTAGTCACTTCATATGTTTCTTTCTTGTAACTGAGTTCAATTCAATATTATTACAAATATTTGCAAGACATAACTGAAAAAGAAGAGAACCCAACACTTCTATATTATCATGTGTGTGACTCGTTGTTATATGATTACAGTTCTATTCGATGTGTTATGTCCTAACAGTATTGATATTTAGACTTTTGCCTTGCTATTATTTTCTATTTTAACTGCTCTTAGTTATTACAACAAAATTCAAATAACAAGCTTAATTAACTATAGGCGTAAAATTTTTACCTAATTTCTTTAATTTATTTACTTTTTCTGTAACAGATATCACCATATCTCCATTGTGTATCTGGACAAAATCACCCACAACATTTAGTTCTAATAAATATTTACTTGTCTACTTGTCTGGGTGTAGTTTTGTGGTGTTCACTGTTATGCATGTTTTATCAAGTTTCGATGTACAATTTTGACAGAAATAAAATACTCGTGTGATAGTGGTCAAACACAGATTTATTCGGTTACAGTTCTATTCCTATGTTGGTGGGATGGATGAAGTACCTATCATGGCTCATGTACTCCAACGAGGCGTTCTCCATCATCCAGTGGCAAGGTGTCACTAACATCAGTAAGTACATTGACATTACCATGTATTTAGTGGACTCTTGCACAGTAGGCACGCAGCAGCGATTAATGTTTTGCACAGTTATTCCTGTATGTAACACTACATATTGACAATTGTTTCGAATTTTGTTGTTTTACCAACTCACGAAAGTTGTCATTACCCATAAATAATCTGCAGCATACTTTTCAGTTATCCTCAACGGTATTGACTAGGGATGGGAAAAAGATACTCGCGTTCGAACGTGCTCGATATTTCCCGATATATCGCAGAACTTGGTATAGTATCGAACTGTTCGAACTGTCAAGTGACATATGACTCGCGCAGCGCATGTGCAAACCAACATCCTTGGTGCAAAGGATACACGGAAAATTTTAAAGTAATCCGTCTATATCTTTGCTCAGAACTAATTTCATAGGAAGCAGAAGTACGTGTTAAAAAATATCATTATGAAAAAACGGTATATATTGTTGAAAATTGTGCATTCGTAACCTGATATTACTACAAGATAAAATCAATTGACAAAGAAAATATTTGCTACTAATAGCATAACTACTGCATCAAATTAATGCAAAGCTGACATCTAAAGGTAGAAATATGTTACATGATTCTGAATCGTTCACCAGTCGAAATTACATTTAATGACATTATAGAGGTATTTGCGAATTCTCAGTTCATTCCATTTTCATGTGGTACAGCAAATCACATTGTTTCAGATTAATCGAGATTTAATATGGAAAGAATTAGGAATTTAAAACACAATAAAGCAAATACGTAAAATTAAAATAAACAGTAAGGTGACCAATGAAATAAACAGTATATCAGCTGCTGTGTAGATAGGCGTAGTACCAAGAGACAGCCCTAGATAGAATTTTAAATGGTGATTGTCAGCTTTTACTTGTATATTTGTTACTGATTTTACTTCTGCACCATTGAAGCTACTACAGTCTGTACTTCCGACTAATTATTATGATTATTATTATTCCCCATAGTACATTAATGAGATTGTTCCACTGTCCTAAATAAATAAAGTACTTCACAGCTACGACAAGATTTGTGAACGCATGAACATATGGCTAGAATCTATGCTGTAAGTAGTAACTATGACGTAAATTGTTCGAACAGTTCGAGTTGTGTTCAAACCCAGCTCTAGTACTGACTAGGGCTGTGGATATGATACTAGCGTTCGAACATACTCAGGATTTCCCGATACAGCAGGAAATTCGATACAGTACCGAACTGTTCGAGCACACAGATAATAAATGACTCGCGCTGCGTATCGGCAAACGACACGCAGGGAATTTCGACGTTAACCTGGCTATCGCTTTGCTCAGGACTAATTTCATAGGAAGTACAAGTACTTGTAAAAGAAAAGAAGGGCATAACTGTGAAAAACTGTACATTTTTTAAACAGTCCATACGTGACCTGTCCGACATCACTGCAAGATGTGATCCGTTGATAAAATATCTACTACTATAATAGAACTACTGCATCATATTACTAAAACCTAACTCTGAAGGGAAAAACATGTGAATCCTTTATAAGTAGAAATTTAATGTGATTATAGGCGACAGGTTGCAAGTGACCATTCCATTCCCTGTTCGTACGGTACAGTAACAGATAAAAATGTTACCACCTTTTATTCGCCTTGAAAGCATTAAGACATGAAACAGGGAAAAACATTAGACATTTAATACTCAATAACGGAAATAAGTCATATAAAAAGAAACTGCAATTGCTACCTCGGAATAAACGGTTCACGAGCTGCTGTGCACAAAGTATCAACAGTCGTCGCCATATCGCAGTATTAGAATTTTAAATCGCGATTTCTCTCGTTCCTCTATTCGTTACTGTTTTTACTTATTACCTGTACCTTAGAAGCTACTATAGTCGGAATTTCACACTTATTAATCCCCATATTACAATGATACCGTATCTTCGTTATAAATTGTATGCTGCACAGCACAGAAAAGATTTATGAATATCATCGTTGTAAATCGTAGAGATAGTACCTACTGATATTGCTAGATAGCGTTGTGATCGAATGTAGAGACCCTCTATATATTCTTTCCATCTTTCAGTTTTTCCTTCTTTGCTGAGAACTGGTTTTCCAACTGAGTCCTTGACATTCATACAACTGCTTTTCTTGTCTCCAGATGTCTCTTTTATTTTCCTGTAAGCGGTATCTACTTTCCCCCTAGTTATACATTGTTCTATGCACTTGCATTTGCCTTCTAGCCACTCCTACGTAGCCATTTTTCACTACCTGTTAATCTTATTTCTTAGTCGTCTGTACTGCATTTTAAATGCATCATTTTTATATATTCTTCTTTCATTAATTAGATTTAGTATTTTCTCTGGTATCCAAGGCTTTCTACCTATTCGGTCCTCTGCTGCCTTCACTATTTCATCTCTCAAAGCCACCAATTACTCTTCTATTGTTTTATTTTCCCCCCGCTTCTGTACAGTTCCCTCTCAAACTCTCAAGAACTCCAGGTTCCTTCATTTTGTTAAGGTTCCATATCCTTATACTCTTACCTTTCTGCAGGTTCTTCAGTTTCACTCTACAGTTCATAACCAATAAGATATGGTAAGGATTTAAATCTGCCCTTGGATATGTCTTACAGTTTAAAACCTGGATCCGAAATCTATGTCTTAACATTTTAAAATATATCTGCTACCTTCTGTTGTCTCCTGGTCTCTTCCACGTATACGATCTTCTTTCATGATTCTTGAACGAAGTATTTGTTATGATTAAATTATGTTATATGCAAAATTCTACCAGGCGGCTTCCTCTTTCATTCCTTTTTCTCAGTCCATATTCACCCACTATTTTTCCTTCCTTTCCTTCTCCTACTACCGGATTCCCCAATCACAGTTCGGTCTTCGTCTACTTTAACTGTTTGAATAATTTCCTCTATCTGTTCATACATTTCTTCGGTTTCCTCATTAACGACCGAGCTAGTTGCCTTCCAACTTTCATATTTCATTTTAATGTTTAGAGGTAGGCCTGAAATACCTAAGTGAAGTAATTACTACGATACACTTCTAGGACTCGCATCTGGATCTTCAGAGGAAGTAGATACTATATTTAGACAATTAATGTGGCCGTACTCTTCAGATGAATCCTTGTTGTTCCTGTGTCCCGTCGAATAAGTAATTATTAATGAGTTGGTACACTAAGGACACGACATGCCAGATGAAAAAGACGCGTCATTGCCAAATCTCCGATATTCCTGAGAGAGAGATCGAATTTCAATTGACACGGTACAATATGAAACATATTCAGACAGAAGAGTAAAAAATGGCTCACACATTATGGTTGGTTGGTTGGATGTTTTATGGGGACAAAACTGTGGAGTTCGTCAGTTCCCCATTACACAAATTATAGTCACCCCATGATGCTCCGCCACTTTTTTCTCGCTCCTATGCTTTTGGTGCTACGTCCGTGACTAACAGTAAACGGAGTTACGTAAGTTCAAGTCTTCTGTCACCCGCATTTATAACGTGAATGTTGTCCTTTGGATTATAAAACAAAAATTTGTATTGCGTCGACCCACTTTGTCTGCCGTCTGGTTGCTAAGCCAGAGGGACATTTTCACGTAATTAACATCCACAACGTTGGCTGAACCTGCAATGACCACATTCTTGTATTTCCATGCTGTGTTTCCACTTAAGCTTTATTTCTACGACTGAGTCGTCACATGCACCCTTACAACAGCCAAGATATCCTGAGCATTGCCTTTCCTGCTGCATGGAGGAACATGGTTATATGTTATGGGCGATTAAGATCGATATCAAAGATACGAATAACCTTTAGAAAAATCGCGAGTTTACGGCCTCTTTTGTTGGTGATCCACTAGTCGCTTATTTCATCACAGAAAAAGAGCCACGTTTCAAAACTACGTCCTTATGGCCAGTGAATTAGTACTTAAACAGTGACAGAAGAATTTGCCTAACTGCTCGCTAACCAAAGTGCTCTAATAAAACGTCACACGATTCCAAGCCCCATAAAGCCTCGCTCTACACATCAGTCTCCTATTACCACTGTAACCGGTTTTTACGATTCGTCCGTTGTAGTATAAAAGTATCAATGCATAACATTAAGTAGTTGTGGGCACATACGCTATGGTGCAGTAAAGAGAACTGTGGAGAAACAAATACAACAATTTGTTGACCACTGTCCAAAATTTTCAAAAATTGTTCAAATGTTTAATATACCTATAGGACCACACTGCTGACCTCAGCAGTCCATAGACTTACAAACCACTTAAACTATCATATGCTAAAGATAACACACACACACACACACACACACACACACACACATTCAAACACACAAGCCTGAGGGAGGACTCGTAACTCCGACAGGAGTGGCCGTACAATCCGTGACATTGCACCTCAGATCGGCGACCATTTCTGCACCGATGTCCAAAACGAAAATTCGATGAATCCATTGAAGCGCGACACATTTTGTCGCCTGGAAATATAACGTACACAGAAACAAAACAATTTCTATGCTAAAGTAAAATGAACTCGCCTTCAATCACAAAATTATGTTTTATTGCACACGATGCATTTCGAAACCTGAGAGCTCGTCATCAGGTGCCTCTATGATTTTTTACACATATTTAAAATCTTGGGCCTGTTAAGACCAAAACATAGATTGTAACAATATGGAAACTTTTAAAAACAGATTTGTTCAATTAAAGTAATTTAAAAATTAACTTACTTATTGAAAAGTGATATACAAATAAGTCTGGTTGCCGCGGAAGAATAGCCATGCGCACTAAGGAGTCTTGCTGCGGTGCGTGCGGCCGTTCGCCGTCGGAGGTTCGAGTCATCCCTCGGGCACGGGTGTATTTGTTGTCCTTAGCGTAAGTTAGTTTAAGTATTTTGTAAGCCTAGGGACTGATGACCAGAGAAGTTAAGTACCATAGATTTATAAACATTTGATCTATTTTCACTTACCTACACACACGTCGTATGTGTCCATCCTCTTAAATCAAAGCCAGGTCGCCAGGTCGAAAATCAATATATCTTGCAGATATTGCTCTAACTTTGTGAAAGCTTCTAAATGCAGTGATATACAGGGTGTTACAAAAAGGTACGGGCAACTTTTCAGGAAACATTCCTCACACACAAAGAAAGAAAATATGTTATGTGGATATGTGTCCGGAAACGCTTAATTTTCATGTTAGAGCCCATTTTAGTATTTACGGATTAGGCTTCATTCCAACGTGATCAAATTGTAAATTTTCACACTCAACATGTGTGGGCTGACGCGAATCAGCACGCAAATGTACAATCACGTCATCAACACAGATTTTCTGTGAACATTTGGGCAGGAATTGTTGGTGATGTCTTGATTGGGCCTCATGTTCTTCCACCTACGCTCACTGGAGCACGTTATCATGATTTCATACGGGATACTTTACCTGTGCTGCTAGAACATGTCCCTTTACAAGTACGACACAATATGTGGTTCATGCACGATGGAGCTCCTGCACATTTCAGTCGACGTGTTCGTACGCTTCTCAACAACAGATTCGATGACCGATGGATTGGTAGAGGCGGACCAATTCCATGGCCTCCTCGCTCTCCTGACTTCAACCCTCTTGACTTTCATTTATGGGGGCATTTAAAAACGCTTGTCTACGCAACCCCGGTACCAAATGTAGAGACTTTTCGTGCTCGTATTGTGGACGGTTGTGATACAATACGCCATTCTCCAGGGCTGCATCAGCGCATCAGGGATTCCATGCGACGGAGAGTGGATGCATGTATCCTCGCTAACGGAGGACATTTTGAACATTTCCTGTAACAAAGTGTTTTAAATCACGCTGCTACGTTCTGTTGCTGTGTGTTTCCATTCCATGATTAATGTGATTTGAAGAGAAGTAATAAAATGAGTTCTAACATGGAAATTAAGCGTTTCCGGACACATGTCCTCATAACACATTTTCTTTCTTTGTGTGTGAGGAATGTTTCCTGAAAGTTTGGCCGTACCTTTTTGTAACACCCTGTATTCCTTTGACTATCTTTTCCAGAAGTCGTCTGTTAGTTTCTGTCTTAGTTAAACTTCTTTGGTCTGATTTTGTGTGGCGTTAGGTTCTTGTTCAGTGGGTACATTTAATAGTCCTTCACCAACCAGGATGTGAGCTGGCGTCAGCAGTTCTGCGTCACGTCCTGGAAGACTTCCTAAGTAATAGAACGCAGTATGTTGTTCTCGACGGCGAGTGTTCATCAGAGACGAGTGTATCGTCAGGCGTGCCCCAGGGGAGTGAGATAGGACCGCTAGTATTTTCTATCTATATAAATGATCTGATGGACAGTGTAAGTTGTATTTTGCGGCTGTTTGCTGATGATGCTGTGGTGTATGGGAGGGTATCGTCTGTAACTGACTGTAATAGCATACAGGATGACTTAGACAAAATTTCTAGTTGGTGCGAAGAATGGCAGCTAGCTCTCAATGTAGAAAAAAGTAAGGTGATGCGCATGAGTAGAAAAAACAATCCTATAATGTTCGAATACAGCATTAGTAGTGAGCTTCTTGATGCTGTCGCGTCGTTCAAATATCTAGGCGTAACATTGCAGAGCGATATGAAATGGAACGAGCATGTAAGGACAGTTGTGAGTAAGGCGGACAGCCGACTTCGGTTTATTGGGAGAATTTTGGGAAGAAGTACTTCACCTGTAAAGGAGACCGCGTATAAAACGCTTGTACGACCACGTCTTGAATATTGCTCACGTATTTGGGACCCGCAGCAGATCGGTTTGAAGGAAGACATAGAGGCGGTTCAGAGGCGAGCAGCTAGATTTGTTACCGGTAGGTTCGACCAATGCGCGAGTGTCACGGAAATGCTCCGGCAACTCAATTGGGGATCGCTGGAAGAAAGACGACGTTCTTTTCGTGAATCTGTTAAATAAATTTAGAGGGCCGGAATTTGAAGCTGAGTGTAGTACGATCTTGCTGCCGCCTACTTACATTTCGCGTAAAGATCGCAAAGACAAGATAAGAGAAATTAGGGCTCGTACGGAGCCATATAGGCATTCTTTTTTTCCTCGTTCAATTTGGGAGTGGAATAGGAAAGGAAATGCCTAGTAGTGGTACAGTGTACCCTCCTCCACGCACCTTACGGTGAATTGCGGAGTATGTTTGTAGATGTAGATGTAGATTGGGCTCGAGTTAACTGCAGCTTCGATACTGACCAAGGTGGTATAGAGCCTTTTCGTAAGCATCGGTCAACGGTGCCGACCATTCTCTCCCACCATCTTCCCGGGTTTCTTCACCAATTTTAATGTTGTAAATGTTAGTAGTATTACCGTCACGTTGCGGATCGTGCGTCCTCCCGCGTCGGAGGTTCGAATCCTCCCTCGGGCATGGATGTTTGGGTTGTCTTTAGTATAAGTTAGTTCATAAGTAGTTGGTTAGTATAGAGACTGATGACCACGCAGTTAAGTCCCATAAGCTTTAGAAACATTTGAATGGTTGTAGTAAGCAGCGGTTTGTCATGTAACACTTTATTTCACAAAAGCAAACAACATACACAAAAGACAGTTTACAAATCATAGTAATCAAAGATATATAGAATCACAGACATTAATTTCTTAACCAAGAGCCGCAAATTTGGATCTTACAATTATTGGATTTGGTTTCCGCGCAATGTCCTGGCTCGCTGTAGTTTCAGTTCAATGTTTCATTTCGTAATGAAGCTACTGAGGTAATAAAGTCTTTGTACTGCGCTGCATTATATTTCTTTCCTTTTCGGCGAGTTTATCTGATAGAAGCTCTCGAGTTTCCAGTCGAGCGAGTTCGTCGAAATGGCGCGACGTTACTAGCTAAATCGTCTGATATCGGAGAGCTTTCTTTTACCACCAACATTTTTTTCATTGTTGATTGACTGGTAATGAAGGAGTTAATGGCTGAAGCCATTCCACGAATGTAAATTTCGAACGTCCATATGTTACGCTAATAAGAGAAAATTCAAATGTAACAGAGTCTATGACCTCATTAGATGAAATTCCTCGCTGCCGAGTCGCGTACGCCAATAATTTGCTTTTCTCTAGCTGCGCATTACGTGAACTGGGAAATCACATTTCACATAAATACAAATAACGCTCTAGTATTGCATGGAATTCTTTTTCACTTCCAACTAAAAACGCTCATTACACTGCGCTTTCAGACGTTTCGTCTAACAAACGGTTTGTTGTTTCACTGAACGGTATTCGCCGTTTTGTTTACGTAGTTTCTTTTTCACCCTTAAATGTCAATGTTTGAACGAGAACTGTGACATTTACTGTGACATGCAATTGGAGTTTCGGCGACTTACAGTAAAACACCTAGCTGTGTTTCCCGTCTAACATGCATGCCATTTGTGTTACAAGAACTATTCTAATGACATTTGTTTCTCGTGACATGTACACGTTTAGAAGGAAATGAATTTTTCATTAAATACAGGAGATACTCGCAGGTTACAATGATAGTAAAACTATTGAAGTTTACAATAACAGTTGTTATAATTTCAAGATAAGGTACGTCATACGGTAAAGAAAACATCCAGCAATTGTCTGTGAAAGATACTACTCAAATATCTTTCTAGACTTAATTCATCTACCCACGTCAGAAGTTCGAGTTTCCCTTGGGCATAGGTGTGTATGTTATTCTTAAGTAATTTTAAGTAGTTCGTAAGTTTGGAGACCGATGACCACTGCAGTTAGGTCCCATATCTTTAGAAACATTTGAAAATTATTCATGTTACATATACTAAGTCTCAAAATTCATCGATTTATATGTCTGAGATTTCCTTATAAGATGTATTAGTGTTTAAATCCTTGTCTTATTTCACCACAGTTAAGAAGTACTGCAATCACTTTTACAATGTGTTCGGTAAAATTCACCTTGGTCTCACATTGGCAATGCAGTGTTGTACACGTACCGGACGCTATAAGCAAATCACACACGAAATAACGACGTTCTTGAGCTACTCAACAGTTAAATATGTAGTTTTCATAAGCAAGGTTTCTTGCGCCGTTAGAGTTTAATAAACGTTTCCATCAGCCCAACGGTCATCAGCTACCACTAGGTAAAGAACTGTCATGTCGTTCGTTGTTAAAAGTGTTTGTTTCAGTTTGACCTCAGATTTTTCCAGATTGGAATAGCATTTTTACCATCAGATGTACAAATAATCGGTTTTAATCGTTCAGATCATCGTAACGGGAAGGATACGTCGTGCATCACTAGGAAACGCAGTTCCTCCTCGTTGCCTAATATCCACTGAAAGTGCCAGTTTTGGCAATAGGTAAACATCAATATGTAATCTGGAGTTCGTAACGAAACAATCATCCAAATATTCCATCGACTGTAGAAAGTCAGCGTTCCCAAATATTAATTGTCTTGTGAGTTTTTTATGTGAAACCGGATGCCTGAAAATTCTGGGTCGCGTGAATGTCAACCCAGCTAAACAGATAGGTACATACATCGCCAAACACACTACAGAAAAATATGCTTGCAGTGAAGTGTAAGTATTTTCTTGATTGTTATAATAAGACGTTCTCAGTTCGGAGAGAGCTACGATCAAATTGAAGAAACATTGCGCGATGTTTCATACTGTTGGCATATTTCATCCTCATGTTTAATAATTGGATCCGCAACTGTCACGGATCCAATTATAAAAGATGAAAATAGACGGTTGTAGATGTCCCGAAGACAGAAAATTGTCATATTTCATCCTATTTGCCATCTTTTGTTAATATTAGGACGTCTATTAATTTCATCCCGAAAACTTGATGCATTGGCTGAGTTTCAGTTTCATATGTTTAGTGTGACTCCACAACTGAACAAACGTTTGCCTAATATCCAAGACTGTTGTGCGAGAGAGAAGAACTGCAGTGAGTAACGTGTTTTGTCTCGGTCAGGCATTACAGCTCAACTTAGCTTGGTTCACAAACGTTGTCAACTAACGAAGATTATTTATATCGCTGTATTCAAGCTTTGCAGCATGACTGTCGGCAGGAACGTAGTACTATTTTGTTTCGTTTTGTTTTGTTTTGAGAGTGGAGGGGGGGGGAGGAGGATCAGACAATAAAACTTTAATTATGACATATATTCTAACTTGAAAAGTATTACTACATAATCCCTTCCCTCCTCCCCTCCCTTGTCTACAGCCCTGATTCTTGTTACTCAATACACGATGACCTGGAACCCGCCAGTTCTGATGTCACGGAGAGGGGGGGGGGGGGGCGAAATCAAGTACTTACACCATACACGTGATCTGGAAATTTGAAATCCATTGATATATGTTTATCTAATTTTAGTCATGTTATCGATATTTTACAGATCAATCTTTAATAATTTTCTTAGGGCTACTATTTGTGATGATTAAATTGTGTTCTGTGCAAAACACTACCAGTGACCTCTTTCATGCCTTTTCTCCGGCTCATATTCAACATTTCTCCTGCTCTTCCTTTTCCTACTATCGAGATCCTGTCCCCCACCACAATGAATTTTTCCTCTCCCTTAACTTTCTGAATAACTTCTGTCATCCTACATTTTTTGAATCTCCTCGTCATCGGCAGAGCTACCTGGCATATAAACTTGTACTGATGTGGTCGGTGTTGGTTTCGTCTCTATCCGATATTCGTTGTTATTCCTTATTAAGATAATGCATTAGCGTGGTGGTTAGCGTCACGAGCTGTGGAGGAAAAGAGATGTAAATAACAGGTATGCATCTGCACTCTCTCAGATAGTTTTAACGATTTGGTTTAATTACGGTTTATGTAACTTATTCGTTAATTTAATATTAATATATGCCATTCGACGTTATTTATTAGAAACAAGAACGAACTCTGTCCACGAGAATAAATTTTCAAGACATCCAACGTCACTCGGTTTTCCCTACGGTGTTTGAATTCTGTTGCAGTTCAGTACAGTGATGGAATAGTACAGTTAGACAGTGCAAAGAGAACATGGCAAGCGCGTGGTTACGGGAGCAAATACAGTGTACGAGGAACAGTGTTTACGTACAATACTAAAAGCATAAATTATCACAACGAGCATTATCGAGATGAATCACTGTCTCACGTGTATAAACAAGTAAAATGTATGAGGCAGAAGCTATTATCTCCGAAGGAATGGCAAAGTAAATACATGAATATGCAGAAAATGTACAAAATAGAATATAAGAGCAAGACAAGTTGAGCTGGTGCAGATGATGTATTTCACCATTGACAATTTTTTTTTGCGATTTATTGACAAAAGTGATTTCGTCGTACATTTCGGTAAGATTATTGCATGACACGTGCAAGCATAAGAAAGCTACAGATTCAGGTTCTTCATTTCTTTATCTCTTTATTTTTTTCGACGATCGCTAACAGAGAAACCGTGTAATTTCACGCACATCCATCTTTGTAAACATCATTATCTACGCGCCAGCCCGAAACGGGTTCTGGAGAGCGCTGCGGTCGCAAAGCAAATCATGATGAGCAGCGCGTCCCGTGGGTTGTAGCAGGTTGTTTCAGAGCGTGCTGCAGGTAGATAGACAGCACGTCTGGCCTGCACCACGTTCAGACAACACGTCCCGTGTGAGGACGGCTATAGGAACAGCGATGCACTGACAGCATAGTAGGAGGGACATACGTAGAGAACAGTGACACTCCGAGAGAGAAACAGACTTAAACGGAGCTTACTGAGGTTGGCGACGGGCGGCAGGGTGTCGGTCTTCTCCAAGTCTAGTTGAGAATCCCCTTGAGTTTAATAGAAAGGCCTATTAAAGGATAGATCATGGGAGAGGGGCAACTCTTTACCATTTACCTTAAGTCGGAACACATCCCACTTGCACTATTTGACTGCCGCTAGACATCCCCTCCAGAAAATTCTGCGCTCCGGGCATGGGTTTCTATGCTCACTTTTTTCCTCAAGACATCTCCCACATCACCTAGACGTTTGTTGGTGTAGTAGTGTAATTCTGAAACACACTGACGTATGGGACACACACCCATCTCAGTCTTCGATGTCAATTTACTGCCGGAAATATTCGCAAGACGAAATTTTGTGACAGACATTTGTATTTTTTTATTTTTGCTAGCTTGTGAGGAATCGCGCTGCGAAGCCCGAGTGAGCGAATTTAGATTCACCCTATATAATATACGGGTCTCCTTGCATCCCCTACAACCCTCCTTTTCAGGCGCCAAAGAGGATCATAACTGAATCTTCTTCAACTTACGGAGTATGATATTTCAAATACCAAAATTAATATTCTGTCCAGATAGTGGGAAAAAATGAGGAAAACGTAATAAGACAATTCTATTGCAGATGAGTCTGTCACATCCAGTAAAGAAGTAAACCAGAGATTGTGGAAGAACATTCGCCAAATTAGTAAGGACTGGGCAGCCAGTATATATTAAAACCAAAAGTATATATCAGGAAATTCATGTCCCTGTTGCAGGGAGTGCAAAAATAGGAAAGAAAATGTGACTCATACACGAGGAAAAGAACATAAAAACCTCTCCGTGAAACTAGGGCACCCGTCCCTTGCTTTCTACATCTACATCTACATCTACAACCATAATCCGCAAGCCACCAGACGGTGTGTGGCGGAGGGTATCTTGAGTACCACTATCGATTTTCCCTCCTACTGCAGTCACGTATTGTTCGCGGAAAGAAGAATTGTCGGTATGCCTCTGTGTGGGCTCTAATCTCTCTGATTTTATCCTCACGGTCTCTTCGCGAGATATACGTAGGAGGGAGCAATATACTGCTAGACTCCTCGGTAAAGGTATGTTCTCGAAACTTCGACAAAAGCCCGTACCGAGCGACAGAGCGTCTCTCCTGCAGAGTCTTCCACTGGAGTTTATCGATCATCTCCGTAACGCTTTCACGATTACCAAATGATCCTGTAACGAAGCGCGCTGCTCTCCGTTGGATCTTCTCTACCTCCTCTATCAATCCCACCTGGTACGGATCCCACACCGGTGAGCAGTATTCAAGCTGTGGGCGAACAAGTGTACTGTAACCTACTTCCTTTGTTTTCGGACTGCATTTCCTTAGTATTCTTTCAATGAATCTAAGTCTGGCATCTGCTTTACCGACGATTGATTTTATATGGTCGTTCCATTTTAAATCCCTCCTTATGACTACTCTCAGCAGATACTTTATGGAATTAACTGCTTCCAGTTGCTGCCCTGCTATAGTGTAGCTAAATGATAAAGGATCTTTCTTTCTGTGTATTCGCCGCACATTACACTTGTCTATGTTGAGATTTAATTGCCATTTCCTGCACCAAGCGTCAATTCTATGCAGATCCTCCTGCATCCCAATACAATTTTCCATTGTTACAACGTCTCTATATACTACAGCATCATCCGCAAAAAGGCTCAGTGAGCTTCCGATGTTATCCGCAAGGTCATTTATATATATTGTGAACAGCAACGGACCCACGACACTCCACTGTGGCACACCTGACATAACTCCTACTTCAGAAGACTTCTCTCCATTGAGAATGACCTGCTGCTTTCTGTTATCTAGGAATTCCTCAATCCAATCACACAATTGGTCTGATAGACCATATGCTCTTATTTTGTTCATTAAACGTTTGTGGGGAACTGTATCAAACGCCTTGCGGAAGTCGAGAAACACAGCATCTACCTGAGTCTCGTGGACGAATAGCGCGAGCTGGGTTTCACACGAACGCTTTTTTCGAAACCCGTGCTGATTCCTACAGAGCAGATTCCTAGTCTCGAGAAATGTCATTATATTAGAACATAATACATGTTCCAAAATTCTACAACTGACCGACGTTAGAGATATAAGCCTATAGTTCCGCACATCTGTTCGAGGACCCTTCTTGAAAACGGGGATGACGTGAGCCATTTTCCAATATTTCGGAACGAGATGCTGTTCTACAATACACCACTGCGAGAAGGGGGGCCAGCTCCTTCGCGTACTCTGTGTAAAAACGAACTCGTATCCCATCAGGCCCTGCGGCCTTTCCTCTTTTGAGCGAATTTAATTGTTTTTCTATCCCTCTGTCAGTTATTTCGATATCTGCCATTTTGTAATCTGTGCAGCAATCTAGGGAAGGAACTACAGTGCAATCTTCCTCTGTGAAACAGCTTTGGAAAAATACATTTAGTAATTCTGCCTTTAGAGTGTCATCCTCTGTTTCAATGCCATTTACGTCACAGAGTGTCTGAACACTTTGTTTTGAGCCACCTACCGCTTCGACATAATACCAAAATTTCTTAGGATTTTCTGTCAAATCAGTACAAAGAACTCTACTTTCGAATTCGTTGAACGCCTCTCGCATAGCCCTCTTCACGGTACATTTCGCTTCGTGTAATTTTTGTTTGTCTACAAGGCTTTGGCTACGTTTATGTTTGCAGTGAAGTTCCCTTTGCTTCCGTAGCAGCTTTCTAATTCGGTTGTTGTACCACGGTGGCTCCTTTCCATCTGTCACGACCTTACTAGGTACATACACATCTAATGAATATTGTACGATGGATTTGAACTTAGACCACTGTTCCTCAACACCATCTGTACTTAAGATAAAACTTCTGAGCTAAGCCGTCAAGTACTCTGAAATCCCCTTTTTGTCACTTTTCCCGAACAGAAAAATCTTCCTACATTTTTTAATATTTCTATTTACGGCTGAAATTTCCGATGCTGTAACCACTTAATGATCGCTGATTCCCTGTTCGCATTAACTGTTCCGAATAGTTCGGGTCTGTTTGTCACCAGAAGATCTAATATGTTGTCACCACGAGTTGGTTCTCTGTTTAACTGCTCAAGGTAGTTTTGAGATAATGCACTCAAAACAATTACACTGGATTCTTTGTCCCTGCCACCTGTAATAAACGTTTGTGTCTCCCAATCTATATCAGGTAAATTAAAATCTCCTCCCAAAATTATAGCATGATCGAAAAATCTACTCGAAATATCTTCCAAATTATCCTTCAGGTGTTCTGCCACAACATAACAAAAACAAATGAAGATAAAGACTACTCTGACTTGCCGGCCGCGGTGGCCGAGCGTTCTGCGGCGCGCCAGTCACAGTCTGCACGGCCACTACGGTCGGGGATTCGAATCCCCCCTCGGGCATAGATATTTGTGCCGTCCTTAGTCTTAGCTAGTTCATACGTAGTTTGTAAGTTTAGGGACTGATGACCCCGTAATTAAGTCCCACAAGCTCTACAAACATTTGTCAACTACTCTCACAAGGAAAAATGTCAACGTCAAAATGCGCAAGGGTCAGATAATTTCCGAGAGCTTTTTGGTATCCGTGGAATACGGTAACACAACAGAAGACAGACACTAGATGGATTTATCTGGTAATTCCGTGAACCATATTTCCGACCTTGGCACCGCTTGCAAGGGCGTCTGAAAATTAGCAGGCTGCTCCTGTATCGGTACACTAGATGTAATCTTAACCTCCCAGTTTTATCGAGCATCTGCATATCTCTCTGAATTCACGTCTTGGAGTGGTTTTGCTGATTTACAAGAGTCTTAGGCTAAATAATACATACTCAGTAATTAGTCAATACATGACATGGTGCTTTTTTTAGTTTAGATGAATAAGCTTAATAACAGTGTGTTCTTATGTTTGTATTGCATAAAAATCTATAGTTCAGTCTTGTTCCAGTATCGATGAAATATTAAACAGTTGACCTCCAAATTTGAATACGCCGCTGTGGGCGTAAGGATCACGTTCAACACACAGTTCAGGAGATATGACGTCGTAAACAAATGCGCGGGAAATTGCTGCATAACGCGACTGTGATGCACAATTCCTTCTAAACCGCTGGACCGGTTGCAACCTAATTTGCTGTTCATATTCGTTACCGCGACCTAACAATTGCTGTAGGGGTAAATACCGTCTACGACACATAGGATATATGATTTCATAACAATGAGATTCATGATAAACCGTTCACTGACGGAAAAGGTTTGTTTGTAATGCATGTAAATCTACAGTTTTATTGGCATGGTGAAATACTGAACACTTCATATTCAAAACCTGAGGAAGATCACTGTGTACGTAATATGTTATATGGTATACGTATTTCGATAGCAATCTACGGTTTACTCCGATCTTGATAAAATTTTACATTGACCTTCGCCGTCATATTTCGTAGGGTGCATTTGCGGAGGGTACCTTAAACAGAAGTCGATACCAATTTACAGTTTTAGTGAGTCATTGGTGTATTTTGTACCCTATAGGTTCCAAACGAGAGAAACATTATCGTCTACACAAAATTTCCTAAGGTGCATGCGAAGGATATCTTTCAAGAATTTTCGACTCCATTTCAAAGTTTGCCATCCAAATTCGTAGATAT
This sequence comes from Locusta migratoria, assembly GCA_026315105.1. Classification (NCBI taxonomy): domain Eukaryota; kingdom Metazoa; phylum Arthropoda; class Insecta; order Orthoptera; family Acrididae; genus Locusta; species Locusta migratoria. The sequence continues at coordinate 165,505,517 of CM048746.1, forward strand.
GTGTAATTTTTCATTTACAGGGTGAATCACCTAACACTTGCACCTCAAATATTGCGGAAACGGAAAGTGCGTTTGATGTGCGGTTTTCACAGAGTGGATTGGAAGTCGGGGTCTCGTATTTGTAGCCAAAAAACAGATGGTAAAAGTTTATTTTTAATACAAACATAAAAGTTTTTTTAAAACGGAACAATGGTTGTTTCTATCATGCACTAGAAATTTCGACACCAGCCGTGTACAAAGAATTTTGAATGACATTTTTATCACCTTTTGTTTTGCAGGTAAAACCGTTCAAAGTTTCGGTGGCGGAGGCTGCGACAGCGTAGCTGACTTTCTAGGTATTTTTACAATCTGTTTATTGCCTAACAATACGTTTCCTTGACTACGAATCCTGCCTCTGGGGCACGGCCCACTGTCTCATGACCACCAGCCAGTTAGCTACGCTGTCGTAGCCTCCTCCCCCAAAACTTTGAACGGTTGTAGCGGCCAAACTAAACGTGATAAAAATGTCATTCAAAATTCTTTGTACACAGCTGGTGTCAAAATTTACAGTGCATGATAGAAACAACCAATGTTCCATTTGAAAAATTGTATGTTTGCATAAAAATTCACTTTCTAGGTATTTTTACAATCTGTTTATTGGCTAACAATACGAGTCCTTGACTACGAATCCATTCTGTGAAAACCGCACATCAATCGCACTTTCCTTTCCGCAATATTTTCGGTGCAAGTGTTGGGTGATTCACCCTGTATGGTGGGAGGAAAGATGAATTGTTAGAGGCGTAGGAGATGAATAAAGACAGGGAGTGGAGGTGATGGACAGAGAGAGAGGAGAGTAGGACAAGTGGATCGATATAAGATGCAAATAGGAGGGGGTGTTCAAATGAAAAGGTAGGAAAGTCTTAACAACCAAATTTGAATACGCCGCTTTGGGATAACGTTGTGCGACATCTAGGGATGCGAAGCATGCGACATCACGTCCCCCTAAAATGTCCAAGGCTGTGCCCTCAGCAGGCAAGGTGATGCTTTTTCGACGTCCGAGGTCCGATGCTCATCGAATTTCTCGAGCACGGAGAAACCATTAACAATGACATGTACTGTGGAACACTCTTTAGCCTTCGCAAGTCCAACAGGAAACGGTCTGGGCTCTTCAAGGAGGGAATGACCCTGCTCCATGATAACGAGCGCCCACACGTCTCCAGGGTCACACACTGTACACTGGCCGAGTTCAAGTGGGAGCAGCTTGAGCATCGGCCCTGCAGCCCGCACATGTTGCCCCGTGACTTCCATCAGGTACGCTAAAAGAAATATCTCAAAGGGATGCGTTTCAACTGGGGCGACGAACTGAAGGACCCAGTACAGGCCTGGCTCTTGTCACAGCCATAGGAATTCTGAGAAGAGGTAATAATTCGGCTCGTTGAACAGTGGGATAGTTGCGTTCATGCGTCTGGGGATTACCTTCGAATAAAGACTTCAATTATACCCTCAAGGTCGTCCCGTACCTTTTCATTGGACCATACCTTGTAAATAAATATCCGGGTCAATGCCGGGTTTTCAACTAGTCTTTATATATAAAAATGAATGTTTGACCATCTGACATCCCGTCACAATATTGCAGTCTTTCACAGTTTCTGAGATGCTCCACATTCATAATGGTGTCTTCTCTTTCACATATAACACACTTAGGTGAGTGTAAGATTCCAATCCTGTGCAGGTGTTGCGCTAGGCAGTCGTGGCCAGTAATTCTTCGAAATGCTGCCACTGTTTACCCTCGTGGGTGTTTGGGAAGTGTGTTCTTCTCTTCTAACAGTAGAAGCCATGTTTTTCCTTGCCCTTGTGTTGTCAAGTGGTCATAAAACTTCTTCTTATAACTGTTGTTGATGAGTCTTTTAATGGAGATGTATGATAATTGTGGGCAGCGTCCCCAAATGAAGAAACGAAAAGAAGTCTACCGTTCACAGCAGTTTCGCTGTCGATGTCGTAAAACTGTCGCATCAGGCATTGTCTTGTATCAAATAAAGTTAGCATTACAGATTTGCATGTAACTATTTATTCTTGTCTGCAAGTCTCCCTGAATTGTCTTGCATCCAAAATTAAGCAATCTATTTTCTTAATCTGTATCTATATGAAATCGAAATGACACTCACTCACTGACTAAACACGAAATGTCAAAACCTACTTCACCTATGAAGCTGAAATTTTGCAGAAATGTAGTTTATAGGCAAGAAGCGTCAGCTAAGAAAGTATTTTGTGCTAGGTGCATGGCGGAATATACTTCTACTACAGACTCAGGAAATCTACAGTTTCATTCCGATCTCCGCGAAATTCTGCATGCTTAACCTTCAAAACAAGAGAAAGGTTACAGTCTACCTCAAGTTTCATACGATGCATGGAGGAGGGTACTTTGTAGCGTATGGATACCAAAATACTTTGGTCGCGCCATAACTTGAGAACGTCTCGACCGACTTCACAGATCCTTTCTTTGTAGTTTTCGTTATTCTCAGAACAAGGTTTGCATGAAATAAAACTGGAATATTTGAGAATAACAAAGTGCGTTTTTCAATGTGACCCCTGCGTTTCTATTGCATAGAAATCTATAGTTTTGTTCCGATATTGATGAAATTTTGCACACTCTACCTTAAAAACAAGAGTAATAACACTGACTGTATGAAATTTTGTTCAGTGCATGGTGTAGGAATTTTACAAAATGCATATTCTTGCACTAATCTTTATGAATTGTTGCACACATGACCTTTAAAGCACGAGGAAGATCACTGGGTACATAAATGTTTTTATGATACATGGCGGAAGGTACCTTGCAGAAAACTTTGCCGAGAGAGGGGAAGGTGGAAACGGAGAGGTGGGAGAGAGAGAGAGATGGCTGCAGAGAGGGGAAGGGGTGGGAAGGAGAGGTGGACTACGAGAGTGTAGGATAAATAAACACCCGGGCAACGCCGGGTTTACAGCTAATAGTAAACAATATAGGGTAAGGCGGTACAAATTCTATATAGGTACAATTCCGATCAACATAAGTTTTCGCGCCATTTGTCAGTCTCGTAGTGTCTAGTTTTGTGGCGTTGTAGAGTAGCAGGTTTCTACAGCTCTTTCTGTCTTTTCCAAGAATACACCACTTTGTGCTAAGGAGTTATAAATTTTTTCCTGTGAAGAGCTAAGAGCTAAGTGAAGCTGCTTAGTCTAAGGCGCTCTTACAAATTTTCTAATTAAGGGTGACTGGATTCGCTGCCAAAAATGCAATGTTTGGTAGCACAAAGTGTCCGTAATCAAAATTGTACCGGGAAGTGATCACATTCGTACCTTGTGCAGTACATTTTCGATCGATTTTTCTCAATTCTGTAACCTTTTTTGTGTTTATACCAACAGATTGTAATTGTCTAATCTTTGTGTTAAATATGTATTAAACATCCAAGAACAAGTGCCACAGTTAATATTATTTCTTTTCTCAATATTTTTCCAGTTACAATAACATTTGTGCGGAATGATCGCAATTGTACGACAAGTCCGATGTGCTAGTGCAGGGAGACGTAACGAGGTGTGGTTCGTGTGTTCGCAGCCTGCGAGCTGCCGGCGGGCGCGATGGGCGCGGGTTGCGCGCGCGACGGCGCGGAGGTGCTGTCGCAGTACAGCTTCTCGGAGGGCCACTTCCTGTACGACGTGGTCATCATGGTGGCGCTCTTCTTCATCTTCCACCTGCTCGCCTACGCCTGCCTGCGGGCGCGCGCCAACACCAAGTGACTGCGCCGACAGCCGCCCATCACCTCGCCCACCCGTGCACGCCTCATCCCATGTACAGATAATTTATTAGACTCAATAAAGCGTTTCATCCTCTTTTGTAATAAATGCACTCTACGTTTTTAACAACCCAATACTCCGATAAAATAAATGTCGCTGAACGGAATTGGGCAAAAAGCCAATACAGAAGGTATGGAAGGGACATTCACAAGGTACATTCGAAAGTATCTAACCGATACTGAATTAACATTAACCTTTAACTGGGGAGGTGAGCATTCGTAACATAACTAGGGACATGGGGTGTTCACAGGACCGTACATAAATATGATAGTAAGATTTCTATTTTATTCTTAAATTGTATATTATTCAATAAACAAAGCATTTAGTCTTGCATTAATTCATTTAATCCTCATCATCAGCATCATCATCAGAGACTGATTATGCCTTTCAGCGTTTAGTCTGGAGCCTAGTACCTCTAATAAAATTCCTCCATTATCCCCTATTCAATGCTAACATTGATTCCTCGTCTGATGTTATGCCTTTTACTTGAAAATCATTCTGCACCGAATCTAAGTACTTTCTTCTTGATCTACCTCGACTCCTCTTATCCTCCGCTGTCGAGCTCATGAGCCTCTTAGGTAACCTTGCTTCTCCTAGGTAACCTTGCTTCTCCCAAGAAGAATTTTCATCACTGAGGTACTCGAATAAGTATACGTAACTAATAATTCAATAACTTGTGCGAAACGATTTCAAATGTTCGTATACCTACTATTTTTCAAATTAATCAAATAAGAAAATCTTTAACCATTTTCAAATTATAGAGAGATGTTAACAGACAAAGCAGTGTCAAGAGACTAGAGAAAAATCACATTTCCACATTGAACATTTTCATCATCACTGGAAGAAGATTCTGAATTAATATACTGACTGGGGATGATTTTCATATGATTTAAATATAAAAAATTGTCAAGTTTGCAACAGAAGACCCCCTTTTTTGTCAGCATTTCTTGGACAAACTTTGCATCTTCCTGATGTACATTTATTTCTTTGAACTGCAAGAATAAACTCTTCCATGTTTGAGAACTTAACTACCTTCAGTGGGATGGATCTTGGTACAGCCGAACTTGTAGCTCTTTTTAAGACCAGAAGATAAATATACAGGTTGGTGCACTCTGCTACTGATCGAATTGTTTGCGCATTTGTGAACACAGCAAAGTATTCTACAGCAGTCTTGCAGTTTTTAGCAATTAGTCTGCTGCCAGGAAGCTGAGTTACTATATTTTGCTTCCTTGTTCTGATATTATTAGGTTTCGGTATAGTCATACATTTAGTTACTTTATCCTCACTAAGCGTAAACCTCTCCGGTGTTGATGAAAAGGAGGATGCCATATCTCCAGCAGCATCGTCATGAGACTGATCACTTTCAGTTCGCATTGCTCTTCTTCTTCATTGTCATCGGAATCTTCAAACTCTGGCATCTCGCAGCCTTCATTATCATTAAAAACTTCCTCCAACATCGTTCTAAGAAATTTGTGGTCCTCCACATATGACATCATGATGCACCAATCGACACAGAAAGTCGCACTAGTAGGTAGGTGGGGTGTTATCAGCACCCCTGTCTATAAATCTTGTTGTGTACAGTGTTGCGTACTTTTAAAAACACGAACAACGGTTTCTCAACAATGTACATCCCTTTGAACAAAGGTAACAAGCCGCTCATAGTGTGACCAACATGCTTCACTCAATACCAGTAAACGTTTACAGCTGGGGTGCTGTGAACACCCCACAGCCCCAGTTAAAGGTTAATTACAATGGAAATGTAAAGTGTAATCACTAATTACTATACCAATTTTAATTGTCGATAGCAGTAATTACACATGTCAGTTTGCTTTATTCAAAGTGGTGTAATAATGAACAGGACAGGAAACACAGTCACTAGTATGCAATTTGGTGAAAAACTGACACTGTGTGAACCGTGGCTGTGGTATTATAATGTTTATAATTAAAAACAGCGAGCAGCCACCAGTATGGTATAAAATGTTTATTTATTTAAACTATGACCGTTTTAACATAATTTCACTGAATAAGTAAACACAAGTTTCACCACACCCACACACTTGCATAGCATATACAACCTACAATACTGGCCATTAAAATTGCTACACCAAGAAGAAATGCAGATGATAAACGGGTATTCTTTAGACAAATATATTGTACTAGAACTGACATGTGATTAAATTTTCACGCAATTTGTGTGCATAGATTCTGAGAAACCAGTACCCCTAAGAACCACGGCGTTGATACGCCTGGGCATTGAGTCAAACAGAGCCGGGATGGCGTGTACGGGTACAGATAACCATACAGCTTCAATATGATACCACAGTGAAAGTTACTAATAAAATGAATATTATTTATATTGCTTTGTGTGTGTGTGTGTGTGTGTGTGTGTGTGTTTGTGTGTGTGTGTGTGTGTGTGTGTGTGTGTGTGTTTGTGTGTGTGTCTGAACCTTATATGGAACTGATTGCTTGCTGTAAGACTGTCACTGATTATCAATACGGAATGACAAATAAAAACGCTCATTTAAAAAAGAAAAGAAGATCATACTGAGAACCGTTTCTGAATTTAAAGCCATCTAACTAAACAATGAATTCAAAGCCACCTTACTGAACACTAAGTATAAAGCCACCTAACAGAATACTTAACACAGATTGTGGAAGAAATTACAGACATTTATTTTGAGAAGACAGCATGTAGGCTGACAACAGCATGTAGAATGGTAGGATAACAATCCATGATCGGTAAATAATTATATAAGGTTTTAATGAGGTTGTGTTCACCCAAAACATCAAAAAGATTATCCTTAGTCACATTTAGCCTTGTATGAAATCTAATAACCTACTGAGAAATAATGTGAATGAATGTTTGAAAACTGTGCTGTAGAATAAGTGTGTGAGTACAACCTCCCATTCCCAAAATATAAATAAATTGAAACTGATTTAGTTATCTACGGCCCTAGTATAAAAAAAATGCATTTTTCATTTTAATATAGTTAACTCAAGCCAACACAAATTTTAAAGTCAAACTACAACTGAGCAATTGTAGGTGCGCAATGGATAACATTACTGTGCACTGAAATATAGATCGGATTATCCAATTGAATACTTTGTTACAAAATCCTTATTTTTTGTTAGTTATCCCATTTGAGAAATAAATATATTGAATATAAAATGAACAAACCGTACCGGGAGAATTACAACTGCGAGAATGAACCAACTGAGGACGGAATCAAGTACCACAAGAAAAATATAGCTTATTGTTTCATTTAAAATTACCCTTAACACAAATCATATTTCGAATTATCTCGTATAAGGAAGTTAACTGCAATCTAGAAATTGAAATTCTCCCACACTGCTTAATCTCGAGGATAACGATGAATGACTAACAAAGAATCTACGTTTATATAGTTGTATTTACCTTACTCCATGTCACATCTCACATACACTGCTTTGTTATAAAACTCTTCAGATTGATGTAAATTTACACAGAATTTTGATTCCAAACATTTCCATCAGATTAAACGCAGACTAACAATTGCACAACAGTAACTCCCGCAAAAGATTCACTGGCGAATGCTATAGACGGGCTGAGACAATAATATACTCTTAGGTATCCACTGATATATGACAGATGTTAACAAGAAACAGAGTATACGTCAAATGATTGTGGAATCGACATCGAAGAATCTAATATTTAGACGTAAGTCAAGGAGCCTAACAGGAAACATAATATACGTAATATGAAAGTGAATTGAAATTAAGATATCGGGGATAGGCCCATTTCAACAGTTCATCAAGAGTAGTGACTGGTGTATTGTGACGAGCCAGTTGTTCTGCCACCATAGACTAGAGGTTTTCAGTTGTCAGTTGGTGAGAGATCTGGAGAATGTGCTGGCCAGGGCAGAAGACGAACATTTTCCGTATCCAGAAGGGCCCGTACAGGACCTGCAACATGCGGTCGTACATTATCCTGCTGAAATGTAGGGTTTCGCAGGGATTGAATGAAGGGTAGAGCCACGGGTCGTAACACATCTGAAATGTAACAGCCACTGTTCAAAGTGCCGTCGATGCGAACAAGAGGCGACCGGGACGTGTAACCAGACACCCCATAGCATCACGCCGGGTGATACGCCAGTATGGCGATGACGAATACACACTTCCAATGTGCGTTCACCGCAATTTCGCCAAACACGGATGCGACCATCATGACGCTGCAAACAGAATCTGGATTCATTCGAGAAAACGACGTTTTACCATTCGTGCTCCCAGGTTCGCATTGCGTACACCATCGCAGGCGCTCCTATCTGCGATGCAGCGTCAACTGTAACCGCAGCCATGGTCTCCGAGCTGATAGTCCATGCTGTTGCAAACGTCGTCGAACTGTTCGTACATATGGTAGTTGTCTTGCAAACGTCCCCATCTGTCCACTCAGTGATCGAGGCGTGGCTGCACGACCCGTTACACCCATGCGGATAAGATGCCTGTCATCTCGACTTCTAGTCATACGAGGCCATTGGGATCCAGGACGGCATTCCGTATTGCCCTCCTGAAACCACCGATTCCATATTCTGCTAACAGTCATTGTATCGCGACCAACACGAGCACCAATGTCGCGATACGATAAACCGCAATCGCAATAGGTTACAATCCGACCATTATCAAATTCGGAAACGATGATGGTACGCATTTCTTCTTCTTATACGAGGAATCACAACAACGTTTCACCAAGCAATGCCGGTCAACTGCTGTTTGTGTATGAGATATCAGTTGGAAACTTTCGTCATGTCAGCACGTTGTTACGTGTCGCCACCGGCGCCAACCGTGTGTGAATACTCTGAAAAGCTAATCATTTGCATATCACAGCATCTTCTTCCTGTCGGTTAAATTTCGCGTCTGTAACACGTCATCTTCGTGGTGTAGCAATTTTAATGGCCAGGAGTGCAAGAACTTCACAACTGTAACGTCTTTTGCAAACAATGTTTTTGTTTCTTATGCGAAGCTGGGCCACGCTTTGTGATTGCTTATAGACTCCATAACCTTACATTTTTCCATTCTGGCGTGTGATGTGCTAATCAGCAATGTCAATAGCACTCATACAGTGCACGTTCAAAAACATAATATTTTTTTAAAAAATACATAAGAGAAATACAATTATATTTCATTACATACAAGGACACAAAACATAAGTTTTCGCCGTACTTTCTGTGTCTTAACTTTAAAACCGTTTGTCAAATGTAATGATATAGGCGAATATAAGGAAACATAATGTAAACTTCAGTAAATAGTAAAAGAAATATTTTTAGTCTGTACTAGGGCTCCGAAACCAGAACAGATATAAAGCAAAACTCCAGCTGGAAATCATATGAACAATCTGAAGAGGGATTTGTAAGAAAATCTGAAAACGGTCATGTTTTAAATAAACACACATTTTTATACCATTCTTATGTCTTGTCGATTTTTCTAATGACAAACATTACTAGTACCAGTAATTTTGGGATCGATCGTTGAAAACCTACCATTACACTTTTCCTTGTCTACAAATAACTACATAATTTAAATTAAAATCATTTAATATATAGTAATGAAGATACATGTAATAGTAATGTTTTCATGAAAAATTTACGTCTCTTGTTTACTCTTAGTTTTCAATATTTTATGAAGCGTTTTTAATAATGATGTATTAATTCGAAAATGTGACATACTAAATTTTACAGTATGAACTTCATTATTAACTGACTCTGCATCCTTTGCTTGTTCGTTTGTGAAAACGTTTCCAATATTGCTCCAAAAATTTAATTTTTTATTTCACTCATGTCAACAACAACCAGTCATACAATATTGAAAATTAAAAATAAGCAAAAGGCGTAAAGTTTCCATATTAATTACCATTAGCTATCTATTAATTACCAAATATATGATGAATTTTATATTTAGATGGTGCAAATATTCCAACACAACCTTAAAAATAGGCAGGATTCAAACTGCCATACGATTTCCGTGCAACACTACCGATGAGCTACGGCAAGTATCGGATATTTTGCTAATATTAAATCTACTTAAGAGGTGTACAGAATGGCTTTGGCTGACTGTTATTTCATTTCCGAACTCCAAGCACCACGAACATAAGAAATACACATAAAGAAGCTCCATGTGTTCTCCTTGTGAGGCTGTTGGTTGTTATTTGCGCACTACCAATCTTTCTGTGACCTTCGTTATGCTGGGTACATATTCATGTCCAGAGGAAGATGTACTAGTACCTAATTATTATACAGGTCAGACAAGTTGAATAAATATTTCATTTGGTTCATATGTACGTCCAGGTTACCGTAAACAGCATCCTTTTTCGAACAGCGCAATAGCTGAAGCAACCATATTCAAAATGTAGCTTTAATCACATTTTGGTTACGAATTTACTTTAAATTGTTTGCGTGTTAATATATGAAAGCTCTAAAATTTCACGCGCCACCCGTGAATTATGGGATGAATTACTATTCCGAGAAAATTGTCATACAGTACAAGAAAATGTGTATCAACCGACGACTTCAGCTTCTATTAACTTGATTCGATTTGCTTCGCTATGTTTTATTATTATTTTTCATACTGCCACTATATGCATTTTCGCTCACTATACAACCATATTTGTGTGAGCGTATCCCATTAGGCTCCGTAGCACAGTGGTAGAGTGCCAGACTCCAAAGGACGCGGGTTCCATTCCCGCCAGGTCTTAGGATTTTTGTCTGCCACTTTCCACTTCTTTTACCTATGGCAGTGTTGCTGATGTGAAAAATACCCACGTTAAACTATAGGTTCCATCATAACTTTGGCTGGGTAAGTCAGTTTGATGGTCGGAGGAAGGTAACGGCTTACCACCTCCAAATAGGACCATGCCTAGTAAAGCACTGTGGTGTTCAAACCAATCTTCGGATTGTTGACTGCTTTACCTTATCCCATTTTATTTAATTTTTAGTGTATGTTGGCTCTTTCCACGACCTGCAAAAACAGCTAGAACAGTATCTCAGTATATATAAAAATTGAGTTGTTTGTACCTACATATCACTCTGCAGTCAAAACTACACATCGCAATCGAATTGTGTTTGTATGTGGTAATAGGTATCAATCTCCCATTGTGTACAATGGTGGTAGAGGATTGATAACGATAACGCGGTGAAAGATATGGAAGATGATAGTTACTGATTTCTATAAAATTCTACGTGTGGGTGTTAATATTTTGCACTTCAGCAAAACCTACACAATGGAGACGAACGACCTCTCTGTGGTATAGTAGTACACTACAGCAGTTCCGTGTCGATAGCTATGAGGGTGGAAGATATAGTGGTTGTAAGTCGTCAGCTTAAATAAATTTCTTACTGAAGACGAGCGATAAATTTTGACACTATAATAGCAACAAGCGTACGAGTAAAGAAAAATAAGTACATATTGCAGGTTGAAAAGTAAAACTACCAAGAAAATTGCCAAAGCGTAAGAAAGAAATTTCGCGTTTCTAAAAGATAGGAAATGGCGCTGAAAAGTTATCTACAGACGATAGAAACTTGAAATTTGTAGACTTTGTATATCTTACACTGTAGGCATCAGCGATTTTTCGATACTCCTATCCCTAAGGGGCTGAAATAAGGGATGAACGGGTTTTTGAAAATACGTTGTTATTTAGGCAATTTTGAAGCAAGAAATACAAAACTTCGGATTTACACTTTTGATTCGTATTTTAACATCACGTGTTTCGATATTTTGGGAATTCAACCATTAAGCGGGAGAAATAAGGGAAAATCTTTTAAGGGTGCTACTAAGACTATTTTGATGCTAGAAATACGAAAATTAGGACAATGGTTAGAATTTTAAAAAAAGAAACAAACAAACAAAAAGACTTATTTCGGGATGTTTTGAATTCTGCCATCAATGGTGCAATAGGGGGTGGCAAGTTGTATCAAAATACTTGATTGGGAAACTATTTTTAAAGCTAAATCTATGAACATTTATATTTAGAAATAGAAACAACCCATGTTTACGCGTCCAAAGGAGCGAGAATGAAGCTTGTTATCAATAAAATATGAAATATTTATTTTAAAACATTAACATATTCATTTCGTTCCCATGATGAACATCATCAGTGGAGATTTCGAGTCATGAGGACTCAAGTATTCTGCATAAAAGAGTTAATAGTCTAAAACAGTTAATAGTCAGATCCATAAAAACAATTAAAACAGGCCTTCCTAGTTTTTTTTTTTTTTTTTTTTTTTTTTTTTAATCAAGGTAAGCATTACATTAACCAAAAGATATCAGTCATTTCACTAATTATACACCATATTGTACTCATTCAAAGATAGATGTAATACTTCTCATGAGAAATGAGTGGACTCAAAATTTGGCTAACCCACTTCACTCGTTACAGTTTCAGTTGGTGGTACATAAACTGTCAGTTAATCGACACTATCGTTAGTTTCTGCAACCAAAAACACTGTAGAAAGCAAATCTTTCTTGGTTCTACATGGTGCTGCCATACATTTCCTCCTGTTAAGAATCAGTGAACACAATACAATGCAGACTGAGCTTCTGGAAATATTGTAACAGGATGAAGTTAAATAGTCTCAGAAATCCAGCCATTCACGGACCAATACAACAGGTAATTTTATTATAAAAGGAAGATAGAAGAAGCATCAAAAATAATATGAGGTAAGAAACAAAATTAAGCATGCATGCAAAATGACATGCTGATATACAACATAATACCACTGCCTTTGATTACATCTGAACAACAAAATTAAGCGCAGCTAGAAAATATTTTCATTTCCACATTGCTTCTGCATTTACATTAAATAACTATCCAGTCATAATTTCTTCACATGTGTGTCAAATATTTCGTTCTAACAAGCATGTTCTTCTTTTTTGTGTTGTTACTTTTAGTGCAACTACTACTCAGTAAGCAATTGTGCTGATTTTCGTTTTAATCTAATCTACATAATAAATTAATCTACGAACTGTAATTAGATACCTAATTGCAGTCAATCTTGAGTTTAGAACTTTTTATTCTCTCTATGTATAAAAAGCGCTTCACAGAATAATGAAGCCACATACAAAAACTTTCATTTGTATCTCAGAAAATAATCTTAAATAATTTTAGCAGTAAACTGAGCTCAAGGTTATTCAAAAATTATTTCATTTGTCTCTCATAAAACTCCATTAAGTAATTTTACCAATGTATGCTAGTCATACTTTGCAATGTCTTTCCAAAATTTGACATTTAATACAAGTTTTTGGACTCGATTAGAATTACAAAATGTTATGACAATTTTGACGCTTATTAAGTCAATTATGTTACTAGAAAGCAATCCACAAAATTAAAGGTAATTTTTAAGGCACAGCTAATCTACTACTAGAAAAAAAGAAAATACCCATTAAATATTAAAAAATAATACAAAAGCAATTCTCTTTGAATCTGAAAATTTGTGCTCTGATTGTGATATAATTATGAGGTTGTTACACTGATGTGTTATGACTTCAGAATAAGATTTTTCTCTTTGTTCATTAATTCATGTATTATTCTTTGTGTAAATTTCAAATTAAATTCATCTAAACTAAACTGTGATAAGTATACTATGTAACGTTGATGGGGTATAAAGAATGCACAAGCATAGCATATTGATATACAAAAATGTATTCATTGAGAATGGCAAGTTACTTGTGGAAATCTAGATATTCAAAATAAAGCAGTGAAAAAAATAACGACTGATTGCTGCAAATCATCAATATGTAAAATATTTCTCACAAACAGTTCAAAAATTTCAGCATTTTGCATTATATACGTGATCTTCAACTCCCTGAAAATTTTTATGTTCTGCCCATACTTGCTGAAATAACACGTGACTTCGAATAATGAATTAAACGTTGTGCAGCCTCAACATAATTAAATACTAGAGAGAAGTAGCAAATAAATGAACTACCTTATTTGCCTGACTTTGTATCTTTGCACCTTGGTACTGAATGTGACGTATTTTTTTGGCAAAATTATTAAATCTCATATCTTATACAACAGAAATTCAGAGAATTAATCTGTTGGTACACTTTAAAAATGTTACTACACTTATCTTACACACACACACTCTCTTTTATTTATTTAAATAATTCTAAGTCTCTAATTTTTATTTATTTATTTATTTTTTTATTTGTGTCCTTTGTTGTGTCATGTTTCAACAGTGAATGACAGTAACACAAACTGCGACTTTAATTAACATTCTAATATTCTTTGATTTCTGTTTCTGAGACTAGTATTACAGTGTTTTCCTAACTCATCTTTTGGAACTCTCAACTCTACTAGTAAGAGTCTTACATATGGCCCAGCAACACTAGGTGAACTAGAATTACTTTCTAAGGGTTGTTTCAAAACTGACATTTTTGCTTCGTTTTAAGAGTAGTAGTAGACTTCATTTAAACAATGGCAAATCATTTAGTACAGAATCGTAAAATATGACATACAGGTCATAGTTATTTACTAATTATGCCGAATATAAGACAGTCACTGTGAATGATTTATTTTGACAATAAAATATGCTTATGATACATTATTTACATGAACTTACCATTACTCTAGGATATAAAGTCTTTTGTATAAAAGCTGCACAGTCGCATTTATTTAGTTTAATGAACTGAAAAATTCCAGTATCTATCACGTTGAACCTCACGATGAGACTTGTCGAGTAGGAACATAAGTACTGGCTAGTCGTAAGTAGTTATTCATAAATAAAGTTTTTAGTCTCAGAGATTGGACATGCATCACTCATTCTTTCGCCTGAGCTGTGGTTGGCACAGTCTCCACTGACATTGTGGCAAACACAGGTGTCTGGTAGCTGTTCACGTGTATCCCCAGACGACAAAGGTGGACTTAGCGTGGGATCCTACGGAAACATGGGCCAACTGGAGGATCGGGGCAGCCTTCTTCCGTGCAGGGCTGTGGGTCTGGCGTCCAGTTGGGCAGCTGCGTCACCCACGAGTACAGCTGGTCCCCAGGGCACAGCGTGGCTTTGGCCTGCCGGTGGCCCAGCACCAGGTACCAGTCGACCACCTTGCCCAGGGAGACGCCGCAGTCCATCATCTTCTGCAGGGTCTCCAGCGCCGCGTCGTTCGGGAGCCGATCTGTGGAAAGGTTACAGCATCTCAATCCTTACAAGAAAACTGGAACTGTCGATGAGTCTTGTAAACATATCTGTTGTGTGAAAGTGTTCAATTTTCCAGAAACAGACTACACCGATCAAAGATATTTTACATCACCGGTGGTCGCAATAAACACAGTCTTCCCGAACCTACATGGTTAGAAAAACTGTCTTGACATATATTCGTATTCATAGAAAGACTAAAGCAGAGCTTTCCAAACTGGGTGTCGCGACACCCCGGGGAGTCGCGTAGTAGTATCAAGGGTGTCGTGAGACTAACAAATTTAGACTCAAAAAAAAAAAAAAAAAAAAAAAAAAAAAAACTTTTCATAAAATAACACAAAATATCCTTCTTTTCATACTATCCTGAAGACTCGCCTGCAGGTAATCATCCTTCTCTTCATCCAATGCGCCACAGATCAAGTATTAAAGGAATGATCGGTGCACATCAATTGCGTGCCCAGCCGCTAGGCGGCAGCTCTGCTTCAGCAGCAGTAGACACTCAGGGATCGTTCAAACAACTGCCAGTTGCCAGATTCCAACAAACTGCGCATGCGTAGAGTTGCTGCTGATACTCGATAACAGCTCTTCCCATGCGCAGTTTGCTGGAACTGGCAGGCGCTAAAACTAATCTTCACTTTAGTCTGCTTTCCTTCTCAAAAGCTGCACCTGAGCGTTTTTAATTGATTTATCAAAGTCACGTCACCCTCGGTAGCGTTTCTTACAATTAAATGTCAGTCAATGACACAGTGGCTGTAAAAGCTGTCACTGATTGTACAAGCACTCACAGTTGTCGACTGACAAAAGCTACTGTGGAGTATGGGCGGGTGATTAACGAATAGTAGTATTTTAAGTGCAGTGTCGTTTTCAATCGATCCAGGAAAACCTTATCTGGCCCTGATATGAACACACGACAGCGAAAAACGGTTTCCGAAATTCAGTTTTCGTACGAGGATTTCGAGGATTTCAGTTTCATTTACAAACTAAATTTAAGCGATACTTTATTTCCGCCCTCCCCCTCCCCTCCCGCTAGCACCATCTAAATTCTACCATATGTTTTTTTTTTTTTTTTTTTTTTTTTTTTTTTTTTTGTATTAGTGAAAGAGTGTCACGCAAAACTGTAAGCTATAAAAGGTGTCGACATGAGGGAAAGTTTGGAAAGCACTGGACTAGTGATAGCAAGTTCGTAGTCACTGTACATGTACGTTATTTGTTCAGAAGACATTATTAGCATTTAAGTTATCGCAGTGGCCTAGGAGGCACACGGTCGTCATTCGATCCTGTTAAGATGTTCCACACATGATGGGATCGTCACGTATCAGGCGAGAATGGCGCCACCTGGTTCCAAAACTGATCCGCGGTGGTTGGCATTGTGTCACAACACTGCAACCATCGTATCGTCACGTCCCAAACATTTGCCACTGCCGACTAGTCTGGTGGACTGGTGGGCCACACCCAAACTAGAAAGCCTATGTATGTTTATTAATATGTGGTATCGCATTGTCTTACCAAAAAATGGCGTCTCGGGTGTCTTGCAGTAATGGTCATTGACGTAATGCTCGCAGTGCTCTGGGCATGCACGAAATGTAATTTGTGGCTGTGCCCAGTTGTACCCCACACCATAAGGCCTCGACTTTGTGCAGTATGTACTGTGCGAATGCTGTCACAATGAAGCAACTCCACCTCTTTTCGGAAAACCAAAACGTGACCACCATTTTCAAACAATCAGAACCTTAATTCGTCTGAAAACATTATTTGATGCTCTTCTGTCTTCCGTGACGTCGTCCCCTACACTAGAGCTCCTAAATACCCAGGCTGAATCGTCCGCCATGTTTTCCCCAACATGGTTGGAATCGCGCTGCACTAACAGCGTAGAGGCGCATGCCCTGCCATCTTTCACAAACGATTTCGCAAAAACTAATTGGTAGAAATATTTAATTTTTCCGCTACTTAAATCTTTATATGTCAGCATTGTGAAGAAATGCTCATCATTTCGTTAATAGTCATAGTTAATAAGATATTGGCTTCGAAATAAGAGACTGCACTACGTTAGGAAAAGTTTGCAGAAAGAAATAGAGGCTGTTATGATATTCCGTTTGGTGCTTATTGCACCATATGTCACTGTGGATGAAACTTTCCTAATGGATTGAATTTTATTTTCGACTTAAGAGGAGATCTATACCTTTCACTAATAGCGCTAAACTTTATTTTATTTAGCGCACTCATTTCCGATGGCGATAAGACCAGACTGAATCATTGCGTATCTCATACACGGTTAGAGGTATCAAAATGATATTTTCACGAATGATAATATGCAAAGAGGGGACTATTTTGCCACATGGTTACTACGCAAAACTTCATAAACTGTTTTCGATTTGCAGATATTCCTTCGTCACTAACAAATGTTTATTTCTTTGCTTCTTGCCAATGTGTTTCAGAGCCACTACTCCGTTTCCAAAACCTAATAGGAGTTACATTTCCTTCTGTTTAACGCCTAGCAGTAACAGAACGGAAGTTACTAGATCAAATGAGAATTTTATGTGAGAATACTTGAAAATGACAGATGGCGAGGATCTCTTCACTAGCTAACGAACTGAATTTTTCTCATTTCCTCACATAATAAAGCACTCTGTATTGAGATATTTAGAATATCCTTTTTATATAACCGAAAAATTAAAATTGAATATTACAGAGAGACACAGCACTTTGGTAGTTTGCAACTATTAAATTTAGTGGGTTAAAGGAAGTCAGTATCAGTATCTTCAAGTATGGATGTTATGCAGTAACAACATGTGCCTAATTATTCGGAGCTCTGATACAGAAGTCGTGTTAATAATAAATGGGCGGTTGGATCCCAGTGCGTCATATTTAACTGACATTATCTCAAGTTATACATTTCTCAAAGGGTTTCTGTTAGGAGAGGATGAAAATTTCATGTATTTTGAACATTTCATTCACTTAATATGTTCAACTAACTTCAATATAAAAAGAGTTCCTCGCATGTCGAATGTCCGTAACGTCGTCAGAAAGTGCATGAACGTAAACTGCCAGTGTGGGCTGTTTATAAGTTATTGCCATAAATAAAACTACAATGAAAATGTAGTGTAGTTCTTAACGAAGACATTGACGAAAATTCCACGTTCATACAGTGAGTAGTTTGCTAGTGTGAGCGAGTTGAATGAAACGTGAGGAAACGCGTGAGCTCGTCCGGAACGTGGCCACTCCTACAGCTTGGTG
Source organism: Locusta migratoria (assembly GCA_026315105.1). NCBI lineage: Eukaryota > Metazoa > Arthropoda > Insecta > Orthoptera > Acrididae > Locusta > Locusta migratoria. The sequence goes on from CM048746.1 coordinate 165,523,720, forward strand.
AAAAATGGCGGATAGTTCAGCTCGTCTTGCCTTACACCGTTGCCGTGAAGCATGTTTCTGCACATTAGTCAAAGGTAGACGGAGAAGTGGAACACGCACACGTAACCCATGACGTAATAAATGAAGACGGACTGTCGGCCTTGCTAGTGTACGTGTTCCAATGTTACGCCAGAGAGGAGCAGAACGCACATCTGTCATGCAATGCCGTTAGGATGAGGTGTAGATCCTCTCTGGGGGTAGTCTGGGTGGTGCGATCTGACCTATCTCGTCGTATTAGGGTGTATCATGAACCATCATACACACACATCCATTGCACTGCCGAAACACTTCGTCCCATAAGTTTCCCTACACATTCACACGCCACTAAACCACCGTCCTCTTAAAACTCACTGATTTGACGATACTGTTCGTGCATACGTCTGCGAGGCAGCCATTGCGCTACGATCTCAACGTTCACATTCAAGCAGCGAGATGACACGTTTCATATTCTTACATACCCTGAAAATTTGAACTTCCTATCGCTGGTCTTTTTTTTTTTTTTTTCGTCTTTTGTTTCCTGAAAAACATGAATGTGTAAAGAAACTTGCCTATAGCACCATCTATCGAAAGCACATCCATTTCGTTAAATGTAGGAGAGGCATTTACATTTGTACCTTCGTTCAGCATACAGTGTAGGAACAGAATAGGGCGTCTGGAGACATTTATGTATATGCACCGTTGCCAATAACATATCACCGCTTAATCACACTCCAATTCTCGTTTTATGTCAACCAGGGCTTCTCTTTCCGATAACCGCATCTTCTAGTCAGCCAAGGATGTTCACGCTAATTTTGCAAATACCTCTTGATAATAAACCTTAAAAAGACACAAACATCAAACTTGTATCTTTAAAACAGAAGGATTTCCGACTCTCCCAATTTCTGACAAAAGGATACGAAACTTGTCGCCTCGTATCAGACACATAAGCGCGCCAGTCGGAAGGTTAAACAACGTAAATCTGCAAGGCGAATAGTAGTGCTTAGGACCTGAAATCGTTTTCAGTTTCCAGGCCGCGATTATATTGTGACCCATAGTGGTTGCCAACGATCAACAATGACGGCAGACGATCGCCATCTGCGACTTCTCGTCCGGAGGAACCCAGACCAGTTTGGCGCCATCATAAACATTGAGTTTGTGGGGGCCAGTGGGAATAAGTGTAAAACGCCTGTACGAACCAGAGACGACAAAAGTTTTGTGTTACATTAAAACAAGTTTTACATTTGGTATTCTGTAATAGGTGAATTAGTGTGTATAATATTATGTGTCTTCCGATTTACTCACAAAAACAGAAACAAACAAACTTCTTCTTCCGCAGTCACAGAGAACCTAAAATCACTTATCTTGAAATACGCCCATTGTGTAGGAATGTAAAGCAACACCGGCCGCGGAGGCCGAGGGGACTGAGGCGCTCCAGTCACGGTCTGCGCGGCCACTACGGTCGGGGGTTCGAATCCCCCTCGGGCATGGATATTTGTGCCGTCCTTAGTCTTAGTTAGTTCATAAGTAGTTTGTAAGTTTAGGGACTGATGACCCCATAGTTAAGTCCCATAGACTATACAAACATTTGAACATTTTGTAATGCAACGTGCCGCGGCTGAGCGGCTGAGCGGCCGAGCGCGTTGAGACGCTATGCTACGATGCGCGAGGCCGTTCCCCGTCGGGGTTCGAATCTCCCCTCGGGCATGGATGTTTGTGCCGTCTTTAGTATAAGCTATTTGATAAGTAGTTTGTAAGTTTAGGGTCTGATGACACCGTAGTTAAGTCCCATAAGCTCTACAACATTTGAATATTTTTTTGTCATACTACGGGATTTGCTTGACCCCTTGCATCAACGCGTGCCGCGCTACCTACGAGTTCATTTAAGCACTACTGTTCTATTTTGTCATATTCTTCAATGGTAATACAGTTTAAATCCCGTAGATTTCATGGCTGTTCGGGACGCAGATATCAACTATTCTGACGGCAATATACTACTGAATATTTTTCTAATTTGAGCCTTCAATCGTAGGCCCTGACAGTTGTTGTCCGAAGATGTATGACCGAACTAGCATGTGTGGTAGATATCAGAAAAATATTCCAATAGCTTCTATTTCATTAAGACGACGTGCCATTCCACACACTTGATTCACAAGTTTATGGCCGAAAATTGTCCCTTATTAACCACATCGGACTTTAAGCACCATGCCCTTAACCCTTAACATAGTTGGCGTCACCTACGAAGGTGGCCCAGTTTTCTGTCTTTCTGCGCATCCCCCTCCATTACCGGTATGGCAGCCAATAGTGTTCGTTCTGTAGGCGCGTGGCTGGCCGCGAGTTAAGCAATGTTTTTTTCCCGCAGGCTCCACTGTTGGCGCTCGGCCGTAGCTCCTCCCCTCCTCGCTTCGCCTATCGCTCCGCCTCTATGCGCGGAAGCGCCTTCTTATATGACGACAGGTATAACAGCAAATGATTTAACACCATTCCTAATATTGAGAGGGGAACGAGACAGTAGTTGAACGCCATAGCAAACCAAGTCTTCCAGAAATGCTTCTAGTCATAGGTGGAAGCACAACACTCGTTCTCAGGAATAAATAAAAACCTACGGTAAGCCTTATAGACGCAAACAAAACCATTGTTCATCGAACCCCTGCATCACAGCACAACTGACTGGCAATGCCGACAAACCGGTAATCGCAGGAAACACGAACAAGCACAAAACACAAACAAATCCCACACTAACCCATACACGTAGAGGCCGATCTCAAAATCGATCACTTGCTTGTCAATCTTGATTGTTGCAGCCAGCCGCCGCTGATGGTGGCCCAGGAGACATACCAGTGCCAGCTGCAGAGGGGCGACTCATCAAACCGGATTGATAAACTTATGACAAACACGCAGTGAAAATGGTACCGAGCTTGCACGATACCCAATAACTAACAAAACCAAACCCTTGCATGATCTGTCGCAGATAGCAAGAATCCGCTACTGCTCTTACTACCCGTCCTGACTGTCGCAGAGTTTTTTTTTTTTTTTTTTTTATCACTTGCCTAGGCACTTTTTTCCCTCTGCCCTTAAAACCGCTCTTGTTTCAAAAGCTTTCGACCACTTCTATCATCCTGATGGACCGTATTAATGAGTAATCTTACCCACACGTACGGTACACATCACAGTACCCGCTCCTGTGACTCCTACATTACAAATATTAACACATGCAGAGGTGACAGTAGAACTATTGAGGTGGTCACCATGTTAGTGCGAGCGTGGAGGGGCTCCACTCTTTCGGAAAAAAGTCATAGACCCAACGTCGGGATAATTGCATTCCTAGCAAGAACACTACTCTGAAGAAGATTAAATCAGATTTCACGTAAGATCATTCAAAATGCTCAAATGGTTGTAAATCTATCGGAACAAACTGCGTGGTCATCAATCCGTAGCTTACAAACTAATTAAACCTAGGTAAACTATCCTAAGGACAAACACACACATCCATGCCCCAGGGAGGACTCGAACCTCCACGGCAAGCAAAAGCGCTCCGCAGCGAGACGCTTTAGACCGCTCGGCTACTCCACCGGGGTGTAAGGTTATTATATTATTGCTAATGCCATCATTGAATGCTCTTAGATGAAAAGCCGTAAACCATAGGCCGGGGACTCACCTGAGAAGTCGCCCATGACGCAGATGCCGACGCTCTGCTGGTTGTAGCCGGGAGCGTGGGCGCCCACCGAGTCCCAGCCGCGGCCCTCGTAGGCGTTGCCGTCCTCGCCCACCAGGAAGCTGTAGCCGATGTCGTCCCAGCCGTTGTCGTCCATGTGCAGGTTCTGGTAGGAGCGCACGATGGCGGCGCACGCCTCCTGGTCGAAGCAGTACTCGGAGATGCCGCCGTGGTGCACCACGACGTAGGGCACCGGCGAGATGGTCAGGTTCTGGCGAGGGTTAGCGGGCTCGCGCGCGCCCCACTCCTCGCGGCTGACGATGCGCGGGCACGCCGAGTCTCCAGCCACTGTGCGCAACAAGGGACACTTTCATTAGTTATACTCGTAAACAACAACTAAACATTCGGCACGAAGGAGATCTGCAAATTCGTCACAAATTGAAACTTCCTGTCAGATTAAAATTGTGTGCCGGAACCGGGACTCGAACCTGGGACGTTTGCCTTTCGCGGGCAAGCGCACTACCGACTGTGCTATCCCGAAACGACTCACGATGCCGCCTCACAACTTGACTTCCGCCAGTACCTGCCTCCTACTTTCCAAACTTTATAAAAGCTCTCCTGCGAACCTTGCAAGACTAGCACTCCTGGAAGAAAGGATATGGTGGAGACATGGCTTAGCCACAGCCTAAGGGATGTTTCCAGAATGAATATCAGCGCACACTCCGCTGCAGAGTGAAAGTTTCATTCGTCACAAATTGATATTCATACCGTTATGTAGTTAGCTATCTGTCGAGTTAGCTGGGCGTTTAAAGCGTCTGCTTAGTAATCAGGAGGTCCCGGATTCGAATCCGAGCCACAACACAAGTTTTAACCCTTTAGTGACCAAATTATTTCCAGAAGTTCTAGACTTTCTATGAATACTTTATTGGGCTAAGTAGCTAGGCATAAAATCGTAGTTTAAATCGGAAGGAGAGCGTTTAGCCTTGGGTATAGAAAATTTAGAGAGGACTATTGTTCCCACAAAATTTATGAGTAACTACACTTGATTATTAAAAAATGTATATCTTTTATTTTTTAGTACAAAAAGCATATTAAACATTTGATTTGCTTTTGTATTAGTTCATATTGTCCACTGAGTTCACTAAGGTGACGTACTATGGGACTTAGAGAAGCATGGTGCTACACACAAAGGTACACGACAGTTGCTACACATTGTATGTGTCCTCTTTTCTTTGTTTTTGGTAATACATTGGCGGCACCTTCTGTTTGTAGTACCTTTTGTTGGCAAATGAGTTCCAACTTTTGGCAGACGAACTTCATCTGGAACTCCAGACACGCCACTTTTTGGTGTCTGCAAATGAACGGGCCTTCCCCTTAGCTTACGACTTGAGAAGCCGGAGATGAGCTGCCTTACCTAAATGTTAGCTGGTCTGCTTCTGTCTTCTGTAACTTCCACATAATGTAGGCACTGACAACTGCCAAATGTACAAGAAAGAAAAATAGTCTGTTCCACGACGACCTACATCATAGCGTTCGTGCAGCTGATATACACGAATACTATGTCCCTCGTAAATATAGAAGCAAACAAATACAACACAAGTCATTTCAAAAGTGGCTTGTTTTCCCGCATAAATTGCGCTTCTGCATTGACTAACAATGTCGAAAAACAACCACTTCAGCGCGCCTGTTGACAATCTATATGTAGTTAGTAGACTCTAGCAGAGATGGTACAAGTTAGAGGTGGGAACACGGAGTACCACTGAACTTATAGCGAAAACAAATAAGTGGGAACTATAGTTCCCATTGGTCACTAAAGGGTTAATTCAACTCCTCTCCTTATATTCAAACTGTACATTGGGCAATCTATGAAGGAACGCAAGGTGAAATTTGGAGAGGGAATTACAGTTCAGGGGGAATAAAAAAAAAGTTGCGGTTTGCAGACGACATAGTAATTCTTTCAGTGACAGCAAAGGAACCTGGCAGAGTAGTTGAACGGAATGAACAGTGTCCTGAAAGGAGGGTGTACGATGAACGTTATCAAGTGTAAAACAACGGCATCTAGTGTCAAAAAGCAGGCTATGCTGAAGGAATTAGATTAGGTAATGAGACGATGAAAGAAGTGGATGAGTTTTGTTATTTGGGTATCAAAATAAGTTCTGATGGTCGAAGTAAAAGAAGATGCAGGATGAATCTAAATTCGCGCACTCGGGCTTCGCAGCGGATTCCTCATCTGCCAACAATGAAAAATGTATATCCATGTGGCGTCTATTCCGAAAGAACGGACGTCGCTTCAGATCCTGTATTTGTTATTGCTTCCATATTATTCTTACGGCAATTAGTACATAGTGACTACGAGTTTGAGTACTGTGGGTAGGATAAGGCTGGAAATTTGTGTCTGACGGAAGGTATGCTTAGGTAGTCCTTGCAAGTGCGGTGATCACTGTGTCCCCAGTGGTGTAGGGGTCGGCGCAACTGCCTAGAAAGCAGGAGACCCGGGTTTGAATCCCGGCTGGGTACACATTTTCAGCTTTGCCCATTCGCAGTCGAAGTCATATATTCTGTGAATATGAATGAAAAATGTCTCCTACAAAATTTCATTGTGCGCATATTTCCGCCAGTAAATGGACGTCAGAGACTGAGATGGCTGTGTGTTCCATACATCATAATTTCATTTCATAATTACACCACAAATTTGTAACGTATGTATTAGTCAGCTTTTCATAAAGAAAGCAGCTTTGGTGCAATGGTGATATCTTTCCTAGACTAATCATTATCGTTGGAAAAACGTTCCAATAAAGCGCTGCATGACGTATTAATGCATTCGTTCTAAATGTCACTTAACGAAAAACTAATTACTAATATTCTACTCTTTAGTGATTACTAAGAGAAAAATCAGTAGTATCTTCAGACATTCTAAGATGTAAGCCATAGTATATAGGATGCAGGGAGAAGTTAGGCTATATAAACGACCCTGTTCAGCTATGCTAATAAAATCTAACAAACTGGGAATAAACGTACCTTTCAACAAGGGATCTGATTCCCACGCCTTTGTGTATCTCTGGGAATATTTTTCTCTCTTGAAATCATAGTCACTTGAATACACACAGCGTATTCAACTTCAGTTCGCAATCGCCAATCCACCAGCAGTACGGTATGGTAGACGTTGCAGAAGCGCCTTTAAAGGAGGGCAGTGTCAACGAAAACATAACAATGAAGTACTTCATTGTAAGGTAGGGCTAAACAAATTTTGATAGGTATGCGTTAGGCCGGTATTACACTGTCAAATTTTTGATCAAATTTTTGACATAAAAGTATCATCATAAGTTCGTAATATTTTTTTGATGTAAATCTTTGACGTGACGCTAAAAAGGGATATTACACTGTCATCATAATTTTGATCATATTTCAAGATGGCTGACAGTAAACACATGTTATCATGCGCTGTCATTGCTACTACGAAAACTGCATTCTGAAGAAAAAAGAGGGGCTTACTTGGGGAAACTGTAGAAATCATTTCGTGTTGCAGGAGCTGCAACCAGAGGGCGCCAAGTCATATATAAATTACTGGAGAATGGATGATACAGCGTATCGGTATTTACTCAGTAAAGTGGCTCCACACATTAAAAATCAGTATATGCACGTCAGAAGACTATATCGGCAGAAGACAGGTTTTCAGTGACACAGTAGTTTCTTGCTACTGGTGTTAAATTTTACTTAGGGCGCGGCAGTGTAACTTGCTCATTTTGGCAATGAAATGTTCGCTATAGGACAAGGAGTAACTTACTGGACGGACAAGAACGCTTACAAGAACCTGTCAACAACAGAGCAGAAACAGCGTCGATTATTACTAGATTGAGAAGAGCGGAGAGCTTATAAAATCCGCTTCATATATTTCTATTAATTTTGTTGTTGATGTAACACATGGGAGCATTAATCTTCTTCTTACACCCAGGCCGAATTTCTCCGTTGAGTACCTCCGCCATTCGAGTCTCTTCAATCTGTTCTTATTCAGGATGTCTGCGATTATATAGTGCTTCGTCTGCTTCAGATGACAGCACACACCGAAAAAAACTTCGACGTCATGTTTTGAAACAAGGACGTTTGTTTCAAATAAGCGCGGTCCAAGAGCTACAGCGATGCTAGCGCTCCAAGCGGTTACATTTCTCATTGCAGTGTACAGTAGACAAAAGACTTTTATGATCAAATCAACTGCGAGGCACTAGATATGATCTTTTTTTTTTTTTTTTTTTTTTTTTTTTTTTTTTTTTTTTTTTTTTTTTGACGAAAGCAGAGATATGTCAAAGTTTCCTATTACACTATCAAATTTTTATGATGTCAAATATATGATGTAAATTTTTGACAAAGAAATATGACAGTGTTAACACCGGCCTTATTCATGTCTGACACACCAACCTTCAGATGCCAGACACTCAGATCGGTACCAAACGTTGTATATTGATAGATTATCAGCCGAAACTTCTATATAATTCGTGCTATGTGCTGCCGTCTCGGAGAACTTGCGTAAACTATTATAAAAAGTAACACCTAACATACGGAGTAGAGGAAAAGCGTAACTGTGAGAGCTTATCCGGTTGCACTACCGTGGGCTAGTTGGTAGAGCGTTAGGTTCATCGAACAGAGGGTCGTGGTATCAAGTCTCGCCTAGAGGCTCCACCTTTTTCTTTTTAACTGCAATACTTTGAAAATTGTCAAAAGAGAATGTCTATAACGTACCAGGGATTCACTTGGCAAACCAGCACTGTCAGTTGCAACAGTAGCAGTAGCATGCGGACTGGAGAGCAACGTCAGCCCTACTTAATGGTGTTGGCAAACACACGGCATTCTAGCCACAACACTCATAGCCGCTGAACGGCGGTGCAGCCATCTAGCAATCATTTTTATTATTATTACTTTTTACTACTACTATCATTATTATTGGGGGGGTGGGGTTAGGGGGACTAGACTACTATGGCCATCAGTCCATTATTATTGATATAATTGTTACTTTAATACTTCCGCACGTGAAATTCTACAGGTTTGCTACTTTCAAATAAAACGAATCAGAAGCAAACTGCCGATTACAGTCTTTTTACTTTTACATTTCAGGAACATGTTGATCCATGTAACACTCGGTGTACGTTTGTCGACGTAAAAAAATTTCCAAAGTCATACAGAAAAAAAAAAAATCGTGCCAAGAGGGTTTGAACCGAGGACCCACATAACGATAAACGTTCGATCTATCAACTACCCATCGGAAGTTCAGCGCGGCAGACCTCTGCAGATACGCTTTTTCTGTGCTCCGTTGATCAGGTGTTACATATTATTTCCTGTGTACGCACGTTATCCTGGACGGCAGCACATAGCACGAATTATATAGAAGTTTCGGTTGATACTCTATCGATATACAACGTCTGGTACCGATCTGAGTGTCTGACATCTGAAGGTTTGGGTGTGAGAAGCCCCTAAAATTCCTCTCAAAGCACACTTCCCCCTAAATTTCCCCCTGAAGTATAAATCCCTCCAAATTCTCCCCATGACAGCAAAGTCCCCCTAAGTCTAGGGGGAAAACCCCAAAGTTGTATTTTTTTTTGGGGGGGGGGTGGCTTGACTACGGGGTCATCAGTCCCTAAACTTACAAACTACTTATGAAATAAGACTAAGGACGGCACAAATATCCATGCCCGAGGGGGAATTCGAACCCCCGACCGTAGTGGGTAGTGGCCGTACAGACCGTGACTGGAGCGCCTCAGTCCCCTCGGCCACCGCGGCCGGCAACCCCCAAGTTGACAACACTGGACTGCTAGGAGTTTGCACGAGACGAAACTCACCGCCTGGCGAGCTGTTGGCGGAGACCCTCTGGAGGTAGAGTCGCGGGTCCAGACGCGGCCCGGCGCGCGCCTCACACGCGGCCAGAAGAACGGCCGCCATCGCCAGGAGGCCGGCGGTGAGCCTGTTGCGCGCTGCCATGTCGTGTGGTGCTGGAAGCTGCTGGAGTGAGTCGACGCTACCGGCCTGCTGGGCACCCTTTTATATCCCTCCACGGCAGCCCGTGTTATCTCCCATTGATGCCAATAGCGCAGAATTCTCTCAGATTCTAAAAAAAAAAAAAATTCACATTAGCAGATGTTGATACTGACACTATCTAATCAACGAATGCCGATAACGAAATACGTCTGCCTCTGTAATTGCTGGACCCACGTGTAGTTTTCCTCGAATTCGTTCGATTCGCCACCATAATCGTAAATCTTTTATTTTGAGCAATGACCAACAGATAAGATACCGTAACTGTAACCTTTTGAAACAATAAACAGGAAATGATTGTGTACGAGCACACAGTGAAACTACAGTGTGATCACCACTACGAATCCAGTGAAATGTTTACGTGTGATTTTCGCGCGAACATTATGACGAAATTGTGCTCGTGCGCCATCAAGCGTGAACCACATCTGTAATACGTGCTGACGTGAGCCGGCCGCGGTGGCCGAGGGGACTGAGGAGCGCACAATGCAAAATCGAAACTTGGACTTATCTCACGGATCGCCATTACAGAGTTGTACGACATCCTATTTACAGACAATACTTTTCCAACTTCCTTGGGAGTACCTTCAACGACCCTTCCCGCAGCTGCAATGTGTTCAGTCAATAGAGAAGAATTTTAAATGTTTGAACTGCTGTCCCTCCTTGAACTGTTCAACGGAATGCACATTCTACGAGAAGCCGAACTTACTAGCCGCAAGGAACCGAGATCTTCTGAATTATATAACGAACATCAAGATCTATTAAATAAAAATAAATAAATAAAAATAATGAAATAAAATCATAGCAATGTGAATAAAGAGAATTTATTTGTTTTGTCTCCTACACATTCCCCTTCCTTTTCTTTCTTTCTGTTCCCTTATATAGTTAAGTTTCCAGGGGTAGTTTTAGTTAGGCGCCAACGCCTGGAGAGGTTGAGGTTCTTTTTTTATTAGGGTCAAAGTGGCGGTGGCAATTTAGTTTCCTTTCCTTTTGTGGTCCCTTTTCCCAAAGAAATAATAATAATAATAATAATAATAAAAAGAGAGACGCTCCAGTCACGGTCCTCACGGCCACTACGGTCGGGGGTTCGAATCTCCCTTTGGGCATGGATATTTGTGCCGTTCTTAGAATTACCTAGTTTGTAAGTTTAGGGACTGATGACTCCGTAGTTACGTCCCATAAGCTCTACAAACATTTGAACATTTTGCTGACGTGAGCCGCACGGGATTAGCCGACTGGTCTGGGGCGCCACGTTACGGACTGCGAGGCCTCCCGCGTCGAAGGTTCGAATCCTCCCTCACGCATGGATGTGTATGTTGTCCTTAGGCTAGTTAACTTAGTTTAAGTAGTTTGTCATTCTAGGGACTTATGACCAAAGAATTTTGGTCCATAGAATTACGAACAACATTGCTGACGTGACATATCAAATGTATGTTAAGGTTAAGGGATTTAACTGCGTAGTCATCAGTTCCTAAACTTACAGACTACTTATGAACTACCTTATACTAAAGACGACACAAACATCCATGCCCGAGGGGGGATTCGAACCTCCGACCGCAGTGGCCGTGCAGACTGTGACTAGCGTGCCGCCGAACGCTCGGCCATTGCGGCCGGCCGTGACACATCCTCCGACAAGGTATGAAATACATTAATGATAAAATGCGCCCCATTTAACATATGTCGTGAGTATGTAAGCCCCTGTTAATCTATCGCCAAATATGCTATGTCTTCAACCAAGCGTCGCAAACCCCTTCCTATAAACACATGTTTATCTCAAAAAGTATTCGATTCCTGACTCATGCTCGTTAGACTTATTTTTCTTGTTTCGATTATGACTATACTTCCGTAAGTAGACGAAAAGTGCCTGTTATACGATAGTTCACTACTATCAGACACCACAACTGTACTCATGATAGGTGTTGCACTCTGATGGAGAGCTTTTTAAACTATTATATTGTAGGAATCAGGACTCGTCTTTCCAACATAAACATTTTATTTAATCAAAGTTACTTAAATTAAAACAACAGAGATACACTGAAACAAAGAAAAAACTCTTCCTACTTGTGTTTATTCCGTGATCAGAAAACTACTGTCCAATATTTGGCTTCTCTGGCGTGTCTTCAGTTTCGTCAGCAGGAAATCCTTTAAATTCCCCATCCGAATCCCACATTAGGTCATCCTGACAATCATCCGACTCGGATGATGAGTAGTCACTTGGCAAGGTTGCATAAATTCAGCACATGTTGTTGTAGTTCTGGGACCGTCATGGTTATCACCTTCTCGGCACACATCATAGGTGTCGCAAGAGAGAAGGAATGGCGCCAGTAGTTCAAATGTTCAAATGTTTGTAGAACTTATGGGACTTAACTACGGGGTCATCAGTCCCTAAACTTACAAACTACTTATCAACTAGCTTATACTAAGGACGGCACAAATATCCATGCCCGAGGGGGGATTCCAACCCCCGACCGTAGTGGCCGTGCAGACCGTGACTGGCGCGCCTCAGTTCCCTAGGCCACCGCGGCCGGCACCAGTAGTTAGATGGTAGCTAGTTGCGGTAATATAGCTTGGGTTAAGGGGTAGATAATGCATGACAAGTAGCAGCGCAACGCGCCATTGGCAATGTTTGTAGTGCCTTGCTTGTAACACTACCGCTCAGCCATATTTTAATTCCGCGCTTCTGCCGCTCGCGCGCCTTCTGTTTGCTGCCTCCCTGTGTGTGTGAATCTGTGTATGTATTGGCCACGTAGGGATAACTAATTTTTTTTTTTTTTTTTTTTTTTTGCTTCATAGATTATCACCTTATTTTAATTGTAATATTTGTGTTCTTGTACTTAGTCATAAGTGATACGTCTGCTATGGCAGCAGTGACTTAACTTTATTTGTTTTATTAAAACAACCATTGTGAGGACATATATATTTTATGGTTTTTTTTTTTTTTTAATATGTAATTGTAAAGATCTGAGGAACGTCGTTCTGTAGAATGGACAATTACAGGCGACGAGATTTGACATTCAGAAACTTGTGAAGTGTGAGTTTTGCGCAGACACCTGGGAAACTCCACGACACCGACAGCGGCAGCACTACGCGCCGTGGTCCGGACTGCTCGCCACCCGCAAGCCCAGCGCGGCCAGCGTGACGCAAGCAGACACGCCCCCGCAGCATCAGCCAGCCGCAGCCACCCCGGGGGCCAGCTGACTGAAACGGCGCGCTCGACGACCCCGGTCCAGTCCAGAGTCGTCCCTGGCTGACAACGCTGAGGACAGCGGGCGCCTGGCTATCAACTCTTGGCTCTGTAGCAGAGGCCAGAGATCTTATGCGGACTGTAGCTCGATTGCGGACCTCACACCATCGGCTTGCCATGAACTGTCAAAGAACCACAGAACTGACACACCCTCTCACTGTGTTGTGCAAGAACAGCTGCATAACCTGTCACCCAGTAAGTGTGTAAGAAAATTGCCTGTTGGAGGTTGTCAAATAATCTCAAAATTTAGAATGCGTGATAATATACTCTAGTAATAATAATTTCGTTATTGATTGTTGCAGCAAATCACAACTAATGGGTCGCAACAACACTTTCGCAATGAAAGTTAAAATTTTGAATAAAAAAAGAATATTAATTAACTTGAAACAGTCACTGTGGTAATTAATTAAGCTTGGCCCTATCTGACTTAGCATTGACTACAGCCTCCAACTAGCACCTCTTACGATTCACGAACAGCACAACTTCACTAATAAATGTGTCAGAATTCATGTAGTGTTGATGGCGTGTTCGTGTTATAATCAAAATTGTAATAGCAGATAGACTCTGATTGCAATGATAATAGCTCAATACAGTGAAACTCCGTGGTGCAATGAGCTTCACAAATACTACAGTCAAGGTTCTCTATAATTTTGATATTGTTTAAAACATTCAAGTTCCTTATAAAACTTTACGTAAACTATTTTATTTTATTTTTTTTTTTTTTTTTTTTTGGTTCCAGGGCCTGGGTAGCGTTTGCGTGTAACTGGCTGAGCAGAGTTTGGCATTTAACGTATTTCATAAAAAAAATTACTTCAGTCAAGTCTGGTTAATCAACTATAATACTTTGACTGCTGTTAGCCTGGTTACTTTCTACATAAATGAAACCAACTTTACTTTACTTGCAAACTCTCTTGCACTCACTTGCACTTTAATTACTAGTCTCTGTGGTTGTATCACGTATAGCAATTCTTGAACTCGTCTTGCAATTTCTTTAAAACTGATCGTAATTACTTTGAAAAATGATTGAACTTGTTGGTCAATGTACAGGCTTGCATGATCAACGTAATCTAATATTGGTGATAATGGGGTGACTACAACTACTTACAAAATTAAAACTGGTTTCAAAATAAGTCATATATAATTGAACCAAAGTTCTGATTGGGTTGACACTACATTTACATGCATACAAAATAAAATGTTACAAGAGTACTCATCTGCTTTCGTCGTCTTCGTCGTGAAGTCCATACAAGACAGATATGATTACAATAGGTACTCTTAGTACAACAATGATCACACTCGGTGACAATGGACTTGATACCAAACAATTACTTTTCTTGCACACATGGAAAAAGATTACACTGATCGAGTATAAGTAAACTTATTTCGCACTTCGTTCAATACATTAAACAGTACGCCTGTCAGGCTTATTGCAATTGCATAAAACTCGCGCCACACTGCGCCTACCGTGCCTCTGCACCATCAACAAAACATTTATGTGTTTACTATAGTGAGTCCGCTTTGCGACTACATTTATGTCTTCACTTTGGCGAGTCCGCACCGCGACTCCTTCAGCAGCGCGACTACTACTTCTGTGCCAAAGACAGTCTTTACTACAGGTTCAACATTTTCTCTGGCGCATTGCTAACTTACAGCATAAGAATGCCCTTGCATTCATGCGGGTTTACACATACAGTACATGTTTACACTAAATGATTCAATATAGAAAATGACGTTATATAAGAAATATATCTAGCATACATGAAATGAAAAATACATGAAATAAATAAACAAATTTAAGACAATATATACATTATGTTAAATCAAACTAAGATACAGCGACAGGTGTACTCTTACAAGTGCACAGTCCATTTGTGCAATACTAGTCTCGTCTGTTGCTAATGTGCGGACAGAAGAGGGTAACAAGGTAACGGCCCCACACAATGCCAAGACGATACCACGGGTGAAAACTCGATGCAGCTGGAAAGTCACTGTCACTGACGCTCAGGCAAGATGGTGTTCCATCCATGGCGACAACGAGATGTTCTCCAAAACATTCACACACGAGGCGACATAACCAAGTTGCTGCTGTGCTGATGCCGGATCTACTGTCAGAGACACTCAAGCAGTATAAATATACTTACAGTGCGGTCAGTAGTGTCCTCCAAGTTGCTTTGGAAGGAAGTCCCTCCCCATGCCCCTAGAACTGAATCGTGTGTAAATATGTGTGGCGATAAAAAATCGTGTTGATAACTATAACCAAAACAGACCTGTGTGACGCACAAAGACGTGTTGATACAAGATTGTAGTGGACCTGATGTTATGTTTTTGAACTTCTAATATTGAAATCCGAGACTTGCCTTGGGGCAAGGTCACTTCTACGAATGTGTGACAGACTAAAACAAGAGTGTTTGAATACTTGCCTTATATATTTCTTTGTTTTTGTCTGATATAGTCTATAATATGTGTTTTATGTGACATTATGTATTAATATTACACTGATGTATGTCCCCAACCTGTGGTCTAACCAGCCACACCAGCAAACACACCATTTGCTTTCTTTTAATGATTGCTGAAATGGATTTATGATTTGTGTTGTATAAGAGACCAGTCCACTCGGTCCATGCTCTATTTTATGCAGTGATTTTCTAAGGGCAACTTGGTAAATAAAAAGGTGCCTGAAGCTCAAAATTGATAAATTTGAGTTCAGTCAATTTTTCTCACTAAGGAAGGGGTGATGAAACACATCCACATAACATGTTCCATTTAATTGACTCCCCATGAACATATGTTGACGAGCTTCAGACATTTTTTGAGTGTAGAAAGAAACTCCACTCGCAATATGCGAAATACCTGGCATTATATATTGATTTAGTTTTATCTGTATGTAAAATTCTGTCTATGTTGTACATGAGGCCCGAAATATGTATTAGTGTGTATTGGCACTGGCTTCCACAAAATGAATGAAACTTTGTATGTAAGAAAGTTTAGGAAGTGCTAGGCGCGCCTCGTCTGTTTTGTGTCGTCGTTTCTTTCAAACGCTGGGTGTTGAATGTCTCTGGGCGAGAAGTAGGTTTGCCAACTGCTGAGCAGAACCTGGTAGGGTAAGTACCTCTGGGTTTGGTTCTTCGGTGGCCTCGTGGCTCGACTTAGTTCAGGCTCCATAGTCGTACTTATGCCTTTTCGCGAGTTTAATTCTGGGAGTAGCAGCTACACTATGTGTAGTAGTGAGATTTTTCTTAATTTCGTACAGGATTGTTAATTTTATGTCGATTTTTGCTAGAATCTGATTCCAAGGCTCTGATGGTGTTTCGTTAGCATAGTTCTTGCACTTTATAACTTTTAAATCACTTCTTCACCTGTTTAAATATTTTCAATGTCTTTCGCGTTCTTATCGTAGTTGAATTCCAATATTTTCAGGGATTCGCGGTGCCTATACTGTTCGTACTTTATCGACAGAACACGTGGACGATATCAGACTAAGCCTTCAGCTTTTCCATCATTCAGTGCACATGAGTGGTTAATAATTGTATAGCTAATTTGCTAAGGTGTTTCCTAGTGAGTGTAGCGTGATAATTTTCCCCATAAATTGTCCATTGTAACTTGTAATCTGTGTGCTTGTCGGCCCACGTGTGCGCCGATTAGCGTGTTCCCTGTCGTGGTTATTATCATTAAATAGATGTTTTTCCTCTGTGTAGAAAGAACCTGTTTATAATTTTCATGAAATCGAATTATTTCACTTCTCTGAATTTTTGTGACCGAACTCTGTATTGTGCTGTAGCAATCTGTAACGTTGCTTATCTAATAGATATCATTCCTCTGATCAGAAATAATGGTTACATGATATATTTCGCGGTCTTATTCTCTTCGACATTGATTTTGTTAACTTTATGCATATTTTGTGTTCCGACTTAGTAGAGTGCTGCATTGATCTAACAACTTTAACCTTCTGTAGTTATCTTCTCCCTGAGCTAAACGAACGCCAGAGCGACCGTTTCTAGATATTATTTGATGAAATCTTGATTTAATGTATAGTGAGAAGTTCTAGGGAAACTTTAACTTCCATCTGTACACCACACTTCGTGGTATTAAGCCAAGTGCGTTTGTTTCTGATAGTTTATCATGCGCCTAAGCCAGTAGCTTGACACGTTATGGAAGCGAGGTACTATTTCATTGTGCGCGAGTGAACCTTCGATCTGCATTCTCCACATTGCTTGGCTGTTGTCTTGGTGTATTGGTGTCGGATGCTTGGTAAGTACCTGCATGGCTTGGCATATGAATCTGTGTGTGAATGTGCTGCAATTCCTCCGTTCCCCGCTGTGAAACGTGATCATAATTAACCTATACTCAACTTTGCAGGTGGGCAACTTTAGGACCATGTAATTGTGGATATTTTGAATATTTTGTAAGGTGTGTTTTTTATTATAATAAAGAAAAATGGTCTTCCCCCTTGTTGTTCTTGTTTTTTTTTAGCAATACATTAATTTGTTTAACTATAAACCTTCTGTGCTAATTTAAATTCTCTCCTCATCATTTATTTTGGATTAATGTGGGGTAATTTGTTCATGTATCATGTGTCTATCTTTGCATTTCCGTTGCCAACATATATTTTTGATTTAGATCCATAACTGCTGATCATTATTTAATTGTGTGCAGTTTCCTCTGAAGATTGCAGTAAAGGTAGAATGCTTAACTTATAGAATCATAGTTTTGCTTAAGGGAACTGTATACTTCCGCCGCTGTGTGAATATCGCCGTAATTAGATTTTGTGAGCAAGCAGTAAATTGTAAACTTCACAAACACGGCTAGTTAACAGTCAAAAAGAACAGTGGGCGAGTTTCAATGTGCTGTTTATGGTTCTGTCATCTTTTATTTAATATGTTTCTAGTAATACTTTCAACATGTGTCTTACAAGTTCATAAGTGGGAGCATTTTTGAAATTCACAATGGGGCGTAGCAGTTTATTTGGTTTATGTATCTTTGGTTGGAATCGGAGGTTTAATGCAGTGGGATTATTCTGAATTAGTTTTCTTCTTTCTGTGTCATTAGGTATGTAGTGTATAGTTTCTTTAGATTTTTACTGTTGTCTGAAATATGTTTTGGGTCTGATTTTTGCCACCAACACAATTGAAAATATCAATGTGGACACATTCAAACACTCGATCCCATGCAGGTATCCAGAATAGGCAGCGAGTAAGAGGAACCAATAGGCTGGAAGATGAGAATTTGGGTTGGAAGGGAAGTGTGCTTGGATAGCCTAATTGGTTATGGCGACCGCCGGCCCAAAGCAGGAAATCATGGTTCGAAACCCAGACCAGCAAAAATTTTCATCTTCGCCACTGCATTTATTTCAACACCCCAAAACGGTCGAAATGTTTCAATATTTCAAACATTGTAGTGTGTTCTTGAGCTGCAGTGGTAGTACCGTTATTTTAAAATGATTAGCATAGATTGTTCACTTAAAACTGACTTTCTTGTAAACTTTGGAGGAAAAGCTAGAAATCTGGCTGTTAGGCATACATCGATCAAAATATTTACTAATGTCTCAACTCTAAGGAAAGAAGAAATTACTCTAATTCATTGTTCCGGTAAAATTATTGATTATCAGTTGGTGAAGAGAAACCAAATTATTTTGTGGTGAAGGATTATGGGTGTTGTCGAATGTAAGGATCAAAAACACTTTT
This sequence comes from Locusta migratoria, assembly GCA_026315105.1. NCBI lineage: Eukaryota > Metazoa > Arthropoda > Insecta > Orthoptera > Acrididae > Locusta > Locusta migratoria. The sequence goes on from CM048746.1 coordinate 165,542,333, forward strand.
TTTGCTACTTAAATGATTCGGAATATAAATTGCAAATTCAGAAAAAAATCGAATTAGTTATGCAGAAAAAGCTCATATTATACAGAACGGTAGACTGCTTCATGTTTTGCGGAGGTAAAACGTTAGCACTACGGGCTCACAATGAGAAATAGCAGACAAATGTGTCAATTTCTTGCATTTCTTATATCTTCTAGAAAATCATGAGTGAATGTTTGATGAATACTTAAACAGTTACACTAATCCAGAAAATGAACTTTGGGAGTGTGTGCATCAATTTAAATTTATGAAGTGTTTAAAGATATTAACTCAGCCACTTTTGTTTCTGTTTAGGCAAACGAAAGAGCGCATATTTCATGCGAAAGTCACTTTGTCTTGTAGTGTGGTATAATAAAGGAAAGGTGCTTCCTTTTGAAAAATCTTCAACAGAGGCTGAGGTTTTAAAATGAAGTCTGAAATTTTACAATGTTGAACAAGTTATTGGCGAAACATATTATAGCACCGCAGGAGTGGCAGTCATGCTGGCATAGAAACCCAGATGGCGACAACTTACCCAAACGTCAAGTATATTCACTGTTATGTGCACCAAACGCATTGACTATGTGCCGTGCTGGAGCCTTCTTGCAGTTACGTGTCTGGCAGGACTGGTATCGCTGGTGGTATCGAGAGCGAATTCGACCTAAAGGCCAGAGGGCGCAAGTGGCGGCGCGCTGTTTTTCCTGGAGGCGAAAAGGTCGGAGCGGGTGAACAGTAACGTTTGGACGGTGGCGCCGGAGTGAGTGAAGTGTCCACAACGAACGATCATGGTCGGAGTTATACGCGAGGGCATGTGTGTGTGCTCGACGCGGAAATGATCTGAAAAGTCTAGTCAGCTCTCAGGGACAGCTGATGTTGTGGATAAACCTTAACTGGAGGAGCCAGCGTGAGGAAAGGTCAAACAATTGTGGCCAAACTATTCCGAAACTTCGGCATGTACAAGGATGATGTCACTTGTTATTGTGCTGTTGTGCTGCCTGTGCTCCCTACGGACGGAAATGGTTTGATGCCTGTGTACAGCCGTCCCGCTGAGAGACTTGCGCTGCTAACATGTCATGTCACATTTTGCTGCGATTGTTTCAATTTGACATTTACATGGTGTTTGGCCTATAGGTGACTAACCTTATGTTTCCTGTGTACGTGTGGTAACAGTTCCTGTGTTTTTCACCCTAGTTGGTTCCTTGTGCCTTGTAACTAAATATAAGTGGCAAAACATTTAAGGCCCAGAAAAGGAAACAATGTCTTATTGTTGGATGGCAGTGCGTCGGGAGGACGTAAAATGTAGCTCCTGTGATGATGACTCAAAGCCAACCTCTCAAGTTGAGTTATACTATGTAATTACGTAATGCCTTCAGACAAAACCTGACTAGTTTGTTTGCTTTCAAGTACCGTCTGAGCAAGGCTAAGTTTACTGTTATTAATTAATTGATTTCATTTTGTTAAAGGTTGCTGGTAGTTAAGGTACATTCTCAGTTGATATTTGATTTATATACATGTGGCGTCTGTTCCGAGAGAACAGACGTCACTTCTGATCCTGCAGTTGTTATTATTCAGCATTCATAGAATATATGACATCATCTGCGATTGGGCAAAGCTGAAAATGTGTACCCAGCCGGGATTCGAACCCGGGGCTCCTGCTTTCTAGGCAGTTGCGCTGACCCCTACACCACTGGGGACACAGTGATCATTGCACCTGCAAGGACTACCTAAGCACGCCTCCCGTCAGATACAAATTCCCAGCTTCATGTATATATATAATATGCCGGTAACGGGTAATGATCCTATCGTTAGTGGGGAGGGGTGGGCAAAGTTTGAAGCCCTTACTCTTAGAGGGATTTAGTCCATAACTACGAGTTTGAGTACTGTGGGCACGGCGATGCTGGGAATTTGTATCTGACGGGAGGCGTGCTTAGGTAGTCCTTGCAGGTGCGGTGATCACTGTGTCCCCAGTGGTGTAGGGGTCAGCGCAACTGTCTAGAAAGCAGGAAACCCGGGTTCGAATCCCGGCTGGGTACAAATTTTCAGCTTTGCCCAATCGCAGTTGGTGTCATATATTCTATGAATGTTGATATTTGATTCTTGGTGAAAATTCTGTGTCTTGAGATATGTGTTTAGTAACCAAAGGAGGCCTCTAATTTTTGTTTTATGTAAATAATTGCTGTAATAAAATGGCTATATTTCATAAAAGTTTATTTAGGCTCAGTACCTTCTTACCATTTCCTCACCTCCACTACCATATCAGACTGTTCATTATGGTCAGGGGTGCATGTTGTCAACTAGCAGGCGCTCGAGCTAAAACAGCTTATGTTAGAGAGTAAGATGAAATAATAATCTGTACATAATAATAATCTGACTCATCAGGGCCCTCCTCAAATTGTTGAGAATAGAGACTTGAAATTTTGAGGAGATGTCCAACTTTTTGTAAGCATCGTTTAAGAAGAGGTTGAAATAAGTACTGTATTTGGTTTCTTGGCCATAAATTAAAAATATATGTTTCAACATTTTTGGAATAAAACTTGTAAAGTGGTGACATGGTAGAGAAACTCGCCCGCTGTTCTTTTGACTGTTAACTAGCCGTGTTTGTAAAGTTACAAATTGACTGCTTGCTCACAAAATCTAATTACAACGATATTCACACAGCAGCGGAAGCATACAGTTCCCTTAAGAAAAACTCTGTTTCTACAAGTTAAGCACACAGTTCTACCTTTACTGTAATCTTTAGAGGAAATTGCATACAATTAAATAATGATCCGCAGTCATGGATCTAAATTAAAGATAAATGTTGGCAACGGAAACGCAAATATTCTCTACTCCAGAAGGGAGCAGAGACACAAGATACATGAACAAATTACCCTGCATTAAATCCAAAATAAATTATGAGGGGAGAATTTAAATTAGCACAAAAGGATTATAGTTTAACAAATTAATTTATTGTTCAAAACAAGAAAAACAAGGGGAAAGGCCATTTTTTAATTACAATAAAAAACACACCTTACAATATATTCAAATTATCCACTATTAGATGGCCCTAAAATTGCCCACCTGCAAAGTGGAGTACAGGTTAATTACGATCACGTTTCATAGGGGGGAACGGAGGAATTGCAGCACATTCACACACAGATTCATACGCCAAGTCATGCAGGTACTTACCAAGCACCCAACACCAATACACCAAGACAACAGTCAAGCAATGTGGAGACTGTAGATCGAAGGTTCACTCACGCACAATGAAATAGTACTTCGCTTCCATAACGTGTCAAGCTAGTGGCTTAGGCTCAAGATAAATTATCAGAAGCAAACGTACTTGGTTTAAGACCACAAAGTGCGGTGTACAGAAAGAAGTTAAAGTTTCTCTAGAACTTCTAACTATACATTAAATCAAAATTTCATTAAATAATATCTAAAAACAGTCGACTATGGAGCCTGAACTAAGTCGAGCCATGAGGACACAGCAGTACCAAAGGTATTTACCCTACCAGGAACCAAGAAGCGAATGAATAGCTCTCTTCACCACTGTTTAACCGTTACCAGCGAGAGGTAGTGGAGGGGAGCCCAGAGAGCGTCACTGTTCGTCAGCCAGGTGACCTGACCAACCCCCAGCCAAAGAGGTTAAGAGCAAGCTACATTAGGAATCTTTGCTAAGACTGGGTTCTGCTCAGCAGTTGTCAAACCTACATCTCGCCTAGAGACCTTCAACGCCAAGAGTTTGAAAGAAAAGATGACACAAAACAGACGAGGTGTGCCTAGCACTTCCTAAACTCTCTCACATACAAAGTTTCATTCACTCTGTGAAGCCAGAGCCAGTGGTAGCACATCACAGTACACTAATAGATATTTGGGGCGTCATGTACAACATAGACGCTTAGAATTTTACATACAGATATAACTAAATCAATATATAATGCCTGGTATCTCGCATATTGCGAGTGGAGTGTCTTGCTACACTAAAAAAAAAAAAAAAAAAAAAAAAAAAAAAAAAAAAATGTCTTAAGCTCGTCAACATTTCTTCAGGGGAAGTCAATTAAATGGAACACATTATGTGGACGTGTTTCAAAGTTTTTTGATCAATTATTATTAAAGAGCTACTAAGGGATTTTCAAAGCCACTCTGTGAAATAGTTACCCATATTTGACCTCATTATTAGAGAAAAATAAACACATGTTTGAGTATTTTTCGAAGTTCTGATCCTTCGTGAGAAAATAGGAAAACATTTATGGGATTATTTAATAATTTTGAAACTTAATCTAAGAAAATGAGTCTTTGACTTATCAGTTACAAATTTTAAAGTATCATTTTATTCCATAAAACCATTTGCTCATTTCTTGTCCAATGGTAAAGACAACAGTCCAGCCTTGGTAAGAAGTTAATGATACAAAATTACCTATAATTTTCGGAAATTCTTTAGAGGTCAGTATGTATAGTATTTGCTTCAAGTAAAACCATGTAATTTGTGAACTTAGAGATGGAGCTTCTTTTGCAGACCACCTGCTTAAAGAAGATCATAATTACAAGATAAAACATGAACTCTAACACCACATCCAAAAAGGGAGGAAGATGATCTATCATAAAATAATGTATATCACTAAACATATTTCATTTTCCCCAATCTTAAAACTGACTGAGGGAGTTCCTGTACTCACCACTTCTGGCTGCAGAATCTGTTCATAATCCCCTGAGAGCGCCCAATTTTCTTTCTCTAGTTTAATATTCCTTGTTATAAATTTTACGTTGCATAAGCACTGCTGTTTGGCTCATCTACTTAGTATAAAATGTATGTCCTGTTTTGTTTGCAGTACTAGATATTTATACCAGTTACTTTAGTTTCATTTAAACTTTTAAAAACGAATCTTATCTAGATAATCATGGCCATTATATTTTGCTTAATCTCACTTTTAGATCTATTTGTGTCAACTATTCGACCTGTTAATGATAAGATCATTTAAGACAATTTATATGGAACATGTTATGAATGTTTATAGTGCAATTCACGCCACATATTTGACTTAAGCTCAAAAATTTTATGTAACAATTTCACAGAAATAATTTCTCTCTTTTTGTTGTAAACTTATTTAAGTTGAAATCTTTGGAAACGAACTAAGATACTGTTTAATGTACTAGTTTAAAATCTTTGAAACTAATAACTTCCACAGTCAGCTGCTAATGACATATCAGGCAGAATCAGGTTCGTTGCAAAAGATATATTGTACAATATTATGCAGTCGTCTTGTGTGTTTCATTTGTCACATGTAGAATATTGTATCGACAACTGACGGTCAGTAAATTCAATTAAAAAAACGATTTCAGTGTTTTTAAAACCTTAAGTTGATGAAACAGGAAGTGTGGGTTTTTATGGACACAATTTGTTATATTAAAAGATTTTTGAAGCTAAATCAATCAGGACCTGTTAGACATAAAATAAAAATCTGTTCAGGAATGAAAGTTTATGTGATACTTGAAATTTACTCAAAAGATAGGTTTCATGAAAAAAAAAAATCTCATTTCAAGTACCTGACTACCGTAGAAGTATATAATTTAAAATTGAATTTGTGAATAGCACATTGTCTCTGTGAGGAAGCAGTGGGCATCCAGTTAGTAATATAAGTAAAATGTTTGATAAACATAGTTTTCAGTACAACAGTTACTACTTAAAAATGGTTTGCATTTTAAAGAATCGAAGAAACACTGATGGAATAAACACGTGTGTTAATCCTCATATGACGCACTGGGGTCCAAGGAATGGAAGTGTGAATGTTAAAAAGAGTACGATGGCTAAAATTTATTGGAACTCAGTGGACATTATGTTGGTGATAGTGCCTACTTACATTTGCAGTGAGAAATGTGTTGCCAGACCTTTAACGCGCGAGAACTCGCACCTTTAAAAGTTACGCGAGCAATCGCTTGTATAGCGTTTTTCTGACAATCAAAGAACAGTTCGCAACGTACTTAATATGTCTAAATAAGTATTTCTAGTAGCGTTTATAATAAAACACCCATAGTTCACTATTTAAAATTGGTAAAATGCCGCTTGTTTTAAAATTACTCTGAGCAAAATGCTCAGATGCGAGTGCTCGCAGGTTAAAGAACGATTTATGATGAACATACAGGACTAATTTGTGGTGAGTGTGCTCACTGACAATTCTAATAGTAAATGATATTCATTACAATTATCTCATCACTGTAATATTGCCGCGAGAGACGACGATCACCGATTGCCTCCGTGGCACACGGGATAGCGTCACAGAATGCGGTGCTGAAGGTCGCCGGTTCAATCCCGCCCACCGGCAAAAAATTTATTTCTTGTTAATTAACAATTCCAGAATGTTCAACATATTTCTTATGTTCAATTGTAAATTCTACTTGTTTCTTATGTGAAGTGTTCTTCTAATTTCTGGTAAATTCTGTCTGTGTATAAATAGCAGACCACTCTGCCTGAGAGGCAGTTAGTGCTGTGGATATGTTGAGTTCGTAATTAAACAGCTTTCCGTATAAGTGCTGTAATCAGTTGCCTTCAAAGTCAAGCCTGCTTCCATTTCAACGCGACATTGTACATTAGTTGAATTTTTATTCATTTTACATAAATATACTGGAATCTTAACTAATTTTCTTAATATTATGTTGAAAGTAACAGTGAAAGGCAAAGAAATAATCTATCACATTATATTTCTTTATAGATTCCTTGTCAGGCTCATTTTGATTATATACAGATAACAACATAAATATATAATTTAAATCATGATGGTGAAGTTTACACGTTTCAAATTTGCAAACAATGTATGTTGCTCATTGTAATAACTAAATAAAGTCGTGCATGACATTCCTTTTTGTAATAAACATTCTAATGTAAAAGAGCTAAACATTAAAAAATAGAAAACATTATTGATTAACACTGCTACACATTTGTATATATCCTATTTTACTCATTGGTCCATTACTAAAAAAGTATTACAGTATTTATAAGTTTGGAAAGTAGGAGGCGAGGTACTGGCGGAAGTAAAGCTGTGAGGCCGCATCGTGAGTCGTGTCGGGATAGCACAGTCGGTAGTGCGCTTGCCCGCGAAAGGCAAAGGTCCCAGGTACGAGTCCCGGTTCCGGCACACAATTTTAATCTGCCCGGAAGTTTCAACTATATAGTTATTTACAAATTCTGATATAAATATATACAGGAAAGCGCCCAATATATATCCTATTTCAGTCATTGTTCCATTACTAAAAAAGTATTACAGAAAACTATATAGTTATTTACAAGTTCTGATATAAATATATACAGGAATGCGACATTTGATAATTTTGCTGAGGTCCAGCGAAGTAGCGAAGTGCAAGACTCTTCAAATCGAGTGATAGGTGCGAGGATTAAGTTGAATACTTGTCTGCGTAACGGATGGACTTGAATTTCCGTTCTAAACCTGAGACAGTCCTCTGCTGGAGGGCGAGTCCCTGCAGTGAGTCGCGAGCTGCAGGCTCCACGCGGGCGCAGTGCTGTTGGCGGCCGGACACACGCCGTCGACGCAGGGCTGCGGCTCGGCCGTCCAGTTGTCCAGCTGGCTCACCCAGTCGTAGAGAGCGTCTCCCGGACACGTGGTGTTCCTGGCCTGGCGGTGGCCCAGCACCTGGAAGTCCGGCCGCAATTGCCCTAGCGACACGCCGCACCGCATCAGCTGCTGCAACGCGCCCAGGGCGGCTGCGTTGGGAAGGCGATCTGTGGACACGGCAGGCCGCACTCTATCACACCTCTGAGGCACCAAACGAAAGATACAGTATTCTCACAGAGGACGCACATACAGTGCCAGATCTTCGACATTTCCGAACACTTTTAGGGCATTCTCTAACCCTACCGTTCCCAGACTCGTTCCCCACCCCAGTGGTCGAAACGGTCACGTGGCCTTGGAGACTCTTTGGCACCCCTCTTCGAGTGCCGCATTTGCCCCTCTCCCTACAGGTTCGGTACTGCAAGTACGTGAAGGTGAAGGTGAAACAGTCAACAATCCGAAGATTGGTTTGAACACCACAGTGCTTTACTAGGCATGGTTCTCTATGGAGGTAGTATGCCGTTGCCTTCCTCCGATCTTCAAACTGACTTACCCAGCCAGTCATAGGGGGACCTACAGTTTAACGTGGGTTCCGAACCATGGTCCTACTCGGTATTTTTCACATGAGCAATACTGCCAGAGCTGAAAGAAGTGGAAAGTGACAGATAAAAATCCTAGGACCTGACTGGGATCGACCTTTGGATTTGTAGTCTGGCACGCTACCACTGTGCAACTGAGGTGCAAGTACGTAGAAACTTGAAAGGGTCATGGATCAGATCCGTAAAACAATTGACATATACCTCTGACATTGCTCAGATGCAGAATTTTGGACCAAGTTTTATGTACGGGTATTATGACATTTGTGGAGAACCGAAATCTCCTTTGTAGGAATCAACATCCATTCCGAAAGCAACAATGATGTGAAACCCAGCTGTCGCTATTTATCAGCGTGTCCCAGACGTCAATAGATATAGGGTCTCAGGTAGATGTCTAGTTTCTTGACTTTTGCAGGGCTTTCGATACCGTTCGCACCATCTCGTGATGAACAAGTGCATCAGACTAACAGTGTGACTGGACTGCTAAGAGAATACAGCATAACATTCTCAATGGAGAGAAATTTTCAGACGTGAAATTTTCTGGTATGTCACATGCTTAAAAGATATTTGACGATATTCCTGACATCCAACGAAACGTGTTGAGACTTTTGAACAACATGCTAAAGGAAGACTTATTGGCAATTTTCCAGGAGATTTATCACAGAGCTCAACGGTGCATAGTTATTGGAGGTGACTATTTCGAATGAAAGTAAGGTAACTGTACTTCATAGTGCGTCTATATTAATGTTACACGACCGTTCACCGAATTTTACTGTTAGAGGTTGTATATAAGTGCTCTCAAAGATAACATCGAAAGTTTGAGTCTCTTTGAGGATGATACTACGAGAAGTCGCAACATTGGAGCAGGGTAGGATGATCTGCAACATACCGACGCATGATGCAGGAAATGGCAATTGAACCTCAACATAAACAAGTGAAAACAAGTGAAAATTTCTGTGGGTTATATAACTATGGAATAGCAGGACAAATACTGAAGGAGTTAATTCCATAAAACATATGGGATTTGATATAAGCAGCGATTTGAAATGGAACGAGTATATAAAATTAATAGTGGATGCGACAAGTGCCAGACTGCGATTCATTGGAAGAATCTACAGGAAGTGCATTCCGTCAATAAAGGAAATAACTTACGAAACTCTCATTCGACCAGCACTTGAGTATTGCACATCAGTTTCGGATCCGTAACAGGTTGGGTTTGTAGAAGACATATAGAAGATCCAACAGAGGGCAGTACACTTCATTACGGACACATTTAGTAAGCGAGAAAGGGTCACAGAGTTGATTAGGAAACTCCAGTGGCAGACACTTCAAGAGAGACGTTCTGTATAGCGTCACAGGATTATGCCAAAGTCTCTATAATAATAATAATAATAATAGGGTTTTCTGTTCCACAGGACGTAATTGCCAAGTATGACTTCAACTTCATGGTAATGGAACAAGTCAATACATGAAGTTTAACACAAGAATGGTAATAGAAAAACTTTAAGTAGTGTTATGCACATGACAGTCTTAAGCCTAAGTGAAAAGAATCAATAACGAAGAAAAAAAACAGAAGTTAGCTTAATTGTTTAACTTTTCCAGGGGCTCCTCGACAGAATAAAAGGAGTGAGCCATGAGGTAACTCTTCAATTTAGATTTGAAAGTGCTTGGGTTAGTACTAAGATTCTTTAGTAATAGTGGCAGCTTATTGAAATTGGATGCTGCATAATACTATATACCTTTCTACACAAGTGTCAAGGTGGTCTGATGCAAATGTAGATTCGACTTCTGTCTAGTATTTACCGAGTGAAAACAACTAACTCGTGGAAATAAGCTGATATTCTTAACAACAAACGACATTAAAGAAAAAACGTCGCCAGTGTCCAAATTACCAGACTACTGAAAAGGGGTTGACACGACGTTGGTGAACTTACACCACATATTGCTCGAACCACCCGTTTCTGAGCCAGAAATATCCTTTCTGTATCAGTTGAATTACCCCAAAAAATAACGCTGTACGTCATAAGTTGTGAGACAGGGGCTGTAATTAGTCTATTTTTGATACTAACGTTGTGTAACTGTATCTTTCTCTTTACGCTAATTATTGCAATATGTAACATTTTTCTCTGTAGATCTTTCTTTATTTTGATTTCTGTGCCTTTGGGGACACATCAGGGGTGATGGGCTCCTGGGATTGTAGTACATTCTATGTTTGTATAAAATTTCGGAATTATAATGTTTGTTGACGCAGCTTGGCTGCTAAAAAGTGGTTTTCCGTGTTGGGTACGGTCAGGCCGTTCAGGGCAGAGAAGCTCTTGGAGGTCTCCCCCTCCCACCAACTTTCGCTCGCCTTCGGGGAAGGACGAGAGGGGCTGGTTTGACCTGTTTGGCGCCAGGCTACGTCCGGCCGGCGGAGTATACCTGGCAGAATTTTTTAGAGTGAGTGGGACGCTTTACACAATGCTGGACCGTGGTTTACGGTGGGCGATAGTGGGGACTGCCTTTTTAGTCATTCGTCCGTTTCGCAAGAGACGAATTTGCCAGATACAAACAATAGCAGAGTGCTCTGGGCCACAGGCTGTTTATGGAGACATCTTGCCCTTAGGCGTTATCTAAAAAACTTCCTTGAAGGCAGCAGAGTTTGAACATAGTGTGATGAATGGTTAGGTTGAGAGGAAAGATTTCTGCCCATCTGGCACCCCAGGGGTTTGGCTCCAGCGGCTGTATATATAGCACCACGTCAACATTCTTAGGCCGTGTGACCGTAGTTAGGAGCAAGGTGAAATTCCTTGCAGGGCACTCACCCTGGAAACGGTGAAATCCGCGGGAAGTTTTGGTGGCGTGGTCGGAGACTCCTGGCAGCCGCAGAGAACGCGTCCTGATTCAGAAAATTATATTAGTATGACAGCTAAACAATTTGTCAACGGCGCTACGCCATCCGATTGGTTTGAATATTAGCCGTTAGCAGAGATTGGTGCGTGTTCTACGCGTGGGTGTGGTCGCCCGTCACTTGCCGTGAGCTGCGGCAGATCGCGAGGAGGAACGAAGACTCCAGTTGAGCGTCCAAAGTGTACGGAGCTCGAGAGACTCCTGTGTGAGCGTCCGAAGTGTATGGACCGCGGGAGACACGCCATACTCCGTTTAGATTCGCGGGGAGGACATCGTCTTAAACTGTCCTCTCGTTAGACTTGTGTTTGATTCCGAAGTTTCGGACCTTGTAGAACTTGTGTTTACTTGACGGACGTTACATCATTGTCCGGTGGTTACGCTGTGAGCGGCCACAGTTTAGTTTTCGTTTTGCTAGAAGTCTCCATTTCAGCATTCCCGCCTTTGCGAATCGGGCGCTTTTTTTTTTTTTTTTTTTTTTTTTTTTTTTTTTTTTTTTTTTTTACAGATCTTATTATGCAAGTGACTGATCGATTTGTGCCAAGTGGCCTTTGTGTCACCTATGCAAAATATTGATTAGTCTACTAGCGTGATAGAATCGCACAGCGATGCCGACGCCAGTGACGCTGTGTTAAGTTACATGTCCACCCTGCTTAACAGGTCGCAGCAATTACGGTCGGATAATAATTTCAGCTCATCCGCTCCCACCGCCTGCTGCCTGCGAGTCTGAGACGCTGCCGTCAATGATCATCTGTGTGGGTATGGTGACGCACTTTTATTCTTTTGAGATCTGCCTATTTACTCTGGGGAGCTTAGAGCAAACGATAATTTCAAGCCCCTGTGTAGCCAATCTAATAGCATTCTGTTTTGCAAAACTTCCGACCTTTGTCTCAGCCAGTCATTTTTGTGTTTCAATATTTTAACATTTATAAAAAAAATTATTTGAATACTATTATCTGTTTTATATGATAGGAAATGCCATCTGATTCATTTTTCATGTTTAATTAGGATAAACTGATTTTGAGGAGATCGTCTTTCATTTAAGATCATTCCTTTTTCACTAACAGAGTAGTTATATTCCACAGTGTACCAATAATTTTTCAAGTACATTTTTGTTTGTGTGGTACAACTGATCAATTGCAATAGAGTAGGAATATTTATTATATGTTTGAAAATATCTATGATTACATCAGTAACATTTTAATCTTCCATATTTTGGAGAAATATGGTGGCGACCCAAGATAATTAATTGCTGTCCTATATAACGACTAAGTTCACACTTGGCGACTCGTGCCATAGGATTAACGACATAGTTCACAAAGTGAATGAAATTAAGCGTAGCACACTATTTTTTGTGTTGAAAAATCGCTTATTTCAGATATTGTTCTAATGGTAATTAAAACAATATTTAGTGTTTGAACAAGATCCTGAACATGGGCTTTCCACGACAGCTTACTGTCATGAACACTTAGAAATTTTAACTGTCGAGACTTACTTTATCACATGCCCTTTATGTGTAATCAAAATGTCAGATTTCGTTAAATTATGTGCTAGACATTGTAAAAACTGTGTTTCAATGTGATTTAACATCAATTTGTTTTCAGCATGCCATGAACTCATCCCTTGAACTGCATTATTTGATACTGTGTCAATATTACTGTGGTGTCGCACAAGTACAAAGTGCGCGCCACCTACTTTCGCCGCGCGCCGCCATGCACGCACGGCGCGGCGTTCTCACGACGACAGCGACGAGCGCCCTCTGCGACAACGCCGCTCGTGGCCACCACTGAAAGACACCGGTCACTTCGGACTGAGATAGCAACGAGTTAGGACCTTCGTAATCCGATAGGCACGATTGAAGACTTTGCTATTGTACAGGCACTAGGCAGGCCTCTAACAACTATGCATCAACATTCTGCAGTACTATGTAAAAGTTAAGTATTGTTACATTCTGTTCAATATATATATCTTTCTAATTTACTCGAGTGTTTATAGTTTCTGGCTGCTCCCCTCCGTACCTGCACCAGCGTGTCGGTCTCATTCCACTCGGCCACCGACACCTACGACGAGGCTGGGACATAAAAGCGGCGACGAAGTCGGGACACAAAAGTGGCGACGAGGAGTGATAGAACCTTGGACCAGCCCGCTTGCAGCAGCCAGACAGCAGCAGTCGGAGCACGCAAAAATTGCTCCCGCCCACCCACCCTTATTATAAGAATTTTGGGGGAACATATTCAGTTACGTGTTTTGTGGACTTTTTTGTGGCAGAGCGTCCTCTTTCATATTGCATTTGTGTTTTGTTATAAGTTACTTGTATACGCGGCGCCTAATCGGTCAGCATGGCCACTACCCCGAACCCAAACTTAATGGAAATTATTCAGTTACAGACGGCGCAAATTACCCAGCTCCTCCAGGCTGTGGCCCAGCTCACAGCGCAAGCAGCTAACCAACAACAACAGCCGCCGCTTCAGCAGCCCACACCTGCCGCCGCAACACTTCCTACGTTTCGCCAATACAACGAACGTGAGGAAGAATGGAGCGACTATTTCGCGCAGTTTCAAGAACTCGTCGCGGCTCATCAAATTACAGGTCAGACTGTTAAGCATCTTTTATTGTCCGTGGTGGGCCCCAAAACCTTCGTATTACTGCAGAAACTATTCCCGCAAGCATCTCCTCGTGATGTAGACTTTGAGCAAATAGTAGAGGCACTAAATGCTCATTATGAGAGAAAAGTTCTTGTAGCCGCTGCGCGGTACCGATTTTTCAGACTTAAAAAATTACCGCAGCAGTCACACCAAGAGTGGATTACGGAATTGAAGGGCTTAACCCGCCAATGTAAATTTACTTGCTCTTGTGGACTTTCTTATAGTGACGTTATGTTGAGGGATGCGATTACGCAGAATATTCAGGACCCCAGAATTAGAGCAGCAATTCTGAAACAGTCTGACCCCTCCTTAGACTGTGTACTGCAGCTTATAGAAGCGCATGATACTTTTGACTTAGCAGATGTAGAAATGCAAAGCCACAGTGTAAATTCAGTGCGCCGTAACGGACGCTTTCCTAGCCGTAGTTCTCAGTATAGCACTAGTGATTCTTATTTTTCTACCGGCCGTGCTGAACAGACAGTGAACAGTAGCCAGAGTAAAAGTGCGACGCAAAGGTCGCCCCGTAGTGTTAGACACGGTAATTTGCATAACGGGCGCCAACGCTCATTTCAGAAAAATGTACGTAAATCTTGCCCCCAGTGTGTGTCTCGCCACAAGCGTGCTCATTGCCCTAGTCGCAACGCAACCTGTTTTCAATGTGGCAAAATAGGACATGTACAGTCTGTGTGTATGCAAATTAAAAACTCAAAGAACGGTACCGTTAGAAACAGTGCTTCGCAGAGTGCGAGAACAGTTCATTCTGTAAATGTTATACGGGCTGTGGAATTGAACAGTGCTTTCCTTGGATCTCAATTGCAAGAATGTAGTTCTGCGCCTATGGCAAAACTATATAGTGCACCACGTAGCAAGCGCCGACGAGCGCGTAAAACAGTGCAACGGAAAAGGGTTCGGGACAAGCAAAATGACTATGAACAGTGCATTCCTGTAGTGAAAATAGTGCCTTCTGCAACTGCTCCTTTTAATAGTGCCCAGTACTGTGTAGCTAGTGACAGTGGACTTGTTGTAGATACTGAAAGTAATTTTAGTGCAGTAGCCTCGCATTGCGCGGACGCCGATCCGGCGGTAGTGCCATCTAGTGACAGTGTTGTTAATCCGCCGCGTGCCGAGTCTGCGCCGCTTCCTACCGCACGCAACCCGCGCAAGCGCAGTAAACAAACCGTAGCAGACGTTGCCCACATTCGCGCACCTGTCGAGCGCCGAAAGCAAAAACTTGTTGTGAATCTTTCCATTGACAATAAGACTGTGCAATTTCAGCTCGACACTGGTTCCGCTGTTACCTTAATTAATAAAGATACTTATGAACTTCTGGGTTCGCCAAAATTGTCGCCGTCACAGCAAGTGTTAACAGCTTATACAGGTGAAAATATTCCCGTGCTAGGAACGTGTAGCCTGCCCGCCTCTTTTCAAGGTGTAACAAAAACAGTTGCTTTTGTAGTTCTTCAGGCCAAATCGACACAGAACATTTTTGGACTAGATGCTTTTGATTTGTTTGGTTTATCAATTCAAAGAGATGTGCTTCAAATTTCGTCAATAGTGCCTCAGGATAAAATCAATGCATTGTGTGAGAAATATAGTGACTTGTTTTCGCCGGAACTAGGTTGTGCAAAAGACTTCGTGGCACATGTAACTTTAAAAGAATCTGCAGTTCCAAAATTTCGTAAAGCTAGACCAGTGCCTATCGCAATGCGTGATACAGTTGCCGAAGAACTTAAACGTTGGCAAGATAGTGGGGTGATTTCTCCTGTTTCTGCGAGTCAGTGGGCCTCGCCTATAGTAATTATACCCAAGCCGTCAGGAAAACTTCGTCTCTGTGCGGACTTCAAATCAACAGTGAACAGTCAAACAATTGTCGACACTTATCCCCTGCCCAGACCTGAGGAACTGTTGGACAAATTAGGACAGTCTCGTTTCTTTTCTAAGATTGATTTAGCAGAGGCATACTTACAGATTCCACTTGATGACGAGTCAAAAAAGTTTTTCGTCATTAATACTCACATGGGCCTTTTTCAATTTCAACGCCTACCCTTTGGCAGTTCTTCCGCTCCCGCTATTTTTCAGCGTTTTTTGGAACAGCTGACAGTTTCTGTACCGTGTTGCTCGAACTATTTAGATGACATTGTGGTATCCGGACGTACAGTTGAAGAACATTTAGCAAACCTGGAGTGTCTTTTCAAAGTGTTGACTGCAGCAGGTCTACGTTGTAATAAAGCAAAGTGTTCGTTTTTTCAAACTGAAATAGAGTACCTGGGCCATGTGATTAATGCCCAAGGAATTCATCCCTTACAGTCACATCTTCGAGCAATCAAAGACTTGCCTCCTCCTAAGAATGTGCATGAATTGCAAGCAGTGATGGGAAAGCTTAACTATTATTTCAGGTTTATTCCCAATGCCTCTCAGATTGCAGCTCCACTGCATCACTTACGTAGGAGGAATGTTCCTTTTGTATGGTCTAAAGATTGTCAGGTTGCCTTTGACAAACTAAAGTCTGCACTACTCAGTGATGCATGTTTGATTCCCTTTGACCCACAGAAGCCTGTAGTGCTAGCAGTTGACGCCTCGTCGTACCGTGTGGGTTCAGTTCTGTCGCATCGTATTGGATGTCATGATCGTCCTATTGCCTTTGCATCCAAGCTACTGACGCCGACGCAACAGAATTACAGTCAGATAGAAAAGGAGGCCTTAGCAATCATTTACGGCGTCACAAAGTTTCATCATTATCTCTATGGCAGAAAATTCTATTTGTTGACAGCCCACAAGCCTCTCACGTCGTTGTTCTCACCCACAAAGCCGATTCCGCCACGTACGGCACAAAAGCTTCAGAGATGGTCCTTGATATTGTCAAATTATCAGTATGAGATTTTGTACCGACCTACCACTAAACATGCCAACGCGGACACACTTTCCCGACTTCCGGTTGGCCAGGATGTATCATTTGATTCTTCAGAAATGGCATGTTGTCAGATAGACTCCAGAGATGCTTCCGCTGTCGCAGACTTTCCTTTGAACTCTCGTCGGGTTGCACAGGAAACAGCTGCGGATGCAGACCTAAGTGTGGTAGCATGTTTTGTTCGCTCAGGGTGGCCTGCCAGAGCCAAAGACATTGATCGGCCTCTGGTTCGACGTTATTTTGTACAACGTCATGCATTATCTTTAAGTCAGGGTGTACTGTTGTTGCATACCGACAACGACCAAGCAAGAGTGATTGTTCCTCGTTCCCTGCAACGAGAAGTGTTACGCCTCCTGCATCAAGGACATTGGGGCATTGTTAGGACAAAGCAACTGGCCAGACGTCATTGTACCTGGGTTGGTATGGACGCTCAGATAGAGAACATGACGTCACAGTGTACTGTTTGTGCGGAGCATCAGGCGGCTCCTCCGCAACGTTTCTCAGACTGGCCACGCCCCAAGGGACCATGGCAACGTTTACACATTGACTTTGCCGGACCTTTCTGGAATACGCGCTGGTTACTTGTTGTAGACGCTTTCAGCAAGTTTCCTTTTGTGTTTGCCATGAACTCAACGACAGCTTCTAGTACAATCAGTGCCTTAACGTCAGTGTTTTGCATCGAAGGCTTGCCTGAAACTATCGTCAGTGACAATGGACCTCAGTTTGTTAGTGCGGAATTTCAACAGTTTTGTCGTGTGAATGGCATTCAGCATATCACCACCGCACCTTTTCACCCCCAGTCCAATGGTGAAGCAGAACGTTTCGTTCGAACATTCAAGTCTCACATGGAGAAGATGAAAGGTCAGCACTCCAGGCAGCAAGCTCTTCAAATTTTCCTGTCCACGTATCGGTGCATGCCACGTGACGGCCCGTCTCCTGCCGAGCTGCTACACGGCCGCCGTCACCGCACTCTCCTTCACCTGCTGCAGCCTCCCACGCACCGAGTCGGTTCGTATGGCGCTACGCGTTTTCAGGTTTCCACGCCGGTGCTGTACAGGGTGTTTGCTGGAAACAAGAAGACATGGCTGCCGGGCACCATTCAGCGCGTGCTCGGTAGCAATATGTATGTTGTACGTTCTTCCACAGGGTCGGAGCTGCGGCGCCACGCAAACCAATTGCGCCAGCCCAGGCCGCGCGATCCTGTCTCGGGTTTCTTGATTCCAGACCCAGTTCACCGCCAGGGAGCACAGCCACATCGTTCGTCCCCGGACTACGAGGTCCCTATGGACGTCGACGTACTTCCGACGTTGTCGTCGCTGCCGCTGTCGCCGCCGCAGATGACAGCGTCACCGAGAGGGACTCCGGGACCGTGCGTGCCGCCGCCGCCTGGGCCACGCACCTCAGAAGACGATGACCTGCTCCCTCTGGGCGGGGGCGGGCGCCCTTCCCCAGGTTTCGGCGGGTTCCCTGGAGGATCTCAAGGCAGATGCCGGGGCGCGGACGGCGTCTCGATCACGGCCTCAGCTACGACGCCCGTCCCACCAGTAACGCCCCCGCCCAGGCCCTCCTCCCAGTGCCGTCGCCGTGGCCCTCAGCCCTACGCCACGACGGCGCGGCGGTTTGGGGGGGAGGGGTGTGGTGTCGCACAAGTACAAAGTGCGCGCCACCTACTTTCGCCGCGCGCCGCCATGCACGCACGGCGCGGCGTTCTCACGACGACAGCGACGAGCGCCCTCTGCGACAACGCCGCTCGTGGCCACCACTGAAAGACACCGGTCACTTCGGACTGAGATAGCAACGAGTTAGGACCTTCGTAATCCGATAGGCACGATTGAAGACTTTGCTATTGTACAGGCACTAGGCAGGCCTCTAACAACTATGTATCAACATTCTGCAGTACTATGTAAAAGTTAAGTATTGTTACATTCTGTTCAATATATATATCTTTCTAATTTACTCGAGTGTTTATAGTTTCTGGCTGCTCCCCTCCGTACCTGCACCAGCGTGTCGGTCTCATTCCACTCGGCCACCGACACCTACGACGAGGCTGGGACATAAAAGCGGCGACGAAGTCGGGACACAAAAATTACAAACAACAACCTTCACTACCAAGGTGGTATCATCAGGAAACAAAAGTATTTTACAATCACCTGTTATACTGGAAGGCAGGTTATTTATATAAATAAGAAACAGCAGTGGTCCAAAATCAGACCCCTGGTGCATCCTACACTTATATGTGCTCCACTGTGATTGTAGGTCATAGCCATTTTCAACACTGCGGAGAATTACCTTCTGCTGTCTGTTATTAAAGTGAGAGGTGAACCAGTTGAGAGCTACACCTCGTATTGCATAATGTTCCAACTTCTGCAACAATATTTTGTGATCAACGCAATCATACGCCTTTGTTAAGTCAAAGAAGACGCCTAATGTCATTAGCCTTTTATATAAACCACATCTAAGACCGAACTGCATGTTTGACAACAAATTATGTGAACTGAAATGATCATTTAATCTTGAATATACAGCCTTTACAATAACTTTAGAAAAAAACCGTGGAATAGAAATAGATCTATAGTTGTTTACATTATCCCTTTTTCCTTTTTTATAAAGTGGGTACACACTGAGTACTTTAATCTGTCAGGAAACGGACCATTCTGAAAGGAAAAATTGCAAATATGGCTTAGTAGTGGCCTAACATATGGAGAACAGTACTTCAGAATTCTGCTAGATACCCCATCATATCTACAAGAGTCCTTAGTCTTTAGTGATTTAATTATTGACTCACTCTCCTCTTTGGAAGTATCATGGAAGACCATTTGAGGTAACAGCCTCAGAAATCTATTTTCTAACAATGTTATATGATTATCTGTAGGAACTAGGGGTCAGTGTAGTTCAATGCTATATTTGAAAGTGATTATTGAATACTGCACATATATCTAACTTGACAGTAACAGAAACATTTCTACTACGCACTGATGTTATATCTTCTACCTGCTGCTAGTGACCAGACACTTCCTTCACGACTGACCATATCGTTTTAATTTTATCCTGAGAGTATGTATTCTCTTTGCATACCACATACTTTTTGCTTTCGTAATGATATTTTTCAGAACCTTGCAGTGCTGTCGGTAATGAGCTTCTGCATCTTCATTCTGACTGCTTCTAACATTTTGATACAATTCTCGCTCTATTTTACTTGATACTCATATCCTCTTTGTCCATCACCCTGGCTGCCTGTTACTGGAAGTACCCTGTTTTGAGCGTTCTAGCGGAAAGCAACCTTCAAACAGCGTAAGAAATGTGTTCAGAAAAGCATTATATTTATCGTCTGTATTATCAGCACTATAAACATCAAGCTATTCTTTAGGCTTAAAAAGTCTCAATTGCAACTGGATTAACTTTTCTAAGTAATTCATAATTATATTTAACATTTGTTTGAGAACAAATAGCTTTTAGAATTAAAATTTGTGGATCGCGATCTGATAGGCCATTTACTATTCTGCTAACAGAGTGTCCCTCTAATAATGAAGAATGTACAAAAATATTGTCAATGGTAGAACTGCTACTGCTCTGCACTGTCGTTGGAGAGAGTACTGTTTGCATCAGGTGTTAGAAATTAAGTAGATCTAACGGCTGACTTTTTCTTGAGCTATCGCTTACACAGTTAATGTTGACATCTCCACACAACTAAATTTTTATACTTCTTTTGAAGAACTCAATTATAGCTTGGTCAGAAACATTTTAAAATCCGGGTCAGGGGACCTATAAATAACAATAATTACTAGTTTCGTTCCATTAACATTAACAACTCCTGCACAACATTCTAATATCTTTTCTGTGCATTGTTTAGAAAAATCGATTGACCCCAATGAAAAATTGTTTTCAACATACATGGCCACTCCTCCACCTGCAAGGAACTCCTAGAAAAGATGGCAGCTAACCAATATCCTGGCGAAGGAAGTCTCAGAATTGTCACATTACTAATACATTACAGATAAAAGAGAAGCAATGAATTAAAATTTGTGATGCGCCGGGAATCGAACCCGGACCTCCATGCTTACTAGGCAGACGTCTTACCGTTACACCTCCACATCACTAACGATTAAGGCGCCTCGGAATAGTCTAAGTACGACTTGGACATATTAGAGACGAAAAAGCGTCTCAGGGTTTCTGAATTTATATTTGAATTGATATTTATAATGTCACATCACTATATGCATACGTTTCTCGAGGAGTAAACTAATATATTTTTTCCTGCATAGGAAAGGAGTATTCCATGATTTGACTAGCGGCATAACAAGGCCAGTGAGCGGAGTGTGTAGTCTCGTGAGAAATGAACAACATAATGGAACAACGCTGTCATTAGGTCCCTGTTCTGCGGGATAGAATACTTGGCCGCCCTGAAGCAGGCCAGACACAGACTGAAGTCTGACATTCTTTTAATGTGGCAGAAACAGTCATTTTCAGGTTTTGGAGACGATGCCGAGACAAATGGTTTGTTAATCGTGCGCCAGTAGCAGGTCTACAAGGAGTACCCACCCCATAGCTGGCATTATCTGCCCGACGAAAACGAAATGCACCTGCACAAATATTCTCTATATATCTTACAACTGCCTCGGGGGTTATAATTTTTCGCCAAACTGTGTACGGGAGGCTCAGAGTGGCAGACCCCTTCCCAAATGTCCAGCAGAGAGACGGGCCTATTTTCTGTGGAGTCGGAAACAGCGAAACTGGACAATAAATGAGTGGAGGATTGTGCTCTTTAAAGATGAATCCAGCTTCATTTTACAGAATGACTGCCATCGCATATAAATCTGGAGAGAGACCGGTTTCCGATACGACCACAGGAACGTCGTGAAAAAGGACCAGGACGGTAGTAGTTCCGTCATGGTGTAGGGAGGCATCATGTGGAATTGCTGTACGGAGCTAAACATCTTCCTTGGTGGTCCAAAGGAGTCTATTAGCGCTCAGAGATGCAGGGACGAGGTACTGCGACCACATGTTCGCTGTTCAAAGGTGCGGTTGGTCCAGACTTCCTCTTTATGGCCGATAACGACCGTCCCCATCGCGCTGCTCTGGTGGATCAATTTCTCGAAGAGGAAGATATTCATCGCATGGACTGACGAGCAAGGTCTGCGGATATGAATCCTGTATAACGTGCCTGTGATGCATTAGGGAGGCGAACTGCATCACGTCAGCCTCCACCAAGGATCCTTCAACAACTGCGCATTGCCGTTTTGGAGGAATGGGATCGATTACTATCAGAGCTCTTAGAACATCTGGTAGAGTGCGATGCACCATATACAATATTTACAGTTTTGTTAGTGTTCATATAAGGTGTACTGTTGCCGTCAGAACTTTTGTAACACTGTTTTTTGGACTAGTTGTATGGTAATTAGTGTGTAACTAAGCTTCAATTAGTACAGTCCTCATTTATGAATTATGCTTACATGTTGGACACTAGTGTATATTGGGCTTTCACTCATTTTGGAGTAGATTAACATGCTACTCCGATTGGTAATTGAATATGCATTAACGTCGCCTACTGTCTTAATATTTTAGAGAAATTTGCAGAAAATAAAACGGTACATCTGCTTAAAAACTTATTGTGGTTACACAAATGCCATTCTGTGGAAAGTGTAGGTGGATATTGTACTATAGTATGTCTATCATTGGAAGATGGTGCAGTTGTAATACACTGGTCTAGCATTTCAGACAACAATGTTGAGAGATCCCCTCCGGCAATCCATTTTCAAGTTTTCCGTGATTTCCCAAAATCACTCCAGAAAAATGCCGGGATGGTTCCCATCCATACCCAAACAATCTAAGCGTGAACTCCGCATCAAATGACCATGCTGTCGACAGTGAGTAAAACTCTAATCTGCCTTTCTTCCATCAGTGGAGCAGAGGCATTACAGACAGAGATCGTTTGAGGTAGCTGAAAGCGTAGCCAGTCGGTTACGTTGGCGGACCTGCTATCTGTGTGGATATGAGCGGACGCAACTGTGTCGAGCATAGTTGGTCGCATCCATACTGTCTACTTTGTCTAGGGCGGAGTAGTCTGTTTCGCTTCTTGCTTTTCCTAAGCCGTTCCTCTCACCATGATCATGGTTTTCCAAATGGTACTTGCAATAGGCAGATGCGTACAAAAGCAAAATGACTTCCGAATCAACCATCCACCTATTCATGGGCACTTTACTGGAGGTTGGCATATATATTCGCCTCATTTGATGACTTAAGACTTTTTTATAACTGGGATAAACACATTGTTATAGCATATGAATTCATTTCAATAGATTGTTTTCAGTCACAGAGTAATACCTCGTCCAAAGGCGGCATACGTGTATGACAATGGATGGTTGATATTTCAAGTCCTGGTGACGTGAATGGAGTTTAAATAAAATGTTAACAGCCACATTAATTGTGTTTTCTCTTTAGCTGATCTTGACGTTATTTTTCAATGTAAGTATGTATATTAACGTTTAACCCATGAAGCTAAGTTACTTTCTATAATTATTTCTAACCAATGACCTGCATTACAAATCTATCGAATTTTCGACGATCAGCCGCCTTTCAAGGATCTGGCTGAAACCAGAGAAAATTTTTTTACGGTAGTAAACTGGCTAATAACGCTTACATGTCACGTGATTTGATTTTTTTTATGTTTTGGCCCAACAGCGTATGGATAGTGATCAGTTTCTGTTTTAAACTTCCATTATTACAGTTGACACTCTCGTAGCAGCATCAACCCAAAGCGCAGCCTCAGCCGATACTAATATTTACATATCGCAACGCGAAAAAACAGATAAATATTGTTATACCTTCAACTCCACCACTGGTGGTCCCAAACCCAGGAAAAAGGAGGGAGGGAGGGAGTGAAATTGCGTTAAAAATGCCTGGGTCCATCTGGCTCCAGATGGTAGCTTCGTGTGATGGGAGCTGCCTACGGTTATAGGAGAAACTTGAAAATTCAGAGACTCTGTGCGGTAGCCACCAGTACTCTGGTCAGCGTCTGTTGACCTGTTGCAGTAGCGTACTAAAAGGTGGGGGGGGGGGGAGAGAGTGGGACGGACTGCCCTCGGCCTCTTGTCTTAGGGGGAAGGGAGGGGGAACCTCCAGATACCTCGCTAAGCACTTTCCCATTTTTTGAGTGTCCTTGGCCTCTCGTTCTGTGGCCTCCAAATCTCGAAAGCTACTTGGAGGGGAGGACTCCTTTTGTTTTGCCACCATCCCGAGCCTCCGACAGACTTAGTCCACCACTGACCTGTGGGTTCGGCTGCGATTGAATCTTCTGGAACTGAAAACTCCAGTCGAGAGTATGTCAGACCCTTTGGGATTCCACCAACAAACCCTCAACACAAACGTACAGGGTTTCACAAAGTGTGTTTGCCTCTGTAACTTATAAAATAAGTTACACAAGAAATGTTACACTTTCTGTGGAGCTATGAACATAGTTTATTGTATCATTTTCCAAAGAGTTACAACACAAAGATATAATTTTTTAAATGGAACAATAGTTTTTTTCTATCGTGCATTGGATTCGTTGCAAACAGCTACGTCCAAATCAATTTAAACTACATTCCAATCACTGTTAGTTTGGGAGCTACAGCCCTTCAAAGTTTAGGGGACGGAGGCTACGACAGCGTATCTGACTGGCTGGCGGTCGTAAGACAGTGGGCCGTGCCCCAGGGGATAGCCACTCGGCCAGTCAGCTACGCTATCGCAGCCTCCAACCCTGGAACTTTGAAGGGTTGTAGCTCCCAAGCTAACAGTGATAGGAATCTAGTTTAAATTGATTTGGACGCAGCTGGTTAAAACGAATCCAATGCACGATAGAAAAAACTATTGTTCCATTTAAAAAAATTATATCTTTGTGGTGTAACTCTTTGGAAAATGATACAATAAACTATGTTCATAGGTCCGCAGAAAGTGTAACATTTCTTGTGTTGACCTACCGCATTAAAATTTCCCGTCACCTATTATTTTATAAGTTACAGAGGCAAACACACTTAGTGTTGCCCAGGTCACACCTATATTCAAGAAAGGCAGTAGGAGTAACCCACTAAACTACAGGCCTATTTCACTGACGTCAATTCGCAGCAGGGTTTTGGAACATATCCTGTATTCAAATATTATGAATTATCTCGAACAGAACGATCTATTGACCCAAGGTCAACACGGATTTAGAAAATATCGTTCATGCGAAACACAACTAGCTCTTTATTCACACGAAGTGATGGGTGCTATCGACAAAGATTCGCAAATCGATTCCGTATTTCTTGATTTCCAGAAAGCTTTTGCCACTGTACCTCACAAACGGCTTTTACATAAACGATTTAGCGGAAAATCTAAGTAGCTCTCTCAGGTTGTTTGCAGATGACGCCGTCATTTACCGTCTAGTAAAATCATATGAAGATCAAAACCAACTGCAGAACGATCTGAATAAGGTATCAGTATTGTGTAAAAATTGGCAATTGACTCTAAATAATGAGAAGTGTGAAGTCGTCCACATGAGTACGAAAAGAAATCCGATAAACTTTGTTTACAAGATAAGATAAATCAATCAAATGTGAAGGCCGTAAACTCCACAAAATACGTAGGAATTACTATTACTTCAGACTTAAATTGGAAAGATCACGTAGATAATATCGTAGGAAAGGCAAACCAGAGACTGAGTTTTATTGGCAGAACCCTTAAAACATGGAACAGAACTACAAAAGGAACTGCATACACTACGTTTGTCCGTCCATTTTTGGAGTATTGCAGCCCAGTGTAGGATCCTTATCAGGTGGGTTTGACGGAGAACATCGAAAGAGTCCAAAGAAAGGCAGCTCGTTTCGTATTGTCACGATACAGGGGAGACAGCGTTACGGAAATGATACAGGATCTGGGATGGGACTCATTACAACAACGGCGCTTATCGCTGCGGTGTGGGCTACTTACGAAACTACAACCGCCAACATTGTCCTCCGAATGAGGAAATATATTCTTGACTCCCACTTACATAGGTAGAAATGATCATCAGAATAAAATACGAGAAATCAGAGGTTGAACAGAGGTGTACATTCTTCTCACGCGCTATTTGAGGATGTAATGGGAGATAAATAGTATAACTGTGGTTCGATGTACCCTCTTCCAGGCACTTAAATGTGATTTGCAGAGTATCCCATGTAGATGAAGATGTAGATGTAGTGAAACACCCTGTATAATCGAGACAGAAGAATGGAAAGGAACGCAGTACTCTGGACCCGAGTCACTATGACTATTGCCTATTGCAGGGCATCAGGCATGTCATGTAGAATCGGAGCTTCATAAATCCCTCAAGAAGTAGGAAAATTGAGCTTCTTGCAAAAGCCATTTTGGAGACGAGTACCTGAAAACTCGCCGATCACGCAGATGCCGACGCTCTGCTGGTTGTAGCCGGGCGCGTGCGCCCCCTTGGCGTCCCAGCCGCGGCCCTCGTAGGCGTTGCCGTCCTCGCCCACCAGGAAGCTGTAGCCGATGTCGTCCCAGCCGTTGTCGTCCATGTGCAGGTTCTGGTAGGATCGCACTATGGCCGCGCACGCCTCCTGGTCGAAGCAGTAGCCGCGCCGGTCGCCGCCGTGGTGCACCACGGCGTAGGGCAGCGCGTCGGCCGTCATGTTCTCGCGGGGCGCCGTGGGCGCGCGCGCACCCCACTGCTCGCGGCTCACGATGCGCGGGCAGCCGGCACCGGCGTTCGCAGGGGCACCTGCCGACAGCAGCGCGACCGCGCCGTCATCTCAACTAGCTGCCAAATTGGCGCAAAATCTCCCAAACAACAGCGACGCTCCGCAAACCCTCTTTTTTAAGGTAATTTTCAAATCCTACCAAAAAAATTTAAAAATACTTTTAAAATATTTTTGTAAAAGAAATGAAAGTTCATCTCTGCCACATCAACTGTATTCAGGTCGTTTCCAGGAATCCCGGCCGGCCGCGGTGGCCGAGGGGACTGAGGCGCTTCAGTCACAGTCTGCACGGCCACTACCGTCGGAGGTTCGAATCCCCCCTCGGGCATGGATATTTGTGCCGTCCTTAGTTGTAGGTAGTTCATAAGTAGTTTGTAACTTTAGGGACTGATGGCCCCGTAGCTAAGTCCCTTAAGCTTAACAAACATTTGAACATTTTTTGAACAGGAACCTCGATGTGGCCTGCGGTCCAAACAAAGACCACAGAGCGACCAGACCGAACAAGCCTGGAAACAGCCTCGATGACTTACCACGAACTGTGTCCTTTCTGATAGGAAATCGTGAATCCAATCGCACAATTGTGGCGATATTCCATAAGCACGCAATTACATTAGAAGCCGCTTGTGAAGTACAGTTGTCAAAAGCCTTCCGAAAGTAACTTTCATTCAATTTCAGGGAATATGCATTCAGAGCGAATTAAAGTGAAACGACCACATAAAACGAGCTATACGAATGGCGGATGCCAGATATTTCTTGGAAGAATAAGCTTAAGAATGCAAGGTCCATCAATGAAGGGGGTAACAAACAAAACCTTTATCCGATCGACGGTGGATTCCGCTCGTAAATGTAGGCTTCCAATCGAAGTAGCGCTGTTCGTCATAGTGTTCAGTCACGGGAAATGCGTAGCGGAAATTCTCACCCTGCTCCAGTTGTAGTTAGAGGGGCGTCGTGTGCTACAGCGTATTTTTCACATTTACAATTCCTTAGCGTACTTCCGTATAATATTATATTTTCCATACGTTGGCAAAAGAATCAACGGAATAGCGCTTGATCTACGAATATACCGTAAAAATACCGGATCTGTGAAGTTTGGGATGAGAGTGATTTATTAACTTTTTTGACGGTAATCGTTCTTACAGGAAAACTGTATCTGCCACGATCCCAAGGTATATTTACCCTCTCTTTACAAGTTTAAGCAATTTGACATCTACAAATCATTTTAATGTCAGCCGTAAACATGATGAAACATTACATTCTGTGTTAGTCCAACATAATTTATTCTGAACTACTACGTACATTTTGCACAATTATTATTTTTATAATAAGAAACGTCAGACAGGAATGTATTATGAGCATTATCTAATTGTGATGATGACTAAATGGCCATTTATTCAACACAATGGGTCAATGAGGCAAGATCGGTAATTTTTCTGAATACGGCAAATTAAACTGCCGAAGCGGGTCAAATGGATCATTTCCTTACTACAGTGATCAATAAAGTTTTCCTGTAAAAGGACTACGGATTACAAATTTTTTTTACATTCTAATGAAAACTTCATAATTTTCCTTAGTGAAATATTTTGCTACAATAAATAAAGCCTTT
This sequence comes from Locusta migratoria, assembly GCA_026315105.1. Classification (NCBI taxonomy): domain Eukaryota; kingdom Metazoa; phylum Arthropoda; class Insecta; order Orthoptera; family Acrididae; genus Locusta; species Locusta migratoria. The sequence goes on from CM048746.1 coordinate 165,570,237, forward strand.
GTGTAAACGAGTGTTTTTCAAACGTTTCGAATATTCTACCACCTTCCAAGTAAAAATATTCCAGCGAAACCCTACAAAAAAAAAAAAAAAAAAAAAAAAAAAAAAAGAAAGTAATATGGCGACCCCTTCTGTCCGTTTCATGGACTGTAACGAAACGAAGTTAATTCAAAGAAAACAAGTTCGAGCTCCTTTCTTTTGCTACACCTTTCTTTTAAATTGCTGAACGAAGCTCTTATTATGTATTTTTCAGAATGGAACACATTATCAGGTTTCGAATGCTGGCTACCTCCACATTTGCAGCTCTGTCCATTTGCAGTTGATGTTATATATTCTGTGAATATGAAATTTTGAAATTTTTAATTCGTAATCAGTGTCACACAGGCATGAAGAAATTGTTTCACCTGTTATGCAAGATGTATGACATATGAAAAAAAAACCTAGGCTTGAAGAAGAATATAGTGATTCCAATTCCTAAGAAAACAAGTGCAGACAAATGTCTGCATACATAACTATCATTTTAATAAGGCATGGACGCAAACTACTAACACGAATTATTTTCAGTAGAATGAAAAACTGTTGGAATCCGACCGTGGGGAAGATCAATTTGGATTTAGAATAAATGTAGGAACAGGTCAGAAAGAGAAACCAAAGTTTTTAGGATTTATGGCTCTGGAGAAAGTTTTTGACAATGTTGACTGGAATACACTCTGTCAAATTCTGAAGGTAGCAGGGGTAAAACATAGGGAGCGAAGAGTTATATTCAACTTGTACAGAAACCAGACAGCGATTATTAGAATCGAAGGGTGTGAAAGGGATGCAGAGGTTGGGAAGGGAGTAAAACAGGGTTGTAGCCTCTCCACAATACTTTTCAATCTGAACATTGAGGAAGCTGTGAAGGAATGTAAGCAGAAATTTGGCGAGGGACTTAAAGTCCAGGTAGAGGAAATAACAACCTTGCGGATTGCTGATGACATAGTAGTTCTGACAGAGACAGCAAAGGACCTGGATGACCAATTAAACGGAATGGATAGTGTCTTGAAAGAAAGGTACAAGATGAACATTAACAAGAGTAAAACAAGGGCAATGAAATGTAGTGTTAGAAAATCAGGCGATGCTATAGGAATTACATAAGGTAATGAGACAATAAAAGTAGTAGATTAGTTTTTTTATTTGGGTAGCAGTCTAACTTTTGATGGCCGAAGTAAAGAAGACATAAAATGCAGAATGCCTATGGGAAGAAAAGCGTTTCTGAAGAAGTGCAATTGAAAAAAAAAAAAAAAAAAAAAAAAACTAGGCTTGAAGAAGAATATAGTGATTCCAATTCCTAAGAAAACAAGTGCAGACAAATGTCTGCATACATAACTATCATTTTAATAAGGCATGGACGCAAACTACTAACACGAATTATTTTCAGTAGAATGAAAAACTGTTGGAATCCGACCGTGGGGAAGATCAATTTGGATTTAGAATAAATGTAGGAACAGGTCAGAAAGAGAAACCAAAGTTTTTAGGATTTATGGCTCTGGAGAAAGTTTTTGACAATGTTGACTGGAATACACTCTGTCAAATTCTGAAGGTAGCAGGGGTAAAACATAGGGAGCGAAGAGTTATATTCAACTTGTACAGAAACCAGACAGCGATTATTAGAATCGAAGGGTGTGAAAGGGATGCAGAGGTTGGGAAGGGAGTAAAACAGGGTTGTAGCCTCTCCACAATACTTTTCAATCTGAACATTGAGGAAGCTGTGAAGGAATGTAAGCAGAAATTTGGCGAGGGACTTAAAGTCCAGGTAGAGGAAATAACAACCTTGCGGATTGCTGATGACATAGTAGTTCTGACAGAGACAGCAAAGGACCTGGATGACCAATTAAACGGAATGGATAGTGTCTTGAAAGAAAGGTACAAGATGAACATTAACAAGAGTAAAACAAGGGCAATGAAATGTAGTGTTAGAAAATCAGGCGATGCTATAGGAATTACATAAGGTAATGAGACAATAAAAGTAGTAGATTAGTTTTTTTATTTGGGTAGCAGTCTAACTTTTGATGGCCGAAGTAAAGAAGACATAAAATGCAGAATGCCTATGGGAAGAAAAGCGTTTCTGAAGAAGTGCAATTTGTTGACTTTCTGAAAACATTTGTCTGGAGTGTAGCACTGTATGGGAGTGAAACATGGACGATAACGAGTTCGGAGAAGAAGATGATAGAAGCATTCGAAATATGGTGCTACAGATGAATGATGAAGTTAGTTGGGTAGATCACGTAAGTAATAAGGAGGTGCTTAACTGAATTGGAGAGAAAATGAGTTTCTGACATATCCTGAATAAGAGAAGGAATAGTTTGGTGGGACATATTCTGAGACATCAAGGAACCGTCAACTTAGCATTAGAAGGTAGCGCGTGGGGTAAAAACCGTAGAGGGAGAACGAGGGCTAAATACAGTAAGCAGATTCAAAAGGATGTAGATTGTCGTACGTGTTTTCAGATGAAGAGTCTTACACAGGACAGGGTAGCGGGGAGATCTGCATCAAACCAGTCTGCGGACCAAAGGCCACAATAACAACATATTTGTTCGAATTTCTACGCAGCCATACATTTCATACGATTGCGATAAAATTTCACACGTCTGATAAATGATAAAGAATAATAATATGTATAGTGCATGGGGAATGGTATTGTACAAGAGATTCCAACAAACATCTACAGTTTTCGTTACATATTGACGCAATTTTGCACATCTAATCTTAAAGAAGAAGAAAAAAGTAAAAAAGACTAAGTTTACTGTTTACGTAAGACTTCATACACTGTATTGCCAATGGTACTTCACAACAGCGTTCGACGTCAATCTATATTTTTATTGCCATATTGATGAAATTTTACACACGTGTCCTTGAAAACAAGCGTAACATCACTGTCTGCTAAAGTTTTCGTACGTTGTATGCTGGAGAGTACCTTACCCCAGACTTCGACACCGTGTGACGGATCACCATGAAATTTGGTATATGTATGTAATTTTTCATATTCAAGTGCAGGAATATATGAATATGAAAAGAGAGAGACGCGGGGTGAACAGGAGGAGATTGTCAAAAGGGGAGTCAGTGGGATGGATTGATGGATTGAGAGGAGAGGAGGAGGAAGAAGGGGAGGTGAGGAAGGTGGAGGAGGAGAAGAAGAAGGAAGAGGAGAAAGAAGCGGTGATGGGGGGAGAGGAGAATTTCAGAGGGAGATAGAGAGAGAGTAAGACAGAGAGAGGAAGTAGGAGTACATTGACAAATTGATGATTGGAATATATAAATATTTGGGCAACGCCAAGTTCTCAGCTAGTTTATAGCTATTCAGCTAGTCTATAATGAAGTAAATGATGTTATTTACGTACTCAGTTCTCAGATAAATAGGCAAGTCTCAAAAGCTCCTGCATTTGTTTGCCACAGGTCGCCATACAGATTGCAACAACATTTGTGTAGAACATTCTTCTTGTGTCAAGCAACTGGCAAGATGACATATTGTAGAAAGTAATATGTATTGGTAGTTTCCACTTTAGACAGGCTACCCAAAGAAGACAGAAACACAGCAGCTCAAATTCGTTTGATTATATCAGCCTACATTGCATTATGGTACTTGTGCTCAACGATTTTTTTTATTTATTAGTATTATTATTATTTTTTATTTGTTGAAAATCTTTCAGCAGCCGGTGGAAAATATTTTGTTTATTCAGATCTAGATTTTGACCGCTGTGTGTTCAATGCTTAAAACAAATAGTTAAAAAATGTTTGAACGTAACCTCTAGCATGGAGATCGAAATGTTTTACATGTTTGTTTTAAGCATAGATAATGATCACACAGTTGTCGAAATTTAGATCTGAATAAACAAAATATTTACGAAACTTCCTGGCAGATGAAAACTGTGTGCCGGAACCGGAGGGCGAACCTGAGACCTTTGACTTTAGGTGACAAGCGCTCTACTGACTGAGCTATCCCAACACCAATTACGATCCCGCCTCACAACTTTACTTTCGCCAGTACCTCGCCTCCTACTTTACAAACTTCACAGAAACTCTCATGTGAAACTTGCAAGACTAGCACTCCTGGAAGGAAGGATATGGAGGAGACATGGCTTAGCCACAGCCTAAGGGATGTTTGCAGAATGAAACTTTCACTCTGCAGTGGAGTGTGCGCTGAAATGAAACTTCCTGGCAGATTAAATGTGTGCCGGAACCGGGAGTTGAACCTGGGACCTTTTGCCTTTCGCGGGCAAGCGCACTACCGACTGTGCTATCCCGACACGACTCACGATGCCGCCTCACAACTTTACTTCCGCCAGTACCTCGCCTCCTACTTTCCAAACTTCACAGAACCTCTCCTGCCAAACATGCAAGACTAGCACTCCTGGAAGAAAGGATAAGGTGGAGACATGGCTTAGCCACAGCCTAAGTGATGTTTCCAGAATGAAAGTTTCACTCTGCAGCGGAGTGTGCGCTGATATGAGACTTCCTGGCAGATTAAAATTGTGTGCCGGAATCGGAACTCGAACCTGGGACCTTTGCCTTTTGTGGACAGGCGCTCTACCGACAGAGCTATCCCGACACGACTCACGATCGTACTTACGTTGTGGGGAGACTGATGACCATTGTAGTTTGGTCCCCCATCCAACCAACCAACCAACTTACGTTGTGCTTACGTTGTACAAACATTCTGTTAGCAGACAGGTAATGTGAGAGCACGGTTTCTGCAGTACTCACCCGAGGCGGCCGCCAGCACGTGAAGGAGGAGGCTCAGCTTCCACGCGTCGTCCATGGCCTGCCGCGTCCCGTTCACCACTGCTGCGCGTGACCCGCCACTTGCAGCCACTGGTTCGCTGGGGGAATGGCGAACCGGCCGCGGCCACCGGCTCGGAACGGCGTCCTTCTGGCGGGGAATTACCTCGGACAAGTACTCTGCGCCCGTGGCGTAACAGTTCACAGTACTGGTAATCGCACCAGAAGACACCTGTCTGATATGCCGTGTCTGGTGCTGCCACACGTTACGATAAGGAGAGCGTAATGGTCGCAGCTTTAATCGGTACCGGATATCTCCCGTATATCTGAGCAGTTTGCTCACGCTACGAAGGTCTCCATTACACTTGTTTCCCTTCAAAGTGAGTGTTTTCCCATGAAAAGAAAAAAAGCCTCATATGACGAGAGAATGTTGCAGGCGATTGCAGATACATTTCGTGTAGTCGCTTGAGGGGACCTAGACTTGCCGGCCGCGGTGGCCGAGGGGACTGAGGCGCTTCAGTCACGGTCTGCACGGCCACTACGGTCGGGGGTTCGAATCCCCCCTTCGGGCATGGATATTTGTGCCGTCCTAGTTCGTAAGTAGTTCATAAGTAGTTTGTAAGTTTAGGGACTGATGACCCCGTAGTTAAGTCCCATAAGCTTTACAAACATTTGTACATTTGGACCTAGACTTGAAAATGTGTGAAAAATGGTAAAAATGTACCGCCATATGAAAGACAAATTTCTCTCGTTTCTAAAAATGTATTATTTATTTACTTTTAAATAGTTATTGTAGTCTTAAACGCTCTTTGAACAAACGTCTGCACACTGGTCACGCTGATGCTTCAGACAAGGAATATCACCATAAACATTTCTTGCATGCCACAGTCATGGTAACGATAAGGGACCTTGCAGATAGAAAATTACTTAGCAAATTTCTACATGGCCGTGCACAAAATTCTAATGTTTCAACAGCTGCGTGTAGCAACGAGTAACGAAAACAGTGTTCGTTCAATGGATAGTATTCAAAATAGGTGTGATGGATGCTGTTATCTATTGCAGTGATGGTGTAATCAGAGGGAGTGGAGCCCCTCCACTCTCGCACTAGCATGGTGACCAACTCAATAGTTCTACTGTCACCTCTGCACGTGTTAATATGTCTAATGTGGGAGTCAAAGGAGCGGGTACAGTGATGTGTGCCGTACGTGTGGGTAAGATTACCCATTAATACGATCCATCAGGATGATAGAAGTGGTCGAAAGCTTTTGCGACAAGAGCGGTTTTAAGGACAGAGGGAAAAAAGTGCCAAGGGAAAAAACCTCTGGGACAGTTAGGAGCGGGCAGTAAGAGCAGTAGCGGATTCTTGCTAACTGTGACAGATCATGCAAGAGTGTGGTTATGTTAGTTATTTGGTATCGTGCAAGCTCGGAACCATTTTCACTGCGTGTTTGTCATAAGTTTGTCAATCCGGTTTGATGAGTCACCCCTCTGCAGCTGGCACTGGCAGTGTCTCCTGATCCATCATCAGCGGCGGCTGGCTGCAGCAATCAAGATTGGCAGGCAAGTAGTCGATTTTGAGATCGGCCTGTAAGTGTATGGGTTAGTGTGGGATTTGTTTGTGTTTTGTGCTTGTTCATGTTCCCTGCGATTGCCGGTTTGTCGGCGGTGATAGGTCATCTGGCGTTGCCAGTCAGTTTTGCTGCGATGCAGGGGTTCAATGAACAATGATTTTGTTTGCGTCTGTAAGGCTTACCATAGGTGTTTATCTATTTCTGAAAAAGAGTGTTTTCGGTCGGTTGTGCTTCCACCTATGATTGTGGTCGTAGTTACCCAGATTAAGGATGATGGGGTTGTTCGAGTGTTTATCATTTTTGTACAGTCGTGCGGCTTGTTTTTTGAATACCTCGGTGAGAGTGTCAAGGCGGTATTCACGGTGAAGATACGCTGTGCGCGTGTAGCGTGTAGCATTGCTTATGATGCGTAGTACCTTGTTCTGAATGAGCTGCAAGCGGCGCAGCCGTGTCGGTGCTGCGTAAGCCCAGCACGGAGCACCATACGTCATCAGAGGTCTTACAAGTGTCGTGTATGTGTTCCTCGACACCCGTCTATTTAGTTTGCTTTGCCTGTTGATCATTGGATAATTTTTGATGGTGTAATACGCAGGACAAAAGTAATGGACAAATTACGCATCCAACCAGGAAATAATATGATAGCTGCTCTGAGTGCCATAGATCGTCAGTGACTTGTTGATGCTGATAGGGCTGCGGAAGCTACAACTAAAAAGTCCAGAGTGAGGGGAAAGACTCCTGAAAAAGACTGCAGAGGACGAAGAAGCTCGTTGACCAGCTCTTGTGTGTATAGAGGTCTTTGATTGAATATGTTCAGTCTTCAATGTGATACATGTTCTTTTGTGAAACTATCATACATTATGAGGACGACTGCATGCTGTTATTGTGTGATTACCTGTAATTACCTCATAGACTTCAATAAATGCTCAAAATGATGCCCTTCAACTTTAATCCATTTGGCAATACGCGTAACAACGCAGCGGAGTGGCTGAGCGCATTGAGGCGTTATGCTACACTGCGCGGGGGTTCGAATCACCCCCCCCCCCCTGGGCATGGATGTTAGCGTCGTCTTTAGTATAAGCTAGTTCGTAAAAAGTTTGTAATTTTAGGGACTGATGACCCCGCAGTTTAACTCCAATAAGCTTTAAAAACATTTGAATACGCGTAAAGAAATTCCTCTCAACTGCGAGTAGTTCTGCTTCTGTAATGTTCTCACATGCGTTGACAATGCGCTGACGCATGTTTCTCTACCGAAGGTAGAGAACCTACTGCCGAAAAGGCCTTAGCTGATTGATCTGACAAAGTGTGTCCCACAACGTCCCGTCTTCCTTATCCTCTCCCAGTCCTTTCCCAATTCCTTTCCCAACCCAAGGTGTGATGCGATCCGTGCCGAGGGGTGCGTGGCACATGGGTGAATGTGTCTCGAACGGAGCCTCAGGGATACCAGGCGACCTCCCTGAGTAAGTAGCCTTGCACCACGCGGGGTTATAGTGGTGTGGACCATATAAATCCCCAAATCTCGTGGACTAAGATGAACACAGAGAAAGAAAGTATTTTAAAAGAATCTGAGGGGCAATCTGAGACCTCAAATACTCAGACATCGGGATCAGGACCGATGGAGTGCACTCATACTTCTGAATCAGGGTCTAGACCTGAGCAAGAAATGGGAACTGTAACAGAGAAGTTGGACCAGATTAGGATTACGGCCTTGTCTAGGGTTCAGAGGAAAAAAACTTCTCAAGTAACAGAAGCAAAAGGAAGGAAAAGAATGGCTTCCTAAGCATAAGTGGAGGGAATCAAAAGGGCTTGAGCCCAAGATCCCCAAAAAGAAACTGCCTCAGGTCAAAGGGGATACACAGACCCCCTCGACGTCAAAGACAGGTGGCAAGAGGGATAGGGAGGAATATAAGACTCCCTCCTTTCTGGACAAGCGTGATCCTAAAAAGGCTGAGGCAGGAAATAGGAAAACAGACCTATAGTACTGCAGTCTCGATCTTTAGAATGGCGGTTGTCCAAGAAGGATACCCACTGGTCAGCATCTACTCGCAGCAGGAGGAGCTCGTGCAAATGGCCCTCTTTGAAGAGACTGGAGGGGACGCTGGTCCAGGACCCAAATTCGGGAGGGTTTATCTAGATCACGGTGCCCCCATTTTTGTCTGCGAGGGGGCCACTTAGCAGTATGGCTTAAGGACAAGGTGCCCATGATATCTCTGTGGGAGGATGCGAAGCTGCTGGTAAAGACAGCAACCGAACTCCTGAAGACCGCAAAGGTATCAATATGGGTACCAAAGATCCGTAAGGATGTCCCTCCAAAGACTCTGTACGAGAAAATAAGGGTTCAGAAACCAAAAGTCTCGACAGAAGATTGGAGGGTAATTAACCAAAAGGTCGTTCCGGAAGGACGAACCCTGGTGGTGGAGGTCGGAGAGAAGTCCCTGAAGGCAATGCGAGAGCAAGGCCTGAAACTGTTTTAGGATTCTCGCAGGTCGCCGTCAGGATAATCAAAGACCTTAAAGGCAATAATGGCAGCAAGATGGGGACTGGAAGTGCTGCAGGTAAACCTGCAGCACAGTAAAGGAGCCACTGCTGCCCTGAGACGTCGCCTTGGGAGACAGGAGGTGGACGTGGCCCTGTTACAAGAACCCTATTTATACAAAGGGGGTGTATCGGGCCTCAGTGGTACTGGAGGTAAACTGATTTATGCTAGAAATCTAAAAAAACTCCAGAACATGCATTTATGTTAGAAATGGAATACCTTTCATACCAATGATGGATTTTTGTTCCAGGGACCTGGTGACTATCAGGATGCAGCAAAGTGAGGAAGGTATCACGAGGGAAATTGTTTTGGCCTCAGCATACCTTCCTTACGAAGACAGCTCTCCTCCTTCTTTGGAAGTGAGGAGACTGACGGAAACCTGCCATCGGCAAGGTGACGAACTGTTGGTGGGATGTGATGCCAATGCCCACAATCTATCGTGGGGCAGCAAGGACACCAACAGCAGAGGTGAGCACCTTCTTGAATTTCTCCTACCTAACAACTTGGAGATCCTGAATAGGGGCGGTGAACCTACATTCATGAATAGTAGAAGGGAAGAAGTAATTGACATAACTTTTGGTTCCATGATGATGGGAAGTTACGTCAAACAGTGGCATGAGGTCCTGGAGCCATCCTCATCCGATCACATGTATATTAAATTCAAGGTTGAAATGGGAACCAGACAGACCATGGCCTATAGGAATCCCAGGAAAACGGACTGGGAGACATATAGGAGAGACTTTGACTTCAGCCTATCGGAAATTAAAACTTCGATAAGGAATCCAGCAGAGTTTAAGGAAGTAGCAGAGGCTGTAACCTCTGCTATAGTGACCTCATACCAGTACAACTGCTCAATCACCAAGAAGTGCACAAATAGGAGTGTGCCTTGGTGGTATAATAACCTGGAAATGCAAAGGAAACAGGTACGAAGACTGTTTAACCTTGCGAGGCGCAAAGGACAATGGGCAAAGTATCGTGAGGCCCTTGTCAATTACAACCTTGCCATCAGACGGGCAAAGGAGGCATCCTGGAAGGTATTTTGTGAGGAAGTGGAAGGTACGGCTGCTCAAGCGAGACTTCATAAAATCCTCACTAGGGTACCAACTAATCCAGGAGGAACATTGAGGAAGGAGAATGGGGAGTATACAAAGACAGCACATGAAACGCTGGAACTGCTCCTCAATACTCACTTTCCTCAATATACTCTGGGGAATAACTCAGACCAGAATGCGATTCCTGAGAGACAACGGTTCTCAGGTATTCGCAAAGAGGACTGGGATCTGGCCAAGGAGTGTGTCGATTTCAGTAAGGTCCGATGGGCGGTGGGAACATTTTAACCATTCAAGTCACCTGGCCCCAATGGAATCTTTCCAGCTCTCTTGCAACAAGCGGAAAGAAAATCTTATTAAATTCCTATGCAGGTTATTCAGGGTTAGTCTAGCAGCATGAATCATTCCCAATGCCTGGAATGCAGTGAAGGTTGTCTTCATTCCAAAGCCATGGAGAATTGATCATACCAAGACCAAGGATATGAGACCAATCACCCTGTCCTCCTTCATTCTTAAGACATTGTAAAAGCTGGTTAATGTGCATGTTGGAGAAAGGAGGTTAAGTAGAGCTCCTCTTCATTCAAACCAACATGCATATAAGCCAGATAAATCATGTGAGACAGCTCTCCACCAACTCGTTGGGAAGGTGGAGAAAGCACTACACTTTCAGGAAATAGCCCTTTGTATCTTCCTGGACATTGAGACGGCTTTTAGCAATACGACCTTCGATTCCATGGTTAGGGCAGCAGAGGTGCTTGACCTAGGGACCACTATATGTAGGTGGACTAGGGCCATGGTCCGTGGAAGAAAGGTAGAGGCTACCATGATGGATGAAAAAATGGTAATCAACCCCACTAGAGGTTGCCCGCAAGGAGGAGTTCTTTCCCCTTTATTGTGGAATCTACTGGTGAATGATCTCATTGGAGAATTAAACTCTAGGCAGTACTTTTGCCAAGGATACGCAGATGATCATGTCATAGTAATACTTGGCAAATTTGCTGACACAGTGAAGAATATGGCACAAGGCTCACTGGACATTGTGCAAGACTGGTGCAGAAAACAGGATCTGGGGGTTAGTCCTAAGAAGACTGTTGTTGTACCATTCAAAAAGAAGCATATACAACATTCAAGTTGGAATCTAAAGCTTTTCAATGAAGCGCTACCTTTGAAGGGGACAGTGAAATATCTAGGGGTTACCCTAGATGAGAAACTGACATGAACCCCTCACACCAGGAATATTTGCTCCAAGGCAAAAGGTACCATTGTGAGTAGAAGGAGAGCTTGTGGCAAAAATTGGGGCCTGAGCCCCAAGGGTATGCACTGGATATACACCACAGTGATTAGACCCAGGATCACCTATGGGGCGGTCATGTGGTGGAAGAAGGTAGAACAGCAGGTTGCTGCTAAGGAGCTTGGTAAGGTGCAGAGATTAGCCTGCTTAGCCATAACAGGCGGAATTAGCAGCACACCAACTGCTGGGCTGGAAACCATGCTGGATATGCCCCCATTACACCTTTGGGTCAAGATGGAGGCAGCGGCTGGTGCATACAGACACAACTGGAACTCTTTGGGATATCCAGAATCACACACTAAAATAGTGAGTAAGGTAAATATAGGAAAGGTTGGGGAAATGCCAGCCGACTATATTATAACCCCATACTGCTTCAACAAGCCTTTCAATATAACAATTGGAAGTAGGGAGCAGTGGGAGAAAATAGTCACCGTACGGGGGATATTGTCTGGTTCACTGACGGGTCAAAATCAGACCAAGGTTTGGGGCTGGGGTATATGGGGTACAGCCAAGACTGGAGGGCGTCATCTCTCTAGGAAAACTGGCCTCAGTATTCCAGTGGGAAATCACTGCCATCAGGGCGTGTGTGGAGGAGAATTTACGTAGGTGCTACAAAGATTGTAGCATCTACATCTATTCAGACAGCCAGGCAGACCTGAGATCACTGACAGCTCCTGCAACAAGGTCTAAAATTGTTGCAGAATGTCACAGGGTTCTAGTTCAAATGTTCAAATGTTTGTTAAGCTTAAGGGACTTAACTACGGGGTCATCAGTCCCTAAACTTACAAACTACTTACGAACTACCTACAACTAAGGACGGCACAAATATCCATGCCCGAGGGGGGATTCGAACCCCCGACCGTAGTGGTCGTGCAGACCGTGACTGTAGCGCCTCAGTCCCTTCGGCCAACGCGGCCGGCACAGGGTTCTAGTGGAGCTAGGGGAAAGCAATAGAGTAAACCTATTGTGGGTCCCTGGCCACTCGGGGATCAGTGGCAACGAACATGCCAACAGATTAGCCAGGATGGGGTACCTGTCCTGACAATCACCAAGGCAATGATCAAATTGGAGCTACGTAACTGGCTCAGAAGACAGCACGTAGAATATTGGACCAAAGCCCATCAACAAAAACATGGCAAGGTAATGATGCCAAAACCATGTTTTAAAAGAAGCTATGCAATCCTGGGTCTGAAAAGGAGAGAGATTAGACTCATGGTTGAATTGCTGACAGGCCATGGGAATTTCAAAAAGCACCTACATACAATGGGAATAACAGAAGAGGACCCTAAATGTACGATCTGTGATGACGGTGATGAAACTGCATCACATCTAATCTTCGAATGCATTGCATTAGAGAGTAAAAGGCACAGAACATTTGGGACAACCAGACCCGAAGAAATTGTGTCTAATAAAGAACTGGTAAAGGGACTCCTTGCACTGTTCAAGGGCATTGGTTGGCTTTACTAGACATACAGGGAGCGATACCGCACAATAAACTCAGTTTCGGTGCGGGCAGTGGCGGGTTGGACCAACACTGTTTTGGCCTCCCTGAAAAAATCAAATCAAATCAAGATCCCGTGAACGTGCGTGCCATGATATGGTGCTTCTACGACCAATCCACCTCTTACTAAATTTTCCATTTAAGACCGCTGCAACTGCACGCGAGCCATGTGCCGGACATCCATCATGTTGAAAGTACATCGGCATTCTGTCATGCAGTGATACATCTTGTAGAAAATCAGTACAAATTTCGTAAGAAATCAGCATATATTGCACCTTTTAGATTGCCATCAATAAAATAGGGGCCAATTATTCTTCTTCCGATAATACCGCACCATACATTAATCCGTCAAAGTCACTGATGTTCCACGTGTCGCAGCCATCGTGGATTTACCATTGCCCAACAGTGCATATTATGCCGTTTTACGTTACCTCTGTTTGTGAATGACGCCTTGTCACTAAACAGAACGCGTGAAAAAAATCTGTTATCATCCCATAATTTACTTTGTGCCCGTGGTAAAACTGTACACGGCGCTCAAAATCCTCGCCATGGCAATCCTAGTGCATAGAAATTTGATACGGGTGAAATTTATGTTGATGTAGAATTCTCATCACGACGTTTTTGAGATTCCCGATTCTCGCTCAATTTTCCTGTTACTGATGTGCGGCTTAGCCGCAACTTCAGCTAAAACACTTACTTCGCCATCATCATTTGTTGCAGGTCGTGGGTGACGTTTCACTTGTGGCTGAACACTTCCTGTCTCTTTAAGTAACGTAATTGTGCGACGAAAGGTCCGGACACTTGGATGATGTCTTCCAGGATAACGATCAACATACGTAGCACTGGCCCGTTGGGCATTTTGAACACAATAGCCATACATTAATGCCATATCGACCTTTTCTGCAGTTGGTAAACGGTCTATTTTAATACGAGTAATGTATCACGAAGCGAATACCATCCGCACTGGCGAAATGTTACGCGATAACACGTACTTATACGTTTGTGACTGTTACAACGGCATCTATCACAAAGCGAAAAACGTGTTCCAAATAAAACATTCATATTTATTGACGTACTAGACGAATATGATAAAAAAGGGGGCACCTATTTTTTAAAATAATGCATTTCATATCCGTTTGACCTATGGCAGCGCCATCTAGCTGGCCAACCATAGCGCCATCTGATTTCCCCTTTCAAGCTAGAAAAGATTTGTTCTTTGTAGTTTTTTCGTTTGATGCTTATTTCGTGAGATATTTGGCCCGGTCACTATCATTGGTCCACCTTGTATACTCGTGCATAGGCTGTAGAACGTACGGCAATTCAGCCTCTCGTGTCTCAGTTAGGTCGGCAAAAAATTCTGAAGGCAGTTTAAGTATAATGTGCTGCGAATACATAGAAAGAAAGATCCTGTATCATTTAGCTACACTATAGCAACTGGAAGCAGTTAATTCCATAAATTATCCTGGAGTAGGCATTAGGTGTGATTTAAAATGGAACGACCATATAAAATCAATCGTCGGTAATGCAGATGCCAGACTTGGATTCATTGGAAGAATCCTAAGGAAATGCAGTCCTAAAACGAAGGAAGTAGGTTACAGTACACTTGTTCGCTCACTGCTTGAATTCTGCTCACCGGTGTGGGATCCGTACCTAGTGGGGTTCATAGAGGAAGTAGAAAAGATCTAACGGAGAGCAGCACGCTTCGTTACATGATCATTTGGTGATTGAGAAAGCGTTACGGAGATGATCGATAAACTCCAGTGGAAGACTCTGCAGGAGAGGCGCTCTGTCGTTCGGTACGGGCTTTTGTCGAAGTTTCGAGAACATACCTTTACCGAGGAGTCTAGCAGTATATTGCTTGCTCCTACGTATATATCGCGAAGAGATCATGAAGACAGAATCAGAGAGATTAGAGCGCAAACAGAGACATACCGACAATCTTTATTTTCGCGAACAATAAGCGACTGGAATAGGAGGGAGAACCGATAGTGGTACTAAAAGTACCCTCCGCCACACACCGTCGGTTGGCTTGCGGAGTATGGATGTACATGTAGATGTGGATATTTGAACCATGGCAGCTAAGCCATCAGCAGCACTTTACTGACTGTGACGGAACGTCGCTGCTCGTGACCACCAACAACAGCCAAATCGGTAATGCTACGTCTTTTTATTCGTCATTTGTAAACAGTTATACGTAGTTCTGAGATCTGTTTGTAACGATCTTTTGTATTTTATTTACAGTGGGTTATATCTGAAGATGGCAATAGATTGTTGCCGAAACTGGTCGTTTTAAAAATAAAATATTGAGATATTAGACTGTTTAATTAATTTATCATATTAACAGCAGCTTTGATGTACCATGTGCCATCTTGGTCGTCAGCATTGGGACTGGTTTTGTGGGTTTTCGTACTGCATTAAAAGCGCATATAGGGGCATTCATCGCAGAATTGGTTGATGGCGAATACATTGAGATTCAATTGCCATTCCCTGCACCATGCGTCAATTCGATGCAGATCCTTCTGCATTTTTATACAATTTTCCATTGTTACAACATCTCTATATACTACAGCATCATCCGTGAAAAAGCCTCAATGGACTTCCGATATTATCCGCAAGGTCATTTATATATGTCGTGAACAGCACCGGACCCATGACACTCCCCTGTGGCACCACTGACATCGCTCTTACTTCGAAAGACTTCTCTCCATTGAGAATGACATGCTGCATTCTGTTATCTAGGAACTCCTCAATCCAATCACACAACTGGTCTGATCATATACTCTTACTTTGTTCATTAAACGTCTATGGGGAACTGTATCAAACGCCTCGCGGAAGTCAAGAAACACAACATATACCTGAGAATCCCTGTCTATGGCCCTATGGGGCTCGTGGACGAATAGCGCGAGCTGGGTTTCACACGATCGCCCTTTTTCAAAACCCATGCTGATTCCTACAGAGCAGATTACTAGTCTCCAGAAATGTCATTATACTCGAACATAATACATGTTCCAAAATTCTACAACTGACCGACGCTAGAGATATTGGCCCATAGTTGTGCATAACTGTTTGACGTCCCTTCTTAAAAACGGGGATGAGCTGCGCCATTTTCCAATCTTTCGGAATACTACGCTCTTCTAGAGACCTACGGTACACCACTGCAAGAAGGGGGGCAAGTTCCTTCGCGTACTCTGTGTAAAAACGAACTGGTATACAATCGTCCTGCGGCCTTTCCTCTTTTGAGCGATTTTAATTGTTTTTCTATCCGTCAATTATTTCGATATCTGCCATTTAGCAATTTGTGCGGCAATCTGGAGAAGGAACTACAAACAATCTTCCTCTGTGGAACAGCTTTGGAAAAAATGATTTAGTAATTCAGCCTTTAGAGTATCATCCTCTGTTTCAATGCCATTTTCGTCACAGATTGTCTGGAGATGTTCTCTTGATCCACCTACCGTTTTTACATAAGACCAAAATTTCTTAGGAACTTTACTTTCTAACTCGTTGAACGCCTCTCGCATAGCCCTCCTCACGCTACATTTCGCTTCGTTTAATTTTTGTTTGTCTACAAGGCTTTGGCTATGTTTCTGTTTGCAGTGAAGTTCCCTTGTCACGGACTGAACATTTTAGTTTAAACACCCCTGAGCCAAAGTAAAGTTTATTGATGTAACAAATAGTATGCCTAAATTTATTAGAGAGCAGATTTGTGATTGAGAAGGCTATTGTTATATCAGTATATCTAAACAGTCTATTGATTCTTCTAGATACTGTCCCCGAATAAATCATTTTAGAGAATATTTGTTTAGAGGGTGGTTGTGTCTTTTTTTTTTACTGTATTTTCTGAAAAGGGTTTTCGACTATTTTTGAGTCATACTCATTTCTAGCTGCAATTTGTTTTAAAATATTTAATTCCAATTATTCTTCGTTTGCTGTTAGATGTAATTTAATCATTCTATTTATCATTTCAAAGGAAAAGGCTGTTTTGTATTTTAGTTGATGGCAGGAGTTAGCAGTGATAGTGACATCTGTCAATGTTGGTTTCCGATAGATGGTGAAAAAATGTTTTCCATTGTGACTGGAAATGCTTAGGTCTAAGAAATAATTGGATTCTTGGTTTTCGAGTTCAATTATGGTCAGGTTTCGACGTACATTATTGAGAGCAATAGTTAATAAGTTGAGTTGACAAAGGATGGGGCCCCTCCACGCCCACACCAACGTGGTGACCAACTCAAACCTCCATATTTGTTAGCGTTGCTAAGGTGGATTACGGGATGTGGGAGCTGCGATGTTACCCGTACGTGTGGGCACGATCACTCATTAATACGGTGCATCTGGAGATAGTAGTGGTCGGAAGGTAAACGAAGGGTAAAGGCCTTCTTCCGATCCATTACATAACAGCAATGTGTCGTCTAATAACGTTTGTAGTAGATGATTTTATTAAAAATGCTGGTTTGTTTAAAAAAAATATATTGTCTCCACATAACTGACAAAAATGTAGGCCATTGTTCCTCCAAGGGAATTTCCCATGGCTAGGCCATCTTACTGCACATATATTTTATCATTGGAAGAAAAGCTATTGAAATTTAAGGTAACTTCTAAGAGTTCAATGAGTTCACCAATTTCTTCTGGATTCGTGGTTTTATGATGTACTAGGTTATTTTTAATAATACCGATGGTTTCAGTTACTGGAATATTATTTCTTTTAACGTTGCGTGCCAGCGTTCCGCCATTCCGTTGCTAGCTGGCTGTTACGCTGTCGTATGACGATGATGGAAACTACAGGCGGTGGCCAATTCTGTGAACAACGTCGATTCAAATTGACGCCGTTGGTCTGTGTAAAGGGGATCCGAAACGTGCTATCCACGACGAAAGGAAAACTCTTGCCACCGTTTCCGCAGAAATGTCTCATCATGGGAATCACCTCTGCCCATATGGTGAAGTGGTACACTGCAGTGAGGATGTAACGGCAGCCTTCTGACGTCAACAAGGGTCCCACAATGTACAGGTGCACGTTTGTGAAACGGTGTATCGTTAGGGGGAAGTCTCCTACCACTTTGTGCACGTCTCGTCCAACCTTGACCTTCTGACAGTCTAAGCTTGCTTTTGCGCAATTACGGCAGTTCTTGTTTTTATATTAGGCCACACGAATATAGCGTTTAATCCGGAGTGAGGCAATCTGTGGATGCTGTCAAATAATTGCCGTCGTAAACTCTGCCGTACAAAAGGTCTCGTTTTTTCTTGTGATACATCGCCCCAAAATCGTTCACCAGCAGGTCCTATTTGTCGTAGACGCAACCCAGATGTAGTATCGCGACGGAATTCGGCGAGATTTTGGTCTGTCTCTTGTACAGCAGCTAACTCTTTGTGGCCAATAGCCTGCGATATAGAATCCAACCGAGAAAGGTAATCTGCCACGACGTTCTCATTTCCTTTTAAATGCTGTAGGTCTGTCGTTAATTGGGCGATGAATTCCAGTTGCCTAACCGGCGCGGTGAACAGCCGTCCTTGTTCCTACTCCAAAAAAAAGTAATTGGCTCGAGATCTGTGGAAACCGTAAATGGTCTGGCTTCCACTTGTGGCCGGAAATGCCTGACAGTTTCGTAGATTGCCAGCAATTCTCTATCGTAAGTGCTCCATTTAACTTGTGATGATGTAAGCCTACGGGAGAAGGAGCCCAGGAGGTGCCAGTGGCCACTGAAAAGCTAGTGGCTTGTTGGCCAGCATCTGCAGCAATCGCCACTCGCGTCTGAGGAACAGGGTGTGCGAACGTGATTGCCTGATGCACACATTCATAGATCTTATCAAATTCTATCAACATTTCAGGTTTCCACTGCAAAGGTCGTTTTCCCACAGCATGCTTACCCGCTAGTGCTGACGTCAGAGGTGCTTGTATGGCTGCCGTGTCGGGTAAATGTTGTCTATAGAAAACGGCGTAGCTGGTTATAATCGATGGGCGTGCCATCTCTTCAATAAAGGCAAGATTATCTTGCAGTGGACTGTCACTGAACAGCTCAAGAAATGCACATGATAATGTCGAAGTAGACCTAAGTCGAAACAAGGTCCCTGGAGTAGATGATATTCCCTCAGACCTACTGAAGTCTCTGGGAGAACCAGCCATGACAAAATGGTTTAACCTGGTGTGTAAGATGTATGAGACAGATGAAGTACCCTCAGACTTTAAGAAAAACGTTATAATCCCCATTCCAAAGAAAGCAGGCGCAGACAGGTGTGAAAACTACAGAACCATCAGTTTAATAAGTCATGGTTGCAAAATATTAACACGAATTATATACAGAAGGATGGAAAAGCTGGGAGAAGCCGACCCCGGGGAAGATCAGTTTGGGTTCAGGAGAAATGTAGGAACACGGGAGGCAATACTCACTTTACGGCTTATCCTAGAACAGGGGTGGGCACGAGAGCTGCTCGCGCGGCTGCCCGCGAGCAGCGAGAGCCGCGAGGGCAGCGCTGAGCGGCCTTGAGAGCCAGCAGGGCGGCTAGCAGGGCTGTGCGGGGTGGCTGGCCGCTTGCTGATGCCCAGGGCACATACATCAGTGCTTTCATCCAATGCTAAAGAAAAGAAAACTAAATCTTTGATCCTGTCTCTCAACTGAGCTTCCACGTCGTTTGCCATTTCTTCAATGCGCCTGCTAACCTTTCTCCGTGAAAGAGGAACCGTTTCAAAAAGAGTAATATTTGCTGGGCACAAAATTGTTGTGGCAGCAACAAAACATTCTTTCACAAATTCTGCATCGCTGAAGGGCTGCGCAGTTTTAGCTATTTTAAGAGCTACATGATAGCTTAATCTCATCGCTGCAGCGTTGTGGATTAGAAGGTTTTCTACCTGTAAATACGTACAGGAGAAGGTAAAATTGACGGAAAATGCACACAACATATTAATAACAGCAGTTAATTGAATTAATAACATAATAATCTACAAGTATGCTTACGTCTTTCTCCTTTTGCTGCTTCATTTCTATAAGTTAGACTTTTCGTTCTTTTTTACTCAAACTAACTACACCTTTTTAGTGAAGCAGTTGAAAATGACGCTCACATTGTTCTCCTTCCATGAAGACAATGTTGACTTGCAAAACAAACACTGAGGTCCACTTTGCGTTACAACAAAAAAGTACTCTTCTTCCCACTGTGGGTGTTCAGAAGACTTTCTTTTCAAAGATTTTACGTCCTCCTCAGCCATTTTTCAGACACTAGTTCTGCTTTATCACGAACACCGGACGCGATGTCCGCGTGGTGTAGTGACGTGCGCGGATAGCCGAGAAGAGTGGGGGGCACTGCTGGCTGGCGGAGTGGGGGAGAGCCGCGAGCAGGCCGCGTGAGCCGCTGAGAGCGCTCGCGCTCCCGAAACGGCATTTGCCCAGCCCTGTCCTAGAAGATAGATTAAGAAAAGGCAAACCTACATTTCTAGCTTTTGTAGAGTTGGATAAGGCTTTTGACAATGTTGATTGGAATAAACTCTTTCAAGTTCTGAAGCAAGCAGGAGTGAAATATAGGGAACGTAAGGTTATTTACAACTTGCACAAAAACCAGACAGCGGTTCTCAGAGTTGAAGGGCATGAAAGGGATATAGTGGTTGGAAAGGGAGTAAGACAGGGTTGTAGCCTTTCTCCAATGTTATTCAGTTTGTACATTGAGCAAGCTATAAAGGAAAGCAAGGAGAAATTTGGAGAAGGAATTAAAGTTCAGGGCGAATAATTAAAAACATTTCGTTTTGCCAACGACATAGTAATTCTGTCAGATACAGCAAAGGACCTAGAAGTGCAATTGAACGGAATGGACAGTGTGCTGAAAGTTGCATATAAGATGAACATTAACAAGAGCAAAACTAGGGTAATGGAGTGCAGTGTAAGAAAATCAGCTAATGCTGAAGGAATTAGATTAGGTAACGAAGCAACAAAAGGAGGTAGATGAGTTTTGTTACTTGGGCAGTAAAATAACAAATGATGGTCGCAGTACAGAGGATATAAAATGCAGAATGGCAATGGGTAGAAAAGCGTTCTTGAAAAATATAAATTTGTTAACATCGATTATTGATTGAAGCCTAAGGAAGTCCTTTCTGAAGGCATTCGTATGAAGTGTTACCTTGTATGGGAGTGAGACATGGACGATAAACAGTGCGGACATGAAGAGGATAGAGGCTTTTGAAGTGCGGTGCTACAGAAGAATGCTGAAGATTAGGTGGGTGGATCGCGTAACTAATGAGGAGGTACTGAACAGAATAGGGAAGAAAAGAAATTTCTGGCATACCTTGATTAAAGAAGAGATAGATTGGTAGGACACATTCTTAGACATCAAGGAATTGTGAATTTAGCGTTGGAGGGAAGTGTGTGGGGTAAAAACCGCAGAGGAAGACCAAGAGATGGATACAGTAAGCAGATTCAGACAGATGTAGGTTGCCATTCTTATGTGGAGAACCGGTCGCGGTGGCCGAGGGGACTAAGGCGCTCCAGTCACGGTCTGCACGGCCACTACGGTCGGGGGTTCGAATCCCCCCTCGGGCATGGATATATGCACCGTCCTAGTTCGTAAGTAGTTCATAAGTAGTTTGTAAGTTTAGGGACTGATGACCCCGTAGTTAAGTCCCATAGACTATACAAACATTTGAACATTTTTATGTGGAGATGAAGAGGCTTGCTCAGGATAGGGTATTGTGGAGAGCTGCATCAACCAGTCTCCGGACTGAAGACCACAACAACAACATCGTCGAAGTAAGAAATGTTCAAATGTTTGTATAGTCTATGGGACTTAACTACGGGTTCACCAGTCCCTAAACTTACAAACTACTTATGAACTACTTACGAAGTAGGACGGCACAAATATCCATGCCCGAGGGGGGATTCTAACCCCCGACCGTAGTGGCCGTGCAGACCGTGACTGGAGCGCGTTAGTCCCTTCGGCCACCGCGGCCGGCTCGAAGTAAGAACTTAGTTTCATTTACCGAAATGCTATATGTATCAATGCGCTGGTTAACATGCTTTAGATGCAGTACACGCAATTTCCATGATGCGACCAAAAAAAAAAAAAAAAAAAAATAAAAAAAAAAAAAAATAAATAAAAAAAAAATAAATAAAATAAAAAATAAAAATAAACTAAAATGGATGTCCTAAAGTCATGCAAAACAGTACGGCGAACCTTTTATCACTTCAAGGAATCCATCACGCCGGCCGCGGTGGCCGAGGGGACTGATGCGCTCCAGTGTACGGTCTGCACGGCCACTACGGTCGGGGGCTCGAATCCCCCCTCGGGCATGGATATTTGTGCCGTCTTTCACGATCCGTTCTTACAACTTCTGCCAGTACCTTGCCTCCTACTTTCCAAACTTCATTCACAGAAGCTCTCCTGCGAACTTGCAGGAAAGTAGCAGGCGAGGTACTGGCAGGAGTAAAGTTTTTATGGACGGACCGTGAAGCGTTCCGGGATAGCTCAGTCGGTTGCCGGGCGCCGTGGCTCAGCGCGCCCGGTCAGAGGGCTGAGCTAGATCATCCACGAGCGACCAAGCACCAACAATGAACACGATCGTAAAGTTTGTGCCGCATTTTTTTAGACCAAAGGGCATACGTATCTGCTGAAATGCTTTCCGACAATCAGTCACACTAAAAACTTTTGCGCCTGCCAGTGAATTCCCTAATTTGTGGTATTTGATAACTATCAGGAATGGTACGGGCATTGAGTGCCAAGTAGTCTTCGCCTAGTCTCCAGGTCCCATATTCCTTCCTTACTAGATGGATTGGAGATGCCCGAGGTTTGTCGGATCTACGGAAGATTCTCAAGCGTAACAGTTCTCCGAATTCTGTCTTCATAGTAGCGAAACGACAGACAGCTAATAGGCGTGGGCACTGATACACTGGTTGGCTAGCTGTAGTCATAATGTGATAGACTGTGGTGTGATTAACTCTCTACACACCCAGCACGGTTTCGCAGTTTTGCTATGACTGCCATCACCTCGTGTCATCAAACGTCAGCTGATAACCTGGGCGTATGGTGCCTTTACTACATCGTGTACCCGGCGGAGCTCGCCGAGCTAATAGCTACTTCAGTTGCGTAATGCAACAAGAAATCTGACCCTTAATTGCGTCCGACACATCAGCAATCATAAACGTCTATGGTAAACATTCGTGGAAACCAAGGTCTTAGCCTAACTGACGTTTCTCATATGTCATTACGAATATCATTAACATCGATTTGCTGTAGAATTCTTGAACATACAGTGTTATTCAAAAAGAAAGAACAGATTGCAAACATTTATTTCTCCCGAACTACCAATATAGAAACATCTACATCTACATGGGATACTCTCCAAATTACATTTAAGTGTCTGGCAGAGGGTTCATCGAACCACCGTTATACTGCGTATCTCCCATTCCATTTTCGAATAGCGTACTGGAACAAAGAACACCTGAATCTCTCTGTTCGAGCTCTGATTTCTCGTTTTTCATTCTGACGATCATTTCTACCTACTTAAGTGGGAGTCAACAATATATTTTCACATTCGGAGGAGAATGTTGGCGATTAGAGTTTCGTAAGTAGCCCACGCCGCAGCGATAAGCGCCGTTGTTTTAATGATTCCCATCCCAGATCCTGTATCATTTCCGTAACGCTGTCTCCCCTGTATCGTGACAATACGAAGCGAGTTGCTCTTCTTTGGACTCTTCCATCCCCTCCGTCAAATCCACCTGATAAGGATCCCACACTGGGCAGCAATACTCGAAAAAAGTAAGGACAAACGTAGTGTATACAGTTTCTTAAGTAGTTCTGTTGCATCTTTTAAGGGTTCTGCCAATAAAACGCAGTCTCTGGTTCGCCTTTACTACGACATTATCTACGTGTTCATTCCAGTTTAAGTCTGAAGAAATAGTAATTCCTAGGTATTTTGTGGAGTTTACGTCGTTCACGTTCGATTGATTTATCTTGTAAACAAAGCTTAACGGATTTCTTTTCGTACTCACGTGGACGACTTCACACTTCTCATTATTTAATGTCAGTTGCCAATTCCATGACTCCAACATTAATGGAAATAGAAAAGTTTACAATTTTTTACTAATAATTATGGTATGCATTCAATATTAGATCCGTGTTTTACACGATAAATGTCGAAACGGTGATGTGAATTCGTTAAGGAGAGACCAGCTGATTCGTGTGTGGAAAGAAATGACTCACTGTTTTGACATTTGACGTGTAAAGCACCGTTGCGTGCTCGTGATGTGGATCTCTTTGGGTTCCTTTCGTAAAGTATACGAATACGCTCGACATTCTCGTTCGATGTGCGTGGACGTCCCGTGCTTTTCCCTTTGCAGATGTAACCATATTCTGCGAATTTTCGGTGTCACTCGTAAATTTGCCTATGACGGGGCGGTTGTGTATTAAACTGACAGCGAAATGCTCTCTGAACTGCAACAGTGGACTCTAGTTTTGCCAGTCGCAGCACACCACTTTTCCTGTGGTGTCGCCGCCATTTCACTACAGACATACAACAGCGCCATTGCGGCCGCGGTTGGAACTTCTACCCGGGCTGTTTAAATTGTAAGCTTTTCTTAATCCATTAACGTTGGAATCATGTTTCTATGTTTTGCAGTTTTGAAGAAATAAATGTTTGAAATCTTTTCTTTCCTTTTGAATAACCCTGCATTTTCAGTTCTCATACAGTAAATATCCTTGAGGCGGGAAAGCATCTTCCCATGCGTCAGCACAGCTTTAGAGATCATCGATCGTGCGAAACCCAGTTTGCTCTATTCTCTCATGACATCTTGCGAGATATGAATGAAGGGCAACAGGCAGACTGCATATTTCTCGATTTTGGAAAGGCGTTCGACACGATGCCGCACCGCATACAGCTAACGAAGGTACGAGCATGTGGAACTGGTACACGAACATCTACATACATACTCCGCAATCCACCGTAAGGTGCGTGGCGGAGGGTACACTGTACCACTACTAGGAATTTCCTTTCCTATTCCACTTCCAAATAGGACGAGAAAACAAATAATGCCTATATCCCTCCGTACGAGCTCCAATTTATATCTTGTCTTTGTGATCACTTCGCGAAATGTAAGTTGGCGGCAGGAAGATCGCACTGCATTCGGCTTCAAATTTCAGCCCTCTAAATTTCCTCAACAGAAATTCACGAAAAGAACGTCGTCTTCCCTACAGTGATCTCCAATTGAGTTCCCGGAACATTTCCTTAACACTCGCACATTGGTGGAACCTACCAGTAACGAACCTAGCTGGTCGCCTCTGAACTGCTTCTATGACTTCCTTTAAACTGATCTGCTGCGGGTCCCAAACACTTTAGAAATACTCAAGTGTTTTATACGCGGTCTCCTTTACAGATGAAGTACATCTTCCCAAAATTCTCCCAATAAACCGAAGTTGGCTGACCGCCTTACTCACAACTGTCTTTACATGTCTGTTCCATTTCATATAGCTCTGCAATGTTTCGCCTAGATATTTGAACGACGCGACTGCATCAAGAAGCTCACTACTAATACTGTATTCGAACATTATGAGATTGTTTTTCCTACTCACCTTACATTTTTCTACATTGAGAGCTAGTTGCCATTCTTCGCACAAACTAGAAATTTTGTCTAAGTCATCCTGAATGCAATTACAATCAATTAAAGACGGCACCCTCCCATACAGCCGCAATTTAAAGCTACTCTTCCCATCACCTCATTTATATAGATAGAAAATAATAGCGGTCCTATCACACTACCCTGGGGCACGCCTGACGGTACACTCGTCTCTGATGAACACTCGCTGCCAAGAACAAAGTACTGCATTCTATTACTTAGGAAGTCTTCCAGCCAGTCACAAATCTGTGAACCTATACCATAAGCTCGTATCTTCGTTAGCAGTCTGCAGTGTGGTACCGCGTCAAACGCCTCTTTGAAGTCGAGAAAAACACAATCCGCCTGTTGCCCTTCATCCTTCATGTGAGTGGCTCGAAGACTACTTACGTAATAGAACCCAGTACGTTGTCCTCGATGACGAGTGTTCATCAGAAACTAGGGTCTCGTCAGAAGCGCCCCTGAGAAAAGTGATAGGACGGTTATTATTGTCTATCTATGTAAATGATCTGACGGATAGAGTGAGTTGCAATCTATGGCTGTTTGTTGATGATGCTGTGGTGTAGAGGAGGGTGACGTCGTCGAATGATTGTAGTAGGATGCAGGATGGCTTGGACCAAATTTTTGAGCATTATGAGGAATGTCAGCTAGCTCTAAATGTAGAAATGCAAATGAGTAGGAGAAACAATTCCGTGATGTTCGGATACAGCATTATTAGAGTTCTGTTTGACAGAGTCGCGTCAATTAAATATCTAGGTGTAACGCTGCACAGCGATATGAAACGGAACGAAATGTATGGACATTCGTGCGGAAGGCGAATGGATGAGTTCCGTTTATTGGTAATATTTTGGGAAGATATTCGTCTAATATAAGACACTTGTGTGACCCCATCTCGAGTATTACTAAAGTGTTTGGCATCCCCACCAGATCGGTTTAAAGGAAGAAACAGATGCAATCCAAAGGCGGGCAGCTATGTTTGTTACTGGCAGATCTGATCAAAGCGCGAGTGTTACTGAGATGCTTCGGAAACTCAAATGGGAGCGCTAGATGGAAGGCGACGATCTTTAGGAGAAACACTGTTGAAGAAATTTAGAGGGCCGCAATTTGAAGTGGACTGCAGGAAGACTCTACTGCGGCCAACTGACATTTCTTGTAAAGATCACAAAGATCAGAAAGATTAGGGCTCGTACATGATGCATACAAGCATTCGTTTTTCCGTCGATCTATTTGGCAGTAGAAGGAGAAAGCAAGTAACGGTAGTGGTATTTGGTACCCTCCGCCGCGC
Source organism: Locusta migratoria (assembly GCA_026315105.1). Classification (NCBI taxonomy): domain Eukaryota; kingdom Metazoa; phylum Arthropoda; class Insecta; order Orthoptera; family Acrididae; genus Locusta; species Locusta migratoria. The sequence continues at coordinate 165,596,794 of CM048746.1, forward strand.
ACCTTTGGGTGGATTGCGGAGTATATATGTAGGTGTAGAAGTAGATTATTGAAGTCTGGTTTGCTGCTGTAAGCTAAGATTGTGATGGAGGATACTTTACATAGCAACCTCTAACAGGAAATGCACTGACGTCCGAACCAGAATATATTAGGAAAACGCGACGGATTTAACGCCTGTGGAAAAAAGACTACCGGCACAGTGCGGGTAAAGAGGAAAGGTTACCTACCTGCAACTGACTGTCATCGTACCTACCTCGCATTATTGTGCTGGTGCTCGAACTCGCGACCAGTGGTGCCTATTGCCGGTCGCTGTTGCCGTTTGGGTGATTGCAGGTTGGTATGTATCGATTAGCCTTGTTTCCCAAGCGATGTTGGTACCAGCAGATACACTCTTCAGAGTTAATGCCTTCTCTTATTACACGAGGGTGTCCACAATGTAAGTTCCGCTTCTATTTCTATCCGTGGCTGTGCTACGATCGCAGTTCCGAGCATTTATTGTGACTCGAGGTGAAGACATGTATCCTATTTCCAGATCGCTGCTGCCGACATTCCGCGGTGGAGCAGCGGAGCGCATTGAGGCGCTATGCTGCGATGCGCGAGGCCGTTCCCCGTCGTGGGTTCGAATCCCCACTCGGGCATGGATATTTGTGCTGTCTTTAGTATAAGGTAGTTCATAAGTAGTTTGTAAGTTTAGGGACTGACAGTCCCGCACTTAAGTCCCATAAACTTCACAAACGTTTGAACATTGTTGCTGACCTATGCTTTGTATTGCTTCTTTATAATGTCAATCGTAACTGCAATTCCCGCAGGGTATGAAATCAAATCTGTGATTCGTTTTCTAAATGCAAAGAAAATTAAACTAAAGGAAATTTATCGGCAAATCTGCGAGGTTTACGGACAAAACGGTATGAGTGATTCAGTGGTTAGAAGATGGGTTCAAAGAGGGCGTGATCAAGTGCACGATGAAGAATGAAGTGGACGCCCGTCTTTGGTTACTAACGAACTGAATCACATGATTGAAGAGAAGACTAAGCACAAAATCTACACACAGTGCCCATGCAATGGAAGTAAAGTTCTTCACACGATAATGCCCGACCTCACACGGCAAATGTGGTAAAACAACTCTTACGGAAATTTGACTGGGACGTGTTTGATCATGCTCCGTACAGCCCGGACCAGGCTCCTAGCGACTTTTATCTTTTCTTAAACCTAAAATATGTCCTTCGTGGTCAACACTTCAACGATGATGAGAAACTGAAAGAACATGTAACCACATGGTTGAATACAAAGGTGGCAACCGTCTTTGAAGAAGGCAAACAAAAACTTGTGCCACGCCTACAAAATGTCGGAAACTATGTAGAAAAGTTGTTTAACACTTGTAGATTTTTATATAATAAATATTTTTTGTATGTGTACACGTTGCTTTTTATATAAGCAAACGGAACTTACTTTGTGGAAGATACCTTTTATGTGCCTGTCTAGATTCCGAGCCACGTCTATATTGTCGCCGCAAGTTTCTGATTTCATTTCACAGCTCGTGTTTTTGTTTAGTAACCCCTAGGAGGATAGAATACAGGGAGACGCCCTTACGCTGAGAAAGTGAAGCATGCCTCCGCCATATTGCTTAGTTTTGGAGAAGTGTTCGTATCGTAGAGCTAATGTTTTATGTCACTTAAAACAGTAATAAAATGTCCGACGGTTTTGCCATGACGAACAACGTGTTAAAGAGTGCGAATTAGCCGTTAAGTTTTCAAATATATTATGATGAATATTTATTACTATTTATTCAAGAAAGTATATTGTTTGAAAGTACATACTTGGCAGTGACTGTCAGTTCAAGGCATTAACAATAGGAGGGTCGACTTAACGCGTAGTGTTAACAGAGAAGTAGCATTCCAAAGCCGGCCGCGGTGGCCGAGCGGACTGAGGCGCTCCAGTCACGGTCTGCACGGCTACTACGGTCGGGGGTTCGAATCCCCCTCGGGCATGGATATTTGTGCCGTCCTTAGGATTAGCTAGTTCATAAGTAGTTTGTAAGTTTAGGGACTGATGACCCCGTAGTTAAGTCCCATAAGCTATACAAACATTTGAAACATTTGAGCATTCCAAAACTGACAAAGATGGCGGACAGACTTCAATTGACGTATGTGCTCGGCATAGATAAGGCCAACTCCCTTTATTCTAACCTCCTTGAGTAATCCGGTTGGACGTCGTTGTATCGCTGCAGTTATCTCAAGGTCTATACGGCTATGTTCGAACGTCACAGACGATGTAAGCAAAAGTTCGGCATGCAGTCCGAGCGAGTGTTTACACGCTTCAAAGGTTGGCAACGCACTATATTTAGCGTAGCCAACGGCGTAGCACTTTGATGTAACCAATGAGAGGTGAGGAACGATGAACTGAATTGAAGCCAGTGTACGGTTTGTTGTGTTTGTGTGAAAAAGAATGATTAGGATTTTTAAAGGGACTAAACAACCTAGTCATCAGTCTGTGTTTAAAAATTTCGAGTCAATATATAGCCGACTCCATTACGTGGTTGGACTAGTGTGATGTTATTGTGCGCGGCGACATGTGAACGTTTTGGCAAGTAACACTTGCTAATTCGTGATATCGAAGAAAAATTATACCTCGAGTTTCGTCGTAGAAATAATCGCTGTAGAAGAAATTAAGGAAAAGTACATCGGCAACCAGTCACTATGTGTGCACGACAGTTTGCTTTACGTAATGTAAATTTACTGCGTTTAGTCAGTAATATCTTTCATTCACTCTCAATTAAAACAGACTTTTCAGTCGAAGCGTAATGAAAGCATTTTGTCTGAAATCGTAACTTCATTTTCTCATCACGAATATTAGCCTAATAATTATGCTATTGAACTGGGCACCTCCTCTGTGTTTGCAAAAAAAAAAAAAAAAAAAAAAAAAAAAAAAAAAAAACAGCATACTGTTCTTAGTGTCTCTGTGACCGGTATAAAACATAGATCTGTCCGCATCCAGTGATATTTTTTAAATTAAACATTACTACTGTAATCGCTAGAAATACTGGTAATTTACTATGGAAACTGCTGCGTTGTGAAAATTAAATGTTTTGTCGTATTTTTCGTTGGAACACGGCTGCCCGACTTGGCGCACATCAGAAACAACTGACTCGCGCTTCCACGTCCCAGCAAGCCGCGCGTCCGCTGCCAACATCAGCGCGCTACGACGCGTGAGTACAGCACGTTTCGGACTGTTTATGCCGAACATTTTCCGACGATGTATGCCCCGCATCTAACGAGAAACAGACCTTGTCAGCTACTGAGAGTAACGATGAAATATTGCTAGTGTCGTAAAGCACCGCGGCAGTTCTAAACTGCTTCTGGCAACGCACACACCACACATGTTGCAGTCTCGTATCGGGCAAATCACTGTCGTCACCTCAGCTCCGTAGGTGTCTCCTAAATTCTCGAGGAAAGCTATCTCCCCTCTCCCCTCTGTTGAATATGTTGTTCCAATGGCCGACGTAGCCGTTCAAGTGCTAACTTTTTGAAATGCGTCTACTTTAGAGTGGCGGACGGGGATAGTATTATTCTGGCCCAATCGTTCCTGCTTTATTGTCGAGCGCGCTAACGGCAATCTTAACACATTTGCAACTGAGCCCAGTGCTGTCCTGGGTGCCCAACTAGCTGAGCACTTTTCATCGTTTTCAGAAGTCAGTAACTGTTTAAGCTGTAATGCTACGGCTACGAAATATTTATAGTTTTGCAGCTCGCTTTATAAATAATACTTAAATAAGTAAGTTTTGACAGGAGAAAGACGGAAACAGATTTTAATGCAAAAAGACATTGCTATGTGTTTTCAGATTTTTTTAAGTCTTATATTCAATTTAAGACACATAATTTGTTTTTGCGTGATAACCCTTAAAACATTCTGGCGTACATAAAGCGACATTACACTCCTGACACAACCAGGAAATTCCTTCCTGACTTCCCAGTCTCTGCTTTGCTTCTATATGAACAAACTTTACAAACCCGTGTGGGGTTTGCTTTTTTCTCCGTCGCTGGTATCTTCTGCACAAAATATCTTCCTTTGAGTCTGTCGTTTCTTAGATTAGCCACAGGCTCAGTTTCCTTGTGTGCTCTTTTGACAAGAAAGTATCCAACGTGAAGAATAAAATATCTTCATTCTACGCTTTTATTTCTGTCCTCAGCACTTCTTGTCTCCTTGTATAATACATACGCATTTGTGAGACACATTACCAACATGGGAAAAACAATTTTTCCCCCATTTGAACTGCTTCCTTTCAAATGGATAGTAAGCCACCATTTGATCAGGACGATCCATTCCTGTTTTGTAAGTGTTGTAGTCCAATACTGCAACTGGATTCATCTTGTTACTGCGACCCTGTTTAGTACTAACCGACATTTCCGACATTTTGACCTTGTGACACGTTGAATGCATTTACAAATCCCTTGTATCTTTCCAACCACAATGTAAATGTTCTCGCCTAATAAAAATCACAGCATCCCCAGTCTAAAGGTGGGTTGTCCAAGGCGCGATTGCTGCCTGCGGCTGCGATGGATCGGCTCGTGACGTCAGAGGCTGGCTGCTCGCGCATGCGCACTTTGAGTTTGGAGTGAGCCGCGCGGCTGATGCGGCGGCAATCGCAGTACTGCACCAGTGAGCAGTGTGGCGATGGTAGTCGCGACGACTCGAGGCAGCGGCAGGAAGAAAAACGGATATTAACCACTCATAAAATGAGCTCGTTTCGCCATTAAGCTATTGCCTTTGTACGTTGAACAGATTTATATTTCATGCCAATCTGGTGACATATATAAGAGTAGACTGAAAATATTCGGAGAAATAAAAGATAAATGAAGGTTGGAAAAGGACCTGTATTGGCCTCTAGTGTTTTGGAAATAAAAAATGTGAGCGGTGGTAACTAATTTTTTTGTTTAGGTGAGCCCATGGGTATAAGGAAATGCATGACAACGTTAATGTTATATTTTCATTAATTTCATTCATACCAATACAGTCCGTTTTGTAGCGCGCCGTAACAATTATCTTAGTTTATATGAACAAAGATAAATGTTGTGGTGTACTATTTAGATTCAAATGTCTCGTGTACAGTATGGATGACATCTTCGATATTTTAAAATCTTTTTGTTTTCCATATTCCCTGGAAGATGGTTTAGGAGAGAAAACGGTCAGAATGAAATAAATGATAACAAAATAGCAAACAGTCTTACAACTGTTGTTGATACAATTAACAAGCTACAGAAAAATCGTTTGTTTGGTATGTGTTTGCTACTTTTCATCTCCCTTGGAAAAAATTTCAACTATATGTTTTCGAACACTGGAACTTATTTCAAAGGCAATACAGAAGAGACGAGAGAGATGTAAGCTGCATCAGGAGTTTCAGATAAACACACTCCTGGTCTTTTAAACAGCGCCGTAATCGTAAATAAGAAAATAAAAGAACAATTACCTTAACGTCACTGCGTTTTATTTTATTTATTTATTTATTTTTTCAGCTGCACTGATAGATTTGTTGAATCGGTTATAGGATTTTCGCTGTATGTCACTCTCTGCAAGTTCCAATTCATGTGCAAACTGGCTGACATTTAATCTAAACTCAAGTATAAATTTCGTGTCGTCATTTAAATGGTGCCTGTTAATAAAAATGTTTTAACTGCTTTCATAGTCATGTGTCACAAAAATAGAATCAATATGTAGGAAACCCTAACAGTTAAAATCTGCAGTGACACAGTGAAGTTACGGCAATGTGATGAAATAAAGAACCAAAACTTCCATCCCTTTGGAGAATACACACACAGCTCCATGAAGTCACACATAGAATTAACACAAAAAAACTGCCATTGATGATGGATCACAAACAAAGAAGCGAAACGCCTTTCATTTAGTTGCAATAGACGGAAATAAACCTCCATAAATATTAAATACTGTTTATTTAATACCTCGTTTCATCGTAAAAAACTATAGCTATTTCTGTATACATGTAGATAAAAAAAGCTCTGAGTATTAATGATTGTGTGAAACATGAATTCCTTCCCAGGCTATCATTTAAGAAAAGGGCTCAATATCTTCAACAGTTTATAAGACGTGATTATTGTTACCTCCGCACAATTCAAGTTGCAGGCGGAGAGAACTGGCGCGCTAGTCGCGACGCTCCCGTACCGTAGATATACGAGCCAAAATCTCGAAAACGGAGACAGGTATCGTCCTGCTCTCAACTTTAAAAATAGTTTCGAATTATTGGCTTCATTTCATCCGCAACAATGTGTGACATAAAATAAACCATACGCAAAGTAGCCAGCGACTACATTTTTCGATGTAAACACTTCAAGTTTAATGCAATAGGTTACTTAAAAATTAAGTATCTGAATAACTGTGAGGAATTTTGAGAAAATAGACACTTCGTTATCAAGCTGGGGTATGAAACTACAAGATATGCAAAAACCAAACTTTTTTGCGTGTTAGTTTCCTCAAACTCGACAGAGATGTAATAAAAAGTGAAAAAACACGCATAACCGAAAGTAGCGCTTTTTTATTTTTTTAACGAAAACGAGAATCTGTAACGAAAAAATAAATGTGGGAAGTGATGTAGCTTCGATTCCTTAACATGCAGTATTTTTTACAGCAAAAAAGTCGGAAATTTTATTTTCGTCATGAATTTCCCGAGTCGCCGACCAGGAGCCGCGCCTTGGTAAACGGCAGCGGCTCGCGTCGTGCTCGCGACTCGCCACCGTCCGCCACGGCCGGAAAAGGGAGGGGGGGCCGAGCCGCAATCGCAGGTAACAGCCATGTCTTGGACAACCTACCTTAAATCGGGCTCTAGCCGCTCGGCAGTATCATGCAGCCCGAGTTAGACTCGGGCGCCGACACGAATGTGTTAAATTTGGTATCTTCGTTCTCAATGCCGTCGTGCTGGGAAGTTAAGTCAGTCATTGCGAGCAATACTTCAGGCTTATCAGGAATGAACTGCAGCGGGCGTACTTGCATCTTACTACTGTTATCCGTCGAACTGCCGTTGGTTGATGCCACAGAAAAATTTAACGCATTGCTGGTGCTCAATTTCAGGTTGTAAATCTTCGATTTACTTCCACAAAGCCTCGCGTCGACTCATAGCACTCTGTGTTTCGCACAGGGGCGCTGATTTTGCGGCAGACGGTACTGAGCGGTGTTGAATTTGCTCGTCTACAAATGAATGCAATATTCGGTGTCACCAGTTTAGCTAACTGCAACTTATTTCAATCACTATATATACAATTCAGTACTTAGCTTTTCATTTTTATCAGATTCAAACAAGACGAATAATGCCATCCTAAGAAGATACACGGAATAGTCTTAAAAAAAAAAAAAAAAAAAAAAAAAAAAAAAAAAAAAAAAAAAAAAAAAGGATTTCCGTGCACTTGTCGCCACAGAATAATATTGCCCTTTACTGTGCATTCACTGTGCATTTACATATGTTCTCTTGGTGACTCCCACAACTGTAATTACACATTGTCGCGGTGGAGCGGCCGAGCGCACTAAGGCATGTGTGTGTGTGTGTGTGTGTGTTGTCCTTAGCATAAGTCAGTTTAAGTAGTTTGCAAGCATAGAGACTGATAACCACAGCCGGCCGCGGTGGCTGAGAGGACTGAGGCGCTCCAGTCACGGTCTGCACGGCCACTACGGTCGGAGGTTCGAATCCCCCCTCGGGCATGAATATTTGTGCCGTCCTTAGTATAAGGTAGTTCGTAAGTAGTTTGTAAGTTTAGGGACTGATGACCCCGTAGTTAAGTCCCATAAACTATACCAACATTTGTTTTTGAAACATTTGATAACCACAGCAGTTAAGTCCGTAAGATCTACAAAGGTTTCAACATTTTAAATTACATATTTATTTTAAGTTCCTTTCGGGAACTACAATATACGTTTATGTATAGACAGACCCAGAGAGTTTATATCTTCGTGCGTTATTCGTATCTGCTTAGAGATTCAAACTTGGAGAGTCCGATATTGAAATATGATGTTAACTATTTAATCTTCTGTAACGTCAGCTATCGAAACAGATTATACAGAACGAACTGGACGCACTGACCAGACAAAACAGATTAGCCTTAACAATGCGAATAATTTCTTATTATAATGAGTAAGATGTGGAAACTGACTGCTCGACATTATTCCATGCCGACCGACCTTTAGTACATTGCTATAGTACTAATACTATTCCGTATTTAGACTTTTATAAAATTTACCCACGAGGAACTAATATTTTAATAATACAACCGCGAAAGTTAAATTACTGTCAAAGGTTCAAAATAATTTAGTCATGTTAATAATCGTTTTTAAACGAGGGGTTACAACGGGGAAAAATACTGTAGCTTAAAATGTATGAGTCTACTCTGCTTATAGTATGACGTAGTAGTTTGTCAGCGACAGAATTAAGCACTGCAGACTTATCTCTATCTGTGATCCAAATTGGATTCATGCACGTAATAGTTGTTGTTGTTGTGGTCCTCAGTCCGCAGACTGGTTTCATGCAGCTCTCCACGCTACCCTGTCCTGTGCAAGTCTCTTCATCTGAGAATACGTTTGGTAACCTACATCCTTTTGTATCTGCTTACTGTATTCGTCCCTCGGTCTTTCTCTACCCCACACTTTTCCTTCTAAAGCTACGTTGACGAGTCCTTGATGTCTCAGAATGTGTACCACCAACCTATTCCTTCTCTTAGTTAGAATACACCAGAAACTCCTTTTCTCCCCGATTCGGTTAAGCACCTCCTCATTAGTTACGTGATCTACTCATCTAATCTTCATCATTCGCCTGTAGCACCACATTTCAAAAGCTTCTATCATCTTTTTGTCCGAACTTCTTATCGTCCACGTTTCACTTCCATACAATGCTATACTCCAGACAAATGCTTTCAGAAAGGACTTCCTAACATTTAAACTAATATTGGATGTCAACAAGTTTCGCTTTTTCAGAAACGCTTTTATTCCCATAGCCATTCTGCATTTTATATTTTCTTTACTTCGGCCATCAGAAGTTGTCTTGCTACCCAAGTAACAAAACTCATCTACTAATTTTATTGCCTCATTACCTAATTTAATTCCTGCAGCAGCGCCTGATTTTCGGACGCTACATTCCTTTATCCTTGTTTTACTTTTGTTGATGTTCATCTTATATCCTCTTTTCAAAACATTGTCCATTCCATTCAATTGCTGTTCACGTAATAGACAAAAATCAAATAAGAGTAGCACTCTTAGCTACAAATGATTTACATTACGAGGAAGCGTCACGGATGCTCACCCAACTCTAGAGGCGTTCTCCAACAAGATATGGTTTACTGTTGTAGATGCGAGAGTCGTATTTGTGGCAAAGTCAGCCAATAAATTCAATAAATTGCTTCCTTTTATCAGGGTCAAGACATATGTTTTCCAGCAATCGTTCTTCACATGAACTATCGTGATTGGATCAGCAAAGTGGGCCGGGGAAGGGGGGGGGGCGAGAAGGAGGGAGGAGAAAGTGCAGTGACACTCAACGTACCCTCCATGACTCACCGTTAAGTGGTTTCTGGATTATAGATAGATGTAGATGCAAATGTTGATTAGAGTGGGAGCACAATCTCGGGTTGTTTCAAGAAGGGGCGAAAAGATCCATTCTGCTCTTTCAAAGTAACCATCCCAACATAAGCCCGAAAAAAGAGGAAATATTAATTTGACTAACTGCATTTGTAGCGTCATTCTCATTCATTTCACTGCAATGTGTAGAGATTAATAACCGGAACCCACGATACAGGTAGCACGCTACAAAAATATCGCCACTATTGCAATGCGCTCGTGTTGTTCGCCCTCGTGCGGGAATTCGTATGGTGAGCACGAGAGCGCACGGGGGATATGGGCGGGGGATGTGGGGGGATATGGGTTGCGACGTATGGGACTTCAGGACTGACGGAGCGAATGCTCGGATACTGTAATGGTCAGTGTGACCGCTCATGATTAGCGGGAAATCAGAATTCCAGTTCCGGTTCGGCACAACATTTCGAAGGACGTCATTGAATTATTTCAGTGCCCTGGTGCCGCTAAATTTTTTTCGTTCCTTGTTCTTCCTTCTAGCTTCCTCTCATTAGAGGTAATTTATTACCGCCCTAAATAGCCTCGGATGGATTGTAGACTCATTAAAATTACAAAATGAAGTGTTGTAGACCCATCAAATTACAAAATGGTGTGTTGTATTCAGTTATTGAATGCTAATTGTAGAAACTAACACCAACCCTTTAGTTTTCTCTAACTCACTGTCCATATCCTGATTTGTTTTTCCTGTAAGTTCAGCAAAAATACTTTTTTGGATTATTTTCAAGTAGAATATGAGTAGTCTTCGCCGGCCGCGGTGGCCGAGGGGACTGAAAATGTTCAAATGTTTGTTAAGCTTAAGGGACTTAACTGCGGGGTCCCTAAACTTACAAACTACTTATGAACTACTTACGAACTAGGACGGCACAAATATCCATGCCCGAGGGGGGAATCGAACCCCCGACCGTAGTGGCCGTGAAGACCGTGACTGGAGCGCCTCAATCCCCTTGGCCACCGCGGCCTGCGAGGGGACTGAGGCGCTCCAGTCACGGTCTGCACGGCCACTACGGTCGGGGGTTCGAATCCCCCATCGGGCATGGATATTTGTGCCGTCCTTAGTCTTAGCTAGTTCATAAGTAGATTGTAAGCTTAGGGACTGATGACCCCGTAGTTAAGTCCCATAAGTTCTACAAACATTTGAACATTTTTTTGAGTAGTCTTCTTGGAGCAGATGAACGCGTGCTATGTCTCTAATGGCATATTATAAGTCCAGACCATTCATAGTCATATAAACAAGTCAGGTTGTGATGAAGAAGTTGCTTTCTGAATATGAGCAAAGCAGAGGAGGGGTTATTGTATTGTGTTTTACTGTAACGAAATAGTTTAACTTCAAAAATTGCAATATTACACCTAACATAATTGGTGGGCATGATCAACACTAATGATTTCGTATGTATTACAAATAATTAGTTTTTTCAATTTTGTACAGAATGAAGTCCCGTAATTTGAGATAGACTAGAGGACACGTGTAAATACTTAGCAACGTTAGTGCAACGACAAAAATATTTGGAAAAAAATGGAAGTAAAGTTGAATGTTAACGCATAGCTTTCGTCAGAATAAATCAATGCAAGTTTGATCCGCTGAATGTTGTTAGGTCAAAAATCACTGCGTACCTTAATTAGAACCGAAGTTATCGTAAAACAAACAGATTAAAATATTCAATGCAAGGACAGAAGGGTACCGCGTTTGAATAAAGATAAGGGATGGAAAGACTTAAGTTAATTCTGATAATTGATGACAAATCTGAGAATGAATAGGTTTAGTTTGAAGTAAAAATGAAGGAAATCGGTTGGATAGAACGGCCTGACCGACCGACCTTACAGCAAGCACACTCCCATAAGAAATATACAGAAGGAAATCGCGTTTGCGTATAGAAAAAGAAAGGCGAAAGTTAAGTAAATTCTGATACTTGTTGACAAATCTCTGGATGAATACCTTTCGTTTGACACAAAAATGGGGGAAATCGGCCGGGTAGTTTGGTCTGGCCGACTGGCTTTAGTTTACGTACTTTTAATACATAAGATTAGATAATTTTAGAATGGCATTCACCGACCAATATTTCACACGATAGATAATACCTGGACAGTTACCGATGACGGTAGTATATCTCTTGAAAGATTAGATGTCTTGATTCAGTAAGGCACTCGTGATAAGATGTACGAAATAACATCTAGATACACAATTGAAGTGTTGTGTCTCAGGCGATGCGGCGCAGAAGTTCACTGAAAGTCTACGAAAGAACGATGTTATTGCATAAATGGCTTCCATGACAACCAACGGTGTAGCGTGGAGGAACTTCGCACAATTCGTTTCTTCTGGTGGTGTAATTGTTCAGATTGGTTACTGTTCTTAAATATTGCTTGAACCTTTTTTGTAAATGAAATTATATTAAGAAAATAAATCTTTCAGCGCACTACTGCGGGTCTATCACACAAGGAAAACACGTCTAACGTTCCACCATGTCAAAAGTTCAGCAGTAAAATTTAGAATGAGCGGTCGAGCATTCGCAGAGAAGAGCAAAAAGATAATCAGTTTAATTTTTAATTATTGCCCTCATAACTGGCAATTAAATTCATGGGAGTATATTAAGGGGAAAAAACTCAAGCTATCAGGCGAGATTCTGCGAATTGAATCTACAATTTCTAATTTCTGAAAGAAACACTCCAAGATTTACGTTAATGAAGATTAGCCTTGTAAGAGTACACCTGTCGGTGTATCTTACAGTTTGATTTAACGTAATGTATATATGGTCTTAAATTTGTTTATTTCATGAATTTTTCATTTGTTGTATGCTAGATATATTTCTTATGTAACGTCATTTTCAATATTGAATCATTTAGTGTAAACATCTACTGTATGTGTAAACCCGCATGAATGCAAGGGCATTCTTATGCTGTAAGTTAGCAATGCGTCAGAGAAAATGTTGAACCTGTTGTAAAGACTGTCTTTGGTACAGAAGTAGTAGCTGTGAGTGTCGCGCTGCTGAAGCAGTCGCGGTGCGGGCTCGCCAAAGTAAAGATATAAATGTAGTCGCGGAGCGGACTCGCTATAGTAAACACATAAACGTTTTGTTGATGGTGCAGAGGCACGGTAGGCGCAGTGTGGCGCGAGTTTTACGCAATTGCAATAAGCCTGAGAGGCGTACTGTTTAATGTATTGAACGAAGTGCGAAATAAGTTTATTTATACTCGAAAGTGATCAGAGTAATGTTTTTTCATGTGTGCAAGAAAAGTAATTGTATGGTATCAAGTCTATTGTCACCGAGTGTGATCGTTGTTGTAGTAAAGTACCTATTGTAATCATATCTGTCTTGTGTGGACTTCACGACGAAGATGACGAAAGCAGATGAGTAACATTTTATTTTGTATGCATGTAAATGTAATGTCAACCCAATCAGAACTTTGGTTCAATTATACATGACTTATTTTGTAAGTAGTTGTAGTCACCCCATTATCATCATTATTAGATTATGTTGATTATGCAAGCCTGTACATTGACTAACAAGTTCAATCATTTGCAAAGTAATTACGATCAGTTTTAAAGAAATTGCTAGACGAGTTAAAGAATTGCTAAACGTGTTACAACCGCAGAGACTAGTAATTAAAGTGCAAGAGAGTTTGCAAGTAAAGTAAAGTTGGTTTCATTTATCTAGAAAGTAACCAGGCTAACAGTAGTCAAAGTATTATAGTTGATTAACCAGACTTGACGGAAGTAAATTTTTTATGAAATACGTTAAATGCCAAACTCTGCTCAGCCAGTTACACGCGTACGCTACCCAGGCCCTGGAATCAATAAAAGAAATAGTTCACGTAAAGTTTTATAAGGTACTTGAATGCTTTAAACAATAATATCAAAATTATTGACAAGTTTGACTGTAGTATTTGTGAAGCTCATTGCACCACGGAGTTTCACTGTACTGAGCTATTGTCATTGCAATCAGAGTCTATCTGCTATTACAATTTTGATTATAACACGAACACGCCATCAACACTACATGAATTCTGACACATTTATTAGTGAAGTTGTGCTGTTCGTGAATCGTAAGAGGTGCTAGTTGGAGGCTGTAGTCAATGCTAAGTCAGATAGGGCCAAACTTAATTAATAACCACAGTGACTGTTTCAAGTTAATTAATATCTTTTTTTTATTCAAAATTTTAACTTTCACTACGAAATTGTTGTTGCGACCCATTAGTTGTGATTTGCTGCAACATTCGATATCGAAATTATTATTACTAGAGTATATTATTACGCATTCTAAATTTTGAGATTATTTGACGACCTCCAACGCAATTTTCTTACAGCCTATCCGAAAACACTGTATCTACTCCTAAATTTAATATTCCTTACATAGAAAGTTACCATAAAAGGTAGTATTGCAAGTCTGCACTTTCATGTGTTTTTGCGCAGTTTTTAGTGTTGCCCGCCTTGTTTTAATTTGGCAAACGAATTTTTAGCAGTTGGTATTACCAGTTCACTTTACAATTGCCGAATTGAGCTGAGGGCACTGCGAACTGTTGACATGTTCTGCTACTGGTTGTTCGAATGAAGCACTAGCGGTATAGCTGCGCTCAGTCATTGTGTACCTATAACGTGGTTCCTCAGCTGAAGCAGATAAAACATTCTGTTAACAGATTTCTCTTCATATAAACAATCCAAATGAAAAATAAGAACATAAAACTGTTCTTTTATTTACGGTCAGAAAAAAACATCAGTGCTCTTACAAAACAACGTTACATTCGCTTTTAATGTGTTCTTCTGCAGGAAAACGTATGAAGCGAGAAATAACTGAATTGTTACTGTTGAACAACTGAAGCGATGAGTACTACATTTCCTTTTAATACCTTCTTCTAAAATAAATAAATAGCACGAAATTAAAACTGTTGTTTTACGATGTGACAAAGTGTCGGTCGTGTAGTTGATAAAATACAGTTGCTGTTAATTCATTATTCTAAAGTAAAGCACAATGAATAAAAATCAAATATAAATGCCACGGCGGAGTGGCCGAGCGGATTGAGGCGCCATGCCCCGATGCGCGAGGCCGCTCCCCGTCGGTGGTTCGAATCCACCCCCTCGGACATGGATGTTTGTGCTGTCTCTAGTATAAGGTAGTTTATAAGTAGTTTGTAAGTTTAAGGACTGATGACCCCGCAATTAAGTCCCATAAGCTTGACAAAGGTTTGAACATTTCAAATATAATTTCGGTGCATGATTTAAAACCTAGAAAGAAGAAGTCCCTACTGGGAGGTTCGACGTTTTCAAACAATTATTATTCGCTAGAGCAAGTTGATAATTCAGTCTGGTGAGGCCTCCTTTATGAGTAAACGACGAAAAAACATTCGAAATTTTGCACAAATCTCGAGAACCTTGAAACAGAAAAAACAGTCAGATTCAATTAGCTGTTGAAGTGCATCTGTTGCCAGATGTGTAGAAGAAAAGGCCTGTTTGGACTCTGCAGCCAAAAAAACTCCTGTCGTTTGCATTGCGTATTCAGCAGACTTAGATCCACTCTTCGTAATCTGACCCTACTGGAGGTGACTGTGCAGGAACTATTCCTATGAAAGTAACATTTGATATCACACTTTTTCGACATTTAAAGGTATAAGAATCTACATGGAGGCACAGTATCATCGGTCAGTTACAAGGATAAAGTTTTCGTGGTACCTATCGAATTTTCTGCGGCCCTTCCACGCTGAACGTTATTTTCGTAAACGACTCAGGAATAATCCTTCAGACCGATTTCAAGTTCACGATAGTCCACAGTGGAATGTTATACCAGGGATCTTATTCGCAGTCGCGATGAGTGGGACTTGGTCTGCAGTGGGATATGGTTTGCACTAATGATTGTGTTGGGCGTTCTTTCCATTTTATGCTGCACTTCTTCTCACACATTTTCTTATCATCAGTTACAGTTAATACATAAGAGACTATAAGAACATGAAACATAGATATTGTAGATTGAATATCTTTGGTTCCGCGAGGGCAGTCTTTGGTTTACGCTGTCTCGCGTTTGAGCTGTAGTAGTTGTAGCCTGAAGTCAAATGAGTGAATAGTCAGAGTGTTATGCAAGAAGTAACGGAATGAAGCTAAAAGTTGTTGGACGGGCTTAGCTCTTTGCCTTGTGTGTTTTCTTTTTTATGTAGCGATGTAAAGAAAACAATTGAACACATACCTTCACGCAATCACTCAGACAACTATACACACACAACTATCATGTCCGGCCACTCCAGCAACACAAGCCGAAAATTTAAGTTGGTGTGAATGTAATTTTCTATTTTCGTGTCTATCAGCAGCTCAGCGAGCTTCTTCACGGTGAGTTGTTACCTATCCTCCATTATTGATATTCCCATCGGATTTTCCATTGTTAAAAGTCTCTTCATTACCTCTTTTCATTAAAACTATAATTGTACAACAAAACCATCCTTACTTTCTGGGCGTTCAAGGGGGATATTGAAATTTCTGCATTTCTTGCTGAGTTCAACAACAAACATGGATCACAACTGCGAAACACGTACAATATAGAAATTATAATCCTCCTTACCTCTAATCTTCATCATGTTCCAAAAACAGATCAATTCAATTGTATTCACTGATTGTTCCGTCGGTTCTTGACAATGTTTTATACATTATGAATGAAATACACAAGATAACTGTGAGGTATTCTGCAAATTTATTGGTTTACGAACCGGTTTTCGGCTGTTACGCCAAAGTGAGGTAAACATTACAGGTTTAAGTTTAAAGATCTTAACTTGCTAGATATATAACTTTCAAAGGAGACTAGTGTTTTCTTTTATAACTAACCTGTGGGAAATATTACAAATCACGTTGTGGTGTAAATTACTGACATTGATAAAATACTTGACAATATAATAGATTATGACGTTATCCTAAGAAATATAAAGTGAAACAATAGAAATTGGCTGAAAAATATTGATCAAAACGTGTCTTATCTTAAACAGGTCTAATGTCTAGAAACATGGGAGTGTTGTGAATGTATGTTTAAATTTTAACTGGTTAAATTAAACTTAACCAAAAAATTGTCTTAAACCGGTCGAATGACTGGAACATGGAAGCATGTGACAAAGTTGAATGAAACGTCTGTAAATATATGTTAAAATTTTTCAACTGGTTAAATTAAACTATGGTTACTAGTAAAATAAGACATTAAATTTATATCACATAAGCAGCCAAAACAGTTGTGATTACACAAGAATTTTATAACTAGTAAAATAAGGCATTACAATTTCTATATGGTAAGCAGCCAAACAGTTCTGATTACACAAGGCTTTTTATAAGATGGCTATGAAACAGTAGTAGAGGTATGAGACAAGTGGGTAGGAGATGGTAGCTTACATTATCTGCACAGGGTTATGATTAGGTTCTGCAGACAGAAGAGGTGAGTATGGAAATTTCCATACAGCCGAAAACCGGTTCGTAAACCAATAAATTTGCAGAATATCTCAGTTGTCTTGTGTATTTCATTCATAATTTATAAAATATTCTGTCAAGAACCGACGGAACAGTCAGTGAATTCAATTGAATTGATCTGTTTTTGGAACATAATGAAGATTAGAGGTAAGGAGGATTATAATTTCAATATTGTACGTGTTGCGCAGTTATGATCCATGTTTAGGGTTGTCAAATCTCCGGGCGCCGCCCGGAGTGCCCGGGTTTGGAATGAATTCTCCGGGTCTACGGGCCAATGACTCTTATCTCCGGGCTTGAATGACTTTTTTACGACGCTTTTTAAGTACTATGCTCATGTAGCGACGATCTACATCGAACTTAACGTAACTTAAACTAAGGACGAACATAGCATCCATGCCCTAGGGGGGATTCGAACCTCTGGCGGGAGCAGCCTCGTGCACCATGGCAAGACGCCTCAGTGCGCTCGGCCATTCCCGGCCGGCTCCTCTCAATAACTTTATATAAATGTCAAGTTCTTATTGCAATAAAACGCTACTTTTCTATTCTTCCTCTGTAAACTTTTCATTGTTGCGTCGGTAGTAATCGGCTAGCGCATTATTAAGCAAACACTGTTGCGGCTACGTGTCAACTGGCGACGTCTATTATTTGTACTCCATCAAACCGTCTTGACTATAATTTTTTTATTAGTTAATGACGCGTTTCGCCCTTTAGCAGGGGATCTTCAGATTATCTGCGTGACAGAATTTACACAAAATTAAAGGCGGAATTACAATCGGTTATAATGGTACATGGGCTTATTTTGTGTTAAGAAGACAATATATATGGTAAACAAAGCTTACAATGCGCTCTCCGAAGTGTGACACCTTAAGTTGTTATTGCGGTGTTTCTATTTTTCTGGAACTTTTTGGATTTCCTTGTCGCCCTACAAATTATCGGGTAACAACGAATTACAGTTGGAACCTACTCGGTAAAGATGTGAGAAACCGAAGGCCACCCATAGCAATGTTCCACGGGGGGGGGGGGGGGGGGAGGGGGGATACTTGCTGGGAGGGAGGAGATGATTAGTTTTTTTTTCTTTTATAATTCATGTGTAATCCTGGTTGGGGGGGGGAGTCATTGGCCAAGGGGGAGGGGGGGGGGGCAGGTCTGGTCTCCGGGCCAGCCTCGAGTTCAACCTGGCAACCCTATCCATGTTCGTTGTTGAACTCAGCAAGAGTGTAATGCAGGAATTTCAATATCCTCCATGAAAGCCCAGAAAGTAACGATGGTTTTGTTATACAATTATAGTTTTAATGAAAAGATGTAATGATGAGACTTTTAACAATGGAAAATCCAATAGGAATCTCAATAATTGAGGACCGGTAACAATTTAGTGTAAAGAAGCTCGCTGAGCTGCTTACAGACACGAAAATAGAGAATTAAATTAGCCAACTGAAACTTTCGGCTTGTGTTGCTGGAGTGACCGCACATGATAGTTGTGAGTCTATAGTTGTCTGAGTGATTGCGGGAAGGTAGGTGTTTCTTTTTGTGACGAAGGCCATGGCCGAAAATTTAAGTTGTGCGAATGTGATTATCTATGTTCGTGTCTGTCAGCAGTTCAGCGAGCTTCTTCATGGTGAGTTGTTATCTATCCTCCATTATTAATGAGCAGACTTGTAAGAAATTAATTGACAAAATTGTAAGATATCGTCTAACTTATGTTTGCCTTATGTTATAATGGATTTCAGTTAGATAAAAGATTATATTTCAGACATAGTTCATATTTGTGTCGACTTGGTCATTCACCAAAAAAAACCGTATTAATTTTTTCTCTGAAGAAAACAAACATGGACTACATTTAAGTCGTAGTTAGTGAATTCGCATGGCACCTCCGCGAATTTCGTAGTTAGTGTTATCTTACAGTAATTTGGAGAGCAGGTGGCATACAGGGCCAGCTCGAACAAATTCGGCGCCATAGGCAAATTAATTTAACAATATCGCAATAAAGCATCAGTATAAAATACACATTCCAACTTTTTATTGAAATACATAATCACAACATATACATTACATAAACATATTTTCCCATTAAAATAAGACACATCATACACTTTCATACAATAATGTTACTTTTTCATCGTTTTTACATTTTGCTTTTAAAAAAAGTTTTGGTTGGTAGTTGATAATAATTGGTACAATTATAAGCTTCATTTTTAAGAGTCATACAAATTTCATTTTTCTTGCCACAGATTTTGTAAAATCTGAGACGATTTCCTTTAAATCAGTCGTATCAGCTGTTTCTTGATCAGTTGACGAACTTGCGACCCCACAAGTCTTTCTTAAGTCATTGTGAACCGCAGACAAGATTTTATGAGTTTCAATTTCTAGAAGCTGCGCTCATCACTGGCTACAGACACAGGAAGAATAAACAACACTCATCGTGCAGTAACTAAATTGGGTGCAATGTCTATAAGTCTATTTTTACAAATATAACTCAGAACGTCATGTGGCCCTGAGTTATTGTGAACTCTGCTAGCAATGGCTTGTAATTCAGTGCATAGATCAGTAGCATCAATATCTTTAGAGTCTTTCTGAGTTAGAAACTACATCTACATGGGATACTCTGCAAATCACATTTAAGTGCCTGGCAGAGGGTTCATCAAAACACCATTATACTATTTGTCTCCCATTCCATTCTCGAATAGCGTGCGGGAAGAAAGAACACATGAATCTCTCCGTTCGAGCTCTGATTCCTCGTATTTTATTCTGATGATCATTTCTACCCATGTAAGTGGGAATCAACAATATATTTTCGCATTCGGAGGAGAATGTTGGCGATTGCAGTTTCGCAAGTAGCCCACGCCGCAGCGATAAGCGCCGTTGTTGTAATGATTCCCATTTCAGATCCTGTATCATTTCCGTGACGCTGTCTCCCCTGTATCGTGACAATACGAAACGAGCTGCCCTTCTTTGAGCTCTTTCGATGTCCTCCGTCAAACCCACCTGATAAGGATCCCAGAATGGGCAGCAATACTCCAAAAATGGACGGACAAGCGTAGTGTAAGCAGTTTCTTTTGTAGTTCTGTTGCATGTTTTAAGGGTTCTGCCAATAAAATCACGACTTTTCCCACGACATTATGTACGTGTTCTTTCCAATTTAAGTCTGAAGTAATAGTAATTCCTAGGTATTTTGTGGAGTTTACAGCCTTCACTTTTGATTGATTTATCTTGTAAACAAAGTTTAACAGATTTCTTTTCGTACTCATATGGACGACTTCACACTTCTCATTATTTAGAGTCAATTGCCAATTTTTACACCATACTGATGTCTTATTCAGATCGTTCTGCAGTTGGTTTTGATCTTCAGATGATTTTACTAGACGGTAAATGACGGCGTCATCTGCAAACAGAGAGCTGCTTAGATTTTCCTCTAAATCGTTTATGTAAATAAGGAACAGCAGAAGGCCAGTAACACTAACCTGTGCAACGCCCCATATCACATCTGTTTTAGTCGATGCCTTACAATCTATTACTAAGAACTGTGCCCTCTCTGACAGGAAATGCCCTATCCAATCGTAAATTTGGGGCGATATACCATAACCACGCAATTTGATTAAAAGCCGTTTGTGAGGTACGGTGTCAAAAGCCTTCTGGAAATCAAGAAATACGGAATCGATTTGCGAACCCTTTGTGGATAGCACCCATCACTTCCAAATCAACACATTCTTCAAGAACAGCTTTGGGAGTGTTATTTTGTACATCATGTATGTTGTGCAGACAGCCAAATACACGATTTAGGTTGTTAATCTGATGAAATATCTCGTCAATTGAGTTTTTTGCAGTATCGCCAACTTTGATCACGGGATGTCGCTTGGAAACTGCTACTCGTCTATTCATTAAACTCTCACTATCAAAATTCTGAAGAGTCAAAGAGAACGTATGTCTTGCGTCTTGTCTCTTGCCTGTTGCTATGTCATGTGTAGTAATCAGGAACTCATCGCGCTTGCAACCGCGGCGTAACAGCAAAGTATAGCTCGCGCAAGAAGTCGTGGTCCGTGCGCAGAAACGCGTTCCCGTGTTGTGCGCAGGGCGAGACCATTCCTTTGTTTCTGAGGGGCGGCCGAATCAGTTGCACGTTGCCTGCTGGGCCGTACACTTCGTCAGTTAAGCCGGCAGTCAAATGCGTTCCTCGACCTGTAGCTGACACGCTACTGAGGCGGCCGCCCCTCCAAAACAAATGAATGCATTCGCCCAGCGCCTTCTAGCGCGAACTGTAATCCTCACCGCGAGCACACCAAGGTTCCTCGCGCACGTCGAATTTTCCGCCCCCCCCCCCCCCCCATATTCGAGCGCCCTCGGCTATTCCCTTGTTTGCCTATATGGACGGGCCGGCCCTGGTGCACAGGCAGTTTATACTTGCGCACAGGTAGGCCATAGAAAAGGACAGGGTTAACAGCTGAGAGAATTCAGGAATTATTGTCGAACCTCCATATTCTTGTCAGCCAGTCATTTCTGAATCTTTTATCATATTGTTCAAGTTATGTTTAACATTTATTACCAGAGGTTAAGATGCATATTTCGTGAACACAGTTACAGGATCTGAAGTTGCATTATTGCGTACTTATGTGTTTTGCTTACTTTTCAAAGTATACTTCAACCATCTTCTTAATAGGTTAACGAGTTGTAGTGGAAGTGCAGAATTAGACTCACAAGAAAAGTACATGGGCTCGAACAAACATACCTGTATGAACGTTTGGTTACAGGATCTCTATGTACACCTCACTGTACTGGTGGGTGTGGTTTTTCTGCAAAGCTCTGCAACCATGCTCTAGATAGCACTGTAGATGTAATTGTAGACGCCATACGTAATGCAGATATCTTAACTATAACTTGTGTAATTATCATCGTACATGTTTTCTAGCGAATTGTGATCAAAAGCCGTGATGATAGTTGCAACTTTAACCTTCTTTCCGAACGACTGTTGGTATTCACTGCCATTGCTTCCATCGCCTTTTCCCGCAATACCGCTTGCAATGAGTTGTTCGTCATTTTTTATCATCCCCATTATCATTGTTATGAGTTTGTAACAACAGTATCTAACGTATGCTCATATTTCTGTACCATAACAGATACAAGAAAGCATGCAAATGATTCATCTTCTACACTAATACCATCTTCACGAAGAAAGGTTCTTCGTAACTTCATCTCAACTAATCGCAATACACTGCAGGATTGATTAGCAATCGCCGCACGCTTCAGCACACAAATAACGTCACAAAACGCAACTTCGGAGGCACACTGCACCGTCCCTACTGGCGAACCGACAGGTCAAAGTGCAATGCGGCATGGCACACGCAGAGGCCTCTAACGGACGACTGCAGAGTTTTGCAGATGCGGGAGTATCACTAGTGCAATAAGGGATCTTTACATTATCTCTCGTACGATTTTGGTGTATATGTGTTTGTTCGAGCCCAAGTACTTTCCTTGTCAGATGTATATACACACAACAAACAATCATGTTACACAGAGCACGTGGAAACTTGTTTGTGAATTTACCAAAGCCGAGTCAGTCAACTTATTTATTACTAAGCTGCAATTGCAACACCGATCATTTGATAATTAATTTTGTTAACAACTTTCATTATTATTTAACAAGTTCCTACATTACCGGCAAAGGTTTTAAGATTATTTAACAGGTGGCTCTCATTTAGCAAAAGCAATACAATTACTATTATTACCATCATCTATACTTTTTATTATCAACTTTGACTCAGCAGAAGCATAATTATTATCATTATTACTATCATTCATGACTATGCATTAGCAACTTTCAAATGGTCTGATCGAAAAGGTTTTAACTTATTCCGGTGAGAAAAATTGTGTTTTCATTTTAATAGTGACTTATCTATTTTTACACTTCTAGGTCTAAGAATAAATCTAGTGATGCCGTTTCATATTGTAAGGAGTCGGTATAGTTTTTGATAGAAAACAAGATGGTTACCACATCTCAAGGAGCGCAAAATAAGAGCCCTTAAAGCGTCGGCCATCGTGAGTCCTTGAACTGGAAAAATTGGATTAGATTAGTTTTTCGTTTTGTAGATCCATGCTGAGGAGATCCTCGTGGATGTGAAACATGTCAAGAAACAAAATTTACAAGCTGAATAATAGATAATACTAATAATATAAATACAGATACAAACACATTTACCGATACGTGCATCATTTGGTACAATTAAGAAATTCACTAATGGAGTAGGAGTTGCCCACTAGAAAGTCTTTTAGGCTCCTCTTAAACTGATCTTTATTTCTACCTAATTTTTTTTATACTTGATGGAAAATTATTGAAAATGTGGACCCCTTTCTGAACTAAAGTAAGCGCTTTTAAGGTCCTTGTGTAGATCAATTTTGTTCCTAGTATTGTATGTATGAACTGAGCTTTTTGTTGGGAAAAGGGGTATATTATTTATGACAAATTTCATTAAGGAATAAATATACTGAGAGGCAGTAGTTAAGTTCTTTGAAGAGGCTTCTACAGGACGTCCGTGAATTTACTCCACAAATAATACGTATTACACGCTTTTGGACTCTGAAGACTTTTGACTGACTTGAAGAGTTACCCCAAAATATCCCATATGACATTATGGAATGAAAGTAAGCAACGTATGCAAGCTTTTTCATATTTATGTCTCCTATATCTGATAACACTCCTATTGCAAATAGAGATTTGTTGAGTCGTTTCTGCAGTTCTGTGGTGTGCTCTTCCCAACTGAATTTATTATCAAGCTGTAATCCCAGGATTTTAATACTGTCAACTTCTTCTATCTGCTCTTTCTCATACTTAATACATGTTCTGAACTGCATGTAGTGAGTCTTTTCAAAGTGCAGATAGATTTTGTAAGGGTTTCGTGGATCTCGTCTATATCTGATTGTACGGCCTATGGCTCGGCATGAGCAACATATTTTAAGATTCTGGACTTAGTCCTCGGCGGAGTCAGGTTGGTCACAGAAGCCTACAGAACGTGACCCATTCCTAGTTTGTTCGGCGACATCATGGAGGCACTCGAGGAAACAGCTCTCCAGTCCGCACCACTACGCCCAGACTGGTGGCTGCGATATGTAGACGACACATATTTTATCTGACCTCATGCAGAAGAGGAGCTGCAGAACTTCCATCAACACCTCAATCAACAGCACAACAAGATCCAGTTCACCATGGAGATTGAGAAGAATGGGCTGCTCCCTTTCCTCGATGTAGAGACTTACCGGAAGCCAGAAAGCAAACTAGGCCATCGGGTATACAGAAAGGATACCAGCACTGGCAGGTACCTTCACGTAACTTCCCAACATCATCCTACGCGAAACAAATCCGTGCTTCACACTCTAAAAGGGCCTATCGGATTAGCGATGAACAACACCTGAAGGCGGAATTACGAAACCTCAGGTCCATCCTCGAAGCAAACGGTTATGGGAAAAGGATAATTGAGCAAATTATGACAACTATTGTTGGAAATAAAAGGGAAGAGCAAAAGAAAGAACAAACGATCTCCGAACGAGATGGCAAAATGTTTCTTCGAGAGGGCATCAAACTTATATTTCGCAGATACAATAAAGTAAGAGATGTCCTAGTCTCAATGAAGGACAAAACTGATAAGCTGCACACAGCCGGATTCTATGAAATCGGCTGTGAGTGCGGCCAGGTGTACAGTGGAGAAACTGGGCAGCCGATTAACACAAGATAGCCGAGCACGAGAGGTATGCCGCGGTGGAGTAGCCGAGCGGTCTAAAGCGTCTCGCTGCGGAGCGCGCGGTTGCTCGCCGTGGAGGTTCGAGTCCTCCCTGGGGCATGGGTGTGTGTGTTGTCCTTAGGTTAGTTTACCTAGGTTTAAGTAGTTTGTAAGCTACGGACTGATGACCACGCAGTTTGGTCCGATAGATTTACAAACATTTGAACATTTGATTTTGAAGTCACTGTACTGGCAGAACAACCCCTCAATATGAAGAGCTGGGAAGCAATAGAAATAGCTAAGCGACCTGGAAATATGAACAAAGAAGACGGGTATAGACTTCCGGCGTCTTGGCTGCCCGCAGTAGCAGCGCTTCGCGACGACACCGCGCGCAGTGCAGTCCATAGGGGCCCGCATAGCCCGGAGACAACAGCGGCCGCGCGTAAACTTACAAACTACTTATGAACTACTTACGAACTAGGACGGTACAAATATCCATGCCCGAGGGAGCATTCGAACCCCCGACCGTAGTGGCCGTGCAGACCGTGACTGGAGCGCCTCAGTCCCTTCGGCCACCGCGGCCGGCTCGCCAGTTTCAACTAATGGCAAACGTTAATGTAAACACCAATCAAGGACTTCCCCTTCCACCAATAGGAAGAAATAAAGCAAACACCAATAAAAGTGAGCTGAAACCACCAGTCATAACTGGCAGCATTTAATATTTAAGACCCCAGCTTTCCCTCATCCTGCATTAACCTTGACACTCAAAAGAAGGCCGCTTGCAATAGTGGTCGAAACGTCGGTGAAACATTTGATACATTGACGATGTGGTCCAATACCCAGGAGAGTTTTATCAACAAACATCAGGAAGCTAACGTTTTAGTTAGTTTAACCTGTTTCTACTAGTATCCTTACGTCCTTGGAACGGTACTATTGCTACACAGACAAAGAAGTATTTACTCGACTGACTTCGATAAACATACAGTAACAGGATTAGGCGAATTCCGCTCTGGATGTTAGTGAATCCTAGAATAATTTTAGGATAGACAAAGTTCAATAAACTAT
Source organism: Locusta migratoria (assembly GCA_026315105.1). Lineage (NCBI taxonomy): Eukaryota > Metazoa > Arthropoda > Insecta > Orthoptera > Acrididae > Locusta > Locusta migratoria. The sequence goes on from CM048746.1 coordinate 165,622,602, forward strand.
TAACTCTGGTTTAATGAGACATTTTATAATTTTAATTGGGCACAGTAACTACTTATAGGCAGATGCTAAAAACTGTTGTGTCGTTCCTTTCACCCCTATCTTTGGTAGTGAGTTTACCCTCTTTTTTCCGCTGGACTATATACAATACTGTCGTGATGCAGGTGACACGACATGATAGATTGAAATTCTTGATATACTGTGATTCGCTTGATGCTCTGTAGACCACCCAACTCATGTATCTCTCAGACAAAACAATTCAGAAAATACAAGACGCCCTCCTGAAGTAGTAAAGACAAGCGCAGGATGTCTCCTTCTGCTGGTTACCAAGACACGTCGGTGTCCGTAGGAGTGAGTAGACCGATGACGCGGACAGGGAGCATGCCGCTTCCCAGAGGTAGCCGACTGCCTTGTTTTTTTTATTTTTTTATTTTTTTCTTCTTCTTTTTTTCGGCTGCTCATCGGCTGCTGTCGGCCCGAGCGCACCATCACACTAGCTGGTCGTGCAGAGGTTCGTGTCACGCTGTCATTGCTATGGAGCCTTGTAATGTGTCTTTGGGTGGAAGAGTGGCTAGGAGTGTCAGATAATAATTGCTTATGATGAAAAGGAGTGTGAGGCCCTGGTGCGCTTCCATCCGGCTAGTTAGAAGAGATGCCTTTTTAACACGATTTTGAATGGCACACTGCCTCTTGACACATCAACCAGCCGTTTGTAATGTATGTAGCGCGCTGATTTAAGTTCGCCTCATCTGAACTGATTGCATCAATACATGTTATGAGAATGTATCTTTGTGTGTGTGTGTTTCATATTTCCTCCGTGTGGTCTGAAGCACCACGTTATGCATCGTGTGGTTGCTCGCGTCGGAAGATCGATTCGTCCCTACGACGTGTGTGTGTGTGTATTTTGTTCTATTCTATTCTAACCTGATTGGATCTGCGCATGTGAATTGTCACTCCAGAGATATTTCTACGCAATGATGGAACTATAAGACAATCGAATACTTTATGTTTTTTAATTTGATTAGAGCAAGACTACGGTTCATAATCTTTTTGTGCCTAACACAATGCCAAGAAAACATTCGTCTCTCACATAGGCTATATAATATATAAAGCAGAGTGTCTGTATATTTGTGTGTACTTGTAGCATACAAATCTACAGTTCTGTTCCAATCATTAAAAAATTTTGTACACGTAAGCTTCAATCCTTGACGACGGTCGCCGTAAGTGTAAGAATAACGAACGATACATAGTTCACGAGATATGACATCATAAACAATGAGATGCGCGAAAAACTGCTGTATTTAGCGACAATGCTGCTCATTTTCTCCTAAACCACTGGACTGATTTCAACCAAATTTGGTACATGCATTCCTTGCCGTGAGATAACAATTGCTGTAGGGTTAAGAATCCTGCACGGCACATGGTTCAGAAGATATGACGTCATAAACAATAGGAATCGAAAAAAAGCCACATAATGCGGCGAGACTTTATAAATACGGTATGTGAGAATGAGAATACTTAGCGACTTGCAACAAACTTTAAACATAATTTCTAAACTTTATTAAACTTTTCCTCGCTGACAACCATAGCAAAATGATGAAAGGAAAAAAGTTTCTCGCTTACTATTCCGCTGTTTATGGAGTAAAACTACGGCATTCTGTATGACGTTACAATTTATAATTCGTACACTACAAATTGTAGTCTCAGGGAATTTTACAGACGGTATACACACATTTAGCTGAATGTACGTTCTAAATTGTATTACAGTACGACAGATCATGAGATATGAGCATATATACAGTAACGTTTCGCTGTTCATGGACTAAAATTACGGCATTCAGTAACACGTTACAATTTTTAATTTCTACACTACAAATTGTAGGAGCAGGATATTTTACAGACAGTATATACGCATATAGTTGAGTGCACCTTCTAAATTGTATCACAGTACGACAGTAACGTTCATGGAAAACCACCGCATCGCACACCAAGTTTTAATCTACAAGGCGCGTCAAGAAAGTAAGTTTCGTTTCAATTTATCTCCACTGCAGCACTGCGATTGCAGTTCCGCACATGTGCTGTAGACGATGTGTATCAAGGAAAAGAACGTGCGCCATTTGGAGATCGCTGTCAGTTACGTACGCTTTATTGTGCTTGTTTGAAATGTCGGCGTTGATTGAAAATCCCGCCGCCTGTGAAATCAGGTCGGTGATTCGGTTTCTGAATGCGAGGAAAGTGAAACCAAGTGAAATTTATCGACAACTTTGCGATGTTTACGGACCAAATGCGATGAGTGATTTGATGGTGAGAAGATGGATCCGACAGTTCAGTGGCGGGCGTAGTGATGTGCACGATGAAGAACGAAGTGGGCGTCCACCTTTGGTTACAGAAGAACTGGTTCACGCGATTGATAACGAGATCCAGGAAACCCGTAGGTTTACAATTAGTGCTCTGGCTATGGACTTCCCCCAAATTTCACGATCACTGATGTTTCCAACTGGTTGAAGACACAGGCGGCAGATTTCTATGAAGAAGGTATACCAAACCTAGTGGCACGCTATGACAAATGCCTGCAAAATTTCGGCAGTTATGTGGAAAAGTAGTTTAAGAGTTGTGGAATGTTGTGCAATAAAAATTTCTTCTGTGTCTGAGTACAACTTCATTTTATTACCAAACGGAACTTACTTTCTGGACGCGCCTCGTATTACTTCTTTACAACTAATTGTAATCCCAATAGATTTTACATACATACAGCCCTTATACAAATGAATATATACCTGAAAATGGCAGGAATAAATGAATAAATATCTGGGAAACGCCAAAATTTTCAGCTAGTATTTCATATATCTGGGAAACGGTTCTAAGGATTTGCATAAAATTTTGCAAGTAGATCTGGTTTCGCTTTATAGGCATCATTCCTGAAAAAATATGATTTTCGAAAATAAATATATGTTATACATTTTTAATTCGTGTACCTCTGATACCACTCTAACGAATTGCATTAAAATTTTGTATATCTTTATCATTTTTAAAGTATATGTTAGATACGGTTTTCTTCAGCTACACTAACGAACTGAAACAGTTTCTGCATTAGTAGCTGACCTCTGCACTTCGAAATATGTATGAAAATTTTGGACAAAAATATTTACTGCGACACTGGACTAGGTACATTTATGGTTCTTTTCGTTTAACGGTTGCAATTCCTGCCTAGGTAGTGTGGCGAACTATTGATATAACAATACCACTGTGTAACAGAAAAAACATCCCGATACCCGATTTTTCCATATTATCTGGCGACAATAGCTGTGGAGGTAGGAACCACGTTGCACCAATAGTTCAAGAGATATTATGTCATAAACAACGAAATTCGTGAAAAATTAGCACATATTGCGACAATGTTCCGCATTTCCTCCTACAGAGATGGATAGATTGAAACCAAATTTGGCACAAATATTCTTTAATGTTAGGAATCACTGTGCAAATGAAAACTACCTACGACACGTAGTTCAAGAGATATGAAGCCATACACAAAGAAAACCGCCTCATCATGTGATGCGTGAATAACGAGACTTAATACTCGTACATCCACAATTTGAAAATTAGCACACTCAGCGACTTGCGACTAACTTTACACATATTCACAAACATTTACGTAATATTTTCAGCTGACAAGCACAACAAAACGGTGAAGGAAGTTTATCGATTACTACTTTTCCACTGACCGTGAAGTAAAACTACGGCATTTAGCATGACGCCGCTTGGGAGTGGCCGCGCGTTCTAAGGCGCATTGCTGCGGAGTGGACATCTGCTCCCCGCCGGTGGTTCGAGTTCTCCCTCGGGAATGGGTGTATATGTCGTTCTTAGCATAAGTTACTTTAAGTAGTTTGTAGGTCTAGGGACTGATGACCATTGCAGTTTGGTACTATTGCTTAAAAACCTTTTGTAGCATGACGTTACAACTTATTACTTCTATGCTGCCGACTGAATTCGCAAGACATTTCACAGATATTGTAAACACATACCAGTGAATCTACCTTCGAAATTATACCAAAGTACGACACATAGTTGTTTAAATATGACGTCATTAATAAATAGGCTCATGAAATCAACCCCATCACTCATGAGGTTTCAAATTATTACGACTCTATTCGTGGTATATCTTATATCCAGTGTGCACATATACCACTGAATGTTCCTTCGAAATTATATCATAGCACAGCATATATTTCAGAAGATATGACGTCAGAAACAATGAAATATTAATTGAAAACCTGTCCGAATAAGCATGATGCTATTTTTTTACTTATTTACTACCTACTCCATTCGCAGCTGATACCACAGATTCATAATTTTCCACTCTACAAACCTGGAAACTTGTATTGTTGCACGACATATAGTTCACTAAATATGACGTCATAAGGATAGAGGTTCATCAAAACCAGACTGAAAGGGAGCGTCAGAGAGAGAAAAAGGAATTAAATCAACGTAACAGAGGAATACATACACACCTGGGCAACCGCAGGAGTAACAGAAAACTTTTTGTAGATCGGATTTGCTAACAGATGTACCCTCAATTTTGACACGAATGAGGCTCATGTTTTACCAGTTTGTTTGGTTCAAACTTGTACTTTATCTCTTAGATCGAAGCTTTTAGTCAGTGTGGAGGATGACTGCATCATCCAGTTACTCTCTTGATAATTGACCTACCGCCTTTTCTAGTCTTTTCGTGTCTGTTCAGGCCTATTACCCATATTATAACAGTCTGCCTTTACTTATTTTGCACTCCTGTTTCGTTCAGAGCAATTCTATGAACTCCTGTGAGAGATAAATCGAGGGAACGTACGTGACGTGACGTCACTGAGTACGTCGCGCCCTCACGTTGTGCATTATAGCACCAGCGACCACAAGGTTGAACACCCTAAAGACTCTCGAGGCGGTGGCTGTTCGCATCCGTGCTATGCAAGAACTGACGATATGTTCTCTTTACCTTCCTCCAGACGAGGTGGTATCGTTTACTGACCTTGCTGCCCTGGTGGCACAACTTCCCCCTCCATTTCTGCTTCTGGGGGACTTCAATGCCCACCATCACTTGTGGGGTGGAGCGCAGACAACAGGCCGTGGTAGGGACATAGAGACGCTTTTATCACAGCACGACATCTGCCTGCTAAACACTGGTGCACCCACGCATTTTTGTGTGGCGCCAGTCACGTATTCCACGATTGATCTCTCTGTTTGTACCCCAAGCCTGCTCCTGCACTTCCAGTGGAGGGTCCATGATGACCTTTGCAACAGCGACCATTTTACTGTTCTCTTGACGCTCCTTGATTTTCAACCTGCGGGCTGCCCATCTCGATGGTCTCTCCGTCGAGCTGATTGGCACCACTACACCTCAGCTGCGACGGTTCCTGTTCCACTGCCAGCTGACGTGGACATGGCGGTTCACCAGGTAACGAGTTCGATAGTTTCAGCCGCTGAGGCAACCATTCCCACCACATCTGGCTCCCCACGGCATTAAGTCTGTGCCCTGGTGGACGCCGGAGTGGACGAGTCTTTTTTGCAGCTCTATAGGGTGCTGATTCAATCGCGATTAGATTACGGGAGCTTTGTGTATGGTTCAGCATCCCCATCTGCACTGCAGGCCTTGGAGCCAGTACTCCACAGTGGCGTCCGTTTAGCGACAGGGGCCTTTCGGACAAGTCCAGTGGCAAGCCTACTGGCTGAAGCCGGAGTCCTTCCCCTGCGATTTCGCCGGCAGCAGCTGTTATTCTCCTATGCCGCCCATGTTCATGCAATAGCGCACCATCCGAATCGCAGGCTTCTTTTTCCAGCTGCTACATTCCCATCTCCACGACAACGACCGAGATCGGGTTTTCCGATCGCGGTCCGTGTCGACAAACGTAAACGGTCTATCCCCTCCTGTCATCTCTTGAGTCCCTTCCCATCCCTCCTACTTTTCACTGCCCTTGCCTTACCGCTCCTTGGTCTCTTTCACGTCCGCAGCTTCGGCTGGACTTGTCGCATGCGTCGCCAGTTTCAGGGGGTTTTAGAGTCGTTCTGTGGCGCGGAAGTCGTGTTCACGGATGGTTCCGTGGTCGACGGCCGAACTGGATATGCATATGTCCATGGTGAGCATATCCAACAGTATTCACTGTGGGCAACCACTGCGGAATTGGGTGTCATCTATCGGGCACTTGAACACCTCAGAGCGTGCCCTGGGGAGTCTCTGGTCATTTGTTCTGACTCCCTGAGTGGCTTGCAAGCCCTCGGCAAATGTTTCCCGAAACACCCTTTGGTGCTATCCATACAGGAGTCTGTTTCCAGGCTTGTTCGGTCTGGTCGCTCAGTGGTCTTTGTTTGGACCCCAGGTCACATCGGCATTCCTGGAAACGAACGTGTGGATCAGCTGGCTAAGCAGGCTACTTCCTCCAGTCCATTGGCTATTGGTCTTCCAGAGAACGATCTCCGACTGGAGTTCCATCGGAAGATCCGTAGCCTGTGGGATTACGAGTGGGCTAACTCTGCTCAACCCAAAAAGCTTTGTGCAGTGAAGCTCTCTACGGTCGCATGGAAGTCCTCACTGCGGTCGTCTCGTAGGGAATCTGTTGTTTTCTGTCGCCTGCGAATCGGCCACACATGGCTGTCGCATGGCCACCTTCTTCGGCGGGAGGACGCACCACAGTGTGACTGTGGCGACCCCATGACAGTGGTCCACATTCTGGTGGACTGTCCGCTTTTAGTTGTCTTGCGACAATCTTTTAATCTGCCAGTTGCGCTTTCGTTTATGCTAGGAGACGATGCTGCTATGGTTGAACGTGTTTTAGATTTTATTCGCGCAGCTGGTTTTTATCATGTGATTTAATGATGGTGTGTTTTCTTCTTCGTTTTTACTTGTATCCTTTCCTCATATTTACCAGTGATTTTTACTCTTTGACTTGTTAATGCATTTCCTTAGGAACGCCTAACACAATGTTTTATCTCTCAGAACGGAACAAGGGACTGATAACCGTTGCTGTTTAGTCCTTTCAAAAATCCAACAACAACAGCGACGACAAACGTAAACGGTCTATCCCCTCTTACAAGGAGGTTAGAACAAAGGAAGACGGCATTATCTGTGCCGAACATATACGTCAGTTGAAGCCTGTCCGCCATCTTGGTCAGTTTTGGAATGCTATTTCTCTGTTAAAACTATGCGTTAAGACAACCCTCTTACTGTTAATGCATTGAACTGAAAAGTCACTGCAATGTATGTACTTTCAGACAATATACTTTCTTGGATAAATGAAGACCTCGGGGGTAAATAATGATAACCCACAACTTTGGTATTTTCAATTTATTTGGTGCCAAGTATCGTATCAGATAGAGTGTTTCGTGTATATGAATCTGCAGAGAGACGGCAAATATAAATATTAAAACATGTAATAGAAACTGTTTTCCAAACATACAAGTCGTCTTACCTCAGCACTTTATAAATGAGGTTTATCATTATTTTCTCCCGAGGTCTTCAAATAGTAATTTATAATCATCATAATATATTTGAAAACTTAATTTTTAACGGCTAATTTGCACTCTTTTTAACACGTTGTACATCACGGCAAACCGTCGGACATTTTATTCTTGTTTTAAGTTACATAAAAAATTAGCTCTGCAATACGAAACTTCTCCAAAACTTAGAAATATGGTGGAGGAGGGCATCAGTTTTTCAGCGTTAGGGCGTCTCCCTGTATTCTAACCTCCTTACTCTCTTATATGCTGCAACAATACTGTCGCAACAAATTTTTTGAATAGCAGTATGAACCATAATCTCTGTATCGTTATCATGATCAGGGTGTGATATTTGGCAAGAGAATTGGCGCAACAACTTCTGTGAAACCTGTACGATGGTAATCTCCCTTATATTATTCTCAAGATTAGCACGCTATGTGTGGCAACAGAATTAGGTAAGAAATTCTATGAAGAGCGGCTTCCTACACTTCCTCAACATGACGTGCTAAGTAGAACGTAGTTACTAATCTAACAGGACGCCTCTGCATTCATAAATGTTTGTTGCCCGGCCTAATTCATAATTGACTGTAAATGGCGAAGCAGTACCCAACACTGGCATTCACTGCGATTGTCCTTACTATTGCACCTCACTGTACCACAACCCTTTTAACAAGTTATATCCTTCTCTCTACTACTAATTCTATGTTTCCCTAGCGTTTTATATCGCTTCTTATGATACCCTACAATATTTCAATCATGTGATGTTTTCGACAAGCTAATCACTGTAATTTAAATACTATTCCATAGAACTCTCTTCATTTCGCTATTTTGTCGAAAACTGACATTTGGAGACGTTGGTTGAGTACAAAATCATGATCATTCTTGCAACCAACCACATTTAATTATGATAATATCGGGTAAGCGAGTATTGCTCGGGAATTTTTTTTCTGTTACATACTAGTATTGTTATATAAATATTTTGCAACACTACCTACACAGGAATTGCAACCGTTAAACGAAAATAATGATAAATGTACCTGTCACAGGACGTAGTGCCCCAGTAGCGACGGTGCTAGTCACCGCGTTTTCGAGGCTAACATCTGTGATCCGAAATATACAACTATGTAGGTGAACTTCAAAAGACAAAAAACCAGTGTAAATACAAAAGTTTATCGAAATCGTTAGAGCCGTTTCCGAGACAGCTATATATACAAGAATTGCTCGTTTAAAGATATAAGATTTATTTACAAAATAACGATGTTACTGATTTCAAACCTTGCAGTTCATCATCAGACGACTGTACACGTCTACATATGTTTCTTGTCATCAAGAGGCATTTGCTGTGTGAGAGTTCCTGATAAGGGAAAAGCGTCATCTACAATTGTGTAAGGCACTGCAGTCTGTCGGAAGCAGGTTCATTAAAATTTCAGCACCAGTGAATATTTCACCCATTACAACCCACATGAAGACATGTAAATTTATATTGTGCATCAACTGCCAATAACACAATGCTGTTACCTCCTTTGTAACTGTGAAACCATATATCTTGGTGGTCGAAATTCCATATGCTTCCCATCTAAAGCACCTAGACGATTTGGGAAGTTCCATATGTCCTGGAACTGTTTCGATATACGTTCCCGTTCATTTTCTGATGATGGCATCTGAAAGAGAGAAAATCTGGTGTGAATATCTCACTGGGTCTATCATACACATTGGATGTGAAAAGTGGGCATAACGTTAAACGCTGCTATCACTGTGTATTACACAGATCTAATAAGTGAGAATTATTAATTATGAATTTTTATGATTTCATGTGAAAATTTCTCAGGCGGGAGAGAAACAATTTGGGCCTATCAATTATAATGGTTCAATTCTTAACACAATTTTTTAGAATATAGGGATACATTTTTAATTAAAGTATAAAAGCATATGACTTTCAACCGAAATATTTTTTGGGAAGGGTTACGTTTTTATACATAGTTTTTGCACTACTAGGTACTTTACTAAAATAAAGATTGTCCTGAAATTCGAGTTTTGGAGATATCTTTAATGAACTCGGTGAAATTTTACATACCATTCTAGTAACCTCGCATGATTATGTTTTCAGCATCAACAACACAGTAGAAAATCTTTGCCAACATGTTAATATTCTTAGAAAGCCACATAGAATGATTCGATTAATGTTTCATACAGACCATGAAGTAAATAATGATGTTGTTCCTAATATATGATTAACAGGTTCTTGGATGTAATCTTGTCCATTCAGTAAAAGTAATTGTCCTCGTAAAACGAAGATTTCATGACAGAAAATTTGCGGTGTCACGCGATTGCTCAATGTCAACGTCACATTATTGCCAACATTATCATGCGAGGCCACCATAACGACAAGTAAAATTTAAAACGACAGTTTAGAAACCGTGAAACTAGGCGGTTTTGAAACATTGAAACACTAAGCCGTGGCCAACTCTACCTGTTATGAAGAAATGTAACAAATCAACTTACCTTAGAGTATGAATGTTCAAATGTCTGTAAATCTATCGGACCAAACTGCGTGGTCATCAGTCCGTAGCTTACAAACTACTTAAATCTAGGTAAACTAACTTACGGACAAACACATACACCCATGCCCCAGGGAGGACTCGAACCTCCACGGCCGGCCGCGGTGGCCGAGGGGATTGAGGCGCTCCAGTCACGGTCCGCACGGACACTACGGTCGAGAGTTCGAATCCCCCTCGGGCATGGATATTTGTACCGTCCTTAGTTGTAAGTAGTTCATAAGTAGTTTGTAAGTTTAGGGACTGATGACCCCATAGTTAAGTCCCATAGACTCTACAAACATTTGATTTTTGAACCTCCACGGCGAGCAACCGCGCGCCCCGCAGCGACGTGCTTTAGACCGCTCGGCTACTCCACCGCGGCTCGAGTATGAATCCTTCAAATACTGGTAAATTGCTTCACAATGTCAGGCATATTTGAAGATATCGTGCTTATAGGTATTCTGGATGAAAAAAGAATTCTCCTATCTGCCAGGAAGTTTCATCTAATGAACACGCCGATGGAGAGTGAGAGTTGGGCTCTACTAACGATCCCCCAGCTTTTGGCTAAGTCATGTGTTTGCAGAATGCTTTTTTCCAGGACGAATCGCATTTCTTGGTAGGTAGCATTCTTTGTAGAAACTTTATGACACAACATCACGGTGACCAACACCTATTTTCATCCATGTGTAAACGGGCATAATGTGTTATAATGGAAAAGTTTATTTACTTGTACTACAGTGTGATTTACTATGTATTTATTACGTTTTATGTGTTTATGCTTGTTTAATACAATTATAATATTGTATTTAATTTATTCATGTATCAGAAATGTTTTGGAACTAAGTAGATATGCTGGCTTAGTCAGGGCTTTGATATTCTATAGAACCATCTGTGAAGTAGGGAGTATTATCGTTGGTAGTGTGGAGGTGCGGAGCGAGTTAGTTTTTCTTGCAAGCTGCTGGTCTGAGCCGGACGTAATAACGAATCGGCATGAATAGTTGTGCCTCGTACAGAACTTTTGGCTAAACTTAAGTGTTGGCTTGTCACGAGAGTATGAAACGGCGAACAAGTAATATTAATTACTTGTATGGACGCAGCGTAAGTAATCAGCAAGCAAAAGGAATACTGTAGGCGCAATTTGCAATTGTTATTTCATTACCCCACCTCATGACCCATAGACCTCGCCGAGATGGGAAGGCTTGTGCGTGTGTCTGAACGTGTGTGGTCAACGTGCCGAGTCCACCGTGCGGCTGAACGCTCGGAGACGGCGCGACTTGTGCATACGAGGTGTGTACCTCAACGAGCTGCACGCGACCGCAGCGCGCTCCAGCGACAGTTGTCGGCGGCATCAGGGCCTGGAATCAAACTGTTTAAGAAATCAAAAGAGAGGAATTCCTGCTTTATCTTTATTAAATCGCTCATTCCCGCGTTTGTGCATATGTTCGTTATGTTCTGTGATATAGCCCCATATAAGTAACAACAAAACATCTATGAACTTAAGATTATTATAAACGTTGCAGGTTATGTTAATAAGTGCAGCGAATTATAAAAGATTCATGTCAATCTGTGCGATATAAAATTAGAAAAGGCCTTCAAATGGGGCAAACGTTATTGCAACAGTCTTGCTTTTTAGTAAATCTTAGGTCATTCTTCCAAGTTCAGTGTTACTATTCAGTAGAAGCAAGTTAAGAACCTGTAAAATGCAATGCCTGAAACACTAAAGTGCATATTTTACTCTAAGTAAAGTGCAAACTGTCCTTTTTATAAAAACGAATCCAACAAACTCATCCCACAGAGGATGCGCAGTCGTCTGTCTTTGTTTTGAAACAGTTACCGTTTGTTTACTATCGTCAGTCGCCCAGCGGACGTCGTCCAGAGCACACCTCTCCAGTGCTTTAGCAGTAAATTATCAGTTGTAAGTGTAACCGGCTTCTCTCTAGAAGCTACATATTTTTACTTTTCAGTGCGTTTTTCCCTTCAGTTCGTTAAATTTATTGTGTGCTCACGTTTTTATTTGATTCATATTCGCGTTAAATATCTGATTAGTGTATTATCCCGCCGAGTGAACCGCGTCGCGACAGTCGTCTGTCTTTATTTTCTGATTAGAAGCGACATATAGTATTCTGATTTTCGTCTGCACTTCGTCGTCTCAATTGGTGAATTTATACTGAGCTATCGTGCGTATTAGATTCACATCCGCGTTTTAACACAGTGTAGTTTTCCTTTGAACGCATCGCGACTGTAGTTTTTGTTTTTGTTGGCACTGTAATCATGAATAGGGACTGTGGATGCTGTGTGCGGATGCAGTCTGAGCTGGTGACACTTCGCTCCCAGCTTCAAGCTGTGTTAACCTCGGTTGCACAGTTGGAAGCTGCGATCGATGGGCGTCGTTGTTGTTGGCCGGCAGTGGGGACCGAACGGACTCCCGTCGTCTCCACCGATCGACCTGCGGCAGCGACATGCCCTGAAACTGCTAGCAGTGAGGCAGACATCACACCTGTGGTTGCGTGGGAGGTTGCTCCAGTGCGTGGCAGGAGGCGCAAGACATTCCGGGGGACCGATCGTGAGGCCTCCCCGGTTCGTCTTGCGAACAGGTTTGAGGCTCTGTCTGCTCAGGACGATGTTCCTGATTCGGATGGTGTCTCTCACCCTGACACCACCCAACCTGCAAGATCCGGGCTTTCACAGAGGGTGGGTTTACTTGTAGTTGGGAGCTCCAACGTTAGGCGGGTGATGGAGCCCCTTAGAGAGATGGCTGCCAAGGAGGGGAAGAAGGCCAACGTGCACTCCGTGTGCATACCGGGTGGAGTCATTCCAGATGTGGAACGGATCCTCCCGGATGCCATGAAGGGTACGGGGTGCAGCCAACTGCAGGTGGTGACTCACGTCGGTACCAATGATGTGTGTCGTTTCGGATCTGAAGAGCTCCTCTCAGGTTTCGAGCGGCTAACTGAAGTGGTAAAGACTGCCAGTCTTGCTTGCAAGATGAAAGCAGAGCTCACCATCTGCAGCATAGTTGACAGGACCGACTGTGGACCTCTGGTACAGAGAAGAGTAGAGGGTCTGAATCAGAGGCTCAGACGGTTCTGCGACCGTGTAGGCTGCAGATTCCTTGACTTGCGCCATCGGGTGGTGGGTTTCCGGGTTCCGCTGAATAGGTCAGGAGTCCAATACACGCAGGAAGCGGCTACACGGGTAGCGGGGGCTGTGTGGCGTGGACTGGGCGGTTTTTTAGGATAAAGAGCTTCGGGGAAATAGAAATGGGCAATCTCAAAGGGTGCAGGTGGATGACAGGAGAAATGTAGATCCGGAAACTATCGTTATAACAGTTGTAAATTGTCGTAGCTGTGTCGGGAAAGTACCAGAACTGCAAGCGTTAATAGAAAGCACCGAAACACACATCATTATAGGCAGCGAAAGTTGGCTCAAGCCGGAAATAAGTTCAGAAGAAGTATTTGCAAAAGATCTATCGGTGTTCAGAAAGGATAGATTAAACAAAATAGGTGGGGGCGTGTTTGTCGCCGTCAAAAGTAGTATTTCATGTAGCGAAGTTGAAGTTGATAGTTCCTGCGAGCTATTATGGGTAGAGGTTTACCCGAAAATCGTAAGAAGTTAATAATCGGTTCCTTTTACCGGCCTCCCGACTCTGACGATAAAATAGCAGAAAGGTTCAAAGAAAACCTGAGTCTAATTACAAAAACGTACCCGACTCACACGATAATAGTAGGTGGTGATTTTAATTTACCATCGATCTGTTGGCGAAATTATATTTTCAAATCAGGAGGTAGGCATAAAACATCGTCCGAAATTGTACTCAACGCATTCTCTGAGAATTACTTCGAACAATTAGTTCATGAGCCAACTAGAATTGTAAATGGATGTGAAAACACACTTGATCTCTTAGCAACAAACAATCCTGAGCTCATAACGAGCATCAAAACGGATACAGGTATTAGTGAACACAGAGCTGTCGTAGCGAAATTGAATATCGAAAGTCCCAAAGTTACCAAAAATAAACGCAAAGTATATTTGTTCAGGAAAGCAGATGGAAACAAAATACATTGCTTCTTGAAAGACAGCTTCCACTCGTTTCTAACATTAAACCTAGGTGTAGACCAGATGTGGCTCAAATTCAAAGAAGTGGTATCGACGGCAATTGACAGTTTTATACCAAATAAATTAATAAAAGAAGGAGGCGATCCCCCTTGGTACACAAAACAGGTCAGGACACTGTTGCAAAAGCAAAGGAAAAGGCATACTAAATTTCAACGAACACGAAATCCCCAGGATTTGCGATCGTACTCAGAAGCTCGAAATTTAGCGAGGATTTCAATGCGAGATGCCTACAGTATTTATCACAACGAAACTCTTTCTCGTAATTTGAGTGAAAACCCAAAGAGATTTTGGTCATATGTTAAATATACTCGGGCAAATCACAAGCAATACCTTCACTACGTGATAGTAATGGCGATCCTGCCGATGACAGTGCTACTAAAGCAGAGTTACTAAACTTAGCTTTTAGAAACTCATTCACCAAAGAAGACGAAACCAATATTCCAGATTTCGAATTACGAACAGATGCCGTAATGAGTAACGTAGAAGTAGATATCATCGGAGTAGTGCAGCAACTAAAATCACTTAACAAGAAGAAGTCTTCTGGTCCGGATTGTATACCCTTTAGATTTCTATCTGATTATGCTGAAGCGATAGCTCCTTACTTAACAGTCATATACAACCGCTCTCTCATAGAAGGATCTGTACCAAAAGATTGGAAACTTGCACAGGTCACACCTATATTCAAGAAAGGCAGTAGGAGTAACCCAGTAAACTACAGGCCTATTTCATTGACGTCAATTTGCAGCAGGGTTTTGGAACATATCCTATATTCAAATATTATGAATTATCTCGAACAGAACGATCTATTGACCCAAGGTCAACACGGATTTAGAAAATATCGTTCATGCGAAACACAACTAGCTCTTTATTCACACGAAGTGATGGGTGCTATCGACAAAGGTTCGCAAATCGATTCCGTATTTTTGCTTTCCAGAAAGCTTTTGACACCGTCCCTCACAAACGGCTTTTAATCAAATTGCGTGGTTATGGTATATCGCCCCAAATTTGCGATTGGATAGGGGATTTCTTGTCAGAGAGGACACAGTTTGTAGTAATCGATGGTAAGGCATCGACTAAAACAGAGGTGATATCGGGCGTTCCACAGGGCAGTGTTATTGGTCCTCTGCTATTCCTTATTTACATAAATGATTTAGGGGAAAATCTAAGTAGCTCTCTTAGGTTGTTTGCAGATGACACCGTCATTTACCGTCTAGTAAAATCATCTGAAGATCAAAACCAACTGCAGAACGATCTGAATAAAATATCAGTATGGTGTAAAAATTGGTAATTGGCTCTAAATAATGAGAAGTGTGAAGTCGTCCACATGAGTACGAAAAGAAATCCGTTAAACTTTGTTTACAACATAAATCAATCAAACGTGAAGGCCGTAAACTCCACAAAATACCTATGAATTACTATTACTTCAGACCTAAACTGGAAAGAAGACGTAGAAAATATCGTGGGAAAGGCGAACCAGAGACTACGTTTTATTGGCAGAACCCTTAAAAGATGCAACAGAACCACTAAAGAAACTGCATACACTGCGCTTGTCCGTCCATTTTTGGAGTACTGCAGCCCAGTGTGGGATCCTTATCAGGTGGGTTTGACGGAGGACATCGAAAGAGTCCAAAGAAGGGCAGCTCGTTTCGTATTGTCACGATATAGGGGAGACAGCGTTACTGAAATGATACAGGATCTGGGATGGGCTTATCGCTGCGGCGTGGGCTACTTGCGAAACTCCAATCACCAATATTCTCCTCCGAATGCGAAAATATATTGTTGACTCCCACTTACATAGGTAGAAATGATCATCAGAATAAAATACGAGAAATCAGAGCTCGAACAGAGAGATTCAGGTGTTCTTTCTTCCCGCGCGCTATTCGAGAATGGAATGGGAGATAAATAGTATAATTGTGGTTCGATGAACCCTCTGCCAGGCACTTAAATGTGATTTGCAGAGTATCCCATGTAGATGTAGATGTAGATTTTTACATAGCATCGAATATTATGCAGAGTACTCATACGAAATTTATACGAAAGTCTTTGAGTCTATCAGAAAACCCCAATATACGAAGAAAAAATATTTGCTTCTGAGGAGCCTTCAACCCGCCCCATGGAAAATCTTCCATTACACAGTCAACGACTTTGCTGCCTACACTACGGCCACTTACATACCTGTGTAACATCGGCGAAGGTATTAGATGTGTTGATACACTACTTGTAGATATGTTGGTTACTGACATTTGATTACAACAAATTATGTAAAGAACAATTTGTGTTTATAGATCTTCAGTTCGTTTTGCCTCGGAACGGCAGATTACTGTAATACGGAAATTTTTTAACTGTATACAAGACGTTTCCAGTCATTTATTCCAACAAATAGTGCCTCTAATGACTGGTTTTCGAGAGATTCTCAATTTACTCAATTACTTTTACTTGCTTTGAAATGTCATACATTCCTAAGACCTAAGTTATATACATAAAACCCACAAAATACGTCGGCCAACCGAAAAGAGCTGGCCCCTCTCCAGATAGCCACGAGGTGTGATGTCGGTGGCGTTCTCCCACCTTATTGGTGATCGTTCAGACGCACGTTGAGGATGTCTGGCATGTTTGACACCGCAAGACACGTGCGATTCGCGCGTTGTGACGTCAGGAAATCGCCCCATTGGCCATACTCGTTAAGATACACGCTCCGTGTGCCGACGGCTTTACGTGCCTCAACGATACAGATAGCGGTACCACAGTGCAACCACAGCGGAGAGATATCTGTGAAGAGGCCAGACAAACATGTTGTTCCTGAAGAGGGGCAGCAGCCTTTTACAGTAATTACAGGGGCAACAGTCTGAATCACCGCGTTTACATGGGCTTCCAAAATCGGGATTTCGTAAACCGATTTCCCAATTCCGCTTTTGGTTGGTCATGTAAATACCTTAAAATCGATTCTGGAAATCCGCTTCCCTAAAGCAGTTTTCCACTTCCACAATCGATTTTCGTGTCCATGTAAACGCAACGGGTTGTGAAGCGTTGTTGGCTTGTCATATTGTTTTCTTGTTAAGAATTTTCGGCACAAATGGACAGTGATCATTTCTAATGTGAAATAAAAGTATAAATATTAGAGTGAGGAGGAAATCTGTGTATTTAAATAAAGAAAAATAGCGAAAATGTTGACTAAATCAGAAGCTGAATCAGCTGTTTTTCAGCCGCCATATTAAGTAGGATAGGAAATCCGATTCAGGCTGTGAAATGTAAACACGACAGCGAAAAACAGTTTACGGAAATCGGTTTTCGTCTTCCGGAAGATGTGTTGCATGTAAACGTAGTGAATGATTGACTGCGCTGGCCTTGCAACATCGGCTAACACGGCTTTGCCATGCAGTTACTGCGAACGGCTGAAAGCAAGGGGAAACTATAGCCGTTACTTTTCCGGAGGACATGCAGCTCTACTGTATAAAATATGATGATGGCATCCTCTCGGGTAAAATATTCCAGGGGTAAAGTAGTCGCCGGCCGCAGTTCCGAGGGGACTGTGGTGCGCAAGTCACGGTCTGCACGGCCACTACGGTCGGGGGTTCGAATCCCCCCTCGGGCATGGATGTCTGTGCCGTCCTTAGTGTTAGCTAGTTCATAAGTAGTTTGTAAGTTTAGGGACTGATGACCCCGTAGTTAAGTCCCATAAGCTATACAAACATTTGAATATTTGGTTAAAGTAGTCCCCCATTCAGACCTCCGAGCGAGGACTAAGCAGTAGGATGTCGTCATTAAGAGAAACAAAACTGGTATTCTACCTCAATTGGGTCGGGTAGAGAAGAAAATTTCAAAAGAGAAATGGATAGTAGATATAGTGGGGATTCGTGAAGTTCGTGGCAAGATGAACAGGATTTTTGAACAAGAGACAATAAGACAATAGGGTTATAAACACAAATTCCTTAAAATTAGAGGTGAAGCAATGAAGTATGCGATGCGACCAGGAATCGATCCCGGACCTCCATGCTCACTAGGCAGACGACCACTTCTTTTTTATTCTTGTTCTTAGCTTAAAGTAGATCTACGCTTTGCGGTTGTTCGTTCAGTTTGTTCTCGGTTGTTCGTTGAATATTCGGCTAAGATTTTTTATTACTGAGAGATTTCAGCCCTCTGACCGTGCGCGCTGAGCCACGGGGCCCAGTTAACCACTAGACCACCGCACCACTAGTGGTTAAGTACCACTTCCCTCCACGTTACATAAACTAAATCAGATTCTATGTTTATATCAACTGAGCCCAAGATAAAATGCAGGAAATGTTCCAATATCTCCATTGCTGAGGTGCTATTCCCATGGATCGAGAGCCTTGGCAGTTGTGGCAATATTTCATGGAACATAGAAGCTGAATTCCACTCCCATGAACCACAGACATTGCCGAGGTGGGGTGGCTTGCGTGCCTCAACGATACAGATAGCCGTACCGTAGGTGCAACCACAGCGGAGGGGTATCTGTGGAGAGGCCAGACAAACGTGTGGTTCCTGAAGAGGGGCAGCAGCCTTTTCAGTAGTTACAGGGGCAACAGTCTGGATGATTGACTGAGCTGGCCTTGTAACATCAGCTAATGTGGCTTTGCCACACAGCTACTGCGAACGGCTGAAAGCAAGGGGAAACTACAGCCGTTATCGTTCCCGAGGACATGCAGCTCTACTGTATGAACATATGATGATGGCATCCTCTCGGGTAAAATATTCCGGAGGTAAAATAGTCCCCCATTCGGATCTCCGGGCGGGGACTACTCAGGAGAATGTGATCATCAGGAAAGACAATACTGGCATTCTACGGGTCGGAGCGTGGAATGTTAGATCCCTTAATAGAGTAGGAAAATTAGAAAATTTAAAAAGGGACATGGATAGGTTGAAGTTAGATATAGTGGGGATTAGTGAAGTTCGGTGGCAGGATGAACAGGATTTCTGGTCAGGTGAGTACAGGATTATAAATACAAAATCAGTTGGGGGTATCACAGGAGTAGGCTTGATAATGAATAAGAAAATAGGAATGCGGGTAAACTACTATAACCAGCACAGCGATCGCATTATCATTGTCAAGATAGATACGAAGCCAACACCGACAACAGTAGTACAGGTTTATATGCCAACTAGCTCTGCCGATGATGAGGAGATCGAAGAAATATATGAGGAGCTAAAGGAAATTATTCAGACAATTAAGGGAGAGGAAAACTTAATTGTTATGGGAGACTGGAATTCGGTAGTAGGACAAGGAAGGGAAGGGAAGATAGTAGGTGAATATGGTCTGGGCAAAAGGAATGAAAGAGGAAGCCGCCTGGTAGAGTTTTGCACAGAACATAATTTAGTTATAACAAACACCTGGTTTAAGAATCACAAAAGAAGGTTGTATACATGGAAGAGACCAGGAGACACCGGGAGATACCAGATAGATTTTATAATGGTAAGACATAGATTTCGGAACCAGGTTTTGAAGTGTAGGACATACCCAGGGGCAGACATAGACTCTGACCATAACTTGTTGGTTATGAACTGTAGGCTGAAACTGAAGAAACTACAGAAAGGTAGGAAAATAAGGAGATGGGACCTGGATAAATTGAAGGAACCTGAAGTTCTTAAGAATTTCAGAGGGAGCTTCAGGCAACAATTGACAGAAACAGGGGAAAATAAAACAGTTGAGGAGGAATGGGTAAAATTGAGAGATGAAATAGTGAAGGCAGCAGAGGACAAAATAGGTAGGAAGGCAAGACCTACAAAGAATCCTTGGATATCACAGGAGATACTAAATTTAATCGATGAAAGGAGAAAATATAAAAATGCCTTAAATGAAACAGGCAAAATGGAATACAGACGACTAAGAAATGAGATTGACAGGAAGTGCAAAATGGCTAAGCAGGAATGGCTAGAAGGCAAATGCAAGGATGTGGAAGAATGTATAAATAGGGGAAAAATAGATACAGCCTACCGGAAAATAAAAGAAACATTTGGCGATAAGAAAAACAGCTCTATGAATATCAAGGACACTGATGGAAAACCAGTTCTCAGCAAACAAGGGAAAGCTGAAAGGTGGAAAGAGTATATAGAGGGGCTGTACAAAGGAAATGAACTTCGAGACACTATTGTAGGAAGGGAAGAGGATGTAGATGATGATGACATAGGAGATACTGTACTAAGAGAAGAATTTGACAGAGCCCTGAAAGACCTAAGCCGAAACAAGGCCCCTGGAATAGATGATATCCCGTCAGAGCTACTGAAGTCTCTGGGAGAACCAGCCATGACAAACTTGTTTCACCTGGTGTGTAAGATGTACGAGACAGGTGAAGTACCCTCAGACTTTAAGAAAAATGTTATAATCCCCATTCCAAAGAAAGCGGGTGCAGACAGGTGTGAAAACTACAGAACCATCAGTTTAATAAGTCATGGTTGCAAAATATTAACACGAATTATATACAGAAGGATGGAAAAGCTGGTAGAAGCCGACCTCGGGGAAGATCAGTTTGGGTTCAGGAGAAATGTAGGAACACGGGAGGCAATACTTACTTTACGCCTTATCTTAGAAGATAGATTAAGAAAAGGCAAACCTACATTTCTAGCTTTTGTAGATTTGGAGAAGGCTTTTGACAATGTTGATTGGAATAAACTCTTTCAAGTTCTGAAGCAAGCAGGAGTAAAATATAGGGAGCGTAAGGTTATTTACAACTTGTACAAAAACCAGACAGCGGTTGTCAGAGTTGAAGGGCATGAAAGGGATGCAGTGGTTGGAAAGGGAGTAAGACAGGGTTGTAGCCTTTCCCCAATGTTGTTCAATTTGTACATTGAGCAAGCTATAAAGGAGAGCAAGGAGAAATTTGGAGAAGGAATTAAAGTTCAGGGGGAAGAATTAAAAACATTGCGTTTTGCCGACGACATAGTAATTCTGTCAGATACAGCAAAGGACCTGGAAGAGCAATTGAACGGAATGGACAGTGTGCTGAAAGGTGCATATAAGATGAACATTAACAAGAGTAAAACTAGGGTAATGGAGTGCAGTGTAAGAAAATCAGGTGATGCTGAAGGAATTAGACTAGGTAACGAAACAATAAAGGAGGTAGATGAGTTTTGTTACTTGGGCAGTAAAATAACAAATGATGGTCGCAGTACAGAGGATATAAAATGCAGAATAGCAGTGGGTAGAAAGGCGTTTTTGAAAAAGAGAAATTTGTTAACATCGAATATTGATTTAAGCCTAAGGAAGTCCTTTCTGAAGGCATTTGTATGGAGTGTTGCCTTGTATGGGAGTGAAACATGGACGATAAGCAGTGTGGACAGAAAGAGGATAGAGGCTTTTGAAATGTGGTGCTACAGAAGAATGCTGAAGATTAGGTGGGTGGATCGCGTAACTAATGAGGAGGTACTGAACCGAATTGGGGAGAAAAGAAATTTCTGGCATACCTTGACTAAAAGAAGGGATAGATTGGTGGGACACATTCTTAGACATCAAGGAATTGTGAATTTAGTGTTGGAGGGAAGTGTGTGGGGAAAAAATCGCAGAGGGAGACCAAGAGACGCGTATAGTAAGCAGATTCAAGTGGATGTAGGTTGTCGTTCTTATGAGCAGATGAAAAGGCTTGCTCAGGATAGAGTAGGGTGGAGAGCTGCATCAAACCAGTCTCTGGACTGAAGACCACAACAACAACAGAAGCTGAATTACAGTTTTTGACATGGAGGGAAGTCGTACTTAAACTATTCCGAGGCGCGTTATTCGCTCGTGATGCGGTGGGGTAGTGGTGACGACATCTCCCTAGTGAGCATGTAGGTCCGGGTTCGATTCCTGGCCGCATCACAAATTTTAATTAAATGTCTCACCTTTAACTTTCATGTCTTTGACTTTTCTAGACGCAAAATAGTCTCATGGTTTGTAAATTTATAATACAAACAATATCAGTAATACTGCAGGAGTAGGTCTGATAATGAATAAAAAATAGGAATGCGTGTAAGGTACTATAAATATCATAGTGAACGCATTATCGGATCAAAGGTAGATACAAAGCCAACACCGACTACAGTAGTACAAGTTTATATGCCAACTAGCTCTGCCGATGATGTGGAGATCGAGGAAATGTATGAGGAAATAAAAGAAATTATTCAGACCGTTAAAGGAGAACAAAACTTAATTGTGATGTGGGACTGGAACTCGGTAGCAGGAAAAGAAAGAGAAGTAAATGTAGTAGGTGAATATTGACTGGGGAAAAAGAATGATAGAGGAGATCGCTTGGCAGAATTTTGTGCAGAGCACAATTCAGTGATCACCAACACCATTTAAACATCATGAAAAAGGCTGTATACATGGAAGAGACGAGGAGACACTGGAGGTACCAGATTGACTTTATAATGGTAAGGAATAGATTTAGAAACCAGGTTCTAAACTGTAAAACATATCCAGGGGCAGATATAGACTCTGACCATAACTTATTGATAATGAACTGTAGATTATAACTTAAGAGACTGCAGAAAGATGGAATCTGGACAAATTGAAGGAACGCGAAGTGGTTGAGAGTTTTAGAGGGAGCATTTGGCAAGGATTGTCTGAAACGTGGGAAAGTAATACAGTAGAAGAAGAATGGATAGCTCTGAGAAATAGAATAGTGAAGGCCGCAGAGGATCATATAGGCAGAAGGACAAGGCCTAATAGATATCCTTGGATAACACAGGAGATAATGAACTTAATTGAAGAAAGATATAAAAAAGCACCAAATGAAGCAGGAAAAAGTGAGTTCAGACGTGTGAAAAAAGAGATTGACAGGAAGTGCAGGAGGGGCTTGAGGAGAAATCCAAAACCGTAAAAGAATGTATACTTGGGGAAAAAATAAAAGAGGCACTTGGAGACAAGAAAAGCTGTGGTATTAATATCAAAACCTCAGATGGAAATCCACTATTTAGCAAAGAAGAGGAAGCTGAGAGATAGAGGGAATATATAGTAGCCCTGTACAAAGGAAATAAACTTGAAGGCACTATTCTAGAAATGGAAGACAAAGTGGAGGAAGATGAGATAGGAGATATTACACTCGAGAAGAATTTGCCAGAGCACTGAAAGATTTGAGTAGAAACAAGGCCCGTGGAGTAGATGATCTTTCGTCTGAAATGCTATTAGCGATAAGAGAGTCAGTCATGAGGAAATTATTCCACCTGGTATGCATTACGTATGAGACGGGGAAATACCCTCAGACTTCAAGACGAATATAGTGATTCCAATTCCTAAAAATGCAAGTGCAGACAAATGTGAAAATTACAAAACCATCAGTTTGACAAGTCACGGTTGTAAAATACTGACACCATTTATTTACAAACGAATAGAAAAACTGGCGGAGTCCTACCTTCGGGAAGATCAGGTTGGATTTATGAAAAATGTAGGAACACGGTAGGCAACAATCACCAACTTATCTTAGAAGATAGGTTGAGGAAAGGGGAACCTACGTTTTTAGCATTTGTGGATGTGGAGAAAGCTTAGAAAATGCTGACTGCAATATTTAAAATTCTGAAGGTAGCAGGGTTGAAATATAGGGATCGAAGTGTTATATTCAACTTGTACAAAATCCAGACAAATTATTAGAGTCGAAGGGCGTGAATTGGTCGTTGGGAAGGGAGAAGGCAGGTTATTGCCTTTCCCTAATGTTGCTCAGTCTGTACATTGAGCAAGCTGTGAAGGAATACAAGCAGAAATTTGGAGAAGGAATTAAATTTGAGGGAGAAAAAAACATTTTTTTCTGATGACATAGTAATTCTAAGGTATAAGATGAAAATTAACAAGAGTAATGAAATGTAGTGTCAGAAAATTAGGCGATGCTGAAGGAATTAGATTAGGTAATGAAACGATAAAAGTAGTAGAATAGTTTTGTTATATGGGTAACAAGATAATTTCTGATAGCCGAAGTAAAGAAGAGAAAAAATGCCGAATGGCTATGGGAAGAAAAGCGTTTCTGAAGAATCGAAATTTGTTGACATCCAGTATTAGTTTAAATGTTAGGAAGTCCTTTCTGAAAGAATTTCTCTGGAGTGTAGCATTGTATGGGACTGAAACATGGACGATAAGGAGTTCAGACAAAAAGATGATAGAAGCTTTCGAAATGTGGTGCTACAGAGCAACGATGAAGATTAGATGGGTAGATCACGTAACTAATGAGGAGGTGCTCAACAGAATTGGGGAGAAAAGGAATTCCGCGGTAGAGAGGCCGAGCGTTCTATAAGGCGCCTTGCTGCGGAGTGCACCGCTGCTCGCCGTCGGAGTTTCGAGTCCTTCCTCGGGCATGAGTGTACTTGCTGTCCTTAACATAAGTTAGGTTAAGTAGTTTGGAAGCCTAGAGACTGATTGTTTAACAAACATTTGAACTACTTTTTCTTTCTTTCTTTTCCCTTGAGGAACAGATAGGTGGGGCACATTCTGAGACATCAAGGAATCGACAACATAGCGATAGAAGGAATTGCGTTGGTAAAAAATCGTATAGGGAGACTAAGGGACGAATACAGTAAGCAGATTCAAAAGGATGTAGGTTGCCGAATGTATTCTCAGATGAAGAGACTTGCACAGGATAGCGTAGCGTGGAGAGCTGCAACAAATCAGTCTGCGGACTGGAGACCACAGTAACAACATTTAATCACTAAGAAGAGCGAAAAAATGTTCAAAATGTCCGTGAAGCTGTGGAACTTAACTAATCTGCAGCAGCATCACGCTGCATATAAAGTAACTAGCTGAAAACCCGGCGTTGCCCGGGTATATTTTTATTTATTTTTTTATTCACGCTATTTTTCGGATATATATTCATTTGTGTAAGAGCTGTATGTCTGTAAAATCTCATGGGAATATAATTAGTAGTACAGAAGTAATAGATTAAAACTTGGTGCGTGATGCGGCGGTTTTTCCATGAACGTTACTGTTTATGATCACAAATCTCATGAACTACGTGTTGTACTGTGATACAGTTTAGAAGTACACTCAACTATAAACGTGTCTACTGTTTGTAAAATTACCTACGACACCAATTTGTAGCGTAGAAATTATAAATTCATAACCCGTATTTTAGACTATAAACAGCGGAACGTTGCTGTTTAGGTGCTCATATCTCATGAAGTATCTGTCGGAATGTGATACAATTTAGAATCTACATTCAACTATATATGTGTATACTGTCTGTAAAATTTCCTGCCGCTACAATTTGTAGTGTGCAAATTATAAATTGTAACGTCATTCCGAGAGCTGTAGTTTTACTCCATAAATAGCGGAAAAGTAGTAAGCGAGAAACTTTTTTCCTTTCATCATTTTACTATGGTTGCCAGCGATAAAAAGTTTACTAAAGGTTTGAAATTATGTTTAAAGTTTGTTTCAAGTCGATAAGTACTGTCATTCTCATACAGTGTATTTCGTAAGTCTCGCCGCATTATATGGCAATTTTTGCGATTTCTATTGGTTATGACGTAATATCTTTTGAACCATGTGCCGTATGTGATTCTCAACCATGCAGCAATAGTTACCTCACGGTAAGGAAAGTGTGTACCAAATTTGGTTGAAATCGGTCCAATGGTTTAGGAGAAAATGAGCAGCATTGTCGCAAAATGCAGCAGTTTTTCGCGCATCTCATTGTTTATGACGTCATATCTCGTGAACTATATATCGTATGTGATTCTTACAATTACGGCGACCGTCCTCATGGATTGAAGTTTACGTGTAGAAAATTTCTTAAAGATTGGAAACTAAACTGTAGATTTGTTTGCAACACGTACAAACATACGGACACTCTGCTTTATATATTAGATATCCAACCACTTTATCATAATGAACAAGTATGGCTGACCAAACTATTAGTGGTACTTTTAATTTAGAACCCCTGTGAAAGATTTTATTCACCACAGTTATTTTCCAAACAGGTTCCTTCCTAATCCATTCTTTTACCGAGACTAAGTCAGAATAAGGAAGGACTAGTTGATTACCTTAATTATGCCAGGTATATAATAAATAATTTGCTCAAGATTGTGTCAGCTAAATTGAGTTAACAATACAAACGTTGCTATTTGTACAATTTCACAAATCTTAAAAAAGTGCTAAAGGTCATTCATTACTGGCACAGGATTTTTTAGGATGTATTAAAAAACTGACCCTAAAGAAACTTTGCTCAAGTTGTTGTTATTGGGGCTTTAGGGCGCTCAACATCGTGGTCATCAGCGCCCAGCTTTGGTCAAGTGCAATTAAGTTGCTAATCAGTGACCATTAATGCAATGCGTGATTGTTTGGCATTTCATGGCATTAATTAGCTATTTCCACTTATAAAGAAACACTATCTGAATAGCATAAGTATTTGTTTCAAACAAACGGAAATGATTTCGTGAATAATTATTATGATAAAATCACTGACTGTTCTCAAAACTTATCAGTACCGTTTGTTGTTCATTTACATTAAGTTACAATATTAACTCTAAAACTAGTAAACGATAAACTGCATATTTTAATTACTTGAAAGGTGTGCATGATAAGTATAAAGATGATATATGTATCTTCATTGTATATTAAAATTGCTTTTGCGCTATTTGCATGTTGTTGTGTTTTCAGCTGCTGCCTTAATTGTTTTATTTGTGTGAACAAAGTGTCTTTTTAATCCTGATTAGATCGGCATAGTAGAATTCCGCGCCTCCCTTTAACGTAATTTCCAGTTCACTAGTTAATTTTGTTGCCATTAACTTTTCATTAAATTATTTGCTCGTGCATTGAATGATTTCTTGTTGAGCTTTATGATTTAATCCATATTTGTGTAACTCATTTTTACGGCTTTCATAGCCTTCTCAGCTATAACTCTTTCTTCGTTATTACCTAACAGCTATATCACGAGCAGTTTTTGTCACTGGAATTCAGTAGTAGGACAAGGAAGGGAAAGGAAGATAGTAGGTGAATATGGTCTGGGCAAAAGGAATGAAAGAGGAAGCCGCTTGGTAGAGTTTTGCACAGAACACAATTTAGTTAAAACAAACACCTGGTTCAAGAATCACAAAAGAAGGTTGTATACATGGAAGAGACACCGGAAGGTATCAGATAGATTTTATAATGGTAAGACATAGATTCCGGAACCAGGTTATAAACTGCAAGACGTACCCAGGGGCAGAAATAGACTCTGACCATAACTTGTTAGTCATGAACTGTAGGCTGAAACTGAAAAAATTGCAGAAAGGTAGGAAAATAAGGAAATGGGACTTAGATAAATTGAAGGAAAGTGAAGTTGTGGAGAATTTCAGAGGGAGATTTAGGCAACAATTGACAGAAACAGGGGGAAATAAAACAGTAGAAGAGGAATGGGTAGCATTGAGAGATGAAATAGTGAAGGCAGCAGAGGACAAAATAGGTAGAAAGGCAAGACCTACAAAAAAATCATTGGATATCACAGGAAATACTAGATTTAATTGATGAAAGGAGAAAATATAAAAATGCAATAAATGAAACAGGCAAAATGGAGTTCAGACGATTAAAAAATGAGATTGACAGGAAATGCAAAATGCTAAGCAGGAGTGGCTAGAAGCCAAATGCAAATCTGTAGAAGAATGTATAAGAAGGGGAAAAGTAGATACCGCCTACAGGAAAATAAAAGAGACATTTGGGGACAAGAAAAGCAACTCTACGAATATCAAGAACTCAGATGGGAAGCCGATTCTCAGCAAAGAAGGGAAAGCTGAAAGGTGGAAAGAGTACATAGAACAGCTCTACAAAGGAAATGAACTTACAGACAATGTGGTAGGAAGGGAAGAGGACGTAGATCAAGATGAAATAGGAGATGCTATACTGAGAGATGGATTTGACAGAGCCTTGAAAGACCTAGGTCGGAACATGGCCCCAGGAGTAGATGACATACCCTCAGAACTACTAAAGTCTCTGGGAGAGCCAGCCATGACAAGACTATTTGAACTGGTGTGTAGGATTTATGAGACAGGCGAAATACCCTCAGACTTTAAGAAAAATGTAATAATCCCCATTCCAAAGAAATCGGGCGCAGACAGGTGTGAAAATTACAGAACCATCAGTTTGATAAGTCATGGTTGCAAAATTTTAACACGAATTATCTACAGGAGAATGGAAAAGCTGGTAGAAGCTGACCTCGGGGAAGATCAGTTTGGATTCAGGAGCAACGTAGGAACCCGGGAGGCAATACTCACTTTACGTCTTATCTTAGAAGATAGATTAAGGAAAGGCAAACATACATTTTTAGCTTTTGTAGATTTGGAGAAAGCATTTGACAATGTTGACTGGAATACACTATTTCAAATTCTGAAGTCAGCAGGGGTAAAATATAGGGAAAGGAGAGTTATTTATAACTTGTACAAAAGCCAGACCGCAGTTATTAGACTCGAAGGGCATGAAAAGGAAGCATCAGTTAGGAAGGGAGTAAGACAGGGTTGTAGCCTGTTATTCAATTTGTACATCGAGCAGGCGGTGAAGGAAAGCAAGGAAAAATTTGGAATAGGTATTAAAGTACAGGGGGAAGAAATAAAAACATTGCGTTTTGCTGATGACATTGTAATTCTGTCAGAGACAGCAAAGGACCTGGAAGAGCAGTTGAATGGAATGGACAGTGTGTTGAAGAGAGCATATAAAATGAAAATTAACAAGAGCAAAACAAAAATAATGGATTGCGGTCTTAGAAAATCGGGCGATGCTGAAGGAATTAGATTAGGTAACGAAACAATGAAGGTGGTTGATGAGTTTTGTTACTTGGGTAGTAAAATAACATGTGATGGTCGCAGTACAGAGGATATAAAATGCAGAATGGCAATGGGAAGAAAAGCATTTTTGAAAAAGAGAAATTTGCTAACATCGAATATTAATTTAAGTGTAAGGAAGTCTTTTCTGAAGGCGTTTGTGTGGAGTGTTCCCTTGTACGGGAGTGAAACATGGACAATAAGCAGTGCGGAGAGGAAGAGAATAGAGGCTTTTGAAATGTGGTGTTACAGAAGAATGCTGAAGATTAGGTGGGTAGATCGCATAACCAATGAAGAAGTGCTGAACAGAATCGGTGAGAAAAAGGAATTTTTGGCATACCCTGGCTAAAAGAAGGGATCGCTTGGTAGGACACATTCTTAGACATCGGGGAATCGTAAATTTAGCATTAGAGGGAAGTGTGTGGGGGAAAAATCGCAGAGGGAGACCAAGAGACGTGTATAGTAAGCAGATTCAAGTGGATGTGGGTTGCCGTTCTTATGAGGAGATGAAAAGACTTGCTCAGGATAGAGTAGGGTGGAGAGCTGCATCAAACCAGTCTCCGGACTGAAGACCATAACAACAACAACACTGCAACTTATGTTACAATAAGACGTAAATTCAGTACATTTCAATGTGACCACCTTGCATATCTAGGCAACACTCCCCAGGCGTTCCACTGTAGAGCGAAAAACCTGCTCAATCATATCTGGTGTAATGTCAGCAGCTGCGGCTTGAATCCGCTGTCTTAAGAGTTCAGTGCTGCGGATCTACACCTGGAACGCCTTAGACTTGATAAACTCCCATGCAAGAAAGTCTAAGGGTGCCCACATCCGTGGAGAGGCACGATCAATCCATCTGCCTGGAAATGCTTAATTCAGATAATCCCGATGGCAAAATGGGGTGATGCACCATCCTGTTGGAGAACAACAGTATCAATAATCCCGACAGATATCAACTGGAGCTTCAAAAACTGTTGCAACATATCTAGGTATGTGGTTCCAGTAACGGTTTGTACTGCGAAGAAGAAGGGCCCAAAACTGTTGACCTCGTTATCCCTAACATACATTCACTTTTGCTGTGTCCCGTTGCCACTTCTGCAGCACACTTGGTTGTTCGTCTGCTCAGATCCTGCAGTTGTGTCTGTTACATGTCCACAGGTATGAAATGTAGCTTCATCACTGAAAAATACATTTTGAATTAAATTATTTTCCACAGCTTGCAGCTGGTCATTATACATAGTTTGTGTGACTGCATAGTCCTCCTCGTCAAGCCTATATACGACCTGGGTATGGTACGCACGTTTGTTGTAACGAAGAACTCACCATTCAGTGGTTTGAGGAATACCAAGCTCCCTAATAAGTCTCCTGGTAGATGCGGAAGGGCTACGTGTGATCGCATCCTGAACACTTTGCACGGTGTCTGGCGTTATGCCCGTCCTCCCTGGACGTCCTTCATCTGAAACACTACCAGTACGCTGGAATTTATTGACTAGGGTCTTGATGGCAAGTCTGGTAGGACCTGTTTTCCGGAATCGACGGGCAAGGACTGTCCGCACCTGTCCATACGTCAGTCCACGAAGACGAGCAGAAACAACAGCTATTCGTTCTTTCTTGGTTAGGATTCTGTCGTAGTACCTGCAAGAAACAAATATTCCGATAATATATCACTGAAATGTATACTGTCATATGACCTGCAAGAAGCAAATAATGAAATAGAGACGCTTTAGACCACTAGGCTACTCCACCGCGGCGACGAATTTCAACAAAATTTGGTGCACAAATTACTAATAGTGAGGTAACTAGTGCTATACGCGTAAGAAACACTCGCGGTACACAGTTCAGGAGATACGAAGTGTATAGTACCAACGATCGTAGACAAAATCAGCAGTTTCATTTCGATCTTCATGAAATTTTACACACTTGACCTTCGAAACAAGAGCAACATCACTGCCAGGTTTTGTAAGGTGCACGGTGGAGGTTATCTTCAAGACATATAGCTTTCAACACAATTTCTTGATGTCCTTGCCGTATGATACGTTACAATCATTTCCGACATCGGTTCACCAATAGCAAATTCGAAATTTGAAACATTTACTGTATGTAAATCTATGTGACCAAACCACTGCTGCCATCAATCCATAGGTTAATAAACTGCTTAAATTAACTTAAACTACCCCAATGACAACACACATACACACACCCATGCTCGAGAGAGGACTTGAACCTCCGTAGGGAGCAGCCTCGCAGGCCACAAGAACGGCTTGGATATTTCCGCGCGGCTCACCGACTGCTATGAAATTCGTAGTGAAAGGAGGAGAGATAAACTGAGAGAGACGGAGCAGGAGATGAAAGAAGAGAGGAGGTGATGGACAGACAGAGGAGGGAAGAGAGCGTGGGTTAAGAGAAGACGGGAATAGAAACCCGGGCAACGCCGAGTTTTCAACTAGTACGCTACATCTACATCTCCATGGGATACTCTGCAAATCACATTTAACTGGCATAGGGTTCATCGAACCACCTTTATACTTTTTATCAAATGTTCAAATGTTTGTAAATCTATCGGACCAAACTGCGTGGTCATCAGTTCGTAGCTTACAAACTACTTAAACCTAGGTAAACTAACCTAAGGACAAAAACACACACCTATGCCCCAGGGAGGACTCGAACCTCCACGGCAAGCAACCGCGCGCTCCGCAGCGAGACGCTTTAGACCGCTTGGATACTCCACCACGGCATACTTTTTATTCCCCATTCCATTCTCGAATAGCGCGCGGGAAGAAAAAACACCTGAAATATCTCCGTTAGAGCTCTGATTTCTCGGATTTTGTTTGGATGATAATTTCTACCTATGTACGTGGGAGTCAATAATATATCGTCGCATTCGGATGAGAATGCTGGAGATTGGAGTTTCGTAAATAACCCACGCCGCAGCAGTAAAACACCATTGTTGTAATGATTTCCATCCCAGATCCTGTATCATTTCCGTGACGCTGTCTCCCTGTATCGTGACAATACAAAACGGGCTGTCTTTCTTTGGACTCTTTTGATGTCCTTCATCAAACCAACTTGATAAGGCTCCCACACTGGGCAGCAATCCTCCGATAAAGTACGTACAAGCGTAGTGTATGCAGTCTCTTTAGTAGTTCTGTTGAATCTTTTAAGGGTTCTGCCAATAAAACGCAGTCTCTGGTTCGTCTTTCCCACGAGATTATCTACGTGTTCTTTCCAGACATTTTTTATGGAGGCAATCGTCGATGAGCCGAAAAGTGGGAGATGTAGAAGTCGTAAGGAATGCAGTGCTACAGTTTAGAAAGTTCGATTGTGGAAAAGTCACCGCGCTTTGAGTTTGAGGGAAACATTGAGAGGCATAAGGTGGGAAATAAAGATATTTTAAGTGATGTGAAATAAAAATTGTGAAAGACTGTTGTGGTGGCAGTGACAGTGGTGGCCAGTGGTAGCTGGCAACGGTACACCGTTAATTACTTCTGTTGCTAGAACTGGAAGAACGATAGCACAGCCGGGGCGGAGTGGCAGAGCGCATTGAGGCGCGAGGCCGTTCCCCGTCGGGCGTTCGCATCCTCCCTCGGGCATGGATGTTTGTGTCGTCTTTAGTATAACGTAGTTCATAAGTAGTTTGGAAGTTTAGGGAGTGATGACCCCGCAATTAAGTCCCATAAGCTTAAAAAACATTTTTACGATAGCAAAGCGTAATCTAAATAGCTAAGAAGTGAGACTTTTTGACTATCTGTACTGGTAATGAGTACAATTTCTGTTTCAAATTGAAGTCACCCATGACTATATTTAATTATCTGTTTGAGACAGCAGACTACGGTAGAAGGCCTTGTTTTACCTAGTGTCATTACAATCCTCAAATCTGCTGTGTCTACTTCCTCATGCTTCCTGAACAGTATTCCAGAAATTGAGAACAGGAAGCGCTGCAATTTATGGTTTTACCATAGCGTCTAGTTCTAAGCGCTATGGTTTTACTAATACATTTTTACACCTTATTTTAACAACACACTTGTCAAAACAAAATAATTTCTTCTTAAGTGTCATTGAAAATCAAGGTAACTTTTCTACAGGGTAGTCGGAAATTACCGTATACAAGTAGAGGGTAGTGAGTACATCACATTTTGAATAGGAACCCATGTCCGGAAACGTATCGTCCCACGACGGTTTCAATTCATATGGTTATCTCATCCACTCCTACTTGAGGAATGTAATTAGCTGTGACCCAGTATAATTGTTGCAATCAATTTGAAAATAGTACTGAATCGTTCCGTTATTACTACCGCATTTTCATTACAATTTACACTTTATGCTTTACATTAGTCGAGGACAACAAGAACCCAGCTTATACGGCACCAGCCGCAACGTACAGATCCATTACAACAGCAGCTCGATGTGGTGAGCACCAACGTAGTTACACACATTGTACCTCCTAAGTATGTTCTGGTACACTCTCTCCATCCCACCTGGTGTCTCTTCAATGTCTTGTGCAGCGGCCAGAACTCGTGCCAGCAGATCTTCCTCTGTCTCTACAGGTGTCTCATAAATTAGGCTCGTCACACGACCCCACAAGAAGTAGTCCATAGCGGTTAAATCCGGCTATCGTGGCGGCCACGCTGTTGGACCACCACGGCCTATCCGTCTTTCACTAAATCGTCTGCTGAGCCAGTGAAACGTGAGGTGGTGCACCAACATGCTGAAGCCACGTTTCCTGACGGACATCCAATGGCACATTTTCCAAAAATGGGTCCAATACGTGTCGTAAGAAGACTAAGTATGCGGAACTCGTGAGCTTGGATGGAAGGAGTTGTGTTCCAATCACGTAATCATCCAGAATATCTGCCCACACTTTAATTCCAGACCTGTATTGAAATCCTTCAACACGTGTGGTATGAGGGTATTCGTCCGTCCAGACATGGCTATTTCGAGGATTCAGAACACGCTCCCTTGTGAACCCACGTTCATCTGTGAAGAGAACTCGACGTGGAAACAGGGGCGCATCGATGCAACGGTGCAGGAATCATGTGCAGAAGGCGACGCGTTGTGGAAAATCTGATGGACCCATAGCGTGTACCCTTTGTAAGTGGTACGGATGTAATTGTTGCTCATGCAGGACGTCCAAGACGGTACTGTGACTAACAGCCATTGCACGCACAATTGCACGCGACGCAGTAAACCTTCTTCAAATTCTGGAGTGAGGTGTAGCCTTGGAGCACCACAGTCCTGCCTCCTCGCTGTGAAGGTGTCCGTTTCTCGTAGCCGTCGTGTAACACGTGCAAACAGTTTGTGCCATGGAGTGTGACGTTGTGGGAAACGTTCGTGATACAGCCAACTAGCAACTCGTCTGTTACCTCAGACTTCGCCATACACAAAGAGCATGTCTGTGCAAACGTGTGCGCCATGTTTACTCTATCGGTGATGCGCAGGTATTGACTCGGTCTCAAAGCAAAGCAGACGATCTGGGATCGTCTGACGTAGTATATGTCATCGTGTCTACCCTGTTTCATACCAAAACAAGAAACTCTGAGACATTTATCTCGCGCTAAGAAGACGTTGACTAGTTACACATCTGAATTGAAACTGTCGTAGAACAGAAACGACACGTTTGCGGACATGTGTTCCTGTTCAAAATGGGCAACCCTGGGCAACGAAATAGCTGGCATACACACTTGTACTGTTCGGTGTTTCGCATATGCCGACGATGCGGCCGTATTTCTCTCTGGCGTCGCCGACATTAACAGAGTCCAAACTGCCCTGCGTCTGTATGAGTGCGCTACAAGAGCAGCTTAATGTTAATGTTAATGTTTGTTAAGCTTATGGGACTTAACTACGGGGTCATCAGTCCCTAAACTTACAAACTACTTATGAACTACTTACGAACTAGGACCGCACAAATATCCATGCCCGAGGGGGGATTCGAACCCCCGACCGTAGTGGCCGTGCTGACCGTGACTGGAGCGCCTCAGTCACCTCGGCCACCGCGGCCGGCCAAGAGCAGCTTTAAATACAAAGAAGACCATTACGGTTCCAATTGGACGGCACGGAACAACCAGCCCACGACCGTGGCACCGAGTAGATACTTGGCCTGACCATCGCAAAAGGTGCCAATGGCCCCAAAACAATGCAAACTAAAACCTGGAGTCCATCAGAGGCCAATGTTCGAATTCCGCAGCCCGCCGCCTCAGTCTTATTCAACGAGTGCATCTCATTAATGTCTATATTCTATCTAGGGCATGGTACATAGCACAAAAGTCAACCATCCCTAAGATGATGGCCCAGGCAATATCACAGGTTACATATTGGCTTCTGTGGCGACATGAGATATTTAAGATGAAGGGTGAGACATGTGTGCTTGACCCCGCCTTAGTCGGATTAGGTCTTGTTCACTTTTACCATAAGTGCATGGCACTACTCGTTCACCGCACGGCGACTCTTCAGGAAACTGTCCCACAGGGCCCGACGGCAGCTGTTCTAGACCTGTATCGTTCACGGTCAGAGGAGGCCCCCATTTCAGTAGTGGCAATCCCGTATAAACTGTCGATAAACTACTACTTCAACCGAAGTAACGTCCTCAATACTGCGAACGACCCACATCGAACAGCTCGTCTTCTATATGACAAGATACAAGAACGCCCACCTGTCCATAAATTGGCAGTTCGGCACCCGGACGTTAACTGGAAGCAGGTGTGGTTGTATGTCTTCGCCAGACCCTACCATCAGAGGTGCGTATCCTCTGGTACAGGCTGGTGAATAATGTCCAGCGGACAAACCAAACATTAGCAGAGACACACCACCTTGCTTCCGGCGATTGCACCGACTTCATGTCCCAGGTACCAGGGAGCACCGTGAAAGGAGTACGCAAAATAATTTTCACTTAATTTTTGCCTGTCATACAGCCTTGAGCATCTTTTCTTACAAACATCTAAGCTACAATTCTGTAGAAAACAAATTTATGTAATATTTTGTACCATTTCATTAACGATATAACACACTGTACTTCTTTAATATCTTTGCTGTAAATCAAAGACTTTATTTTATCTTTGGAGTATGTCTTGCTTTCGCGTTTGAAGAGTCGTTGTGTGATCTTTGTGAGAGGGAGTCGGTGTGTGACCTTCGTGCAGGAGAGTCGATGTCTGATTATGGTAGAGTTGAGTCGATGAGTAGTAGTCGTGAAACTGTCGGACTAATCTGTCTCTGTATTAGACTCGAAGGGTAAAAGATTCAGACAGTTTTGAAGAGTCGTAGCCAAGTCTGCATATTGTAATTTTTGTATGGGGATTAATTTGTCTCAAATAAGGTAAACTTGTACTTTTCTATTGTTATGTATGGCAGCCTGTATTTGAACTATTGTAGTTGGTGTTTGTCTTTTTGCTAATGAATACTGTTTAGTGCAGCTTGCATTTGTCATGTAACCCTGAGTCATTTTACCAGTTCCTCGTTCCTTTCACAAATTTGAAATGTTAAAATGTTCAAATGTTTGTAAAGTCTATGGGACTTAACTACGGGGTCATCCGTCCCTAAACTTACAAACTACTTATGAACTACTTACGAACTAGGACGGCACAAATATCCATGCCCGAGGGGGGATTCGAACCCCCGACCGTAGTGGCCGTGCAGACCGTAACTGGAGCGCCTTAGTCTCCTCGGTCACCGCGGCCGGCCACCAATTTGAATTGCTATCCGTTCTGATCATTGTTCCTTATGATAGTGTTGCATAATTATTGTGTTTGTAAATTTATGTGCTAATTAGAACAGTATAGTGCAGGGATTTTGTCATGATAAATTGGTCTATTAATGAGAGCAGGAAGTAGTTTGTTCATAAATCCAGTAAAGTTCATAGTTAGAGATTTTCTGTCTTAATGAAAGTTCAGATT
Organism: Locusta migratoria; assembly: GCA_026315105.1. NCBI lineage: Eukaryota > Metazoa > Arthropoda > Insecta > Orthoptera > Acrididae > Locusta > Locusta migratoria. The sequence goes on from CM048746.1 coordinate 165,659,314, forward strand.
ATTAAGTCAGTTAATGTTAGCAAAAAGTGATTTGTCTGATCAGAAAAGAAGTAGATCACGTAAAGAGATGAGAAATATTTGCAGAGAGTGAGACTTGAAACCATTACATTTGTAGGACATTTTTATTACGTGGAATCAGTATGGTAATTGTTGTTCAGATGGGCACATTATCAAGTGCAGTGATTTTTGGTACCTAATTAATATCAAATATCTTTGTTTGACATCCTGTTTATTCAAGTAACAAAATTATCACTGTGGTAGCACGCTCTTTTTGATGGCTCTCGCAGTCGAATTGTGCATGTATAGTCTGGCTACTGGTATATGGTTCACGCTAATAGATCTGAACTTTTCATTTGCTCACATTGTCTGTCACAGGCGAGATTAATGTGTACACCAACTACGAGTTTTAATTACTGTCAACTTAAAAACTACTGTACAATTTAAAGTGTTATCCGTTACGCATCAAACATTTTTACGTCAGTTTTATGTCAGTTGCAATTTATTCTAACAGGGAAAAGGAAGGGACTAAGTCTCATCGCTTAGTCAAATTATTTTGTAACCAAAACTAAAACAGAACATTTATTTGTGTATTTTAGCGGGAACGGTCTCTCAACACAAAAAGTGACACGCTCGCCCCAGACACATACTACCTTTAGCATTCATTCAAACAAACACACACTACTTTTAACCGTTTTCATAGACTCACGGCTGTTTGAGACATCACACGGGACATGACTGCCCTCGTGAATGGAATGACCCGAAAGCAGATCACGGTGGACTGGTTCACTCAACCGGACATGAAGACCACCCCACAACGGAAACACTGCACCACCGTTTGGCTGGCAGGGCACTCTGCATACGCAATTATAGAACTTCAGTTAAATGACGAGTCGAATTTTTTACCTATCTTTGAACATCCCATCAACGGGCCAAGCTAATTAAAAATTATAGACAAATGTTTGCTAATCTGTTGACGGCCCCGCTTCTGCACGGCTTCCAGAAGTTTCTGAACCGTTAACGCTACTGAGTATTTTATGCTTACATTTTTAGTCAGTGAATGTCGATTTGATTTGTTGGTATTCTCTTTATTTCTGTCGGGACTTTTGAAGTGCTGCTTTGTATTTCTTCCTTAATGAATTTATACTTTTGAGGAGGACTGTTCACTTTTCCCTTACTCTTTACCCTAGGAGTAGCTATGCTTGAGTTGTTACGGCGTAGGAATCATATTGTAGTTTATATTTTCGTTTACTTTTTTTAGTGGATAATCAGGATCAGAGATATTTTATTTCTTATTTTACTTCTAAAAAGAAAAAAAAGTGCCTTCATCAGAAGATTAAAATTATTTCCCGACAACGGCCAGGCGTTTTTTGTAAAATTTGACTTACTATTCTCTGGCTAGTATGTTTTGCAATATTATTTATCTTTTGAACTTGAGCATGGCGGTCATAAGCTTACGACTCATGTGAGTGCGCATTTCTACATATGGCTTTGTATACAAAAAAAATGTCAGAAGTATTTCATACCAATGTATCTTAATTTACTCAATAATTCATTTTTAGGTAATAATTTTAATCTTCTGATGAAGGCACCCTTAGTTGGTGCCGAAATCTAGATCGAGTACCTAAAAAGTGTTACTTCTTTGGCTGTTTCTACAATTATTGAAATAACAGCCGAAAAATCGTAGTTGAACCGCTAGCATAGCGATGAACATTTTAATTCATGACTGTTGTACGTGCTTCAACATGTTTTTTTTATGTCTGCTAACCATGGATGATATTCTTGCCGTTAAGACACTAGTCTGATAATGAATCTTAAATCCATACGGGTTACCAATAATAAAAACATTTCGCAACTGTGACGTCAATAAAAAAACACATTGCATAAATTTTCTGATCCCGCTCCACACAATGAAAATGCCGTAGAATTTCAAAAGTTCAGACCTCTTCTAGTTGGGGAAAGAGTGTGTAGCGGCGCAGCAGTCGGCAGGTACGCATCGTCGACTGCTGCTGTATGGTGAAGGCAGTGAGCGGCCAGGACGGCGGCTGCCTGCTGGATATTGGGGAAGTTGCCGGCTGCTACTCGTTCCGGAGCGCCACGCGGAGGCTCGGCTTGTTGGAGTACGACTGCTCCCAGTGTACACAATGTGCTAGCTCCCGGCACCGTGGGCCAGCGAGGGCAAACGCCTTGAAGGCTCACCGGTCTGCTGGTGGGGACACTACGGCAGTTCGTTCAAAATCTATTAACTCAAATAAATGTTCAAATGTTTGTTAAGCTTAAGGGACTTAACTGCAGTGTCATCAGTCTCTAAACTTACAAACCACTTATGAACTACTTTATACTAAAGACGACACAAACATCCCGAGGAGGGATTCGAACCCCTGTCGAGGTGTTATGGTTAATCTGTATTTACTAGTTAAAGTTACAGTTAAAAGTCTTTATGCTTATGTGCGTGTAACTGCATGTTATATTTTACGTATTTGTAAGTCATGTCAGTAAGTTCTGTAGATTCCTAGAACATATAAATATGAAATTTGCAGCTAAGCATCAGAAAACGATCTGGAGTCCGAAAAAATTCACAACTGATGAATTTACGACCGTGTGAGATGGCTGCAGGTTCATTGACAGATCTGCTTTCTAGCTGCTTGCTGATTACAAAGTCTCAAAATGTCTGAAACACTCTTGCAAGTTTAGATGAGAGTTTTTTAAAGTCTTTTCTTCGTTAATTCTCACCTTGATTATGTGTACAGGGTCGGGAAATCGACTTCTTTGTGGTGTCGCACTAGTCCAAAGTGCGCGCCCTCTGCTACAACTCCGCTCGTGGCCACCACTGAACGACATCGTTCACTTGGGACTGAGATAGGAACCAGTTAACACTTCGTATTCAGATAGGCACCAGTGAAGACTTGGCTATCGGACAGGCACTAGGCAGGCCTCTAGCTCAACTATGTATCAGCATTCTGCCGTACTGAACTATGTAAAAGTTAAGTATTGTATAAATTCTGTGCAATATAAATCTCGTTCCAATTTACTCTAGTGTTTCTAGTTTCTGCTGTCCCACTGGCTGCTCACCTTCGTACCTGCACAAGCGTGCGTCCTTTATTCCTGTGTCGGTCTGTCTACTCGGCCACCGACACCTACGACGGAAACGAGACACAAAAGCGGCGACTAGGCCAGGAACACAAAATTCTTCTTTCTTGTTGTTATTATTCTACTAGAAGAGAAACGAGTAACTCGAATTTGTCTTTCGCTTTTATCTTTTAATACATTTACTTCCTTTTAAGTGATACATATCAAATATCAACATTTCTGTCCATGTATCGGAAAACTAGTCTCATTCTGTCACCAACAGAAAATCAAGACCGAGCGAGTAAATTCAGAATAATCATATAATCTCAGAATAATCATATAATCTCTTTGACATAATAATCTCTGATACAGTACAATCGCAGCACTCTACTTTGATAGGTACTTTCGAAGCACTGTATTTTAGCAATACATGGATATCCAAAATTCCACTATAGAGGAACGGCCTCGCGCATCGTAGCTTAGGGCCTCAATGCGCTCGGCCGCGGTGTCTATTAACTCTTTTAATTATGTTTGACAATCGAAATGAAAATCAACCATTTATGTATTTTTTTAACTCTATATTCTTTGTTGACATATTTAGGAGAATCAGTATCTCCACCCAACAGCACACACAATCAAAATGAGTGTTACATCACCAGGCTGGCTACTGTGGCCGAGCGGACTGCGGCACGCCAGTCACAGTCTGCACGGTTTGCTACGGTCGGGGGTTCGAATCCCCTCTGAATCCCCTCTCTGGCATGGATGTTTGTGTCGTCTTTACTATAAGGTAGTTCATAAGTAGTTTGTAGGTTTATGGACTGATAACCCCGTAGTTAAGTCCCATAAGCACTACAAACATTTGAAACAATATCTCAACGAAAAGCAGAATAAGAGAGTAAAACAAAGTTTATTGAAAGAATACGGAAATAACGTAGTGTGTCTTTTAAGGTAGGTATCGTGGTGAAATGCTGCCCATTTGCTTCTTAAACTGTTATTGATAAATACTACGTATCAATAATTCTAAATATAAGTCTTATAATATTATTATTATAGTACTGAAATTTGTCGGCTTTTTATGTAAAGGAATATTAAAATTACGGTGTTCAATTTTCCCAACTTTCCTGAATCCATTCATATAATTATATGTACCGTATGATCATTACCTGATTTTATATGGATTTTTAGAATAATTTGTATGGCGATACTGTATTTCACCTGTAATCTGGGATAGCCGCTTTCGCTAATCCAAGATCTCCGTTTCGTGTTTCTGAGCAGATTAACTACCTGTATTCCATCCACTAGGTCCAAACTGTTTGCCGGCCGGCTGGGGAACCCAACAGCTTGCCAAAACTTGCTTCTCACATGGAAATCAGATTCTCCCTTTATCTGTAATGTCACATTATCGACACTGAACTGTATAGTGTACAACGGGAGACTTTGTACTACAACAACACAGACAGCTCTTTTGCCTCCAATCTGTAGTTTTTGCTAAAGAGTAAAATATTGACACGCACTCATAGAATTTTATATAAGTCAGTAACTTTCAACTCACATATCTTTCATCCCCTTATCGTTACCAACCTCTACCACTCTACCACTATAGTGCAGAATGGGAGACGGATACCTACTACCACAAACACACATTATTCGTTTGCGATGTGTGGTTTTGGCTGTAGAGTGAAATATAGGCACAAACGCTTCAATTTTTATGCATATCACGATACGGCGGAATAGAAATATACTCCAAGAACAATTGAGTTCCCTTTATTGATCATGAAATAGGAAGTTTATAAGTTGTATGCAGTGACCTAGACATTCTAAATTTGTATAACAGACTGCAGCATACACATGGTGACACATCCTCTTTCACGGCTTTCTTTCTTTTTTTTTTTTTTTTTTTTTTAAGATTATGGGACTTAACTACGGGGTTATCAGTCGCTAAACTTACAAACTACTTATCAACTAACTAAGGACGGCACAAATATCCATGCCCGAGGGGGGATTCGAACCCCCGACCGTAGTGGCTGAGCAGACCGTCACTGGAGCGCCTCAGTCCCCTCGGCCACCGCGGCCGGCTTTTCACGGCTTTATTAGTCGTGGCGTACTATCCACTAGATCATGAAATGACTGTTGGTACAAGGTGTGCCACTCCTGATCGGCATTCGGCCTAAATCTCTCAGATTGATTGGTGTGTCATCTTGTTCAAAATTAGCCAATGCATCCCTGCCACATTGCAAAGGATTCATGTGCGGAGTACATATTAGCCATTCTAATCTTTCAACGTCGTTACCATGAAGAAACGCAATCACAAGATGTGTGCGATGAGTGAGAGAATTGTCGTCTTTATAAGAGAAATCCATCACCGAAATGTTACGGATATGGATTTCATCCCTGTATCGTATGGCCGTTGGCTTCCTTTTACGACCCACCAGTGGCGTTCTGTGTCCTTACACAATGTTACCCTATAACATTAAAAAGTCATGTTGCCAAGATGTCAATTGTACATTTACAATTGTGATCTTGGCAAGTTGTCTTTATAAATGAGTAAAGATCTCCTCTACATGTAATGAAGTTACTCTAAAACATAAGCTGCACTCGCTGGGCGGTGTGTCTAAGACTTTCAGGCTGACCAAGCTACCTTCAAAAATGTTTTCAATGATTGTCTGAAAGCAGATGCCAGACTCAACTACAAATATCACTTGATTCCAATTCTGACTAGTCCATTGAGCATATTGCTCGGCCCATATATACCGCGCTAGTGTCGAAGCTGCACCTCGCCAAGGACGTCTAAAGTCATGCAGACTATTACATACAGCCCAAACACAATGCCCTGCGTCTACACAAAGTCATTATTCAGAATGTTGCCGTCACTGTGAGGGTTCCTGCGAATTGAAATCCGTTTAGTGGTCTCTAGCTGCTGTGATAGCATTTGGGCGCCCAGTTCCTGTATCTCTGTAGCTCCTTCACGTCGCAACAACATCGCTTTGCTTTGCTCCGAGAGTATATACATGTGGCGTCTGTTCCGAAAGAACAGATGTCACTTCTGATCCTGCAGTTCTTATTCTTTTCATATTCACAGAATATATGACATCAACTGCGAAAGGGCAAAGCTGAAAATGTGAACCCAGCCGGGATTCGAACCCGGGTCTTCTGCTTTCTAGGCAATTGCGCTGACCTCTACACCACTGGGAACACAGTGATCACCGCACCTGCAAGGACTACCTAAGCACGCCTCCCGTCAGACACAAATTTCGACCTTTACCCTGCCCTGCAGGATCAGAAGTGACGTCTGTTCTTTCGGAATAGACGCCATATATATATATATATATATATAACATGCCAGCGACAGGCTATGATCCTTTAATTAATGGGGAGGGATGGGCAACTTTGAAGCCCTTACTCCTACGGGAATTAGTTCATAGTAACAACGAGTTTGAGTACTGTGGGCAGGGTAAAGCTGTAAATTTGTGCCTGACGGGAGGCGTGCTTAGGTAGTCCTTGCAGGTGCGATGATCACTGTGTCCCCAGTGGTGTAGGGGTCAGTGCAACTGCCTAGAAAGCAGGAGACCCGTGTTCGAATCCCGGCTGGGTACACATTTTCAGCTTTGCCCTTTCGCAGTTGATATCATATATTCTGTGAATATTACTCTGCAAGTCCTTCTTGATACAAAGTAATAATGCGGACACTATCTAACTTCGCCACATAGGGGTGAGTATGTCACGGAAATGATGCACAAGTTGGGGTGGAAATCGATAAAAGAAAGGCGTTACTCGTTGCGGCGAGATTTATTTGAGAAATTTCATTCACCTACTTTCTCTTTTGAAAGCGAACATATGTTGTTAGCACCCACCTACGTAGGGTGATACGATCATCACAATAAAATAAAAGAAATAAGATCGGAAACGGAAAGATGTAAGTGTTCGAAAATGTTCAAACGTTTGTAGAGCTTAAGGGACTTAACTACGGGGTCATCAGTCCCTAAACTTACTACTTATGAACTAGCTAATACTAAGGACGGCACAAATATCCATGCCCGAGGGGGGGATTCGAACCCCCGCCCGTAATGGCCGTGCAGACCGTGACTGGAGCGCCTCAGTCCCCTCGGCCACCGCGGCCGGCAGAAGTAAGTGTTCCTTTTTCCCGTACGCTATTACAGAATTGAACGGTATAGAAAATCACGAAAGCGGTTATATGAACCCTCTGCCTTGAACTTCAAAGTGAACTGCAGAGTAGTTGTAGAACTGACATTCTACGCTTGGCATAACTGCAGACAACGCACGCAGTGTACTACGTTCCTGGTGTTATGACTGGAAGTGACTGTCTTGCCCACTGCATCACACTGATACTGCTCGTGCTTGGTTGTGTACATGCTAGTACGAGGTGGGTGACATGTATGGACAGTATAAGGAACCTGTGTTCTTAATGCAATACAAACTTTCAACGTTAGTGTGCAGGAAACCTTAGAACCAAGGTTGTGTATGACAGATATAAAGTTACTCTGTATCAGAATTACAATTACAGAAAATGTTCATCATCGAGTTACTTCTGTTTAAGTCTGCCTCTTCGCTCTGCATAAAGCTTCCTGATGCACAGATACTTCCTTAGCAAATCGCAACTGAGGCTATATCGTGAAATAATGTTTTCGCTAAAATAGCTGCAGAGAGAGATTTTCTGTTATGTTTCTACCAGTTAAGAGGAATTCATTCATACGGAGTCACCTCAGCGGTGTATTTCATTGCCTTGCATGCATTACCGCCATTCAAATGTTTGTTAAGCTTAAGGGACTTAACTGCGGGATCATCAGTCCCGAGGGGGCATTAGAACCCCCGACCGTAGCGGCCGTGCAGACTGTGACTGGTGCGCCGAGACCACTCGGCCACTGCGGCCGGCTTTTCCGCCATTCTCCAGCCAGCGTGACCTTAGGTAAGAAAATAGCATCGCAGGCTCCAGTCCTTCTATCACGACTGTGGAAGTGCCTGATGTAGATGTTATTCCGACTAATGTCGAGATACAAGGCCTCAGACACATCCCTGTCACGTCACACCGATAGGCTACCGTCGCAAGGTGAGTGGTTGGCCGCTGGGGCACAACCCACTGCCTCATAGCGCCATCCAGTGAGCTTACGATGGCGGCCTATGGTGTGAGGCCTTGTATCTAGATGCTGTTGGTCTGTTCCGGCCCCACCGCCACTCCTTCAGGCATTGCAGTCCTAGGAACAGCGATCTCTTCCTGACTCTGGCTTGACTCTTGGCAATGGCGCACCTTCTAGTGTTTGCCGTTGATATTTGTGGAGCAGATGTCACCACAGTTTCATTCCAACACGGCAAATGATTCTCTCCTGTGGAGAATTCACATTATCTGATCGGATAGAGGCATGATTCCCGGTACCTCCTTCCTCCCCCCCCCCATCCCAGCTGATGAGGGAAAAATTCCAGCCGCGGTGGAGTAGCCGAGCGGTCTAAAGCGTCTCACTGCGGAGCGCGCGGTTGCTTGCCGTGGAGGTTCGAGTCCTCCCTGGGGCGTGTGTGTGTGTGTGTGTGTGTGTGTGTGTGTTGTACTTAGGTTAGTTTACCTAGGTTTAAGTAGTTTGTAAGCTACGGACTGATGACCACGCAGTTTGGTCCGATAGATTTACAAACATTTGAACATTTTTGAAAAATTCCATTAATGCCGATGTACCCAAATCTGAAGAAACGGATCGCGCAGCTTCTCATAAGACTGACGACGTAGACGTTCTGCAGGGCGCGAGAATAGTCCCCCTGCCATGCACTCATCTATGAATCTTGTAACGGATTGTTGTTATGAATGTGTGAATGAATTAAAATCTTTACCGCATGCTGGTAGCGGACTCAAGCATACACCTTTGTTATTTTTAATGTAAATCGTGTCGTATCTGAATTACATCTCGGTACTCACCGTCAGTTTAATTATGAATACGAGGCTGATGTAGTTTTGCAGTAGTTTTTCTTTACAATATTCTTTCTACCTGCTTGAAAGATTTTATTAAATACCAGCTGAAAAAAATTCAAATGTTCAAATGTTTGTAAATCTTATGGGACCTAACTACGGGGTCATCAGTCCCTAAACTTACAAACTACTTATGAATTACTTACGAACTAGGACGGCACAAATATCCATGCCCGAGGGGGGATTCGAACCCCCCCCCCCCCCCCCCCCGCCGACCAGCTGAAAACCCGGCGTTGCCTGGATATTTATTTATTCTTACCTTGAGTTAGTACATCACTTTGCCTTCACTCTCTGTCCTTCTCCTTTTTTCTAAAAACGTGTTATATTTATCGGAGAATATATGAGACATAAGGCTGTCTTGAAGAATGTACAAAATTATAAATGCAGTATGCAAACAAAGAAAGATAGTAATCAAAATACAAATGACATACAAAATTTGGAGGCCGCAGTGGCCGAGCGCTCTGTGGCGTGCCAGTCACGGTCTGCACGGCCACCACGGTCAGGGGCTCGAATCCCCCCTCGGGCATGGATATTTGTTCCGTCCTTAGTATTAGCTAGTTCATAAGTAGTTTGTAAGTTTAGGTACTGATGACCCCGTAGTTAGGTCCCATAAGCTCTACAAACATTTGAACATTTTCAGCGACCTCAGGAGTCGTTAGACGTCTAGAGAGAAGAGATTGGGGCGCTGCGCGGGACTCATGGACGTCGAACATTGTCAACTCATGGGTGTCCCTTGTGTCAGAAGTCTCTACACGAGATTTCCACAGTCCTAAACATCGCTAGGTGCACTGTTTCTGCTCTAACAGTGAAGTGGAAACGTCAAGGGACACACACAGCACGAAAACGTACTAGCCGACTTCGTCTGTTGACTGACAGAGACCGACGACAGTTAAAGAGAGTCGTACAGTGTAATAGGCAGGCATCTGTCCAGAGAAGGGCTGGTCAAACGCTGCACGTTGTGCAGAAGTGCAGTGGCGGCGCTAGACGAAAATTGGGCGTCAGCGAACTCGTCTTTGCGAGGCCCCTTTCATTTTTTCAGTAAGGAAGAAAATGTTAAATAAAATGAGCTGAATTATACATCAATAATGATTATACTAAAATTTTAGTGTAATATACAAGTATTATTGTAATAATAAAAAAAAATACAATAAACAAACACAAACTAAAATAGCTAAGCTTTTCGGCTTTTCGTCTCACTGAATTTTTTTTAGATCACCTCTTAATTAATATGGGCCACTATTTCGACTTCAGTTAATAGTACCGAAAACGCAGGTAGTGCTTCTTGGCTCATTGTGCTTCTCAAGTTAATGAATTTTAACTTCGTGAAGCTTCTCTCGGCCGAAGCTATACTGAGCATGATTCTGATTGTTATATAAACATTTGGATATACTTCTTCCAAATTGTCTTCTAAAATATACTGAATAAGTTGTTTTGCAAGTATTTAACTAAAAATTACTTCACTACTGCACCCATACGGAAATAAATACGGACAACTAAATAGCTGCCGGCCGGGAATTGCAGAGCGCACTAAGGCGTCATACTAAGGTGAGCGCGATCGCTGTCATCGGGGGTCGAATCCCACCCGTGGGTACGGATGTTGTGTTCGTCCATTGGTTAAGCTAGTGTTAAGTTACTTTTAGGTCGTCGCAACATAACCTAGCACTTGAAAAGCGCCGTCAAACATCAAATGTAAAAAAAGCGAAAAGTTTAACAAACGTTTTGCGAGGCCTCCACAGGTGTGAGGCCGTCGGCAGTTGCCGACGTCGCCGACGCCTAGCGCCGCCACTGCAGAAGTGTATAAGTGCTGCACAGGTGTGCAAATGCGGGAAACTACGAAATCTGTTATTAGACACGTGTACACAATGAAGAGTGACGGATCCATTTCCTGGTCTATGCTCTACAAGCAAGAGTGCAACACACCGAGTCTCGTTTACCCCTGACGACCCTGTGGGCAGAAACATACACTACACAGAGACCTTGTAAAGAAATAACTAGAATCACCAACGGCGCTGCTGTCGCGGCATAATTTGAACCTTTGGCCGGCCGCCATGATAGTGGTAAGCGTCGCATAAATACGAGTGTCGCTAAGAGATAAATCGTGTGCTATATAGCTAGTGCCATATATATACTCAGTTGGTAGTCACGTCTGTATTGTTTGACTATTGCAGTATACATGAAGTACGATGGTGAAGAGGTGCAAACCGTTTAATTGCATAAACCGATTTCAGAAAAGAATGAAAAGAACGAATACTGTCTTCCCATTTATATTTCCCAGTAATATAAGTAGACCTACTACTTGTGTTCAGAAATAGTTTCTTTCCTTAAGTGACTCTTGTTCAAAACATTATACCACTTTGAATGAAATAAATGACAGACTTCTACAATACTGCTAGATCTCAAAACGAGTGTCGCTAAGAGATAAATCGTGTGCTATATAGCTAGTGCCATATATATACTCAGTTGGTAGTCACGTCTGTATTGTTTGACTATTGCAGTATACATGAAGTACGATGGTGAAGAGGTGCAAACCGTTTAATTGCATAAACCGATTTCAGAAAAGAATGAAAAGAACGAATACTGTCTTCCCATTTATATTTCCCAGTAATATAAGTAGACCTACTACTTGTGTTCAGAAATAGTTTCTTTCCTTAAGTGACTCTTGTTCAAAACATTATACCACTTTGAATGAAATAAATGACAGACTTCTACAATACTGCTAGATCTCAAAAACGAGCTACTTTTGGAAGTACTGGTAGACAGGAAGTTTTAAAAGTTTCATTTTATGATTGTGTAAAATAACTATTGGGGGTCAGGAGATCAGTTGCTCCACTGCAGTTCGAGATTTTACTTATGAAAGTAATATTAGCAACTTGTAACACAGACTTTAAAGGTCATTTGCTTTAAATATAGCTTGTAAGGAGTCAAGGTTTTCTGTCTTTCTTCCATGACATTTTTGTGAAGAGAATCATATTCTATTTGTCATTCCGATTCACTTGATATCTCACACGTCACATGTATATTCATATTGGTCATGAGTGTAATGCAAAATTACACATGAAATTGTCAATTGCGTTTAACATTTAACGAGAGGATCCCGTATGCAGACAAGCAAGATTTTACGGCGTAGCCGGAATGAGGAAGCGACAGTGAGTCAGGCAGGTGGCACACAAAGGCGATGGCATACAAAAGGCGACGGCTTTTAAACAGCAGGGGGGTCGCGCCTGAAGAGCTTTAGACAGACAATGGGAGGCGAGCTTGGCGTCGCATTATTTTACGACAGCGACACAGTCTGGAAAGGAACAAAACATTAACGGAATTGCCCAGACTGTAAGTGACGCGCGCTGTTATTGGTGAAGGCTAGCAGAAGGCGTGTTGCTACGATAACGCTGATTGGCTGCTGAGGAAAGACACGTGGTAGGAGAAATTAAGACCTGAAGGAGAAAATTGTTGGCAGACACACTTATGCATCTTCTCTCGCCTTGCGGAGTCGACGGAATCGCGCGCTCTGTGTATTTGAAAGCGACTTGCTATGGTTACACCCGATTGCGTGTACAGCAAAGTTTGCAGTACCAAGTGTTGATTTATATGCATAACTTATAACTACGGTACGATTCCAGAGCGGTGGACATTTTCTCAGTCCATAATTTTGATAGTTAACGTCTGCGGACGATTTTGAGCGCCATCTTCCGGTGGGCTAATTTGCTGAATTAGCGTACCCAGCCAATATTAGTTTGACTTGGGAGAATAGCGAGCCTTGGCGTCATCAAGCTCAATAGGAAGTTTTTGGCTGAATAATCCCAGCCATCGATTTAATCAGCTAACTTTTTACAGGTTTCAGAGATGCAGCCGCTGTCAGCATCGACACAACACACGGTATTTGAGCGCATGTGCAACGCGAGCGAACGATGATATTTGAGTAGTGTAGGGTCCGTGCAAACTCCACACCACTACAACATTAATCTTGATATTACGGCGACATCCTCTCGTCCGGAAAATGTTTGTAAATCTATCGGACCAAACTGCGTGGTCATCAGTCCGTAGCTTACAAACTGCTTAAACCTAGGTAAACTAACCTAAGGACGAACACACACACCCATGTCCCAGGAAGGACTCGAACCTCCACGGTGAGCAACCGCGAGCTCCGCAGCGAGACGCTTTAGACCGCTCGGCTACTCCACCGCAGCTCTCTCGTCCGGTATTTCAGTTTATTAAAGAACGAGTTACGTGTAATTGCAATTCCTCAGGCATTCTTAAAAATTATATTTCAGTAATATTGTACGGCAGTATCGTATCTTATATAATCTTGACTTAAGAACCTATTAAATTTCTTAGACTATTTTATGATAATATTTGCATTTCAACTTTAATTGTTTTTAAATAATAAATTACGTTTTTACCTATCAGTAATTAGTTCACTTTTATTTACTGAGAAACTGCCAATACCACCTTCCCGTACACGGTGAGGTCAGTTAGCATTAATTATTTAATTTTTAACTTACAGGAGTGACAGCTCAGATCTTTTTGAGTGCAGTTAAGGACCACTTATCCGTCTTGAGATGGGCACTACTTTCTAATTTCTAAGCCCAGGAGTCACGGCAGATTTGTTCAACCTGCAGAGCCAACTGTTTAAGGCTACAAAAAAGTTACAGATCAATCCTTGCGTGAATTACTAGGTTGAATAAGTCGTCTGTCCAAGTGAAGAGACGGAACATGATAACCAGAGTTTGCAGAACTGTGTATAGTTCCACATGTGAATGACACATAGCCACACTGCAAGCTCATTTTGAAGTTTAACCATGTGACGATAGTTACTGACTTTTGAGCAGTTCACACTACTTTAAGGTATTTGCCTTAAAGCATTAAAAATGCTATTATTCGTGCTAGATATCCTAATGCTAATGTTAGATGCACTTAGTTAAGAAAAAGTTATGGCATATTCTTGTTCTTAAAAGAATTCGCTAGTGGCTGGTTGCTGTATTCACAAGGTAAGACACTATTTTACAGTTAAGTAACTGATGGGATATTTCATTTTCAAAGTCAATTTTTAACATTAGCTGTTTCAGGCAGCTCTATTTCATTTTCTGAGGCTATAAAATATATAAATATTGGAGAACACAGCAGGCACTCAAGCATGGACGTAAAGTGTTGTGAAGCTCTTCCGAAATTGTTTGTACCAAAGTTTTACCATCGTAGAATATACTGAGAAAGTGCCAAAGAACATGCCTGACGATAACTTCGGTTATATACTGCACTTAGAATGTTAAAAAAAAAAAAAAAAGAAAAAAAAATGTTTTAATTCAGTTTAGTTAGGAAGAAGAAACGCTGTTGGGAGATTTATATACTGAATGTGTAATAAATTCACACACAACCGTTAGTTGCTGCATATTCAGAGACTCTGAAGCTGTTTTGTAGTTACATACTTAAATGAGACATAGCTTTCGCAACTTAAATCGAACGAATACACATTTTAATCAAAAGATTCTTCCGTAAATTTAAAGTTCGTGAGGAAGTTTACCACTATAATGGCCGCCGACGCGCTCTTTTGCCCGGTGTTCGCAGTCGGCCGCTTACGGATGAGCGGAAACATTTGAACAGTTTGAAATTCTAGTGGGCACTGAACTAAATCAATGGAGAAAGTTGGAAATTTCTGCAGAGCCTAAATTCTAACCAGCGTCTCCGGTTTATTTACACAGTTGCACAGTGTCAAAGGGGGGGGGGGGGTCCGGCTTGTTTCATTCGATTGTTCCGGTTGTCCATTGTTGGCCCTACTCTATTATTACTATGTATAAGTACTACAGTGGAATGCTGTCACTGCCGTTTATTTCTTTTGTGTTGTTAATAGTGATGGGAACAATCGAATGAAAACAATCGATTCATTCGGTTGTTGGAAAAAAATCGATCATTCGGTTGTAGTTTCTCGTATCGGTTCAATTATTCATTCATTCTTCTGAGTGAAACCAGTCGGTGGGACCAACCGAATGAAACAACCGATTCAGTCGGTTGGACTATTCATTCGTCCTTTTGAGTGAAACCAGTCGGTGGGATCAACCGAATGAAAACATCGACGCAGTCGGTTCGACTACTCATTCCTTCTTTTGAGTGAAATCAGTCGGTCACAGCAACCGAATAAAAAAATCGACACAGTTGGTTGGATCACTCATTCCTTTTCTTTTCAGTTAAATCAGTCAATGGGACCAACCGAATGAAAAAATTGACACAGTACGTTGGCCTCTTCATTAGTTCTTTTGAGTGAAACCAGTCGGTCGTAGTTTTACAATGTTGGATTAATATTCGTTTATTTTTTTCGAATGAAAGTATTCTGTGGGAACAACCGAATGCCGGCCGCGGTGGCCGAGGGGACTGAGGCGCTGCAGTCACGGTCTGCGCGGCCACTACGCTCGGGGGTTCGAATCCCTCCTCGGGCATGGATATTTGTGTCATCCTTAGTGTTAGCTAGTCCATAAGTAGTTTGTAAGTTTAGGGACTTAACTACGGGGTCATCAGCACCTAAACTTAACAAACTACTTATGAAATAACTAATACTAAGGACGGCACAAATATCCATGCCCGAGGGGGGGGGGGGGGGAGAGGATTCGAACCTCCCGACCGTAGTGGCCGTGCAGACCGTGACTGGAGCGCCTCAGTCCCCTCGGTCACCGCGGCCGGCGAAACATTTTGAAACAACCGAATAAAAACATGCGACTTTTTTGCAGGTTTGTACATTGACTGAATTGCTCATTCTTTCTTTTTAAGTGAAAAGAGGCAGTAAGTTTTTCTGTCGGTTCAACCATGTAATCGTTATCCCAACTGAAACGACTCATTAGTGTTTTAGCTTACAGAGCTATCCATTTATTTATATAAATGAAACTGATATGCACATCAGATAAGTACAGCAGTGCTACATTATACCGCCATGTAAAAGGGGTATGCCAAAGTTAAAATGCGTATTACAATGTTCATTTAATTATGTACTGAATGAAGTAACTTTTCGTTTTATAATACACAGTATCAGTGATTCATATTTTGTTGTAGATTAAATTGTTCGAGGTTCCATCAACGACTAACTAATTAGATGTCATATCGCTGGAGCAGGCCTGCGATCACTTTCATTGCCCACCACAGACCTCAATAACGCCGATCATCTGGGCCCGATAAGATTAATATCGCAGACACCCACAATCTGTAGAAGATAAGTGGCCGATGTCCCACGAAGTACCGCGGGGAGCGGGGACACGAGAGGGGGTGCTGCAGCGCTTGCGTTTTCGCTGCTGACAGCGCTAGTCCAGCAGGCGCGCGCCAAACTCCACACAACAGTGTCTGGCGGCGTCGCGGGGCGTGCCATCGCCGATTGTTGTCAGTTTCTCACTGTCTCAATAAAGAAGCGTGGAAACTTCAGGATGTTCCAAAATGATCGCTACAAGTTTAATCTCGCATACTGTATCTCCGAAGTGGGAACAGGTAGAAACGTGCGGTTTGCGGTTTATTGTTCATACATATCTAACGTACCAGTAGGACAGTGTTAAGTATTTTAACTTTGAGCTTATTTGCTAGATCCAAATTCGAAGATCACTAAAACATTACGTATTGTATAAAAAACGTTTATTAAAGTATTTTGTATATAAAAACATTTCTTATAAAAATATTTTTGTTAATTCCATCTAATTTGAAGGAGTGCGAGAAGACATACAACATTTATCAGTGCTGTAAATTTCTTCAGCGCGTCTGTATTCGTCAACAGTGTACGAAAACATTCATCTCAACTTTCATAATTATTTACTCTTGTCACAGATATTTCTGTGGTTATCGATGAAACGGTGTGGAGGTTTATTCCATCCCTCCGCCATGTACCATACAAAATCTTAGATGAACAGTGAACTGCCACTTGTTTTGGAAGTCAAGTGTGCAAAATTTCATCAAAATGTTCAAATGTTTGTTAAGCTTATGGGACTTATCTACGGGGTTATCAGTCCCTAAACTTACAAACTACTTACCAACTAGCTTATCCTAAGGGCGGCACAAATATCCATGCCCGAGGGGGGATTCGAACCCCCGACCGTAGTGGCCGTGCAGACCGTGACTGAAGCGCCTCAGTCCCCTCGGCAAAATTTCATCAAGATCGGAATAAAACTCTATATTGGCGTCGAAGTCTGGAATACCTTCTCTCATGCATCGAACTAAAGTAGATGTAGACGGTGACTATTCTCTTTCTTTGAAGGTGAAGAGAGAAATATATCATTAAAATTCGAATACAAACGGAATTTGTCGAAGTTAGTAGGTAAAGTACCCTCCGCCATGCACCTACGAAATTTATTGTACGCAGTTACCTTCGCCTTGTTTTAAAGGTCAATTGTGCAAAATTTCATCAAATTCGCAGCCAAATTGTGGTTTTTGGTGAAATTAGTATGTAAAGTATCCTCCGCCATGCACCGAATAAAATTTGATGTAGACAGTGACGTTCCTCTTGCTTCGAAGGTCAAGTGTGCAAAATTTCATCAAGATTTGAATAAAACTTCAGATTTGCATGCAATAGAAACACACACACATGGACACACTACTATATTTTTAAGATTTGTCTCTAAGAAAGTTTCATGCTGAATCACGGTTCATTTATACCCGAAAAGACTGAAGGAGTATGCAAATAGTCACACAAAGTCGGTGAATTAATAAAAACATCCATATAACTGCAGAAACCGACAAAGACTTTTTCCAGTCGGTTGTATCGCATCAAGTGAAACCACTCAATGCCGAGAACATTCATATAAAGGACAGAGACTTGTTTCATCCTGTGCTCGCGCATCGACTGAAACCACTCAAACCCACTGAATGAGTGAAAACATTCATTAGCGGCTGCAACCGACAGAGACTGGTTTCATTCGATTGTTTTGCATCGACTGAAACCGCTCATACCCCGCCAGTGAGTGAAAACATTCATAAGGCCACAGAGACTATTTTCATTCGTTTGTTTCATTCGACTGAAAAAACCGACTGCACGAAAAAACAACCGATTGACCAATCGGTTGTTAAAAACAGTCGGTTGTCCCATCACTACTAGCGGCTTGTCTCGCAGCCGGCCAAGAATAGTAACGCTATTTTTAGCAGAGCTTCGGGGCAAGTCGTGCGTCTGGCTATCAAGCGTCAGATTGGACGTAATTACGGAAAACTACTTGCACGAGGCGAAGCTGCAGCGTGAGACAGCCATCTCCCCCCTCCCCCGCCCTCAGGAAAATTGATACCCGCTGCAGCGCGCCTCGTAATAAGCACCGCCGGACCGGCCATGGTGCGTGCTGTGTAGCCTTCCTTGCAGGCCTGTGTGGGTGCGGCACCAGCACAGGCAAAAACTGTCAGGTGTCAGGCACGATCAGCGCCTGCTCGAATCCGTGCTGGCTGGCCTTGCTTCTTGCACCTTGCTATGCACTGGCGCCGGTTACCAGTCGCCCATACTCGCCTCCTCCCTTGCTTTCTCCGCCGATGGCGCTGTAACTTAGGCCTTCCCCAACGAGCTTAAATTTCACAGAGTGGCTAACACACGAGCTCAACCAGCTTGAATTTCATAGAGCAGCAATAGGTCCCCCATGTTTGAGGCAAATTGAACTGGAATCCGCCATGTTATTTGGTGTATTTTTTGACAGCTGGTATGCCACACCCACTAGAGAATTTTACCTAATCACACATTCCCAGGTTTTAAATAGGGATTCACCATTGACTACAGATGAGCACGAAGTTCCGTCATTGTCTCCAGACTTTATCAAAGCAGCGAACTGATAAGTCATATAGTGCATTTCAGAAAATGCGGTAATGAAGTCTCACGAATCTGTCAGTAATCCTCTTCCAGTTCCAAGTATAAAACGTAGCAGAGGTTTGACCCAACAACGAAAGTCCCGGTTTGAAAATATTTGTGTTAACTGTAATGCAAGACCATAGTCTAAAAGTGCTGCGAAAAGTACAGTGAACAGTAATGTTTCGATGAACAATCATGGCCATGGATTTGCATTTGTTTTTTATGAGTTGTAACAACTGCTTTCATCAAGTCTAGTACACATTTATACGGTGCTTATTAAACTATTAAGTCCACATACCGTAAAATTGCCGTTAAAAGGTTTGTTTGACGAATTTTGGGTACAACTATGAAAGTGACAACAAAATATTGCAGTTAAAAATGCGCCTGGATCAGCTGCCACCAAATCATTCTCCATCGAAATAATGTATCGTTAATAACTTACGTTGTTGCTGTGCTGATATATGTAACTATTTCTTACAAAGAGCACAGAAGTTTAACAGGTGAAAAAATTCTAGCTGTTAATATTGCTTCCAGGATTTTCAATGATTATATGCCAACAACAAATGAAAATATTTTTACAGAAGGTGTAGACACTCAAAAGTGTTTATTTTATTTTATTATTCTACAGATGAGATACTCTTTCATTAATCACAGCAGCAACAGAAGAAGAAACACACAAACGCTAGGCAGAAAACTGAGCCCCTTTTATGGCGTGTACTTCAGGGGAATTTCAACATAGGTTATCTGAAGCTTCACTATTGCGGTCGTTATGTGCCATTAGCCAGGAATTTTGTTTGTGAATAGACAGACAGAGATCAAACAGGGCAAAACAACTGGTGATCTTGTTCGAAATATTTGTCGCTTTAACAACTCGATTTGTGTATTTAAATGCTGAACACACTTTAGGTATATTGCAGAAGAAAAAATTGTACAGAAAATATACACTAAATATAGTATACACTACATACAGCACTTCGCTTTCAACAACAACATACGATTGACAGACTCCTCTCAAGAGTACTGACCACCGTCAATATGGCGGCCGAGTTTACACAGGTTGCTGCAAAGAGCGCTGTAAGTCGTATCTTAGCCACGGTATGAATTTTAAGCTCGTTGCACGAGCTACAGCGCTCTTTACGGCAAAATCAAATCAAAGTGCTAAAACGACAAGTACATGATCCAAGTACACCAAATGTTTCCCTTATTTGATCTCAGTTTGTCTATACTTAAACAAAATTCCTGACTGATGGCACTTAGCTGCCCCAAGAGTGAAGCTTCATATGACTTATCTAGCAATTCCCCTGATGTACGCGCCATAAAAAATTCTCAGTTTCCTACCTAGTGTGGTTTGAAATATTTCTTCTTCTGTCGCTCCAGTGGTTGACGAAACCACGCTTTTGAGTGTCTACACCTTTTCATTTTGTTATTGACAATACTTGATCGAGCACATTTGACATGCAACCAGTGCAAAGTGTGGAAGTAGTAGTGACAGCCAGAATTTTTTTTACTTGTATCTGTTTGTGTTCTTTGTAGCAAATAGGTACTTATTTCAGTATGGCAGCAACGAAAGTTATTAATGATACGTTATTTCGCTGTGGAACGCTTTTGTGGCAGCTGACCTAGGCGCATTTTTATTGCAATATTCTGTTGTCACTTTCGTCTTTGTACTCTCATTTAACGTACCAAACGTTACTTTTTTCAGCGTGGTAATAATGAAAGTTATTAATGGTACGTTACTTCGGTGTGGAATGCTTTTTGTGGAAGATGACCTAGGAACATTTTTACTTACAGTATTTTGTAATTACTTTCGTCTTTGTACGCAAATTTTGTTCACCAAAGTTCACAACTAAATCCTTCAACAGCAATTTTACAAGTTTGTTGACTTAATAGGTTTAGTAGGCACGATAAATGTATACTAGACTTTACGAAAACAATTGTTACAACACGTTAACAACAGAAGCAAATCCATGGTCATCACTGTTCTCCATAACAAGTACTAGTCACAGTATGCATCGCAGCTCGTTTAGACCCTGTACTCACATTACAGTCTACACAAATATTTTCACAGCGGCACTTTTGCTGTTATTGCAAACCGCATCTAACTGTTATACTAGTTATAGTAGTTATACTAGTCACAGTATGCATCGCAGATCGTTTAGACCCTGTACTCACATTACAGTATACACAAATATTTTCACAGCGGCACTTTTGCTGTTATTGCAAACCGCATCTAACTGTTATACTTGGAAATGAAACTGTAATAGTGACAGATTGGTGATATTTTATTACCGCATTTTAAGGAAATTTACTACCAGGCTCGACAATTCGCAGCTTCGAAAAAGTAGGACGGATCTTGTTGCAATAGTATTCAATAGTTAATCTTTATTTAAAACTTGGAACTGCAAATAGGTACTGGAACTGCAAATAGGTACAAGTCTCGAGTGGGTGTGGCATACGAGCTGTCAGCCGATACCCCAAATAACGTGGCGGATGATAGTTCAATTTGCCTCAAACATGGCTCACTTATTGCCACTATGAAATTTACGCTCTTTGGCCTTCCCTACCTAATCTTTGGTCGGCCACGTGGCCGTTGTTTAGGAGGAAACCAAGGACCGTGCAAAATAAACTAGACTCACTAACGGCGCTGCTGTCGTGGTATAATTTGAACCTTCGGCCGGCAGCCATGACAGTGGCAAGCGCCAGATAAATAAGAGTGTCCTTAGGAGATAAATTGCGTATTATATAACGACTGCGGTATATATACTCAGTTATCAGTCACGTCTGAACTGTTTGACTATTGCAGTATACATGAAACACGATGTTGAAGAGCTGCTCAGCGTTTAACTCCATAAATCAATTTAAGAAAGGAATAAAAAGAACGAATACTGTCTTCCCATTTATATTTGTCAGGATAGTTGTTCAGAGATAGTTAGTCTTGCGTAACAGGTTGTTAGTCAAGACAATATAGGATTGAATGAAATAAATAACACGCTTTTACAATTCTGGTAGCTCTTCAAAACGAGCTAGTTTAGCCAGTACTGGTGGACAGGAACTTCAAAAAGTTTCATTTTATGATTGTGTAAAATAACTATTAGGGGCACATGATCAGTTGCCTCACTGTAGTTCGTTTTTATTTTTTATTACCTTTTATTTAATTTTTTTATTATTATTATTTCATGAAATTAATGTTAGCAACTTGTAACTCAGAATTTGAAGGTTATCTGCTTCACAAATGTGTATATCAAATGAAAGGGGTTTGCAGACCTGTGTATAGTTCCATAAATGAATGACGCATAGCGACACAGAATGCACATCGTGAAGTTGAATCCACTGTCGATAGATGGTGATTGTTTAGCAGATCACGCTACTGTAAGATATTTCGCTTAAAGCATTAAGAATGATAATATTCGTGCTAGTTACCCTAATTCTAATGTTAGATGAACTTAGTTAAGAAAAAGGTATGGCATACTTCATGTTCTTAAAGGAATTTGATAGAAAATTATTTCCAGTTCATGGTGTATAGTAGTCTTGTACACCATCCGGAACCAGGTTATAAACTGGGGCAGATATAGACTCTGACCATACTTGTTAGTCATGAACTGTAGGCTGAAACTGAAAAAACTGCAGAAAGGTAGGAAAATAAGGAGATGGGACCTAGATAAATTGAAGGAACGTGAAGTTCTGATGAATTTCAGAGGGAGCTTTAGGCAACAATTGACAGAAACAGGGGGAAATAAAACAGTAGAAGAGGAATGGGTAGCATTGAGAGATGAAATAGTGAAGGCAGCAGAGGACAAAATAGGTAGAAAGGCAAGACCTACAAAAAATCCTTGGATAACACAGGAAATACTAAATTTAATTGGTGAAAGGAGAAAATATAAAAATGCAGTAAATGAAACAGGCAAAATGGAGTACAGACGACTAAAAAATGAGATTAACAGGAAATGCAAAATGGCTAAGCAGGAGTGGCTAGAAGCCAAATGCAAATCTGTAGAAGAATGTATAAGAAGGGGGAAAATAGATACCGCCTACAGAAAAATAAAAGACACATTTGGGGACAAGAAAAGTAATTCTACGAATATCAAGAACTCAGATGGGAAACCAGTTCTCAGCAAAGAAGGAAAAGCTGAAAGGTGGAAAGAAATGAACTTAGAGACGATGTTGTAGGAAGGGAAGAGGAAGTAGATCAAGATGAAATAGGAGATACTATACTGAGAGATGAATTTGACAGAGCCCTGAAAGACCTAGGTCGGAACAAGGCCCCAGGAGTAGATGACATACCCGCAGAGCTACTAAAGTCTCTGGAAGAGCCAGCCATGACAAGACTATTTGAAGTGGTGTGTAGGATGTATGAGACAGGCGAAATACCCTCAGACTTTAAGAAAAAATGTAATCATCCCCATTCCAAAGAAATCAGGGGCAGACAGGTGTGACAATTACAGAACCATCAGTTTGATAAGTCATGGTTGCAAAATTTTAACACGAATTATCTACAGGAGAATGGAAAAGGTGGTAGAAGCTGACCTCGGGGAAGATCAGTTTGGATTCAGGAGGAACGTAGGAACCCGGGAGGCAATACTTACCTTACGTCTTATCATAGAAGATAGATTAAGGAAAGGCAAACCTACATTTTTAGCTTTTGTAGATTTGGAGAAAGCCTTTGACAATGTTGACTGGACTACGCTCTCTCAAATTCTGTAGTCAGCAGGGGTAAAATACAGGGAAAGGAGAGTTATTTACAACTTGTACAAAAGCCAGACCGCAGTTATTAGACTCGAAGGGCATGAAAGGGAAGCATCAGTTGGGAAGGGAGTAAGACAGGGTTGTAGCCTTTCTCCGATGTTATTCAATTTGTACATTGAGCAGGCGGTAAAGGAAAGCAAGGAAAATTTTGGAATAGGCATTAAAGTTCAGGGGGAAGAAATAAAAACATTGCGTTTTGCTGATGACATTGTAATTCTGTCAGAGACAGCGAACGACCTGCAAGAGCAGTTGAATGGAATGGACAGTGTGTTGAAGAGAGCGTATAAAATGAACATTAACAAGAGCAAAACAAAAATAATGGAATGTAGTCTTAGAAAATCAGGCGATGCCGAAGGAATTAGATTAGGTAATGAGACAGTGAAGGTGGTAGATGAGTTTTGTTACTTGGGTAGTAAAATAACATGCGATGGTCGCAGTACAGAGGATATAAAATGCAGAGTGGCAATGGGAAGAAAAGCATTTTTGAAAAAGAGAAATTTGCTAACATCAAATATTAATTTAAGGGTAAGGAAGTCTTTTCTGAAGGTATTTGTGTGGAGTATTGCCTTGTACGGGAGTGAAACATGGACAATAAGCAGTGCGGACAGGAAGAGAATAGTGGCTTTTGAAATGTGGTGCTACAGAAGAATGCTGAAGATTAAGTGGGTAGATCACATAACTAATGAAGAGGTACGGAACAAAATTGGCGAGAAAAGGAATTTTTGGTATACCCTGACTAAAAGAAGGGATCGCTTGGTAGGACACATTATTAGACATCGAGGAATCGTAAATTTAGCATTGGAGGGAAGTGTGTGGGGTAAAAATCGCAGAGGGAGACCAAGAGACGCGTATAGTAAGCAGATTCAAGAGGATGTGGGTTGCCGTTCTTATGAGGAGATGAAAAGGCTTGCTCAGGATAGAGTAGGGTGGAGAGCTGCATCAAACCAGTCTCCGGACTGAAGACCATATCAACATCATCATCAGTAGTCTTGTGTAGTTCGCGAAGGAACTAGTTCGGAAGAGCGCTGCCACAGGCAAATTACGCGAACTATTTCGCAGATCCCTCGCCTCTTAGTTCGTCCGCTCCTTTTCCGAAGACTGACGGGGAACAGCGACAGGACGCGAGAGCGCGCAGAATCGCGTGATTCCCTTCTGCCAGTTACCGTCATTTCGAGCTGAGATGCAGTTCACTGTAGTTTTATAGTTCACTGGCACAAATGTTCCTTCAATGACCTATTAAAGAAAGAAAGAAAGACATCCATTTTAAAAATAAAATACAACGAGTACTCTGTATGTAAAGTAGTTGAATACCATTGTATCACCCATTCGTGTAAATAACTGGTTTATTTGCTTAAGTATTTGATGTCTGATTGCCCAAAAATACGGGTAATATCGCACGCTTGGGCAACACTGATAATTATATAAAAAAGCTGTCATAACAAAAGAAAGAGCTCTTTTAGTAGCGGTAGGAAAAGCTAAAAAGACCGGACGAACTAAAAAGAGCGACCTACTTCGCGGCAGATCTGCGAACTAAAAGGAGAGTTCTCGGTCGCGAACTAAAATATGTGCTATCGGTCGCGAACTAAAATAAGCGCGATCGGTCGCGAACTAAAATATGCGCAATGAACTAAATGATGCGCGATCGGTCGCGAACTAAAATATGTGCGATCGGTCGCGAATTAAAATATGTGCAACCGGTCGCGAACTATTATGCCAAACGTATCTCGCTTCTTAGTTCGTTAGATTCTTTTACGAAGGCCGACGGGAAATAGCGAGAGTGTGCGCAGCAGAATTAAAAATCACGTGTTTGCCTTCTGTTGATGAGAACCATTTCGAGGTGAGCGTCTGCCTGCAAGATTACATAGTTCAGTGCTACAAAATTTATGTTTTGAAGTACTCTGCACTCTGCAATATCTAATAAATTCCATAATGCCAATATAGATAGATAACTCTAACTTAAACGCGAGAAATTATCCACAAACTGTTCTCTTTGCTTTGCGTGATATCTTCGGCTCAAGCAGCAAGCGCATGAAGCAGATACGTGGGGGAACTTCTCCCTCCACCTGCATGCGCAGACCATGTCGCTCAGCCGTCACTGGGAGCGGACGAACTAAAGTGAACGCTTTCAATCTCGAACTATTATGCGCAAGTCTAGTGTACAGCAATCAGTGAGAATAAATATTCCTTCAGCAGGGCATTCCTTTAGCAGGGCATCTGAAGCAATCTACAGATTATCTGCGTGACAGAATTCGAAACGCGCCATTAATTAATAAAACAATTTGCAATCAAGACGGTTTTTTACTGAAGGTATATAGAATTTGATAGGGGCTGGTTGCTGCATTCACAAGTTAACACGCTATTTTACAGTTGCGTATCTGATGCCATATTTCATTTTCACATTCAGTTTTTTAAGATCACTATTTCAGGCAGTCCTGTTTCATTTCTTGAGGCTATAAAATATCTTGGAAACACAGTGAAAACCCCACCTGGAAGGACTACCTAAGCACGCCTCCCGTCAGACACAAACTTCCAACTTTACCCTGCCTATAGTACTCAAACTCGTAGTCACTTTGTACTAATTTGAATAATTGGAGAATACAGCAGGCAATCAAGCAGTGATGTAAAGTGTTGTGAAACCCTTCCTAAATTAATGTTTGTAAAACAGTTTCACCATCGTAGAATATACTGAGAAAGTGCCAGAAAATCGTCTCAGACGTTAAATTCCGTTCATATGCTTCACTAAGAACACTAAAGGGCTTCCTTACTCTTACAAGAATTAGTACAAAGTGACAACGAGTTTGCCTGCTGTGGGCAGGGTAAAGATGGAAGTTTGTGTTTGACGGGAGACGTGCGTAGGCACTCCTTGCAGGTGTGATGATCATTGTGTCCCCAATGGTGTAGTGGTCAGCGCAACTGCCCAGTAAGCGGGAGACCCGGATTCGAATACGGGCTGGGTACACATTTTCAGATTCGCCCAATCGCAGTGGATGTCATTTATTCTATGAGTATGAAACAATAACAACTGCAGGATCAGATGTTGACGTCTGTTCTTTCTGAATAGACGCCATATATGTATATTCATTTCCTGTTATGGTGTATGTACCTGGGTTCGCTTCATTTAATGGTTTCTAATTGAAACTTTCATATTCTCTGTGTAAGAAGTGTCTCTCTTTTTTTTTTTTTTTTTTTTTTTTTTTTTTTTTTTTTTTTTTTTTTTTTTTTTTTTTTAAAGCCGTTTGCGTGTCAGTTGCTTGCGCTGGCTATTGGGGTATATGTAGTGTATTTTCCTTCCCTCGGCGGATACTGCATGGAAAGTGCATGTAATTTGCCAGTGAGTTTCGTTCTGTGTTTCTTTATTCTTGAACTTTGTGTTTGCCTTCTTTCTGTGCCAGTGGCTCGTTTCTTGTCTTCATTGGCCCGGCTGCGTAGTACACTGGACAGCGTGATAGGTTGCCATGCAACACGACCCTAGTTCGATTCCCGGTCGCATTGAAGATTTTCTCCACTCGGGGGCTGAGTGTTGTCCCCATCATCATCATTAGCCGCGGTGGAGTAGCCGAGCGGTCTAAAGCGTTTCGCTGCGGAGCGCGCGGTTTCTCGCCGTGGAGGTTCGAGTCCTCCCTGGGGCATGGGTGTGTGTGTTCGTCCTTAGGTTAGTTTATCTAGGTTTAAGAAGTTTGTAAGCTACGAACTGATGACCACGCAGTTTGGTCCGATAGATCTACAAACATTTGAACAGTTGAAGTTTTTGTCCCCATCATCATCGACGCGCTAGTCCCTTAAGTGGCGTCACCAAAAGACTTGCACCAGGCTGGTCGAACATGAAACCAGCTGGTGTCTAACGGCCAAAAATGACATACGAAATCAATCTTATATTTACGTGGACACTGCCCGCCTGTTGGTTTGTTGCCCGCCCGACCCGCGGACGAAAGAGTGGGTGGGGCACTTGCTCTCCAAATCCTTCTTCCATGGTCGTAATCTGGAGTTATTTTTACTACTCCACACTGTGTTAGTTGGATTTTAATTGATTCACCATCAAAAGAGGATGTATATAGATGGATGAAAATACCAGCAGTTGTAAGCAAATTCTTTATTAAATTTTGTGCGACCGGTTTCGGAGCTTCATTATACCATCTTCATGCCCCCGTTGTGTAACTGTTATTAAAAGCACATTTGAACTGGGTAGCCATTAAAACCGGTAGCCGTGAATTTATTGTTCTACTAGCTGAAAACCCGGCGTTGCCCGGTTATTTATGTATTTATTCCTGCCATTTTCAGGTCTATATTTATTTCTATAACGGCTGTAAGTCTGTAAAATTTCTTGGCTATACAATTAGTAGTAGACGAGTAAAGAATTAAAATTTGATGGGTGACAAGGCGGTTTTTTATGAACGTTACTGTTTATGTGCTCATATCTCATGAACTATGAGTCGTACTGTGATACAATTTAGAAGGTATACTCAACTGTATGCGTGTATACCGCCTGTAACATTTCCCGCGGCTACAATTTGTAGTGTAAAAATTATAAATTGTACCGTCATACCGAGTGCCGTAGTTTTTTACTCCATAAACATCGGAAAAGTAGTAAGCGATAAACTTTTTCATTTCATTATTTTGCTATGATTGTCAGCGAGAAAAAGTTTAATTAATATTCTCATTCTCAAATAGCGTATTTATAAAGTCTCGCCGCATTATGTGGCAGTTTTTTGCAAATACTAATGTTTATCACATCATATGTTTCGAATCATGTGTCGTATGTGTTTCTTAACAATGCAGCTATTGTTATCTTACGATAAGGAATGTGTGTACCAATTTTGTTTGAAATCGGTCCAGTGGTTTAGGAGAAAATGAACAGCATTGTCGCTAAATGTAGCAGTGTTTCACTAATCTCATTGTTTATGACGTCATATCACGTGAACTATGTATCGTACGTGATTCTTACACTTACGGCGACCGTCCTCATAAATTGAAGTTTACGTGTGCCAAATTTTATAATGATTGGCACAAAACTGTACATTTGTATGCAACACGTACTCACAAACATACGGACACTCTACTTTATAAAGTACTAGCTGAAAACTCGGCGTTGCCCGGTATTTATTTATTTAATCCCGCCATTTTTCAGGTATATAGTCATTTGTATCATGGCTGTATGTAAAATCGCTTGGGAATACAATTAGTAGAAAAGAAGAAATAAATTAAAACTTCGTGCGTGATGGGGCGCTTTTCCATGAACGTTACTGTTTACGTGATCATATCTCATGAACTAGGTGTCGTACTGTGATAGGTATATTAAACTATATGTGTGTATACTGTCGGTAAAATTTCCTGCAGCTACAATTTGTAGTGTACAAATTATAAATTCTAACGTCATACTGAGAGCCGTAGTTTTACTTCATGAACAGCGGAGAAGTAGTGAGCACAGCGGAGCGGCGACAAACAGTGCAGTATGTGAGCAGGTACTCTTCTGCACGACTATATGCATACATATTTCAGAAATATGGCGGCAAAAGGTGAAGTGTGGAAGAAGATAGAGAGAAGGAATCTTACAATATTATTTCATTCATTTACGCCTTAGTTCTTCTCCCGGTTGTAGGTTCAAAGGAAGAATTTGCTGCAGCTGATGAGCAGGAGGCCGAACATGATATACAGATAGATATTCATGTGAAGTATTGCAACATCCATCAGGAAACTGCCACGTTACCTCACTGATGAACCAACATTTGACGTTCCAAATACGTTACGAGACTTGAACGTAATTCTGAAACCTCTTTCGTGTTACTAGCTGCCCTCTGGAGTCTTTCGAGTTCTTCTTATCGAACTTCACAACAATTACATGTTTCGTCTGTTGGAAACAAAAACACGTTATAGTGTTCCAACTTTTGAAAATAATTAGTTGTTATATTGTAAACACAACGTAAAAATTACAACAAACTGTACAAGCACTGAGTCATTTACATATAAATCCGTTATCTTCGCAGACTTTTATCTTGTTTAATATAAATACAAAATTATCCGTTTAAGCCAATGTTGATGAATACGTGAATTTTTATACAGCTATTTAACGTAAAGCCAGTGCCATTTCATCATTATCATCTTGGATTAGAGTCTGTACTGTACTGATAGCTGTACGTGCCATATTTTGTTTCACCACCCGTAAATTAAAGTCGAACTGAGATTAATAATCCTCTGTAGCTCTGTGGCGTAAATACCTTCACTTTTCCGTGTTTGGAAAATGCTGTAGGGCACTATAACGTGAATAGTACCATTATCTCCTCTTTCTCTTTCTTCTCGTCCACCGGAAAACCTAGAATGGTATCGGTACACGCGGGTTCTATCACAGAGTCACGGCACTGAGTGCATCGGGCAACGGCGGTCGGCAGTTACGGCGGAAGATGGCGCCGCAGAAAACTACCCGCGTCCATTACGTTTTGGTAGAAGAATATCTGGCCGTCAGTGGCGGTTTGTAACCATACATTCGTAATTATTTCGCAGACGACTCGTTTGCTGACCCATGTTTTTTGGGACAATTTTGCTTCTATTACTGTGTACTCTCAATCGTGTAAGTTCGCGCCATCCTTTTTGATACATCCTGTACTTAGCTGTTTGGAAACGGGAGTGCGAGGTCTCCACATGCGTAAGATGAGTCGTTGCTCCTGTCTATAGAGACGTTCACCTCTGACGCACTTATTTCACTGTCCATTTCAGCCTGATACGGCCTAAAGGTGGATGAAAGAATTAATAAAACTTTTATAGACGTACTAAAATTTTCTAACGCCATACATGTAGTGGACTATAAGTAAGGATGAGACATTTCCAAAGAAGAAATTATGGTGTTCTCTTGATTCAGAAGAAACCAGACCTTGTGAGCGATAATAAATAATAATAATAATAATAATAATAATAATAAACATGTCTTGCATCAGCACGATTCTAGGTGTTCAAAACTTATTACATACAAATTGAAAACAGGTATACAGAACCAACATTTCAATCCTCTTTATTGCTCATGAAATCAAACATTGTGTAGTTGTACGTCGATAACCTGCAGAAAACAACAGTATCCCCAGTACCAGGGAACACCCCGTCTTGCACTGTTGCGTGTCAGTACTCGTCGTGGCATACCATCCACTAGATCATCAAGAGAAGTTTGACTCAGATTGCCCCACTCCTCAACGACTATTTGCGTAGATCTCCCAGATGGCTAGTGGGTCGTTTCGTTCAAAACCAGCCCATTTCAATGTATCCCGAACATGTTGGATAAGTTTCATGTATGGACAAAACTATGGAAACACCTCGAGAATTGCATGCGTAAACATAAATGCTGGTGCTAGACCGGCGCACAGGGGGAACTGTTGTATCTCACCTGGCATAGTACCTGTGGAATGCCTTCAATACGTTGTAAGTCAACATTGCCGGTTTAGGAGGCGGTCTGATAGTTTTATATTCTTCAGTAATGAAACGCCAAGATTACGAATTAATAATTTATCTAATGACGACCAGTTTCGGTGTACTGTGCCACCATCATCTCATCATATAAATTTTATAAACTGATCATCTTATTTTAAAAAATGGATATAGAATAATAAGTGAGACATAGCACTTGGTCATTATATATAGGGTGAATCTAAATTCGCGCACTCGGGTTTCGCAGCGCGATTCCTCACTTGCCAACAATGAAAAATATTTCCCACAATATTTCATCCTGCTCATATTTCCGCTAGTAAATGGACGTCAAATACTGAGATGGCTGTGTGTTCAATACGTCAGTGTGTTTCATAATTACACCAACAAACTTCTAGGGGATGTGGGAGGTGTCTTGCGGAACAAAATGAGCATGGAAACCCATGCCCGGAAACGCCATTCAAAGACGCTACGGAGAGTCCAAGTTACAGGCACCAGTTCCTGCCGCTAGACATCCCCTCCAGCAACTTCGACGCTCTGTAGCGTTATTGGATGACGTTTCCGGGAATGGGTTTCTATGCTTACTTTGTTGTTCAAGACACCTCCCACGTCCCCTAGAAGTTTGTTGGTGTAGTAGTGTAATTCTGAAACACACTGACGTATGGGACACACACTCATCTCAATCTTCGACGTCCACTTACTGCCGGAAATATGCGCAGGACGAACTTTTGTGAGAGACCTTTTTTTTATTGCTAGCACGTGAGGAATCGCGCTGCGAAGCCCGAGTGCGCGAATGTAGATTCACCCTGTATGATGAAACCGGTCGTCGTTAGATAAATTATTAATTCTCGATCTTGGAGTTTCAGTTTTGAAGAACATAAAGCATTGTAAGTTGTTGTCACTGTTTTGTGTGGTTTTTAATTGCGATATGTGTAACATAAGTGAATTCAGACACAGGAAAAGTGGCAGTGGTTCCACAATATAGGCAATATAGTAACCATATGGCTCTTGTTGTTTGATTGTGGGACCAAACTGCGAAGGTCATGTCTTTCGGTGGCGAGGTAAAGGAGTGAGTATAGGAAAGGACGGAGAGAGAAAGGAAATGCAGTCCAGGAAAGAGAGAAGGAAGTAAAACTGCATTAGCTCGGGGCCCATTGCTTGCCACGCACATACGAAAGAACCGTGAATCCTCTCGAATGAAAGAAAAAGAGAAAAATAGATATTTCACAGAAATAAAAAAAATATTATAAGGCGAATGAACTGTGATAGCTTGTGATAGCTGTTCTTCATCTAAATGGAAATAAAATATGTATAATGAGTGACCCATATATTTTTAACTACATACATTCTAGTATGACGATAACTAATATTTACATGATGACAGCTCTCCTACTTAGCCCAGTGGCCTTAAGTATTCGAGAACAAATTATAGCCGCGGTGGAGTAGCCGAGCGGTCTAGAGCGTCTCGCTGCGGATCGCGCGGTTGCTCGCCGTGGAGGTTCGAGTCCTTCCTGGAGCATGGGTGTGTGTGTTTGTCCGTAGGTTAGTTTACCAAGGTTTAAGTAGTTTGTAAGCTACGGACTGATGACCACGCAGTTTGGTCCGATAGAATTACAAACATTTGAACATTTTGAACAAATTATATCTGAATCTGACACGATGCTGCAACTGAAAGTGTATGGTTTCCAGGATTGAGACTTTCAGGTGATACACCTCCTACTATTAAATTCCACTGTTTAGGCTGTAAAAGGAAACAATTGTTTCAAATTATTTTGTTCTTTCTTTCTTAAAAAGAACGTAATTTTTCTGTTATCACTTCCTTCTTACAAAAATAACATACAGTATTACAACTTATAGATTAAATTTGTACTGTAATATTGTTGGAATAGAACACATTCTACCTTTACATGATTTTCGAGAAAGAAATACATTTTGCACAACAAGTGTTTCTCATTTCAGGTAAGACATAACGGAATTGTACTCGTTACAGAGTATCTGACTGTGCAGTCAATTTGTAAAGTACCTACTTTTTTTATCGAATTTATCAACAATTATTTACTGCAGCTTGACCGGTTAATTATCAACTGATTCCTGAAATCGGTGTTAATGCTTTGCGTTTATACATTGTTAACACTGTATTTATTATAAAAAAATCTACTACGTTCTGTTCAAAGTAGAATTAATTTAGAATTACGTAACTCTACTGTAAAATACTATAACTTTTATTAAACCTGTCTTTTATGTTATTGAATCGTTACTGTTCAGCCATGCACAGGGCTGGTTGTTTTTTTGGTCAACTACTTCCTTCAGTGACGGAGACCCCCTGAGCAAGACTTTGCGACCCCCCAGGGCATCGCGATCCACAGGATGAAAAACACTGGTGTAGACGGTTGGAGTATAATATTAACGGCACTAAACAGTTTTTATAAACTTGTAACCTCTGCAGTTACCGCACTGACTGAGCTAAAATTACTGCACACCTTGACGTACATGTAAATGACATCAGAAATAAAAATTGATGGTTTGAAGATTGTGTAATTGTCTGTAAGTAGTCATGTCCATATTAATATTCCCAAATCATTGTTCTGTATACTCCGCGGAATGTACTTTAATGTATCGAAACCAATAATACCATCAAAGTTGTAGATTTCAGTATAGAGCATAATGCAGTCAAAACTACACTTTGCAAACGAATAGTGTTTATACGTGGTAGTAGGTATCAGTCTCCCATTGTGCACTATTGTGGTAAAGGGTTGATAAGTATAAGGGGGTGGAAGATATGGGAGTTGAAAGTTACCGACTTATATAAGATTATACGTGTGGGTGTCAATATTTTGATCTTCGTCAAAAACTACACGATGGAGACGAACGATCTCTCTGTGTTGTAGTACTACCAAGTCTCCCGTTGTACATGATAGCACTTCCGTGTCGATAGCTGTAAGAGGGTGGTCGATATAGTGGTTAAAAATCGTTAGCTTATATAAAATTCAGACTGAATACCAGCGATTACTTTTGACACAGTAATAGCAAAGAGGTTATGTACAGTGAAACCTGATGTACATTCTTTAGTTGTTTTTCTGCAACAAGCGTACGAATAAAGAAAAGCCGGCCGCGGTGGCCGAAGGGATTGCGGCGCGCCAGTCACGGTCTGCACGGCCACTACGGTCGGGGATTCAAATCCCCCCTTGAGCATGGATTTTTGTGCCGTCCTTAGTGTAGTAGTTTGTAAGTTTAGGGACTGATGACCCCTGAGTTAAGTCCTATAAGCTCTACAAATATTTGAACATTTGGATAAAGAAACATATGTGCATAGTGCAGTTTGAAAAGTAAAACTACCGAGAAAGATTCCAAAGCGTAAGAAAGAAATTTCGCGTTCACGATCGGTTTCCAAAAGATAGAAAACGGCGCTGAAAAGTGAATCTACAGATGAACACGTGTTTCGATATTTTCGGAAATTCAACGACTAAGCGGGCGGAATGAGGGAAAATATTTCAGGGGGTGCTAGTAAGATTATTTTGATGCTAGAATTGCGAAAATTTGGATTTCAAAATACTTGATTCGGAAAGCATTTTGAAAGCTAATCTATGAAAACTTATATTTAGAAGTAGAAACAACCAATGCAGACCATCCAGCCTACTCATGTGAAGCAACAGGAGTTAAGATAGTGAATTTATATAATTACTCTTAGTCCTCGCGTGAAATACGCTTATGTAAATACCATGCGTTACTCCAAAGGTTAATTGATTAATTGAGAGAGTGAAAACTACCTGAAGTTAAAAAAAATTATAATCCGCATTCAGTGAACGCAAATAAGTCCAGTGCCTTTTCTGCCATGATAAACAGATATTCAACCCTGTTGGAACTTCTAACGACATCCTGTTTCTCAATATTAATCAATTATACGCACTGCGCCTGTTGAAGGAATTTCAGTGCTGGCAGCTAAAGTCACACACTTTATCTTAACTGAAGATGCATTACGATTCATTGTGTTACCTCCACTGTTACCTTTGTAATTCCAATCTTCATAAAACTACCTGGAAATCAAGAGGAAAGTACTGTACATTGTCAACGAAGTTGCAAAATTCACAAACCTATCGGTTTCAGAAGTTTTCGTGCTTTTTCAATATATTCTCCACACTAGGGTGTTAAGCTAGGCCTGGAGGACTCATACGTGCAGGCGTCCGGGACTTCAGGTGAGTCAAAGAAAGCCAATAAAAGATTACTGTTCTTACTGTAAAAAAGTAAAAAAGAAAATACAAATCCCTAACACAGGCGGCGGTCATCTCGACTGAATTTATTATGTCATATACTGGGTGATCAGAAAGTCAGTATAAATTTGAAAAGTTAATAAATCACGGAATAATGTAGATAGAGAGGTAAAAATTGAAACACATGCTTGGAATGACATGGAGTTTTATTAGAACCGAAAAAAGGGTTGAAAAATGTCCGACAGATGGCGCTTCACCTGACCAGAAAGAGAATACTTAGCATAAGAAATGAAGACACAGAAAAGATTACGTTCTTTACAGGAAGTGCTCAATATGTTCACCATCACTCCTCAACAATAGTTGTAGTCGAGGAATAATGTTTTGAACAGTACTGCAAAGCATGTCCGGAGTTATGGTGAGGCACTATCAGTTCCGATCGGAAGATTCACTTGAATACCAGTCTTGTTCAAACAACTGTATTACAACACCGGTGCATACACTGTTACCGAAACATTCAACACCAGATTAATCTTGGGTAAAACCTATGGCCTAGAAGGATTTTAGTAGTGAGAACTGCGACTCTCATTAATGTTTTTACTCCGTAATTTTTTTTAATAAAACCCCACCTCATTCCAAGCATGTGTGTCAATTTTTACCTCTACATCTACATTATTCCGTGATTTATTACGTTTTCAAATTTATATTGATTTTGTTCACCCGGTATGTCAGCGTTACGGGTAGCCAGTCCAGTATCATGAGCTTAATGCGTATTATATTTTCTTAATCAATTTTAAAATGATATACATAACTTCATGTACGGCATGCAGTCATGTATTAACTCCTCCAATTTCTTTCTCACAAACTAATCACACGGAAACTGTGAAAGTTCTGACACTTATTACGTAATCTCGATACAGAAATATTTTTCACAACGACGACGCTGTGACTCCATGGCCTGTGCAAATGGTTCTTCAGGAGTCTTTGACCAATGGAAAATCGTTGATGCAATTGCTGCACGGCTAGTGAATGTGCGACCACGATTTAACACGAGTGCCAGCCAATCGACTTCCTCCAGTGCCAACTTGTTTTCTCAGATTTCAGCCCTCAGTGCTGGCCATTTTACTGTATTTCGTCCTTTTGGTACAGATTCAGGAATAATCATTAATATATTTTTTTCTTAGGAATAAACATTATTTCCTCTTCAAATACTTACCCTGTACGTTGCCCTGAATTGTAAACCTTCACCACAAGAATCGAAACAAGAATGCTGTTTTCGTGCAGGAAAACATTGTTTTTCCGTATTATAAACTATTTATTAATAAAAATGGCAATTTTTATGTAATTACATGCAAAAATCATGCATATTAAATATCAGCAAACGTTTTAGTTCAAATAGTTCTATTTTGAGTGGATTGCTGGAAGCAGGACTGTGCACAAAATCCCACTCTGCATACTGCGCACTGGAAAGAAGTATTCTTCCTTTTGGCGACTTCTGCTTCATTCCTGGCCCTCTCTGAGCACACTCTACAAGTCTTTTGTGCCTTCTTCTCCCTGGTGGAAAGGGTGTTCTTTCTAGGAATCTTGTTCCACCCAGTCGTGAAAGAGCAGCAACATTTGCACCAGGCTAAAAGTCAGCGGCATGTGCTGATGACAAGTCATTGCATACAGCAACAATAAACTGGCTGGCATAAATGTTTTTCCTTGTCACCTGAGTGTACAGGACACATGCATTTGAAACTGCCATCAAGGTAAGACGGAATGACAGCTATTTCCACCACTTGACTGAACGATGATCATATATCCCACAAGACGTTCTCTGATCACTGAAGTCGACATCAAATTTATTCTGTGTGCGAAAGCTAGAATTCGTATGAGAATAGCCGTCCATAATACTGCAGTGCTCGCAAAGGCACTGCGATCGTAATATTACGTGCGCGGCAATCTTCAAACAAACGACAGCAACGTAATATTAAGGGCATGGTTCTCTAAATGTTAAAAACGGCATCTATGTCTCATCGATTGCGAAAACTAAGTACCAATATGCCACCATCACGCATGAAATTTGCCTGGCAACATGCCACGCACGCAGCCTTGTGATCATCCGTCAGCATTCGCGGCACACACTTGGAGGACATTTTTTACTTGTTCAGGTCCCCATGCCGATCCCATTGAAGTGCCATCACTCTCGACGCAATGTATTCCACAGTCCGTCGGCGAACTTCCAAAACTGTTTTCTCCACTCGCTCGATCGTGTCGTCCGACTGGTGCGCGACCGCGATTGTCTTGGCGTGAAGTCACTCGACGTTCTGCTTTCTTTGGACTGTCGCACCGACGAACACACCCATGACACCATCACAACATGTACCACTCAATTGGCGATGAATTTCAATCAGCGCCACACCATGTAAATGGAGAAAACCAGTCATTACATGCTGTTCTTGTTCTCAGAACGTCGCCATTTTAAGCATCATCAACAATCGTAACTCTGTTGCCACTAGAGTTTTATGTGTCGTACAGTGCTGCCACCACTATCACTAATTCATCACGAGTACCCACGAATTTTAAAATAAACCACATTTTTCTATGCAGTGCCTCTTAAAGTAAAAAATCATAGGTGTTTTTACTTTATTGTACCTCGTATGATATAGTTTTTTGTGAAATCATAAAACTACTCCACAAAAATAAGAATTTTATAATAATGAGCCGCGTGGGAGTAGCCGAGCGGTCTGGAGTGCCATGTTGCTGATCGCGAGGTCTCCCGCGTCGGGGGTTCGAATACTCCCTCGGGTATGAATGTTTGTGCCGTCTTTGGTATAAGCTAGTTCATAAGTAGTTTGTAAGTTTAGGGACTGATGACCCCGCAGTTAAGTCCTATAAGCTTTACAAACATTTTATTTTTTTTATAAATATGTAAAATTGCTCCAATATACAACATGCTCATGGATGCAAATGCAAGTAGACTCTATTGGCAGCTAACAAAATTTCGCCGCGGTGGAGTGGCCGAGTGCATTGAGGACTTTCCCCGACGGAGGTTCGAATCCTCCCTCGGGCATGGATGTTTGTGTCGCTGTTAGTTTAAGTTAGTTTAAAAGTAGTACGTACGTTTACGGCCTGATGACCACGCAGTTAATTCCCATAATCTTAACAAACATTTTGAACAAAATTTAGTTTTTTAATAAACTCAGTGGATTTACAAGAATCAGGTTTTTCATGGTAATCAGACTTTTCGTTTCGGCAGAAGACGGTGCAAAACTATTAAATAGTTTTCAAACTATCGAGAACTATACTTACCATAAAAACTGTATATATGAAGAATTAACAACAGCCTCGACAGCTTTACCATATTATCTAGAACTTTAATATATAGAAATCGTAAATTTACTAACTTAGCTCAACACACCATCTCATCTCTCACACCAAAATTTGAAAGAACATGAGGCTATTTACGCGCACAAGTGTTTTTTTTTTGTCTTGCGACATGCGTGGGTTATGAAATCACAACTTCCGTTAGCTGTGAAACTAACTATCCAACAATTAAAGCTTATTGATGAGACAACTTTCTTCTCGCAACGGACTGTTCACAGAATAACGATGAATTCTATTTTTGTAACTCATTAAGAGAACAATATTTCATCAAGAGTAGAATAGCGTGAATTGATAATATATTTGTAAAGAAAATTCTAGAGCAATTAAGGGTCTGTAGAGCGAGTTAATTAACTACTCAAAAGCAGAGACAGTCCACGTGACAGGCGTGGGAGGGAGGAAGGGGGAGGGGAGAGGGGAAATTGAAAAGGAACGGAAGGAGGAAGAGAGGGCGCGAGGACGGTGGACAGGTCGGTGTAAGGAATCCTATTACACTGCCGAGTGGGCTTTGTTTTCTTTGTGAAGTATGTGTTCTTATAATTAAAATACGAGAATGTGATTTTCTTATGCAAACTATTTAAGGCAATGGGTTTTCCGTAAGTTGTTGATATATTTACATCAATTAAACGTATTTGAACAGCTTAACGTGGAAAAATATTCTGAAGCTATGTTAGGAAAATTGCTACTATCAAATTCAGTGCTAATTTATTCATCTGTATCTGTTATTGCGCTAAAAAGAAATTCGTAACAGTGATGCAAAGTTTCAAGTGATTTAAGGGAAGGATTTGATTGAATGACCACAAAAAAGCGACAAAATATATTTTCATAATTTCTGAATAATTTTCTCCTGTTACTGAAAACAAGAAATTTAACATGGTTACGATTCGCCCAGTTGACATGAGATAATTCTTTTAAATATTCTGGCACTTGGACAGACTATCTAATCACCAATACCGTTAAGAACTCTCATGCATACGTCCGTGCAAGAACTTATCTATATATCTATACATGTGAATGTCTGTTCGGTGTACGTTTATCACGTCTGAACCACAGGACATAAAGAGTTAAAAATTTGTACGGTTACTAATGTCTACCTGGGGAAGGCTTTAGGCACGGTTCTGAATGTCTGTTCGGTGTACGCTTGTCACGTCCGAACAACGTCACAGAGACTTAAATATTTGTACAGTTACTAATTTATACCTGAGGAAGGTTTTAGTCACAGTTTTATAGCGATCTGATAGATATTTAGTTATTTGAAGAATATAACGCGAAATGCGGAACAATAATTACTCTTTGGAAATTATATTTACTCTTTGAAAATGGTTTTATTGGTTGCATTGTTACTTGAGGGCTTATAATGAAAAACGGGTGGAGTATATTGGGATGGAAAGTTTCGGGTGTATATAAAACTCTATGTGTGTGTGTGTGTGTGTGTGTGTGTGTGTGTGTGTGTGTGTGTGTGTTAATATTTCGCTCTGCAGGAAAACTGTATAAGGGGGTGGAAGATATGGTGGTTGAAAGTCGTGAAACTAGAAAAAAAAAAAAGAAATCGGAGTGAAGGCCAGCGATGACGTTTGCGACTCTATTGCAAGGAGGTTACATACAGCTAAAGTGATGTCACAGACCATATCTTTGATCTATGCGTGCTACAATGTCTTCAGCTCTATCTCTGTAAGGATAAGCATACGGATAAGGAAATATAAGTATAAATAAATAAAGCAGTAAAAAAGAAATTTCTTTTAATATATCTCTTTAAAAAAAATCGATTTGACGTTTCGCGGCCGGCCGCGGTGGCCGAGGGGACTGAGTCGCTCCAGTCACGGTCTGCACGGCCACTACGGTCGGGGGTTCGAATCCCCCGTCGGGCATGGATATTTGTGCCGTCCTTAGTCTTAACTAGTTCATAAGTAGTTTGTAAGCTTAGGGACTGATGACCCCGTAGTTAAGTCCCATAAGTTCTACAAACATTTGAACATTTGATTTTTTGAACGTTTTGCGCATTACATAAAGTGATCGATGTGTGATATTATTACAATCATTATTGTTGAATTTCGTGATTGGATTCTTCGAAACGAGTGCATTTTTACATGTGATTTGATCTATACTACTTTCCTGATAATCGGTAAATGCATAGACATCTGCAATCTGATAGGAATATTTTTCTGTTTCTTCAAAACCAGTCTCATAGTACACAACTAAAAGATAGCTTATACATCATAATCAATCAACAAGCGAGCGGAGCCGCGGGTTTAAGCTAGTTTATGAATTAGTGTTTTAAATATTATGGAATTCGCAGAATCACGCCTAGCTGTCTAATCGTGATATCTTAATAGTGTGGTTTCTCTTTTCATACGCATTCCCCTGGATTGCATTAAATGAAGTTAGGTTTGATGTTGATTTTTCAACTTTATTCGATGTATGTTTACTTTGATCTACTCGTTATTTAATAATCAGACACGTGGAGTTTCGATGGGAAGCTACTTGTCAGATATTGCCGATATGTTTATGGAAGACTTCGAGGGAGGTGCGTTGGAGTGAACGATATTGAAATATGCGTGTCTTCTTCTCAGATATCCCCCCAGGGGGCCCACAGTTCTTTTGTGGGTACGTGTGTGGCGCGCACGGGGCCCCGAGCCGGAGCAGCCTTTCTTCTGCCCCAGGCTGCTTCACTTTCCCTCCCGGTTTATGCCTGCGCCCGGAGACGGGCATATTTCGTGAGATACGGTGGTTCTTGTTGTGGTTTTTCTTCTTTCGTTCCTTCCTTTCTTACCCTTCGTTTTCTGTCTTTCTCTCCTTGTACTCTCCTAGCCTTCTTCTCCTCATTAGTCTCCGCCTCGGCGTTTGAGACACTTCTTTCCTTCTTTCTCTTCATTTCCTATCCTCTTCTTCTTTCCTCCCTGTGCGTGTCTGAAGGCCGACCCACACATTATCGTGCGTAGCAGGTGACGGGGGTAACGCGTAATTCCCCGCCCCGGGTAGACAAGTAGGGCACGTACGTACCCCCTGGTAAAGGCCAGGCCCAGGGAGGGGTGATTACCCGAGCTGGTACCTTCCGAACGTGCCGATTGGTCCCTCCGTCAGTTCTCGGGAGGTGTGACCTGAGGTGTGAACAATCACCTAAGGCGGGTAAGCCCTCGGAGAGGGCCCCCACTAGGAAGGAGCGCGCCATCGGAGACGCCGGTAATCATGGGGGACACTTCCGCGATGACTTCCTTATCTTCTTTCGTGACGTTGACCCAGAAACGTAAGTTAGACTCGCCTCAGCCTAAAAAGACTCTGCCTAATGTACCTAAATTTCTGGTTGTCTCTCGCACTGACGGAAAGGATTTCAATTCTGTCAATCCTTTCGTTATACAGAAAGGTGTAGATGCAATTGCTGGCCCTGTTAAAACTTGTTCACGTCAGCGCAATGGCGCATTGTTGCTGGAAGTGGAAAGTGCCTTCCAAGCCCAAAAACTGATACGTACTACGTTGTTGCACACTTTTCCAGTTAAGGTAGAAGCGCACCGCACACTCAACTCGTCACGGGGGGTAGTTTTTACGAGATCTCTTGACGGGTTGTCTGATGACGACATCCAATCGTATATGTCCGATCAGGGTGTGACAGCCGTCCACAGGGTGATGAAAAAGGTCGATAACCAGCTGACACCGACTCGTACTGTGTTTTTGACGTTCGACAAAGTTGACCTCCCGTCGAAGGTCAAAGCAGGGTATGAAGTCATCTCCGTCCGCCCTTATGTACCTAACCCAACGCGCTGTTTTCAGTGCCACAGGTACAACCATACCCGTGAACATTGCCCAAATGCAGCAAAGTGTGTCACTTGTGGTAGGGACGCCCATGAGGGGGATTGCCCACCTCCGTCCCCTCACTGCCTAAACTGCAACGGTGACCATGCGGCTTCCTCTCGCGACTGCCCTGTATACAAGGATGAGAAGGTAATCCAGCAAATTCGGGTTACGGAGAAGGTATCGACATCTGCCGCTCGTAAGTTGTTGGCGAGTCGAAAGCCCACTGTCCTCCCAGCGGGTACATACAGTAAGGTACTCACCTCAACTCGACCTACCAAGGATTCCAGTACCCAGACATGTGACTTCACTTTCGCTGACACAGTTGTGCGATCCGCCAGCCCGAAGATTGCCCGTTCCACGTCCCCGCTTCCTCCTGCTGCTTCTAGGGTACAGTCTTCGTCAAACTCTAGTAAACCGCGAGCACCTAAACAAGATGCCCGGACCTTGAAAAAGGAACCCGTACGTGAGGATTTTCTGCGTTCTCAGGCTTCCCAACCGTCAACTGCCTCTTCACGCCGTCACTCTTCCAGAAGAGCTGACAAGAAAAAGAGTTCCTCTCCTTCCCCGCCGAGGCGTGACCCATCCGTCACGCCGTCCAACAGTTGCCGGCCTCGGCCGTCTTCTGTTTCATCGGGTCGCTCCGTCTGCCGGGCACCCGGCCCTCTGCCGGCGGTGGAAACTGCCCCTCCTGATCAACTCAGGGAGGTGGCAGGCGCGTCGGTCGAATCTATGGACCACGACCCTTTGCCCCTGGACAGCGATAGCAGTGCTCCCTCGAAATCGGGTCCTCAGCGGCCGTCGAGGTGACCCCGCTTGCTAGTTGGTTTTTATCCTTATTTCTTCTCTCATTTTTATCATGGCGCTTCTTCAATGGAATATTCGCGGCATTCGTTCTAATCGGGAGGAGTTAAAACTACTCCTTCGATTGCACTGCCCGCTTCTAGTCTGCCTCCAGGAAACTAAGTTGCGTCCGCGTGATCGTGCAGACTTTTCACACTACACCTCTGTGCGGTTCGACTTGCCACCCATGGAAGGTATCCCAGCCCATGGAGGGGTTCTGATGCTCCTTCGAGACGATGTCTATTACCATCCCATTTCATTGCATACTCACCTACAGGCAGTTGCCGTTCGCATCACCCTATCCACATTTACCTTTTCCCTCTGTAATATTTATTCGCCATCATCATCTGCCCTTACTAGGGCAGATGTGCTACACCTTGTTGATCAGCTCCCTTCACCTTTCGTGTTGATAGGCGACTTTAATTCCCACCACCCCCTATGGGGCTCTCCGGCACCTTGTCCGAGAGGCTCCCTTTTGGTGGATCTTCTCCAACACCTCGATCTTGTCTGCATCAACACCGGTGCACCGACCTTCCTTTCTGACACAACACACACTTACTCCCATATAGACCTCGCAATATGCACTCCTCAGCTTGCCGGTCGGTTTGAGTGGTATGCACTTTCTGACACGTACTCGAGTGACCATTTCCCCTGTATCATCCACATTCTGCATCATTCCCCATCTCCTCGTCCCACCAGTTGGAACATTTCTAAAGCCGACTGGGGGCTTTATTCTTCCATGGCTGTTTTTCACGATCGGGATTTTCCCACCTGTGACAGTCAGGTCGACTACCTCACAGAGGTTCTTCTCACAGCTGCCGAACGTTCTATACCTCGTACTTCCTCTGCTCCACGTCGTGTCCAGGTCCCTTGGTGGACTGCAGCCTGCCGCGACGCGCTTAGAGCCCGGCGCCGTGCTTTACGCACCTTCCGCCGCCACCCGACTTTGGAGAATTGCATACATTATAAACGTATGAGAGCGCAATGTCGTCGTATCATAAACGACAGCAAGAAAGCTTGCTGGACTGCTTTTACTAGTTCTTTTAAC
This sequence comes from Locusta migratoria, assembly GCA_026315105.1. NCBI lineage: Eukaryota > Metazoa > Arthropoda > Insecta > Orthoptera > Acrididae > Locusta > Locusta migratoria. The sequence continues at coordinate 165,703,521 of CM048746.1, forward strand.
CGTTTTACTCCCTCCATGTTTGTTTGGCGTGGCCTACGCTGTCTATCCGGCATCAAGGTCCACTCCCCGATTCCTGGCCTGACCGTGGAGAACGCAGTCCTCGTGGACCCCTCTGACGTTTCCAACGCATTGGGCCGTTTCTTTGCGGAGGTTTCGAGCTCTGCCCATTACCACCCTGCCTTTCTCCCTCGCAAACAGGTAGAGGAGGCCCGGCCGCCTTCTTTCCATTCTTCTAATCGTGAAAATTATAACGTCGCCTTCACCATGCAGGAGCTAGACCGTGCTCTCGCCCTGTCCCGATCTTCTGCTCCCGGGCCCGATTCCATTCACATTGAAATGCTGAAGAACCTCTCTCCTGCGGGCAAGTGCTTTCTTCTCAGTACCTACAATCGCATATGGACTGAAGGTCATGTTCCCACAAGTTGGCGTGAAGCCACTGTTGTCCCCATCCCCAAACCAGGGAAGGACAAACATCTTCCTTCCAGCTATCGTCCTATATCTCTGACGAGCTGTGTCTGTAAGGTGATGGAACGCATGGTCAACGCTCGGTTGGTCTGGCTCCTCGAATCTCGCCGCCTCCTGACTAATATCCAATGCGGTTTTCGTCGACACCGCTCTGCTGCTGATCACCTCGTTACGTTGTCGACCTTCATTATGAACAACTTTCTAAGGAAGCGTCAAACAGTAGCAGTGTTCTTCGACTTGGAGAAGGCATACGATACCTGTTGGAGAGCGAGCATTCTCCGCACATTGCACAGATGGGGCCTTCGGGGCCGCCTTCCTCTTTTCATTCACGAGTTTTTGGCGGATCGCAAGTTCCGGGTACGGGTGGGTTCTGCTTTGTCAGATACCTATTGCCAGGAGAATGGGGTACCACAGGGCTCCGTCTTGAGTGTGGCGCTCTTTGCCATTGCAATCAATCCGATCGTGGATTGCCTTTCAGCCGACGTCTCCGGATCTCTTTTTGTTGACGATTTCGCAATTTATTGTAGCGCCCAGCGGACGTGCCTCTTGGAGCTTTCTCTTCAACGCTGTCTTGACCGTCTATATTCCTGGAGCATCGCAAACGGCTTCCGATTCTCCACTGAGAAAACTGTGTGTATAAACTTCTGGAGATACAAGGAATTCCTTCCACCCTCTCTACATCTCGGCCCTGTTGCTCTCCCTTTCGTGGAGACTACGAAATTCTTGGGACTCATGTTGGATCGTAAACTTTGCTGGTCCACGCACGTGTCCTACCTGGCTGCCCGTTGTGCCCGATCCCTTAACGTCCTTCGTGTCCTCAGTGGCACGTCATGGGGAGCGGACCGTACCGTCCTGCTTCACCTTTACCAGGCCATTGTTCAGTCGAAGCTCGACTACGGAAGCCTTGTATACTCTTCTGCACGGCCGTCGATTCTCCGCCGTCTCAACTCTATCCACCATCGGGGATTACGTCTGGCGACCGGTGCGTTTTATACCAGCCCTGTTGAAAGTCTGTATGCCGAGGCTGCTGTATTACCCTTGACCACTCGGCGTGACATACTTTTGTCTCGGTACGCATGCCGCCTGCGGTCGATGCCCAACCATCCATCTTACCGATTATTTTTTGACGACTCACTCGATCGCCAATATCAGTTGTCTGCGATTGCCTTGCTTCCACCTGGAGTTCGGTTTCGCCGCCTACTACAGCGGCTCGATTTTACCCTTCCTTCCACCTTTCGGTTGAGCGAAAGCCCATTGCCACCGTGGCATAAGGCCCCGGTTCACACTCACCTCGAACTTAGTTCGCTCCCCAAGGAGAGCACTCCGGATTTGGTATACCGCTCGAGGCTTGTCGAACTCCGTTCGCGGTTCGATAGCGCCATATTTATTTACACTGATGGTTCCAAGAGCACTGCCGGTGTCGGATCTGCCTTCGTCGTCGAGGACAACCGTTTCCAATACAAGCTCCCTGACCGGTGCTCTAACTTCACGGCTGAGCTTTTTGCCCTCTACCAGGCCGTTTTGTACACCTGCCGCCACCGCCAACCTTTCTATGCCATCTGTTCGGACTCCCTTAGTGCCCTGCAGAGTCTTAAGGACCCTTTGTCGCACCATCCTCTCGTGTATCGGATCCAACGCTCCCTCCAGTTGCTAGCAGATGACAGCTGACACGTTTCTTTCCTGTGGGTCCCTGGCCACGTAGGTGTGCCCGGGAATGAGACGGCCGACATAGCGGCCAAGGCCGCAGCTCTTTTACCTCGCGTGGCTACCTTTTGCGTCCCATCTGACGATGTTCAACGGGCTCTCCACTGGAGTATCGTGTCGCAATGGCACAGTGCGTGGTTTTCAATGTCCAACAACAAATTGCGAACTGTAAAACCGATCCCGACCGCTTGGAGGACCTCCTCACGCCCCTCTCGGCGGGAGGAGGTCATCCTGGCCCGGTTGCGGATCGGTCACTGCCGTTTCAGCCACCGTCACTTGCTGTCCGCCGACCCTGCACCGCTGTGCTCCTGCGGTGAACTGCTGACCGTGCGACATGTTTTACTGACTTGCGTTAATTTTAATCATCTCCGTGTAGCCCTTCACTTTCCGTCTACTCTGGAGGCAATTTTAGCTGATGACACACGAGCAGTTGCTAGAGTTTTGCGTTTTATCAACTTGGCCAACTTATCCAAGGATATTTAACCCTTTTAATTGTCTTTTATCTTTCGTTTTTAGCCTCTTCTGGATGTTCTGACAGTCCCCATTTTTTGAGGCCATAGCGAATCTATGTTTTTGACTGGGCGCTAATGACCATAGAAGTTGTGCGCCCTAAAACCACAAAAAAAAAAAAAAAAAAAAAAAAAAATTCTCAGATATTTGGAGAATACTTTTGTTGTTCGTCTTAAGGTTCAAGGAGGTTAAAATAAATGGAGATGGCATTATCTACGCCGAACACATACGTCAGCCTGTCCGCCACCTTTGTCAGTTTTGGAAGGCTATTTCTCCATTAAAACTATGCGTTAAGTCTACCCTCTTACTGCTAATGCATTGAACTGACAGTCACTACAAAGTACGTACTTCCAAGCAATATACTTTCTTGAATAAATTGTAATAAATACTCCTCGTAATATATTTGAAAACTTGAGTTTTAACGGCTTATTTGCACTCTTTTATTACCTTGTACATCAGGGCAAAACTGTTGGACGTTTTATTCCTGTTTCAAATAACGTAAAACATTAGCTCTACAAGCAGTCTTGTGAGCTACTTTTGGACACATTCTCCGAAAACTGTCTTGAGCAGTTAAACCGGCAACCCACGCGCAATGGAAATATTCTAGACCTTATAGCCACAAACAGGCCTGACCTTATTAACGATGTCTGTGTAGAGACAGGAATTAGTGATCATGATATCGTCATAGCGTCGATGGTGACCAAAGTTCATAAACCAGTCAAGAAGGCTAGGAGCGTGTTTTTGTTGGGAAGAGACGACAAGCAAATGTTACGATCGCACTTAGAAAATGAATGGGCATCGTTTAATTCTGGGACTATGGATATAGAGGAATTGTGGACTAAATTTAAGTGCATTGTTAATAAAGGGTTAGAGAAATATGTGCCAGTAAAGACGATTAAGGATGGAAAAGATCCACCGTGGTATAATAATAATGTTAGAAAGCTGCTGAGAAAGCAAAGGCTGTTGCACTCTCGATTCAAAAAAGAACACGCAAATGATGACAGGCAAAAGTTAGTAGAGATTCGTGCGTCTATAAAAATATCGATGCGTGAAGCATACAATAATTATCACAAGCATACCTTAGCAAAAGATCATTCCGAGAACCCGAAAAAATTCTGGTCCTATGTAAAATCGATAAGCGGGTCAAAGCCCACTGTCCAGTCACTAGTTGATCATTCCGGGGCAGTAATAGAAGAACGCAAACGGAAAGCTGAAGTTCTAAATTTAACCTTTAAGAAATCTTTCACGCAGGAGGACCGCACAAATATACCATCATTTGATCAACGTACTAATTCCGAAATGGGGGACATAGCAATAGGTATTTCCGGTGTAGAGAAGCAGCTGAGAGAGCTAAATACGAAAAAGTCTGCTGGTCCGGATGGAATACCAGTTCGGTTTTACAAAGAGTATTCTGCGGCATTGGCCCCCTACTTAGCTTGCATTTATAGCGAATCTTTAATTCCTAGTGATTGGAAAAAGGCGCAGGTGACTCCCGTGTATAAGAAAGGAAAGAGAACTGACCCATACAATTACAGGCCAATATCGTTGACATCGGTTTCATGTAGAATTTTGGTGCATATTCTCAGTTCGAATATAGTAAATTTCTTTGAAACGGAAAAGATTCTTTCCATGAATCAGCACGGGTTTAGGAAACATCGTTCATGTGAAACTCAGCTTTCCCTTTTCTCACATGACATCTTGCGAGCTATGGACGAAGGGCAACAGGCGGATTGTGTTTTTCTCGACTTCAAAAAGGCGTTCGACGCGGTGCCACACTGCAGACTGCTAACGAAGATACGAGCTTATGGAATAGGTTCACAGATTTGCGACTGGCTGGAAGACTTCCCAAGTAATAGAACGCAGTACGTTGTTCTAGACGGCGAGTGTTCATCAGAGACGAGTGTATCGTCAGACGTGCCCCAGGGGAGTGTGATAGGACCGCTATTATTTTCTATCTATATAAATGATCTGATGGACAGAGTAAGTTGTAATTTGCGGCTGTTTGCTAATGATGCTGTGGTGTATGGGAGGGTGTCGTCTGTAACTGACTGTAATAGCATACAGGTTGACTTAGACAAAATTTCTAGTTGGTGCGAAGAATGGCAGGTAGCTCTCAATGTAGAAAAATATAAGGTGATGCGCATGAGTAGAAAAAACAATCCTATAATGTTCGAATACAGCATTAGTAGTGAGCTTCTTGATGCTGTCGCGTCGTTCAAGTATCTAGGCGTAACATTGCAGAGCGATATGAAATGGAACGAGCATGTAAGGACAGTTGTGAGTAAGGCAGACAGCCGACTTCGGTTTATTGGGAGAATTTTGGGAAGAAGTACTTCACCTGTAAAGGAGACCGCGTATAAAACGCTTGTACGACCACGTCTTGAGTATTGCTCAAGTATTTGGGACCCACAGCAGATCGGTTTGAAGGAAGACATAGAGGCGGTTCAGAGGCGAGCAGCTAGATTTGTTACCGGTAGGTACGACCAATGCGCGAGTGTCACGGAAATGCTCCGGCAACTCAATTGGGGATCGCTGGAAGAAAGACGACGTTCTTTTCGTGAATTACTGTTCAGTAAATTTAGATGGCCGGAATTTGAAGCTAAGTGTAGTACGATCTTGCTGCCGCCTACATACATTTCGCGTAAAGATCACAAAGACAAGATAAGAGAAATTAGGGCTCGTACGGAGGCATATAGGCATTCTTTCTTTCCTCGTTCAATTTGGGAGTGGAATAGGAAAGGAAATGCCTAGTAGTGGTACAGTGTACCCTCCGCCACGCACCTTACGGTGAATTGCGGAGTATGTATGTAGATGTAGATGTACAATACGAACACTTCTCCAAAACTTAGCAATATGGCGGAGGCAGGCTTCACTTTTTCAGCGTTTCTAATCTCCTTGTTCAGGTTAGTGAAAATTTAAACTGCGCTTAAGAGCACCTAAATGCAATCAATTCGAAAATTACTTTCACTATGGAGGTGGCAAATGGTTGCTGCCATCCTATCCTTGGTATGTTGGCCAGCAGGAAATTTAATTTTTCGATGGTTCATGCTGTTTATAGGAAACCAACCCACACTGACTTTTAACCGCAGGCTGACTGTTGAGGCTATATGGTTCAGCGTGAAGAAATACCTAGGTGCACAAGGCTCAAGACATTTCAGAGCCTGAAAGTTTTGGTTATAGTTGAAAACTAATCAAGCGAGTGTTGCGCTCTGAAGAAACTGTGAAACGGGTGGGTGATTTTAGTACTGAGGAGGCACTTAGGTTTACGACCTTGTTTCCTTGCGCAGGAATTGCCAGTATTTTGGGAAAACGTAATGTGAAATGTGATTTCGAGAGCCATCTAAGATAAGCGCGCATTTAGAGTCCGCACAGGATGTTCTGCGTTTGCATAAATCGGATGTCTATCGTATTCCATGCAATTGTGGCATGTTATATCCTTATTGGTCAGATTTTAAGGACTGTAGAGGACCGATGTACTGAACATAAACATCACACACGTTTACTTGGATGGGTGACAAGTCCGGGTGTCACTTTCCTCTTTTCATATTCACGGAATGTAAGACATGAACTGGGAATGGGTAAAGCTGAAAATGCGCATCCAACCTGGATTCGAACCCGGATCTCCTGATTTCTAGCCAGTTGCGCTGACCACTACACCACTGGTGGTCACAGTGATTATCACACATGCACGGAATTACTCATGCACGCCTCCCGTCAGATACAAAATCGCGACTTTACCCTGTCCACTAGAATTCAAACTCGTAGTACCTTTGTACTAATTTCCGTAGGAGTAAGGGCACTGAAGAAATGATCATTCCCCGTCATTGGGAAATTGTATAAGCTATATACATGTAGTGTTTATTCCTTCGGACATGTCCGAAAGAACTGATACCACATGTAACGAGTATATAACTTTCCTCTTTACCTAACGGCAGAGCAGGCTATATGCCGGCATCAGATTTCATCCTCTCCCTTCTCCCAACTAACTCGACACTACACTACACACACAGTCCAGTCATCAAAATTTCAACACAAAGTTCTCACAGTTCGAGAAGGAAACGTGCCTGCTGACATTAAGGTTAGGGAAGACCTTAATAAGTAGGTGTCTTAACCTGTTGTTCGGGGACTCATAGCCATTGATTCCACACGCCTTCCTTTTATTTTACCCCAAGCAATATAAAAACAAGGAGACTCTGTCATCCACTTCCTGCTATTCAGATACTGTTGATAATTCCTGCTATTCAGATACTGTTGATAAGGAAGCAGTTGAAATTAAACTATCGAATACGGAAGGGAGTAACGAGGCCTCACCCTTTGATTACTAATGTTCACTAGCGGTATTTCTGGCATTTGTGATTTAAATCAAATCAAATCAAATGTTTGTGTAGCTTATGTGACTTAACTACAGTGTCATCAGTCCCTAAACTTACAAACTACTTATGAACTACCTAACACTAAGGACGGCACAAATATCCATGCCCGAGGGGGGATTCGAACGCCCGAATGTAGTGGCCGTGCACACCGTGACTGGAGCGTCTCAGTCCCCGCAGCCACCGCGGCCGGCGGCATTTGTGATTCTCATATGCCACAGTTACATTGTACAGTTGATGCTGAGCCAAATTCGTAATTGCGAATGCATTTCTTGTATTTCATTTGGCAGTTTATTTGTCGATTAATGTTTGAATGACATTTGGATCGGTTCAATTAATGATTTCGAACACCACTCATAATTGCAGCTTTGCTTGTGTGATGACATTGCTGTTCATTTATTTTGTTGTTCTTATCTTTCCTGTTTTCATTTGCAAACCGAGGTACTAAATTCTCGTACACAGTGCTCCCTCAGTGACAGGTTGTCTGCTACTGAACTACCGGCGATTGACGACTTTGTCACATGGCTGCATACCTGTAAGTTACTTGAATACCCAAAACGCAGGCAGGTCAGCATTCACACGCTAGTAACTGATTATACACGCATATACGGTATATATGTAATGTAGTATGTTGTAGATGTGGTCTTCAATCTTGAGACTGATTTGATGCACTTCTCTATACTGACCTGCGCAAGCCTCTTAATCTTTGAATGAAGCCGATCGCGGTGGCCGAGGGGACTGCGGCGCGTCAGTCACGGTCTGCACGGCCACTGCAGTCGAGGGTTCGGATCCCCTCTCGGGCATGGATATTTCTGCCGTCCTTAGTATTAGCTAGTTCATAAGTAGTTTGTAAGTTTAGGGACTGATGACGCCGTAGTTAAGTCCCATAAGGACTGGAAACATTTGAACATTACTTTGAATAAATCTACAACCTACATTCTTTTCAACCTTCTCACTCTATCGTCTCTCAGTCTCCCTCTGCTATTTTTACCCAACACAATGTTCTCCATTGCTAAATTGACGATTTATGTCGCAGAATGCGCCGCAACAATCGATCTGCTCTTTTATTTAATATATACCATAAATTTCTTTTATCCCCAATTCTCTTCCGCACTTAAATATTAATTATGTGATCTAACTATTTGATGTGCGCTTCGGTTGCACAGTGGTAGAGTGCCAGACTACAAATCCAAAGGTGGCGGGTTCGATCCCCACCAGGTCCTAGGATTTTTATCTGTCACTTTCCACTTCTTTCACCTCTGGCAGTATTTCTCATGTGAAAAATACCGAGTTGCACCGTGGTTCGGAACCCACGTTAAACTGTAGGTCCCCCTATAACTGGCTGGGTAAGTCAGTTCGAAGGTCGGAGGAAGGCAACGGCATACCACCTCCAAACAGGACCATGCCTAGTAAAGCACTGTGGTGTTCAAACCAATCTTCGGATTGTTGACTGCTTTACTTTTTTAACTATTTGATCTTCAACATTCGTTTATAGCTCCACATTTCAAAGCTTCAATCATCTTCTGGTCTGAAATGATTATCGTCCACGATTCACTCCCGTACCATGCTGCACTCCAGACACATGCAATCAGAAAGGACGCCCGCCGCGGTGGCCGAGCGGTCTGCGGCGTGCCAGTCACTGTCTGCACGGCCGTTGCGGTTGCGGGTTCGAATTCCCCCTCGGGCGTGGATATTTGTGCCGTGTTTAGATTCTGCGTAAAGAAATATGTAACTTTTTTCGTTTCATGATAGATGGTGCTGTAAACGAGAAATATGTTAAATATACTCGGGGCAAATCACAAACAATACCTTCACTACGTGAGAGTAATGGCGATCCTGCCGATGACAGCGCTACTGAAGCAGAGTTACTAAACATAGCTTTTAGAAACTCATTCACCAAAGAAGACGAAACCAATATTCCAGATTTCGAATTACGAACAGATGCCGTAATGAGTAACGTAGAAGTAGATATCATCGGAGTAGTGCAGCAACTAAAATCACTTAACAAGAACAAGTCTTCTGGTCTGGATTGTACACCCATTAGATTCCTATCTGATTATGCTGAAGCGATATCTCCTTACTTAACAGTCATATACAACCGCTCTCTCATAGAGATTGGAAAGTTGCACAGGTTTATGCGAAACACAACTAGCTCTTTATTCGCACGAAGTGATGGGTGCTATCGACAAGGTTCGCAAATCAATTCCGTATTTCTTCATTTCCAGAAAGCTTTTGACACCGTACCTCACAAACGGCTTTTAATCAAATTGCGTGGTTATGGTATATCACCCCAAATTTGCGATTGGATAGGGGATTTCTTGTCACAGAGGACACAGTTCGTAGTAATCGATGGTAAGGCATCGACAAAAACAGAGGTGATATCGGGCGTTCCACAGGGTAGTGTTATTGGTCCTTTGCTGTTCCTTAATTACATAAACGATTTAGGGGAAAATCTAAGTAGCTCTCTTAGGTTGTTTGCAGATGACGCCGTCATTTACCGTCTAATAACATCATATGAAGATCAAAACCAACTGCAGAACGATCTGAATAAGATATCAGTATGGTGTAAAAATTGGCAAATGGCTCTAAACAAAGAGAAGTGTGAAGTTGTCCACATGAGTACGAAAAGTACTTTGTTTAAAAGATAAATCAATCAAAAGTGAAGGCCGTAAACTCCACAAAATACCTAGGAATTACTATTACTTCAGACTTAAATTGGAAAGAACACGTAGATAATATCGTGGGAAAGGCGAACCAGAGACTGCGTTTTATTGGCAGAACCCTTAAAACATACAACAGAACAACAAAAGAAACTGCATACACTACGCTTGTCCGTCTATTTTTGGAGTATTGCAGCCCAGTGTGGGATCCTTATCAGGTGGGTTTGAAGGAGGACATCGAAAGAGTCCAAAGAAGGGCAGCTCGTTGCGTATTGTCACAATACAGGGGAGACAGCGTTACGGAAATGATACAGGATCTGGGACGGGAATCATTACAACAACGGCGCTTATCGCTGCGGCGTGGACTACTTGCGAAACTCCAATCGCCAACATTCTCCTCCAAATGCGAAAATATATTGTTGACTCCCACTTACATAGGTAGAAATGATCATCAGAATAAAATACGAGAAATAAGAGCTCGAACAGAGAGATATAGGTGTTCTTTCTTCCCGCGCGCTATTCGAGAATAGTATAATTGTGGTTCGATGAACCCTCTGCCAGGCACTTAAATGAGATTTGCAGAGTATCCCAGGTAGATGTAGATGTAGAAAAAAAATGAGTTGAGAATTGTTCAACAAAAAATTCTTTCATACTAAACTTACATATTTTCTCACGGAGAGTCCAAATCTGCAATAATAAATAGGGACCCCGAGGATGGTGTAAGGAATGGAGAGGGGGGCGCTGTTCAAGCTTTATGTTAATGCAGGTTCTCCTTGGATGTGATCAACTTTTATTGTAACATTTTTTATTCGATTTGTATTGTTCCAAATATTCCGAAAAACAGTTTTATGTGCCTCATCCTGTATATGCACGTAGACCTGTGTGTGTTTAGGCGTGAACCTGCTATTTTTTACAGAATTTCTCGTACCTCGGAGTGCGGCAGCTGAGATCGGGATAAATGAGTGTACATCTGTAGAGAAGCACCACAGAGGCCCAGCAAGCACACCACGGACGTCTGTTTATAATTAATTTTCCTGTAATTAACTACCGTTTTGTAATTTGCTGCTGTGTGTAAGGGACACAAGAAGCGTTAATTAAAACAACTATGATAACTGCGTCACACAGTACAAGTTAATTAAATTGCTCATAGAAAGAGACAAAGAGGGAAACAGCATAGATACAGGAAGATGTAAAACAGGAAGTGAAAGAACAGAGTTTGTTTCCGCATGTTAACTTTTTTCCCACATTAGTAAACGAAGTTAAATGTGTTATTACAATACATAAATGCAAAAGCCTCAATGAACATTAATAATGTCAGGTCGCTAATATTCCTAGGTTCAATTACAGTACACGAAATCATTGTATCAGCACTAGATCTATTTCGGGTAAGACCTGCCTGTTGTTAGGATATTCTACCTAGGTACTAGATTGACTGTATTCGCCGATAAGCGCAAATTATGTTCTTAGCGTTTCATAAATATAAAGACTTAGACTAAAAACCAAGCTACCTGCTAGTGGAATCGCATTCGGGAGGAATGGTAGGTATTTAGTTTTAAAGTGATTGATAAGCCCTCTGCCAGGAACTTAAAATGTGATTTGTAAAGAAACCAAGTAAATGAAGAAAATATTTTATTGTGTATTCACGAAACAATGTTAAGGATGGCCCTAACATTTGTTTTATCAGACCGTCACGTAAGTTCACGAAACAATGATAAAGAACACAACTTTACGACTTTATTTTCTTAAATAATTACCTATATTGTGAAATGTATCTATAGCGAATCCATCAGGACTTAATGTGTTGCAGAATGATACCGCCACCAGTCACAGCTTAAGGTGATTCATTTAACACAGACCAATTTCTGGTTTGTGTCCACCTTTACATGTCTCCACAGCCTAAGGTCGAGACGAATGTTTGAATAAAAGGAACATTTTTGATGGCGACTAAATACATACACGTATCTAGAAGTAGTTCTTTTATTATTTTCATAGTTGTATCACTATTTTCATCGAAACTGATAACTTTATTTAATTTTTTTGTGCTGAGGGTGGAAATAGAACATTGAACACAGGAATTTATCGAGTAGATTACATGTGGAGAAATACATGTGAAGACACTTGACTATCTGTTGTATCTAATACCTCTGGGCAATATGAGCACTAGAAGGAATTAACAAATAAATTATTTGTGAGGTTTTCTGTTTGTAATTAAAGTTTTATTTGTACATTATGAAGATTGTACACACTACTGATTTATACAATAATGACCAGATTATGTTTGCGAGCAATTTTCTTTAACATCTCTTCTGTCTCAAACGCAATCTTTCAGTTAGATAAAGTGGCAGGCACTGAGTTGTCGAATGTCACTAGAACAGACACGAATTTTATCTGCCGATATCTGACTGTAGAAAGTAAATGAAAAGCCTTGCGCAACGTTACGATGACACGCATATCAATCCGCAAGGGGGAATAACTTATATCTGATAACGTAGAAACTTACCGGATGCATGTGTCAACTGCTTTGATAATGCTGTACTTATCTAATCAGTATAGTCGTACTGTATTTAATCAAGATTACGATGTAATGTAATACTTTCAACAATAACAGCAAGGAGCTAACAGAATAATACGCTTACTTTGACGCAAAAGCAAGTAAACAGTAATGGCGTGAAACAACTGATGACCATCACATGTTTTCGAAAACTAATCTATTGTGGAGAATTATCAAGTTAAGTGTAAAAGAAATAATAAAAAACATGCTTTACACAGTCGTTAATAGCATGCAACAACACGGACTGTGTTGGAGTCCCTGTATCGACACGGCCAACATCAATTGGAGCGAGTCTGACACCAGGTCCCCTACAATCGTGGTGATGCAACTTTTTTTTTTTTTTTAATTTTGACACTGTGCTGTAGGATAACAATAGAATTAATATTACAAAAGCAGTCTTGATCGCAAAAAAATTAACAGTTTTTATTGACAGGTTTCGACCTGATGTAGGTCATCTTCGGAACAAAATGTAGTCCATGTGGCCTGTGGTGGACTCGGCTGGTAACAGTTACCAGGTGGCAGGAGAAGAGCCAGGACTGCTTTTGTAATATTAATTATACCAAATAGATCTCTGTTTTCTCCGTTGACAATCTTGTCTAAATTAATAAAAATAGAATGCCACTTCCAGTAGGGTTGGAAATCACTATGCTAGGCGGTATCCAAAACAGTTAATACCTCTGTGACAGACAGAGCGCGAGATGGCGCGGTGGAGTGGCCGAGCACTCTAAGGCGCCCTGCCGCGGAGCGCGCGGTTGCTCACCGTGGGAGGTTCGAGTCCTCCCTCGTGCATTGGTGTGCGTGTGCGTGTGCGTGTGCGTGTGCGTGTGTGTGTGTGTGTGTGTTGTTGTTGTTGGTAGCTTTGTTTAAGTACTTTGTAGGCGCAGGGACTAGAAATCACAGTAGTTAAGTCCCGTAGATTTACAAGCATTTAGAACGCGAAATTTGGGCCGTGTACTGAATGATTAGGAACCTACTTCTACGTTTATGTTCAAATGTTTGTGAAGCCTAAGGGACTTAACTGCTGGGTCATCAGTCCCTAAACTTGCAAACTACTTATGAACTAAAGACAGCACATGCCCGAGGGGAGATTCGGACCCCCGACGGGGAACGGCCTCGCCCATCGCAGCAATGAGCCTCAGTGCGCTCGGCCGCGGCCTATGTTTATACTTACGGCGAAAAACGACAAAAACATACGTCGTCATCAATAAACAAATCTGTTTACGTACGTCGTTATTACGATGTTTTGATTTCCACAGCTAACAACTTCATCGTCCTAGCAGTTGTGGCACGTAGTTTCCCGGTATGCGCGTCTTACTGAAATTACACCATTGACAGTAAACGCCCCTTGGACGAGAATTAACGAAACATTGTTACTTTAGTCTTGCATTTTTATGACAGGAACTGAATGATACCCAGGGCACAAGTTGCCTACCCTTCAATTTTCGATGTACACTTATAATGACGGATGGAGATTTGAATGCATGATAGAAAACTATCCAATAATAGAATGAGACCATTTCTGACAATTTGAAACCACGTTTGAACATTTTCTCGATTGCATGCGTAAAGTCAAATTTACAGCCTGTCATGCAAGCTGTAACACTTATTTAATTTCATGAACAGTTACACATATCGAAACGCTGTTTTCGGCACCTGCTACAGCGTTGTTTTGTGGACGGTTTTAGCACCGGTATCAACTGAGATATTGAAGAAAGTGCGTTTTTCTATGGGAACCACTTACTTTTTACTTGCATTCGATAGCTCTTGAGAAGATTATGATAGTGATACAGCGTTTGTTAATGTCGACGTTGAAACCTGTCGTAAAAGAAAATCGAGACATGATATAGAATTTGAGAGTACGATGGCCGGAATCGGCGTTACCAGGTAAACACCGTCAATGGAGCTCCTTATCGCGTCATAGTGTCAGAATGTCAGCACGGCTGACTGTCGAGTTGTCTGCACTGCAGGTCACTCATTTCCGCTCCCACAACCACTGTGTGCAGGCGTGTACACGACTGACGAGAAGTTGCATATACCGCTGTTATATGGTAAATGTAAAAGAAATGCCGTGCAAACAATACAGCGGTACTGAACCGTCTATCCGTATCGCCAATGTGCGACGCGCCAGGCAGTTGCACGAATCATGGAGACGTTAGTGCGATCGAGCTGTTAGAGCGTCAAAACGAGAACAAGAAAGAAGACTGAAACCGACAGAGAACACGAATAATCAGTCCTAGCTACGACGCTAATGAATCCGTACAGCGGTACGAGACATAGTGCCATATTGCCAAGGAATGTGGAATCAGCCAGACGAGTGACGATCGCAGCTTACATCGACACAAATCATCTGTCACTACATCAGGCACTCGGTGACCGTGATTTCGAACCTCGTACGGAATTTTATCGGTTTGCCTTTCAGCAGCTGAGAGTCGACCGTATGAAGCAATATTTTCTAACCAAGGAAAAGTAGATTTGCATGACATGAACTACTGGGGAGCCGAAAAGCCACATTGGCTTCGTCAGGTGCAACATCAACGGCCTCGGAGCGTAAACGTATGGAGCAGCACGATAGGCAGTTGTGGAAATTCATCGTAAGATGGCTTAAAATCAGCATCTGTTATTGAATAATGTTTTATTTACATTCTTCGCCGTAACTGTAACACATTTATTTTGAAGTTGTGACTAGTTTCGGTGTATTTCGTCCATTTTTAAACTTTTTGTCTGTGCTTCAACCATAAAAACCAACTGATTTAATTTTAAAATTATAGCTTGATGAAATAATTGTTTTGTGTTTGACTTGTAAGCAGCGTTGGTTTCTAAATTTTGAAGGTTTCTTATGGTTGTAGCACAGACAAAAAAATTTCAAAATGGAATGTACCGAAATTAGTCACAACTTCCAAATAAATGTGCAACTGGGATGCTGAAGAATATAAATAGGCAACTGTATTGTAGGAAGGTACTCCTTATCAGGGGTACTGAATCGACATTCGTAAGCCGGCCGCGGTGGCCGAGGGGACTGATGCGCTCCAGTCACGGTCTGCACGGCCAGTACGGTCGGGGGCTCGAATTCCCCCTCGGGCTTGGATATTTGTGCCGTCCTTAGTCTTAGCTAGATCATAAGTAGTTTGTAAGCTTAAGGACTGATGACACCTTAGTTAAGTCCCATAAGTTGTACAAACATTTGAACATTTGAATTTGACATTCGTAAGTACACTTTCTTGTGAACATTCTGCCAATTCTTCTAGAGCATGTAGCATTGCAACACGACAGATGTCCGGCTCACTCGTTCCGTGTTGCAACGTAAATACTGGAGGAAAAATTACTTGGACGCTTGAAAGTTTGAAATTCTGTTCTACACTCCTGGTCATTAAAATTGCTACACCACGAAGATGACGTGCTACAGACGCGAAATTTAACCGACAGGAATAAGATGCTGTGAGAATGCAAATTATTTGCTTTTCAGAGCATTCACACAAGGTTGGCGCCGGTGGCGACACCTACAACATGCTGACATGAGGAAAGTTTCCAACCGATTACTCATACACAAACAGCAGTTGACCGGCGATGCCTGGTGAAACGTTGTTGTGATGCCACGTGTAAGGAGGAGAAATGCGTACCATCACGTTTCCGACTTCGATAGAGATCGGATTGTAGCCTATCGCGATTGCTGTTTATCGTCTCGTGAATTTGCTGCTCGCGTTGGACGCGATCCAATGACTGTTAGCAGAATATGGAATCGGTGGGTTGAGGAGGGCAATACGGATCGCCGTGCTGGATCCCAACGGCCTCGTATCACTAGCAGTCGAGATGACACGCATCTTATCCGCATGGCTGTACGGATCCTGCAGCCACGTCTCGATCCCTGAGTCAACAGATGGGACGTTTGCAGGACAAAAACCACCTGCACGAATAGTTGGACGACGTTTCCAGCAGCATGGACTATCAGCTCAGAGAACATAGCTGTGGTTACCCTTGACGCTGCATCACTGAGAGGAGCGCCTGCGATGGTGTACGCAACGACGAACCTGGGTGCACGAATGGCAAAACGTCAATTTTTCGGATAAATCCATGTTCTGTTTACAGCATCATGATGGCCGCATCTGTATTTGCCGACATCGCGGTGAACGTACATTGGAAGCGTGTATCAGTCATCGCCATACTGGCGTATCACCCGGCGTGATGGTATGGGTGCCATTAGTTACACGTCTCGGTCACCTGTAGTTCGCATCGACGCCACTTTGAACAGTGGTCGTTACATTTCAGATGTTTTACGACCCGTGGCTCTACCTCTGCAAAACCCTACATTTCAGCAAGATAATGCACGACCGCATGTTGCAGGTCCTGTACGGTTCTTTCTGGATACGGAAAATGTTCGACTGCTGGCCTGGCCAGTACATTCCCCTGATCTCTCACCAACTGGAAACGTCTGGTCAATGGTGGCCGCGCAACTGGCTCGTCACAATACGCCAGCCACTACTCTTGATGAACTGCGGTATCGTGTTGAAGCTGCACGGGCATCTGTACCTGGACACGCCATCCCGCTCTGTGGTTGACTCAATGCCCAGGCGTATCAAGGCCTTTATTACGGCCGTAGGTGATTGTTCTGGGTTCTGATTGCTCAGGATCTATGCACCCAAATTGCGAGAAAATGTAATCACATGTCAGTTCTAGCATAATATGTTTGTCCAATGAATATCCGTTTATCATCTAAATATCTTCTTGGTGTAGCAATTTTAATGACCAGTAGTGTAAAATGACCTGCGGGCTCATTCGATCTGATGCCCTACTTTCTGTGAGGGGCACTCAAAGAAACAGTCTATGTCGAAGCCCCAATTACGCCAGACGAGATGCGTCGTCGATTCGCCGGTGTATGGTCTAACATATAATTCACTCTAATTACATTTGTTTGGTGTTCTTTCGGATGACGAATGCGAATTTGCCTTTCAGTCCATGGCCAACAGTTTGAACAAATGTTGAAATATACTAAAAAGTTGTATTTATGTAAGGTAAACGTAATGCTATGTGCTTTGGGTAGCTGGGAGAGCATTGTTAGTAAATTGTTTATTACAGATACGTGTGTACGAAGTTGAACTACAAATTTCAAATGAGTAGACCGCGTGTATTGCACGTAGCTGGTAATATAGCATGAAAGACTTAGTTAAGAAGGATATTTGTTTACTATGTACAAGTGGTCATCAAATTAGTTTTAATAAAATGTTTAGTTCAATGAATGTGTCCCACATGGTATAATTTTGAGCAGTGTAGGTTGAGACTGTTTCCTAAATGTACAAATGTTTGTAGAACTTATGGGACTTAACTACGGGGGCATCAGTCCCTAAGCTTACATACTACTTATGAACTAGCTAAGACTAAGGACGGCACAAATATCCATGTCCGAGGGGGGATTCGAACCCCCGGACTGTTTCCGACAGCACATACTGTACCTCTTAGAAGCACATAGCTGTACAGGAAACGATAGGTAAATTATTCGTTCTATAAGTTATATATTTAATACAGTAGTTGCTTTTTGCATGTAAGACCTCTTTATTTTCGAAAAATGAACAGATGATCTCTCTTATATTTGTCCATTATTGCCAGTGATGTTTCATGATTGTTGTACTTCTGTAAAATAAAATGAATTCGCCTTAGTCACAATAAAGCAGAATTTTCTGACTAAAGGCGAATTGATTTTATTTTAGGTGATTTCTCTATTTCAGTTCACGTCCATCTGGGAAGTTGCTTGATAGTTTTTGCACTGATAACGCCGACTCCGGCCACCGTACCCTGAAATTGTAGGAAGTTTCTAGAATTTTTTTACAACAGGTTTCGACGTCAACATTAACAAATCGTATATCACAGTAATTGTCTTCTCAAAAGGTATGGAATGCAGTTTTAAAAAGTAAGCGTTTCCATCAAAATTCGTACTTGTTTCCATATTTCAGTTGATACTGTTCAACAAATAAAAATATATCCACCCCTCGACGCTCTAGCATAAGCCGAAATCCGCGTGTCGATATGTGTAACCGACCACGAAAGAAATGGGGTGTTAAGTCTTACGTGACTCACCCTGTATAGCACATAAACTTATTTTAAAGATAATCAGACGTTTGAAACATTTCTATACCTAGTAATCCGAATTTTTCTTGAATCGGTGGTTTTATATGCAAACAAATATTCAGTATACAACTGAAGTGGCTTCGCGACATTAATTTTGCAGTCTGTTCTACTTGTGGTACTTCAGCTGATGACTGATTTTGATACAGCTTTCCTTCTTAGATTACCTCGTATAAGCTTCTCCATCTTTGTATATTTTTTGCAGCCTTGACTCATTCACAGCAGCCAACCTACTATAGGCTACGCTGCTTTTCCCTCCACATGCCCCCTTATCCTCTTCCAGCTATTATCGAACTGACGATTACTTGATACCCCCCAAATATCTTTTAGTAAAAAATAACCGCATCATATTTTGACAAGATGTGGCAAACATTTTAATTATCTTATGACAGTTCAATGATAGTGATGGCGAAAAACTTCATTTTTACACACATCAAAACAATTGTTTCATAACCTCGATTCTAGCAGTTCGTGACTCTTTACATAAAAATTGGATAGAGATACAAAAATAAAATTTAGGTTATCCTTACAGTGAAAAGAAGAAAAGAATCTGAAAGGTTGTGTGACAATATTCTTGACATTCTGTATTTGAGTTCCAGATTGCAGCATACACCAGAACCCAGTGGGTTCAGGAAGTGGACATTGACAAGCAAGGATGTGGACATAGGTCTAAAACTGATGGAATGGATTAGTCCGCATAACTTTATTACAAAATGAAATGAATACTTTGCTCTGCTTGTGTGGTACAAAGTTCTTCCTAGCTAATCCACAGTTCTGCAAGGCAATAGTAAACTGTTCCGGCTTGCGCGAAGACTGACTGTTGGCTCTCGTACATGGAATTCTCCTGTTAACAACTGGATCGAAACTGTAGAACTCTCATCGTGTTTCTGTGTTGTACCGGTATTTGTAGGCAGCGCGCGAAGCAAGCAAAGAGGTACAGAGACTGCAGACGCCCCCAGCGGCCGAAGTACTACAGAGCGACTTATCGCCCGTCTTGTACTGGCGCGGCGACTTGCGTGGCTCAAAAAAAGTTCAAATGTTTGTAGAACTTATGGGACTTAACTACAGAGTCATCAGTCCCTAAACTTACAAACTACTTATGAACTAGCTTATATTAAAGACGACACAAACTCCATGCCCGAGGGGGTATTCGAAACCTCGACCGCAGCGACCGTGCTGATCGTGACTGGCACGCCGCAGACCGCTCGGCACTTGCATGGTCCGCCGGCGTTGTGTCTAATACCCGTAACACTCCGTAACGGCGTTTTGTTATGTCTCGGGATGCAGCGGATTCAAGAGATAGACCGTATTCATACCTGTATTCGTTGTGGAATACTCTGTACTAGACCATCAAGTGACTGTTACTCCAGATTGTCCTACTCCTGAATGCCGATTCTGAGTATATCTCTTAGATTGGCTGGTGGGTCGTGTCGTTCAGAAACAGACCTTTTAGATGTAGCCCAGATATGTTTCATAGGGTTATATAGGATGATGCTGACCATTCAAATCTTTTCATATCGTTATCTTAAAGAAAAGCATTCACAAGATGCGAACGATGAACACGAGAACTGTCCATTAAGACGGATCCTTCACTGAAATGCTGCCGATAATATTTCACTATACGTCGGAGGATGTCATCGTTGCGTTCTAAGACCACGAGTGGTGTACGGTGGCCTCACATAATGCCATTCGAAAAAATCGGGGAACCATCACCTTGGTGCTGCACTCGCTGGACGCTGTAACTTAACCCTACAAGCACCAAGCACGGGCAAGAAGCTCCAAGGCATTGTAAAAGGGATTTTGCCAACATAGTTCGTGAACATCAGGGAGTAACTACTGCTGGGAGAGTAACAAGTATATCTGAATCATTCAAGAAATTTTTCACGCTTGAAATAGTACAGAAAATTGTTGAGCATACAAATGAAGAAGCTGAAAGAAAAAAATGTATCTTCTGTTGACGAAACTGAAATATATGCTTTGATGTGAATTTTGATTCTAATGGGAATTTTCCAGGACACCAATATTTCTTTATCTGATTTCTGGTCTAATTTATTGGGAAGAGTCGAATATAGAGGCACTATGAGACAAGAGTATATCGGCTAATGAATATTCTTCGTTTTGGTGATACAGGACAGAAAGACATGTAAGTGATAAATTTGCGCCGCTGCGTGAAGTTTTTGAAGCACTGAATGGAACATTTCGAAGGTACTACAGAAGTGGACCTCACAATACAATTCATGAAATGCTATGTCTTTTCAGAGGTCGTTGTCCTTTTAAAGTTTTCCTCAAAGACAAACCTGTAAAATGTGGTATACTTGTTAGAATTCTTAGTAGTGCAACTGAACGATACATTATAAAAATGGAAGTGTATGCTGGAAAAGACAGTAGATCTGCCAGTGAACGAGGTCCTCTTGAGGTTGTGAAGAGACTCCAGTAACAATTGTATCTTACATTACAAAGGAAAGAAAAAAAAACTATTGATGTTGTCAACACAACACCAACAGGTAGATCATGATACACCAAAGAAGAAAACCCATGTAAACCTTTACTACAATGACACTAAGGGAGGAGTGGGTGCCATAGATCAAATGGCTAGGGCGTACTCTACAAAAAGGGGTACGAGAAGATGGCCACTGTCCATGTTCTACAGCCTATCTATTATCTGTAAATGTTAGTATTCTCCCCAAGTGAATAGAGATTTTTTTGAAAATTTTCAATGTACCTTAAAACATATTTGTACAAGTGTTTTTATTTCTGTTTCTTGAAACTTCCTGCCAATAATTAAACTGATGTTACATTGGAAACACAATTATTTAAAATAAATACATTTTTACAGGATTTGCCCTTGGTTGGTGCTCCGTGT
The DNA here is from genome assembly GCA_026315105.1 of Locusta migratoria. Classification (NCBI taxonomy): domain Eukaryota; kingdom Metazoa; phylum Arthropoda; class Insecta; order Orthoptera; family Acrididae; genus Locusta; species Locusta migratoria. The sequence goes on from CM048746.1 coordinate 165,724,758, forward strand.
AACCTAAAATAGCTTGGTGCTCCTAGGGTTAAGATGTTCAGGCTGACCAGACTGCCTCCAAACTCGTCTCCCACGAGTGTCTGGTTACATGCAGATGCGACTCTTCCGTGAATAAAATTTTAGGCCATTCTGACGAGTCCATACAGCATGCTGGTGAGCCACTCTGCAACGCGCTGTATGCTGTCTAGCTGTCAAAGCTTGACCTCGCTTTGGACTTTGGGAGTGTAGCTGCATGTCGTGTTGTCTAAAAGCTGGGCGCCGTGCCTCAGCGCGCCTGGCCAGAGGGCTGAACGTACTCTGTAGTAAAAAAAAAAAAAAAAAAAAAAAAAAAAAAAAAAAAAAAAAAAAAAAAAAAACTGAGCCAAGAACACATCGAACTACAACGAACAAATACGATCAGCGACCGCGAGGAACAGAAGTAACCATAGGAAAAATAATAAGAAGAAGAAGTACATTGTGAGTAGAAGCACGTCATGCTGTGGCTGCACGATACTAATTATTATTCAGCACATCACGGTGGCTTTCCTCTCAGGGTTCCTCCGAGCTGAAATCCAAGTGAGCGGACATCGAGCTTCTGTGGACGGCCAGAGCTACGCAAGTCATCGGTAGTTCGTGTATCTCTGTACCTTCTCTACGTCAGAAAATATCGCATAGTGTGCTCCGAGACGCGTGGAAACTTCCCTTGATGAGAGTCCCTCTTGACACAAGGTAACTATGCGATTACAGTCAAACTTCTGAATTGACCTAGGCACGGCAGAACTTCAGTCAGCACAAGCAGTGCACTTCACTTCTTTCCTGGTGTTATGACTGGAAGTGATCCCCCGTCTTACTAACTCCGTCGCATTGGCGCGGTTCATCCATAGTTGTGTACATCTCTGTTAAGTGACCTGCAAATGAACTGACGCGTCAATGGGCAAATATCGTTGACATCAGTTTCCTGTAGAATTTTGGAGTATGTTCTCAGCTCTAATAAAGTAAATTTATTTGAGACGGATAAGCTTCTTTCTATGAATCAGCACGGGTTTAGGAAACATCGTTCCTGTGATACTCAGCTTGCCCTTTTCTCACATGACATCTTGTGAACCATGGATGAATACAAACAGGCAGATTGTGTTTTTCTCGATTTCAAAAAGACGTTTGACGCGGTTCCGCACTACAGACTGCTAAGGAAGATACGAGTGTATGGAATAGATTCACAGATTTGTGATTGGCTGGAAGACTCCCTACGTAATAGAACACAGTACATTGTTCTCGTAGGCGAGTTTTCATCGAGTGAATCGTCAGGCGTGCCCCAATGGAGTGCGATAGGACTGCTATTATTTTCTATCTACATAAATGATCTGATGGACAGAGTAACTTGTAATTTGCGGCTGTTTGCTGATGATGCTGTGGTGTATCGGAGGGTGCCACTAATAATTGACTATAATAACACACAGGATGACTTAGACAAAATTTCTAGTTGATGTAAAGACTGGCAGCTCCCTCTGAAAGTATTAAAATGTAAGGTGATACACATGAGTAGGAAAAACAACCCCATAATTATCGAATACAGCGTTAGTAGTGAGCTACGTGATACAGTCCACTCGCTCAAATACCTAAGCGTAACATTGCTGAGCGATTTGAAGTGGACGAACATCTAAGCACAGTTGCGAGTAGGGCGGACTGCCGACTTCGGTTTATTGGGAGAATTTTGGCAAAATGTGTTTCATCTGTAAACGAGACCGCGTAAAAATGTTCAAATGTTTGTAATTCTATCGGACCAAACTGCGTGGTCATCAGTCCGTAGCTTACAAACTATTTAAACCTAGGTAAACTAACCTAAGGACAACACACACACCCATGCCCCAGGGAGGACTCGAAACTCCACGGCGAGCAACCGCACGCTCCGCAGCGAGACGCTTTAGACCGCTCGGCTACTCCACCGCGGCGAGACCGCGTATAAAACGCTTATACGGCCACGTCTTGAGTATAGCTCAGGTGTTTGGGAGCCACAGCAGATCAGTTTAAAGGAAGATATGGAAACAGAGACAAGGATTTAGGTTCGTTACGGGTGGGTTCGACCAATGTGTGTCACAGAAACGCTCCGGGACGCTGGAGGAATGGCGACGTTCATTTCGACAGATTCTGTTGAGGAGAAAGCTGACATTCTGATTACACATCTAGGTGTTCATATAGACAGTAAGCTGTCATGGAAATCCCATGTTCAGGATCTTGTTCCAAAACTAAATTCTGCTATATTTACCATTAGAACAATATCTGAGATAAGTGATTTTTCAACACGAAAAGTAGTCTATTACGCTTACTTTCACTCACTTATGACGTACGGCATTGTTTTTTTTGGGGCAACTCGGCTGATGCAAAAGAGATATTTCTGGCTCAGAAACGAGCGGTTCGAGCAATATCTGGTGTAAGTTCGCGAACGTCATGTCGACCCCGTTTCAGTAGTCTGGGAATTTTGACTCTGGCGTCAATATACGTTTTATCTTTAACGTCGTTTGTTGTTAATAATATCAGCTTATTCCTACGAGCTAGTAGCTTTCACTCGGTGAATACTAGACAGAAGTCTAATCTACATTTGCATCACACCACCTTAACACTTGTGCAAAAAGAGGTACAGTATTCTGCGGCATCCATTTTCAATAAGCTGCCACAAGAACTAAGGAATCTTAGCACTAATCCGCACGCTTTCAAATCTAAATTGAAGAGTTACCTCATGGCTCACTCCTTTTATTCTGTCGAGAAACTCCTAGAAAAGTTAAACAATTAAGTTAATTCATTTTTCACTTTGTCTTAAGATTGTCCTGTACAAAGGACTACTTAAAAATTTTCTATTACCATTCTTGTGTAACAATTAATGTATTGACTTGTTCCATGACCATGGAGTCTCACTCCTCAATTGGGTCCTATGGAACAGAAAAAACCAATAAATAAATAAATAAATAGATTTAGAGGGCTGGGATTTGAAGATGACTGCATAACGATGTTGCTGCCGCCTACCTACATTTCTCGTAAAGATTATACAGACAAGATTAGAGTAATTAGAGCTCGTAAGAGGCATATAGACATTCTTTTTTCCCTCGTTCTTATTGGGAGTGGAATAAGAAAGAAAATGCCTAGTAGTGGTACAGTGTGCCCTCCGCCATGCACCTTAAGGTGGATGCGGAATATATATGTACATCTATGGACAATCAGGAGACGATATAACCAAGGTAATTCAACATTTTTCTCCAATATGTTAAGTTTCCTATGTGATGACATACGTGTTAATACAAACCGGTGATTGCAGTGTAAGCAGCCGAAAGCGGTTTCCTAAATTTAGAAAGAAATATCCAAATGTTCAAAGGTTTGTAAAGTTATTGGACCTAACTGCAGTGATCATATGTTCCTAAACTTAAAAACTACTTACGCTAACTTAAGACCAACATTCAGATTCATTCCAGAGGGAGGACTCAAACCTCTGTTGGCGAATGGCCGCGCGCATAGCAGCAATGCGCCTCAGTGTGCACTGCTATTCCGCCGCGGCTTAGAAAATGCATCAGCGATCTTAGCTGATCCTTTATGGGACATCTCTATTAATATTTCAACGTAAAATGAATTTCAATAAAGTTTTTAAAAATTTCACACATTAATTCTAAATCTGTCAATTTTGCATAATTAATATTTCAACCAAGAATTTTTGGTAAACAGTACGAAAAACTTTTGAAAATGCCTGTGCTTCAGATGTTCAAATGTTTGTGAAGCTTAAGGGTCATCAGTCACTAAACTTACAAACTACTTATGAAGTACCTTATATTAAAGACGACACAGACATCCATGCCCGAGGGGGGATTCGGAGCATAGCGCCTCAATGCGTTCCGCCACGGCCTGTTATTAAGAGACTGACTATATCTCATAAGTACGTGTACAGGCTAGACAAAAGCTCGATAGGGTGTAGCATCTAACCCTGTCTGTAACTTTTTTTTTTCTTTTTTGACGTAATTCAAGTTAAAACAGTCTGTTGTAGACGGCCGCACTGGCCGAGCGGTCTGCAGCGCGCCAGTCACAGTCTGCAAGGCCTCTACGGTCGGGGGTTGGATGTTTGTTTCGTCTTTAGTATAAGGTAGTTCATAAGTAGTTCGTAAGTTTAGGGACTGATGACCCCGCAGTTACGTCCCACAAGCTTAACAAACATTTGAAGATTTTTATTTCTGTTGTATGGGAAACAAAATAACATATGGTGGACATAGTACAGCGAGATAGTAAGTAGACTAGAAGAGACAAAGTAGGCGTCCCTCTCCAAATCTACTAATCTTATCTTACATCTTATAAAATAGGCTGTATGTGTATGTGTACGTATGTATGTATGTTCCACATCTCCTCCTAACTACTGGACCGATTTCAACCAAACTTGGTACAGATGCTCCTTAATATCAGACAACAATCGCTGTCGGGGTAAGAATCACCTACGACACATACTTAAGGAAATATGAAAACATAATCAATAAAATGCGCGTAAAACTTCTGCGTCAAACGACAATGCTACACATTTCCTCCTAAACCATTGGGCCAATTTCAACCAGATTTGATATAAATATTCCTTACCGCGAGGTAACAATTGCTGTAAGGGTAAGAACCACATACGACACATGGTTCAGGAGATTAATAACGTCATGAACAATAGGAATAGCAAAAAAGCTGCTACATAATACGAAGAGACTTTATAAATACACTATATGAGAATGACAGTACTTGGCAACTTTCAACATACTTTAAACATAATTTCAAACTTTTATTAAACTTTTTCTCGCAGACAACCACATCAAAATAATGAAAGGAAAAAAGTTTCTCGCTTACTACTTTTCCGGCATACGGTATAACGGTACATTTTATAATTTCTATACTACTAATTGTACACACAGGAAACTTTACAGACAGAATGCACACTTAAAGCTGAATGTACGTTAGAAACTGTAACACAGTAAAACACGTAGTTCATGAGATATGAGGACGTAAAGAGTAACTTTCATGAAAACCGCCCCATCAAGCATCACGTTTTAATCTATTACTTCTGTACTACTAATAATATTCGCAACAGATTTTCTCGACATACAGCACTTATACAAATCAATATATTCATGCAAAATTTTACAATTGTACAACATATATATACTAATAATAAATCTGTAAATTTAGGCCTGTCGCTGTTCGCTTCAATCTTCAAAGCTACTGAACGTATTTTCATGCGGTTTTCACAGGAAACATGAGCGAAGATTGGTTCAGAATCTAGGCATGATTTCATTTGAAATAGAATCACAAAGTGTTTTCATAGACCGTCGTGTCTTTCTGTTCATCTATTAGAAACCACTTCTCCAAAACTACTTCACGAATTCGCATGGGGTTTTCACAGGTAACTTCAACGTACCTTGGGACAATATATAGAGTTAGTTTCATAAAAATCATATCACGGAAAGAATAACATCACAATTTCACGTTTTTCGTCGACAACAGTCATGTTTATACTTCTCTTTCATTTCCAAAACTAATAGACGAATTTTCACGAGTTTTTCACAGGTAACGTGAGGTTATCTTGCGGTTACAGAAAGGCTTCATTTCACAAAATCGAATCAGAAAAAGTAAGATATCAGAATTTAAACGTTTCTTTGAAAGCAGTCACATGTGTCTATTTGTAGAGAGTAACCTTCAAAAGTACTAAATGAACATTCATGGGGGTGTCACAGATAAATAGAGAATATCCTGGGGCAACATATAGGATTAATTTCATCAAAATCAGATCAGGAAAGTAAAAGATATCGTAATTTGAAGTTTTATGTGTATTTCATGCTTGGAAAGAACGGCGTAATGCAGCAAAGAACTAATAGATAGTGCTGCGGGTGTTCGTGTGAAGTTTGGGGCAGCGATCGGATTCATTTAATAATACTACTTACTCTTTGACTTTTGAAAGTTACCATATTACTGAATATCGTTGTCTTGGTTGCTATGTGCTACGAAATATGAATTAACGCAATGAATATAAAACTGATGCAATCCGCGCCGTGTTTAATCCATATATTTTTTCATACTGACGTCACTAATGTATAAGTCTCATGCTTGGAGCGACAATAGGGCATCTAACGGAAAGAGAGCCAACCGAATGTTTTCAGTGATATTTCTACTTAATTAAGGAAATACTTATTACTTATTATATTTCAGCTTTCCATGCCTCAGCCCATTGTCCAGATATGAATGATCATGGAATAAATGTTCTAAATGGCGAATATAACTGATGTATGATGTAAGCTACATCATATTCATGAAGACACGTTTCGCAAACGTATTAAAAAAAATTACTGACACATTTTCATGCGATTTTCACATAAAATTTTAGCTAAGATTGGGGCAACACATAGGCATTATTTCATTAAAATCAGATCACGAAAGAAAGATACATCGAAATCTTGTTTCCAGTAACTGTTCATCTATTAGAAATCCTAATCTCCTAAACTACTTCACGGATTTTCATGGAGCAACTTCGTTTCATAAAAGTGGAATCAGGGACATTGTTTTAGATGTAGGTTATGCTTGAAGTATGGATTGCGTAGTACAGCAAACAAGCGATAAAGGCGGTGTAGTGCACCAAAGAACTAATAAATACGGCTGCTGCATAATAAGTATGGGGTACTACAACAAAGAATCGAACGTCTGTGACAAAATGAAACAATCGTATGTCTGCATATACCAACAAACAATGAACATAGTATTACTGATTTCGCTTTGTGTAGTAAATACTTAACGACTTTTTGTTGCCTACTTTGGCACGTATCACCTTTCGTATCAACAACTTTATGAAGATACCTCGTTTCGGACAATGACTTTTACTTACATTTGACATCTTGGCTAGGGCAACTGAGTTTATTGACAGAGTGATCCAACAAGCATTCTATTTTTACTGACGGAGGTCTGTAACCCTAAAAAGCACTCAGGTCCTCCTTCAACAACCGTTGCGAAGATCGGGCATATAAGCTAATTTGAAAAATAAATTTGGAAATGGGGAGCAAATGATGAACTGTGGAAAAACCGGAAAACCGGGGTTTTAAATGTAATACTATAAAATGGAGTTGGAAATTTGGTAAGACACTTAAAAATAAGTTATGTTGTGATCGGCAGAATGGGTGAACTATGCAACATTTTCAAAACACTGACAAGGAGAAGAGACAGAGTGATGGAACATATGCTAAGACTTCCTCTGCTTGTTTCCATGGTTCAAAAGGGAAATGTTGAAATTGTAGTTGAAGACGTTGTTGAGATATTGTTGTTGTTTGTTGTTGTGGTCTTCAGTCCGGAGACTGGTTTGATGCAGCTCTCCACAATACCCTATTCTGAGCAAGCCTCTTCATCTCTACACAAGAACGGCAAACTACATCTGTCTGAATCTGCTTACTGTATCCACTTCTTGGTCTTCCTCTGCGATTTTTACCCCACACACTTCCTACCAATGCTAAATTCACAATTCCTTGATGTATAAGAATGTGTCCTACCAATCGATCCCTTCTTTTAGTCAAGGTATGCCAGAAATTTCTTTTCTCCCCAATTCTGTTCAGTACCTCCTCATTAATTATGCGATCCACCCACCTAATCTTCAGCATTCTTCTGTAGCACCATATTTCAAAAGCCTCTATCCTCTTCCTGTCCGCACTGTTTATCGTCCATATCTCAGTCCCATACAAGACAACACTCCATACAAATGCCTTCAGAAAGGACTTCCTTAGGCTTAAATCAATATTCGATGTTAACAAATTTATCTTTTTCAAAAACGCTTTTCTACCCATTGCCATTCTGCATTTTATATCCTCTGTACTGCGACCATCATTTGTTATTTTACTGCCCAAGTAACAAAACTCATTTACCACCTTTTTTGCTTCGTTTCCCAATCTAATTCCTTCAGCAACACCTGATTTTCTTACACTACACTCCATTACCCTAGTTTTGCTCTTGTTGATGTTCATCTTATATGCACCTTTCAGCACACTGTCCATTCCGTTCAATTGCTCTTCCAGGTCCTTTGCTGTATCTGACGTAATTTCTATGTCGTCTGCAAAACGCAATGTTTTTAACTCTTCACCCTGAACTTTGATTCCTTCTCCAAATTTATCCTTGCTTTCCTGTATAGCTTGCTCAATGTACAAATTGAATAACAATGGCGAAAGACTACAACCCTGTCTTACTCCCTTTCCAACCACTGCATCCATTTCATGCCCTTCAACTCTGACATCCGCTGTCTGGTTTTTGTACAAGTTGTAAATAACCTTACGCTCCCTATATTTTACTCCTGCTTGCTTCAGAACTTGAAAGAGTTTATTCCAATCAACATTGTCAAAAGCCTTCTCCAAATCTACAAAAGCTAGAAATGTAGGTTTGCATTTTCTTAATCTATCTTCAAGGATAAGCCTTAAAGTGAGTATTGCCTCCCGTGTTCCTACGTTTCTCCTGAACCCAAACTGATCTTCCCCGAGGTCGGTTTCTACCAGTTTTTCCATCCTTCTGTATATAGTTCGTGTTAATATTTTGCAACCATGACTTATTAAACTGATGGTTCTGTAGTTTTCACACCTGTCTGCACTTGCTTTCTTTGGAATGGGGATTATAAACTTTTTGTTAAAGTCTGAGGGTACTTCGCCTGTCTCATACATCTTACACACCAGGTGAAACAGGTTTGTCATGGCTGTTTCTCCCAGAGACTTCAGTAGCTCTGAGGGAATATCATCTACTCCAGGGGTCTTGTTTCGACTTAGGTCTTTCAGGTCTCTGTCAAATTCTTCTCTCAGTACAGTATCTCCTATTTCATCTTCATCTACATCCTCTTCCCTTCCTACAATATTGTCTCGAAGTTCATTTCCTTTGTAGAGCCCCTCTATATACTCTTTCCACTTTTCAGCTTCCCCTTCTTTGCAGAGAACTGGTTTTCCATTGGTGTCCTTGATATTCATAGAGCTGTTTTTCTTATCTCCAAATGTTTCTTTTATTTCCCTGTAGGCTGTATCTATTTTTTCCCTATTTATACATTCTTCTACATCCTTGCATTTGCCTTCTAGCCACTCCTACTTAGCCATTTTGCACTTCCTGTCAATGTCATTTCTTAGTCGTCTGTACTCCATTTTGCCTGTTTCATTTACTGCATTTTATATCTCCTCCTTTTGTCGATTAAATTTAGTATCTCCTGTGATATCCAAGAATTTTTTGTAGGCCTTGCCTTCCTACCTATTTTGTCCTCTGCTACCTTCACTATTTCATCTCTCAATTTTACCCATTCCTCCTCCAGTGTTTTATTTTTCCCCGTTTCTGTCAATTTTGCCTAAAGCTCCCTCTGAAATTCTTAAGAACCTCAGGTTCCTTCAATTTATCCAGATCCCATCTCCTTATTTTCCTACCTTTTTGTAGTTTCTTCAGTTTCAGCCTACAATTCATGACCAACAAGTTATGGTAAGAGTCTATATCTGCCCCTTGGTATGTCTTACACTGTAAAACCTGGTTCCGAAATCTATGTCTTACCATTATAAAATCTATCTGGTATCTCCCGGTGTCTCCTGGTCTCTTCCACTTATACAACCTTCTTTTGTGATTCTTAAACCAGGTGTTTGTTATAACTAAATTATGTTCCGTGCAAAATTCTACCAGGCGGCTTTCTCTTTCATTCCTTTTGCCCAGACCATATTCACCTACTATCTTTTCTTCCCTTCCTTGTCCTCCTACCGAATTCCAGTCTCCCATAACAATTAAGTTTTCCTCTCCCTTAATTGTCTTAATAATTTCCTTTAGCTCCTCATTTATTTCTTCGATTTCCTCATAATCGGCAGAGCTAGTTGCCATATAAGCCTGTACTACTGGTGTCGGTGTTGGCTTCGTATCTATCTTGACAATGATAATGCGATCACTGTGCTGGTCATAGTAGTTTATCCGCATTCCTATTTTCTTATTCATTAGCAATCCTACTCCTGTGATACCCCCAATTGATTTTGTATTTATAATCCTGTACTCACCTGACCAGAAATCCTGTTGATCCTGCCACCGAACTTCACTAATCCCCACTATATCTAACTTCAACCTATCCATGTCCCTTTTTAAATTTTCTAATTTTCCTACTCGATTAAGGGATCTAACGTTCCATGCTCCGATCCGTAGAATGCCAGTGTTGTCTTTTCTGATGATCACATCCTCCTGAGTAGTCCCCGCCCGGAGATCCGAATGGGGGACTATTTTACCTCCGGAATATTTTACCCGAGAGGATGCCATCATCATATGTTCATACAGTAGAGCTGCATGTCCTCAGGAAAAGTAACGGCTGTAGTTTCCCCTTGCTTTCAGCCGTTGGCAGTAGCTGTGTGGCAAAGCCACATTAGTTGATGTTACAAGGCCAGCTCAGTCAATCATCCAGACTGGTGCCCCTGTAACTACTGAAAAGGCTGCTGCCCCTCTTCAGGAACCACACGTTTGTCTGGCCTCTCGACAGATACCCCTCCGCTGTGGTTGCACCTACGGTACGGCTATCTGTATCGTTGAAGCACGCAAGCCACCCCACCTTGGCAATGTCTGTGGTTCATGGGAGTGGAGTTGAAGATAGAGACTGAAATACACCCAAAAATGAATGAAGACATAGACTCGCCCGGATAATACCTGCCAATATTAAAAAGCTGCTTGATATCCTGAGCAATATCAAGACGAGAGACGGTGTGACGACCAGTCGAGATATGGTTTTAACCTGAACATTGGCCGGGAATGAACGTCCCGCCTCAGTCGATTCGAACTCGTCTCATATCCCCACAGGGGATAACACTAGGCCCAGCCAGACGGGACATCCTAATTCCCACCCAGGTGTAACGATACACTTTTTTTTAATTATATATTTTTTTTATCTTTGATCAGTGATGCTTATCCTCCGGTTTTTAATTTCGTTCGGCATTTTTTACTTAAAAACAAGCGAGAAGACGGAACCGTGATAGTAGTTTTACTCACTCTCTTGTCTATGTTCGTTCTGTACGGACGTCTTCCATTCATGTATCCATTCAGTGCAAGTAATTGTCATGCAAGTTGTTGTAAAAATATATTACTTAAATTTAAAATTATCCCCTCTCTTTGGCTTTTATTTAAATGAATCCCTTCACGTCAAATACTTATTTTCTACTGTTTTCAGCTCCTCGACGTCCGTAATAGTTTAATTTTCAGACGCCATTACAATCGCTTCGCATTGTATGCAAAATTTCAATCAATCAATCTTCCTTATACTATACTTTGCTTGAATTTAGAACCTGCAGTCATTTCTTTTGTAATTTCACGAAGTCCGATTATTTTTTAAAATTATTTTTTCATTACCAGTAACTTCATGTTCCACCCACGGTCATACAACAATGAAAAGCGAAATGAACAGTCTGAACATTGATGTACTACGGAAAGTATGTCCAACGTTCACATATTAGAAAAAAAAGTTATCATTTCCAGCTTCTACAACACGAAGAGCAGGATCCAGCTAGATGCTTTCCGTAAGCCTTATAACGTGCTGTTGCTTGTATGGTGTCCGACTTTAATGTGCAACCCGCGGTTTATTTGCTTTAATGTTCATTTTGTGCTGTACTTTCAATAAATTATTTCAACAAAAATTCGGTATCATCAACTCCTTGTCAAAAATATAATCACGGAATCTACTTTAACAATTATGGCATCATACGAAGTAAGGGCAACGTTATACAGGGGTAGAGACATGAAAGGCATCTAGTCACGATCTGATACTGCTAACTCCAGAATAACATGACGGTACCGTGGGAACTCGAGATGAAGTAAACAATGAGAAAAAAGACATAATTGAGGGTGTTCGGAGAAAGAGCTTCTCTGAGATGAAGTGGGTGGCACAAGATAAGTATTCGTTGCCGGTTGTATCAGAATAATCGGCAGACTGATGAAATGTCAAAGCTTAACTGCAAACGAGTGCTAATCTTGATGAACTGATTAGAACGCCCATTGAGTAAACATTTGCGGGGATTTTCTATTATCAACAACATGAGATAGCTACAAAGCAATTTCTCGCAAGGGATCAAGTCTGTCGCTCACGGAGTTTCACATTCAGAACATAGTCATACATTGATTAATAGCACCGACTTAAAAGCGTAAATTAAACGTTTTATGAAAGTTTGTCCTCAATGAATTACAAAGCAATTAATCCATGTGATTTTTGAGTGGAACATGGAGAACCGATTTTGCATCCTCGTTAGTATACTGTAAGGCGCCAAAAGCTTCTGATATTAATGTAAATCTAAATGAGTTTACAGAAAAGGCTTCCAAAAGATAAAAATATATCTGCAGTTTTCTTTACAGGTTACGAGTATTCTATTTGTCATTAAAAAGTCTCACATGAGCAAAAAACAAAATATAATTGGGTATCTCTGCATAGAAATGGTGATCCATTCCAGCGATTTTTTAAAGATAAAATAACAAGAGAAAAAATATAACAATATATTATAACTATATTCACCAGTTCTCAGAACACTTATCTTAAGAATTTCTACCAAACTAGTTCACACTGTTTATCATCAATATTAGAATTTTTTACTGGTTCTGTTTGTCAATTGAGTCCAGCACTGGAAGTGGAAAAAATGAAGATTTGGGTTCAAAGTATCAATGTTATGGAATTCCTATGTCTTCTTCTCCTTGTTGCGTTCCGACCTTCTTAAGGATCACGTTACAATTTCAAATATTCCTCCTTAGTTGTTCTTTCCTTTTCTCCAAGTATTCTTTTTTTCATTGTTTTACTGTGTTTAGTTTTCTTGTCTTCAGTCCACTTAGTGTCTGTTTTCTTTTCATTTGTAAGGCTTTCTCCCTAAAAAGTTTATTTGCATTAATTTTTCTTCATGCATCTTGTTCCTTTCTAGGTCTTATTCGACTTCTTGGATCCAGGTGGACGTTGATTCCTTTTTCCAAAGGTTTTAAGAGTCGCTTAGTTATTCTATTGTCATACATTCTGTAAATGTGTCCAAGAAAGACAATATCCTTTTCTTATTGTCTCTGATGTATTTTCTATTTTCTGGTAAATTTCATTGTTACTTCTTAATTTTCAAAAGTCTGCAATTCTTAGAGGACCCAATATTGTCTTTATAATTCTTATAATTTATAAAGCTTGTAGTTCAGCGCTAGACATTCAGTGGCATATAGGCATTCTGGTTTAACTAATGTGTTGTAGTGCTTTAAGTTTTGTCGATACGCACTTTTTGTTGTACGTATTCTCAGTTATACAGAGAGCTCGTTCCATTTTTTGTATTCTTTCCCTTATAGTAGATTTTTTAAACTTGACCCATTCCCAGTTGATGTCATACATTCTGTTGTTTTGGAAACAAAATAACGTATGGTGGACAGAGTACGGCGATATTTTAAGTAGACTAGAAGTGGGATAGTAGGTGTTCTTGTCCAAATCTACTCATATCAATTAGAAAAATTTTGCGAATGGGGAGCAAATGATAAATTGTGGAAAAATCGGAAAACCGTGGTTTTGAATGTAACACTATACAAAGATATTGGAAATTGGTGAAAAAAAAAAAAAAAAAACCAAACCCTTGATAAGAAGTGATGATGTGCTCGGCAGAATGGATCAAGTATGGAACATTTTTAAAACAGACACTGACAATAAGAAGAGACAGAATGATGAAACAAATGTTAAGACTTCCTGGGCTAGTTTCCATTGTTCCGAAAGGAGATGTTGAAACTGTATTTGCAGATAGAGACTGAAATACACCCAAAAATAAATAAGGGCATCGAGTCGCCCGGATAGATATCTATACATGTTAAAACGCTGCTTTTGGGATTCGTTCAATCGGGCTGGTAGTCTAAAGAATCAAATCTCCTGAGCAATTTCAAAACGAGGGACGGTGTACCGACCAGTCCGGACATGATTTTTACGTGAACACTGGGCAGAAATCCACGTCCCGCCTCCCTCAAACGATTCGAAAACGTCTCACACCCCGACAGGGGATAACACTAGACCTAGTCAGATGGGACAGACGGAAATCCCTCCCAATGGTGGAGGCGTGAAAGGCATCGAGCCACGCCCTGACATTGCCATCTCCAGAATAACATAACGAAATGGTGGGAACTTGAGATGAGGCAAAGAATAAGAAAAAGAAAGAAATAATTGAGGATGTATGGAGGAAGAGCGTCTCTGAGATGAAGTGGGTGGCACAAGATAAATATTCGTTGCCTTCGACATCAGACTGATGACCTGTGAAAGCTGAATTGCAAACGAGTGTCTATCTTGGTGAACTGATTGGAACTCCCATTGAGTAAACAGTTGCGGGGATTTTCTGTTATCAACAACATGAGATACCTTCAAAATAATGTCTCGCAAGGGGTCAAGTGTGTCGCTCGAGTTTTATATTTAGAAGATAGTCATACGTGAATTAATAACTCAACTTGGAGGCGTAAACTAAACACTTTATGAAGCTTTGTCCTGAAGGAATTACAAAATAATTGATCCATGTGATTTCTTGAGTGGAACATGACGTACCATTTTTGCATTTTCATTAGTGTTCTATGAGACGCCAAAAGCCTCTGATATTAATGTAAATCTAAATGAATTCACAGATATAGCTTCCAAAAGATATGTATTAGCATTTATCCGCATTGGCTACTTGAATTCTGTTCGACATTAAAGGGTCTCTTATGAGTGAAACATTTAACATTATTGGGTATCTCAGCACAGAAGTTGTGGTCATTCCAATGGTTTTTAACGAAGAAATAACAAGAAAAACTGTAACAATCCATTTTAACTATATTCATCAGTTCTCAGAATACTTTGTTTTTCTTAAGACTTTCTACCAAACTAGTTTACATTGTTGATCATCAAGTAGTGCCGATACTTTAGTGACATTTTGCACGGGTTCTATTTTTCAATTGAATCCAACAATTGAATCTTTACTTCTTCTTTCTTTTCTTTCAGTAATCTTTCATTGTTTCACATTGCTTCGTTTTACTGTCTTCAGTCCGTTTAGTGCCTGTTTTCTTTACCGTCCTCCGTTGGAATCATTCCAGTTGTGAACGTTTCTTCCTAAAACTATTTATTTCCATTAATTCTTCTTCGAGCATGTAGTTCCTTTCTAGGTGTTTCTTGACTTCTTGAATCTAGGTGGTGGTTGATTTCTTTCCCAAAAGTACCTGACGATTCATTTAGTTACACTATTGTCATCCATTCTATAAATGTGTGCAAGGAAGTGTAACCTCTGTCTTCTTACTCTTTCTGACGTGTTTTCTATGTTCTGGTAAATTTCATAGTTACTTCTTAATTTCCTAAAACTCTGCAATTCTTAGAGGACCTAGTGTTTTCCTTATAATACTTCTTTATAATATTTCTAATTTGTCAAGCTTCTAATTCAGTGGTAGATATTCACTGGCATATAGGCATTCTGGATTCACTACTGTGTTGTAGTGCTTTACGTTTTGTTAATAAGCACTTTTTGTTGCAAGTATTCTTAGTTATTCCGTAATCGCATGCCTTTTTTTTGTATCCTCTCTTCTGTAGCAGATTCTTAAATCATTTTCTTGAATTGTCTCACCAGAATATTTGCATTTCTTTACTTACTCTATTTGACCAACTTCTGTTACTAAAAACTTCGGGGCACTTTTTATATTAGTCAAAACTTTTGTTTTCTCGGCAGAGACTCAAACCTGTCAAGTTGACGGTCCTTTCGAGGAGATTGACCTGCACTGCTGCATCTGTAAGGCTTCCTGAATGTATGGCAAAATCTGCAGGTGCTACACAATTTTTTTCAATACATCTGTTTCTTTTTACCCAGCACTAGTAGTAATATTTTGGAATATTTCAGTTTTACGTTCCAAATTCTTACAATTTTCTCCACAACACAGTTGGAAAAGAGTGGGGATAATCCATCGTCCTGCCTGACACCTGCATTTACTTTGAAACGACGCGATATTTCACCCACAAATTTTTCTTTCGAGATAGCGTCTGTATGAGTTTCACGAATTAGGTTTGCCAATTTAGTTTTATTCCTATGTATTATATGAAAAGGGAATCCTCCTTTTTCAAAAGTGCAAATAGACAATCACGGAAAGGTGAGGTTGACAAAATAAGAGCCTCGCGGAATGGCCGTGTTGTATAAGGCGTCTTGCTATGGACAGGGCGGCTGTTTCCGCCAGAGGTTCGAGTCCTCCCTCGGGCATCAGTGTGTGTGTGTGTGTGTGTGTGTGAGTGTGTGTGTCTGTCTCTTTTGTCCTTAGTGTATGTTAATTCAAGTAGTTACTAAGTCTAGGACTGATGACCATAGCAGTTTCGTACAATAGGTTCACAAACATTTTGTCTAAGCGAGCGAAGATTGTCTGGAGCCATATGACAGACTTTTAAATACACTATAAAGCATCTGTAGCCTTAAATTACGAAGTTGCTCTGTACAGTCACGTCTCTATACTTTTCTTGACCTGTAAAGGTGCTGCAAGTCAGCTCCTCTTAACTTTACTTGTGAATCAGCTCTGTTCTAAGATCACACTATCCCGTGACTACGACTTCGCGTGTCATCATATCAAGAATCACACCACGCCACCGACAGTCCAGCTACACTTCGTTGACACTGATGCAACTTTAGATTCAACAACCTCCTCCTTAGAAACGTTACACGATGTTAAGAGGGAGCACTGTATGACTACAGATTCGACTGCCTTGTTTTCAGAAACTGTTGCTAGCCGTACAAAACTACGGGCTACTGCATTGTCCACGATATGAATACGAATTCAGCTGTCGCGTAGCCACAATAGTCTTTTGTGCTACAATTGCTCTCTTTTGGATATTTCTGTTTTTCCCACCCTTTCGGGTACAAAAGAAGACAAAAACTGGAAAATGTTTTTTGGTGAAGATATGGGAAGAACATATTGAGGTACTAGCTTAAGGCACGCTGCTTCGCATGCGTAGGCTGGTTGGTCTGCATCAGTTGTTTCTCCCTTTAAATATAACTTTTCATACATATAGCTTAAGTACTATCATAATAAATCATTATCATACTACTTGTAGCCGCGGCAGAATGGCCGTGCGTATTGAGGCGCCATGCTGGGGTTCGCTCTGCTGTTCGCCGTCGGGGGTTCGATTCGCCCCTCGGGCATGGGTGTGTGTGTTGTCCTTAGCATAAGTTAGTCTATGTTAGTTCAAGTTTGTTTAATTAGTTTGTAAGCCTTAGGGACTGATGATCCCATAATTATGTCTCTAAGATTAACAAACATTTGATTTTACTACTTGTAACCCCCTATTGCACCCGTTAATAGTCGAATTTCGAAAAATACCCCAACATTTTCCTTTTAAATTCCAACCAAGTATGCAAATATCATTTTTTGTAATTCTGGGTTCAAAACAGGCTGAAAATACAGAAACACGTGTCTTTTTAATTCTGACCAAGAAAACGTATACCAGTTTATGTGGTTGTAGCTTCAAAATTGCATTAATAGCAAAAGATTTTCGGAAAACATCGTCTCTCCAATTTAACTCCCTTGATGGTTGAATTTCCAAAAATACCGAAACACATATTGAAAAAACCTGAAATACGCTGCTAGCGCACGTCCTGAGGCGATTACGGGCAGCATGTGGTTCACGCCTGAGCCTCAGGACGTGCTTCGGGTTTTTTTCAAGCGTCAGCTTCGCGTCGCAATATCTCGGGATGTAATTAGAATATTGCGATGCAATCAACGCCATTGTTTATGTGATTTGTCATGCTATGGATTGCTGGAGATAAAATATAGGGTGTCCATTAAAAAAAAACATAAGTTTGTGTTAAAAAAACACATTAGCTTTCGTTTTAGAATGTTTCCAAATGTTTCCAAATTTCCTCAGCCGTACATTGATACCGGTGAAAGTCGTTTTCCAATAGCTGTTATTGTTCCAGAGATATTTTGGGTGGACAAGATAGCTGGGTTGTAAAATGTAAACTTTCACGGCCGGAATGGTCAAAATTACTAAAAATTCCCGGGCTGTTATGCCGTGGTCTAGTGGATTTACTATTAAAACCCAACGTTTCGTCCCCGACTGCGGAGGACATTCTCAAGGGGGATCGTGGAACTTTTGGATGTCCGATTCACACCCTGGCTCGCTACTGACTGAAGCCAAACTCCGTTTACAGGGCTCGCGCGCAGAGGTGTGACGTCAGATGTTTTTGATATGCGCGCGCAATTCGTCGTTGTCGATTGCCTCCGTCCGTTAATGTCGTCCCTTGGTGGAAGACTTTTACATTTCTTCTTCAAACCCGGAATCCAGATATCATTTAGTTTCACGCCCTCCTCCATCCTATTGAAATTATTGGGGTGTTTTACAATTTCTATAGCCTCTCTGTACAGTCTTTCGTGGTATCCATTTGTGGCTGCTAAAACTTGAGTTTTATCAAATTGAATAATGTGGTCCCCTGGTTGAAAAACATGTTCAGCAACAGCTGATCTCTCAATCTCTCCCCTTCTACAGTTCCCCTTGTGCCCATCTAGTCGTTTTTTGACTGTTATTTTTGTGGTACCCACGTATACGTCCCCACAGCTACACGGAATCCTATAAATTCCTGCTTTTTCTAGCGGTTTGCGAGCATCCTTTGCCGATTTCAGGTGATCCTGTATCTTCGGAGTAGGTTTGTAAATGACGGCAACATTCCGTTTCGTCAAAATTTTACCGATGCGGTCGGTGACGTCCTTAATAAAAGGTAGGAAGACTTTAGATTTCACAGGAACCCTTTCATCGTTTTCAGCTCTACGTGTCGGTCTCAAAGCTCTCCTTATCTGTGTAGAAGAATAGCCATTCTTAAGTAAAGGGGACCACCTTATTCAATTTGATGAGACTCAAGTTTTAGCAGCCACAAATGGATACCACGAAAGACTGTACAGAGAGGCTATAGAAATTGTAAAACACCCCAATAATTTCATTAGGATGGAGGAGGGCGTGAAACTAAATGATATCTGCATTCCGGTTTTGGAGAAGAAATGTAAGTCTTCCACCATGGGACGACATTAACGGACGGAGGCAATCGGCAACGACGAATTGCCCGCGCATGTCAAAAACATCTGACGTCACACCACTGCGCGCGACCCCTTGAAAACGAAATTTGGCTTCAGTCAGTAGCTAGCCAGGGTGTGAATCGGACATCCAAAAGTTCCACGATCCCCCTTGAGAATGTCCTCCGCAGTCGGGGACGAAACGTTGGGTTTTAATAGTAAATCCACTAGACCACGGCATAACAGCCCGGAAATTTTTAGTAATTTTGAAGATAGCTGGGACACCCTATATGTGACGGAACGCCTTTTCTTGATGACGCCATAAGAAAAGAAGAGGAAGCAGAAAAAAATGACAAAGGAGACGATACGCTGCAAGTATACTTTGACATATCTGTTAAAAACCATCAGTAACGGGTTTTCATCACAACTAAGGACCGAACGAATATTCTGTTTCGGCCAAAATATTGATTTCGGCCGCAGTTCGGTTTCGGCCAGAAATCAGCCGAATCTTCGGCTAGGACGAAATTAGCTTTCTTGAACTTACTGATGGAGTCCGATCGTGTTCCGAATGGATTCAGTAAACGATAACTCTTTATCTCAGTTGACCGTGCGCCGTTTAACTGCTAGGCGTCTGTGCTTTCGCGTAAAAATTGTGGGTATTTTGTTCTTAAGGATAATATTACGCAATCGTTTCTAATAGTGAAATTCACACACTAAAATAGTGAGTGACGTAAATATATGAAAGGTTGGGGAAATGCCAGCCGACTATATTATAATCCAATACTGCTTCAACAAGCCTTTCAGTATAACAATTGGAAGTAGGGAGCAGTGGGAGAAAATAGTTCGACACCGTACGGGGGATATTGTCTGGTTCACTGACGGGTCGAAATCAGACCAAGGCGTTGGGGCCGGGGTATACGGGGTGCAGCCAAGACTGGAGGGCGTCATCTCTCTAGGAAAACTGGCCTCAGTATTCCAGGCCGAAATCACTGCCATCAGGGCATGTGTGGAGGAGAATTTGCGTAGGTGCTACAAAGATCGTAGCATCTATATCTATTCAGACAGCCAGGCAGCCCTGAGATCACTGGCAGCTCCTGCAACAAGGTCTAAAATTGCTGCAGAATGTCACAGGGTTCTGGTGGAGCTAGGGGAAAGCAATAGAGTGAATCTATTGTGGGTCCCTGGCCACTCGGAGATCAGTGGCAACGAACATGCCGACAGATTAGCCAGGATGGGGGCAGAGTCTCCATTTATTGGACCGGAACCTGTTCTGACAATCACCAAGGGAATGATCAAATTGGAGCTACGTAACTGGCTCAGAAGACAGCACGTAGAATACTGGACCAAAATCCATCAACAAAAACATGGCAAGGTAATGATGCCAAAGCCATGTTTTAAAAGAAGCTGCCGGCCGCGGTGGCCGAGGGGACTGAGGCGCTTCAGTCACAGTCGCTACGGTCGGGGGCTCGAATCCCCCCTCGGACATGGATGTTTGTGTTGTCTTTAGTATAAGGTAGATCATAAGTAGTTTGTAAGTTTAGGGACTGATGACCCCGTACTTAAGTCCCATAAGCTATACAAACATTTGAACAATTTGTAAAAGAAGCTCTGCAATCCTGGGCCTGAACAGGAGAGAGATTAGACTCATGGTTGGATTGCCATGGGAATTAAAAAAAGACACCTACATACAATGGGAATAACAGAAGAGGACCCTAAATGTAGGATCTGTGATGACGGTGATGAAACTGCATCACATCTAATCTTCGAATGCATTTCATTGGAGAGTAAAAGGCACAGAACATTTGGGACAACCAGTCCCGAAGAAATTGTGTATAATAAAGAACTGGTAAAGGACATTGGTTGGCTTTACTAGATATACAGGGAGCGATACCGCACAATAAACTTAGTTTCGGTGCGGGCAGTGGCGGGCTGGACCAAGACTGTTTTGGCTTCCCTGGAAAAATCAAATCAAATCAAATCAATAGTGAAATTCTTATACCATGTTAATAACAATATAACTTAACCATTATCGTACGTAATGGAACGGGTTAGGCTGTAAAGTTTTATTAATGAGTTTCCTTGAAAGCGACAGGCTGTTTTTTTTTTTTTTTTTTTAATAATAAACACGGGTTTAGGAAATAATGCTGATGTGTAATACACACATTTTCCCGTTTAGTTTGCGTAAATTTATACTGACAATAATCATACTGTTAGTCAAAACTGTGACTCTATATTTCGAAATATTTTCTGCAGCACTGACTGAAGCTGCTATGTATTCTGGAATGCCAAATAGCAGTTGTTTGATGATTGCAAAATAACGGAAGTGAAGATGGCAACATAAAGCTAGCGCTCTGTAGAACAAAATCGTGAAGGCTACTTATGGAAGCAAACAAATGATTACTGTCTGTGTATTTAGTATTGTGGTAGTCTTGTTGAGGCTCTGATATGTCGTAGTATCTATTTACCATGTTTGTTTTGTACTTAAGACTAAAGACTATCTTCCTACAAGGAGGTATGGAGGACTGTGAAATTTGTGGTGCAATACTGTAGTCTCGTTAATTGGAGGTGAACGGGACTGGGATCACATCAAACTATTTACACGTGAAAAAGAAGAAAATCGACGTTAAAAAGTATACACGTGTAAAAAAATAATACCTTTTTGAAACAGCTTTTAAATGGTCATTTACATTGGCAGCCTGAAGGTTTTTAAGTCTTTTCACTATTTACTTCCTTTGCTGCCTTTTTCTTTGGAGGTGATAGATTGCGATAGAATGTACCCGCAGTTGTTGTTTCGTTTTATGGCGCTCGTATTTGTGGGAAACTCGTAATTCCGAGACTCGAAATATCGAGACTCCACTGTATGTAGTTCAGTTTACCTATTGTCTAACTTCCTTTAATTTTTCTTTTTCGGGTAGAAAATATCATAACGTGGATAAAAGAATCCAATTTGGAAGTACTTTAATAAAAGTCCCGTCGATTTGTGTAAATCTGTTCACCATACATGTCATCTTCTTAATACAGGAAGGTCGATCTTGAAAAATGTGGAAAAACTGGTGATTTATGATGTAACTTAAATATACAAAAAATTTAACGTAATTACGCAAGTGTCGGCTACGGTTTGAGTTTCCGCCGAAACTAGGAGAGGAGCAGAATATTCGACTAAAATCATGTTTCGATCGCACTCTACTGACAACCCTGCAGAACTAAGGAAGGACGCTGTTGATAGCATGAAAAATGATGCTGCTTAAACTGATTAGTTTCATCTAAAACTCAGAACAGATATCGACAGACTTCCTGAAAAGAATCGTTGTTTTTATTCCGAGGAAGGCGACAGCTACAAAATGTGAGCAGACCAAAACTATAAGGCTAATACCACATTCATCAAAAACTCTCAGAAAGATAGTTCTGACGAGATTTGAACGTGGGGGATGTGCGTAGTGAAGATGTTGGAACAAGAGAAGCGTTTCTCGCATTGAAACACATTATCCAAAAGGAAATACAGAAAATTAAATCAACTTACATTGGCTTTGTAGTCATGGAAAAGGCATCTGATAGAATCATATGACAAGAGATGTTCTGAGTGCGGGTGAAACCAAGTATGAAGTACAAAAACATCCGTGCGGTACCTAGTTTCTCTTAGAGCTAGGTGACTGTGGTTACGAACTGTCATCGGGAATGAGGAGCAATAATTAAAAAAGGCGTGCTCTCTCCCCTCGTGATTTCGTGGAAATACTGAGCTGGGATCAGAATTAATGGGCAGAAGACAGAGATGCAGCGTTACGCCGATGATATTGCTGTGGTCACAGATACAAAAGAAGGGCTACAGAAAGTCCTCAGTTCAATCGAAAGTATTTTATGAAATCGGTATTGAATGAGAGTAAACACAAAGGAGACTAAGGTAATAGTATGTAACACTGAAGTAGAATATGAACCTTTAAGAATAAGAATCGGAAGAGAGGAGCCTGAAGTCATAAAAGAATTTATTTACTTGTAAGTTGACTCCATAATATAAATTGTCCCAGCCCACACAATATTGCAATAAAAACAAGATATTTCCAGCATGGTGGTGCAATATGAAATATTCATTTTTTTTTAAAATTTACATTCCTGTGGCCATTAAAATTGCTGCACCACAAAGATGACGTGCTACAAACGCGAAATTTAACCGACAGGAAAAACATGCTGTGATATGCAAATGATTAGCTTTTCAGAGCATTCACAGAAGGTTGGCGGCGGTGGCGACACCTACAACGGGCTGACATGCGAAAAGTTTCCAACCGATTTCTCATACACAAACAGCAGTTGACAGGCGTTGACTGGTGAGACGTTGTTGTGATGCCTCGTGTAAGGAGGAGAAATGCGTACCATCACGTTTCCGACTTTGATAAAGGTCGGACTGTACCCTATCGCGATTGAGGTTTATCGTATCGCAAATTTGCTACTCGCGTTGGTCACGATCCAGTGACTGTGCGAAGAATATGGAATAGGTGAGTTCAGGAGGGCAATACGGAACGCCATGCTGGATCCCAAAGGCCTCGTATCACTAGCAGTCGAGATGACAGGCATCTTATCCGCATGGCTGTAACGGATCGTGCCGCCACGTCTCGATCCCTGAGTCAACAGATGGGGACGTTTGCAAGACAACAACCACCTGCACGAACTGTTCGACAACGTTTGCACCAGTATGGACTATCTATCAGCTCGGAGACCATGGCTGCGGTTACCCTTGCCGCTGCATCACAGACAGGAGCGCCTACGATGGTATACGCCACGATGAACCTGGGTGCACGAATGGCAAAACGTCATTTTTTCGTATGAATCCAGGTTCTGTTTACAGCATCAAGATGATCACATCCGTGTTTGGTGACATCGCGGTGAACGCATATTGGAAGCGTGTATTCGTTAACGCCGTACTGTCATATCACTCGGCATGATGGTATGGGGTGCCATTGGTTTGACACGTCTCGGTCACCTCTTGTTCGCATCAACGGCACTTTGAACGGTGGCCGTTACATTTTATATGTAATGGCAAGAGAGAAGACGGCTAGTACCTCCCGAGATTCGGTGCTACAGAAGAATGATGATAAGTTGGAGAGGCGGTGCAACGAGTAAAGATGACCTAAGAGGAGTGAAAAAAAAACATCTCTATGGGGTCACATTCCAACAAGAAGACATATCCAAAAGCACTGCGACATAATTGGAACTGTAGCTGAAGGGGCTATCGAGGGAACGAATCGCGAATGACGGCCAAGAAAGACAACAGATAGTGAATAATGGTAGAGGCAATACATACGTGGAAACGAAGAGAAAAACAAACAGAAGAAAGGAATGGTGCTCTGCTGAAAATAACCCTCTGAGTTCAACAGTAAACGAGACCACCCACTTTGCATTTTCTCATACGTATGTTGGTGTAGACATAGCCTTCTAGAATACATTAGGGAGAAGGAAAAGAAGAGGAAGCTATGAAAATACATGTATGTGAAAAAAATTATCTTCAAGACGTGAAAAAAAAAGATCTACAAAAAAGGTATTTATATACCACATTGACCACACTATTTCACAAATATCTGTGATACATTAAGAATTTGTAATAGTTCATAAGAGTTTACTCACAATTTTCCTGGCGTTTTGTTACTATTCACTCTTCCATTGCTTATTTTGGCCGTTTTGTTATCACTGTGACGTTGCCCTGTCTGAAAGCACTGTTCGGCAGCATGTTACCCCTTTTTAATGTTTCAGAGCTGGATCTCTAGCGGCACAGAATGCAGGAAAGGTCGGCACAGCCGTTAAATCGAACTCCGGTGCGAGAATTAACGTCTGTTTTTCCATTATCTCAACACCGTAACACTAAATTTCTCTAATGAAATAACAGGTTTTCGCTTGGTAGGCGATGTGAGATGTTTCTTTTATTTAGTTTCAAAACATATCGATTTCGTCCCTATGATGGGACATCATCAGTGCTGTTAAAAACAAGGTACCTTGGTCAGACATTGAAATTACAATAAGATTACATACACCAAGAATGTTATAAAATAGAATTACATACCAGAATTGCAAGTCATGATGACCTATGTGCTCTGTAATCTCTGGTGTATGTAATCTTATTGTAATTTCAATGTCTGACCAAGGTACCTTGTTTTTAACAGCACTGATGATGTCCCATCATAGGGACGAAATCGATATGTTTTGAAACTAAATAAAAGAAACATCTCACATCGCCTACCAAGCGAAAACCTGTTATTTCATTATAATTCTGTGGTGGGCTGGCACACAAAATGGAATCTAGTTACTAAATTTCTCGTTTCTAATCCACCAATTACGCGTTTAGTCTTGTTTACGCTCTCATTTAAATCCCTGCTTGGAATTCGCGTAAAGTGTAAAACGAATGTAAGTTACAGCCATTTATCTGTGAATGTGTGTATGTGTGTGTGTGTGTGTGTGTTTGTGATGCGGGACAGGTATCTACTGTCTCAATAACCAATGGAATCTCTAGCGCATTGTTGTTTAATACTTTTCAAGTGTGGATGCTAGAACTAGCGCACTGTATAGTACAAGCAGAACAATCCGCCATTTTGAATCCCACGTTAAAGGCGCGCATTTAAAGACTGCGGCACACTTCGCTTTTTGATATGCTCTTAAGGCCATTAAATATACTTCCTTAACGCAGAAAATATTACAACATAGAAAATTTATTGGCTTATATTTCACTATAAGAGGAAGCAACTTAAAATTAATGATTAGATGGATATTTAGAGATACGATAGATTCACTTACATTCGAAATGAAGGCATATGTTGCCGTTATAAATATTTACCACACACAGTTAAAATACGTTACAATTATCGTATTTTCTGGTTTATAAATGGTACATCCATATACGTTTACGGTAATTAACAGTTGCATTCGAAAACTGTTAGGGATAAATGTTAAATTGCGTATACTGTACTTTCCGTCCCCCCCCCCCCTCCCCCTCTAATGTCTCGCATATTTTACATACACTATATTTCAAAGAAAATTTTAAGCCAAAAATGTGTTTTTATTAACTTTGAATGGCTAGTTTCGTTATATAACGACTAAATAAAATCTTTCTGATAGTTTTGAGTTTAATAGCTTTCATGTACGACTTCTTTCCTGTTCCTATTCTTTACTAAGTTTTATTACTTTTTTTCCAGGCATCCTGTTCACAGCTTGGCTTAGTCCAGCATATTCCCGTGTTAAGCGTCACATTTAAGCATTGAACTAATGCAAAATAATATAATTTAAAAAGTCAGGTGCATTCGTGCATCACTTAAAATACAATTAACAGCCCTTGTAATAAATCCTTACGTAGGATACACAAAATCAAGAAAAGTAACTTTAAACACACTGTATGTCGTGTTATGTTAACAATCTGTAGCGAAATTAAAACGAAACATTGCTTACATGTATAGGCCCATATTTTCATTACTACCTCTCTGTGAGCATAATTATTTCTAATACAAATAGAAAAAAAGGTTTTGTACTTAACGTTACACAGATAGCTGCACGATTTTGGCGTCTATACTTGGTGTCTGCAATTTACAAGCCACCTTTTACGCCGATTGTGTTTGAAGGAAACCGATAAAACTTGTATAGTAGAAACCATGTCTGCTATTAGCTGAGCAGTTTGGAGCTGCACAACCAAGAGTTTCACACATTAAAATAACAAAATATTCGCTGATTTACTTCGCTACACCACACAAAGCATACAACACTGTCTTCGGATTGGGATTCAACATGGCGGATTGTTCAGCTCGGTATATCCAGTGCTTTAGCTAGAACCGTGACGATAAAGTACCATGATGTTACGATATATTTCCTCCAAGTGAGATAAGCTGTAATAAGTAATGTGCACTGTAAAGTATCTTTTGTAAACATGTATAATTACAGTAAGTGAGCTGTCAATTATATCCTCCTCTTATGACCATGATGTCGGCGGGACGCTAACCCTAAATCTTCCTTCCTTCCTGTGAAATAAATCTCAAAACATACTTTGTAAGAAAAACTTTCTTAGAAGTGTCGAACATTTCTGTATACTGAATAACACATAGTAACAACGACGTATACGATAAGAGGTAACTACATTTTTAATATGGACATTAAATACTTTGGAAACAGCCATTGTAAATAAGGATTTATGAATCTGTTAGAGATATGACTCATGAAGCTTTCTCGGCGGATATAGTCTTCACGAGTTTGCCGCCGGATAAAGTTGTGTAAATCCCATCATATTTCCTCGGAGCATCTGTCTGACATGCTCTACATTGCTGGTGAGGAAGTGTGACTGACGATATTCGCTCGCCGAGGTCCCTTTATACACAACAAGCCCGCGAAGTATACGCAGATGTGCAAACCTCTCATGGGCAATAATTTGCAGAACAGATATTATGGACTCTTACGTTTCACAGTTTCCTACTACGTATAGTGTGTTCCGGGGCCGATCGCCAACAAAATATTGTTACTACTTCGAATGGTGTCATTTTAAATTACATTATTGTTGTTTCATTATATTACTAACCCGCAAATAACTTTCACGAAAACATTTAGATGTACGTTTCTACATGTTTACGAATAAAAACACATTTGTAAAGTTTACATGAGAGTGACTTACAGATTTATACTTCAGCTGTTCAAGAAGAAATGATGTAATAACTTACTACTGTGAAACTGGTGATAGTTTTACATTTTAGTACTTAAGTACGATTTACTATGACAAATTTAAAGAATGTAGATGACGCCAAATTATAAAATTTTATTTATAGCGCCTCGGTTGCACAGTGGTAGAGTGCCAGACTAGAAATCCAAAGGTCCCAGGTTCGATCCCCGCCAGGTCCTGGGATTTTTATCTGTCACTTTCCACTTCTTTCACCGCTGGCAGTATTGCTCATGTGAAAAATACCGAGTAGCACCGTGGTTCGGAACCCAAGTTAAACTGTAGGTCCCCCTATAACTGGCTGGGTAAGTCAGGTCGGAGAAAGGCAACGGCATACCACCTCCAAACAGGACCATGCCTAGTAAAGCACTGTGGTGTTCAAACCAATCTTCGGATTGATGACTGCTTTACCTTACCTTAGGTCTAGTGGTCTGAGGCAGAACTATGTAGTTGACGATACATTTAATTTGAATATTCACATAATCCAGACGTTCAATGTCGCCAAACACATTACAAGTGGTTTCCTCACAGAACGATGGCGTAGTACGTTATACACTACTGGTCATTAAAATTGCTACACCAAGAAAATGTGAAGATGATAAACGGGTATTCATTGGACAAATATATTATAACTGACATTTGAATACACTTTCACTCAATTTGGGGTATAAATCCTGAGATATCAGTATCCCGAACAACCACCTCTGGCGAAATAATGGCCTTGATACGCACGGGCATTGAGTCAATCAGAGCTTGGATGGCGTGTACAGGTACAGATGCCCATGCAGCTTAAACTCGATACCACAGTTCATCAAGAGTAGTGACTGGCATATTGTGATGAGCCAGTTGCTCGGCCAACATTGACTAGACGTTTTCAATCGGTGAGAGATTTGGAGAATGTGCTGTTCAGGGCGGCACTCGAGAAAGGCCATTACAGGACCAGCAACATGCAGTCGTGCCTTATCCTGCTGAAATGTAGGGTTTCGCAGGGATCTAATGAAGGGTACAGCCACGGGTCGTAACACAACTGAAATGTAACGACCACTGTTCAAAGTGCCGTCGATGCGAAGTGACCGAGACGTGTAACCAATGGCACCCAATACCGTCACGTCTGGTGACACTCCAGTATGGTGATGACGAATACACGCTCCCAATGTGCGTTCACCGCAATGTCGCCAAACATGGATGCGACCATCGTTATGCTGTAAAGAGAGCCTGGATTCATCCGCAAAAATGACGTTTTGCCAATCGTGCACCGTGGTTCGTCGTTGTGTAAACCATCGCAGGCGCTCCTGTGTATGATGCAACGTCAAGGTAACCGCATCCATGGTCTCCGAGATGATAGTCCATGCTGCTGCAAACATCGTCGAACTGTTCGTGCAGATGGTTGTTGTCTTGCAAACGTCTCCATCCGCTGACTCAGGAATCGAGACGTGGCTGTATGATCAGTTACAGTTATGCGGATAAGATGCCTGTCATCTCGACTGCTAGTGATACGAGGCCGTTGGGATCCAGCACGGCGTTCCGTATTGCCCCCCTGAACCCACCGATTCCATATTCTGCCAACAGTCATTCATTACGACCAACGCGAGCATCAATGTCGCGATACGACAAACCGCATTCGCTCTAGGCTACAATCCGACCTTTATCAAAGTCGGAAACGTGATGGTACGCATTTCTCCCCCTTTCACGAGGCATCACAACAACGTTTCACCTGGAAAGTACGGTCAAGTGCTGTTTGTGTATGAGAAATCGGTTGGAAACTTTCCACATGTCACAGGTTAAAGGTGTCGCAACCGGCGCCAACCTTTTTGTGAATGCTCTGAAAAGCTAATCATTTTGCATATCACAGCATCTTCTTCCTGTCGGTTAAATTTCGCGTCTGTAGCACGTCATCTTTGTGGTGTAGCAATTTTAATGGTCAGGATTGTAATACTTTAAAGGTTTGTTTTGAGGAGTTGGTGCAGAAATACTGTACAGTCATTATGATGGGTATATCTTTCCAAAATCGTTTCTGGTAGATGTCCGGATGAATCCTACAACGCCACGACAGGCTCTACAGGTCAGTTCAAAGTGAGTCGCTGCTACAATTATAGAAGTTACTAGCTTAAACTCGCGTGTTGGTTGATTATGATAGTTAAGCTATCTTTCAATAGTGTGCTATGAGACTGGTTTTGAAGGATGAAATGAAACACAATACCTTCTTTAGAAACAAACATTTCTAATGAACATTGAAATAAAAAATAAAATTATGTGAAATGCTTAATTATCTATATCTATAAATGTGAATGTCTGTTCGGTGTACGTTTAACCGAGGCATGTTGTCTGAATGTGATCTATTAAAATTAGATGTACTGTTGTAATATGTGTAAAGTAACGCAATGTACATTTATCTACGAAGTTTAAATAAATATTAATTTAATGTAATTTCACTCATTTTTGAGGATATATAGCTGATAAAGCGGAACTGAAAAATATTTCTATCAGACTGCAGAAGTCTAGGCACTTACCATTTATCAGGAAAGTAAGTACTGTAGCTCCAATCACGAAAATGCACTCGTTTCGAATAATCCAATCACGAAATTCAACAATAATCATTGTAATAATATCAAAGATCGATCGCTTGATGTATTGCGCGAAATGTCAAATGGATTTTTTTAAAGAGATCTATTAAAAACAATTCCTTTTTTACTGCTTTATTTATTTATTCTTATATTTCCTTATTCGTATGTTTATCCTCACAGAGAAAGAGCTGAAGACATTGTAGCACGCACAGACCAAAGACATGGTCCGTGGCATCACGTTTCGTTGTATGTAACCTCCTTGCTATAGAGTCGCAAACGTCATCGCTGGTCTTCAGTCGGAATTTTTTTATTATTTGACGACTTTCAATCACCATATATTCCGCCCCATTATAGCTATCGGTATGGAACTGATATGGTGTACAACGGAAGACTTCGGACAACAATTACACACAGACCATTCGTTTGCGTTCTGTAGTTTTCGCTGCAGAGCGAAATATGAACACACACACACGTAGAACTTTATATACACCGATAACTTTCCATCTCAATATACTACACCCTTTTATAATTATCAACCCTCAAGGAACAATGCAACCAATAAAACGATTTTCAAAGAGTAAATATAATTTTCAAAGAGTAATTATTGTTCCGCATTTCGCGTTATATTCTTCAAACTACTAAATATCTATCAGATCGCTATAAAACCGTGCCTAAAACCTTCCTCAGGTATAAATTAGTAACTGTACAAATATTTGAAGTCTCTGCGTCTTGTCGTTCGGACGTGATAAGCATACACCGAACAGACATTCACATTAATATATATATATATATATATATATATATATATATATATATATATATATATATATATATATATATATATGGGTAGACAGTTACTGTACAAATTTTTAGCTCTTTATTTCTTGTGGTTCAGACGTGATAAACGTACACCGAACAGACATTCACATTTATAGATATAGATTAGTGTGCAACAGAAACATTATTTGTGGCCGAAACCATAACCGAATGTTCGACTCCTCTTCTGCCGGCCGCGGTGGCCGAGGGGACTGACGCGCTCCAGTCACGGTCTGCACGGCCACTACGGTCGGGGGTTCGAATCCCCCCCCCCCCCCCCCCGGGCATGGATATTTGTGCCGTCCTTAGTGTTTGCTAGTTCGTAAGTAGTTTGTAACTTAAGGGACTGATGACCTCGTAGTTAAGTCCCATAAGCTATACAAACATTTGAACATTTGACTCCTCTTTCGGCCGAAACCGAAACGTAAACGAAACGTTTTCAAGATCCATTCCATGTAGTAAGCATGATTGTGTGTAAGCCTTAGATAACATGGAAGGCAAACAGTTCTAGACAAATCGACGGTACTTTCATTATAATACTTTCACATTGGATTCTTTTCTCCTTGTTGCGAAATTTTCTTCTTAAAAAACAGAAACTAAAGAAAGTTAGACAATAACTAAACTCCATACGGTGGAGTTTCGGAGTAACCAGTTTGCCATACACAGGGTGAATTACCTAACACTTGCACCGCAAATATTGCGGAAACGGAAAGTGGAATTGATGTGCGGTTTTCACAAAATGGATTGGTAGTCAACGACTCATATTGTTAGCCAATAAACCGATTGCAAAAATATCTAGAAAGTGTATTTTTTTAAGCAAACATACGTTTTTTAAAAATGGAACAATGGTTGTTTCTATCACGCACTGGAATTTTCGACACCAGCTGGTACAAAGAATTTGGATGACATTTGTATCACGTTTAGTTTGGCAGCTACAAGCATTTAAAGTTTTGGGAGCGGAGGCAACGACAGCGCAGTAAATATGGATGCAGAAGAAATTACTACTGAAGATCTAATGTTATACACTGAAACGTACCCAGTTGATTATTTTGTAAGGAATAAACTTTCAGCAGATTAATGATTGAACTTATTCCGGTTTGCATTTTAAAACTGTTTGCTGTGAGTGTCAGAGTAAAGTTAGTGACTTCTGCTGGTGCTGCTGTGAATATTCGAACGCCGAAAAAATCTGTGTGTTTACTGATTCCTGTACCTTACTTCAAGTACCCTGAAAATTCTAGTAATGTGCATGTAAACCTTGAAGCATGCCATAGGGTGAAACTAGTCCGCAATACTATAGCTGAAAAGTTAGTTATTCATTTGAATCTGGAGGGTGACTGAGAGTGGGACTATTTAATCTCCAGCAGCGTGGGTCTCTAAAATTTGTCAATTCACTTCTGTGTCACATGTGAATTCCTATAAGAAGAAAATTAATGTTTGCCAAGTAGCTCAGACATTGAGCTCCAGTGTTAATGATGCTATTCATTTTTTAGAGATCTTGCAGCATTATCCTTTTCAGTCTTTATCAGAATAGTTAATAAAATCTGTGTGCAATTCTAGGAATATACATTCCAAGGGTTTCAAGCAAACTCTGACGGTTAAAAATGTAAATTATTGGACAGAATTTCTGTTTCACTCAGAACACTTCGTTGTAACATTATTCAATACACGAACAATATTTGCATAGTGTTAGAAGTCTGCCCGAGGAGTTTAGTAAAGCTCCTTTAAAGCACTGATATACATCCTAACCTATAACGTATCTCAAAATCATCTAGAACACTTTTGCTCTTGCATCAGATGTATGTTTGGTTGGAACAATAATCCCAATTCCTTTCAATTTCAGTCTGTTCCGAGAACCATGTTACTCAAAAGAAATATCACCTGCAAATGAGAAATGTAATGTATGTGACATTGATAATGTCATTTCTTCCTGGGTTCGTGGATTTCTTTCCAAAACAAGGTAAATTGAGGACTACCGTTTAGACAGTGAAAACATTGATTACTTTGAGGCTCTTCACTCAGCAACACTCTGTGAGTAGCAAGAGAATATTATTTTTACCACATATCAGGATATATTGTGAGAAAGATTCTTTTGTTCTTAATGTGTACAGAGTGCAAAGAGCTTATTACTGTACCTTACATTTGCCGAGGTGATCACACATACTGCAAAGGTGCCTGAGGCAAATCTTGTGGCCTTTAACGATGTGGTGTCGCACAAGTACAAAGTGCGCGCCACCTACTTTCGCCGCGCGCCGCCATGCACGCACGGCGCGGCGTTCTCACGACGACAGCCACGAGCGCCCTCTGCTGCAACCCCGCTCGTGGCCACCACGGAAAGACACCGGTGACTTCGGACGGAGATAGCAACCAGTTAGGACCTTCGTAATCAGATAGGCACCAGTGAAGACTTTGCTATCGTACAGGCACTAGGCAGGCCTCTAACAACTATGTATCAACATTCTACAGTACTATGTAAAAGTTAAGTATTGTTACATTCTGTGCAATATATATCTCTTTCTAATTTACTCTAGTGTTTATAGTTTCTGGCTGCTCCCCTCCATACCTGCACCAGCGTGCTATTTTTGTTCCTGTGTCGGGCTCATTCCACTCGGCCACCGACACCTACGACGAGGCTGGGACACAAAAGCGGCGACGAAGTCGGGACACAAAAGCGGCGACGAAGTTGGGACACAAAAGCGGCGACGAAGTTGGGACACAAAAAACGAATGGTTAGCAGAGTTGGTTTGCAACATCCCTCTGAAGCAGTGACCGTAATACAGCAGCGTACAAAAAATATTTTCGTTTTGCTCTGTTGACATTTACCTCGAACTCCAGACATTTTTACAAATAATCATTAATTCTGTCTATTCTTTCTTTTCAGAACATGGTAATGTGTTTGTGAAAGCACATTCAGTAGACTCTAATGTTAATTGTGAAGACATGCATAAGTCACAGTTGTTGTTGTGGCCTTCAGTCGGGAGACTGGTTGATGCAGCTATCCACCCTACTGTATCCTTAATAAGCCTCTTCATCTCCTCTTAAGAACGGCAATTTGAATGTTTTCATCTCTTGGTCTCCCTCTGCGATTTTTACCCCACAGACTTCCCTCCTATGCTAAGTACACGACTCCTTGATGTCTAACAATGTGTCCTACCAATCGATCGCTTCTTTTAGTCAAGGTATGCCAGAAATTCCTTTTCTCCCCAGTTGTGTTCAGTACCTCCTTATTAGATATGCGATCCACCCATTTAAACTCCAGCATTCTTCTGTAACACCACATTACAAAAGCCTCTATCCTCTTCCTGTCAGCACTGTTTATCGTCCAAGTTTCACTCCCATACAAGGCAATACTACACACAAATGCCTTCAGAAAGGATTTCCTTACGCTTAAATCAGTATCCGATCTTAAATTTCTATTTTTCAAATTGCTTTTCTTTCCATTGCCACTCTGAATTTTATATTCTCTGTACTGCGACCATCGAGTGTTATTTTACTGCCCAAGTAACAATACTCATCTGCCACCTTTATTGTTTCTTTACCTAATCTAATTCCTTCAGCGTCGCCAGATTTTCCTAGATTGCACTACATTACCATTGCTTTGCTCTTGTTAATGTTCATCTTGTATGCATCTTGCAACACACTGTCCATTCCGTTCAACTGATCTTCCAAGTCCTTTGCTCTCTTTGACAGAATTACAATGTCATCGGAAAACGCAATGTTTTTTCCTTCTTTGCCCTGAACTTCAATTCCTACTCCAAATTTTTCCTTGCTTTCCTTTATAGCTTGCTCAATGTACAAACTGAGTAATACTGGAGAAAAGCTACAATCCTGTCTTACTCTATTTCCAACCTCTGCATCCCTTTCATACCCTTCCACTCCGATAACTGCTGTATGGATTTTGTATAAGTTGTAAATAACCCACTGTTCCCAATATATATCACTCCTGCTGATTTCAGAATTTGAAAGAGTCTAGTCCATTCAATATTGTCAAAAGCTTTTTACATATATAGAAAAGTTAGGAAATTACGTTTGCCTTTCCTCAATCTAAGATAACCTGTAAAGTGAGGGTTGCCTCCCGTGTTCCTACATTTCTCCTGAATCCAAACTGATTTTCCCAGAGGTCGACTTCTATCAGCTTTTCCATCCTTCTGTAAACAATTCGTGTTAAAATTATGTAAATGTAACCATGACTTATTAAACTGATGGTTCTGTAATTTTCACATCTGCCTGCGATTGTTTTCTTTGGAATGGGGATTACATTTTTCTTAAAGCCTGAGGGTATTTTCCCTGTCTCATACATCTTACGCACGAGGTGAAATAGTTTTGTCATGGTTGGCTCTCCCAGAGAGGTCAGTAGTTCTGAGGGAATGTCATCTACTCCAGCGGTCTTGTTTTGACTTAGCTCCTTCAGTGTTCTGTCAAATTCTTCTCTCGGTATAGTATCTCCTATTTCAGGTTCATCTACTTCCTCTTCCCTTCCTACAATATTGTCTCTAAGTTACATCCTTTGTACTGCCCCTCTATATACTGTTTCCACCTTTCAGCTTTCCATTCTTCGCTGAGAACTGGTTTTCCATCTGAGTTTTTATATTCATAGAGCTGCTTTTCTTGTCTCAAAATGTCTCTCTTATTTTTCTATAGGCGGTATGTATTTTTCCCCTGATTAAACATTCCTGTACTGATTTGCATTTGGCTTATTGTCACAGCTACTTTGCACTTCCTGTCAATCTCACTTCTTAGTCGTCTGTACTCCAGTTTGCTTGATTCATTTACTTCATTTTTATACTTTCTCCTTTCATCAATTAAATTTAATATTTCCTGTCATATCCAAGGATTTTTTGTATGTCTTGCCTTTCTACCTATTTTGACCTCTGCTGCCTTCACTATTTCATCTCTCAAAGAACCCATTCCTCTTCTACTGACAAATGTGGAGAAATTAAACAGTAAAACAGTAGGTCACAGTTAATGCGACAAATTGTTGTTGTGTATGTACAAAATACATTGAAGGCTACATATGCTGCACTGGGTGATTATTCTGGAATGAGACAAGGTTGGAGAAAATAATTGCATATCCCAATCTGTGACACACGGTTAGTGATTTATTGACTGTTCCGTTGGTTCTGGACAGAATAAGTAGTATGGTAGTGGGCATTTCAGCACAGTGACCTTGAACTTTCGGCTGTCGACGATAGGGTCATTGACCCCTCCTACCTCGGCCAATTGCCTGACCGCAGATCAAAGGATACCGCCACAGGATGATTGATAGGTCTTCCTGGAAGAATGAAAGATGATTGACAGTTTACATTTAGGTCCTTTTGATTCGCTACTTGTCCGACCGCTAATCAAAGGATGCCGCCATAACGCACTTAAGGATGATTGACAGGTTGCAACACCTCCCTCGGCCACACACGACGCCCCGCCCCCCCCCCCTCCCCCCCCCCCCCCCTCCACCCCTCGGTGCCGCCGCCAGACAAGCGGCACCTCCGACAGGTCCAGACCTGTAGACCCATCGACATGTCTGTACTCGCACCCTGGACCACACACCTGGCCGGTTCGACGCCCCCCTCCACCCCTCGGCACCGCCACCAGACAGGCAGCACCTCCGACAGGTCCAGACATGTAGACCCCTCGACATGTCTGTACTCGCACCCGCGACCTCTACTCGCTCGGCCGATTGCCGGACCGCCGCCTCCGCCGCCGACAGATGCTACCCCCCTCCTCCTCCATGCTAGCGACCGGTTCTCAAAGGACGCCGCCACCCGCCCTACCCGCGAGAACAAACAATACCGCCACGATTGTCTTGACAGCACCGACACCGCCCCCACAGGCCGACCCCTGCTCTCTTTTTACGGCGACCGCGCCCCGACAGGTCAGCAGCCAATTAAATTGCATATTTATTATTATTAAGCGCGCCGCAGCGATCCGTACGCCAGATCTCGATTTATGTAACGACAACAATTTCCGCCGTTTATTATTATTATTCTTGGGAAAAAAAAAATAAAGCTACCATAGTGTTCTTCGTATGCTAAAAAAACAATTTAGAACAGAAATGCTTAGCTCTCCATCCGGTAATCGTATATTGTAATACCCCTGTTCTCGACCCAAAAACGAAGTAAGTGCTCAAATCGACCTCTATCTCTCTTTTTAGGGTAAATCGGGTCACGGATCACAAATTTCACACCACAACCAGCGGATTATACCCTAGTAAGACTCCAGGACGTTCTCCAAATTATGGTTTTGACTGGTATTTCCAGGCGAAGTACTAAATAACCTCCATATAGGCGAGATTCTAGATGCGTTCTTCGGGACTTGTGGTATAGAGACAGGTGCGTAGAATCGAATCCGAAGCGCAACAGCTGGGAGGACCTCCCGGCTATAGCGAAGACACACATCTGCCGCAAAATATATATATAAGGGATGGTCGCAGAAGCCTCCAGGTCACATCTTCGAAACGCAAAGCATGCTCCTGGATAGGTAAAATACTCTCTGATACGCTAAAGGTAGCGGAAAGGTAGCGGAAAGGTGGCGGAAAGGTGGCGGAAAGGTAATGGGTAGTGGGAAGGGTAGCGGGAAGGTAGAGGATAGGTATCGGAAAGATAGCGGTACTCTACAAGTACAACGTAATATTTGTGTCTGTGTTAATACAATACGAATGCTTAGAGGTTAGGGATTCGCGCATCAGATGGTATCTTAGCTGTCCAGGAGCATGCTTTGCGTTTCGAGGATGTGACCTGGAGGCTTCTGCGACCATCCCTTATATATATATTTTGCGGCAGATGTGTGTCTTCGCTATAGCCGGGAGGTCCTCCCAGCTGTTGCGCTTCGGATTCGATTCTACGCACCTGTCTCTATACCACAAGTCCCGAAGAACGCATCTAGAATCTCGCCTATATGGAGGTTATTTAGTACTTCGCCTGGAAATACCAGTCAAAACCATAATTTGGAGAACGTCCTGGAGTCTTACTAGGGTATAATCCGCTGGTTGTGGTGTGAAATTTGTGATCCGTGACCCGATTTACCCTAAAAAGAGAGATAGAGGTCGATTTGAGCACTTACTTCGTTTTTGGGTCGAGAACAGGGGTATTACAATATACGATTACCGGATGGAGAGTGTTTTTGATCTTGTGCAAGACTCTTTAAGTTTTTTAAACGGTATCTGCAAAGTGTTTCTCCACCATGTGGGGGGCGAATAACAAACATCTGGGACACCAGATGCTTTGTAGTGTTTAATAGTGTCCTGCAATTTGTGTACTGGTGTAATAAAAATACCCAAAAATTAATCGGTGTACAGGTTAAACCTTCCAGATCGATAGAAGCTTATACGTTACGTTCTATCAGCTTGTAGTTTCCATTGTCTACCTGTAAATTAGGTGGAGATTCGTAATACTGACAGCGGCAAAGACGATATAAGTAGTACACTTAAAAACTACATTAAAGCAGGGGAAACATACTTCTTCCAATCCAGAACATTGTTCTCCACACTGCCTCCAGATATAGATATCGCCGAATTAGGTCTAGTACCTACAAACAATGTCATTCTGCAAGTCCAGCGAAAAGAGTAAATGTATCACACAGGCTTAAGCCGTCCCCATTAAAGAAATTACATCGCTACCTGCAGTTAATGTCTTCTGTGCGCGAAAAGAAAACTGGAAATGGCGGATATCGAGACCAAGAGAAGGAAGCTAGAATATATGGCTAAAGCAACTGCCATAAAGGACGAGTACAACCTAATGCTGGAGAAAGACGAAGCTATGGCATATGTGTAAGCCCGGCTTAAACAGAGGGTGTGGAGATATCTGGTTACGACTGGGACTTATAAAATATTTGCTTTTTACAGTAAACAGTCAGGGAGATTGGTCGCGCGTCGGTGTACTGACCGAAAATAGCGGAACACACGTAAAACGTATTGCATTATCGTTTGGAGAAGGGACTACATTGCATCCAAATGTCGAGGACTGGGGACAGTCATTTGCAGAGTTAAAAACGGAAGGAATAACAAGCAATCGTTTGCAATAGTCGTAAACCTAGTGCTCCATACGGAAATTACCACAGGAGTTGGTAACGTGCAGACATAGGGACGCATATTGCTATACAGGAAATAATGGGAAAAGTTAAAATACCCGATTGTTCTCGTCTAGAAGCATTGCCCGAAGGTGCAGAGCTATAAAGGATTTGGAATGCAGGAGGAAGCGAAGATACGTAATGGAGTTCGAGAACATAATAAAGAACAATTGTATTCTGTGTCTAGCTTCTCGAGTAGAAAGTTTCGGTCTTATAGGGTTTAGGAGAAGATACCAGAAGACATGTTTCTTGTTAGCAAAGAGCAGTAACTCCTCGGTAAAGTATCTGTTAGGGAGGTGTAATTCTGTGTTGTTCTATTCCACAGTTAAGCAAAGCGTTCGTTTAAATCGACGTTGCTCGGTACATTGCTGCATGGAATGGGGTTTGACTTATTGCACATTGGTTCATCTTGTATAAATTTCGTTCTTCTTCTTCTTATCGAATTTCTAAAAAAACTATGTTTCGTTTCTGTAAGAGCTACATCGCAAATTTGCGCACATCCTACTGTCTGTATATGTATCTGCGTATAAAAGTTTAACGACTGCTCGTACGGTAAAAACATCGCTTGCGTCAGCTGCGAGGAAATCTATCTTCGCGAAAATAGCTCTCTTGTATTCGGAATCTGGTGCGGCCAGGAAAAATTAAACCGAAAACTTCTCCGGGTCAGGTGCGAGCGTGGACAGGTATGTTTACATGTATAGGACGTACACACGATCCAAACCGGCGTCTACGATGAGTCAACAGGTCCGCACTCGCCTACAGCCAGAAATAACATGGAATGTGATTATGCATGCTAGCTTGCGCGAAGTACCTATTTCGAACTGTTTAGTCGTGCGATACGATGCAACGCAGATGTGGTCCACAATTGTGGAAATACATATAGATACTTCGTAGCATGGATGTGGGGCATTTATATCTTCTTTTAGCTGTGTTTACGAATGGACTTCTCTGGGTAGCGTATCGGAGATGATTGCAGTGGTAAATTAATGTTCTTTGCTCGATAAACATCGAGTTAGAGGATTAGTTACCTACATTGGAGGTGCATTTAATCGTATGTTTAGTCTCTAAAGGATTGCTCTTGGAGATCGTTAAAAAAATCTGGTGTTGCATTAGTTCGAAATGGTGTAGACTATTTTGCGTTGCTGCTTGTAAGGATTATAAGAACTTGGCTTGGATCTAGATCTTTTCTTGTTAGCTGTTCTGTGCGTGTGCACGTCGCTCATTTTTTTTACAGATGTTTATCGAGAGTAATAATTTGTTAGAAGGAGTGGAATACGATGGTGATTTGTGCGCGAATGCTCGAGGTATATAGTCTATTGGCTGATAGAGAGCGTTCCAGAAATATTGTCTGCCGGGCTATGCATTGGAAACAAAGTTGTGGTTGGATGTTAGGGACAGGTCAAGCAACCAACGTAGTTATTGGGTGGAGAGAGAGCGAGATCGAAACTTTATTAAAACGCTGTGTGTCTGGGAGATCTTGTCTGTTACTGATCGCGGTTATAACACCATCTGTGGTAACTTGTTTAGAGTTGGTACTGGGTTAGTGACGGATGTAAGGATAGCTCTGTCTGGGTTGTTACGAACGTATACATAGCTTGCAGCATGCTATTTGGGACAAAAATCGAGTTGGAATGGCTAGATTCTTCTGTTGTTGTAGGTTCGTGTTGACTGTAGGTGTACTTCTGTTACTGTGTTGGAAATGTTTGGCGCTTACAGAGAGTGCTTTAGGCTAGATGGGACGGAATGTAAGTAAAAAGTGTCGATATACCCTAAATATATACGTCACGGTAAAGCTGTAAAGAAAACTGACTTTGGTGGTGCATTGATCTTTCGTCGAAGCATCGTCTGTTTATCGTATGCTAGTGTTAGCTACTTTACGGCTAGTGTGCAACACGTTTACGTAGCGGATATGCCTGCTGCGGTAAATCATAATTCTTTCGTCGAAAATCAACGTGTTTTATAAAACTCCTATAGTTTCGTTATTTAAAGTGCGCTAGTTGTAGCCAATGGAGTGCGCGCGCGCGTGTGTGTGTGTGTGTGTGTAGTAAATTCCGCAAGTTCGATACTGCAAACGTTGGAGATAAGACGAAGTTACTATTTCTGGAATACATGGGAGGAAATATATACGTCCTGTGGGTATATATCTTATAAACTGCAGCTAATCGATGTTTTTTAATGGAGGCGCTCCCATCTATACTACAGCAGCAGCTTCGTGTAGATGGCTTCTATCTCCTGGATTTTTGGGCAATACTTTAACCGAGTGGCGTTCGTATCCGAGCATGACTTTCGGATGGGAGGAGCAATATCAAAGTGGTTGCGGCCGAGGAAACGACTGCTTAACGTGGTTGGCGTCGAATTGTAGAACCAAAATAAATTTGTCGAAAAATCACGAGCCCTGGTGTAAGCAAAGATATCGATTTTATAAAGAGTCCAGGCAGTTGATTGTTAGGTCTTTTATTTTTTCGCCGGGTCGAGAAGATGGTATTACCAGGATGGAGGATTGTGTAAGAAGATTGTTTAAGTGTTCTAAAAGAGAAGATACGGTATTTACAAAGTGCGCCGTTGTACTGTGCAAACGCTTTTAGATTTGATACTTGGGTATTAAGAGTACCAGAAAATTGACCGCTCTCTCGGACATTATGTTTTTTTTTTTTTTTTTTTTTTTTTTTAGTTTCGACTGTAAATTACTTGTAGAGTCGAGCAAGGAACTATATTTTTTTTTAGCATTCCAGGACTTTATTATCCACAGACGTAGATATCGTCTACGTTATTCCACAAGTCCGAAGAAGAAGAAGAAGGATAAACGAAAACTGGGTTATATGGCGAAGACACATGCTTTTAAAAGGAGGCTATTGTATATGTGCAAGCCCGGTTTAAATAGATAGTGTGGGGGAAAATATTTGCTTTTACAGTAAACAGGCGGGGGGATTGGTCTCGCATAGTTGTACTGGCCGAAATTAGCGGAACACACGACAAACGTGTTTGTACTGTGTGTGACTCCCATCCATTCCTTAGAGAGCAGGTTATGATCGAAGTGTGCGGGAGTTGGTTGCGATGTAAGTGTTTGCGAACATTACGTTGCATGTACTCAGTTGTACTGTAATAAACAAAACAAAAATTGTAAACACTCCATGTCCTATATAGAATCATGTGTTGTGGCGTGTAGGTTAGCGTCTTCGTTTGCGGTGGACATCTACTTGTAATTAAAATAATAAATCTTAGTTCGGAGTAGGAATTTTGTGGGTAAAGGGCGGGTCGAGCTGGAAATCTGTGTTGCATTGGGCAGGTAACTTCGGTTCTGTGGTTGCTGTATTGTCGAATAAGGGTGTTGTTAGGCCAATAATTTCGAAAAGTTTTAGTGTAGACGGTCGGAATCGGTAAATTATTTCACGTATTTTTCTTTTATTTCGACTCTCCGTTGCACAATAGGGATTAAATGTCTTCTGGGGCGCTGGAATATCGGTGTCAGATAAATGTAGTTTGCATCGTAACAGGACATAGAGATTTCTTAGATGGGATGTGTACTGCTGTAGCAAGGAAATAAGAGGTAAAATTAAAGTACCCGAACTCTCGGAATGCGCAGTTATACCTCGATCTAAGAAGAAGGAAACGTAACAGGGCAAGATCGCTAAAGAGAGAGAGAGTGTTAAATTTCGGAACTTTCGGCATGGCTCAGCTCCATTAAATAAATGCATTGCGAGCTATCCTTGTCAGAATGGTGCGTCTGCATAGAAGGTTTTGATCATTTGGAGATGTAACTTAGGTGTTTTTGTTTAAACACTTAGCATATGTTTCTTTTATGTAGTCTGCCGAGAGAGCGCTCTGCGTTCTGGACGATTGTTAACGGTGCTTGCAGATGTTTATTTAGAGACTTTGTGCTAAATGTCATTGCCGATTTTCGTTATTTGGAATTTTTGTATAAACACTATGTCGTATTCTGCTGCTTGCCGCTGTTGTTGCTGTTTTATCGAAAGAGTGGTTGGCATACAAGTTACATCCCGTTCGATGGCTATTGCTTGCATCGTCTAAACGAAGAGATACATTTATAGATGCAAGGTTGTGGTCGAGTTCCGAAACGGACCATTTCTTTTCTTTTCGTTAATTGGCTCTGGTTAGAATTGTTTTTGTATATCGAAAGAGTTTATGTTAAGATGGATACGTAAGTTTGTGGCGTTTATTATCTAACCTGCGCTATTATTATTAAACACGGCTGGAGAGAGATGGGAATGTAAATTCTTACTTGCAAATTTTGCATACGAGTTTAACGGTGCTTTGCAGATGTATATTTAGAGACATTGTCATTGCCGATTTTCGTTATTTGGAATTTTTGTATAAACAATATGCCGTCTTCTGCTGCTGCTGCCGCTGTTGCAGTTTTATCGAAAGAGTGGTTGGCATACAAGTTACATTCCGTTCGATGGCTGTTGCTTGCATCGTCTAAACGAAGAGATACATTTATAGATCTAAGGTTGCGGTCGAATTCCGAAAACGGACCATTTCTTTTCTTTTCGTTAGAATTGTTTCTGTATATCGAAAGAGTATATGTTAAGATGGATACGTAAGTTTGTGGCGTTCGTTACCGTAACCTGCGCTATTATTATTATTAAACACGTCTGTCGGTTGTAGTCTATGCGAAGAGCGTGGAGAGAGATGGGAGTGTAAATTCTTACTTGCAAATTTTGCATACGAGTTTTAATATTTAATACTACATGCTGTAGTATACGAGACCAGCTAAGCATTTCTGTTCTAAATTGTTTTTTTAGCATACGAAGAACACTATGGTAGCTTTATTTTTTTTCCCCAAGAATAATAATAATAAACGGCGGAAATTGTTGTTGTTACATAAATCGAGATCTGGCGTACGGATCGCTGCGGCGCGCTTAATAATAATAAATATGCAATTTAATTGGCTGCTGACCTGTCGGGGCGCGGTCGCCGTAAAAAGAGAGCAGGGGTCGGCCTGTGGGGGCGGTGTCGGTGCGGTCAAGACAATCGTGGCGGTATTGTTTGTTCTCGCGGGTAGGGCGGGTGGCGGCGTCCTTTGAGAACCGGTCGCTAGCATGGAGGAGGAGGGGGTAGCATCTGTCGGCGGCGGAGGCGGCGGTCCGGCAATCGGCCGAGCGAGTAGGGGTCGCGGGTGCGAGTACAGACATGTCGAGGGGTCTACATGTCTGGACCTGTCGGAGGTGCTGCCTGTCTGGTGGCGGTGCCGAGGGGTGGAGGGGGGCGTCGAACCGGCCAGGTGTGTGGTCCAGGGTGCGAGTACAGACATGTCGATGGGTCTACAGGTCTGGACCTGTCGGAGGTGCCGCTTGTCTGGCGGCGGCACCGAGGGGTGGAGGGGGGGGGGGGAGGGGGGGGGGGGCGGGGCGTCGTGTGTGGCCGAGGGAGGTGTTGCAA
The DNA here is from genome assembly GCA_026315105.1 of Locusta migratoria. Classification (NCBI taxonomy): domain Eukaryota; kingdom Metazoa; phylum Arthropoda; class Insecta; order Orthoptera; family Acrididae; genus Locusta; species Locusta migratoria. The sequence continues at coordinate 165,769,245 of CM048746.1, forward strand.
CCTGTCAATCATCCTTAAGTGCGTTATGGCGGCATCCTTTGATTAGCGGTCGGACAAGTAGCGAATCAAAAGGACCTAAATGTAAACTGTCAATCATCTTTCGTTCTTGCAGGAAGACCTATCAATCATCCTGTGGCGGTATCCTTTGATCTGCGGTCAGGCAATTGGCCGAGGTAGGAGGGGTCAATGACCCTATCGTCGACGGCCGAAAGTTCAAGGTCACTGTGCTGAAATGCCCACTACCATACTACTAGAATATTTTATTCATGTTGATTGAAACACGAGATAATTGTGTAATATTCTGCAAATTTACTGTTTTTACAAAACGGTTCCGGCTGTTACGCCATTAACAGATGAACACTACAGAGGTATATCAATACAGTTTGGAAGTTTAAGGAGCAGAGATCTCAAGTTGCTGTACAGATAGTATATGTACATTAATTTTCAAAGAAGACTAGTGTAACTATTATTGAACATTACAAAATTTGTGCTAAGAAAATAAACGCAATCAACAGAAATTGGTCGAACTAATTATCTTATGATTTGTTCAACCACTTTCTATTGTTGTTAAACATAAAATAATTTGTTCTGCCTATTTCTATGTTTCAAGTTATTTTCTTAGGACATTTTATTTTATTTCTAGTGTCACATATTTTATGTGAAATTCTTGCCTGAAGAACATTAACATTACTTGTAAAATAATCAACATAAATATTTAACCTCGTCCTCTATAACAAGTTCATTCTCTGATATGAAAAACACTAAATGGTTTAGCAACTTTATTGCATAATGACATGGGCACAAATATTTCTTCTCGTTAGTTATAGAAACAGAAGCAATTTGGCATCAAATGAATTATAAGAAAGTTGGTCCCTTTTCAGGCAAGGTGCGTGTAAATGATTTTTTCTTTTTTGTCTCGCCTTGTAGTCTCTTAATTCAGGAAATAAAATTTGAAAAGAGTCTTAGATAAAAATGTCTTGCACTAGTAACATCTTATGAAGCATAAGTTATGTTATTTGTTGGCGATGTGAAAATTACGAACTTGATCTGTGCAGAATAATTTAGTCATTTATATTGAAGGGAAAGGTATGCAATTACGAAGCAATGTTTACAATGAACTGCACAGGTTGCGTTCCATAGTAACCATAAATGGTATGTGTGAGTTTACTTTCTACAGCATAACACCTAGACTGCTTGCTCCGACTCAAGATGGCGGCCGTGACTTTATTTCGTGCACTAGTCTGTCCCATTTACTATCGAGCTCACTGGTAGAACGGCGTGTTTATTTCTGCACTGATGCAGAAGTATAAATATTAGAGCATGAGACTGTATACTTCTGATATTAAAATGACAAGAAACAGCTATTACTAAATAAGATGTTCAGGTTGTACAGGCATCATATATGACTGGACTAGCAAATTCGATTCTACACATAACATGTAAACACGAGAGCGAAAAACGTTTTATGAAATTCGGTCTTTCGACAGATATATCGCATGTCAATACAGTGTCTAACGTTACCAGTGTATCAGCAATATTTCAACTCTTTTTATTGACATGCCACTTATTACCCTGTGAAGTCATGTAGTTGTAAATCATCAGCATTCCGAACGTTGTAGTTACTGGTGCTGTTTAATTTTTACTTAAAATGTAATTTATATTTACAACAGCTGAACTGCTGCTGTTTGAGGAACAATGCATATTAGTTCCACGGAGAATGGAAAAATTGGTTTGAGATTTGACGACAAATGGTTCTGAGGACCAGTGGCCTCGCCAGAGGGGGTAGGGGGATGCAGATTGTCCCCCCCCCCCACTCGACAGTGATGAATGTAGCATATATTTTCGGAGGGGGGGGGGCAGACTTATGTGAAGATAAGTTAAGTAATTGTAAGTAGAGCCCCCATGATGTTTTGTATCAGTTCTGTTGTTCATACTCAGAGGATAATTTGTGCTGAAGCCCCTTTACTTTACTTAGATTAAGACTTTTTATTGTTGTAGTAAATAACAAAAATATAGAATTAAACTATCATCTGTAGTATCAAAAACTAAAGTGCATCTTACACCTTAATATAAAAATAAAAAGATAAGCTAAATAAGCTAATGGGTTCATACCCCATGTATGAAGGTAATAACTCTTCTCTTTTTAATGGAAAACAACTCTGTAAAACTTCTTTTCCTATTATTATTGATGATAGGAACGATCCTGCAAGAACTTCACACCCCACTCCCCTGTGTAACACAATGAACTATTACTGCCTACCACAGCGATGCATTCATGCATCATACATTAAAATAATTTTGTTTTTATATTCGTCAATTCGGGAGAGGGTGGCAGGCCCCGTCGCCCCCACCCCCCGCCCTTATATAGGCCACGTTCCCCTTTAGAAATTCGAAGATTTAATTTAAAAAAATGTTCAAATGTTTGTAGAGTTTATGGCACGTAACTACAGGGTCATCAGTCCCTAAACTTACAAACTACTTATTAACTAGCTACAACTAAGGACGGCACAGATATCCATGCCCGAGTGGGGATTCGAACCCCCGACCGTAGTGGCCGTGCAGATCGTGACTGAAGCGCTGCAGTCCCCTTCGCCACCGCGGCCGGCGAATATTTAATAAATTGATGGAATAATTAAAATAGTCGAGGAGGTTACATTAGGCTACATTTCTTTAAATTTGTTTTCTTGCCAGTAAACAATTTTTCTACTGTATTCATTCAAAGTTTCCTCATTCTCTCCCTTATGCTGCCCCCTACCCTTCCCCGAATCAGCTGGCTTCGAAGACAGTTGATCATTTTACGATAATATGATAATGTAAACATGAAACGAATTGCTTTTCCTGAGTTATTTTAACAGCGGTTCTTTTCGTTTCTAAAGTGCAACACAACGTTCTGTTACAGACACTATTCGCAACCGCACAGCGACCTACTTTACAGAAATGCGTAACCAACCTCCGCAGATGTGCGTGCCCTCTGTCGACTGTCTGGCGTACCATTTGACGACGCAGCTCCCCTGGCGCCGCCTTCGGCAGAACGATGAACACACTGTAAGAGCGACATTGCAACTAGGCGACGTACAAAACAGAACTTTCATAAACGTGTAATATATAGAAGACACTACTGTTCACTGCTTTCTAAAACTGGAACACTTGAGAAACTTTCATGAAAATGAATGTGGAGCGCATACCTTCTTTCATTTGACTCTGTTTAATAATGTCCTCTTTCATGAATACTTCTATTGTCTTTGCCTAGCACGAAGACTTGGAATATTTTCACATTTGGTATCGGAGTATTTACGTGAGACACGTTTATCTACAAGCAACACGAATGGTTAGATATTTCTGTTAGGAAGCCTTCTATTATACATAACCCTAAAACTTTGTTTCTGTGAATGATAAGCATTATGCTTATTCCCCTTAAAAATCCCACAAGAACAACGAAATCTGTTTCTATCGTAAACAAGGAATGAAATTAGTAAGCATGCGCAATTTGACACTAAACAATACACGCAAACTTCATTTATATTTCGCAGCTCATTTAAGGCGCTCAAAATTACGAAAAATCAGTGGTGTTTCAAGGGGAGGGCTTTGCGGCAGGATATAACCAAAAACTCCCCGCGTTCAGCGTTTCACGTCTCTAAACTCCTAAAGAACAAAATCCTGAATTGTCACTTGTGAAAAATTTTAGCTTGCTCTGATCCATAATTTTTAGAACGTTTTCAGGGTATTGTGTTCGATTGCTCGAAAGCGCAGTAGAATACGTTTTAACTGATGTATTAGTAAACCCCTGGACTCCATACAGACATGAATTCCTATATAGGGATCTGCTTAAAACGTCTGATTGCCTTAATGATACAGTAATAAGGACAGTTTTCATTACACCGTAAATACGTGGAGTCGAGCTGCGACAGGCTCATACGAAAGACACACACATACAACACTTAGCTATCGGCAATGGCCGTCTTCAGAAAAAAGAACAGTCACGTAATCTCACAGGCACACAACACTTCGAAGTGCGGCAGCCCGACGTGACGGTTGTGTGACTGACTTTTGTGCCTGTGTGATTGCGTCAATGTTCTATTTTCTGAAGAAGGCCATGGACGATAGCTAAGTGTTGTACGTGTGTCTTTTGTATGTGCCTGTCGCAGCTCGTCGCCACGTCTTTGCGATGAGTTGTAAACTATCCTTATTACTACATTATTAATTCCAATCTGGACTTCCCATTATAAATGTGATAAATACTTGCTTTTAAGCATGTAATCACGGAAAATGTTGGAAATTACTTCAGATTACTGTTTAAACCCTGTGGGAAGTCACTAACAAGTAACACTATACAAGTTCCACTTGCGGATTCCAATATTATTTGAGTATATTATAGTACGGTTAGAATATTAGTCACGTACCTATATTTTTATACGTGCCCATACGGCCGTTTAACTGATGAAAACTGTCCCGAAGAAATCATGGTTGTTATTTAACTGAGTACAAATCGTCGAAACAGCAGGGGATATAACATAAATGTTTAAACTTACGAGGGTCATTCAATAATTATATAGAAAAATTGATCTGGTGAAAAAATCATTTATTTTTACAGAAGAATATATTTTCTACTTTTCAACATTTGCCACAAACGTTTTCACCTCCTCTTTGTCCTGGTACCTCTTCCCAAGTAATTCCTCAAAAAAATGTTCAAATGTTTGTTAAGCTTATGGGACTTAACTACGGGGTTATCAGTCCCTAAACTTACAAACTACCTTATACTAAGAACGGCACAAATATCCATGCCCGAGGGGGGATTCGAACCCCCGACCGTAGTGGCCGTGCAGACCGTGACTGGAGCGCCTCAGTCTCCGCGGCCACCGCGGCCGGCGGTAATTCCTCCTTCAGAGCAACAAACAAAGGAGAATAAGGGGAATGAGGCAGTGCTTCCCAGCCCATTTTGTCAATGGTTTCATGGGTAAAATTAACAATATGAGGACGAGCGTTATGTTGCTGGAAAAAGCACCCCTCCTCAGAGATCCAAGACGTTTCTGTCTTCATCATGGTTTGAAAGCAAATACGAGTCGTATTGGCTGTTCGCTGTACGCTGCTTTTCGAGATAATCACAAAAAACTGGACCTTCAGCGTCCCAAAATATCGTAAACATGACCTTTCCTGCTGATTCTTCGGTTTTGAATGGTTTTTAGTGATGGGTGAGTTGGTGTTCTTCCACTCCATGCATAGCGAACACAAGTTTCAACAGAAGTTAACACTTTGTAGAGCAAGTGCTCAAATTCTCTTTCATAATGCTCCTGTAGCTCTCTGCACACTCTCAACCCTGTTTCCTTGTGTGGCCGCGTCAATTTCTTTGGAACCCATCTTGCAGATATTTTGCAGTACTTCATCTGGTTAGAGATTATATTATGAACTGTACCAGTACTAAATTGGTATCTGTAAACTATCATTTCAACTGTCACACGGCGCACGACACGAATAATGTCGTCAACTGGTAACAATTTTTTTTTCAGCTATCAGTCGTAAATATTTTGGTTATTCATATCTAGATTTCGACCACAGTGTGATCATTATCAATGCTTAAAACCAACGGTTAAAACATGTAAAACATTTCGAACTCCATGTTGGAGGTTTTACATGTTTTAACTGTTTGTTTTAAGCATTTTTAATTATCACACAGTGGTCGAAATCTAGATCTGAACAAAAAAATTACGACTGATTGCTGAAAAACATTTTCTACAAATAAAATAATAATAGTAATAAATAAATAGAGTAAATAAATAGAAGAATGTATAAATAGGGGAAAAATAGATACAGCCTACAGGAAAATAAAAGAAACATTTGGAGATAAGAAAAACAGCTCTATGAATATCAAGGACTCTGATGGAAAACCAGTTCTCAGCAAAGAAGGAAAAGCTGAAAGGTGGAAAGAGTACATAGAGCATCTCTACAAAGGAAATGAACTTAGAGACGATGTTGTAGAAAGGGAAGAGGAAGTAGATCAAGATGAAATAGGAGATACTATACTGAGAGATGAATTTGACAAAGCCCTGAAAGACCTAGGTCGGAACAAGGCCCCAGGAGTAGATGGCATACCCTCAGAGCTACTAAAGTCTCTGGGAGAGCCAGCCATGACAAAACTATTTGAACTGGTGCGTAGGATCTATGAGACAGGCGAAATACCTTCAGACTTTAAGAAAAATGTAATAATCCCCATTGCAAAGAAATCAGGCGCTGACAGGTGTGAAAATTACAGAACCATCAGTTTGTTAAGTCATAGTTGCAAAATTTTAACACGAATTATCTACAGGAGAATGGAAAAGCTGGTAGAAGCTGACCTCGGGGAAGATCAGTTTGGATTCAGGAGCAACGTAGGAACCCGGGAGGCAATACTCACTTTACGTCTTATCTTAGAAAATAGATTAAGGAAAGGCAAACCTACATTTTTAGCTTTTGTAGATTTGGAGAAAGCTTTTGACAATGTTGACTGGAATACACTGTTTCAAATTCTGAAATCAGCAGGGGTAAAATACAGGGAAAGGAGAGTCATTTACAACTTGTACAAAAGCCAGACCGCAGTTATTAGACTCGAAGGGCATGAAAGGGAAGCATAAGTTGGGAAGGGAGTAAGACAGGGTTGTAGCCTTCCTCCAATGTTGTTCAATTTATACATTGAACAAGCTATAAAGGAAAGCAAGGAGAAATTTGGTGAAGGAATTAAAGTTCAGGGGGAAGAAATAAAAACATTGCGTTTTGCTGATGACATTGTAATTCTGTCAGAGACACCAAAGGACCTAGAAGAGCAGTTGAATGGAATGGACAGTGTTTTGAAGAGAGCGTATAAAATGAACATTAACAAGAGCAAAACAAAAATAATGGAATGCGGTCTTAGAAAATCAGGTGATGCTGAAGGAATTAGATTAGGTAACGAAACAATGAAGGTGGTAGATGAGTTTTGTTAATTGGGTAGTAAAATAACATGCGATGGTCGCAGTACAGAGGATATAAAATGCAGAATGGCAATGGGAAGAAAAGCATTTTTGAAAAAGAGAAATTTGCTAACATCGAATATTAATTTAAGTGTAAGGAAGGCTTTTCTGAAGGCATTTGTGTGGAGTGTTGCCTTGTACGGGAGTGAAACATGGACAATAAGCAGTGCGGAGAGGAAGAGGATAGAGGCTTTTGAAATGTGGTGCTACAGAAGAATGCTGAAGATTAGGTGGGTAGATCGCATGACTAATGAAGAGGTACTTAACGGAATTGGTGAGAAAAGGAATTTTTGGCACACCCTGACTAAAAGAAGAGATCGCTTGGTAGGACACATTCTTACACATCGAGGAATCGTAAATTTAGCATTGGAGGGAAGTGTGTGGGGTAAAAACCGCAGAGGGAGACCAAGAGACGCGTATAGTAAGCAGATTCAAGTGGATGTGGGTTGTCGTTCTTATGAGGAGATGAAAAGGCTTGCTCAGGATAGAGTAGGGTGGAGAGCTGCATCAAACCAGTCTCCGGACTGAAGACCATAACAACAACAACAAATAACAATAGTCGTGGAGCACAAGTGCCACGATGGAATCAAGCCTGATAATGTCTTCAATTCCACTTGTGTTGTTGTTGTGGCCTTCTGTCCAGAGCCTTTATCTTCTCATAAGAACGAAAACCTACATCCATTTAAATTTGCTTGCTGTACTCGTCTCTTTGTCTCCCTTTGAGACTTTTACCCCACACACACCCATCCAATGCTAAATTCACGATTCCTTGTTGGCTAATAATGTGTCCTACAAGTGATCACGTTTTTTAATCAACGAATGTGCCAGAAATCCTTGTTCTCCCATATTGTTTTCTGTAGCTCCTAATTCGTTACGCGATCTACCCACCTAAACTTCAGCATTCTTCTGCAGTACCACATTTCAAATCCTCTATCCTCTTCTTTTCTTCGACCGTACATGTTTCACTCCCGTATAAGGCAACACTCCACGCATATGCCTTCAGAAAAGACTTCCTTACAATTAAATAAATATTCAATGTTAGCAAATGTATCTATTTGAAAAATGATTTTCTCCCCATTGCTACTTTTTGCACTTCATATCGTCTGTACTACGACCATCATACGTTACGTTATTTCCCAAGTAAAAAACTCATCAACCACCGTTATTGTTTCGTTAACTGCTCTAATTGATTCAGCATTGCCTGATTTTCTTAGACTGCATTCCATTACCCTGATTTTCTTCTTGTTAATGTTTATCTTTTACGTTCCTTTCAATACATGGTCCATTCTGCACTACTCAATTTCTCCCCAGGTCCTTTGCTGTCTCTGACAGAATTACAATATCATGAGAAAAATGCAATTTCTTTTTTTTCTTCGGCCTTCAATTCCTTCTGTAAATTTCTCCTTGCTTTCCTTTATAGCTTGCTCAATGTACAAACTCACAATCAGTCCTTGCCTTTAATGCCCTTCTAGTCTAATCCCTGCTGTCTGGTATTTGTACAATTTATAAATAACCTTCCGTCCTCTATATTTAACCCCGCTGACGTCAGAATATAAGAGTATTCCTATCCACGTTGTCAAAAGCTTTCTCAAAATCAGAAACAAAGCAGAAACGTAGCTTTGCCTTTCGTTAAAATATCCCCTAAAATAATTCGTAAGGTGAGTATTGCTTCCCGTGTTTCCAAACTGACCTACCACGAGGTCAGCTTCCACCAGATTTTCCATTCTTGTGTAAATAATTCGTGTGAAAATTTTGCAACCATGACTTACTAAACTGATGGTTCTGTAAATTTCACACCTGTCTGCGGCTGCTTTCTTTGGAATGGGGATAATTACACTTTGTCTTAAAGTCTGATGGTATTTCGCCTGTCTCATAGATTTTACACACCAGGTGATACAGTTTTGTCACGGCTCGCTCTCCCAGACACTTCAGTAGATCTGGTGGAATGTAGTCTACTCCAGGGGCCTTTTTTAGACTTAGGTTGCAACTTTCAACTTATCATTTTCACCGCAATTTATCACGGCTAAGACTATACCCCGTTCGCTGTAACCAGAGACGGACTGTAAACACACTACGGTCGGGAGTTCGAATCCCCCCTCGGACATGGATATTTGTGCCGTCCTTAGTCTTAGCTAGTTCATAAGTAGTTTGTAGTTTAGGGACTGGTGACCCCGTAGTTAAGTCCCATAAGTTCTACGAACATTTGAACATTTTGAACAAAACAGGGGTGCTGACTCAATGTCGCCGCATCCGTTTCAGTTGTAAAGCGTTTGGGTGTGTGATATTAGAGGCTGTCTAGAAATTTCATCTTAAACGACCAGTTGATGAATAGCAGCTCTTTCTCGTCTGTATCGAGAAAGTGTAAACTCATTATGTTATCCTACATTTTGAATCCACGAAAGAAGCGATCAGAGAAGGAATCGGTAAGTTCTTAATGTGTATAAAACGGAGCTGTTGTGCCCAGAACAATAAATGACAGCTTCGTTATAACAGCAGATGCATTTAGGGGTGTTGGTCGTTCCTCAATTTATCAATTTGCTAATTGATTATAAGGTCAGACATTCTTTGTAGTCTCAAAATAAATAAATAAACATCACGACAGAAGCTTAAAGAAAGTGTTGCTGACTTTTACAGAAATATGATACGAACGAAAGTACACGATCTTTTGTTTCTTTGACAGTTCTTATTGTCGTAAATGAAGATGCAGATTTGGGCAATTTTCAGAGATTCTATGGATTATTAAAAGAAAGAAATTTTGAATATCTGTGGCGTCTAATATTACTGCTATATAGCAAAATACACAACCACTTTACACCTGATACAGAGGTTTTTATTGCAAATTATTAACTTAGCCGGAAAGTTTATATTCTTTCATTTAATAACCGGTTTCGATATTGCATTAAAACCATCTTCAGGCCCTAGACAAATTAAGTTGCAAATCAGTGTAGTATCCGTAACATCATGCTGTACGTATGTCACACAAAATATAAAGAAGAATTAATGAAATACCGAAACCAGTCATTCAGTAAAACAACATAAACTTTACGGCTGTTGGTGGAGAAGTTAATAATTTGGAATTAAAACTCGACCAACATCCTCAGTCCCTATTCCACTACAACATGGAAACACATCAATTGTTACATAGGTAGCACAGTAAGCGAGCACCCTGTTTTTGTCCACCCCTGATCACGCGCCCCGATTTGTTTACATTCTGACTCTCGTTTCGGTCAACGGAGAGTATACGCTGTAAGAACATACGTATTTGTCTATGCACGGTTCTGATTCGTTGAGAATATCCTTGTTTGGTTGATTCCGCTGTGCACAACTACCACTAGATTGTCTGCGAAGGCCAGGAAACTGATCTTGAAGTCGTCTTTTACTGGTCTAAGTTGAGTGGGATTGTAGTAGTTCTGATTTTAAATTCTTTCTCCCACTGTGTAATGATTTTAGCAATGTTGAAGAGCAGCGGCGGCGGTCCATCACCTTGTCACACGGCGGCATTTCTCTGGAACGGCTCTGATATATCAGTAAGAGTTCGTTTGTTGAGGAAAAAAATGTTCAAATGTTTGTTAAGCTTATGGGACTTAACTATGGGGTCATCAGTCCCTTAACTTACAAACTACTTATCAACTATCTTATAATAAGGACGGCACAAGTATCCATGCCCGAGGGGGGATTCGAACCCCCGACCGTAGTGGCCGTGCTGACCGTGACTGGAGCGCCTCAGTCCCCTCGGCCACCGCGGCTGGCGTTTGTTGAGGAGTATTGGTTTCTGTCAAGTGTATGATATTCTATGTCATTACAGAGGCTCTACAGATGGAATTATACGCGTCTTTTTAAATCAATAAACATGTAAATGAGAGGACAACTTCGAGTTACCATTGACCAGACGCTTCCAGTTGGTGAGAGATCTGGAGAATATGCTAGCCAGGACAGAAGGCGAACATTGTCCGTATCCAGAAAGGCACGTACAGGACCATCAACATTCGGTCATGCATTATCCTGCTGAAATGAAGGGTTTCGTAGTGATAGAACGAAGGGTAGAGGCCGCGGTGGAGTAGCCGAGCGGTCTAAAGCGTATCGCTGCGGAGCGCGCGGTTGCTCGCCGTGGAGGTTCGAGTCCTCCCTGAGGCATGGGTGTGTGTGTGTTGTCCTTCGGTTAGTTTACCTAGGTTTAAGTAATTTGTAAGCTACGGACTGATGACCACGAAGTTTCGTCCGATTTACAAACATTTGAAGGGTAGAGCCACATGTCGTACCACATCTGAAATATAACGGCCACAGTTCAAAGTGCCGTCGATGCGAACAAGAGGTGACGGAGGCGTGTAACCAATGGCACACCATACCATCACGCCAGATGATACGCCAATATGGCGATGACGAATACACGTTTCCAATATGCCTTCACCGCGATGTTGCCAACGACGGATGCGATCATCATGATGCTGCAAACAGAATCTAGATTCATCCGAAAAAATGACGTTTTGCCATTTATGAAAGTCAGAAACGTGATGATATACATTACTCCTCCTTAGACGAAGCATCACAACAACGTTTCACCAGGCAACGCCGGTCAACTGCTGTTTGTTTATGAGAAATCGGTTGGATACTTTCCTCGTATCAGCACGTTGTACGTGTCGCCACCGGCGCCAACCTTGTGTGAATGCTCTGAAAAGCTAATCATTTGCATATCCCAGCATCTTCTTCCTGTCGGTTAAATTTCGCGTCTGGAACACGTCATCTTCGTGGTGTAGCAGTTTTAATGGCGATGAGTGTAGCATTCATAGCGTTATGTACTTCTTATATTATACCTATTTAGTAATAGAAAGTGTTATCCTCTTGTAGAACTTCAGCTTTTTTTTCCGCGAGAAAATTTTTGAGTAAACATTCTGCTGATGACAGCCTAACTTCAAATCCTGCGTAAGCAGTCGCCACAAAACGAAGGCCTGCCCTCCGTGGCGGCGCATGAGATGCGTCCTTAATTACTTGGAAATTAGTCGGAGGGCTTTAATGTAGTCCCAGGTAGCAATAAATATTTTAATTTAAGTTTGGCGGTGGGGGCGCCCGTGGAAGAGGTCCCGTAGATGGTAATTACTCATTAAAATTCATTTACTTCCGCGGCCAGACGTTGTGGCCCACTCGAGCAACCAGCGAACGAAGTAATTTGCATTGAAGAAGCAAAATTTAATTAATCGTAGGTGAGGAAGCCATATTATTATTCTAAACTACCTGTGGATAATTGGAAAGCTAATAGAACATTATCGCAGTTGCGTTACACATGGGCCATACGATAGATACATCTGACAATTTAAACAATGTCTTGTAGTGATTCAGAATATGTTTTAGAAGTCACTACTGGCCTTTCCAGCGTTAGCGATACGAGGTGAATTTCTTTTATATTTCATGTTAAATTTAACGTAGTTAGTAAGTGTGTTAAAATATATTTCTGGAATTTTTTATTTATTTAATTTTTATTTTTCATGAGTGGCACGGCAACAATTTGGCTGCGAAGGACGTCGTCGCAGCCGTCGGCAGTTGTCAACGCAACCAGACTATACTGCATCCTCGTCGGCGGCGTCTAGTTGAAAGAAGACTCCTGGAGCACCGAGTTTCTTTCGTGCCCAACTTATTATTTTAATCATTAATAGAGAAATGTGTATTCTGGTTTGTAACAAGAAAGTTAATCATGGACTTACCTTTGTAATGTTAACGTGTGTACAAAAAATGTGTATTCTCTGTCAATATGTATTAAGGAACAATAAAGCCGTGAAAGGAAGCGTTTAATGAAAAATCTGCCATTTCATTATTTTAATTTATGAAGAATTTCGAGAAGATAATACTGGAAAAATTTCAAACAACATTGAGTTGTGGAAGATATGTGATAAGATATTTGAAGGTAAAATATTCCGAAGTTGAATCAGAAACTATTAAAAAATGTTTACGGTACAGTTTCACTGTATTTGTGTCGTCGATTAGAAACCAGAATTTATCTTCAGGCTTGTCTTTTTTCAAACTGGCATATTAGTTATTTCGATTCAATGGAGCAAGGATTTCATTAGTGATTCAACGGCTCTGATGTATGCCTACCTTATCTATGGTATATAGTGTTTACGGCAATTTTGTGGAAAAGTTAAAACCTGTAAAAAGATTGTGTTATCGTGTGAACGGTATCAGAGGGGATCAGATACGTTGGCAGATATCTTTAGGTAGTATATCTAAAGTAATTATTCAACAGGAAATGACAGTCTTAATTTTCTTTTCTAATTTGACGAATTGAGTAACACTGCGTTCCAGAGGTAACAATTTTTAGAGGAGTGACAGGCTATAATCTCTGGTGATGTGAAATTATGCCTTCAAATGATAGCAACTTAAATTACATAAACATAAAGGACATTAATTATTGATTTATTTGGCAAGAATTATTTAATGGGCTAATTTTTAAAAAAATATCCCGCCTGTTAAATGTCTAATAGCTCTACATAACAATTTAGTGAAATGAGATCTTTGATTGTTGTCATAGTAACAGGTAAACGGAGAAGAAGAGAAAAAAAACAGCAACCTTTGGGGGCGCACATTAAAAGTTGACTCGAAAAGACATATTCATCTCACATTCAGATCTGTTTAGACTGATCCAAAACTGCAAATTAAAAACAGAAAAATATTAAGTTCTTCGGATTGAACAGAAGTATGATCTGCCATGTAATATTCACTAATTAACTTTATAATTATTAAGCAGTACTGAATTGGACGAATGATTTACGTCGTTAAGCTACGTGGTCCACGGATTGTATCACCGTATAGACTAAAAAAGGTTTTGTGTCATTTAAAATTTTAATGATGTCGGTATAGCTTCTAGTACTATGAGACGTTGCGTGTCCTGTGTGAATGGGACTTAGGTCGTCGGTAGAGTTGCTTGTTACTAAAGCACTCCAAGCCACTCAACGAATCAAACTTCAAAAAAGAGAAGTTCTTCTACCAAAATAAAGTCGTTGTTAGATGAGAACGGATTTTTATTGATTCTTCCATCACACTACAGCACTGTATACATCTGGTCTATAGTTCCTGGCAACCGAACTTAGAAGAACGTACCACAGCTGTCTACGACTTTCAGCAGCTTACAACTTACAACTGTCATCAACTGCTGCTTCCCGTCTGTAGCGGTATGTTTAAATACATAGATTTTGGCGCGCAAGTCGCGAATACGTCACTTCCGTCACGTGACGTGACGTTTACAAATTCTGTTTCAAATAAATTGACTACAAATTTTGAAAAAATTTATACAGTTTGATTTAGTGGTTAACAAATAATATAACTGGCTACAAAAGTTGGTAAAAAAAGGTTACAATTCATGCAATAAATTAATTATTTAAAGGTAAGTGGTGCGTATTTCGCTACACGGCCGCTAGGTGATACTATAATCTTTGAGCTGTAAGTTCATGTAAACAAACGAGTCCGCACCTGACGTCTTATGATTGATCTTCAAATTCAAAATCTTAAGGTAACGACAATTTACAAGTGAAAAACTGTTCATATAGGTGTATGGTTTATTAAAACTTAATAGTTGGCAATTCTAGTTTTTCGTAAATAGTTCGAAACTGATATAATCGTTAGACAAACTGTTAGGTTTATAAAATTTACAATACTCTACATATAAAATAATAATAGTAATAATAAATCTGTGACTGTTTTATTGTGAGGTTTATTTTTTTAATTTTTTTTTAACTCAGGATCTTTAATATTTCCTATGAATGAGCGTATGGCTTTCTTGGCCGGGAGATCCATTGCGGGATTGTTCGGCCGCCTTAGTGTAAGTCTTTTTAGTTGACGCCGCGTGGGCGACCTTCTTGCCAATGATGATTAAGACAAAACACAACACCCAGTCCCCTGCCGGGAATCGAACCCGGGCCCCTGGCGTGGTAGTCAGCGAAGCTGGCACCGAGCTACAGAGGCGGACAATATTTTCTATCATACGTCGCAACTATATTCGATCCCGTATTCGCCTTTAATTCAAAATAAACAAATTAATTAATGGTTGCTTACCATGGGAATAATAAGTTTTACCTATTTCAAAATAGAACAATTAGTGCAATCGTTGGTCATTACACAAACATTACAACAAACTACACAAAAGAGCCTAAGGAATCGGTACACTTCCCCATTATCGTGTAGGGTCGCCGCGAGTAAGCAGATGTGTCGCAACACGGTGTGGCATAGACAGACAAGGCCTCACAACAGCCCGTGCTACGCCTACTGCCTCGTAGCAGCCAGCCATTCAGCTGGCGGCCGCGGCCTGGTCAGTGTGACGTAGCACGGGCTGTCGTGAGGCCTTGTCTCTGGGTGGTGTTGCATGGACTCGACTAGTATCTCAAGCAGAGCTGCCGGACATTGACACCATGCATCCTGCAGGGCTGTCCATAAATCCGTAAGCCACATTGGAAGCCACGCCTGATACGCACAATAATAATCATGCCTTGGAAGTTTAGTGGTCAACGGAGGTGTTTAAGCTAACACCCAAACCTTCAGATGTCAGACACTCAGATCGGTACCAAACGTTGTAGATCGATAGAGTATCAACCGAAACTTCTATGTAATTCGTACTACGTGCTGCCATCCAGGAGAACGTGCGTAAACGGGAAATAATAAGTAACACCTGTCCTATGGAGCACAGGAAAATCATATCTGTGGGGGTCTGCCGCGCTGAACTTCCGTGGGGTAGTTGATAGAACGACTGTTTGCCGTTACGAAGGTCGTCAGTGCAAATCCTGGTGGCGCGAATTTTTTTTTCCTGTATTACGTTGCAAATTGTTCTACGTCGAAAAACGTTCACCAATTGTTACGTGGGACAACATGTTCCTGAAATGTAAAAGGACAGTTAGGATTTAATAGAACTGTGTTATCGGCAGTTTGCTTCTGCTTCGTTTTATTTGAAAGTAGCAAACCTGTAAAGTATATTCGTAGAAGAAAGAAACAATTGCACCATACGTGAAACCTTCGTTTCTGAATGAACGACGCTGTGCGTCTGTGGTGGTGTCTGTGTTCATGCCTGAACTTGATGTACTTATTGTTTTCATTATTACTATTGTTGTTACTTTAATTTCGCTTATTGTTTTGAACATTACTATTATTTTTGTTATTGTTATTATCATGATTACTATTAATACTGCCGTATGTGTGATGCAGTTGTTTCTTTATTCGTGTGTTTTGCACATGGTTTTGCACCAAGGTCTGTGTTTTTACATTACCCAACATGTTATAATTTAGAAAAAAGAAATCCATCTGTTTGTATGTGACAAAGCATTACTTGCCTACTTCTTCTTTGAAAATCACGTCACTATGTAAACTAATAGGCTAGAATGGAAGAGGAAGCGAAATGTACGTTCGTTTTCTAAGTACTAACAATTAGAAGAAGACATTTTGTAATTAGTAACGAAACAAAATGCGAGCATGTTTGTTTTTCACAGTCAGACAGCTAGGTATAGTTAGTATAAAGTAGCATATTTTGAACAGGGCCTTATATGCAGCAATTGGATACAAAATAATTTTGACAGCTGCAGCCCCACAACTTGCTTTAAAATAATTTTTAAAAAATTTATCTAGATTTCGACAACACTATGGAAGTCATCACCAGAATGTAAAATTACCACATGAGACATTTATAGAAGTAAGGAATGTTCATTTTGTATAAAAGATTAAAAGACAATATGCTAACAGTCTGAAAAAATATTTTTTTAACATATTGGCAAGCCGCTAAGGGGTTGCCGATGTGCCAGCACATCAGGCGGCATCAGAACCGAGTAGAGAAAGTGGAACGAGAAGTCTCAGGCGACTGGAGAACAACTTTCCTTGGAAAACCACTATTACCGATCGGAGGATGGTCAAGGTTCGAGCAATCCGAATTAGAGTAATGGTGGCTGACAGCACAGAATTAGATTTAATAATACAGATAAAATGCTGTTATCAAATTATTCCCGTGTGCTGGATAGCAACAATGACACGAGAGGGTACCAACAAGAAAACCAAAGTTCCTAGTAAAAAAAACCGCATTAACAACGCAGAGAACGTTAGCTACCTTATGCTACGTTATGCTGAGTAGCGACAACGACTCGAGAGGGTATATGCCAGACTACAGTAGTCCTCAGAAATCAAAAGTCTGTCTTCGTAGTTCGTGGACAGCGTGGTAGGTTGCCACGCTAGAAGCTCGGGTTCGATTGCCGGACGGATCGGAGATTTTCTCCACTACGGACTGTCTTGTGTCATCGTCATTATCATTTTCATCATGGTTAACACGCAAGTAGCAGAAGTGGATTCAGCTAAAAAGACTTACACCGGGCAGGCAGAATACGACCATAGTTGGAGTCTGACGGTCATAAATGCCACACGATAACCATCACCAATCAAAAGAGTTTAATTCCTCGGTGGACACTGGCAATATCACAAATTATACCACAATCACACAGTTACACGCGGAACACAATAAAACCGACAATCAGTTGCATGAGGATAAAACAGACTAACTGCATCGTCTTGACGATGGAAGTCTAACGGAGATACTAAACTTGCTAGACGGTCATAAGGTCACCCTTTTAACACTAGAAGTGTCGGATTTCCCAAATTACAGTCACACATGCAACACAATGAAATCGGCAATCAGTTGCGGGAGGATAAAATAGACTCACTGCAGCACTTTGGCTTTTTTTTTTTTTTTTTTTTTTTTTTGAAGTTTTTCCGAAGCTTATAAAGAGGTATGACAGGTGTCGCAATGTACTTGGAAATTATGTATAAAGATTATTTCTAATCTTTAATGTTTCATTCTTTTACTTTTTTTCCCTTTCTGACGCAACTCTGACACAGTCAACAAGTCAAACTTATTTTCCAACTCCCCCTCATAGCTGGATACATTGCTCAGTTGTCATCATCTGCTTGACGAAAATAAATGCCAAACAAGAATGCTTATCACATAACAGTTATCAGTCTACTAATAGGAAAGATCACAGATACCATACATAAACCATCGTATGATAAAATGACGCCATTTTTTTTTTTTTTTTTTTTTTTTTTTTAAATCTATCGGACCAAACTGCGTGGTCATCAGTCCGTAGCTTACAAACTACTTAAACCTAGGTCAACTAACCTAACGACTACACACACGCCCATGCCCCTGGGAGGACTCGAACCTCCACGGCGAGCAACCGCGCGATCCGCAGCGAGACGCTTTAGACCGCTCGGCTACTCCTCCGCGGCAATAACGCCATATTCAAATTCTTCTTTACTGCTATTTGATATGGAGTCTCCAAGTACCCTGTCGTCAATAACAAAGAGCTAGATGATGTGGTGGACATACCTACTCGAGAAAGCTAAAACCCATACAGGGGGCAGATTATCCTGGAGGGAAAGACCTGTCCAGTTGCAAGATACAGAACTCTAGAGCGTTTCCACAGGAGAGAAGAGTGCCCTGTGAATTGGTTTTACGAGGCCGCCAGCTTTCCGGTGGCTAAGCCTGCCCCACGGAGCGCTATCGGGGCTGACGTTTGGGAGAATCAGGGCGTCCCGATGCTGGTCCTGATCCTGATCCTGGCTGCCTGAGCCGGCCCCGGCATTAAGCGGGCGGTCGCGGCCCGGCAGATAAGTGGCGCCGAGCGGCCATCAGGCCAACGGCCGGCGGCTAAGCTCGGCACAATAAAATGCCGGATAATTGCCCGCCCACACACCCGCCCTCCCCCACACTGCAACTCCCGCCGGGCTCTCCGCGTCTTTCGTCTGCACCGTGTACAGCAGTAACAGACTTGGCTTTGGCGGGGGGGGGGGGGGGGGGGAGGGGGGTTGGGGGGTGAGGGTGGATAGATCTGCTCAATGAGCAAAATTTTAGTTTCCAGACAGACTACCATCTACCACTCCCGTTGAAGAAACTAATTCACTCCCATCCAATGAAAGCTTATGGTAAAACACCCCAAGTTTCCAATCTTTACCACATTGCTGTTATACGATATCTTTTTTTTTTCGGGTTCTGGGGGGGGGGGGGATACTATCCCCCTCACCCCCCCCCCCCCCCATAGTTACGCCACTGGTATGCAGTACAGAGCAACAGTATATGCGAAGTTTAAGCCTCCTCTCACGACACGGAAACAGAGAATGACTACAGCGCTCAAAGTGGCGGGGAAGTGAACTTGATTACGTGAATATAAGTGATCTCTGTACTAAGTGGATGTATAACTCTGGCAAAGAGGTTAGAATAGAGGGAGACGCCATTACGCTGAAAAAGTGAAGCCTGTCTCCGCCATATTTGCTGAGTCTTGGGGCAGTGTTTGGACTGCAAAGCTGATATTTTGTGTCGCTTATAACGGGAATAAAACGTCCGGCGGTTTTGTATGACGTCTTAAAAGGGTGAAAATTTTCGTTAAAATTAAGTTCTCAAATAAACAACTGGCCATTAAAATTGCTACACCAAGAAGAGATGCAGATGATAAACGGGTATTCATTGGACAAATATACTAGAACTGATATGTGATTACATTTTCTCGCAATTTGGGTGCATAGATCATGAGAAATAAGGACCCAGAACAACCACCTCTGGCCGTAATAACGGCCTTGATACGCCTGGGCAGAGTCAAACAGAGCTTGGATGGCGGGTACAGGTACAGATGCCCATGCAGCTTCAACACGATACCACAGTTCATCAAGAGTAGTGACTGCAGTATTGTGACGAACCAGACGTTTTCAGTTGGTTAGATATTTGGAGAATGTGCTGGCCAGGGCTGTAGTCCAACATTTTCCGTATCCAGAAAGGCCCATACAGGACCTACAATGTTCGTGCAGATGGTTGTTGTCTTGGAAACGTCTCCATCTGTTGACTCAGGGTTCGAGACGTGGCTGCACGATCCATTAGAGCCATGCGTGTAACATGCTATCTCGACTGCTATTGATTACGAGGCCGTTGGGATCCAGCGCGGCATTCCGTATTGCCCTCCTGAACCCACAGAGTCCATATTCTGCTAACAGTCATTGGATCGCGACCAACGCGTGCAGCAATGTTGCGATACGATAAACCGCAATCGCGATAGGCTACAATGCGACCTTTATCAAAGTCGGAAACGTGATGGTACGCGTTTCTACTTCTTACACGAGGCATCACATCACCAGGCAACGCCGGTCAACTGCTGTTTGTGTATAAGAAATCAGTTGGAAAGTTTCCTCATGTCAGCACGTTGTAGGAGTCGTCACCGGCGCCAACTTTGTGTGAATAGTCTGGAAAGCTAATCACTTGCATATCACAGCATCTTCTTCCTGTCGGTTAAATTTCGCGTCTGTAGCACGTCATCTTCGTGGTGTAGCAATTTTAATGGCCAGGGATGTATTTTGTGCCAAAGCTGGAGACAGATCACAAAAATAAGTTAAGCCGTTAGCCGACTGTATTGTTGTTTCCTGTTTGGTGACTCCTGGAAGAGTGAAAATTTCAGTTTGCGCCAGCCACGACCATTGATAAGAGCCCTTTGTTCGCTGCCGCTAGAGCGGAAGTCATCTGCCTGCAGTCGCCGCGCCCTTGGAGGTTCTTGCCAGACGGAAATGAAGATGAGGACTCGGCTGTTGACAGGGGCGTCCCGGTGACGCTGAAGGCTTTTATCTCTAATGCGGCGGCACTCGGGGGAGCCGAAGCGAACTGCTCTGCAGAGCCGTGGCGTGTGGTGAGTGCGCCAACTCCTCGCCTCAGATCTGCCATTATTGTAAAAACCACCGACCGAATTTACACGTGCAGAAATGCTTCATATAAATACACAAAATTGTATATTTTAATCTTCATAATGAATACATTCTACCAAGAAGCGACGGAAGAATCAGTTAACACTTCAAATATCTGATGACCTTACTAATGAGTTAGTTCATTAAATATTTCGAGTATGTAATGTGTTTTACGGCCCACTTTAGAGTTGCCTCTAGTTTTATCATTTTTTGCAAACATTTCGGACAGAAATAATAGAAATAAAAATAATAAAAATTGATGGACGATTCAATGACGAATCTACTATTGTGATAATATATGTGCACCCACCAAGTAATATTCTTTCTGGCCGTATTTTAACAAACAGCCTAAATTATTTGATATTCGAGTTTAGCTTTGACAAATATACTCTTTTGTGAACTTTTACATCTGTAAACTATTATTTTAATGTATATATAGAGAAATTTAAATAAGAGTGGTATTGCCAAAAATAAAAAATAAAAAAATAAATAAATAAATAAAAATAGAAATAAAAAAGTGAAAAAAATGTTTCAATAAATATTTTAATATCTCTGCTACATTTTCATTATCACTTAACTTACTCATCTTAAGGAACGATCGTATTGCATAAATTGGATCGATGCCAAGATGGCAATTGAATCGCTGATTGGAAAAAGGAAGATAGTCCATTCACCACTGTTTTGAGAAAACTAAGAAACTTGTTAACACTTAAAATATTGTTCAGATAGTTTTATTATCAGTTACAAACTTGTAGAACTAAATCATCTGCACTAAATGACGAGTCGTTCCAACGCCTTCGATAAATATTTTTGAAGTAGGCTTCTTTGGAAGATTGTGGACCTTCATCCTTTTTTCCAATAAACTAATGTCTTGAGGATAGCTTCCAAAGAAATTCGCAATAACACAGGTTTAAACTGCTATTTATTGTCATTTTTGTTAGAAACTAAAAATACTGATTTCAGTTTAGTCCAACATCTTAAGAACAATAATTTATTTTGATGTAGTGTTAAAATTTTTAATTACCAATACTTTAACACTATTTTAATCTTCTTCAGCAGCTTGTACAGCGTTGTTTCCGGGAAATACTAATCTTCTCCTTGGGATAGGACATAATTATTTCTTGTGGGCCACTGAACTTGTTATAAAACTCATGATACTCTGATGGAATGTACTTCATTATTTTATTAAGATCTTGTAGCTTCTTGTGATTAATAAGAATTTTCTTGCTGTATGCGATATTTATAATCAGGTACTTTTTTCATTAAAAAGCCTCTATGTATTGTGCAGCAGTCCATCTAGACATTCCATACAAATAACGTATCCTGGGAATTTAGCAAGTGAAAATTTCTCCTTTGTTTGACAATTTAGGGCAAATGAGGATTTGTTGTGGCCGCCATACTTAATGTCAATGATATCTTGATGTTCAATAATCTTGACTTGAAACGAATTCAGTACTTTTCTTGAATTAACTATCATTTCAACATACTGTTTGACAGAATAGATTCCGTCTTGTTGTCGTGTCACTCTATTACGGCAAAATTCCTATGGCATGGGAGGAAGGAGTGACCTCGTACAGAAAAAAAGTGATGAATTATTTGAAATTTGCGTCATTGCTACATACATCAGGTACGTACAACAGTGTTGTTTCGATTTTGCCCAGCAGAAGAATCACTAAACACATGTAGTTCTTTCACTGAGTCAGATAGCTGTTTATCTACATAGTCGTTGAGGAAAGTACAGTATGTTAACTGTTACATGGCAGAGCTCTCCCTAGCCCTGAATCGGTACAAGTCTGTAGTCGGGTGGCTTCGGCCGGCAGTCTTTGTTTCGAGGCTGCAGCCAACATTACTGACTGAAAGTGCTGTGAGAGGCAGCAATAGCCGGCTGCTTTCTTATTGTTTGCTTAACAGTGTTCTGAGTGTTCCGTTTTCTGTTAACACGTAACTTAAGTGAGTGATTCCTGTAGTTGGTATCGTTTTCAACCAGTCTCTTGAGTACGCTGCTTTGTTTCATTTACGACCAACATTTAAAGCGATGTGCGCCACCTGTACTTTCGCGGAAGCAAGCCGCGTAGTTTGTGTGTCAGCACTGCAGGACGTAGGCGTGGCTTGTCTGCCCCGCTCGCCTCTCCCCGTGGCTACCAGAGTGTGAGGCGGGGCTTGCTTCCTCTGTTCCCAGCTCCCCCCTCACAACTCTGCCATCTAACAGTTTACACACTATACACACTTCATTAGGCCCTCGATTACCTTGCCCTTCATGGTAGCAATAAAACTGTGTAGTATTGTTTTTCATATTATGGATTCCAGGAAGACAAGGAAGGGGAACATTTTGCATATAATCAAACACTAAGCTGAGTACATTACCTCTTTCAGCACATAGTTTTATCACCTCTTGTTGTTTTTTTTATAAAAGTTGGACGCACGTTCTTTGTCAACTATCACTTCTGCGACAGCCACTCATTCTCATTCAGAAATGGAGATTTAATTTTGGCTTGAATTCCTCACAGACAGAAGATACATCAACTTGTGGATGACCAAATGTATAATGAAAATTTTTATTGAAGTATTTCAGATAATGTTCAAACTTCACTGTCAATTCTGGGTTTTTCTCACAAAACAGATCCTGCATCTTTTTCACATTTACGTTGGAATCCACTGTCATGTGACTGGTGGGTTGGGAAAGATCGAATATGAGCATCTACCTTATCAATGACATCAGGTTCAATTACAGTTCTTCTGTTAATATGCTTTCCACTACGGTCTTCTGGAGACATTAACAAGAAGCGATGTTAGGCGTCAAACAGCCTTATCATTCACAACATAAAAACTAAAATGTTCTTTACGTTACATGTCTTTTCTTTCGGTCTTTTTCATAACAAATAATGTGTATGAACCTTTCTTGACAATTGGTAGATTTTCTTTTCTGCTCAATCTCCTTTGAACAGATGAATATTCTGTCAGTCCCATTAAATACATATGTTTCTCCATTTTAGTTTTACCGTCGTTCAATTTTGTAATAATTTCCATCTGATCATCATCTTTGAAATGTTCAAAGCACATTTTGGAACAACTGCAGTAAAACAAATCATACAGAGTACCACTCTAAACTTACGTAAACAGACTGATAATAATGTGGGACAGAAAACTGAAACGATGTGTTAAAAATGCTATTTAGTAACACTGTTGAAACACTCCTTGCCTGTCGGCCGCGGTGGCCGAAGGGACTGAGGCGCTCCAGTCACGGTATGCACGGCCACTACGGTCGGGGGTTCGAATCCCCCCTCGGGCATGGATATTTGTGCCGTCCTTAGTATTAGTTAGTTCATAAGTAGTTTGTAAGTTTAGGGACTAATGACCCCGTAGTTAAATCCCATAAGCTATACAAACATTTGAACTCCTTGTCTGACATCTGGCGGTGCTGGTCACACCAGTGAATGTAAAACATAAGATTGTCCGGACATTCTTCCCGATTCCAACAATTAAAAACTCTAAGAGGCTGTACTTTCGGCATTATTGCTGTTTATTTCTTCCCTATTCCATTAATCGATAAGTGGGCAGCTGTGGAAGAAAATGCATATTTCAGCGACTTTTCGATAAAATTGGACTTTCTTCCTTTTTCTAATCAGAGATTCAATTTTTATTTTATTTTATTTATTAAAGACGACCGGTTTCGGCACTATGTGGTGTCATCATCTGGTCTCATTAACATTGAACAGCATATTATATTGCTCCATATAAAATCCGGTAGGTGTACTATATGATAATTATGTAGAAAATCATATGCTGGTGGATTGTCAGATATAAAATGGCTGGCTAGTCAAAATTAAAACGGTAAAATATACATAAAATAATAACCACCATAGTGCATATTTCTGGTTGGTTTTATGGAGGTCCTCAATATTTGGCGTTCGGAAATAAGTCACGTGACATCCATCCCCCGAAACTGTTTTGGATACGCCATCTTGCTTTCTGTATTTGATGATTTTCTTATTTATAACTTCAGGGTTGTCATTTCAAAGCAATGGCGCACTGAAAGTTATCAAAAACATGTCGTTCTTAGTACAATGAATTATACTCTAATCTCTAAAAATATCATGCTAGCAGATAACACATGTCATTGATGGTATGAGAATTACCGATTATTCTCGCAGCTGTTCGGCGTAGCGTAATGGGCAGCGCATTAGTTTGTGATGCACGAACATGTTAGACGGTGGTTCGAAACTTGGCGGGCGCGGTGGCTCAGAGCGCTCGGTCAGATTGCTCGACGCCCTCTGTAAACGAAAAAACTGAGTCAACGATGAAACGATCAAAATTAAACAAAATAAACCAACGTCCACAAAGGCTCAATCAAAGCGAAGAACCAATAGAAAAAGTGAAACAGAAAGATGGTTCAACGACATCTGTGATTAAAAAAAAAAAAATAAACTATATAAAAACTGAGCAAAGTTTTCAACCAACAACCCAGAACGAACATTAACAAACGACCGCAAAGCGTATATCTACCTGAAGAATATATATATATATATATATATATATATATATATATATATATATATGCCACTGGCATTTTTTTCATCTTGTTTCCGAAGAGGTTTTCACACACTCTTGTGAATTGAACACGACTATATCCTGCAACATTGTTAAAGTTAACAGCGCTTTCTCTGAAAGAGCATTTGTTCTATTTTGTGAACATTTCATGAAATACACACCAACTAATTGCAAACATAGAGTTCTTTATCACATGTACACAAACTGGGCAGATACTTTTACAATGACGTTGTAAATGACTTAATGATAATTTTAACTTTGTGTATAGGTTAAGTACTAGAGCTTCGTGGAATTGGGCAGTACCACACTTATTCCGTTTATTATTTTAGCAGTAAAATAAAACGTAGTCAAGGTTTGAAACAGAATATTTGCTCTTTATTTTAGCGCAGAACGATGGAACTTGAACAAACTGAACTACAGAAAAGGTAATACAATCTACGTTAAAAGCGTCCATAGCAACCATGCCAGAGACAGACATTTTAGTAGTAGCATTGATTCGAATTAATGACTTACCGTATGCCATTAATAGTGATTAATTGCTTAGGAAGAAAAAAATAAACAGGTAATTTGCTTTAATGTATACGCTTCCGTACCTTTTCAAAAGGAACGACATATGCCACAGAAATCTAGGACTTCATTTGTATACGTAACTACCATATCTACACGTTCTTCAGAATATTCATTACCACAGTATCCTCCCCGTTATCGCAGTTATTTTTGCAAATATCTCTGTAACGGTGCAAGTTACGAATGAAACATAAGAGAGGAAAGTTGTAAAGTATTTTCTTCCTTTCAAATTCGTTTATTCAGTGTCAGATGAACCGTTTGTTTGCAACTACATTTACGTTACAAATGGCTGTTTTTAGTTTTGGTGACGCATTGTTTGTTCGGAAAATTTGAGAAAGGGAGGTTCTGATCTCTGGCGGCCTACTATTAATTCTGTAAAATTTGGTGTCGATCGGTTGAACAGCTCGACCTAAAAAATGGAAACACGTTACAGACAGACAGAAAGACATCACAAAATCGTCAATATTTTGCAAATATCTCTGAAACGATGGAAGATATGAAAAAAAAAAAAAAAAGAGAACACAGTTGTAGAGAATTTTCTCCTCTACATATTTGCTTATTCAATTTTCGTGTCTGATGTACCGTTAAGCCGATATTTTCATTTAAAATTCGAGCTGTCAAAAGGCGACCGCGAAGGCCTACGTTTATTGTTACTACCGTAACCTAAAGTAGGCCAAAATTTATGTTTATCTTTTTAAAGTATTGTTTGAAAAAGCTAAATGACCTCATTATGACAACTTAAATGATAATGTTCGAGCAGTTCATGGTTTTTAATGTTAAAATTCTCAACTTCCTTCAATTAATCTATGTCTAATCTCCTTGCTTGGCACGCGGCTCACTCCGGGGAGATGGAGCACATGCTGCTTAACTTTCACATGTATCATTCAAGAAATGTCCATCTTGTCTCGGAAGCCACTAAATGTTGCCTGGTGGAGTCAAGAAAAATTTTTATTTGTGATTTATGTGGTTTCTCCGTGTGTCACTTTAACGTGGAACATATTTCTTCTGCAGGTGATTTAAAATTACGGTAACGACTAGGAGGGTAGGCAAGCAACTAAAAATGGGCAAAAACAAATTATCAACATTGACAACATTGTCAATGGCAGCAATACTGGTGCGCCGACAATGCAGGACGTAGCCTTAAAAATTCAGAGAACACAGGGCGAAGATATTTCACAACCACTTACTGCAAAAGAAAGCGTTTTGCCAATAACTGAGATCGTATTGGAAAAAAATCAATTGTCAGTTTCAGTTAATAAGTAAATGGCACAATCTGCCGCAATGATGAGAACAGAATTAGCTTTGCGTGATCAGAGATTTTCGGATACATTAGCCGCACGCGATGAAAAATTTAAACACGAGCAATTAACGCGGAGTTAAATTTGCAGGATCAAGCTTTTCCAGAAACATTAGCTGCTAGCGATGAAAAATTTATGCAAGCCATGAACACAGAAATGAAAGCAGAGTTAAATTCGCGAGATCAAAACTTTTCAGTTACTTCAGCAAGGCGAGACGAAATGTTCAAAAAAATGTTCAAATGTCTGTAAATCTATCGTACCAAACTGCGTGGTCATCAGTCCGTAGCTTACAAACTACTTAAACCTAGGTAAACTAACCTAAGGAGAAACAAACACACCCATGCC
Source organism: Locusta migratoria (assembly GCA_026315105.1). NCBI lineage: Eukaryota > Metazoa > Arthropoda > Insecta > Orthoptera > Acrididae > Locusta > Locusta migratoria. The sequence continues at coordinate 165,796,717 of CM048746.1, forward strand.
CCAGGGAGGACTCGAACCTCCACGGCGAGCAACCGCGCGCTCCGCAGCGAGACGCCTTAGACCGCTCGGCTACTCCACCGCGGCGAGACGAAATGTTCGCATAGAAAATAATATCGAAATTGACTGTACGAGACGAACATTTCGTAAATTTAATTTACAATAAAGTCAGTGACGTAGTTCAGGACATACATGGCCGAATATCTATTCAGAATAAGACACTGAAGCGGAAACTTCGTGTTTTAACGGAAACTTATGTCGAGTTATCTGAGAAACTTTCTTAACTCACAGACAAAGTGCACAACATAAAGAATGAAGTAGATGATGAAATAGGACATATCACTCAACAGAGTAACGACCTAACGGTCAAACAAGAGCACACAATAGGAAACAATTCACTCAAAGAGAAGGTACACGCTCGCGATTTTTCATAGTGGAAACAGAAAAAGGAAATCATGAGAAAAGCCGACATAGAAATTCGTTCTGCGCTTCAGTCTCTTCGCTCGGAAAATGTAGCTGAAGCGGATGCCGGAAGCGGTACTCTGAGAACTGAATTAGAGCAAATTAATCAAGTGCAGCGAAACGAGCTACGGTCTTGGCGTGACGACGTCAATACTCAATTTATTGGTTTGAAAAGGGAGGTGGAGAGAGGCGTGCTAGCAGCGAGCTGGCTTCACCTCAAATATAACTGACAGAAGTAGTCTGCCAAGTCCGGGCAGATAGAAATACTCTTTAGCAAATAATACAGACAGTATGTACGGAGTCTGTCCGCAGGAAGTGACCGTGGTGGCAACTACTTTGGGGTTAATTTTTAGTGAAAGTGCACGGCCACTACGGTCGGGGGTTCGAATCCCCCCTCGGGCATGGATATTTGTGCCGTCCTTAGTATAAGGTAGTTCGTAAGTAGTTTGTAAGTTTAGGGACTGATGACCCCGTATGCTTAAGAAACATTTGAACATTTGAATTTTTTAAGTGAAAGTCCAGTTACAACACACCATTCCATCGTAGCTTTTCTCACAAATTATTGGTCAACAATTACATCAAGAGGGTGAATCACCGAAGTATTGCGGAAACGGAAAGTGCGATTGATGTGCGGTTTTCACAGAATAGATTGGTAGTCAAGAACTCGTATTCTTAGCCAACAAACAGATTGTAAAAATACCTAAAAGAGTGTTTTTATGCAAACATACAATTTTTCAAACGGAACAATGGTTGTTTCTATCATGCAGTGGAATTTCTGAAATCAGCTGTGTACAAAGAATTTTGAATGCCATTTTTATCACGATTAGTTTAGCAGCTACATCCATTCAAAGTTTTGCGGGCAGAGGGCCGTGTTCCAGGGGCTAGCCACTCAGCCACTCAGCTATCGCAGCCTCCGTCCCCGAAGCTTTGAACGGTTGTAGCCGCCAAACGAAACGGAATAAAAATGTCATTTAAAATTCTTTGTACACAGCTGGTGTCAAAAGTTCCAGTGCATGGTAGAAACAACCATTGTTATATTAAACAAAGTGCAAGTTTGCATAAAAAATACTCTTTCCAAGTAATATTACAATCTGTTTGTTGGCTAAAACTACGAGCCTCTGACTACCAATCCATTCTGTGAAAACCGCATATCAATCACCCTTTCTGTTTCCGCAATATCTGCGTGCAAGTGTTTGGTGATTCACCCTGTATAATCCAAAACACGAAAGTCTCAGAATATACTTTGAGATATTGGAATATGTCTATGACCTTGGAAGACGTTATAGTTATCTAGAGAGGCAAGGTACCAATTCATGTTCCCAAAGATTATATTGATGGATTTCTAACGGTAGTCAATAAAATTGACCCGATAGAGGAAGACACACGTAATAGTAGGAACGGTAATGGTGGGACAGCTGCACAGCGTGCCTGGCCACAACAATGGCAGAGCAACACCGCGTGGAGTAACGACAAATGTTAACAACACAAATACGAATTCAGGTGGGTACATTATCAAACAATGTTGATAGGTATCATTGGGGTCACAACGAGCAGCCTAGACACTGACAAATCCCACAAAATATGGAGAGGGGTGGGGGCACAGTAGTGGTAATGAATGGCAAACGAATCTCCGGGGGACACGTAATTGGTACAGTGGTAATGGCAATCACATTCTAACGAAATATGTCCATGCAAATCAGGAAGACAGATATGAAACTTAAGGCAAAGGTCCCACGTTCGAGTCCCGGTTCCGGCAGACAATTTTAATCTGCCAGAAAGTTTTATATCAGCGCACACTCCGCTGCAGAGTGAAACTTCCTGGCAGATTAAAGTAGGAGGCGAGGTACTGGCGGAAGTAAAGTTGTGAGGCGGCATCGTGAGTCGTGTCGGGATAGCACAGTCGGTAGTGCGATTGCCCGCGAAAGACAAAGAACCCCGGTTCGAGTCCCGGTTCCGGCACACGATTTTAATCTGCCAGAAAGTTTTATATCAGCGCACACTCCGCTGCAGAGTGAAAGTTTCATTCTGGAAACATCCCTTAGGCTGTGGCTAAGCCATGTCTCCACCATATCTTTTCTTCCAGGAGTGCTAGTCTTCCATGGTTCGCAGGAGAGCTTCTGTGAAGTTTGGAAAGTAGGAGGCGAGGTACTGGCGGAAGTTGTGAGGGGGCATCGTGAGTCGTGTCGGGATAGCACATTCGGTAGTGCGCTTGCCCGCGAAAGGCAAAGGCCGAGGTTCGAGTCCCGGTTCCGGCACACAATTATAAACTGCCAGGAAGTTTCATGTTTAAAAGTATTCAGTTTAACAGATTTGTAAAGCCTTTTCTTCTGTGTACATTTTTCTTAGAAAAGTCTGTCAATCCTAACCAAGGGATCCTGATCTTGTAAACTTGCGCTGATCCAGACCCAGATGTTTTACTAGATTGCATTCTGCAAAGTCCGTTTGTATAGATATTTCGAATTGAATGTATTTTTGTCTGCAAATAACTTATTGTTAACCCATCAAAATTTTCTTCACAAATGATTGCTTCAGGAGCAATAATACGCCGCTGCTTAATCCAGAAATTTTCATAATTAAAATCTCATAAACAACTATGCATCGCATATATGTCCAAAAACCGAACAATTTCTTCCGTTCCACACTTAATGTTGAATTTTGTTGTGTTTTGGTTAACACTTAACCTAAAAACTCGCGCAAACTGTTTAGTTTCGCCAATGAGTTGCGCGTACACCTGCCGCGCATGCGCAATGACCAGTAGCGCAGTTTCTTGAAACGTAGTGTCGTCGTGTAAACTAGCCTTTATTTACAATATTAGCCAGTTTGAGTGACAATTTGTTCAATGTTGTCTCAGCGTGGTGGGTGAACGGATGCCAACTTTTAGATCCTTTTGCATTCCCCGTTTACACTATTTTTATATTTAATTTTAATCTTTGAAATATTAAACTTTTAAGTATAAAATTTAGATATAAAGTTCAGTACTCCGTGTATTTCCATAAAATTTCTTCCAAATCTTCGAACCTCTACAGAAAAGCGACATAAAAAAGTTTTGTTATGGTTCGTAAAGCTTACGTTGCGGTAGATTCCAAAGAAGTGTAGTAGCCGTACGTAGAGGTGTCACTGGTAACGAGAGTAGCGTGTAACGATCCGTTTGTGACGAGTACTGTTTCTTTTAGTAACGAATGCATACGGTTACAGTTCTTTTCATTACTCTGACAGCTCTAATATTCAGCGCGGAAACGATCACGTGGTGTTGTTGAGGTACAATAATGGAAAGGACATATGTTACGAAATGTCTGAGGAATCGACTACCCGTCATAAAAACATGCAAGAGTTAATTAAGGCTGCTGTACGCGATATAATAGCACGAATGACAACTATACGATCACAGAATATTAGCATCCTCGGTATTGGTTTTCGTTACAGAGAGCGGATCGACACGGTAGTGCAGGATACATACGGTTTGCTACAGCTCTAGTAAATAATAAGGCCGCATCTAGTTTGACGCCTGGAAATATAGTTCATGTCTATCCAAAAGTCAACATAGTTTCAGCCGACCAGTTGCATTTTTTTACCTAGGTTTCGGTAACATCATAAAATCATAAAATTGTGGAGCACGTCCACACACAGGTCGAGTGAGCAGTGCTCCACAATTTTATGATGAGACATTGTTTTTAAATTTTACTTTTTAAACTATTAACATGGAGTCAGCCACATTTTACTTAACAACTTTTTTTAAGTGAGCTTTATGTATACTTCTGAAGAAGGCAAAATTACTTTTGCCGAAACCTAGGTAAAGGTTTATATATATAAACCATTTTATGCAACTGGTCGGCTGAAACTGTGTTGACTTGTGGATCGTGTTCCACCGTTGCTGAATTGCAGCCATGTTTAAAAAGCTCATGTCTATCTTCTATTACCTGCATTATTCTGATCGGCTCTGTCTTCCTGATTTGCTTGGACATAGTGCGTTAGAATGTGATTGTCATTACCACTGTACCAATTACTTGTCCCCCGGAGATTCGTTCGGAATTCATTACCACTACAGTGCATTATACTGCAACTTCCACGTCCCCTTTCCCCGGTTGGATAACTGGGGTAGGCGAGGGACATGCAAGTCACCGAAGTTGTGTCCAATTGAAAGACTTGCACCAGGCCAAAGAGCCACACGAAATTATTATATTATGATCGTGTTGTACAAAAACGTCCGCCTCCAAAGTCCAGGGGAGAGTATGGTAGATTGCCCCTAGCAGGGTGCCCGGATTCGATTCCCAATCCACTCGGGGACTGGGTGTTGTTTCGTTCTCATCACCATTCCATCATCGACGTGCAAGTCACCTAAGTGGCGACACCAAAAGACTTGCTCCAGGCAGGCCGAACACAATCCCAGATAGTCTAACGACCAAAAATGCTACACAAAATCATCATCATTTCCAAAGGCACTTCCAACTGTATCCCACAATGGTGAATATTAAAGAAATCCCCGTTTATTTAAAAGTTATTATTAACGCTCTCGGGCTTGATTTTTCTGAAATACTGTAACTCTCATAAGTTTCAATTGTACAGATTTTAGGAAAAATATTTATGCAATTATGTATAATCATTTCATACTATACAATTGTGTGCACTATAAAAGAATACTTCTTTTTATCCACTAAAATAATTAATTTTAAATTTCTGGTGTATGAAATAAAATGATCATTAAATACTAACGAGCAAAATAATAACTACTACATTCACTTTATTCGTAACTTCCGTTCATCATGATGTTCACAAACAGATGCGAAATACAACACCAACTTGTTGATATTTGTGTAGTGATCCACCACAGATTGCACTACTGAACATTATGAAAGGATTGAACAATAACAATATAATCGACTGTCCAGACTTCGCAAATACTGTGACATCAAACCAAACAAAACCAAAGCAAAGAGAGAGGAAATGGATTTTAATAAAATCCGTAGCTGATGTACAAACATTTTTACAGAAATGAACTGCCAACAAAAAGAAATGATATCCCATCAAAAACATGAAATGTACAAAAATGCAAGTTTCGCGATGAATTCTTCCACCAACAAAAGTCGTGAGATGTCATGGGAAACCAAGTCGGTTATTTTAGTGTTCATGGAACCAACTATTCAACAGCTTGTCATAATTTTTATCTAAATAGTTATCTACCAACATCTGTAGTGTTTATATAAAATTATACATCTTTATTTCTATAATAATATAATGACTTGGCAATCGCATGACAACGTAAACTAATATTTAAAATACTTTATGCAAATGTGAGGTATTTCATTCCTACGTGATTACGTTAGGTTACACAGTGGAATACAAATTATTTGTATATGTCGATTTGTAATTGCCCAATCATGATATGTATTCTGATGTCATATTATGGTGCGATTACGAAGTCAATATATGTATTATAGAAATAAGGGTGTGTAATACTAATATAGTCGCTATAAATGTTGGTAAATTCCTCATTGCCGGCGGCAGTGGCCGAGGGGACTGAGGCGCTCCAGTCACGATCTGCACGGTCACTGCGGTCGGGGGTTCGAATCCCCCCCTCGGGCATGGATATTTGTGCCGTCCTTAGTGTTAGCTAGTTCATAAGTAGTTTGTAAGTTTAGGGACTGATGACCCCGTAGTTAAGTCCTATAAACTATACAAACATTTGAACATTTGAAATTCCTAATTATATAATAAATAAATGGTTCTATGAACACTAACTAACCGACTTGGTTTCCTATGGCAACATAAACTAATATTTAAAAAAAAAAAAAAAAAAAAAAAAAAAAACTTTATACACATGTGAGTGTACTTCCTTCATATATCATTACGTTTGGTTACATACATCATTGTTATGTCATTATGACGATGTAATTATTATTATGCCATTATATTATGGTGCGATTACCAAGTCATTATATTTATTATAGAAATAAAGATGTATAATTTTGATTTAATCACTACAGATTTTGGTAGATAGCTAATTAGATAAAAATTATGACAAGGTGATCTAAGGTTGGTTCCATGAACAGTAACTAAAATAACCGGCTTGGTTTCCCATAAAATCTCACGATTCTCGTTGCTGTAAGGATTTCGTCGCGAGACTTGCATTTTTATACATTTTATGTTTTTCAAATGTTCAAATGTTTTTAGAGCTTATGGGACTTAACTACGGGGTCATCAGCCCCTAAACGTACAAACTACTTATGAACTAGCTAATACTAAGGACGACACAAATATCCATGCCTGAGGGGGGGATTCGAACCCCCGACCGTAGTGGCCGTGCAGACTGTGACTGCCACGCCGCAGAACGCTCGGCCACCGCTGTCGGCTTTATGTTTTTAATGGGATATTGGTTTACGTTTTAGAACGTCCCGTAGCACGTAGTTCTTAATCCCCTGCCGTACATTATTGCACATGTAAGTCGTTTTTGAATATCTGTTGTTGTTACAGAGATATATGGGGTGTAAAGTTTAAGTGCGACGCCCTGATATCCATTTATGTCGGAAATAGGAAAGGATTAGGTGACTCTTGGAGTCACAGTATTTGGCAGTGCGGTCATTAATGCATATAGACGATACCTGCTGCGGTGGAATGGCCGACCGCTCTAAGGTGCCTTGATGCGAAACGCGCGGTTGTTAGCCGTCTGAGGTTCGAGTCCTCTCTCGAGCGTGTGTGTGTGTGTGTGTGTGTGTCTTTTAGTTTAAGTAATTTTAAGCATAGGGACTAATGACCGCAGTATTAAGTCCCATAGATCTACAAATCTATATATATATATAAAAGGCAATTTCCTGACAGACTGACTGATTGACTATCATCGCCCAGTCCAAACCACTGAAGATAGAAACTTGAAATTTGCAGAGTGTGTTTATCTTACTCTGTAGGCCTCATTTAAGAAGCGATTTTTCGATATTTCGTCTGTAAGGGGATGAAATAGAGGATGAAACATGTTTTGAAAATACGTTGCTACTAAGCCAAAAAATGATATCTGCATACTTAATTGGAATTTAAAAAACGCATGTTGGGGTATTTTTCAAAATTGTACTATTAAGGGATGTCATAGGGGGCTACAAGTAGTCAAATCAAAAGTTGAAATGTTTGTAAATCTTAAGAGACTTAACTACAGTCATCAGTCCCTAAGGTTTACAAACTAACTTAGACTAACTTATTCTAAGGACAATACAAACACCCATGCCCGAGGGGCGTATCGAATCCCAGAAGGCGAACAGCAGCGCACAGCGCACACCGCAGCATGGCGCCTCAGTACGCACGGCCATTCTGCCGTGGCTACAAGTAGTATCAACATTTCATTAGGATAGTACTTAAGCTATATCTATGAAAATTTATATTAAGAGGGAGAAACAACTGGTGCAGACCAACCAGCCTTCGCATGAGAAGCAGCGGGCGTTAAGCTAGCATTTGACATGCATTACCATGTTGATGGTATATGTATGATGCACCGAGAATAAACGCGAGACAATGTGGAATCGACAAACGTCGCAGTGCATAGCTCAGCACGCATCACAGACCTACCATAATCTACGATGGCATAAAATTGCAGCAGCAGTCAAACGCCTACTATGATTATCTACTAAAAGAGGTTGTGGAGATCAGAATACGTGACGAACTTGAAATACTGGTTTTCAGTTACCCAGCCCAGAGTACGATCAAAGTACAAGGACGACGATGCCCTGCGACCACAGCGTCAGGTCGGCTGCAGCCGCCGCAGCGCTATCAGAGTCCTGGGATCGGTGCCAGGCTGCAACGCCCCCCCCCCCCCCCCAGCCGACGCGTGCAGAGGTGGCCGCGGCAGGATGGGGAGCGGGGGAAAGAGGATAGAGGGCGTATATCAGACTCCAGCAGCGGCTGAAGGGGGCGACCTGATATATTGCGATATACGGACGACGCCATGGCGGCTGATTATCCGATAAATATTCTTCAGCGTAATGTCCGGTATCGACAGTGGTCGAGAAAAATGTAGTGCTAGATCCGCACCGAAGGACCGCTATGCAAATAGCTCAAGGTCAAAGTGCTTGGCGATCATTCGTTGAAGCAGAGTTCGGCGACACTTTTTGGCCAATATATTTTTATTTAAGAAGATAGTTTTCAACAGCCGTAATTATAGATTTTTAAAAATTTAATCTAGCAACCAATTTCGGTGTCCTGTTAACTATCTCTTCAGGCCCCCAAATACTATGCTATAGTATTAGCCTAATTAAATAAAAACCTATAATTTGGATTGCTGTAATGTATCTTTTTAAATGTCTTAGCAGCCGCAGACCCAACTTACATACAAATATGGAGCTATTGAAAGCATTCGTGATAGGTACCCAAGTCCTTACTGTCTCTGTTAAGGAGTAGAACATCAGGACAGTAGAATGTCTCAGAATTTTCTTATCTTCTGATGTAAGAAAGAGTAACTACATTCTTAGTCATTAAAATTCCTACAGCACGAAGATGACCTGTTACAGAGGCGAAATTTAACCGACAGAAGGAAGATGCTGTGATATGCAAATGATCAGCATTTCAGAGCATTCACACAAGGTTGACGCCGGTGACAACACCTGCAACGTGCTGACACGAGGAAAGTTTCCAACCGATTTCTCATACACAAACAGCAGTTGACCGGCGTTGCCAGGTGAAACGTTGTTATGATACCTGGTAAAAGGAAGAGAAATGCGTACCATCACGTTTCCTACTTTGATAAAGGTCGGATTGTACCCTATCGCGATTGCAGTTTATCGTATAGCGACATTGCTGCTCGCGCTGGTTGCGATCCAATGACTGTTAGCAGAATATGGAATCGGTGGTTTGAGAAGAGCAATACGGAACGCCGTGCTGGATCCCAACGGCCTCGTATCACTAGCAGTCAAGATGACAAGCATCTTCTCCGCATGGCTGTAGCGGATCGTGCACCACGTCACGATTCCTGAGACAACAGATGTGGACGTTTGCAAGACAACAACCATCTGCACGAACTGTTCGACGACATTTGCAGCAGAGTGGACTATCAGCTCGGAGACTATGGCTGCAGTTACATTTGACGCTGCATCACAGACAGGAGCGCCTGCGATGGTGTACACAATGACGAACCTACGTGCACGAATGGCAAAACGTCATTTTTTCGGATGAATCCAGGTTCTGTTTACAGCATCATGATGATTGCATCCGTGTTTGGCAACATCGCATGTGAACGCACATTGGAAACGTGTATTCATCATCGCCATACTGGCGTATCACCCGGCGTGATGGTATGGGGTGCTATTGGTTACACGTCTCTGTCACCTCTTGTTCGCATCTTGTTCTGTATACGGAAAATGTTCGTCTGCTGCCATAGCCAGCACATTCTTCAGATCTCTCACCAATTAAAACGTCTGGTCAATGGTGGCCGAGCAACAGTCTCGTCACAATACGCCGGTCATTACTGTTCACGAACTGTGGTATCTGCATGGGCATCTGTACCTGTGTACGCCATCCAAGCTCTGTTTGACTGAATGGCCAGGCGTATCAAGGTCGTTATAACGGCCAGAGGTGATTGTTCGCCGCGGTGGAGTAGCCGAGCGGTCTAAAGCGTCTCGCTGCGGAGCGCGCGGTTGCTCGCCGTGGAGGTTCGAGTCCTCCCTGGGGCATGGGTGTGTGTGTCGTCCTTAGGTTAGTTTACCTAGGTTTAAGTAGTTTTTAAGCTACGGACTGATGACCACGCAGTTTGGTCCGATAGACTTACAGACATTTGAACATTTTTTGGTGATTGTTCTGGGTACTGATTGCTCAGGATCTCTGCACCCAAATTACGTGAAAATGTAATCACATTTCAGTTCTAGTATAATTTATTTGTCCAATGAATACCCATTTATCATTGAATTTATTCTTTGTGTAGCAATTTTAGTGGCCAGTAGTGTATTTGGATAATTATTCAATGCTTTACCACTAATTACACTGCACACATTTTAACAAGGAATGAGTAGAAGGAAACACCGAATGACTATTCTCCTACGGACCTTTTTCTGAAAGCGGAGAAGTGGACAGTGAATAGAATGCCAACCTGGAACTACCGAAGAATGAAAGAGGTCCTTAATGTTCTTACTGCAGATCATGTGCTCAATAGACGCAGAAAATATTGACTAGGCAGTATGTTTGGTTTTACCTGTTCATATATACGTCGATATAAACTGGTTTCTTTCCTTTATCTGACTCTGTTCATAATGGACATGTTAGGGTTTCTTTTCTTTCTTCAATGTTTGAAATAGCACGTGTTTAATAAATGATGTATAAAGTGCTTTGATTTCAGGTAAATATCGAAGTAACAAACGGTTGTATAACTTAGAATAATGTGGTTTAATGCGATATGAATGTAGGTACACATCAGGGACGTGGATATTACGAGGTCCACTCAGCAATGGCAGCAGTTGCCAGTCTCATCGGACACGGTGTGGAGGTGGTCTGTCGGTGAAAATACGCTGACCAGTCAGATCCTTATGACCATCTACCATAGTTATAAACACGTCCGTACGATAGCACCATCAGCCGAGACGCACGGTGTATTTTGTATCATAAGCATGTTGAGTATGACAAAGTGCAGAATCTGGTGGCCCAGCGGCCAGGCAGCAGTATTTCTGAAACTGCTCAACGTGTCTCAGGTCTGAGCAGTACTGCTGCCAGTGAACCCTGGTCCAAACGTCGTCGGGTGGGGTGGACTTCCCTCATTACATATCGCGCATCATAAGCTGGGCAGAATGCTGTAACGAGACAGGCGAAGAACTGTGGTAGAACGGACTTGAGACTTTAACTCCGGATGGAGACAAAGTTATAGTATTACCTGCCAGAATGCACATGGGAGATTGGAAAAATATTTAATTAACTGTTAAGATGGTTGCGTATTCTAATTAGCAAAGATCGGAATTGAAATGGAAATAAAGTTAGTTCGCTCTTTTATTTCTACTGCCAGAATGCTTGTAAATAAAATGCAATGAAATCTTAATATACATAAATACTCCGCTAATCACATTTAAGTGCATGGCGGAGGTTTTATCGAACCGCTTTTATCGTATATATCTACTGTTCCAATCTTTAATACCGCGCGGGAGAAAGGAACACCCGAATCTCTCCGGTTTCGATCTGATTTGCCTAATTTTATTAAGATGATCATGTATCCATATGTTGGTGGGTGCTAACAAAATATTTTCGAATTCAAAGGAGAAAATTGGTGACAGGAATGTCGCAAATAAATCACGAGGCAACGAATAGCCCCCTTATTTTAATGATTCCCCCCCCCCCAACTTGTGCATCATTTCCGTGACACTCTCTCCCCCTATATCGTGATAATACAAGGCGAGTTGCTCTACTCTGAACTTTATCATTCGTCAATCCCACTTGGTGGGGATCCCACAAAGAGCAGCAATTCTCAGAAATCGGACACACAAGTGTAGTGTAGGCAGTTTCTTTAGTAGAACTGTTGCAGCTTTTTTGCGTTCTGCCAAGGAAACGTAGCCTTTCGTTCACCTTCCCTAACATATTTTTTATGTGTTCCTTCCAATTAAGTTTGTTTGTAATTGTAATTCCTAGGTATTTACTTGAATTTACGGCCTTTAGATCTGGCTGATTTATTGTGTAAATGAAGTTTCACAGATTTGTTTTAGTGCTAATATAGATAACTTCATAATTTTTATTGTTTTGGGTCAATTGTCAATTTTGTTCACGATGCAGATATGTAAATCATTTTGCAGTTGCATTTGATCTTCTGGTGATTTTACTAACCGATAAGTAACAGCATCATCTGCAAACAGCCTGTGCTGCTCACTTTGTCTCCTAAATCATTTATAAAGATAAGGGCCTTACAACACATCTCTAGGGAAAGCAAGATATCTCTTCTCTTTTACTTGATGGCTTTCCGTCAAATACAGTGTACTATGTCCTTTCTGACAGCAAATCGTGAATCCATTAGCACAACTCTGTCTGTATCATGTAAGCACGCAGTTTGATTAGAAGACGCTATTGACGTACAATGTTAAAAACTTTCTGGGAATCGAGAAATATGGAATGGATTTCAGATCCCTTGTGGACAGCACTCGTCACTTCATATGAGTAAACAGCTAGCTGCCTTGCACAAGAACGATACTTTCTTAATTCGTGTTGACTGTTGTTGTTGTCTTCAGCCCACACACTGGTTTGATGCAGCTCTCCACGCTACCCTTTCGCATCTGACAATGAGAGTAAGAACGACAACCTACATCCTTTTTGTATCTTCTTACTGCATTCGTCCTGCCTCCCTCTACGATTTTTACCTGACACACTTCCTTCTAATGGTAAGTTCACGATACCTTGATATCTCTGAATGTCTCCCACCAATCTATTTCTTCTCTTAGTCAGGATATGCCAGAAACTCTTTTTCTCCCCTCCTCACTAGTTAGGTGATCTAACTATTTAATCTTTCATCGTTAGTCGGTAGCACCACATTTCGAAAGCTTCTGTCATATTTTGGTCTGAACTCATTTATCGTTCACGTTTCACTTCCATACGATGCTACACTCCAGACAAAAGCTATCAGCAAGGATTTCCTAACATCTGAATTGATACTGGATGACAACTAATTTCGCTTCTTCGGAAATTCTGCATTTTATATCATCTGTACTTCGGCCATCAGAAGTTATCCTGCTGCCCAAATAACAAAATTCATCTACTACTTTTATTGTCTCATTACCTAATCTAATTCCTTCAGCATCGCCTGATTTTCTGACACATTCCATTATCCTTGTTTTACTCTTACTTATGTTCATCTTATACCATCCTTTCAACAAACTGTCCATTGCGTTCAGTTGCTCATCCGGGTCTTTTGTTATCTCTGATAGAATTACTGTGTCATCGGCAAACCGCAAAATTATTAATTCTTGATAAAATTTTCTCGGACTTCCAGCCGCGTCATATGGTTTACTATCCACGATGTTTCGGCTGAGATCTCCTCGGCCATTGTCAAGTGGTTGACTGTCGAATGATTGCTGTTGCCTTATATAGCTGCACAGCTGGCTGTGACGTCACTGGTGCTACACGACAGCCGGCCGCGGTGGCCTAGCGTTCTGCGGCGCGTCAGTCAGTCTGCAGGGCCACTACGGTCGGGGGTTCGGATCCCCCCTCGGGCATGGATATTTGTGCCGTCGTTAGTTGTAGCTAGTTTATAAGTAGTTTGTAAGTTTAGGGACTGATAACCCCGTAGTTAAGTCCCATAAGCTCTACAAACCTCTGAACATCTGCTACACGGCCAGCTACTCCACTCGCTCTCGACTCTCCACCTGGGACGCGCGCGCGCCAAATGCCCGATCTGCCGGGTTTTTTCCCTACGTCATCAACTTCCCCAAGTGAGCTGTTCTAACCAACTTGCCAACGTACAGCGTGCAGCCAATATATTTCTAAAACTTTAGTTAAAATCAAAATAATTACACTACACATTAAACAAATGTCTTCTTAGGTTTTTATATTGGTATAAACATCTTTTGCACTATTTATTATAATCGTGAAATTTCTTATATCACAGATAAGTGATTTAACTGAATATTTCAAGATAAAATACACAAGATTAATTGAAAATACATTGAGAATAATTAATATATTATTTTTATAAACAAAGATTGACATGCTAGTTGTGTAACTGTCTTGTATTCATTGGTAATTTATTACTTTTCATATAATGAAATTATGTTTTCAGTGTCAATTAAACATATTACACCAGATGTGACTATATCAGCTAATGTATTTTTACAAGAAAATTCAAATGACCCCTCACTCATCTCTGTGTTACGCTTAGTTTAAATTTAACCATATACATTTGTTTCAGATTTGTTGTATGCGTTTTAGCTTGTACCACAGACATATTGGGTATGAAATTGTTTATTTGTCAACAGGCTATTTTGTAGTGAGGGCCTTAAAGGTTCCTAACTGCATCGTATTACTTCAAATGCAAGTAGTATTAGAATATTTTATTTCGCGCTGTGCACTGCACTGCGCCTGGCACTCGCCATTGTCCCTCTCTCCCCTCACCGGAAACGAGCCTGGAAAATCCTAAGCTGGAACAAGCCACTAACATCAGCCTGCTCGCTGGCCTCCCCTCAGCTACAAGCACACAGAAAATCTCAAAATTTCTACCTATGGCCTAAATATAAATGTTGTGACATACATTGCTACCATAATTAATGGGATTAAAATTGTGTAACATTCGGTGCATTGGCATGATCAATGTTTGCAGTGAAGTTCATACTGTTTCATTATCAAATGCTATTAATTTCCAATATTTCTAATGGGCGGTAATCTCACACTCTCTTAGGTTGTTTGCAGACGATGCCGTCATTTGCCGTATAGTAAAATCATCTGAAGATCATAACCAATTGCAGAACGAATTGAATATCAGTATGGTGTAAAAATTGGCAATCGACTCCAAATAATGAGAAGTGAGAAGTCTTCCACATGAGTACGAAAAGATTTCCATTAAACATAGTTTACAAGATAAATCAATCAAAAGTGAATGCCGTAAACTCCACTAAATACCAAGTAATTACTGTTACTTCAGACGTACACTGGGAAAGACGAACCAGAGACTCAGTTTTATTGTTAGAACCCTTAAAAGATGCAACAGAACTACAAAAGAAACTGCATACACTACGCTTGTTCGTCCTTTTTGTATTGCTGCCCAGTGTGGGATCCTTATCAGATGGGTTTGACGAAGGACATCGAAAGAGTCCAAAGAAGGGTAGCTCGTATTTATTTGTCACGATTCAGGGGAGACAGCGTCACGGAAATGATACAGGATCTGGGATGCGAATCATTACAACAACGGCGTTTATCGCTGCGGCGTGGGCTACTTACGAAAATCCAATCACTAACATTCTCCTCCGAAAGCGAAAATATATTGTTGACTCTCACTTACATAGGTAGAAACGATCATCAGCATAAAATACGAAAAATCAGAGCTCGAACGGAGATATTCAGGTGTTCTTTCTTCCCGCGCACTATTCGGGAATGGAATGGGAGATTATAATGGTGTTCGATGAACCCTCTGCCAGGCACTTATGTGTGATTTGCAGAGTATCCCATGTAGATGTAGAGACTTCAATTGTGATCACGAAAATGACTGGTTACTAACGATGACGATGACCACGTGACGCTATTTGGTTGGAATTTCAAGACAAACGAAAGGGTTTAAACTTTTTTGTCGTTCAATTTATTAGTGCCACCACTGTGATTTTCTTGTTAGTATTTCATATACTAGATCTTACAGCAATCAAAAGTAGCAGTGAGGAGCAGCCAGTGTCGGACGAAAACACATATTTTGCTTACAGATCGACAGGTCGGAATGGAAACACGATAACGGACATAAATCGTCGGCTTGGCGCCAGAAATCCTCTAAGTCATGAATACGCTGGACAGTTGATGAATGACCTGCCAGCAGCTGTTACGCGATGCTTTGTCGATCTGCAGGAGGGCTTACCTGCGCACGGTCAGCACGTGTGGTCCGATACACCACTTCTGCCACATTCTAAGTGAGGGTTATGGAATGAAGCTATATCCTTACATTATTTTAAATCCCACATTATCCGAAATTATTAACGGAGTAATTTTCACATCACTTAAATACGACTTATACTGTGCACAACTAATAATGAATAAGTATATACATACAACATTTTTGTGAACTGGC
Source organism: Locusta migratoria (assembly GCA_026315105.1). Classification (NCBI taxonomy): domain Eukaryota; kingdom Metazoa; phylum Arthropoda; class Insecta; order Orthoptera; family Acrididae; genus Locusta; species Locusta migratoria. The sequence continues at coordinate 165,812,873 of CM048746.1, forward strand.
TAGTATCTTACATTCCTAAAAACCATTCTTTCTAGTGAGTCGCAATAAGTAGTGTTTTTGCGAGATAGTGAAATGAAACAATTTTAACAATTATCATAAGCGGTAAATGTTCAAATGTTTGTTAAGCTTAAGGGTCTTTCCTGCGGGGTCAACCGTCCCTAAACTTACAAGCACTTATGAACTACCTTATACTAAAGACGACACAAACATTCATGCCCGAGGGGGGATTCGAACCCCCGACAGTTCGTAAATCTGGATAAAAGTGAATGCTAGCATTAATTGAGGACTTGAATGCAATAACAGCATTAGTCTATTTACGCTAATATTGTATATACTACAGTTTTTACATCCTTCAGCCTTCTGCTGTTAAACAAGCTAGCTCTTAGTTCCGAATGTTATTGCTAGAGCCTCTGGAAGCATCATATGGAACTAAGAGCCGGCTTGTTTAATAACAAAAGGTTCAATGATTTGTTCATGCAATAACAGCCTAAACAGAGTAACGTTGTTATTACATCCAAGTCCTTAATTTCCTGATTTCCGTAAGAGTGACCCACTGCAAAAGCCTTTCGCGTATCTGTAGATATATGTTCATTATTTTTACTGTAAGTGGAAATGTTGAATTGTTAAGAAGCTTTTGGAAATGTGTAACAATCGTTTTCTAATATAAAAAAGATCGGTGTGTAGTATTTCCTTGATATAAACTAACAAACATAAGACCGGCCGCGGTGGCCGAGGAGACTGAGGCGCTCCAGTCACGGTCTGCACGGCCACTACGGTCGGGGGTTCGAATCCCCCCTCGGGCATGGATATTTGTGCCGTCCTAGTTCGTAAGTAGTTTGTAAGTTTAGGGACTGATGACCCCGTAGTTAAGTCCCATAGACTATACAAACATTGGAACATTGAACAAACATAAGATAGTAACGGCAAATACACAATTTACCATACATTCTCCTTTATTTAAACATTTATGCCAGCTTCCTTTCAACATCAAGTAGAATACAAACATGCAGCATTTTAACGCATGATTGATTGTCCCCCCTCTCTTGCCCAGTGTGCTAAGAAAGCTATGGTCATAGCTCAGCACAATTAAAAAAGGCTATAGACAATGAATCTGACTCCATAATTACAAAAAATACTCTCAATGTAAAGTTAAAGTACATAACCCTGTTGTACAACAAAACACGTGAAGAGAATATGGTATAGTTCAATATCAATATGTGAAATGTCAAATTGGATAAACAACATTTAAAGGTTCTCTATGTGTTCTTATGTGGCGCAGATATTAACTATAATATAAAGATAAAACCATTTATATAAGTGAGTTTTATAAAAAATGATTCAACGAAGTCAGCCTAGTATACGAGTTTGGGTGGTGATTGTATACTAGTATCAGAAACACCATAGAAGCTGGAGATTTAAGACGGAGAAGGAAGGAAGATTAGGATTTAAAGTGCCGTCGGAAAGTTGCAGAGGGAGCCTAAGCAACGAGTAAACAGGTTCAATTCTTTTTTAAGTGTTTGTAACGCTATGGGACCAAATTAATGTCGTCATATATCACTAGACTTAAAAACTACTTAAACCTATCCTAAGTACAACACACACACCCATGCCCGAGGGAGGACTATATATATATATATATATATATATATATATATATAAAGGTTTGTCCGTATGTCCTCTATGCGTTCATAAACCATACGTTCGATTGTAATGAAACTTTGGTGAACTGTTCGCCGTGCGCCCAAGAAGGTTCGTGACCCAAAAACAAAAGAGTGCCACACATAGCTCAGGAGATATGACGTCATAAATAATGAGAGGCCACCGCGTGAGAATACCCGGATTTATTCGTCAATTTTTGGAAAATGGGAGTAGTTAGGGACCAGCAACAAAGTTTGCTTGTAATTTCGAACGTTTATGAAGCGTTCTGTAACTGACCTCCCCCCCCCCCCCCCCCGCCGCCCAACAGAAGATGCCGTAAAACTGTCGCATCACGCATGACCTTGTCTATACTAATAATAAATCTGTAAATGTAGACCTGTCGCTGTTCCCTTCAATCGTCAAAACTACTGGATGAATCTTCATGCGTTTTTCACAGGAAACATGAGAAAAGTTTGGGTCGACATATAAGCATAATTTTATCAAAATCAGATCGCGGGAAAAAAAGATATCGTAATTTTAAGTGTTTACAGTAACCGTCGTGTCTGTTTTTTCAACCATTAAAAACCTCTTATCTCGAAAACTAATTAACGAATTTGCATGGGGTTTTCACAGGTAACTGGAGCGTAACTCTGGACACCATGCAGACTTCATTTTATAAAAATCGGATCACGGAAAAAAGAATATCGTAATTTGAAATATTTTATCAACTACCGTCATGTCTGTCTGTCTCTTTAAACACGTCTATCTCCTAAACTACTTGACGAATTTTCATGGGGTTTTCACATGTAAATTGAGCATATCATGTAGCTACATAAAGGCTTCAATAATTAAAATCGGATCAGAGAAAATAAAGATATCATAATTTAATTATTTGCTTAAAAGCCATCGTGTGTGTCTATTCGTTTAAGGTAATCTCCAAAAGTACTAGACGAATTTTCATGGGTTTCCACAGGTAAATTGAGAATAGTTTGGAGAGTAACATAGGCTTAGTTTCATCAAAATTGGATCAAAGGAAGGAAAGATATCGTAATTTGAAATTTTATGTGTATGCTATGCTTATAAGTATGGTGTAAAACAGCAAATCTCCAAGAGTATTAAACGAACTTTCATGAGGTTTCATAGGTCAACTGAGAGTACCTTGGGGCAACATATAAGCTTTATTTCATCAAAATCGGATCAGGGGAAGGAAAGATATGGTAATTTGTAGTTTCTGGTGTATGCTATGTATGAAATGCAGCGTAGTATAGCAAAGACCCGATAGATGCGCTGTTACTGACATAGTATAACAAATAAGTAATAGATAGTGATGCTACATTTTTTATTCTCATAACTATAATGTAATACACCGAAACTAGGGCTATGATTTTCCTTACGGCAGCGGTGTAGTGTATTGATGTTGGTAACGGCCGTTAAATCCTTTTTGTAAAATCAGTCACGTACAATGAGGGGAATAATTCTTTTGTTGATAATGAAATAAATAATAAATGTTATCCGATCAGTAAATTAAGATCCCCCTAAAGCGAATATTTCGTTGCCAACGTTAACATACTAAACCGTTGGCACTGGAAGTAAAATTTAACCCACAAAAAATAATTTTTTTACTAGCTGTATCCCGCATGTCTTGCAATGCCATGGAAAGAAAAAGAAGTGCCTCTTTCCGCGGCTATCATTTGAATTTAAAAGATCACGACATTTAAAAGCCTCTATCGATGCTCTAATTTACATAAGAAATCTTTGCACGGAAAATCGAATTTATGTAGTTCCCTTTCTCATTTTGGTGTATTCTCATTACATTTCGAGAGCGTTCTGTTTAGTAATGCCTCGAAAACGCAGGAAAGGACAAAGTGAGGCGACGTTAGTTACAGAGTACACCAAATAACTAATTATGGTGTTGCTGCGTTTTTTGTCATTCTCATAACTATGGTGTAATACACTACAAGAAGGGGTACAATTTTACTTAGGGCGGCGGCGTTGTGCGCTGATGTTGGCAACGGCCCTTAATGCTGTTTCAAAAATCAGTCACGTAGAATAAGGGGAATAATTCTTTATTTTCACGATGAAATAAATAATTTATGCTGTTCTGGTCAGTAAATTAATCATCCTCCTAAAGCGTATAGGTCGTTGCCAACGATAGCAAACTAAACCATACTCTGTAAGTAAAGTTTAGCCCAAGTAGGACAATTCTTTTTGTTCCTAGCTGAATTCCATATACTTTGCAATGTCATGGAAAGAAAAGAAGTGCATCTTTCAACGGGTTTAACAACTAAAATATACATAGAGTAGACATATCTATGGAGTGAGCATTGGCTTCTGTGCATCTTACCAACATTAAGCTGGAATTGCCAAGTGATACTGAGACAAATCCACTCTTTCCACAATTTTATTTGCTCTTAGGATTGGTTTTTATATCGCAATGGCTACAAAGAAGCCCCACCTCCTTTTCGCAGAGCAACCACGTAACATAAAATACTAACTAAATAAATGTATCACAGAAGCAACAAGAAAGTTGAGGAAGCGTCGCTAAAAGGCCATTTACAGATAGTCATCCGCCTTACCGAACAAGATGAGGTCATCGATTAGTAGATGTTCCACAATATCAAGTAATATTTCGACCTTCCTGTTGAGAAATCTATATGCTCACTCCAGAGATATTTCTGCTCTGTGCCTGCCACTAGATATAATATACACACGTGAGCCAGAAACTCATCAGATACTGTTCGGTACAATATTGTGATTAAAATTTTTAATTACTTACTTTTGATGCGGACTACATTAAGACAGAGAAAGACGTCTTCTTTTGCAGAGACAATTGTTATAATCCGACTTCTGACTATATAGTTCTATTAAACAAGATCGATTTCAACTTTGTGCTTTACAAAGCAATCATTGCAGGACGTGAGTACCTGTATTAGCTGAAAGAGTGGCCGATGCTGCTAACACAGTCATGACAATTCACTGGAAGGACTACTATATTTTATGGAAAGTTCTATGCAGATGATCAGCTGACGCCATTCCTTCAACGATTACCCAGACTTACTGTATCACACATTGACACCACCATGATGTCTTATTTAAACAGACGTGAACTGCTCTGTTGATTGAATTACCAGATTTTCAGTATTCGTCGACTTTTCGATAATAGGGAGCACTGCATACAGAATAACTAAATTGTCCCCAGTGCATGACTGCAAAATACTGATACTTCAGCATAAACTTACTGCGAGAGATAAACTGAATCAATTCATGGTACTGTTATTACTATTTCTCTTCTCAACGGTAGAAGTGTTTTCAGAAGTTTACGCCAAACATATAATTACACACCACTTTCTTAAATTTATGAACACAACCTAACATTGAATTTACATCGTTTCGGAGTACGGACTTCAATTTCACTTTTTGTCTGAAAAACTTTATGAACATCCATCGTTTTCGACAATGACTTTTACGTAAATTTGACATCTTGGTTAGGAGAACTGAGTTTATTGACAGACCAATCCAACAAGGATTCTGCTTTTGCTGACCTAGGTCCGGAATCCTAAAAAAACATGATATACAAAGGTCCCTCTTTAACAACCGTTGCGAATCACGGGCATATAAGCTAGTATCAAATAAACTTAGTATTACAGATATGCATGTTACTATTTATTTTTGTTTTCAAGTCTCCATTAATTCTCTTGCATCCAAAATTAAGCAATATGTTTTCGTCCGAAAACTACTTCACCTATAAAGCTGAAATTTGGCAGGAAGGTAGTTTATAGGTAGAAAATGTCAGCTAAGAAAGTATCTTGTGATAGGTGCATGTCGGAGCATACTTTTCCTACAGATTCACGAAATCTACAGTTTCATTCCGATCTTCATGAAATTTCGCACACTTCACCTTCAAAATAAGAAGTAGGTCAGCGTCTATCCTAAGTTTTATACGGTGCATGGAGGAGGGTACTTTGCGACATAAAAATTGTCCCTAAATACCTTGGTCGCACATAACTTGAGAACGGATGGACCGATTTCACAGATCCTTTTTTATTTCGCTATTGTCAGAATAAGGATTGTATGAAATAGTACTGGAATATTTGGGACCAACAAAGTGCGTTTTTAATATCACTCTGCGTTTATATTGCATTCAAATCTACAATTGTGTTCCAATATTGATGAAATTTTGCACACTCTACCTTAAAAACAAGAGGAATGTCACTGTCTGTATAAAATTTCGTTCGGTGCATGGTGAAGTGTACTTAACTTACGGAATTTTACAAAATGCTTAGTTTAGCTCCGATGTTTATGAATTTTTGCACACATGACTTTTAAACCAAGAGGAAGATCACTGGGTACATAAATGTTTGTATTGTGCATGACAGAGGGTACCTCGCAGAATACTTTGCCGACTGTAGGACAGCTAGTAATTACTATTCGTAACATCTGGACCCTTTCCTTCGTATCTGCAGTTCTGTTGAGATATACTCCCTCATCACGAAAAACTTACATCTGGATGGATGCAGGTGAATTTCAACCACTGTCCTTCCGAATGCGAGTCCGTTGTGTTACCAGTACGTCACCCCTCGGTTTAGAGGTGAAGTCACGACTCTTTGAAAGTAACTTAGCGGGGTATCATGTTCTTTGTCAGTCGGAAAGAGTAGAAATTTGCAGGTACTATGCGCTGCCGGCCGCGGTGGCCGAGGGGATCCTGTTACCTAGATAAATAGTGCAGAATTTATTTGTTTGTATATGAAATGTAACTATTTGTAACACAATAAAGTGATATTTTTACACAAAAAAAAAAAAAAAAAAGGGAACTGAGGCGCTCCAGTCACGGTCTGCACGGCCACTACGGCCAGGGGTTCGAATCCCCCTCGGGTATGGGTATTTGTGCCGTCCTTAGGATAAGCTAGTTGATAAGTAGTTTGTAAGTTTAGGGACTGATGACCCCGTAGTTAAGTCCCATAAGCTATACAAACATTTGAACATTTTTACTGTGCGCTAGTGTGCTGGAATAATATTAACCCTTTAATGCATAGTGTAGCTGATAAGCTACATACCTAATTTTTTTTCCATTATCTCTCAAATCGATCAGAATTTTATCACAAATTCATTTGTAGCAGCTTGTTTACATAGTGTTACATATCAAAGCAGCACATCTCAGAAATTATAAGTCGCACAGTGCTACTGATTGACTTCGACTGTTAGCTGCTTTGAGTTATTCGTAACATGTGCCTTTGTTTACTTTAGCATACCTTCTACCCCATGTAAAAGTAGTCAATCACATACTACCGTTACATTATGGGTTACTTTGTGGAAAGATCAGCGGCAAAGTTGTGACATTTACTGCATGGGGTACATCGTGGAAGCACAACATAGCAGACCAGCTATTAGCGATTTGTTGCTAGTAGTGCATAAGGAATTTTTAAAAAAATATATAAATCGTGGTAATTTTTATAGCGTCAAATATAAATTCATGCCTTAAAGGGTTAACTCTAGGGATAGTTTGTCATGAAATGATTACGACTTATTAGCGGATTCGACTATGAGAAAGGAACTTACACTTTCATCACGCTGTTGGTGAGATTTTTTTTCCTGTCACTACAGTAGCACAAATCATTGTTTAGCTTCTAGCCATGTTTTGTGTCGTTTGATGCGAAAGGCATTGTTTCATGTTCTCGAGTATTCTTTATTGGCATTTTTGATCTTTGGATCTAGTTGGACAAAGAAAGATCATATCAGTATTATTACGCTAGCGTCCAGTGCGCAGACATATGCTACTAGAAAGGCAAACGTGCCTCAGTGACTGAAGCCTGACGCCTCCATCTTGCCTCACCTCACGTCAGGAAGTTTTCATACGCTGCTAATATGATCTTCTTATACGACATTACGCTGTAAGCTATACTAGTTAGTTTGAACATGATTTGGATTTGAGACAGAACTTCCGCATTAGTTACGTTTAACACATACATTGTCGAATCGTGTTATGAGAAGAACGTGTTAGGTACGGTTAAATTTTACTTACCGTCCTGGCGGCCTCGCGTAATTATGTTGTCAGCCATGTGACGTTGACATTATCCAATCTCGTGGCAACGCAGATGTTTGATATAAAATTTTCGTTTTACGAGCGCAATTACTTTTACTGAGTGAACGAGGGTACACACAAGAACCTGTCAACCATAGAGCAGTAACAACATTATTTATTTACTTCATCGTCTGTTAGAAACAATAAACAAGTCACTCTGTGTGGATTTCTAAGAATATAAACATCTAAGTAAAGGGTTTCAACCGTTTTGTTGATGTTGCGAAAATAATCATGCGAGGCCGTCGACATGGTAGATTTTTAGCATAACGTACAACAAAAGCAGACTATAGTTATCTGATAAACCACTCAGAAGAATAAAGATATGAGTTATCTACGACAAATAGTACATTTATAACGGACATAGTATTAAATGAAAAGCCGACGTTGATCGAAACTGCTAACAGATTAATAATTAAGAAAGGATACGTGACTCTTAGTGTACATGTTAAAGCAAACTGTATATTTCGTAAGCACTCTCAAAAGACTAAGGATACGTGTTATCCAAGTTAAATAACTGTCATGCTGCTGAAGCAAAATTCGAAGTTGAATGAAATTGACAGAGGTTACTAATAATAGCATCAAATCGATGTAACTCATTACTGTATGTGTCAAATGTACACCAGCCAAAAATATTACAGAAGTATACAACACACGAATTTCCATGTCAAAACACTAAAAACAAAGTAGTTAACTCATTTCATTCGATTTTTACGACTTTTTCCTGCAATAACACTCACGACTTCTCAGACGTTTATAGTACTGAAATTGGCGGAGATACTTCACTGACACCAATGATACTGCATACGGCATTGCCAGTCAATAAATACACTATGTCTGTGATCCAGTGTTAAAATACTTCTGAGAGAGGCATTGATCTCAAGGAGGTTTAAATAAGGGTAGAAAGCGCTACTATGAAAAGCTTATCTGTCGGCTGAAACGAGTCGGCCTTCTTGTGGAGCCAACAAAACATGATATTCTAGTCTCCTTCTATGATTCAGATTGAAGCACTGTGTGGTTCTTACCCTATTCACTTTCATACATTTAAATAACTGTCATTTCTGGTACATGTTTGATATAGTACAGATCTTACAAATAGGTGAACTGTGATTTAAGAACACAAAATTTATTGCCTCCACAATATGGCGACAACGGCTTCACTTCTGTAGTGTTAAGGGCATCTCCCCCTATTCTCACCTCCTGGATTGATCTGTATACTAGCTGGATGTTGAACGTCTGCTGTCTGGGTGTGCCAGCCATGGATATTCATATTTCCTTTCTGGCCAAATTCAAATATGGCTTCTATGAAGTGTTAAAATTAAACGAGAAGAAAATACGTCTCGATTATGCTTCCATGTTAGTGTATTACATCGCGATTTGACATAAATTTCAAATCCAGAGGTAAGCAAGAAATTCCTTGTCTCGTCATAACTGTTTAAAAATCGTGTGCCAAATTTAAACATGGCGGACAATGCGAAAATGTGTTGGAAACACCTGAATATGCAGGCGCGCTGTAGTTGTATGCTCGAAGACCAGAGTTATATATTCAGTTTGTATAGAGATCACCGGAGAGAGGAGTAGTTGAGAGTGATAACATGCTATGAGCAAAATGTTTGGACTCATAAGCAATTTGTCTTCATTTCTGGCACTAGTATTAATTAATGAAATAATTATTTGAAACGTCTCTGGAAGGTAAGAGCCCTATTATAGCCGAGAAAATAGAGGTATTGCCCACTGCTATCATAAATGATTAGGATAAACCATAAATCCTATAAAGGATAGCGCGTGTACCAACTAACTGCTTCTAGTGATCAATATCTCATCATTTATTGTGTATTGGGTAAAAGAAAGCCAACATAAAGTGGTTTAAATTTTATCTATTGTTAAAAATGTTAGAAACTGTCGTTATTTTTATTTACTTTTCCTCGAAAGAGATTGGATTACGATTTTGGGAATTTTATAATGGCAGTCGAAAGTTTTGGTAATGTTACGCAAAGGAAACATCAATCTGTCTTTAATATGAAACATAAGATCCCAGTATCAACTTTACTTATTCTCAGTTAGGCAGTAAAGAAAGTCTGGAATGAAATAAAATAAAATTTAGTCGCGGCCGTAGCGAGCGGAAGTGTGGTGTTTACGCCTCGCGGCTGGTGTCCGGGTGCTGTTGGTGAGTTTAACGCCGTAGCATGTTGCACTCTTGTTTCATACAGAACACATAGTAGACGTAACCACAATGGAACCTGAAGGGAAAGACACTTTGAAGATCTCATTTGATAATAGCCTTCCACGACTGAAATCATTTGATGGAAAAATTGCAGTTAACTATTGACGACGTTATAGGAATACATCTCTCGATTAGTAGCAGTACAGTGTATTTGAAGTTGCGTAATCCTCCCAAATGTGACCAAATTGTCGAATTCTATGCGAACAAATTGAAGTTTAAACAAGTTGAAGATTATCGGTGACGTTCAAGTTACGCGCGCAGGACTTGGAACGAGAGCTATTCGCATATTTGACCTGCCGTTCGAAATCACAGACGAGGAAATTAACGCTGTTTTGAGACCGTACGGCACTGTACTTAGCAATGTAGCTGAAAATGGACATCTGCTCATAAACTTCAAGTTTTAAACGGCGTAAGACAGGTCAGCATTGAGATGATTAAACACATTCCGTCATATATAACCGTCTGTGGATACAGGGCTATAGTGATATACAAGGGCCAGCCGCGAACGTCTTCTGGATGTGGTGCCACCGGCCACGTGCGCGCTCAGTGTTTACAGCGCCGAGTGACGCAGCTGCCGCGAGGCGAGACAGTAGCACAACCCGCCATGACGCAGTTTCCCCTGACCTATGCAGCGGCAGCTCGCGGAATTACGGAACCGACGACAGATGCGCCTCTCCAAGACACTATTAGTAACACCGAGGAAGACGCACGCATGGAAACCGTTCAAGTAGACGAATCCGTCGGAGATGCACTTCCTGAACATTCTGCTGAGCAGGGACAGAGCAGTAGTAAGGAGCCAGCACGGAACCGTCCACGGAATGAGGGCTTGCCCCTCGCACACACCACTGACTCGCAGCCGGCCGGCACCAATTTGTCATCGCCGTCAGTTCAAGAGACACCAAAAAGAGACGTATCGCCCACCAAGGAGTGGACAAAACGGCGCCCGCCCTACGGGAAAAGGCCAAACAAGTCCGACAAAAATTACAGGGCGTGCCAACCGCAGGCCAAGAAGACAGTCTGCAAACAGTCAAAAAATCACGGACGACGAAATTGACGAACGAAGTGACGGAACAAGTTGGGTGGAAAGCAACGGCCGCTGATATTTTGCAGGTTGCAGACGATACAGGTAACGAACCTGCTGAAGCATCGACGGGGAAAGAGTGCACACGTAAAACCACCCAAATGCCAGCTTGGGGGATGTTGAAGACAGCGGCGCTTCGGATCAAGAAATGCCTGAAGCTCCGAACGAAAAGGGACTAGGAATGAAAGAAAATAAAACCAAGCCAACACAACGCCATGCATCTCTGGATGCACATACAGCGACTACCGCGTCTGACGACAGGGATAATACTAAGGAATCACCGATGGATATAGTACACCATGATAGTCATGATGTAGTTCCTCCTGCCAACGGCGTCATCATATCTGCGTCCTCATTTAACAGCATGTCTTGTCACGTGGACAGGAACGCCAGTCGTTCGTCGGCGATTCAAAGTGCTGTCACGGGGGCTGACAGGACTGATTCTGACATGGAAGACAACCTTTATTAATAGGAACACTTCATCTTATTGCAATGACAGCTAATATTCCTCTACAATCATACAGTATAGCCACCGTTAACATCAACCGAATTGTAAGCCAAACGAAAGTAGAATGCCCACGCGATTTTATCTACGCTTTTGACAAAGACGTTGTCCTGCTTCAAGAAGTGTGTACAGACAGGGTTGAACAGATCGCGGGACACAGTGTAATTCTCAACCAGGGCACTGAAAGTGGTACTGCCACATTATTGAAAAACGGCATTATACCGCGGAACGTGAGAAAGCTAGCGACTGGACGAGGAATATCAGTGGAAACAGCACAGCACAGATCATTAACATCTATGCACCGTTGGGTTCCAATGCCAGACAGGCTAGGATACATTTCTTCCAAGAAAGTATAATTGAGTTAATAAATCCTGCGACCGCAAACACCATACTAGCCGGTGATTTTAACTCTGTCATTTCCGCAAAAGATCAGCTGTCGAATCCCAATATATGTATTCAACTGGGAGATTTGGTAGAAGGATTGCACCTTACCGACATGTGGCACAACCATCCACGTGCGAACGCAGGGTTCACGTTTATCACCAGCCACTCGAAGAGTCGGATTGATAGAATATATACTTCTCCTAGTCTGACCCGGAATGTACTCAGTGTCGAAACCTGTCCAGTCAGTTTTTCTAACCATCTGGCAGTTTTAGCAAATATTAACATGGCCAGACAGAAGACATATCAAGGTAGAGGTGTGTGGAAATTTGACACTGCACATTTAATGGACAGTGCATTAGAAACGGAATTACAGCGAGTCTGGGAACTGTGTCTGAGGATCTCACATCGATATAGGTCTAAGCTCGAATGGTGGGTCACACATGTGAAACCCAAACTTCGATCATTCCTCAAGAGCTACGCATTTGAAAAGAAGCAATGGGAAAGACACACTATGGAATTTTACTTTCGGTGCTTACGCGACTTACATGCCGATGAAGTCAATGTGTCTCGCCATACCATCGAAATCAATAGACTCAAGGCCAAAATAACCGACTTAAAACGCCAACAATTGGAAGGCATCAAAATACGATCGAGAGATAACTGTGGAATTGAGGACGAAAAACCAGCACTCTTCCATCTCCTGTCGGAAGTCAAGAGGGGACGATGTCAGCATATCAGTACTCTTACCGCGGACGACGGCAGACAGATCACTTCTCAACGTGAGATCTTAATGTTTGTCCAGGACTATTACGCTAAATTATATGCTTCGAGTGACACTTCTGCCATCACCGTATGTGAAGCGTTTTTGAATGTTATTCCACCAACGGTGACGGGCGAAGAAAATCTTGATCTCGAAGCACAATTCACAGAAGAGTAAATCTTCTACGCTTTGAAAGCAAGCCCTCAGAACAAATCCCCTGGGGCCGACGGTTTACCTGTTGAATTTTATGTAAAGTATTGGTCCTTATTTGGCGGTAGACTGACGGAAATTTTTAACGAACTACGTAGTATTGATGTGGTTCCAAGTGAGTTTTTAGAGGGCATCATAGTGTTGGTCCCTAAAAAGTGTGGAACAAAAGAATTGCGAAATATGCGCCCTATTTCACTGCTAAACGCGGATCTCAAGATAGTTGCTCGGGTTTTGCTTCAAAGACTGAAAGCTGTTGCTGCTTGTATCATAAGTCCCTATCAGTCGTGCGCCATCCCTAGAAGATCTATACAGCAAGCGCTGGAGGAATACCGCGATATCACGGCCGTCAGCGCGGCATCCAACTGTAGAGCGGCCATCTTGTCATTAGATATGGACGAAGTATTTGACAGGGTTCGACATGAGTACCTGTTTCAGGTGATGTCCAAGGTGGGTATGCGACCGTATTTCATAAATATTATCCGGCGACTGTATACTGGTGCGGCTTCCCGAATTCTTGTGAATGGACATTGACAGCAAAAGTACACCTTCTAACTTCGGTGAGACAAGGTTTCCCCCTTTCAATGATGCTTTTCGCCATATCAATTGAGCCATTCCTACGAACCCTGTACGTACAGCTGCCGGGTCTTGAAATTGGAGGCCATAAATACGTCTGTCGAGGTTATGCAGACGACCTGGCTGTGTATATGAGTGACCCCTCTGACCTCACTACAATCCGAGAGGTGATCGGAACGTATAGCTCTTGTTATGGAGCGCAAATCAATCTACGCAAATCTCATATTCTGCAGTTGGGGAAAGGGATAGAATTCATCGGAACTGGCCCCTTCGAACTAAGCGACGTTATCAAATTACTTGGGATCAGTTACAATAACTGCCCTGTCAAGACGGCAGCTTGGAACTGGAAAATGAGGCTCAACAGCTTACGAGCGGTTTTAAGGGAGAATTCCACCCGCTCCTTAAATATATTTCAGAAAATCATGTTGATTAATCCTGTGATATTGCCCAAAGTGTACTACCTCGCGAGCATATTTCCCTTGTCTGCAACAATCGGGGCACGTATTGAATCCGCGCTTGCGTGGTTTATATGGCGGGGTAGCCTCCTTAGGGTAGCCTACTCCACGGCGACCCTCCCTGAAGCAAAAGGCGGCCTGGGACTCATCAACGTCAAGAAGAAATGCAAAGCGCTGCTTATATCTAGAACAGGTAAGGCCCTAGCTAGTGGAGACGGCAACCTTACAGCGTACATAGTAAACGTAGTGACTCCACCTGACAGAAGGGCGCCAGTTATGGTCGGACACATCAATTATAAGCTGCGACATGTTCAACAATATATACTTGACAACAGTTACATTCAAGAAAGAGTAAGAAACTATACTACCAAGGAAATATACAAAGTGCTGACAGAAGATAGTGGCGTCAGTAAAGTACAGAGGAACAATCCCACAATCGCCTGTAATAGTGGGGAAAAATATACATTTGAAAACCTCGTCATCACATGTACGGGCTACGTGGTACTGCGCAGTTCACAACATCATAAGCACAAATGAGCGCCTCTGCAATATCGGCATGCCAAACACTGACAAATGCATGGACTGCCAGCAGACCGACACCACACTACATCGGTTCACTTGCGGAGCTGCTAACGACGTATGGCAATGGGTACTGCACAAGATAGCAGTTATGAACCGTACATCAAAAAGTAATGTAACTGTAGAAGAACTGTCAGCGCCTACCAGGTGGCCGTATCCAGACCTAAGATGGATGTCCACCTACTGGTTGATGGGCAAGTTCATCGATTGCTGCCTGGGCAATGAGAGTAAGTTCCTACTGGAATTTCATCATGATATCTTGCAAGAGTACTCAAAATGCTCTAAACTCCGGAAATGGAAAGAGATGATGGGATCCTATTAACCTGCAGTTCTTGAAATAAGGTGACCAACGAATAAGTGAAGATTAAATATTAGACTACACATGAGCATGATAAACTATTATTCTCTTACGTATCCCTCTGGAAGAAGGGTTTTGTTGGACATACATTCCAAGGAAAATGTTGTGCATCGAATAGTTTTTGTTCGTTACTTTTGTTTACTTTAAAGTAGCAGGAGTATTGCTCTTTATTTGTAGGACGAGACTTTTATCATTTAGTTACACAATTATTTTCGATGCATAAAACCACTCCGGTTTCTTTAAAATGAAGAGGTCAAGGAACCCTATATACTTTTGTTTGGAAGATATCTTCCTCGTCGGTTGGTTCAACGTGAACGGGAGTGTGGAGCAGTAAGCAGTACAGCGCTTTGAGTGGCGAGAAGACAAACACGTGAAGTCAAATTGAGTAACAGATAATAAGAGATTGACACGATCCAGCATATATCGGAAGCCAATTTTTCTTCGAGAAGACACACTCAAAGTAAACACGTAAATGCGACTGTTCCCTTCCGACGTCCAGCGACGACATCACAGAAAACGGCATGGAAGCCAGGCCGAGAAGGCAATTCATGGAGAGCGGAAGGATGGGCTAGAAGGTGAGATGGGAGGCCCAAAACAATAAAAAAAAGCCACTCCAGTCAGGGTTTGCACGGCCACTACGGTCAGGGGTCAGGGGTTCGAATCCCCCCTCGGTCATGGATATTTGTGCCGTCCTTACGATAAGCTAGTTGATAAGTAGTTTGTAAGTTTAGGGACTGATGATCCCGTAGGTAAGTCCCATAAGCTATACAAACATGACCCCGTAGTTAAGTCCCATAAGCTATACAAACATTTGAACATTTTTACTGTGCGCTAGTGTGTGCGCTGTTTGTAGCAGCTTGTTTACATGGTGTTGCATATCAAAGAAGCACATCTCAGAAATTATAAGTCACACAGTGCTACCGAATGACTTCAAGAGTTAGCTGCTTTGAGTTATTCGTAACATGTGTGTTTGTTTACTTTATCATACCTTCTACCCAATGTAAAAGTAGTCAATCACATACTACCGTTACATTATGGGTTATTTTGTGGACAAATCAGCGGCACAGTAGTGACATTTACTGCATGGGGTACATCGTAGAAGCACTACATAGCTGACCAGCTATGAGCGATTTGTTGCTAGTAGTGCATAAGGAATTTAAAAAAAAATATATATATTAATCGTGGTAATTTTATAGTGTCAAATATAAATTCATGCATTAAAGGGTTAACTCAAGGGATAGTTTGTCGTGAAATGATTACGACTTATTAGCGGATTCGACTATGAGAAAGGAACTTACACTTTCATCACGCTGTTGGTGAGATTTTTTTTTCCTGTCACTACAGTAGCACAAATCATTGTTTAGCTTCTAGCCATGTTTTGTGTCGTTTGATGCGAAAGGCATTGTTTCATGTTCTCGAGTATTCTTTATTGGCATTTTTGATCTTTGGATCTAGTTGGACAAAGAAAGATCATATCAGTATTATTACGCTAGCGTCCAGTGCGCAGACATATGCTACTAGAAAGGCAAACGTGCCTCAGTGACTGAAGCCTGACGCCTCCATCTTGCCTCACCTCACGTCAGGAAGTTTTCATACGCTGCTAATATGATCTTCTTATACGACATTACGCTGTAAGCTATACTAGTTAGTTTGAACATGATTTGGATTTGAGACAGAACTTCCGCATTAGTTACGTTTAACACATACATTGTCGAATCGTGTTATGAGAAGAACGTGTTAGGTACGGTTAAATTTTACTTACCGTCCTGGCGGCCTCGCGTAATTATGTTGTCAGCCATGTGACGTTGACATTATCCAATCTCGTGTCAACGCAGATGTTTGATATAAAATTTTCGTTTTACGAGCGCAATTACTTTTACTGAGTGAACGAGGGTACACACAAGAACCTGTCAACCATAGAGCAGTAACAACATTATTTATTTACTTCATCGTCTGTTAGAAACAATAAACAAGTCACTCTGTGTGGATTTCTAAGAATATAAACATCTAAGTAAAGGGTTTCAACCGTTTTGTTGATGTTGCGAAAATAATCATGCGAGGCCGTCGACATGGTAGATTTTTAGCATAACGTACAGCGAAAGCAGACTATAGTTATCTGAAAAACCACTCAGAAGAATAAAGATATAAGTTATCCACGACAAATATCACATTTATAACGGTCACAGTATTAAAATAAAAGGCAACATCGATCGAAATTGGTAACAGATAAATAAAAACAGGAAACGCGACTCTAAGTGTACATGTCAAAGCAAACTGTATATTTCGTAAGCACTTTCAAAAGACTAAGGATACGTGTTATACACGGTAAATAACTACCATACTGCTGAAGGAAATTTCGAAGTTGAATGAAATTGATAGAGATTAATAACAATAGCAGCAAATCGATGTAACTCATTTCTGTATGTGTCAAATTTACTCCAGCTGAAAATAGTAGCTACAGCCCTATACAGCACGCGAATTTCCATGTCAAAACTCTAAAAACAGTGTAGTTAAGTCATTTCATTCCAGTTTTACGACTTTTTCCCGTAATAACACAACTGCTCAGGCGTTTATAGTATAGAAATTGGCAGCGAAACATCACTGACACCAATGATGCTGCATACGGCATTGCCAGCCTAGAAATATACTATGTCTATGATCCAGTGTTAAAATATTTCTGAGAGAAGCATTGATCTCAAAGAGGTTAAAACAAGGGGAGACGGCGCTACTATGAAAAGCTTATCTACCGATTGAAGCTAGTCCGCCATATTGTGGAGTCAACAAAATATGATATTCTAACCCCCTTGTATGATTCAGATTAAAGCACTGCGTGGTTCTTGCCCCATTAACTTTCATACATTTAAAAAACTGTCATTTCTGGTACATGTTTGATATAGTACAGACCACAGTCAAAAATATACAGTCACGACACTCCCGCAGATTTTTGTTATACGCTGTGATAGCAGCGCTCCAAGCAGCCGGCAAGCTACGTTTCTGAATACGATAGTTGATGAGTGCGAATACTATCGTTTATATTGATTTAGCATACTTTTTACATTAGGGAACGTATGTAGTGACTTATAAATAGGTAATACTTTAAAATAGCTCCCCATTTGTTTTTCTTAGGTTTCATAAGATCCTTGATAAGGTACGAAACAGTACATTACAGGACAGTTAATTTACAATCATCCTGTACAAAGGCTTTAAATGAGAATTTCATTTTCTATTAAAAATAAAAATGCCTAGGAAATACCAAGAGACATGCCCTTTATCCGAGAGACGTCCATTTCTATGCAGGAACGTTAAGCATTCTTCATTACAATTCCAGTAAAATCGGTAAGGGTGTAACATAGAAAACATATATAGAATGCAATAAATACTGTATTTAACATACCAAATCAACCATTACAGCTGTAGCTAAAGGAAAAAAGTCACAGACATGGCAATGTAACGATAAAAGCAACCAAACTGTTTTCCAACAAAGAAGAACCCAATTCCACAATTGTTGGAACATCTGAAGCACAAACGGCAAGAATCATCAAAACATTGGTTTTTTAAAACTTACGTAATTGCACTTAAAAGAATATGCACGTATAAGAAAGACGAGTGACGTATAAAATGTGAGAATCATTAGACTCCGTACCGAATTGATACACATCAACAACTGGCTGTCATAGAACAGACCGTAATGGAAATTTATTATAACATTATGTTTATATGCAACTTACTTTCAGCGGAATAAGCTGCAAATATACACATATTCCTAAGTATTTGTTCATGACAGAGTTGTTGTTTATACCATTGAATCATGTAAATGAGGCTGTTTTTATATTAATTTGCGTATAATGTTTGTCTCTCGATGTTTTAATAATACTTGTAACGCAAAAATTATAGTAAGTATTTCGTTAATTACGTACAAAAGCGATTATAAACAAACATCACTACTTCGGCAGTTTGCCCACCGCTAGGAGCGCTAGTGTCGCAGTAACTGTCAGTTGGTAACAACTTTTACAGCAGTGAGTGCCGTGACTGTATATATTAGACTGTGGTACCGACCTTCCAAATAGGTGAACTGTGATTTATTAACACAAAATAATTACCCCCACAATATGGCGACAACGGCTTCATTTCTGTAGCGTTAAGGGCATCTCCCCGTATTCTAACCTCCTTTATTGATCTCTATGCTACCTGGATGTTGAAATTCAGCTGAGCGTGCCAGTCATAGATGTTAAAATTTAGTTTCTTGCCAAATTCAAATATGGCTTCTATGATGTGTTCAAGAAAACGAGAAGAAAATACGTATCGAATACGCTCCCATGTTAGTGTATTACATCACCTGTTGATATGAATTTAAAATCGAGTGGTAAGCAAGAAATTCTTTGTCTCGTAATAACTGGCGGACAATGGGAAAATGTGTGGAAAACACCTGAATGTGCAATTGTATGCTCAAAGACGAGAGTTATACATTCAGTTTGTATAGAGATCAGGGAGAGAGGAGTAGTAGAGTGTGATAAAATGCTATGAACAAAACGTTTGGACTCATAAGTAATTTGACTTCATTTCTGGCACTAGTGTTAATTAATTAAATAATTATTTGAAACTTCACTGGAAGGTAAGAGCCATATATATATATATATATATATATATATATATATATATATATATATATATATATATATGTGTGTGTGTGTGTGTGTGTGTGTGTGTGTGTGTGTATGTATGTTCCATATCTCCTAAACTACAGGACCGATTTCAACCAAAACTGGTACACATGATCCTCACAATTAGGCAACAATCGCTGTCGGGGTAAGAACCACCTACGACACATGCGTAAGGAGATATGACGTCATAAACAATGGCAGTCGTGAAAAATGGGCGCATCATGCGATAATATTCTACATCTGCTCCTAAACTAATGGAACGATTTCAACTAAATTTGGTACACAAATTCCTTATGTGAGGTAACAATTGCTGTAGGAGTACGAACCATATACGGCATAAGAGTTGCAAGAAACTGCCACATAATGCGACGAGACTTTATAAATACACTATACGAGAATGAGAGTATTTAGCGACCTGCAACAAACTTCAAACATAATTCAAAACCTTTATTAACCTTTTCCCCCTGACAACAATACAAAAATGATGTAAGGCTTACTACTTTTGCGGTTTCCATGGAGTAAACATATGGCATTCGGTATGACGTTAAATTTACAATTGCTATACTACAAATTGTACTCGCAGAAAATTAATAGATAGGATTCAACGCAATGAATATAAAACAGCTACAATTACATACTGATATCACAGTCTAAGGTATACGTAGAACTGCTACGGAAGTTTAAGTCTCACGCTTGGAGCGACAATAGTGCATCTAGCGGTATGAGAACCAACCGTAAGAATAATAATTGTTTTCAGTTATGTTTCTACTTCATTAATGAAATACTTATTATATTTCAGCTTTTCATGCTTCAGTACACTGTTAAGAGATATGAATAATCATGAAATAAATGTTTAAAATGGCGAATATAACTGATGTATGATTGTAAGCTACATCATATTCGTGAAGATATGTCGATTTGAAACACGTTTCGCAAACACACACACACACACACACACACACACACACATATATATATATATATATATATATATATATATATATATATATATATATATATATATATATGTGTGTGTGTGTGTGTGTTTTTCACAGAAAACTTGAACTAAGATTGGGGCAACATATAGGCATGATTTCATCAAAATCAGATCACGGAAAAAAGATACATCGTAACCTTAAGTGTTTTCAGTAACTGTCTGTTCATCTATCAGAAACACCTAGTCTCCTAAACTACTGCACGGATTTGCATGGAACAACTTCGTTTCATAAAAGTGAGATCACGGAAAAATATTTAGATGTAGGCTATGCTTGAAGTATGGATGGTATAGTACAGCAAACAAGCAATAGAGGCGCTGTAGTGCACCACAGAATTAATAGACGCCGCAGCTGTGAAATAAGTATGGGTTGTACAGCAAAGAAGCGAACGTCTTTGATAGAATTAAGCAATCTTCTCTGTGCGAATACCAACAAACCTTGAATATAGTGTTACTGGTTTAGCTTTCTGTATTAAATCTTAACGACATTTCTTTGTTCCCGTTGACATCTTTCATTTTGTATCATAAACTTTATGAAGATACATCGTTTCGAAGGATAACTTACTTACATTTGACATCTTGGCCAGGACAACTGAATTTATTGACAGAGCGATCCAACAAGGATTTTTACTGACTGAGGTATGGAACCCTAAAAAGCCATGATACGCACATGCCCTTCTTTAACAACCGTTTTAAGCACGGGCATATAAGCTAGTGTCTATGTAGAATCTAGATTTACAACGCTCATTGATGTCTATACTGACAGTTAAAATTAATAACACTCCAGATCGGGAAAATGTTAGTTTTATTTCATTACCGGTTTCAGCCTATTTCAGCTGATTGTATAAGATGACCACCGCGTGCCATCATTGTGGTATACATCTGATGATGGTCTACAATAGGCTAAAACCGATAGGAAATCAACACTTTTGCGATTTGGACTGTTTTTAGATTTCAATTTCAATTTTAATTTCAAGATCACTGTTTGTTTCCAGTCTGCTTTCTAATACTACCTGGATGTTGAATTCAACTGCCTGAGTGTGACAGCCATAAGTTTCGGTTCTGCTCCCATATAAGCCAATTACATCGCATACTGCCATAAATTGGAATTCAAGAGATGAGAAAGCAATTCTGTTTAACGTAATATTGGTTGGAAATTCATTTGAGAAAATAAAATATTGCGGGTGATGCGAAATCATGGGCAAAACATATGAATATGCAGGCATTCTTCAGTTCTATCACAGTCTAACATATACAGTCGCGACACTCACAACTGTAAAATTTGATATTGATTGACAGTTGCAACGATACTAGCTCTCCTAGTAATGGGCAAGCCGTTCATGAAGTAATGTTTGTTTATAATTATTTTTCTATGTATTTAACTAAATAGTTACTATAATATTTGCGTTACAAGCATTATTAAAATATTAAGAGACATTCAAAATCGGGAAATTAATGAAAAACAGCCGAATTTCACTGATTCAGTGCTATAAAGAACAACTTATTTATGAAGAAATACTTACACGAATACGTGTATACTTGCAGCTTACTCCACTGAAACATAATAAAAACATAAATAGCTATTATGGTCTGTTCATAATATGACAAGCATTTTTGACGCACATCAATTCACTATGAAGTCTAATGATTCCCATACTTTTACGTTTCACTCGTCTTTCCTATACACGCATACGATTTTAGCGTAATTACTTGTGCATATCAAGGCAATGTCTTGAAGATTTTTGCCTTTTGTTGTTCATTTATAGCAACAAAAAATATTCAAATGTTTGTAGAGCTTATGGGACTTGACTACGGGGTCATCAGTCCCTAAACTTACAAACTACTTATGAACTAGCTACAACTAAGGACGGCACAAATATCCATGCCCGAGGGGGGATTCGAACCCCCGACCGTAGTGGCCTTGCAGACCATGACTGAAGCGCCTCAGTCTCCTCGGCCACCGCGGCCGGCTTATAGCAACAGTTGTGGAATTTTTTTCTTCTTTGGTGGAAAACAATTTGATTGCTTTTGTCGTTTTATTACCACGTCTGTTACGTTTTTCCTTCAGCTACAGCTGTGATGGCTGATTCGGTACATTACATAATATATTGCATTCTATATATGTTTCCTAAGTTCAACTCTCACTAACTTTACTGGAATTGTAATGCAGAAATATTAACGTTCCTAAGTAGAAACCGACATGTTTCTGTCCAAGAACAGGTGGTCTGCTGGTGTTTCCTAGCCGCTTTTACTTTTAATAGAAAATTTACTTCGTTTGTTAACTTTTCTTGACAACACACCGCTGTGACTGTGTTGTCAATAAAATGAATCAATTCGACTGTGGTTGCCCGATGAAAAAAGTGTTGTTCATTTGTTAATGCGTTTCTTATATGCGCATACGATTTTAGAGTAATTACGTATGTTTATCAAGGCAATGTCTTGAAGATTTTTGCCTTTTGTTGTTCATTTATAGCAACAGTTGTCGAATTTTTATCTTTCATGTAATGTTCCGTTTCATACCAATCCAGAGATATGAATTTCCTTCAGTTTGTACATGACTAAGAATTGCTTGATTACGTCACAGAATAAGGAGTATACAGAAAGGAAACTCCCGCTGCAGACTGTCGGCCAAAATTTAGTGCGCAGGCGCGGAATCGGAAAGCAGTAAACGCGTGGTCACTCACTGTGGTGTGGTAATGCGCCGTCTTTGTTTGTTAATTGTGTATTTTAGCTGCCTGAATCGCATAAAAGTAAACAAATATTTGGTGCAATGAAAAGAAAGAACTTTGTGTCAGTAGGTGGAGGTCTTCCGTTTTTATTACCAGCAGCAATAAAAGTAAAGGCGGCCGATGATGTTCAGCACCTAATTGCTGCAATAATCCTCATGCAAATAAGGATATAAGCTTATTTACCTGCCCAAAAGATGTTGAACGGTTAGTGAACGTCGCTATATGTGTGGTAAAAGTTAAATGTTATCAGTTTCGAATGAGAGCAATGTGTGCATAATTATTAAATGTAGCCTTGCTTCTTCTCTTGACGATACCTCTCGCTGTTGCTGTTGCTGTAGCAGTTCAACAGCATCGAACTGTTGAAGTACATTTATATTTTGTAATTATAAGTTTAACGTCGCAGGGAATAATATAAAATGAAAGACAAAGAATAGTGCGTAATTAGCGGAACTTCAACATTTTGCGCGTGCGTTTCCTTTTGCGGTTGCCCACATAGGCGAGATATTTCAGGAATTTTTAAGGCTCATCTACCTGCTCACCTTCACATAATTTTATGCAAACGGTAACATTTTACTAACGGCAACGGAGGCGTTGTGTGCTAATTTTAACGACTGTTGATCCTCTTACAAGGGGAGGTCGACAATCGGGATCCGCCGATTTCGCCGAAACTGCGTGTGTAGAAGGAGACTGGTTTCCCTATAACGTGCCTGAAATATTTCGCCTGAGTGGGCCTTAGGAAAGGAGAAAATGCTCGCGAGAGTTTTTCCAATAGTACTGTACAACTTATTTAGCTATCTGCTCGTGACTAACGGCGTAGCGTAATGGTCAACCGAATTACTTGCGAAACAGGCGCCCTGGGATCAATCCCAGGAGCTTCCTTTTATTTATTTTACTCATTTATTTATTTATTTTTTTACATTACGCTACGCCGTTTATTCACGAACAGAGATCTGAATAACATGTACAGTGGTATCGGAAAAAAAAACTTTCGAGAGCATTTCCTCCTTTGCTAAGGCCCACTCGAGCGAAATATTTCAGGCACGTTAAGTGGAGACCCACCTCCTTTTACACACGTAACTTGGGCGAAATCGGCGGGTCCCGATTGACTACCTCCCCTTGTTACGATAGTAAAACAAATGGAATAAGGGGAATAATCTTGCTGTTCTTGTTCTATGGTTGGCAGTCTCTTGTATCTACCTTTCTCTAGTCGGTAAAGTAATTGTCCTCGTAAAACGAACATTATTTTGCCAAAATTAAAACAGTACTCCTCCACTGCCGTAAGTAAAACTAAACCAGTCAAATCGGTGACACTATCCTACCTCCTCCCCTTGTTCTACGCTGCTTAGGCAGGTAAAATTTTACTTACGGCAATTGAGGCGTAGTGTGCTAATGTTGGCAACGAATGCTCTTCGGATACTGAAACAAATAGATTAACGGGAATAACTATTTTATGCTGTACCTGATCTATGGTTGACAGATTTTTCTATATGCCCTTCTCCGATCAGTAAATTAATTATCCTCCTAAAGCAAATACAACTTTTCCAACACTGAAACAGAACTGCATCGCTGTCATAAGTAAAATATAACATATAGGCATGTTTTAAAGGCAATATTTCTTTCCAGTGCTAAGAAACGGACTGTGAATTCAAGGAGAGCTGATATTCTCCAATATTTAGTAAAACTTTTTGTCAGAGTGAGAATTTTCTATTTCTTGAAGTTCACAAACAGAGACTTGAAATATAAAATCAAAATTGAAAAAAAAAAAAAAAATTCAAAGTGATTAAAGTGACCCATCTGTGAGGTACAAATGGTGTGTAATGTTCGGGTGAATGCATATTGACAAGGAAGACTAAGAGGAAAATGATGAACACTTTGGCCTTTGCTATAACTGAAACAATGTGTGCCACAATATGACAAGTACAAAGTAAGTTTGTTATATAGTTTTATGTTTCCGCTACTTGTCCTTCATTTATGGGTAATTTAACAGTTTTATATATGCCCAGACGTCATTACTTCTGTGTAATCACGTTGTCTGCTAAGTCTGACTTGTGCAAATTTATTTGTGTCAAATAAAACCTGGCAGTTGTAAAGTCACTTTCTTGTTTATAACTAATTTCCCAAACATAGCTTTGCGTTACTTGGGATTTTTCTTGAGATAAGTACCAAATAAAACGATCATTGATTCCATCGTACATTTTCGTAGTTGTATTAAAATTTAGGCCTACTTTTGTTTTGTTGGATTACAATTAGGTGCAAGAACAGGGCGCAAAATAGGGGAGAGCATAATGAAAAGCCGTTTCCTTTCTTAAAAGTCGGTTAGGTTAGCTGCAGTTCGTAAAAAGTCCATTTCCAGCCAAAGTACTAAGTTGCTATAGTTCCGCGTTTACTGCTTTTCAATATGGCGTCGAGCGCAGATCAAAGGCGCCGCCTCCAGCTTTCCGTTCTGTATGCTCCCTATTCTGTGATTACGTCTTCTTTTGAAATTTGTATCAATACGCGATGCAACAGGCTGATGTGGGAGCAGAACCGTAACACATTTTCATTTCGTATCCTAGTAGCATATCGTATCAGCCATGTTGTAATTTGGCAAGGAACGAAATATGCACATCTGTGGCTGGCTCGTTCCGAATGTTCCAAGTGCAGCATTCAGGTAGTGTACAGTTCAGTATTCTAATAGAAGGTATCCAAAGATTAAAAGCTATTTAATATAAAAAAGTAAATAAATTTTTAAAATGAGTCTTTCAAAGTTCAAACGTTTTAGTAGGACATTTTGTTAATCTATGAAACCTTAACTAACGAGGTACTTATAGAAAGGAATTAGTAATCTGTAGTGAAAGAAATGGAAAGAAAGATCAACTTTTACTTTAATGCCGACGCATAAAGAAATGTAATATTTGATTTAGAAGCGGTCTCTGGTTATAATAAAGAAGTACTAATTTAATATTTCCAAATAATATTGGCGATTGTAAATAATAAATTACCCTTTGGTACGATTTGGCAGTTGTAAGATAAAAAGAGAGTAGAAAATGATTATTGGTATTATTTTTTGAGATTTTTTTAAAGAATTACCTAATATTCATTTAGTATTGCCACAGACGCATTGATGGCGTAGTCATTTGAAAGCACAGAAACTCAGACTAGGAAAACTGGAAATCTTTGAGTCAATTTACTTAAGGGTAATAATTACTGGTGAATGAAAGCTGTTTTTATCTAGACGAAAGATGATTATTAGAGATAGTTGTGCGTATAAAAAAAAACTAAAATAAAAATTGATCATATTTAGACTCATGTTGGTAATACGTAGCAAAACGTTTACGTAATACAATATATATTGAATGCAAAATATTGTAAGGTGCTATAAGGTTTTGACATGAAACCTTAACTAATAACGTCTAAGGTCAATGAATTGTTTGGCAGGTAGTAATCCAAATTCTTTAACACTTTATTCGATAGTAACATTAGCAGAACAAAACGTAAGGTGTGAAAGTAATGCAGCTTTATTTTACTCAGGGGAAAGGTAGTAAGATAAATTCTTTCACCGATACTAGCACACGTCACATGTCCTGCTGCGTTTATGGCGATACTGGGATTTTGGTGATGGACACTAGCATTAAATTCCACGCGTAAATATTAAGCTTAATATTCATCATTTTTCTAAAAACCGCTTAACTGTAGCTCATCTGGAACACACAACATTTTACGAACAGATACGTGATACTACGTTGCAACCACACCGTTTGTATAGCTGCTGTTAGTTTGCACACTCTATTAGCGTAGTCTAATAGATACAGTGGCGACACACGGCTCAGTGAATGTTGTTACGATTTGACGGCTAGAACCACACTAGCGTTCCAAGCAGACACACACAGTTGCTATAGGTATAATGTTTGTTTCTAATTATTTTTCGACTTGATTAACTCAGTATTTTATACAATTTTCTAATTTCCATTTCCACTCCTGACATCATCATCGAACCACGAGTTGTGGCATTGTGTGTGTGTGTGTGTGTGTGTGGGTGTGTGTTTTACTGTACATGAATGAATTAAACATGACCGTACCTACAATACTAACTGACGAAACGTTGGGACATGTGTGAGTCATTATACGACAGTACCTGATTACAGATTTCAGGTAGGTTACACTTCAATTTCCTATGTTCCCATATCTTATAATTATTAATTACGTATGGGCCTAATAGGATCAGACAAACTAGTCAATGTCGCTTTTGATGATTGGTTTTGCTTTGTGCTCCAACTTGTTTAATCCTTTCAGAGTGAAGTCATTTCTTTCATCGGATCACAGTGTTCCAGTCTGTTTTCTAATTTCCTTCGGACTAACTTTCCAATCAAGTATATTTTGTCCGAATGTTTTTCCATCTGTAACGTCTGATTACGTTGTACAGCGGCCCATTTAATTGTATCACTTTAGGCCTTCATTCTATTTTCGTAGAATTCTACTATTCGTTTTGTCGACTACTGGGAGCCGTTCTTTCAATGTGCTCATAAAATTGAAGTTTTCGTTTTCTCATGACAGCATTTGTTGTTGTTGTGGTCTTCAGTCCGGAGACTGGTTTGATGCAGCTCTCCACAATACCCTATCCTGAGCAAGCCTCTTCATCTCCACATAAGAACGGCAACCTACATCTGTCTGAATCTGCTTACTGTATCCATCTCTTGGTCTTCCTCTGCGGTTTTTACCCCACACACTTCCCTCCAACGCTAAATTCACAATTCCTTGATGTATAAGAATGTGCCCTACCAATCTATCCCTTCTTTTAGTCAAAGTATGCCAGAAAATTCTTTTCTCCCCAATTCTGATCAGTACCTCCTCATTAGTTATGCGATCCACCCATCTAATCTTCAGCATTCTTCTGTAGCACCACATTTCAAAAGCCTCAATCCTCTTCCTGTTCGCACTGTTTATCGTCCATGTTTCACTCTCATACAAGGCAACACTCCATACAAATGCCTTCAGAAAGGACTTCCTTAGGCTTAAATCAATATTCGATGTTAACAAATTTCTCTTTTTCAAGAATACTTTTCTACCCATTGCCATTCTGCATTTTATATCCTCTGTGCTGCGGCCATCATTTGTTATTTTACTGCCCAAGTAACAAAACTCATCTACCTCCATTATTGCTTCGTTACCTAATCTAATTCCTTCAGCATCACCTGATTTTCTTAGACTGCACTCCATTACCCTAGTTTTGCTCTTGTTAATATTCATCTTATATGCATCTTTCGGCACATTGTCCATTCCGTTCAATTGCTCCTCCAGGTCCTTAGCTGTATCTGACAGAATTACTATGTCATCGGCAAAACGCAATGTTTTTAATTCTTCCCCCTGAACTTTAATACCTTCACCAAATTTCTCCTTGCTTTCCTTTATAGCTTGCTCAATGTACAAATTGAATAACATTGGAGAAAGGCTACAACCCTGTCTTACTCCCTTTCCAACCACTGCATCCCTTTCATGCCCTTCAACTCTGACAACCGCTGTCTGGTTTTGGTACAAGTTGTAAATAACCTTACGCTCCCAATATTTTACTCCGGCTTGCTTCAGAACTTGAAAGAGTTTATTCCAATCAACATTGTCAAAAGCCTTCTCCAAATCTACAGAAGCTAGAAATGTATGTTTGCCCTTCCTTAATCTATCTTCTAGCATAAGCCGTAAAGTGAGTATTGCCTCCCGAGTTTCTACATTTCTCCTGAATCCAAACTGATCTTCCCCGAGGTCGGCTTCTACCAGCTTTTCCATCCTTCTGTAAATAATTCGTATTAATATTTTGCAACCATGACTTATTAAACTGATGGTTCTGTAGTTTTCACACCTGACTGCACCTGCTTTCTTTGGAATGGGGATTATAACATTTTTCTTAAAGTCTGAGGGTACTTCACGTGTCTCATACATCTTACACACAGGTGAAACAATTTTGTCATGGCTGGTTCTTCCAGACACTTCAGTAGCTCTGAGGGAATATCATCTACTCCAGGGGCCTTGTTTCGACTTAGGTCTTTCAGTGCTCTGTCAAATTCATCTCTCAGTGTAGTATCTCCTATTTCATCCTCATCTACTTCTTCTCCCATTTCTACAATATTGCCGCTAAGTTCATTTCCTTCATAGAGCCTCTCTATATACTCTTTCCACCTTTCAACTTTACCTTCTTTGCTGAGAACTGGTTTTCCATCAGAGTCCTTGATATTCACAGAGCTGTTTTTCTTATCTCCAAATGTTTCTTTTATTTTCCTGTGGGCTGTATCTATTTTTCCCCTATTTATACATTCTTCTACATCCTTGCATTTGCCTTCTAGCCACTCCTGCTTAGCCATTTTGCACTTCCTGTCAATCTCATTTCTTAGTCGTCTGTACTCCATTTTGCCTGATTGATTTACTGCATTTTTATATTTTCTCCTTTCATCGATTAAATTTAGTATCTCCTGCGATACCCAAGGATTTTTTGTAGTCTTGCCTTCCTACCCATTTTGTCCTCTGCTTCCTTCACTATTTCATCTCTCAATGCTACCCATTCCTCCTCTACTGTTTTATTTTCCCCTGTTTCTGTCAATTGTTGCCTAAAGCTCCCTCTGAAATTCTTAAAAACCTCAGGTTCCTTCAATTTATCCAGGTCCCATCTCCTTATTTTCCTACCTTTTTGTATTTTCTTCAATTTCAGCCTACAGTTCATAACCAACAAGTTATGGTCAGAGTCTATATCTGCCCCTGGGTATACCTTACAGTTTAAAACCTGGTTCCGAAATCTATGTCTTACCATTATAAAATCTATCTGGTATCTCCCTGTGTCTCCTGATCTCTTCCATGTATATAACCTTCTTTTGTGATTCTTAAACCACGTGTTTGTTATAACTAAATTATGTTCCGTGCAAAATTCTACCAGGCGGCTTCCTCTTTCATTCCTTTTGCTCAGACCATATTCACCTACTATCCTCCCTTCCCTTCCTTGTCCTACTACCGAATTCCAGTCTCCCATAACAATTAAGTTTTCCTCTCCCTTAATTGTCTGAATAATTTCCTTTAGCTCCTCATATATTTCTTCGATCTCCTCATCATCGGCAGAGCTAGTTGGCATATAAACCTGTACTACTGTTGTCGGTGTTGGCTTCGTATCTATCTTGACTACGATAATGCGATCACTGTGTTGCTCATAGTAGTTTACCCGCATTCCTATTTTCTTATTCACTGTCAGACCTACTCCTGTAAAACCCCGTACTGATTTTGTATTTATAATCCTGTACTCGCATAACCAGAAATCATGTTCGTCTTACCATCGAACTTCACTAATCCCCACTATATCTAACTTCAACCTATCCATTTCCCTTTTTAAATTTTCTAGCTTCCCTGCCCGATTAAGGGATCTAACATTCCATGCTCCGATCCGTAGAATGCCAGTGTTGTCTTTTCTAATGATCACATCCTCCTGAGCAGTCCCCGCCCGGAGATCCGAATGGGGGACTATTTTACCTCCGTAATATTTTACCCGAGAGGATGCCATCATCATATGTTCATACAGTACAGCTGCATGTCCTCGGGAAAGTAACGGCTGTAGTTTCCCCTTGCTTTCAGCCGTTCGCAGTAACTGTGTGGCAAAGCCACATTAGCTGATGTTACAAGGCCAGCTCAGTCAATCATCCAGACTGTTGCCCCTGTAATTACTGAAAAGGCTGCTGCCCCTCTTCAGGAACCACACGTTTGTCTGGCCTCTCCACAGATATCCCTCCGCTGTGGTTGCACCTACGGTACGGCTATCTGTATCGTTGAGGCACGCAAGCCACCCCACCTCGGCAATGTCTGTGGTTCACGGGAGTGGGACAGCATGTATGTCTGTGTATTCTTCTGTTTCCTCGTTACATCTCAGGCTTTAGGTTTCTCCATCAGTAATTTTTGGGCCTAATATTTTCCTAATGATCTTTGTTCCTTTTGAATTCAAAATTATATGTTCTGCCCCAAAAGCAATTAAGATTTGACTGTTGTTGTGGTCTTCAGTCCGGAGACTGGTTTGATGCAGCTCTCCACAATACCCTATCCTGAGCAAGCCTCTTCATCTCCACATAAGAGCGACAACCTATATCTGTCTGAATCTGCTTTCTGTATCCATCTCTTGGTCTTCCCCTGCGATTTTTTCCCCACACACTTCCCTCCAACACTAAATTCACAATTCCTTGATGTCTAAGAATGTGTCCTACCAATCTATCCCTTCTTTTAGTCAAGGTATGCCAGAAATTCCTTTTCTCCCCAATTCTGTTCAGTACGTCCTCATTAGTTATGCGATCCACCCACCTAATCTTCAGCATTCTTCTGTAGCACCATATTTCAAAAGCCACAATCCTCTTCCTGTCCGCACTGTTTATCGTCCATGTCTCACTCCCATACAAGGCAACACTCCATACAAATGCCTTCAGAAACGACTTCCTTAGGTTTACATCAATATTCGATGTTAACAAATTTCTCTTTTCCAAGAACGCTTTTCTACCCATTGCCATTCTGCATTTTATATCCTCTGTACTGCGACCATCATTTGTTATTTTACTGCCCAAGTAACAAAACTCATCTACCTCCTTTATTGGTTCGTTTCCCAATCTAATTCCTTCAGCATCACCTGATTTTCTTACACTGCACTCCATTACCCTAGTTTCCTCTTGTTAATGTTCATCTTATATGCACCTTTCAGCACACTGTCCATTCCGTTCAATTGCTCTTCCAGGTCCTTTGCTGTATCTGACAGAATCACTATGTCGTCGGCAAAACGCAATGTTTTTAATTCTTCCCCCTGAACTTTAATTCCTTCACCAAATTTCTCCTTGCTTTCCTTTATAGCTTGCTCAATGTACAAATTGAATAACATTGGAGAAAGGCTACAACCCTGTCTTACTCCCTTTCCCACCACTGCATCCCTTTCATGCCCTTCAACTCTGACAGCCGCTGTTTGGTTTTTGTACAAGTTGTAAATAACCTTACGCTCCCTATATTTTACTCCTGCTTGCTTCAGAACTTGTAAGAGTTTATTCCAATCAACATTGTCAAAAGCCTTCTCCAAATCTACAAAAGCTAGAAATATAGGTTTGCCTTTTCTTAATCTATCTTCTAGGATAAGCCGTAAAGTGAGTATTGCCTCCCGTGTTCGTACATTTCTCCTGAACCCAAACTGATCTTCCACGAGGTCGGCGTCTACCAGCTTCTCCATCCTTCTGTATATAATTCGCGTTAATATTTTGCAACCATGACTTATTAAACTGATGGTTCTGTAGTTTTCACACCTGTCTGCACCTGCATTCTTAGGGATGGGGATTATAACATTTTTCTTGAAGTCTGAGGGTATTTCACCTGTCTCATACATCTTACACACAGGTGAAACAATTTTGTCATGGCTGGTTCTCCCAAAGACATCAGTAGCTCTGAGGGAATATCATCTACTCCAGGGGCCTTGTTTCGACTTAGGTCTTTCAGTGCTCTGTCAAATTCATCTCTCAGTGTAGTATCTCCTATTTCATCCTCATCTACTTCTTCTCCCATTTCTACAATATTGCCGCTAAGTTCATTTCCTTCATAGAGCCTCTCTATATACTCTTTCCACCTTTCAGCTTTACCTTCTCTGCTGAGAACTGGTTTTCCATCAGAGTCCTTGATATTCACAGAGCTGTTTTTCTTATCTCCAAATGTTTCTTATATTTTCCTGTAGGCTGTATCTATTTTTCCCCTATTTATACATTCTTCTACATCCTTGCATTTGCCTTCTAGCCACTCCTGCTTAGCCATTTTGCACTTCCTGTCAATCTCATTTCTTAGTCGTCTGTACTCTATTTTACCTGATTGATTTACTGCATTTTTATATTTTCTCCTTTCATCGATTAAATTTAGTATCTCCTGTGATATCCAAGGATTTTTTGTAGGTCTTTCCTTCCTACCTAGTTTGTCCTCTGCTACCTTCACTATTTCATCTCTCAATTTTACCCATTCCTCTTCTACTGTTTTATTTTCCCCTGTTTCTGTCAATTGTTGCCTAAAGCTCCCTCTGAAATTCTTAAAAACCTCAGGTTCCTTCAATTTATCCAGGTCCCATCTCCTTATTTTCCTACCTTTTTGTAGTTTCTTTAGTTTCAGCCTACAGTTCATAACCAACAAGTTATGGTCAGCGTCTATATCTGCCCCAGGGTATGCCTTACAGTTTAAAACCTGGTTCCGAAATCTATGTCTTACCATTATAAAATCTATCTGGTATCTTCCGGTGTCTCCTGGTCTCTTCCAAGTATACAACCTTCTTTTGTGATTCTTGAACCAGGTGTTTGTTATAACTATATTATGTTCTGTGCAAAATTCTACCAGGCGGCTTCCTCTTTCATTCCTTTTGCCCAGACCATATTCACCTACTATCCTCCCTTCCCTTCCTTGTCCTACTACCGAATTCCAGTCTCCCATAACAATTAAGTTTTCCTCTCCCTTAATTGTCTGAATAATTTCCTTTAGCTCCTCATTTATTTCTTCGATATCCTCATCATCGGCAGAGCTAGTTGGTATATAAACCTGTACTACTGTTGTCGGTGTTGGCTTTGTATCTATCTTGACAATGATAATTCGATCACTGTGCTGGTCATAGTAGTTTACCCGCATTCCTATTTTCTTATTCATTATCAATCCTACTCCTGTGATACCCCCAATTGATTTTGTATTTATAATCCTGTACTCACCTGACCAGAAATCCTGTTCATCCTGCCACCGAACTTCACTAATCCCCACTATATGTAACTTCAACCTATCCATTTCCCTTTTTAAATTTTCTAATTTTCCTACTCGATTAAGGGATCTAACATTCCACGCTCCGACCTGTAGAATGCCAGTATTGTCTTTCCTGATGATCACATCCTCCTGAGTAGTCCCCTCCCGGAGATCCGAATGGGGGACTATTTTACCTCCGGAATATTTTACCCGAGAGGATGCCATCATCATATGTTCATACAGTAGAGCTGCATGTCCTCGGGAAAGGTGACAGCTGTAGTTTCCCCTTGATTTCAGCCGTTCGCAGTAGCTGTGTGGCAAAGCCACATTAGCTGATGTTACAAGGCCAGCTCAGTCAATCATCCAGACTGTTGCCCCTGTAACTACTGAAAAGGCTGCTGCCCCTCTTCAGGAACCACACGTTTGTCTGGCCTCTCCACAGATACCCCTCTGCTGTGGTTGCACCTTCGGTACGGCTATCTGTATCGTTGAGGCACGCAAGCCACCCCACCTCGGCAATGTCTGTGGTTCATGGGAGTGGACAATGCGTAAGTTTACTGAAATTAGAAAGTTACCTATCAATATAAAATACATTTTACGTTAATCTAAATGCAGTTGTCATTTCTTGTCAGTGAAATTTGTACTCACCTTTTTCCAGACAGTTATTTTGTGTGATTTCTATTTTTTTGTATTTCGTGTTCAAAAACTTTGGAGGATGTTTCTTGCCTGTCACATATTTCGTTTTCTCGAATGATATTTGTAGTCCTAATTTTCCCGCAACATCCTTAAAAATTTCAATTTGTTTTAGAGCCGTGGTAACATCCCTAGTCAACATTTTCAGACATCGGCAAAAGCGAGTCAGTCTAACATTAAACTTGATTGACTAAACTGTATTTGACTCGACTTTTATCTCTTGACTTTCTGTAATCACCTTTTCCAAAACATAGTTAAACAGCCCTTCTCTCTGTCAAATACCAGTCTAAATATCAAATGATTGAGAAATTTCTTCCATGAATTTATCTTTAGCGCAGTTGTAGGTTAACGTTTCATTAATCAATGTTAGAGTTTTATTTTCTAGTCCTTGTCCCTATAAAATTTGGAAAAGAAATTCACATTTAACTGAATCATTGACCCTTTTTAAAATACACAAATGTGCATATAATGTTGTTACTAGAAATGCTTTGCTGCCTATGAATTAATTGTAAATTATCCTAAGATAATCTGATAATCTGTTTGGTCCAAAGCCTGTTTCTTAGCGTATTCAACAATTGTAGGTTCCAACTATGTTTGGGCTTGATCAGGTAAAAATTGCGAGAATTTTGTATGTGAGCGGGAGAAGAGAGATTCCACGACAATTATTAAAATCGGTTCTAACTCATTTTTACGCTATAGATGAATTACTTCAGTTTTCCAGTCCTCGAATGTTTTCTCATTCTTCCAAATAAGTCCTGTGTGTTGAGTGATCTCTTTTATAGTGTTAGAGCCAGCAGATTTTAGTATGTCTGCAATTATATCGTCTCCTCCTGATGCTTTATTTTTTTTTGGGGGGACATGACTGGCAGTGATTAATTACCCTAAAATACCGCGTGAAAATTATAGATTTCTATATTTTCTATGTTGTTGTTCATCAACTATGAAATATCTCTTTCAAGAACAAAGCTTGATTCCTTAACGAAAATCAATATATGTAGCGTCATCATAGTCAGTGGCTTATCGTTTTTAATATTAAGCTTTCCAGCCCTACTCAAACTCATTGAAAGCCTCTTATGATAAAACTATATGAATGAAATGACTCCACGTAAATAAAACTACGCTTGTCATATTTTGCACTTAGCGTTGGAAATGCACTGCAAGGTCATCAGCTAGGAGAAGCGTATTTTTGTCAGTGAAGTCTGTGTATTTAGTCTGGCAACAGGAGAACGTAAATATGATCCGTGTTACGTACGTTCTTCGTGATGTTTTGTGTAACGACAGTATAATGGAAGCCTATTATGTTCAAAGAGAACTACGTCATTACTCGACCAGAAAGAAATACGCAGTGTGTGTGAAATCTATTTTCGTGTCAGCACCTTGAACCCAATCATTAGTAGCTAAGAAAGGTCGTCTGCCTTTCATGGTACTGTGGTGATGGACTGCAATGTTGGAGGTCTGTTTTCTAACCTCTAAATCTAAATATTTAAACATTTCGACCGTTTAAATATTTCGGATTCGTAAAATTACGGCCGTTAATGTCAACAAATGATGTTTGTTCTTTCGAACATATCCCAAAAGAACAGACGCCATATAAATAATTTTAATTTTAATTTTACTTTTTGTTTTTCACAAAATTGTCAACTGTCGGAAATTGTCATATTATGCATAAGACGTTTCAAGTAAATATGATGATAGAAAAGACGACACCTCTTGCAGAAATGAAAACAGTAAATAATTAACATAAACAACTTTGCTCTCCGAAATTCCAGCTCATTCTGATCACCTTCGATACATGCAGAAGTTGATGGTGTACGTGTAAAACACTTCAGAAACGTTAAAACAGGGAAAAGTCAAAGACATTGAAGATAAAGGTGAAGCACTGAATTTAAATTTGTGATGCGCCTGGGAATCGAACCCGAACCACCATGTTTACTAGGCAGACGCTTTACCATTATTTTTTTTATTTTTTTTATTTATTTATTTATTTATTTATTTTTTTTTTTTTTTTTATTTTTTTATTTTTTTTTTTTTTGGTTAGCCACTAGACCACCGCACCACGAACGATTACGGTGCCTCAGAATAATTCAAGTATGACTTCCCTCCATGTCACAAACTTTAATTCACCTTCTGTGTTCCATGAAATATTGCCACTACTTCCAAGGCTCTTCATACTAGTGGTGCGGTGGTCTAGTATTGAGACGCCTGCCTAGTAAGCATGGAGGTCCGGGTTCGATTTCCGGCCACATCACAATTTTTAATTCAATGCTTCGCAGAGCATATTTTAAGGTATTTTCACTGGGTAACATTGGAAGGTGATCCGGGGGTTCCGGGTGCCCCCCCCCCCGGAAAAATTTCAAAATATTGCCAAACAGGCCTCCAACGTCTGCACGAACTGTGCTCACAAGATCAATAGGATTTTTAGAATTTATTAATCCTACTGCAGATTTCCTTCTGGTCTTCGGGAAGCCGTTGTAAGATAAACTCTTTGCAGCTCATTACAGCCTCTCTGCTCGCTGCAGGCAATTGTCGCTTTGTTGAAACAAATCGATTTACTTGAAGTCTTCTAGGAAGATCTTCAGTATCTGATTATTCACTTTCAAGTTCTCTTACACCTAATATTTCCAACTTTTCTGCATATCCACCAGGATAACAGTCTTCTTACATCAAAGATAATGAATCAACAAATATATTTTTATATACTTCAATATCAGGGATTCTAACAAATGACCTCTGACAATCTTTTTGCAGTTTTTCCAGACGTTTCAGAAGATATAGCATAAGACTGGTAAGTCGCTGTTGTTCGCCACTTGTCTCCCACAAACGTAGAAACCCACTTGCTGAATCTTTTTCAACTTTTGGGGAATCAGTCTTTCCAACAACATTACTCCCATGTTATTGCAATTAATGTAAAGTTGATCCAAACGGCTTTGGCTAAATTGTTGAGGTATTCTATGTGCCTCACATCAAAGTCTGCTGGAAAGCGGTAGACAGTTTTCTTGGTTAACTCAGCAAGCTCTTCAACTTCTTCAAAGCGTAAAGCCGATGCCCTATAAAACGTACCCACGGGTTTTAAATCTGTCTTCAAGTGCTGAAATTCAATGACTGCTGATTCTAAGTCTGACATGGCTAGGTCAGATCGATGAGCCACACACCAAATACAAAGTAAGTCTCTTCCTAAGTACTCTTCCATTCGAACCCAAAGACCACTGGATTTGTCTGTATTAGCACTCTCTCTATCTGTAGTTAATCCTGTCAACTTATCTTTTGCTGTATCACCAAGATCTAAATTTTCCAATAAAACTTTGACCGATTCCATAAGTCCATCGCAGACTCGATTTGCTTTCACCTAGAAACACAGATTTCATCTCGTTATCTTCTGTAATGAACCGTGCAGTAAGAACTTGTTGTCAACTTCGTATTTGTCTACGGAGCCATCAACCCGAATGGAAAAAAAATTCCGAGTTTTCTTAACTGTGTGACCACACCTTCCATTATCACTTCCACTAAAACAACAAGCATCTCGCGATACATTACAGGGTTTCTGTACTGCAATAAAGCTGGAGAAGGAGTGAGAGGAGAAAACTCGGATTCCAAACCATTGTCTTTGTATGACGAAATTTGGATGTCACTGTGAATCTTTGTTAGTGATCATGACGGCCAAGAATGAGCAGAAAGAGTTATTGTACCACTGTCAATATACACATCAAATGCTAGTTCAGTCAGTAGTGTTATTTTCTCTGCAGTGTAAGACTTAAGGGTTTTAACCCAAGGGTGCTTATCAGATTGTGCTATCCATTTCATTAAAGTTGACAGCAGCTTTGTGAGCTTCGCTGCCAAAATGGTCAATAATTTTTTCCAATTCCTTTTTTCCGTCACATCGGCCGCCATCAGCAATGGGCAAAGTACCCTTTTTTGAAAATTTCAGTGCTTATTGAATATGTTTAGAGCAAATTTTACACCAGAACGCTTGTTTCCCAGTTTCACTTTTGCAAGAAAGTTCAAAATGTTCAAATGTTTGTAGAGCTTATGGGACTTAACTAGGGGGTCATCAGTCCCTAAACTTACAAACTGCTTATGAACTACCTTATCCTAAGGACGGCACAAATATCCATGCCTGAGGGGGAATCGAACCCCCGACCGTAGTGGCCGTGCAGACCGTGACTGGAGCGCCTCAGTCCCCTCGGCCACGGCGGCCGGCATGCAAGAAAGTCGTAGGTTTTTAACAGCCAAGACGAATATAACATATTACCCTTATAACATTCAACATATTTATCTTTTTTTTTGGGGGGGGGGTATTTTCGGTCTTGACTCTTAGGTAGAGTATTATCATAATTGGAAGATTCAGTTTCTTGAAATTCAATTTGTGTATTTGAACTACTGCAATCTGGTTAATTATCGTCAC
Organism: Locusta migratoria; assembly: GCA_026315105.1. Lineage (NCBI taxonomy): Eukaryota > Metazoa > Arthropoda > Insecta > Orthoptera > Acrididae > Locusta > Locusta migratoria. The sequence goes on from CM048746.1 coordinate 165,851,923, forward strand.
TTGAGATATTGACTGAGCTTGCAGTTTCATCCTCTTTAATTTCCCAATCGTGGTTTCTTTTTTTTTTATCCAACACAAAAGCAATCCGTTATTGTTGTTCTCTTAGCCATGGCGTATGTTCGTATAGTTATCAACTGAAGCCATTGAAAAGTTAGTAGCATGACATACACCTAAAATAAAAAAGTAATAATATTTTAGTTTTAAAAATAAAAATTTTTATAGGTAAAATTAGGAGTGAAGATTTTTGTTACGAAAGCACTAATAAAAGATCAAAAGGGTCTGCTGCCAGGCTCCCATTTCGAAACAAATGCATTGCCGTAATTTTTTTATAATTTATATTTATGATATATTTATATATACAGTAAAACATGCTCAAAGCGAAATCCCCTCTGTCAGTACAATCATTTCAATCAGATGACCGTTTTAGTCTGTTTTAACGAAAGAACACGGCAACAAGGATTTATTTACTTTGCAGAGCAACATCACATCACTTCAGTGCTGCTTCTCTCTGCCCATTTACTAATAGGACTCCTTCTGGAAAGGGAAACAACACCATAAGAGAAAGATTTTACTCAAAAGTAAAAGAAAATCTGTCGAAATGTTGGCGTATCTTGCTGACTTTTTCAGTGAAATAAAGTCCGAGTATTTCGTTGCTAGAAAATAAGACTAATATTTTGACAGCGCAAGATAAAATTTCAAGTTTCGTCCGTAAACTGGAAATTTAACAACGCAAGGTTCAAGTTGGAGATCTATCGATGTTTAAGCAATTGTGTGATCAATGAGTAGGCGAGGAAAATAAAAGAATCGTGTTTTAAACTTCCGTTATTTAGCATCCGTCTGCAGTTATAAACTCAATTAAGTAATATGCCTCAGCTATGGATAATCATCACGTCAACACTTGGCTATTGAGACCATTTTCTGTTGAATACGGAATTTTCAAAGATGTTTCAGCCAAAGTAGAATCCTTCTGATTGCTCGAAGGAAGCACATTCAAAATGGAATTTCAAAATTATGACCTTGGTACATTTTGGCCAAAAGCAGAAGACGAATATCGTGTTATAGCTGACAGAGCTCTCAGAACGTTAAGACAACTGGTACCACTTATCAGAGTGGCTTCTCGAAGCTATTGACAATAAAAAGTAAGACCAGAAACCGCCTCAATGTGGAACATGACCTGAGATGCGCCTTAAGCAAAACAAAACCAAACATTAGAAAACTTGCAACTTTTCATTGAATATAATTGTTTCATTGCTGCATCGAAAGTTTAAAAGATATGTGTCTTATGCAGTGTATTATGGTTAACAAAGATTGGTAGTGTTTTCATTTATAGCTTTCTTGCATAATATTTTAATGGGTGATTTTTTTTGGGGGGGGGGGAAATGAGTTTCCTAGTAGGTCTTAGGGGTAACAAGACTGAAAAGATTCACAAGAGGTCATTTTTTAATTCCTGGTACATTTGATATGTCATTCAACAAAAATAAATTGCCGGCACTACCCACAGCCAATGGGCGACAAAATCTCAGCACTGGGCGACACAAGTGTCGCCCAGTTAACATGTTATTTTATGCCCTGATGCTTTACCTTTGTCTTTAATGTCTTTGACATGTTCGAGACGAAAAACAGTCTCAGGGTTTGTTAATTTCTATTTACAGGAAAGGATTGTGAGACTGGTGCGCTCATTTGGTCCACTTACATGACAAACTGTTACGTTTTCATCATTTGTCTTGGAGTGATGACATTCACATTCATTCTAAAAAATAAATTGGACAAGGAGGCATATCTCACTCACTCCTCACCAGGAATTCGTATCCTATGACGCATATACTGACACAAATGTGTATGATCAGACGAGTTTCCGAGTGTAGCATACATATATACCGGATGGTCAAAAAGTCAGTATAAATTTGAAAACTTAATAAATCACGGAATAATGTAGATGGAGAGGTAAAAATTCACACACGTGCTTGGAATGACATGGGGCTTTATGCAGGATGGTGCTCCAGCCCATACTGCTAGACGCGTGAAAGATCTCTTGTGCGCGTTGTTTGGTGATGATCGTGTGCTCAGCCGCCACTTTCGTCATGCTTGGCCTCCCAGGTCCCCAGACCTCAGTCCGTGGGCTTTGGGGTTACCTGAAGTCGCAAGTGTATCGTGATCGACCGCCATCTCTAGTAATGGAGAAAGAAAACACCCGACGCCAATGCCTCACCTCAACTCCGGACATGCTTTACAGTGCTGTTCACAACATTATTCCTCGACTACAGCTATTGTTGAGGAATGATGGTGAATATATTGAGCATTTCATGTAAATAACATCGTCTGTGATTTGTCTTAATTTCTTATCCTAATTATTGCTTTTCTGATCATGTGAAGCGCCATTTGTCGGACATTTTTTAAACTTTTTTTTAAATTATTTTTGTATTTTTAGTTTTTTGTTCTAATAAAATCCAATGTCATTCCAAGCATGTGTGTAAGTTTTTACCTCTCTATCTACGTTTTTCCGTGATTTATTAAGTTTCCAAATTTATACTGACTTTTTGATAACCCGTATATAAAGGGTGAATCACCTAAGACTTGCGCCGCAAATATTGCGGAAACGGAAGGTGCGATTGATGTGCGGTTTTCACAGAATGGATATGTTATCAAGGGCACGTATTTTTAGCCAAAATAGATTGTAATATTACTTAGATAGTGTATTTTTAATGCAAACATACGGTTTTTTAGATGGAACAATGATTGTTTCTATAATGCACTGGAAATTTAGATACCAGCTGTGTACAAAGAATTTTGCATGAGACTTTTATCACGTTTAGTTTTGCAGCTACAACCGTTCAAAGTTTCGGGGGTGGAAGCTGCGATAGCGTATCTGACTATCCGAGTGGCTAGCCCCTGGGGCACAGCCCACTGTCTCATGACCATCGGCCAGTCAGCTAAGCTGTCGTAGCCTCCGCTCCCAAAACTTTGAATGGTTGTAGCTGCCAAACTAAACGTGATAAAAATGCCATTCAAAATTCTTTGTACACAGCTATTGTCACAAATTTCAGTGCAAGATAGAAACAACTATTCTTCCACTTGAAAAATTGTATGTTTCCATAAACATACACTTTCTAGATATTTTTACAATATGTTTATTGGCTGACAATACGAACCCTTTACTACCAATCCATTCTGTGAAAACCGCACATCAATCGCACTTTCCATTTCCGCAGTATTTGCGGTGCAAGTCTGAGGTGATTCACCCTGTGTATATATGCATGTGTGTGTGTGTGTGTGTGTGTGTGTGTGAGAGAGAGAGAGAGAGAGAGAGAGAGAGAGAGAGATAGCACGAGGAGTGCTGAACACGGATCTCCAGCTTCGTAGTTTAGCATCAAGGCCACAGAAGCACGACAACGCGGCCTTTGACGTTTCCTATTATGTTGCGCATCATGCACTTCAACTATTTTCAAATGTTTGTTAAGCCTATGGGACTTAACTGCGGAGTCATCAGTTCCTAAACTTACAAACTGCTTATGCACGAACTTATACTAAAGACGACACAAATATCCATGCCCGAGGGGGTATTCGAACCCCCGACCGTAGCGGCCGTACAGACTGTGACTGGCGCGCCGTAGACCGCACGGCCACTGCGGTTGGCCTGCACTTCAACAACTCAGTATTTACATTTTTCATGACAGTTCCTTAAAACATCTTCCTATTCTCGTGCTCGATCTGTCTTCAATTTTTGACGGGCTACACACTGCATCAGCTTCACTCTAAATGTGATCGGGGTACGATGCGGATCTTTCCTTGTAAGCGGTAAGAAATAAAAACCAATTGTTTCCTTCTGGAATAAAAACCCAAATTAATTCATTGTACGCGTGCCATCACATGACTCAGAGCGTTTCACACTGATACTATGATTTCTTAATCGAGTTTCGCGTGGTACAATTCTAACGATACCGCGCACTGATACTACAATTTCTTAATCGAGACCCTAGTGGTACAATTGGAGCGATGACCTCGTACTTGTACACGCAAGCGACTCCCGCCATAGACAGGTCGCGACTGCGTCCTGTCCCATATTCCACTCGACTGCTCTGCGAATAACGCACAAATAAGCTCGATACCAAAGTATGTAACTATCAGCCAGACGGCAGAGCCAAACGTAGTTGCAGACAGTGGTTCTATACAAGGTGGACATATAATTCTAATCTCGGAGCATAGAAGTGCAGCGTTCCTTTTGAACATGATTTCTCACCGTACGCCATGTTGTATTTTGGAAAACGAATTTCCATCAGATTGTACGTGACAAGAATGGCTTGCTGACTCCTGGTTTTGAACTTGATGTCAATATACCATGAAATATGCTGGTGTGGTTGTGTAATCAAAACGTATTTCCATTTCTTGTTCTTGTAACATTTCCTGAGAATCATAACTTGGCAAGAAACGAAATATGAACACTCATGGCCGGTATGTTCGACAGCTGAAGTTCAACATCCGAGTAGTATAGAGATCAATGGTTGCAGCATAGCCTGAACGAATTCGTCGAACGATCCGATCCCTATTCATAAAAACTTTTAAAGGTGACAAATATTACAACATATAAGTATCTGGTAATCTCCTAATGTAGACCGGGATTGGACGATCCAGGTAGGCGATCACAGGTTCATCTCGGCAGAGAACAGATTTAAAAAAAAGTTCAAATGTTTGTATAGTCTATGGGACTTAACTACGGGGTCATCAGTCCCTAAACTTACAAACTACTTATGAACTACTTACGAACTAGGACGGCACAAATATCCATGCCCGAGGGGGGATTCGAACCCCCGACCGTAGTGGCCGTGCAGACCGTGACTGGAGCGCCTCAGTCTCTTCGGCCACCGCGGCCGGCCCAGATTATACTTACATAACAGTTCTGCTACCGCATTCATATGGTAGGGCCACGGTGGAGTAGCCGAGAGGTCTAAAGCGTTTCGCTGCGGAGCGCGCGGTTGCTCGCCGTGGAGGTTCGAGTCCTCCCTGGGGCATGGGTGTGTGTGTTTGTCCTTAGGTTAGATTGTAAGCTACGGACTGATGACCACGCAGTTTGGTCCGATAGATTTGCAAACATTTGAACATTTGAACATTTTTGAACATATGGTCGGTCCACCTCTTATGATCTGCGAAAGTCTAATTGTGTTTGGAAGTGTTGTTCTCCAAATCACTGAACACGATAGATTAACCAGTTATTTCACCTTTGTCATATCAGGAGTGTAGCAGGGAATGACGTCACTTTTATGAAGACAATGCACGACCGCATTGTCCAATGCAGGTGAAGGAGCTCTTGGGAGGGTATTCGGCGAATAGATTGCCCTGTCCGTTCCTGCGACTTTTATACCATTGAGCAATTTTAGTTTATCATTCGCGATGGTGGGGACTGATGCGCCTTATCAGGAGAACCCATAAGTCTGGTGAATAGCTTAGGAGCACGTATAAAGCATGCATTGCCAGGTTCCATGATCAGACACGCAATTGCGAACCATTTGCATCCATCAATGTTTTAAAATTTTCTTCAGAGTGTCCTTGTAAATCATTTCTGCGGTGGCTGGTTTCGAACATTACAGTCCATTTTCAAACGTCAGCCTAGCCATTACAGTTCCAAAAATCTCATACGAGGGAAATATACAAATCGTCCATCCGTCATAATCATACGAATACAACGTAATACATCATCTATAGTAAATGTAGGCCTGTCGCTGTTCACGTCAATCTTCAAAACTTCTCGACGAATCTTCATGCGGTATTCACAGGTAACATGAGAAAAGTTTCGGTCAACATATAGGCATAATTTTATCAAAATCGGATCATGGAAAAAATATATATCGTAATTTTAAGTGTTTTCAGTAACTGTCGTGTCTGTTTGTTCAACTATTTAAAACCTCTTCTCTCCAAAACTACTTAATGAAATTGCATGGGGTTTTCACAGGTAACTTGAGCGTAACTCTGGACAACATACAGACTTCGTTTCATAAAAATCTGATCACGGAAAAAAAGAATATCGTAATTTGACATTTTTATCTACGACCGTCATGACTGTCTGTCTCTTTGAACACATTGTTCTCCATAACTACGTACCGAATTTCCAAGGGGTTTTCTCACATAAGATGAGGATATCCTGCAGTTACATAAAGGCTTCAATAATTAAAATCGGATCAGAGAAAAAAAAGATATCATAATTTAATCATTTGTTTAAAAACCATCGTGTATGTCTATTTGTTGAGGATAATCTCCAAAAGTACTACACCAACTTTCATGGGTTTCCACAGGTAAATTAACAATAGTTTGGAGAGTAACTTAGGCTTCATTTCATCAAAAACGGATCAGAGGAAGGAAAGATATCGTAATTCGTAGTTTCTCATGTATGCTATGCTTGAATTCCAGAGTAGTATAGCAAAGATCCGATAGAGGTACTGTTAATTTCATAGTATACCAATTAACTTACAGATGTCAATGCTGCGTTTTTTATTCACTAACTAAGGTGTAATACACTGAAACAAATGCTACGACTTTTCCTTACACGAGCGGTGTAGTGGACATGTTAGCAACAGCCGTTGAATCCCTTTTGAAATATCAGTCATGTACAATAAGGGAAAGAATTCTTTTGTTGATAATGAAATAAATAATTAATTTTGTTCCTATCAGTAAATTAATGATCACCCTAAAGCGAATATTTCGTTGCCAACGTTAATATACTAAACCGCAGCCACAACAAGTAAAATTTAACCCAGGTACGACACAAGTGAAATATTTGTTTTACTGGTTGTATCCCGCAAGCCTTGCAATGCCGTAGAAAGAAAAAAAAGTGCTTTTTCCGGGGGTATCGTTTGAATTTAAAACGTAACAACAATCCTTCGTGTCTATCGACGTTTTCATTTACTAAGAATTCTTTCCTGAAAACACAGATTTGTGTAGTTTACTTTCTGATTTAGGTGCATACTTATTACATCTTGAGTCCATTTTGTCTAGAAATTCCCAGAAAACAGTGTAGTACAGTACAGAACAAATAGATGTCCTTTAACTACGTAATGCACCAAAGAACTAACAGTTGGCGCTGCTGCATTTTTAAATTTTTTATTGCTTTTCGATGGTTATGCCATAGAACAGCATAAACCACTAAAGGTGCTGTTGGTTTTGTAGCGTTGCAAAGAGACAATACACGATCGTGTGCCGGCCGCGGTGGCTGAGGGGATTGAGGCGCTCCAGTCACGGTCTGCACGGCCACTGCGGTCGGGGGTTCGAATCCCCCCTCGGGCATGGTTATTTGTGCCGTCCTTAGTCTTAGCTAGTTCATAAGTAGTTTGTAAACTTGGGGACTGATGACCCCGTAGTTAAGTCCCATAAGTTCAAAAAACATTTTTATCATGATCGTGTTGTGCGTTTTCCCTCAATTAAGAGCCGCAATCTTATCTCTGTAAAAACAAACTAATATTGAACAGGGAGTTGCTGATTACACTTTGTATATTCACAGCTTAACGACATTTCTTTGCTTCATTTGAGAGGGAACATTTTAATTTATAACATAACGACTTTCCTTCGGATCTATTGATGGTCTAATTTACATTAAGAATTCTTTGCGAGGAAAATCGAATTGACGCAGTTCCCTTTCTGAACGGTGTATCATTATTACATTTTGAGTGCATTCTGTTTAGAAATGCCTCGAAAACGCCATAGTACAGGAAAGGACAAAGTGAGACGATGTTAGTTACATAGTACGCCAAATAACTAATTATGTCAGAAGCTCAGTTTTTCTCATTCTCAAAACTATGATGTAATACACTACAAGAAGGGGTACAATTTTACTTACGGCTGCGGCGTTGTGTGCTGATGTTGGCAACGACAGTTGAATGCTTTTTCAAAATTCAGTCACGTAGAATGAGGGGAATAAATCTTTATAATCATTATGAAATAAATAATTTATGCTGTTCTGGTCAATAAATTAATCATTCTCCTAAAGCGAATAGTTTGTTGCCAACGGTAGCGAACTAAACCGCTCCCATTGCAAGTAAAATTTAAGCCAGGTAGAACAAAGAAAGGAAAAGAAAATATATTTCCCAGCTGTATTCCATTTACTTTGCAATATCATGGAAAGACGAGAAGTGCATGTTTCTACGGGTATAACCACTACATTGTACATAGAGCAGAAATATCTATGGAATGAGCATTGCGTTTTGTGCATCTTCTCAACGTTAATCTGGAATTTCCAAGTGATAGTGAGACAAATCCACTGTTACTACACATTTATTTGCTCTTACGATTGGTTTGTACCGCATTGGCTGCAAAGTAGACTCACCTCGTAACATGAAATAAAATCTCAATAAATGTATCACAGAAGCAACAAGAAAGTTCAGCAAGCTTCGCTAAAAGGGCTATTTACACATTGTCATTCGTCTTAACCGAACAAAATAACACCAAGGGAAAGTCTGCGATTAGTTGTTTTTTCCTAATATCACGTGGCATTTCCACCTGAATGTTGGCACTAAATCTGTTCTGCGCAACTGAATGCTGACTCCAGAGAGATTTCTGCTCTGTGCCTGTCACTAGAGATAATATACACACGCGAGCGACAAAATCATCAGAAACCTATCTGCTTTCATAATTTTTCGGTATAAGAAAGACGTCTTCTTTTGGAGAAACAATTGTACTTAGAGTTATAATCCGACTTCTGAATATATAGCTCTATTACACAAGGTCGATTTCAATTCGTGCTTAACGAAGTAACCACTGCAGGACGTGGGGATGTGTATTACCTGAAAGAGTAGCCGATGCTGCTAACACAGTAAGACAATTCACTGGAAATAGTATATTTAACGGAAAACATCTATATCTGACGCCATTCCTTCAACGATGACGGAGACTTACTTTATCGCACATTGACACCACCATGAAGTCTTATTTAGACAGACATGAACTGCTCTGTTGCTGCACGGGAGTATCCGAGCGGTCTGGAGGGCCATGTAACGGATCGCGCGGTCTCCCGCGTCGAAGGTTCGAATCCTCCCTCGGGCATGGATGAGTGTGTTGTCCTTAGATTAGTTTACCTTAGTTTAAGTACATCGTTTGTTTGGATGTGTTAGTGCGTTAGTTTAAGTAGTTTGTAAGTCTAGGGACTGATGACCCACGTAATTTGGTTCCATAGAATTACAAAGATTTGAACATTTTTGAACTGCTCTGTTGACTGAATTACCAGACTTTCAGCATTCGCCCAGTTTTCGATAATACAGAATAACTAAATTGTTGCCAGTGCAACACTGCAACATACCAATGCTTCAGCATACACTTACTGTGAGAGATAAACAGTTTAGTACTACACCATAGAACCAATACATGACGCTGTTATTATTATTACTATTTCTCATCTCAACGATAAAAGTGTTTTCAGAAGTTTACACCAAACAAACAATTACACACTGCAGTCTTTATGAACACAACCTAACATTGAACTTACATCGTTCCAGAGTAAGGAGTTAAATTAATTTAACTTTTTGTATGGAAATCTTTATGAACATTGATCGGGGTGCGGTCGACTGCAACTCGTGGCTCACGTCTGCACCAATGACGCTTGTCGCTTGGGTTCTGAGGACATCCTCAGGTCCTACTGGCGGCTGGTGGAATTGGTGAAGGCTGCTGCCCTCGCACGGGGGGTACAAGCTGAGCTCTCGATTTGTAGCATTGTTCCCAGGGTTGATCGGGGTCCTTTGGTTTGGATGGAGCCGAGTGGAGGGTCTGAATCAGAGGCTTCGCCGACTCTGTGACAGTCATGACTGCAGATTTCTGGATCTGTGTTATCGGGTGGGGAATTGTATCACGCCACTAGATAGATCAGGGGTGTACTACACTAAGGAAGCGGCTACTAGGGTAGCAGAGTACTTGTGGAGTGCACATGGTTTTTTCTTCTTCTTCCTTTTTTACGCTAGGCGCTAACTCTGATGAGCACTCGCCTGCCAACATTCAGACAACGAATTCAGGCCCCGTTCGGCTAAAAAAAGTAACGAATATCAAAATATTAGCCGCGAACTTTCAAAGTATTAAAGCCAAAGTTCTCGAATTTACCGCGCTGCATGGAAATTATTTTGCTAAGATAATTTTAGGCACCTAATGCTGGCCCCCAGTGCTGCTCTAGCAGTTTTAGAGTCATTCAAAGCAAGTCTACACCAGGTAGTGCGTAGGTATCCGGGCCACGTAATATTAGTCTGGGGAGAATTCAACCTTAAAAGTATAGATTGGGACCCCTCTAGTAACATTTCAGGCGGTACAGACAAGCATTCTTGCGAGCTACTTTAGGACACATTCTCTGAAAACTGTTAAACTGGAAACCTACGCGCAATGGTAATATTTTAGACCAGGGCCGCACAATCACGGAAAACTGCACGCATGCAAAGCAAGGTGCAGAGAGTGTTTTGCGAGCGTGAAGGTGTGGGTGAGAGTTTATAATAGAGAAAGTTTAATTTTTAAAACTCACAACCACCAGCTGCGAACCAAATTCCAAAACATGCAAAAACACTGGAACTGTGCTTGCGACTGTGACTCATTTTCTAGGGGATGATATCACACGTTCGCAGCTTTCCTTCCCTGCATATGATTAACAAAACAAATTCATAATAAAATCAAGTTCATGAGAGAAAAGGGTGTACTAACTACTATTTTTGAAAACACGTGAAAGTTCATTTTATGCTGTTTATTTCACAATCTCAGAACCCTGTGGCTGATACGTCTGTACGTCGGCACATTTATCAATTAAAGTTATGGCTCGTGAGCCCCCAGACAAAAATGAATATTTGTCGCAAATTGTTTTACCACCATGTGGCTGTCTCAAACACCGTTTATGTTCATGCCTATGCGACGACACGTGTTACATTAACAAATCACAGTCACTTTAATTCAATGCGATGCACATCTTGTTCTGCAGGCTAATTATTCACAAACACACAGTAGCACTCGATTCAACTTGGTGCAGTCTACGACGAGCACCCACACGTGGCGATTGCCACACACAAATCTATAACCTCCATCTCGAGGTCCACATGCCGACTGATCGCCGAGCGACGCCGCCCGGCCAGTTCTCCACGTGCCCCCCGACTCCACCACTTCCTGCCCTCGCGCGCGCGCGCGCCAAAAGCTCAACTGCCGGGATTTTTCCCCCTACGTCATCAACTTCCCCATGTGAGCTGTTCTAACCGATTTGCCAACGTACAGCGCTCAGCCAATACATTTCTAAAACTTTACTTAAAATCAAAATAATTACGCTACACATTAAACTAATATTTTCTTACGTTTTTATATTAGTATAACCATACTTTGTACTATTTATCATAATCGTGCAATTTCTTATGTCACAGATAAGTGATTTAACTGAATACTTCAAGATAAAATACACAAGATTAATTGAAAATAAAATGAGAAATAGTTAATATATTATTTTTATAAACAAACATTGCCATGCTAAATGTAAACGAAGGCTTCCGCGGCCGTTGTCATTGTATATAAAACTCTTCTGGGTTTTGGACCGCATCGTGAAAATATCAAACACTTCACCGACGTTTCGGCCACTATTGCAAGTGGCCATCTTCTGGGTGTTACATTTACTGAAAGTAAAATGTAAAAAATGTAAATGTAACACCCAGAAGATGGCCACTTGCAATAGTGGCCGAAACGTCGGTGAAGTGTTTGATATTTTGACGATGCGGTCCAAAACCCAGAAGAGTTTTATATACAATTGCCATGCTAGTTGTGTAACTGTCTTGTCTTCGTTGGTAATTTATTACTTTTCATTGTCAATTAAACATATTACGCCAGATGTGACTATATCAGCTAATGTATTGTTTATTTATCAACAGGCTATTTTGTAATGAGGACCTTAAAGGTTCCTAACTGCATCGTATTACTTCAAATGCCAGTAGTATTATAATATTTTATTTCACGCTGTGCACTGCACTGTGCCTGGCACTCGCCATTGTCCCTCTCTCCCCTCACCGGAAACGAACCTGGAAAATCCTAAGCTGGAACAAGCCACCAACGTCGGCCTGCTCGCTGGCCTCCCATCAGCTACAAGCACACAGCAAATCTCAACGTGGAGAATTTCTACCTTTGGCCTAACTATAAATGTTGTCACCCAACTGCGTACATACATTGCTACCGTAATTAATAAGATTAAGATTGTGTAACATTTAGTGCATTGGCATGGTCAATGTTTACAGTGAACTTCATACTGTTTAATTATCAAATGCTATTAATTAACAGTATTTCTATTTGGCGGTAATCTCATAGTTTGCACAGTGCATCGTTCAGAAAAGTATAGTGATATCACAGGGGATGCCAGAGAGGAAGAATTACGGAAGTTGAAAACTCTTTCAGAAGAGAATTCTGTATCTACAAACGAGGTTGGTACAAGTACTTTAGCATGTATATTTTGGTTAAAGGTTTGCGAAACGAAATATAATTTGCTTATATTCCTCTTAAACGTGTATTAGTTTTCGTTTTCGCTTAAATTATTTCTACACATCTTTTTTTCTCTAATTTAGTGTGAAGAAGATGAGGGGTGCTGCGAAAGGACTCTGAGAGCTAGTTACAAAGTTGCTCTACATTTAGCAAGAGCTGGGAGACCATTTACGGACAGGCCATTAATAAAAAACATCATGTTGGACGTAGTAGAGACTATGAATCCCACACAATATCTCCCGCGTACAGCAGAATAACAATTTTCAGAATATATCTCGGAGGATCAACGACATTGCTGCGAAATTGAATGAACAATTGGCAGCCAAAATTGAAAACTTCCTAGCGTACTCCATCGCACTTGACGAGACCACGGATATTAAAGACACGGCTCAGTGGCGTGGACGACGACTTATATGTAACGGAAGAGCTCCTGGATATGATTTCTATGAAGGACACTGTTACAGGGGCGGATATCTTAGCAGCTGTTGAAATGGCAGGAATAGGACTCCATTGGGAAAAGCTGTTTTCCGTAACTACAGACGGGGCACCAGCAATGTGCGGCAAAGCAAACGGGTTTATTACAAAATGTTCAAATGTTTGTAAATCTTATGGGGCTTAACTACGGGGTCATCAGTCCCTAAACTTACAAACTACTTATGAACTACTTACGAACTAGGACTGCACAAATATCCATGCCCGAGGGGCGATTCGAACCCCCACCGTAGTGGCCGTGCAGACCGTGACTGAAGCGCCTCAGTCCCCTCGACCACCGCGGCCGGCCGGGTTTATTAGCCTACTGCGGGAAAAGCTTAACATGCCGAATTAACCTTCCGTTCATTGTTTTGCACACCAGAAGGCTCTTTGTGCAAAAGTTATCGGCCTTCAAGAAGTGATAAATGTAGTGGTGCGTATCGTGAACGACATTCGCTCTCGTGGACTCACTCTTCGTCAATTCAAAGAATTTTTGATTTTCTTGGAAGAGGAGTATCCAGCTATTCCCCACCACGCTGAGGTGCGCTGGTTAAGCAAAGGAAAAGTGATTTCCCGAATTTTTCGACTACACCACACCGTGGCTCAGTTTTTGGAGAGCAAAGGACGTCCGGAGCCACTTTTTCATGACCCTGAATGGGTAGCTGATTTGGGATTTTTGGCAAACATTATGACTCTCCTAAATTATTTAAGTCTGAAACTCCAAAAAGCAAATAATCTCATCAACGATATTATGAGCAAAATAAACGCTTTCCAATATAAACTGAAGCTCCTCAAAAACAACCTCTCAGAGAAAAATACGCAACACTTTCTTGAACTAGGTAAGCGAAATATAAATTGTACCTTTAATAAGACAGCGAGATTTTTATAACCGCTCTAATCAAAATGGTACTATGTTTTTGTTTGATAGCATCTGTGCAGGAAGGAGCGCGCTTTGAAAAATACGTCGAGGTGCTACAATTCCTTGAAAATGCTTTTAACGACCGATTTCAGGTAATAACTAACAGCTAAATAAAGGAGATTGCGTTACATATACAAGTGTAAAATTACATTAAAAGCAGTAGTACACAGTACATGTTTATTAAAACCTATCGCTTTTTGGTACTTCGAAACAACTACTTACTTTACTTTCATTTATTAATATTGGTTTTGTTATTGTTTCAGGAAATTACCTACCTGCTGCCAATTCTCGATGTTTTTGTGAAACCCTTTTCGATGGGTATTGAAAGTGCGCCTCCATATTTACATTCCGAACAGATTGATTTGCAAACCGATGTTCACCGAAAGGATTTGTTTTACAACACAAAAGGTTTGCTCCAGTTCTACCAGAATTTGTCGAAGGAAGAATTTCCCAGGTTACACAGAGAAGCAACGAAGATTATTTCTATGTTTGGCTCCACATGTGTATGTGAAAGGTTTTTTTCTGTTTTGTCTTGTACGAAAACTAGATTGCGTGCAAGTATTTCTAATAGTAATTTAAAAAATGCTCTCAGAATTGCTGTCACCCGACCTCTTGTTCCAGTAGCATAATTGCAAATAAAAAAAGAGAACATAGAACATATAATATTGTGGTGAAACCAAATTTAAAATTGTTATCATTAGAATTATTACAATTATTTAAATCTCCTTTATACCGGTAATCTTGTTCCACCAAACTAATCTCTCCGCCTAGTGTACATAAGTATTTGCCAATGAAGCAGGAAACAGGGTAAGTGTTTTGATAATGTCGAGGCAGGCGGCGCGAACGACGCAAGCGTGAGGAAAGAGAGAAGCAGCTATTGCACAAAGACAAGGGGTGGGGGGTTTGCAACGTCGTCAACACAGCGCAGCCGTCTTCTGCACTCTGCACTGTGCGATGCGCCGGTGCATGCACCTTGAGCGGCCCTGTTTTAGACCTTATAGCTACCAACAGATCGGACCTTATTGAAGATGTCTGTGTAGAGACAGGAATTAGTGATCATGATATCGTCATAGCGTCGATGGTGACCAAAGTTCATAAACCAATCAAGAAGACTAGGGGCGTGTTTTTGTTAGGAAGAGCCGATAAGCAATTGTTAGGATCGCACTTAGAAAATGAATGGGCATCGTTTAGTTCCAGTACAATGGATATTGGGGAATTATGGACTTAATTTAAGCGCATTGTACATAAAGGGTTAGAGAAATATGTGCTTGTAAAGTCGATTAAGGATGGAAAAGATCCACCGTGATATATTAATAATGTTAGGTTGCTAATAAGAAAGCAAAGACTGTTGCACTCTCGGCTCAATAAAAGAACACTCAAATGATGACAGGCAAAAGTTAGTAGAGATACGTGCGTCTATAAAAAGATCAATGTACGAAGCATACAATAATTACCACAGCCATACCTTAGCAAAAGATCTTTCCGAGAACCGGAAAAAATTATGGTCCTATGTAAAATCGATAAGCGGGTCAAAGCCCACTATCCAGTCACTCGTTGGTCATTCTGGGGCAGTAATAGAAGAAAGCAAACGGAACGCTGAAGTTCTAAATTTAACCTTTAAGAAATCTTTCACGCAGGAGGACCGCACAAGTGAACCATCATTTGATCAACGTACTAATTCCGAAATGGAGGACATGGTAATAGGTATATCCGGTGTACAGAAGCAGCTGAGAGAGCTAAATACGAAAAAGTCTGCTGGTCCGGATGGAATACCAGTTCGGTTTTACAATGAGTATTCTGCGGCATTGGTCCCTTACTTAGCTTGCATTTATCGCGAATCTTTAATTCAGCGCAAAGTTGCTAGTGATTGGAGAAAAGCGCAGGTGACTCCCGTTTATAAGAAAGCAAAGAGAACTGACCCACACAATTACAGGCCAATATCGTTGACATCAGTTTCATGTAGAATTTTGGAGCATATTCTCAATTCGAATATAGTAAATTTCCTTGCAACGGAAAAGCTTCTTTCTATGAATCAGCACGGGTTTAGGAAACAACGTTCATGTGAAACTCAGCTTGCACTTTTCTCAAATGACATCTTGCGAGCCATGGATGAAGGGCAACAGACGGATTGTGTTTTTCTCGATTTCAACAAGGCGTTTGACGCGGTACCACACTGCAGACTGCTAACGAAGATACGAGCTCATGGAATAAGTTCACAGATTTGTGACTGGCTGGAAGACTTCCTAAGTAATAGAACGCAGTACGTTGTTCTCGACGGCGAGTGTTCATCGTGGACGAGTGTATCGTCAGACGTGCCCCAGGGAGTGTGATAGGACCGCTATTGTTTTCTATCTATATAAATGATCTGATAGACAGAGTAACTTGTAATTTGCGGCTGTTTGCTGATGATGCTGTGGTGTATGGGAGGGTGTCGTCTGTAATAGCATACAGGATGACTTAGACAATATTTCTAGTTGGTGCGAAGAATGGCAGTTAGCTCTCAATGTAGACAAATGTAAGGTGATGCGCATGATTAGGAAAAACAATCGCATAATGTTCGAAAACAGCATTAGTAGTGACCTTCTGGATGCAATCGCGTCGTTCAAATATCTAGGCGTAAAATTGCAGAGTGATATGAAATGGAAGGACCATGTAAGGACAGTTGTGAGTAAGGCGGACAGCCGACTTCGGTTTATTGGGAGAATTTTGGGACGATGTACTTCATCTGCAAAGGAGACCGCGTGTAAAACGCTTGTACGACCTCGTCTTGGGTATTGCTCAGGTGTTTGAGACCCACCGCAGATTAGTTTATCGGAAGACATAAAAGCAGTTCAGAGGC
This sequence comes from Locusta migratoria, assembly GCA_026315105.1. Taxonomy (NCBI): domain Eukaryota; kingdom Metazoa; phylum Arthropoda; class Insecta; order Orthoptera; family Acrididae; genus Locusta; species Locusta migratoria. The sequence goes on from CM048746.1 coordinate 165,868,605, forward strand.
GAGAAGCTAGGTTTGTTACTGTTAGGTTCGACCAATGCGCGAGTGTCACAGAAATGCTCCGGCAACTCATTTGGGGTCGGAATTTGAAGCTGAGTGTAGTACGACCTTGCTACGGCCTACTTACATTTCGCGCAGTGATCACAAAGACAAGATGAGAGAAATTAGGTCTCTTACGGAGGCATATAGGCATTCTATCTTCCTGGTTCTATTTCGGAGTGGAATAGAAAGGAACTGCCTAGTAGTGGTACAGTGTACCCTCCACCACGCACCTTTCGGTGGATTGCGGAGTATGTATATAGATGTTGAAAGACGACCGTCTGTCGTCTCCAGTACATTTTTGTATAGTTTCTGTAAGGTTATAATTGATTTAATGTCGTTAGATTACCATTTTGTTAAAACTTGAACCCCACTCTTTTCAAGGCTGGAGGTATAGCATTTTTATTTCATGTGTTAAAATATTAGTTAATATTGCTAGGTTTTTCTTATTTTGTTATGTTAATAATTTATTATTATATTAATTAATGTGGTATAAGTACGGCTTCTCCGCTACGCCACTGTCCCTGTGAGAAAGTGTAGTTGTTTTACTTTTAAGTGGACTCGAGAATATATGGCTGTCTGAATGTGGGGAGTGATAACTCGCTTTGTATCGTTCTCTCTGGCATAGAGTCGACAGCTGCTGAGGTGACCAAAGAGGTTTCCACACCCTTTGGTTGCGGGCTAGTTAGCGGACCTACACCAGCGCGAGTGTACTCGCTCTTTCCGGTCGTTTTCCCGCGACCCGGTGGCCGCACGGCGATTCACTCTCGGCTGGTCGTCTGGTGAGGTAAGGTTGGTTCTGCTCTTGTTTCTGGAGATGGTAGTGTTTCGTTGACTAGCACGTTTAACTTAGATTCGTGAACTTCGAATCATTTTTTGGAATATTTTCTCCGATCTTGTGCGGAAATGAGTTCTCGTTTTCCATTTCAGTGATTTCCAATAGATAAACGCGGTGTGTGTGATTCTGGTTGCAGTTTGATAACAGCCTGATATGTTAAAACCTTTTGTGATCATGTGGCGGTGTATGAACTCTGTGTAAATACTTTCTAGGTTTGTGAGGCTCGATTTCTGATAGGTGATATGTTCATTTTATACAGTGCAAGTAAAATTCTTCCTATCGTTTCCTTCCGTGAGTGATATGTGTTCCACGTGGTTGGTCCATAGAACAAAGCCTTCAGCTTCCACTCCTGTTTGTTCCATGCCCATCAGGCAAGTAACTATGCGGGCATCCTTCTGATTTCCACTAATATTTCGCGATCGTCTCTCCCCGCCTATTTTAATTCTGCCGTTCCTTCTCCGACTTACAGTAGAAACTCTGTCTGTGTCAGTAATTTTCTCTGAGCCTTGTACAACCTCATTCAATAGCTTTCTATGGGTTGCATGCTCTAATTCTTAATTTCATTTTTCCGACTTTAATTATTTCATTTTTACGAGTTTTGGAGACTGGACTTCATCGGTCTCTGAAAGCGCTCCCTATCGCGTGTAGCTGCATTTCTTTCACTTCTTCATGTAATTCTAACATTTCTATGGGTTGCATGCCGTAATTCTTATATTTGTTTTTCCGACTTTGTAATTATTTCATTTTTGTGGTTTTCCTTGAGACAGGTTCTCATCCGTCTCTGTAATCGCCCCCAATCGCGTGTAGCTGCATTTCATTCGCTTCCTTATACAATTCTAAGCATTTCTATGGGTTGAATGCATTAGATCATTTTCTTTATTTTTCGGAAACTGAATTTATTCGATTTTATCGGTTTTCGGAACCACGTGGGTCCGAGTTACGACTTCCAGGGTATGCAGCTAGTCGCCTGAGTTCACGCCACTTCTCTTATAAAACCAATACCTAGCTCGATTTCTAACAGACTGCAACTTAAGAATCCACCGTGATCGTGTATAATGAATCCGACTTTCAACCGCTTCACCTTCACTGGAGTGTGTTCATGTAACGTAGCCGTGTGTCACCGTTAGCGTATTTGCTCGCGATCCAATACAGATGTAATTTAACTTACTATACACACGCACCATCTTAAAACAGGCACGACAGACCAGAGCCAGCTTCAAAGAGTTTGTATATTGTGTTTTGTGCTATCTCCGACTTGCTGAATTTCTTCTACAATAGCGGTGAGTTTCGCTGTGGCATTGTGTTTGTGATAGAGGATGAGTATTGTTTGTGAATAGGAAAATGAATCCTAGTGCACATAATAAAGGTGGATTGAATTTAAATTTAGTTCCGTATAGTGTTGCTATTCATCCAAATACCTTAATTCCTGTTGGTACAGCAATAAATATTGTATACTCGTGTACCTACGTCTATTCCTACTTCAAATATATGATGTGCTCATACAATAATTCCTATTAGTCCAATTGATAACATTGCGTAGATTATACCAATGGTTCCGAATGATTCAATTTTTCCTCTTTCTTGACAAACGATACGTGAAATAATACCAAATCCTGGTAGAATTAGAATATATACTTCTGGATGACTAAAGAATCAAAATAAGTGTTGATAAAAAATTAGAAGCGTTTAATCATGTATAATTTAGGCTGGCCACCGTCCGCATTAATTCATGTAAGAGATGCATTTTTGTTATATTAACAAAATTGGTTCCCCATTTTGCTTGTTTTTATCTGAATAAACAAGTTTAAGTTCAGCATAATCCGTAATATACCTATAAATTGTAGTTTTAGAGCACCTTCCCTCTTTTATTTAATATTGTTTCACAAGTGCTGAAAAAAATATCAGATGCTAATTTCCATAATGGTAAATTCAGTTGCGCTATAAATGTTTCCTAGCCACCTCTCTAAGGTAACTTTAATTGCGGTGGCTTGCTAATTATTGTCTGTGTGTAAAACGTGTGAGCTGCTATGTATATTGGTCACTGTAGTATTAACTTCCTGTTATTGAAGTAATTGAAACGAGTCAGATCTCAGTTTGGGCCAGGGAACAAGGCTTTGTAGTAGGGAGTAACCGGTAGTTCACATGGACCTTATTTGCTAATTTTACTGACAAAGCAAGGCTCTTGTAAAGTGCAGTGGTCGACTTTTAATGTACATGTAGATGTTTTCGACAATGACTTCTACTTAAATTTTGACATCTTGGCTAGGAGAACTGAGTTTATTTACAGAGCTATCCAACAAGGATTCTGTTTTTACTGACCTAAGTCCAAACCCTCCCCCCCTCCCCCCCCAAAAAACAAACATACACAGGCCCCTCTTTAACAGCCGTTGCGAAGCACAGGCATATAAAGCTAGTATTTTAATATAAATATAGAGCCTCCCAGAGGCATCGCAGCCAATCCTATAGGAGAGTCTCTACATTTGTACTAAACTAGCTGACTCGGAAATGCTTCTAAAGTGCTGAATATGTGTGGGAATTCGATATACATAATGAACTCTAATGATTTTTTTTGCTTACCTCAACCTCTCTCTTTCTTTGCCCATTCTTCTCATTTGTACTGCATAATCCCCTCCCTCTTTCTCTCTCTGTCTATCTCCATCACGTATGTTTCCCCCATCTATGTCGTGTTATCCCTGTCTCCGACCAAAGCCTTGTTTATTACTTACTTAGATTGGAAATGGTATTGTGTGAAATGGATGGGCAAATTGGTTGGGATGATTGGTATAAGACAGACTTCCCCGATATTTAGCACAGTTTTAATAAGGAGACAAGTAACATTACAAAGTTAGCCACAAATATAACTTGTTTTGTAATAAAACTGACTGAAAAGCTTAGAATTTTGGTGTAACATCGAAAAAAAGAGAAAATAATGTATTGATGATAATTCAGTTGTTTAAATGCCTCGCTGAAAACTAACCATGATGAAGAAAAGGAACCTGCACATTTTAACAACATAGGGTACCATTTTCTTTCAAACAGTCGGTTTTAAAGGTAAACGTGTGGATTGCGAGGGTGAAGGTCGGGGTGAGAGTTTAAAATAGGGAAAGTTTAATTTTTTTAAACTGACAAGCACCAGCTGCGAACCAAATTCCTAAACATGCAAAAACACTAGAGCTGTGATTGCTACTGTTTGACTCGTTTTCTAGGTGATGATATCACACGTTCGCAGCTTTCCTTCCCTGCATATGATTAACAAAAAAATTCATAATAAAGTAAGTTCATGTGAGAAAAAAGGTGTACTAACTACTATTTTAGAAAACACGTGGAAGTTCACTTTATGTTGTTTATTACACCATATTAAAACCCTGTGGCTGATACATCTGTACGTCGACACATTTATCAAATAAAGTTATAGCTCGTGAGGCCCCATATAAAGTGAATATTTGTCGCAAATTGTTTTCACAGCATGTGCCTGTCTCAAACACCAATTATGTTCGTGCCTATGCGACGACACGTGTTAAATTAACAAAACACAGTCACTTTAATTTAGTGTGATGGACACCTTGTTCCACCGGCTAAATATTCACAACACACAGTAGCACTCGATACAACTTGGTGCAGGCTACGGCGAGCAACCACACTTGGCAGTTCCCACACAAAAATTTATAGTCTCCACCTGGAGATCCACATGTCGACTGCGCAGAGCGACGCCGCCCGGCCAGCTACCCCACTTGCTCCCGCCTCGCCACTTCCTGCCCTCGCGCGCGCGCGCATGCCAAAGGCCCAACTGCCGGTTTTTTTTCCTACGTCATCAACTTTCCCATGTGAGCTGTTCTAACCGATTTGCCAACGTACAGTGCTCAGCCAATACATTTCTAAAACTTTACTTAAAATCAAAATAATTCCACTACACATTAAACAAATTTCTTCTTAGTTTTTTATATTGGTATAAACATCCTTTGTACTATTTATTATAATCGTGCAATTTCTTATACCACAGATAAGTGATTTAACTGAATACTTCAAGATAAAATACACAAGATTAATTGAAAATAAAATGAGAAATAGTTAATATATTATTTTTATAAACAAACATTGCCATGCTAGTTGTGTAACTGTCTTGTCTTCGTTGGTAATTTATTACTTTTCATTGTCAATTAAACATATTACGCCAGATGTGACTATATCAGCTAATGTATTGTTTATTTATCAACAGGCTATTTTGTAATGAGGACCTTAATGGTTCCTAACTGCATCGTATTACTTCAAATGCAAGTAGTATTAGAATGTTTTATTTCATGCTGTGCACTGCACTGCACCTGGCACTCGCCATTGTCCCTCTCTCCCCTCACCGGAAACGAACCTGGAAAATCCTAAGCTGGAACAAGCCACCAACGTCGGCCTGCTCGCTGGCCTCCCATCAGCTACAAGCACACAGCAAATCTCAACGTGGAGAATTTCTACCTATGGCCTAACTATAAATGTTGTCACCCATCTGCGTACATACATTGCTACCATAATTATTAAGATTAAAATTGTGTAACATTTGGTGCATTGGTATGGTCAGTGTCTGCAGTGAACTTCATACTGTTTAATTATCAAATGCTATTAATTAGCACTATTTCTATTGGGCGGTAATATCACAAGATCATTGGTTGAAAATATAAATCCTGGATGTTTATTATTGCATTGCGTATAAATCTGAAGTGAATGTTTCTCATTTACAGCTTACATATAATTTTATGTATTGATTGCACTCATAAAACACCGTACATCTGCATCTACAACTACATTGGATACTCTGCAAATCACATTTAAGTGCCTGGCAGAGGGTTCATCGAACCACCTTCATACTATTCATCTCTCATTCCACTCTCGAATAGCGCACTGGAAGAAAGAATATCTGAATCTCTCCGTTCGAGCTCTTATTTCTCGTATTTTATTCTGATGATTATTTCTACCTATGTAAGTAGGAGTCAACAATATATTTTCGCATTCGCAGGAGAATGTTGGCGATTGGAGTTTCGTAAGTAGATCATACCGCAGCGATAAGCGCCGTTGTTGTAATGGTTCCCATACCAGGGCCGGTATCATTTTCGGGACGCTGTCTCCTCTGTATCGTGACAATACAAAACGAGCTGCCCTTCTTTGAACTCTTTCGATGTCCGTCAGACCCACCTCATAAGGATTCCACACTGGGCAGCAAAACTCCAAAATAGGACGGACAAGCGTAATGTATGCAGTCTCTTTAGTAATTCTGTTGCATTTTTATAGGTTCTGCTAGTGAAACGCAGTCTCTGTTTCGCCTTTCCCACGAAATTATCTACGTGTTTTATCCAGTTTAAGTCTTAAGTAGTAGTAATCCCTAGATATTTTGTGAAGTTGACGGCCTTCACTTTTGATTGATTTATCTTGTAAACAAAGTTCACTGGTTTTCTTTTCGTACTCATGTGGACGACTTCACACTTCGCATTATTTAGAGTCAATTGCCAACTTTTACACAATAGTGATATTTTATTCAGATCGTTATTTAGTATCGTTTAAATGTTTGAAGACAGTCAACCAATTATATTTGGTGGAATCAATTCCCTTTTATTGGAATATATTTTTACATAATATCTATATTCACGGAACACACGACCTACATTGGTCTAAATGTTCAATACACTATAATTTAAAAATTTGAATTACATCGATCAAGAGCTTTTCTAAAAGTTTGCTGCCCACGTTTCCCCTTCATATACTGCTTTTGCGAACCCAACAAACATTCACAATTGCTAATTTGTATGGGAATTGGATATACGCCCTAATTCCTTCTCCTTCCCTTTATCCCTCTCCTCCATCTCCTTCTCATAGCCTCTCTCCTCCTCATCTCTCCCTTTGTCCATCTCCTCTCCCTCCTCCCCCCTGTTATCTTCACCCAGTACATTTCTTATCCCGTTTCATCTCCTTCTTTCTCTCCTCTCTGCTGCTCTATTCTGTCTGCCTTTCTTCATTTATTTATTCCTTTTCCACTCACTGTCCTTTTTCCCTCTCTACCACTGCTGCCTCCTCTTTTACACCCACCCAGTATCCACATGTTTCTCTCATTACCTTACCCCGTTCTCTGTCAATATTTTCTCTGCCCTGTATATAAAAAAGTACTTACGTATATCTATCAAATTTTAAGGTGTTCAATGAGACATTGCCGAAGTATGGAGTAAGGTGCCCTTCACCCGACACCATACTAAGCCTTCTGTAGACAGTGATGTTTTTCGTGTTCGGAGGTCAAATGTGAAAATATCACCAAGATCGTAATAAAACTCTAGATTGGAAGTCTGTTGAATGTACCCTTTGCCTTGCACCGTACGCTCTCTAGACAATGTTAATCCTGAAGGTCAAGTATGCAAAACTTTACCCCAGTCGGATAAAGGATATTGATAGAAATCTGTAAACTACGTCATTTCTTTCGTCAGTGATAATCAATGTTACCAGCCAAATCAATTAAACGTTTTCTTGTGGTCGTGTATGTGGTATTCGTGCAAAAAAAAAAAAAAAAAAAAAAAAAAAAAAAAAAAAAAAAAAAAAAAAAAAAATAATAATAATAATAATTACTGTTTCAAACCTTAGGCTCATATAACGTGAAATAATGAAGAATAATTAGTCGGTGGAAATTTACTGTGTAAATTTTGAACTTTGTATCTCAAAACGGTTTTAGTGGATGCCATATTCTACGAAAAAAGAGCGTAATCGAAGGCAACATGGTGTCAAAATATCGTAACAGATAGAGTTCGAAACTTTGTTATAAAAATATTAAGAAAAGACCAAGGAAACTCTTGCACGTGAAAAAAATATTATTCTCCGTTTCTTTACAATTATTACTATGCATCTGCAACTTAAAAAAAAAAAATAATAATAATGTAAAATAGTTCTGTTGCCCAATAATAGCCTAGAATGCTCTGAGAACTGACAGTATGCTTTAGTAATGCAATGGTGTTTATGGGATGTTAGTGTTCTCTAATTATCGTTGATAACCGACGCAGTAGAGACAACTCTTGATAAGGGAGAAAAACACTCCGAAAAGCCTTTATATCAGATTCTACGACGCAGCCACTTACTTACTATCACGTCCGCCTACTGCGTAATCGTTAAGAGTACACTAGTATATCCATAAAACGTAGCTGTGTCTTAATCATCAATGTGCATGCAGTTGTAATCGCAAGATGTATTCAGTAGTAACGAAATGCACAGTTACTGCTACTCCAGCTGAGAAAGCACAATTGGGATTTCGTGTCGTTTCTGGCTGCAGTCGTCATTCATAAACTCTTCTGTTCACTGCAGATACGGTTAAGTGAGCGACGATAGCGATCTAGTGGCAGCACTGTAATTACAGATGAATGGTGGTTGAATGTTCCTCTTCTCACGTTCCAAATGCTAGACGTAAAGCTTTACGTACGTTAATAAATATCTTGATTCGATTGCTACCAAATTTTATAGGATAACCCGCTGGTCTAATGTGAAGATTTCATCTAAATTGATCCAGCCATCCTCGACTCTATAGGGAAAATGCATACACATAAAATAGGCATTTAAAATTTTGAGCTCAATCGCCGCAGAACATTTTTACACTAAGAGGTAAAATTAGTAAGTCATATTTATTAGACAAACATGTAGCCTGTGCTTTTCAGAATGCTTATTAGAGTATCGTGTAAGACTGTTAAATCATTCAAGAACTTTTAGAGATTTTTGGTGACAACATTAAAAACGCCTTATTCTGGCATTGTAGTGTAATTTTCAAGAATGGCGATTTACATTTGAATTTCGTATGATGTTGGAGAACCAGTATGATAAAAAGTATGTAAATGGACGTGGCCACAGTATGGATTGTACTGTCTGGACTAGTCACCTCAGAAAATGGCTACAGTAGCAACTGAAAGGAAAATTTTAGGAGAAGAGAGCTTTTATTCACCAAGTTTCTGGTCCTACCGTCCAATATATTCATGCCCCTCCTTCCGTAATTCGGAGTGGATCATCATACCGTGGGGAAAGTTCAGTGTAGTTACTGTCTTCATCAAAGTGTCTGTCGCGGTTGAATGGCCGAGCGCTGTAAGGCGCCTTGCCGCGGAGAGCGAGATAGATCCCCGTAGGAGGTCCACTCTCTGTGTTGTCCTTAATTTAGTTTTTACGCCTACGGACTGATGACCCCATCAGTTCAGTCCCATAGATTGACCCCACAAGCGGCTTCTAATGAAATTGCTTGCTTATGGAATATCTTCCCAATTGTGCGATTGGATTCACGATTTCCTATCAGAAAGGACACAGTTCGTTCTAATTGGCGGTAAGTCATCGAGTAAAACAGAAGTGATATCTGGCGTTCCATAGGGAAGCGTTATAGGTCCCCTACTCTTCCTCGTGTTTATAAATGATTTAGGAGACAATCTGAATAGCTCCCTTAGATTGTTCGCGGATGATGCTGTCGTTTATCGGTTAGTGAAGTCAACAGAGGATCAAAAGCAACTGCAAAGCGATTTAGACAAAATTTCTGCATGGTGCGAAAATTGGCAATTGACACTCCTGGAGTACTGTTGCCCCTTGTGGGACCCTCACCAGGTGAGACTGACGGAAGATATTGAGAAGATTCAGAGAAGGGCAGCTCGTTTTGCTTTATCACGTTACGGGGGGGGGGGAAGTGTCACCGAAATGTTGCATGAATTGGGGTGGACATCATTAAAAGAAAGACGTTATTCATTGCGGCGTGATCTGTTTGCGAAGTTTCAATCACCGACTTTTACTTCTGAATGTGAAAATATTTTGCTAGCACCCACCTACTTAGGAGACATGACCATCCCAATAAAATAAGAGAAATCAGATCGAAAACGGAACGATTTACGTGTTCTTTCTTCCCGCGCGCTATTAGAGAATGGATCGGTAGAGAAAAGTTATGAAAGTGGTTAACGAACCCTCTGGCAGGGACTTAAATGTGATTTGCAGAGTATCTCTGTAGATGTAGATTTAAAAACATTAAAAGTGTCATTTCTGTTCGCCTTATATCTTAATTTTTTCAGTTGCCTTCTTTACTAAACTGTAGTAGTTCTTTCTACAAATGGTCCCAGTTTCATAAAGCTGTATTTCTTGGCAGTGGCATATCATGCAAAACCTACTTTATCCCTTGAGTGACGTACATCATTGTGCTTGTATCATGAGAACCGTTTAGTGAAACGAAGAATAAGTGGAACTGTGTTTACATGCACGTAGAGCATAGTTCATTATCAGAGCTGTCATTTCTACTCCACTGATTCTTCAGACGAAAATAGTTCCGACTTTATTATGGCCGCAAGACGTGAATTAAGTCTTGAACGCCGATAAGTACTTGGAGCTAGATGCAAGGGAGACTGTTGTTGTTGTGGTCTTCAGTCCGGAGACTGGTTTGATGCAGCTCTCCATCCCACTCTATCCTCAGCGAGCATCTTCATCTCCACATAAGATCGACAACCTACATTTGCTTGACTCTGCTTACTGTAACCATCTCTTGGTCTTCCTCTGCGGTTTTTACCGCAAACACTTCCCTCCAATGCTAAATTCGCCATTCCTTGATGTCGAAGACTGTGTCCTACCAATCGATCCCTTCTTTTAGTCAAGGTATGCCAGAAATTCCTTTTCCAATTCTGTTCAGTACCTTCTCATTAGTTACGCGATCCACCCACCTAATTTTCAGCATTCTTCTGTAGCACCACATTTCAAAAGCCTCTATCCTCTTCCTGTCCGCACTGTTTATCGTCCATGTTTCACTCCCATACAAGGCAAAACTCCACACAAATGCCTTCAGAAAGAACTTCCTTAGGCTTAAATCAATATTCGCTGTTAACAAATTTCTCTTTTTCAAGAACGCTTTTCTACCCATTGCCATTCTGCATTTTATATCCCTTAGGCTTAAATCAATATTCGCTGTTAACAAATTTCTCTTTTTCAAGAACGCTTTTCTACCCATTGCCATTCAGCATTTTATATCCCCTTTGCTGCGACCATCATTTGTAATTTTACTGCGCAAGTAACAAAACTCATCTACCTCCTTTATTGTTTCGTTACCTAATCTAATTCCTTCAGCATCACCTGATTTTCTTAGACTGCACTCTATTACCCTAGTTTTGCTCTTGTTAATGTTTATCTTATATGCACCTTTCAGCATACTGTCCATTGTGTTCAACTGCTCTTCCAGGTCCTTTGCTGTCTCTGACATACTATGTCGTCGGCAAAACGCAATGTTTTTAATTCTTCACCCTGATCTTTAATTCCTTCTCCAAATTTCTCCTTGCTTTCCTTTATAGCTTGCTCAATGTGCAAATTGAATAACATTGGAGAAAGCTACAACCCTGTCTTTCTCCCTTCCCAACCACTGCATCCCTATCATACCTTTCAACCCTAACAACTGGCGTCTGGTTTTTGTACAAGTTGTAAGTAACCTTCCGTTCCCTATATTTTTCTCCTGCTTGCTTCTGAATTTGAAAGAGTGTGTTCCAGTCAACATTGTCAAAAGTTTTCTCCAAATCTTCAAAGGTTAAAAATGTAGGTTTGCCATTTCTTAATCTATCTTCTAATATAAGCCGTAATGTGAGTACTGCCTCCCGTGTTCCTGCATTTCTCCTGAACCCAAACTGGTCTTCCCCGGGGTCGGCTTCTACTAGTTTTTCCATACTTCTGTAAATAATTCGCGTTAGTATTTTCAACAATTACTTATTAAACTAATGGTTCTGTAATTTTCACATCTGTCTGCGCCTGCTCTCTTTGGAATGGGGATCATTATATTTTTCTTAAAGTATGTGGTTATTTCTCCTGTGTCATACATCTTACGCTCCTGGTGAAAAGGTTTTGTCGTGGTTGGCTCTCCCAGAGACTTCAGTAGTTCTGTGGAAATTTCATCTACTCCAGGGGCCTTGTTTCGACTTAGATCTTTCAGTGCTTTGTCCTCTCTGAGACATTACATTTTGGAAATAAAGGCCACATTTTTTTGCATTAACCCTTCCGCGGTGGATTATCCGTGCGCACTGTGGCGCCATGCTGCGGTGCTCGCGGCCGTTCGCCGTCGGGGGTACGAGTCCCCCCTCGGGCATGGGTGTGTGTGTTGCCCTTAGGTTAGTTTAACTTAGTTTAAGTAGTTTGTAAGCTACGGACTAATGACCACGCAACTTGAATCCGATAGATTTACAAACATTTGAATATTTTTGAATGTAAGCATTACCTCTCAGTCCGGTCAACTCAGCGCACACTTATGACGGAGAACATCGGCACTGACAGAGATGTCACTACTAAAATACGAGTGACACTGCGTGAAATACAGGCAGACATCAACGTGCCATGTCGCTGGGACGCAGTCGTTCGCTGTTGGTTTGAAGAACGTTCTGAACAGTTGCAGCGAAGCTGTTGGCCACACATATCGCTCGTCATCAAATATACTGAATATTTGTTGGTCAGCACGTACACAAAATTCTGCACCGTCAACGATTTCGTAATTATGGACGGCAAATGAAGCACCATGACTGAAAATTCCTGCTGGTGACTTCTAACGACCCGTTGTGTTGAACTTACGTGGATTTGCTGCACTTTGTGTAGCACGGCCAAAGTATTAGGGTGTACACCATCACTTGTCACTGCACTATAGATGTCATAATAGGTTTTCCACAACATTTTACTTTTCCAGCTGTGTTGTTTGCTCCAAGTAAGAAAAAAAAACATGTTAATTTTTACCTTTCTGTTGCTGTAATTTTGATTAATAACAGCATTGTATTTACTGACTAACATATTGGTGTAGAGAATCAACCAACCACAAATTATTTTATTATACTTTATTTATAAAGTACCATTACCGGTTTCAAATATTATATTCAAAAATTCAAATGTGTGTAACTCTGTGGAAACAAACTGCTTTGGTCATAAGTCCCTAGACTTACAAACTACTTAAACTAAATTAAACGACATTAAGGACAACACACATATCCATGCCCGAGGCGGGATTTTGAACCCCGACGCGGGAGGCCGCACGATCCGTAACATGGCGCTCCAGACCGTTCGCTTACTCCCACGCGGCTTCGAATGTTATATATTCATCTTCAGATACGCTTTCTAGACATCTGTGTTAGTTTAGTGTTGAATTGTCCTAGGATATACAGAATGTATAGTCATACATCTGTAAAAACATTGATTATGTTATTGGCTTCTTTTATGACGAAACGTACTTGTAATGTTCATCTGGAATACTTGTTATTTGTATGCAACGAAACCCATTTATTGATTACTCCATAATTCGAATCAACAACTGCTGCCAGCTTGCGTAATTTATATGTCCTTGGAGTAGTGAATCAACTTATATCATTTAACAGAATCAAGTCTTCCTGTACATCAATTAGCTTCCTTTCAGAGTAGGCTGATGCAATACCTCCATAACAAGCTGTCATATACAGCCGTTCGTTCAACGAAAGATACATATCCAAAGAGTGGGAAGTTACACAGATCGCTCAAATATTGATGAAAGGCCTTAGGAGCGAGCTACAAAATTACCGGCCTGCAATATTGACGTCGATATGAAGAATTTTGGAACAAATTTTCGAACATTATGAACTATCTGGAAGACAACGACCTATTGATTAATAACCTACTCCAGAATTTATTGCTCTTTTGAAATACAACTAGCTCTTTACTCATGTGGAGAAATGAGCGATATCGTCAGAGGAACACAAATATATTCCATATTTATAGATTTCCGGAATGCTTTTGACACTGTATCTCACAAGCTGCTTCAAATGAAATTGCGTGCTTTTGGAATATCGTCTCAGACCGAGGATCAGTAAATAATGCTCTTGAATATCTAAAATTATCATTTACAAGAATTTCAGGTACGTGAATATGTCACTCACTTCACTACAAGAAATAACTTCCATAATAAAACCCGTAAAACAAAATGTTCTAGTGGTTATGATGGAATGCAAACAATTAAGGCGAGTTCTTGTGAGTTTAACACAATTTCAAGATATTTGTGTAACCAGTCTATTATAACTGGCATATTTTCTGATTTGCTAAAATACGCAGATACTGAACCTATATTCCAGAAAGAGGATAAAGAGATACCAACAAACTACAGAACTATTTCACTTTTTCCAGCATCTCGGAAATTATAGGAAAGGTAATGAACAAGCAGCTTCTTAACCAATGTACTTAATTCGTTAGATAATAAATTAGAAGGAGCAGGTATTTTCTGTGATTTATGAAAATCATTTGATTGTGTGAACCACAACATCCTTTTAAGTAAATTAGAATTCTATGGTGTACAAGGTATTGCTGCAAAATGGTTCAAGTCGTACCTCGCTAACACGAAACAAAGGATGTCAGTGCAAGAGACTAGTGAATTAAGCAAACAGTAATTACATGTGGGGTCCCACAAAAACCCATCTAAGGGCCATTGCTTTTTCTTGTGTTCAATAATGACCTCTCGTCAGTTACACTGCCAGAAGCAGAGTTCGTTTTATTTGAGATGATGTAAGAATTTCAATAAATAGTATATCCAGCATAGTTCTACAAAAATCTGATAATGATATTTACATGAACATTAATTAATAAATGGTTTAAAGCGAACTCATTGAATTTGAAAGACTCACAACATGGAGTAGATGTAAGAGGTTTCCATCCAGCTTATGCATAAAGTGTGAAGAAGAGGAGATACAAGAGTTTGACAGTATTACATTCCTGGGATTACAAATTGATAATAAATTTAATTGGGAGGAGGGGCTACATAACTGCAGAAACGACTTAACAAATCTGTACTTGCAATACGAGTGGTATCAGACGTAGGATACATAAAAATAAAAGAGATTCCACACTTTGCTTATTTTCATTTAATAATGTCATATGGTATAATATTTTGGGGTAGCTCTTCAAGCCACTCCCATGAACCACAGACATTGCTGAGGTGGGGTGACTTGCGTGCCTCAACGATGCAGATAGCCGAAACATAGGTGCAACCACAGTGGAGGAGTATCTGTGGAGAGGCCAGACAAACGTGTGGTTCCTGAAGAGGAGGCCGGCCGCGGTGGCCGAGGGGAATGAGGCGCTCCAGTCACGGTCTGCACGGCCACTACGGTCGGGGGTTGGAATCCCTCCTCGGGCATGGATATTTGTGCCGTCCTTAGTATTAGCTAGTTTGTAAGTAGTTTGTAAGTTTAGGGACTAATGACCCCGTAGTTAAGTCCCATAGACTTAACAAACAATTGAACAACTGAAGAGGGGCAACAACATTTTCAGTAGTTACAGGGGCAAAAGTCTGGATGATTGACTGAGCTGGCCTTGTAACATCAGCTAACATGGCCTTGCCAAGCATTTATTGCGAACGACTGAAAGCAAGGGGAAAATACAGTCGTTACTTCTCCGGAGGACATGCAGCTCTACTGTATGACTATACGATGATGGCGTCTTCTTGGGTAAAATATTCCGGAGGTAAAATAGTCCCCCATTCGGATCTCCGGGTGGGGACTACTCAGGAGGATGTCGTCATCAAGAAAAACAAAACAGGCATTCTACGGGTCGGAGCGTGGAATGTTCTAACTCAATCATGTAGGTAAGCTAGAAAATTTGAAAAGAGAAATGGATAGGTTAAAGTTAGATATGGTAGTTATTAGTGAAGTTCGATGGCAGGATGAACAGGATTTCTGGTCAGGTGGGTACAGGGTTATCAATACAAAATCAGTTGTTGGTAATGCAGGAATAGGTCTGATAATGAATAAGAAAATAGGAATGCGGATAAGTTACTATGAACAGCATAGTGAACGCATTATCGTAGTAAAGATAGACACGAAGCCAACTCAGACCACAGCAGTGCAAGTTTATATGCCAACTAGCACGGGCGATGATGAGGATATCGAAAAAATGTATGAGGAGATAAAAAAAAATCATTCAGAAAATTAAGGGAGATGAAAACTTGATTGTGATGGGGGACTGGAACTCGGTGGTAGGAAAGGGAAGAGAAGGAAATGTAGTAGGTGAATATGGAGTGGGAAAAAGGAATGAAAGAGGACATCGCCTGGTAGAATTTGCGCAGAGCACAAGTTCATGACCACCAACACTTTGTTTAATCATCATAAAAGAAGGCTGTATACGTGGAAGAGACCAGAAGAGACTGGAAGGTATCAAATTGACTTTATAATGGTAAGGAATAGATTTAGAAACTAGGTTCTAAACTATAAGACATATCCAGGGGCAGATATAGCCTCTGACCATAACTTATTGGTTATGAACTGCAGATTAAAACTTAAGAAAGGACAAATTGAAGGAACCAGAGGTGGTTGAGAGTTTCAGAGGGAGCATTAGGCAAGGATTGGCTGAAACGGGGAAAAGTAATTCAGTTGAAGAAGAATGGGTAGCTCTGAGAGATAGGGTAGTGAAGGCTGCGGAGGATCATATAGGCAGAAGAACAAGGCCTAATAGAAATCCCTGGGTAACACAGGATATACTGAACTTAACTGATGAGAGGAGAAAATATAAGAATTCAGCAAGTGAAACTGGAAAAAAGGAGTACAAACGTCTGAAAAATGAGATTCACAGGAAGTGCAGACTGGCTAAGCAGGAGTGGCTACAGGACAAATGCAGAACCGTAAAAGAATGCATAACTAGGGGAAAGATAGATACCGCCTACAGGAAAATAAAAGAGGTATTTGGAGACAAGAACAGGAGCTGTTGAATATCAAGAACTCAGACGGAAAACCAATATTAAGCAAAGAGGGAAAAGCTGAACTGTGGAAGGAATATATAGAGGGCCTATACAAAGGAAATAAACTTGTAGGCAGTATCCTAGAAATGGAAGACGAAGGGGAGGAAAATGACATAATAGATATGATACTGCGAGAAGAATTTGACAGAGCGCTGAATGACTTGAGTCGAAACAAGGCCCCTGGAGTAGATGATATTCCGTCTAAACTGCTGATGTCGTTAGGACAGCCAGTCATGAAAATATTGTATCACCTAGTATGCAAGATGTATGAGACAGGGGAAATACCCTGCGACTTCAAGAAGAATATTGTAATTCCAATTCCAAAGAAAGCAAGTGCAGACAAGTGTGAAAATTACAGAACTATCAGTTTAATAAGTCATGGTTGCAAAATACTAACACGAATTATTTACAGGCGAATGGAAAAACTTGTGGAATCCGACCTCGGGGAAGATCAGTTTGGATTTAGGAAAAATGTAGGAACACGAGAGGCAATACTCACTTTACGACTTATCTTAGAAGATAGGCTAAGGAAAGGCAAACCTACGTTTTTAGCATTTTTAGATTTGGAGAAAGCTTTTGACAATATCGACTGGAATACACTCTTCCAAATTCTGAAGGTATCAGGGGTAAAATATAGGGAGCGAAGAGTTATATTCAACCTATACAAAAACCATACAGCGGTTATGAGAGTCGAAGTGCAAGAAAGGGACGCAGAGGTTGAGAAGGGAGTAAGGCAGGGTTGTAGTCTTTCCCCAATGTTGTTCAATCTGTGCATTGAGCAGGCAGTGAAGGAATGGAAGGAGAAATTTGGAGAGGGCATTAAAGTGCAGGGCGAAGAATTAAAATCATTGCGGTTTGCTGATGACGTACTAATTCTGTCAGAGACCGCAAAAGATCTGGAAGAGCAATTGAATGGGATGGAAATTGTCTTGAAAGGAAGATATAAGATGAACATTAACAAGAGTAAAAAGAAGGTAATGGAATGGAATGTAAGAAAATCAGGCGATGCTGAATGAATTAGATTAGATAATGAGACAATAAAAGTAGTAGACGAATTTTGTTATTTGGGTAGCAAGATAACTTCTGATGGCCGAACTAAAGAAGATATAAAATGCAGAATGACTATGGGGAGAAAAGAGTTTCTAAAGAAGCGAAACTTTTTAACATCCAATATTAATTTAAATGTTAGGAAGTCCTTTCTGAAAGATTTGCCTGGAGTGTAGCATTGTATGGGAGTGAAACGTGGACGATAAAGAGTTCAGATAAAAAGATGATAGAAGCTTTTGAAATGTGGTGCTACAGACGAATGATGAAAATTAGATGGGTAGATCACGTAATTAATGAGGAGGTGCTTAACCGAATCGGGGAGAAAAGGAGTTTCTGGCATGTCCTGACTAAGACAAGGGATAGATTGGTTGGCCACATTCTGAGACATCAAAGAATTGTCAACTTAGCATTAGAAGGAAGTGTGTGGGGTAAATATCGTATAGGGAGACCGCGGGACGAATATAGTAAGCAGATTTAAAAGGATGTAGGTTGCCGAACGTATTCTCAGCTGAAGAGACTTGCACAGGACAGGGTAGAGTGAAGACCTGCATCAAACCAGTCTGCGGACTGAAGACCACAACAACAACAACAACAACAGCTCTTCAAGTCAAGCAAAAGTTTTCAGAGTACAAAGCGTGTAAAACGTACTATTTGTGACGTAAATTCACGGACATCCCGTAGAAGCCTCTTTGAAGAACTGGGTATATAACTACTGCCTCTCAGTATATTTATTCCTTAATGAAATTTGTAATAAATAATATATCCGTTTTTCAAACAAACAGTTCATACCTACAATACTAGGAACAAAAATAATCTACACAAGGACTAAAAATCACTTACTTTAGTTCAAAAAGGGGTCCACTACTCAGGAACATATATTTTCAGTAATTTACCATCAACCGTAAAACATTTAGTTACAAATAAAGATCAGTTTAAGAGGAGCCTGAAAGACTTACTATTGGCCAAGTCCTTCCACTCCAGAGACGAATTTTTAAATACAACCGAATGATTATGGAATCAAACTATTGATATTATCATATATTTGTAAAAAATTATGCATTGACATGTTCTACATCCACGAAAATCTTCTCATTATGGATCTATGGAACGAACAACCAATCTAACCTAATCTAATCTAAAGTCTCTGTTGTACAGTTGGATTCTGGATTTCCTGTCACAAAGGACACAGTAGTAACTGACGGAAAATCAACGAGTGTAACAGAAGTGATTTCGGGTATTCCTCATGGAAGCCTTATAGGGCCCTTACTTCAACCTTGACTTTATAACTGATCTCGTCATTTATCTGTTAGTAAAAACATAAGAAAATCAAAAGGAACTGTGAAAGATAATTGCATTATGTGAAAATTTGGATCTAGATAATGAAAAGCGCGAAATTAACCATATGATATCTAAAAGAAATCCGTTAAACTTCATTTAAATGAGAAATCAGTCTAATTTAAAGGTCGTAAATTCAACTAAATTCCTCGGAATTACAATTCTGAACAACTTAAATTGGAAAGAACACATAGAATTTATCCCAGGGAAGGCGAACGTAAGCGTGCACTTCACCGGCAGAAAAAAGACGCAACAGTAATACTGATCGATCCGCCTACACTATTTTAGAGCATTGCTACGCATTGTGGGATTCTCACCATATGGGAGTGAACGAGGAAAAATAAAATTCGGAGAATGGCAGCTCGATTTGTATTATCGCGGCACAAGCGGAAGATTGTTACGGAAATCATACAGGAGTTGCGGTGGAAATTATGAAAATAAAGTCGTTATTCGTTGAGGAGGCATGTACTTGTGAAATTTCTTTCTCCGAATGCGAACTTACCGTATTTTCCGGCAAATAAGAATGCACCGGCGTATAAGACGCACCTCACTTTTAAGACTTCTTTTTTGGGGAAAAAATAAATCACACCTAATATGTCAATTGAAACATAATTATAATACATTTGTTCAGGTACATGAAATATCTAAGACAGTGCCTTCAAGTAGTGTTTATAAAGTTTACACAGTCGAGTTTCTTGACTGTTTTCGCTTATTCAAACGGACATTCCGCCTATCGGTGTTTACAGTTCGCACCGACTATATGGCGCGATGGTTGACGAGAGCGTCGTAAAGGCTTACCACATTGACACCTAGATGGCTCTGCTTACGATTCCTCCGATCAGATACCGCGCCAAGTATCACTTCGCACGATGAAGGGGGAGGGGGGGTTTCATGTTCAAAATGACGCGTTTTGAGAATTTATCGCGAAGCGCAAATATTTATGTAAGTATTTTTGTGATGTTCCATAAAACGCGAGAATGGTGGATGGTTTGCGTCTGTGTATTGGTCGGCGAACTGTATGAGACACAGCATGTTATAATCTCGAAAATACAACAAATGTGAGACGCAGAAGCTGTGCAAACATCACAAAAAATAGTGTACATATTTGCACTTAAGAATACGAATAAATTCTCAAATATCGTCAGGCAAGACATGGAAAAATACGTGAGCAGCGTTTCATTATTCAAATAATGAATGATACCATTATAGGATTGCCTAAAATCGATTATGATGAATGAAATTACGTCGAAAGTTTCTACTTCCTATGAAGTTACCAGTTTCAGTTACGCTTGGTACGACAAACAGTAAGCAATTAAGAAAATCTTTACTACGTAATAAAGCTCCTGACTGGTATTTCGGTGCATATTACCTACATATCTATATGTATATAAATGAATGTTTGTCTGTATGTCCTCTATGTGTTCATGAACCGTTCATTCGATTGCAATGAAACTTTGGTGAACTGTTCACTATACGCCCACGAAAGTTCCTGATCCAAAAACAGAAGGGCACGACACATAGCTCAGGAAATAAATAATGAAAGGCCACCACATGAGAATACCGAGATTTATGCGCCAATTATTAGAAAATGGGAGTAGTTATGGACCTTCAAGAATGTTTTCATGTAATTTCGGACGTTTATTAAGCGTTTTGTAACTGACCCCTCCCTCTCCCCCACGAAATGATGAAACGAAAAGAAGTGTACCGCTCAACAGTTTCGTTGTAGATGCCGTAAAACTGTCGCATCAGGCATGACCATGCATCAAATAAAGTTAGCATTACATATTTGCACATTACTTTTTATTTTTGTTTACAAATCTCCCTTAATTCTCTTGCATCCAAAATTAAGCAATCTGTTTTCTTTATCTATATAAAAGCGAAAGGACACTCACTCACTCACTGACTAAATGCAATGTCTCTAAAACTACTTCACTTTCAAACACGTCACATAACGTGTTCCATTTAATTGACTCCCCATGAACAAATGTTGACGAGCTTCAGACATTCTTTTTTAGTGTAGCAAGACACTCCACTCGCAATATGCGAGATACCAGGCATTATATATTGATTTAGTTTTATCTGTATGTAAAATTCTAAGTGTCTATGTTGTACATGAGGCCCCAAATATCTATTAGTGTGTACTGTGACTTGGTACCACTGTCCATGGCTTCCACAGAATGAATGAAACTTTGTATGTAAGAGAGTTTAGGAAGTACTAGACGCGCCTCGTCTGTTTTGCGTCGTCTTTTCTTTCAAACTCTTGGCGTTGAATGTCTCTGGGCGAAAAGTAGGTTTGCCAGCTCCTGAGCAGACCCCAGTCTTAGGAAAGATTCCTAATGTAGCTTGCTCTTAACCTCCTTGGCTGGGGGTTGGTCAGGTTACCTGCCTGATGAACGGTGATGCTCTCTGGTCTCCCCTCCACTACCCCTCTTCGGCAATGGCTAGGCAGTGGTAAAGAGAACTATTCATTCCCTTCTTGGTTCCTGGTAGGGTAAGTACCTCTGGCTTTGGTTCTGCTGTGGCCTCGTGGCTCGACTTAGTTCAGGCTCCACAGTTGTACTTATGCCTTTTCGCGAGTTTAATCCCGGGAGTAGCAGCTGCACTATGTGTAGTAGTGAGATTATGCTTAATTTCCTACAGGATTGCTAATTTTATGTCGATTTTTGCTGGAATCTGATTCCGAGGCTCTGATGGTGTTTCGTTTGCATAGTTCTTGCACTTTATAACTTTTAAATCACGTCTTTGCCTGTTTAAAAATATTCAATGTCTTTCGCATTCTTATCATAGTTGAGTGCGCCTCAGTTGCACAGTTTGAAATCCAAAGGTCACGGGTTCGATCCCCGCCAGGTCCTACGATTTTTATCTGTCACATTCCACTTCTTTCACCTCTGCAGTATTGCTCATGTGAAAAATACCGAGTAGCACCATGTTCGGAACCCATGTTAAACTGTAGGTCCCCCTATAAATGGCTGGGTAAGTTAGTTCGAAGGTCGGAGGAAGGCAATGGCATACCACCTCCAAACAGGACTTTGTCGACAGAACACGTGGACGATATCAGACTAAGCCTTCAGCTTTTCCATCATTCAGTGCACATGAGTGGTTAATAATTGTATAGCTAATTTGCTAAGGTGTTTCCTAATGAGTGTAGTGTGATAATTTTCCCCGAAAATTGTCCATTCTAACTTGTAATCTGTGTACTTGTCGGCCCACGTGTGTGCTGATTAGCGTCTTTCCTGTTGTGGTTATTAGAAAGTAGAAAGTAGAAAGAACTGTTGCACAACGTATATCGTGTTTTTAATTTTCATAAAATAGAATTGTTTCACTTATCTGAATTTTTCTGACCGAACTCTATATTGTGCTGTAGCAATCTGTAACCTTGCTTATCAAATAGATATCATTCCTCTGATCAGAAAGACTGGTTACACGATATATTTCGTGATCTTATTCTCTTCGAAATTGGTTTTGGTAACTTTACCCATATTTTGAGTTCCAACTTAGTAGAGTGCTGTATTGATCTAACAACTTTAACCTTCTGTAGTTATCTTCTCCATGTGCTAAACGAACGCCAGAGCGACCGTTTTTAGATATTATTTAATGAAATCTTGATTTAATGTATAGTTAGAAGTTCTAGGGAAACTTTAACTTCCGTCTGTACACAGCACTTTGTGATCTTAAACCAAGTGCGTTTGTTTCTGATAGTTTATCATGAGCCTAAGCCACTAGCTTGATACGTTATGGAAGCAAAGTACTATTTCACTGTGTGCGAGTGAACCTTCGATCTGCATTCTCCACTTTGCTTTGCTGTCATCTTGGTGTATTGGTGTTGGATGCTTGGTAAGTACCTGCATGGCTTGGCGTATGAATCTGTGTGTGAATGTGCTGCAATTCCTCCGTTTCCCCCTATGAAACGTGATCGTAATTAACCTGTACTCTGCAGGTGGGCAATTTTAGGGTCATGTAATTTTGGATATTTTGAATATTTTGTAAGGTGTGTTTTTTATTGTAATTGTAAAAAAAAGCTCTTCCCCCTTGTTGTTCTTGTTTTGAACATTAAATTAATTTGTTAAACTATAAGCCTTTTGTGCTAATTTAAATTCTCCCCTCATCATTTATTTTGGATTAATGCGGGGTAATTTGTTCATGTATCTTGTGTCTCTGCTCCCTTCTGCGTTTGCGTTTACGTTGCCAACATTTATGTTTTTGAATTAGATCCATAACTGCGGATCATTATTTAATTGTGTGAAGTTTCCTCTAAAGATTACAGTAAGGGTAGAAATGTTTGCTTAACTTATAGAATCAGAGTTTTGCTTAAGGGAATTGTATACTTCCGCTGCTGTGTGAATATCGCCGTAATTAGATTTTGTGAGCAAGCAGTCAATCGTTAACTTCACAAACACGGCTAGTTAACAGTCAAAAGAACAGCGGGCGAGTTTCAACTTATGATGCTAAAATTTGTGAGGAATGTATTTTATGGGTAGAAAATGGCAACTAAGAAAGTATTTTCTGATTGGTGCATGGCGGAACATACTTCTCCTATAGACTCATCAAATATACAATTTCATTCCGATCTTCTCAGAGTTTCGCATGCTTGACCTTCAAAACAAGAGGTCACTGTTAAAGTAGCCAGTTATTAAAATTAGCAAGATCTCAGGCAGTTGAGAAATGCTGCTGCTCTAAATTACTTTATGAGTGGCCACAGTACATGCGCAACAGTAATTTATCTAACTGCTCACTCCTTAAGGGAGCAGCCAACGTTTTAAGAAACACAAAATCAATGTTAAAAATGAATGAATAGATAATTAAACATGCGACGGGGAGCATGAAATCATTAAGCAGAGGTTTGATACTTTAAAATCATAATCTATTCAAAAAAATTAACAAGCAACTAAATGTGGGGAGACCAAATTAAGCATACCTTGTACAAAAGTAAATTAAATCATATAATTACTGCCCATAATAAAATTATTTCTGCCCTTTATGAATATGGAGGTAATGTGGGAGTAAATTTGCAAACACACAATGGGTAGCTGAAAGCACATTCATTCATTGACAGACACACACATAATGCTTAGCGGTACATTACTCTCCAGGAATACTTGAAAGCAGCGGCGAAACGAGGCGTTGGCAGTGTCTTGACGAGATGGCGGTTGTCTTGATCACAAATTTAATTAAACTGTGCACTAAACGATCTCATGTTCGGGAAGGCAACAGCTCACTGTTCTTAATTACCATATGGTGTGCGACCATGCAGAATTTCATACCATATACAAAAAGAAATTAATTTAGAATAAGCGAGTAAAGCACATGTGAGAATTAATATAGAAGAAAACTAGTATTATCAAAAGCATGGCTGAAGGCCGAAGTAACGACTGTTATGAAAGCATGTGCTGCAATCGGTCATACAAGCACGAAAATCTAAGAAATATTTAACATACTTGCACATACAGACACAATGTGAAAATGTTAGTTAAAAACAGCAAGGAAATTCAAGCACACTAAATTTACACAAAGGCTGAAGGCCACACATGTGTATTCTAACTTGAGCAAAACCGGACACAAAATCATCACTGTAATGAAAATATAGATAACTAACTGCTCCCCGCGGTGTTACCCGCGGTTCAATAGTCAGACATTAAAGTGCCAAGAAAGGGCATAAATAACTACATGACTGTTTGTAACATTGTTAGCACGGAATATATAATTGTCTTGGAATGGATGGAGAGCCAAAAATCTATTGCAATAGTCCCTGTAAACGACGTTTCGAGACTTCTTGTTCTCCGAGTATACATAGAGAGTTCTAGCTATCAATACACGGGAGCAGCGTACGTAGAGCTGTCCGTGCGAGAAACATAGGGTTGCCACATGAATACCTGCCACTTTTAGTGTTTGTCCTTGACTCTTGTTTATAGTAAGGCCACTTTCAATGGGAAGTGTAACCGTTTAAACTGGAATGGCAAGTTTGTTGGGATGATGGGAATTCGTGGCGTCTGCTTCTTCGGCTGTCTCAGAAACACGCAGAGACGCACTGCGTTCAGCGTTCTGCTGACGCCGATCATCAGCTTGCGCAGCGGCTTCAGCCGCTCGAACTACTGCCTGCCGCTCCGCCTGCCTAATTTTTCGCTCTTCGGCATCTGTAGGCGATTGTTGCAGTCTAGCTATCTTCATAGCTCGAGCGCGTTTAGAGCTCCGAGATAGACTTGCGTTTGCTAGGCATTAGAAACTTATACAGTAATACCTAATGTGAGGAACTGGTGTCGTAATATATCCGAGAAACGAACTGTTGAGATCCTACAAATGCAAAGCGAACCAACAAAAGAAACAACAAATGTAACGAATAAAGAAACTATCCTGATCCTATATATACGAACTAAACGAATGAAAGGGATAATAAATATAACAGGGAAACAAACCAACGAAGTGTTAAAAACCAACGAAATCACCAGAGAGAGATTGAATCAATGAAATCTAACCAGCAAAGTTACGTCAATGCAGTAAAAGGAAACGTTCGAATGCTATAAATAATGGAAATCACCAAAGAAACTATTATTCATTGAAATCCAAAGAGAATACAATTTTAAAGAATTACGATAACATCACAATGTTCGAACATTTATAGTTGAAGGTGACAGTCCAATACACGTCATCGAAAACCAAGGAGAGAACAATATTTAAGAACCTGGATAATATCACAACTGAATACACATTATACGTCCTGAGAAATATTTTCATGAGTGTTATACTGCCTGCCATCTGTTGAGTGCATTTGCTACTACTTTCGTTGCAGTTTACGTACGCTATTTATACGTGGCAGTTCGCGCTTTGTACACGAAATAGGCCTTGGTCAATGTTTTTTCTTGCCATGGTACTTAGAGCATATTTTATTTAAAGTCTTCAATTTATATATATACTTCCTTCATTTGTTACAACAAATGAAAATGAATGCGGCATAAACGCCAACATTCAGATTTCTTGTGTATGTAATTATATGTCAGTTAAGCCGTTTTGGCAGTATCCCAGAATCTTTTTGTATATTCGAAAGTAAAGAAGATAACAATAACAAAGAAAAAAAAATTCACTATTGCAGGACACGAACCATTGCCGAAAATAATGAAAGTTTATGTCACGACGCGTTAAGCCTCGCGGCTAAACATGATACACGGTACCTAGTACCTCTGCTGTTGTATTAGAAGCTGCTTACAACCGTTACGTATTTCTATGCATATATAATTCAAATAAATAACTTGTAATAAACATTTTGAAAAGTAGCCTATGTCCTAACCCAAGACATAAGAAATCTCTATATGAAATTTCATCTAAATCATTGCTGCAGTTTTAGCGTGATGCGGTAACAAACAAACTAACTTTCGCATTTATAATATGTATAGGATAAATTTACCCTGAATTTATTCGAATTCCATAAATTAAGAAACACTTCACCTCACATAGCGAAAGAATTACTCCAGAGAACTATCACTGAACAAGCAAGACTGCCTGATCACAAAGAAATGGAAGTCCTAACAGCATGCCTCCCCTCCAGCATGATTTGGCGGAGTACTTACTTCCACAGTCATCGGAGACAGAATGAAGAATAAAGACTGTAGCACTAAGGCCATGGAAAAACCTGCCCCTACCATAGACCCGATGTAGAGCGCGGTAAAAGCGACGCAGAGTGCGTTCAGAGACTAGTGATTACCAAGCCTTGCTACCAGGCTAAGACAATTCCCTCTACATCCGCTCCCAGAGAGGTCTCCTGTCACCTCATTCGTCCAAGATTAGGTTGGTATGACACTACAACACGGCCACCTCGCCACCTTCCAAATCTAGCTTGTCTCTGGCCTTCCAGCAGACGCCACCTCAGGCGCCAAACGAAGCCATGCGTTCTTAACTACAGAAAAACGAGGCCTAGAGCGGGAGGCGGCGACGGTAAGCCATTGCGCGGCAGTCAGTCAGTATTAAAAGTAACCTTCCACATTCACATGAACACACAAGTTCAATCAGAAGGGTGGAAACATATATAAATATGGGGCAAACATACATAAACATGGGACATTGATCATTAGTAAAACGAATAAAATAATTAACACACAGGTAGATAACATGCAGAATGGTGCAGAAACACTTTAGGTTAAAGAATAAATCAAAATGGAATACGACCACACAATCAGTGGACGTGTTTCAACCGTGTACCTTAAGTTTCATACGGTGTATGGGGGAGGGTACTTTGCAACATAAAAATTGATTCCTAAATACTTGAAAACGGCTCGACAAATTTCACAGACCGCTTTTTTTTATTTACTTATTTTTTATTTTATTATTTTTTTTTTTTTTTCGTTATTCTCAGAACAAAGGTTGTATGAAATGAAACTGGAATATTGGAGAACACTAAGGAGCGTTTTTCAATGTGACCCTGCGTTTCTGTTGCATAGCAATCTATAGATTTGTTCCGATATTGATGAAATTTTGCACACTCTACCTCAAAAACAGGAGGAATGTCATTGTCTGTATAAAATTTCGTTTGAATCATGGTGGAGGGCACTTAACATACGGAATTTTTGCTCTAATCTTTATGAATTTTTTGCACACATTACCGTTAAACCAATAGGAAGATCACTGGGTACATAAATGTTTCTATGGTACATGAGAGAGAGTACCTTGTAGAAAACTTTGCCGTGAGAGGGAAAGGTGGAAACGAACGGAGAGATTGTAGAGAAAGAGGTGGATGCAAAGAGAGGAGACAAGGGGATGTGAACTACGAGAGTGAAGGTCTAAAAAACACTAGCATCAAATAAAAACTACTAAAATGTAAGAGAAACTTCAATCATATTTTCCAAATTGAAACATTATTTCCCGTATTTAACACAATTTTTTGAAATCCCTTAAAAGAAATCGAATTTGTAGGTACCTACTTCAACTGGCAACCGGCGTACAAGACGCATCCTGTTTTTGGACCAATTTTTGTAGGAAAAAAAAGTGCGTCTTATACGCCGGCCCATACAGTGTTTTGTAAGCACCCACCTACACAGAAGGACATGGTCATAATAATGACATAAGAGAAATCATATGTCAAACGGAAAGATTTAGGTGATCCTTTTTCCCTCTCGCGCTATTAGAAGAAGATACTGTTGTTGTTATGGTCTTCAGTCCAGAGACGGGTTTGATGGAGCTCTCCATCCTACTCTATCCTGAGCAAGCCTTTTCATCTCATAAGAACGGCAACACACATCCATCTGAATCTACTTACTATATGCGTCTCTTTGTCTCCCTCTGCGAGTTTTCCCCACACACTTCCCTCCAATGCTAAATTTACAATTCCTCGATGTCTAAGAATGTGTCCTACCAAGCGATCCCTTCTTTTAGTCAATGTATGCCAAAAATTCCAGGTCTCACCAATTCTATTCCGTACCTCTTCATTAGTTATGCGATATACCCACCTATTATTTATTAGTGATCGGGAGCTCCAATGTTAGGCGGGTGATGGAGCCCCTTAGGGAGATAGCGGAAAGGTCGGGGAAGAAGGCCAGTGTGCACTCTGTTTGTTTGCCGGGGGGTCTCATCCTAGATGTGGAGGAGGCCATTCCGGCGGCGATAGAGAGCACTGGGTGCACTCGATTGCAAATTGTCGCTCATGTCGGCACCAATGACTCCTGCCGGCTGGGTTCAGAGGTCATCCTCAGTTCATACGGGTGGTTGGCGGAGTTGGTGAAGGCAGAAAGCCTCGTTCGCGGGGTGGAATCTGAGCTATTTGTAGTGTCGTTCCCAGAACCGATCGCGGTCCTCTGGTTTGGAGCCGAGTGGAAGGCTTAAACCAGAGGCTCAGACGGTTCTGCGAAGATCTGGGCTGCAAATTTCTCGACCTCCGCTATCGGGTGGAGAAATGTAGGGTCCCCCTGAATAGGTCAGGCGTGCACTACACGCAGGAAGCGGCTACAAGAGTAGCGGAGTACGTGTGGAGTGCACATGGGGGTTTTTTAGGTTGGAGAATACCCTCCCTAGGCCCGACAAGATGCCTCCTGATCTGCGACAAGGTAGCAGTAGGCAGAACACAACAGGGAAGGAAATGATCAATTTAGTAGTAGTTAACTGCAGGAGCGTCTATAGAAAGGTCCCAGAATTGCTCTCAATAATAAACGATCACAATGCTCACATAGTACTAGGGACGGAAAGTTAGCTGATACCAGATGTAAACAGTAATGAGATTCTAAACTCAGACTGGAATGTTTACGGCACAGATAGGCTGGACAGTGAAGGGGGAGGCGTGTTTATAGCGATAAAAAGTGCACTAGTATCGAAGGAAATAGACGGAGATCCGAAGTGTGAAATAATTTGGGTGAAGGTCACGGTTAAAGCAGGTTCGAACATGGTAATCGAATGCTTCTATAGGCCTCCTAGCTCAGCAGCTGTTGTGACAGAACACCTGAAGGGTAATTTGGAAAATATTTCGAGTAGATTTCCGATAATGTTATAGTTTTGGGAGGAGGTTTTAATTTACCCGATATAGGTTGGGAGACTCAAACTTTTATAATAGGGGGCAGGGATAAAGAATCCAGTGAAATTGTTTTGGGTGCGTTATCAGAAAACTACCTTGAGCAATTAAACAGAGAACCTACTCGTGGTGACAACATATTAGACCTGGTGACAAACAGACCCGAACTGTTCGGAACAGTTAATGCAGAACAGGGAATCAGCGATCATAAAGCAGTTACAGCTTCGGTAATTTCAGCCGTAAATAGGAATATTAAAAAAGGTAGCAAGATTTTTCTGTTCGGAAAAAGTGACAAAAGGGGATTTCAGAGTACTTGACGGCTCAGAACAGAAGTTTTATCCTATGTACAGATGGTTTGAGGAACAGTGATTTAAGTTCAAAGCCATCGTACAATATTCATTAGATGAGTATGTACCTAGCAAGGTCGTAAGAGATGGAATGGAGCCACCGTGGTACAACAGCGGAATTAGAAAGCTGCAACGGAAGCAAGGGGAACTTCACTGCAAACATAAACGTAGCCAAAGCCTTGTAGATAAACAAAAATTACACGAATCGAAATGTAGCGGAGGAGGGCTATGCGAGAGGCGTTCAACGAATTCGAAAGTAGAGTTCTTTGTACTGACTTGGCTGAAAATCCTAAGAAATTTTGGTCTTATGTCAAAGCGAAAGATGGATCAAAACGAAGTGTCCAGACACTCTGTGACGTAAATGGCATTGAAACAGAGGGTGACACTCTAAAGGCGGAATTACTAAATGTCTTTTTCCAAAGCTGTTTCACAGAGGATGATTGCACTGTAGTTCCTTCCCTAGATTGCCGCACAGATTACAAAATGGCAGATATAGAAATAATTGACAGAAGGATAGAAAAACAATTAAAATCGCTCAAAAGAGGAAAGGCCGCAGGACCTGATGGGATACCAGTTCGTTTTTACACAGAGTACGCGAAGGAACTGGTCCCCCTTCTCGTAGTGGTGTATCGTAGGTCTCTAGAAGAGCATACCGTCCCGAAAGATTGGAAAATGGCGCTGGTCATCCCCGTTTTCAAGAAGGGTCCTCGAACAGATGTGCAGAACTATGGGCCTATATCTCTAACGTCGGGCAGTTGTAGAATTTTGGAACAGGTATTATGTTCGAATATAATGACATTTCTCGAGACTAGTAATCTGCTCTGTAGGAATCAGCATGGGTTTCGAAAAAGGAGTTCGTGTGAAACCCAGCTCGCGCTATTCGTCCACGAGACTCAGAGGGCCATAGACACGGGTTCTCAGGTAGATGCTGTGTTTCTCGACTTCCGCAAGGCGTTTGATACAGTTCCCCACAAACGTTTAATGAACAAAGTAAGAGCATATGGTCTATCAGACCAATTGTGTGATTGGATTGAGGAATTCCTAGATAACAGAAAGCAGCAGGTCATTCTCAATGGAGAGAAGTCTTCCGAAGTAGGAGCTATGTCAGGTGTGCCACAGGGAAGTGTCTCGGGTCTGTTGCTGTTCACGATATGTAAATGACCTTGCGGACAACATCGGAAGTTCACTGAGCCTTTTGCGGATGATGCGGTATTATATAGAGAGGTTGTAACAATGGAAAATTCTATTGAGATGCAGGAGGATCTGCATCGAATTGACGCATGGTGCAAGGAATGGCAATTAAAGCTCAATGTAGACAAGTGTAATGTGCTGCGAATACACAGAAAGAAAGATCCTTTATCATTTAGCTACACTATAGCAGGTCAGCAACTGGAAGCAGTTAATTCCATAAATTATCTGGGAGTAGTCATTAGGAGAGATTTAAAATGGAACGACCATATAAAATCAATCGTTGGTAAAGCAGATGCCAGAAGAATGCATTGGAAGAATTCTAAGGAAATGCAGTCCGAAAACAATGGAAGTAGGTTACAGTACACTTGTTCGCCCACAGCTTGAATACTGCTCACCGGTGTGGGATCTGTACCAGGTGGGATTGATAGAGGAAGTGGAGAAGATCCAACGGAGAGCAGCGCGCTTCGTTACAGGATCATTTGGTAATCGTGAAAGAGTTACGGAGATGATCGCTAAACTCCAGTGGAAGACTGCAGGAGAGACGCTCTGTTGCTCGGTACGGGCTTTTGTCGAAGTTTCGAGAACTTACCTTTACTGAGGAGTCTAGCAGTATATTGCTCCCTCCTACGTATGTCTCGCGAAGAGATCGTGAGGATAAAATCAGAGAGATTAGAGCCCACACAGAGGCATGCTGACAATCCTTCTTTCCGCGAACAATACGTGACTGGAACAGGAGGGTAAATCGATAGTGGTACTCAAGGTACCCTCCGCGACACACCGTCGGGTGGCTGGCGGAGTATGGTTGTAGATGTAGATGTAGATATTCTCCAGCATTCTTCTGTAGCAGCACATTCAAAAGCTTCTAATCTCTTCCTGTCCGCACTGTTTATCGTCTATGTTTCAAATGTTCAAAATGTTCAAATGTTTGTTAAGCTTATGGGACTTAACTACAGGGTTATCAGTCCCTAAACTTACAAACTACTTATGAACTACTTACGAACTAGGACGGCACAAATATCCATGCCCGAGGGGGGATTCGAACCCCTGACCGTAGTGGCCGTGCTGACTGTGACTGGAGCGCCTCAGTCATCTCGGCCACCGCGGCCGGCGTCTATGTTTCACAACCGTACAAGGCAACACTCCACACAAATGCCTTCAGAAAAGACTTCCTTAAACTTAATATTCGATGTTAGCAAATTTCTCTTTTTCAAAAATGCTTTTCTTCCCATTGCCATTCTGCATTTTATATCCTCTGTATTGTGACCA
This sequence comes from Locusta migratoria, assembly GCA_026315105.1. Lineage (NCBI taxonomy): Eukaryota > Metazoa > Arthropoda > Insecta > Orthoptera > Acrididae > Locusta > Locusta migratoria. Next base: position 165,900,878 of record CM048746.1, read on the forward strand.
TCAGATGTTACTTTACTACCCAAGTAACAAAACTCATCTACCACCTTTATTGTTTCGTTACCTAATCTAATTCCTTCAGCATCGCTTGATTTTCTAAGACTGCCTTCCATTATCTTTGTTTTGCTCTTGTTAATGGTCAGTTTATACGCTCTCTTCAACACACTGTCCATTCCATTCAACTGTTCTTCCAGGTACTTTGCTGTCTCTGAAAAAATTACAATGTCATCAGCAAAACGCAATGTTTTTATTTGTTCACCCTGAACTTTAACCCCTTTCCAAATTTTTCATTGCTTTACATCACCGCCTGCTCGATGTCAAATTGAATAACATCGGAAAAAGGGTACAACCCTGTCTTACTCCCATCCCTACTAATGCTTCACTTTCATGCCCTTGGAGTCCTATAAATGCGGTCTGGCTTTTGTACAAGTATTTTACCCCTGCCCACTTCAGAATTTGAAAGAGTGTATTCAAATCAACATTGTCAAAAGCTTTTTCCAAATCTACAAAAGCTAAGATGTAGGTTAACCTTTCCTTAATCTAACAAGTGGAGGCCGCCAATTGTGAAATTCAGATTCGATTCATACTGCGGATAACAAAAGCTCATGGCCAGAGGTGTAAATTGGCAAAGCACCAAGACGCACTTCTCAGCCGTTGTCGAGAAAATCGACAATTAAAAAAAATCCTTTGCGGTGAAATGCTCTGTACGATCTCTACGATCAGCAATTTGGTACAGAGGCGTGGTGTAGCGGTAAGCACACGGGTTCGTAATCCGAAGGTCGCCGGATCGAATCTCCCGGTATGCAACTATTTATTTATGTATTGTAATATATATATATATATATATATATATATATATATATATATATATATATATATATATATATATATATATATATATCGCACGACCAAGAGTGATAGTTATCATAGAAATATGGAAAGCAGAAAACAGCACGACATCGAGCACATCTGATAAAGGATGCGTTTTACAAGAGCAACTGTTTTTTTAAATTATCTGTTGGGAAACACACCTGATTGACATTCTGAATAATTGTTCTTTCGTTCGTCAGGTTTGACTTACACTATATGTATTCGTTTCGGAATATCGTTCATACTTCTTCCGTTAGCTATACGTGGTAAACATTATAAAGACAACAAAATACAACTTTGTTTGCGGAAAACATAATGATGTTCGAAGTTGCCAGTTGCATATAATAAGTTGTTTGAAAGTCGTTTTGTCGTGAAAAAACTGGCGACTTCGAACGTCAAATGTTATTAATTGTCATGTGTGTGTGTGTGTGTGTGTGTGTGTGTGTGTGTGTGTACATTTGAATTACAAAAAAAAAAAAAAAAAAATAAAAAAAATAAAATAAAAAAAATAATAATAAATAAATAAATAAATAAATAAATAAAATAAGTTGCTTGCCGTGAGATTCAATCCGGCAACCTTCGAATTACGAACCCGAGCGCTTACCACTACGCCACGTCTTTTTTTTTTTTTAATTTTTGGGGTCCCTTCTTCCCTTTACCCCGTCCTTTCTCTCACCATGAGCGCCTTCTTCGGCGAGCTTTCTACCGCTATTGTCAGGAGGTGTTGTATTCTTCTGATTGATTGTGGAAAATATAACTGAATATCTTCTTCTTCAATGAAACTAAAAACAAACGTAACCAACTTGCAGGACACAATAAAAATTATCCTCTTTACATTTATTTCTTCATTAGTTAATTTTTTTGAGCTTTTGTTTTCGTTTTCTTTTTGTTCCCATTACCCGCCATGTCAAGGTGTTATGCATGTTACATTATATCTGTCCTAATAAGTCAAAGAAGCAACACGCAAATTCTAGCAGAAATCATATGATATCGAAATCGCAATTATTTTTTACAATGTCCAATCCAGGTATATGTTATAAATTCAGGTAGTCAGTCATATTTAGTAAAATAAATGAATGAATGTCACGTCCAGAAATCCATAAAGTAGCGTTTCGTGGTGGGATATGAATTTCACTGTGGTAACACATCGTCCATTACTGTCACTTGACGTATGATTGTATTCGTCGATCAGTCGCAACATATTCCATGCAACATTCAAAATGTTGTTAAATATTAGACCGCTCGTGTTCTACATGGGTTTAAGTCCCGTCCCTGAGCGGATTATAAAAACATTGCACAATACGATATATAAAAATAAAACCACTTAGTACATTTGAATTATGTTAATCTTGCATAAAATCGGCGAGACAATGCCACACGTAAAATTGTATAGTAAAAACAACTACTATTGTATACATAAATCGTGTGTCAGCATGCTGAAGGATCTTCAAAATATAAATTTTTGAGATGCCAGGCATTTGCAATGTAACCCTCACCATTAAAACATGGACAAATAAAATAAACACAGTTACGAGTGGAAACATAAAACCATGACCTTTTCAATTTCTCCAACTACTAATAGCTAATAGCAGGCGGCGAACTGTATGTAGGTAAACGTGTCCGATTATACACACGAGAGCTGCACGAATAACGTTCGCAGTATCATATCCCATGACTTACAAGGCGGGTTGCAGTCCCGTCACCGGAGATCCTCTTCCTCCGCCCTGTCTAAACGTCCCTCATCAGGAGGCCGCGATGACTCCCCCTCAACTTCCATGTACACGTCACCTGATAAATGGCCCGGTGCAGCAGTAATGGCTTCTGCCGTCGATGTCGACCCGGAAGGAAACGTTAGTGGGCGAGTTCGTTTCTGATGCTGGTCTTCTGCCTTCTTCTTCACCGGAGCCAGAGCACTCAGAACACCCGAAGACGGATCTGTCGTCATCTCGATCTCTGCTTCCGATTCGTTTCTCAAGGAGAAGTACCTTCAATTGTCGAAAAGCCGCCTCGCGTCGCTGTTCCGCATCCGTTGTTGTCTTTTGCTGTTCGGTACGCGAAGCCTGCCGCCTCTCCGTTAGTTGCTGAAGGTCTAGGTCGCCAGTCTTCACGGTCTGCTGTGACTTCTTCGGCTTACGTTTCGAGGACGCAGAGTCCTTCTTTACTGGCGAAGGACTTCGGTCTCTCCCGGAATGACGGCCCGACTCTAGCTTACGGGATCTGCTGGCACTGCGTGAACGGTTGGAGGAATTATCGGCGTCAGAGGCTGGGTCTCGTTGCGGTTTTGGCATCTCGAAAACAGCACCATATCTGGGTTCTGATCCTGTCCCTGAAGCTGTTATCTGATTCGGGTCTGTCAGTGATGTCACGGCGGAACTTTTATTAATCTCGCACGAAATCGGGGTTACCTCTGTCTGATTAGATTCAGTAACTGCCGGCGACTGAAAATGATGAGCAGATTCTCCGACCGTGTTCTGCTGAACTTCAGCAGGCTGTGATACCGGTAATGATGCATCTACAATAATCGGCTCGGTATGTCCCGACACCTCCGATTCAACTAAGGTGTGCGTTACGTCCATGACAATGATACCGGCTTTTGATTCAGACTCTGGAACTGCACGTTTTGCGGTAGCTGGAACTGAACCCAGACCCACCGTCGCGTACGTTGTGTCGTCCGAACTGTCGCCCCGCGGCAGTTGTACAGGTCGCTTGCGTCTCGGATAGCCCTGCCTAAAATGACCCGTACCATTGCAAAAGGAGCATGTTCGTGGTTGCCCACTGTAAGTTACGAACGCACGATGACCGTTAACATAAATAAACGAGGGAACATGTGTCCTCATTATCATTTTGACACTTCTCACGCCGTTTTTAACTTGATATACGTACGCACTAGACCACATTTCTTTGATGACTTCTATCACATCACCGTAAGGGGATAAATGTCTTTTAATGGTATCATTTCTTATTTCAAAGGGCAAGTTGAAAACTCGCACTGTCCTTATACCGTAACCCGCACTTGAAATCTTTACATTACTGACTGTACCGTCAAAGTGTCTGAATTTCCTGATACCGTCATTGTACTGAACTAAAGCGTCACACATTTCGGCATTTTTCAATTTCAGGAACACGGAATTTAGGGTAGTGTCCAGTTGTACACCAATAATACCGTTTTCTTGTAATCGCATTTCATTTTTCATCCACAGATGTATGTCTTAAGCCGACGGCCTAGCAACGGTGCTGTCGAACTGACATTGAACGTTGTTCTGTCTTTCTTCGCAGTTATCGAATTCCATACTCACATACATAGCCACGAAGCAGCAGCCGCCGCCGCCGCGAAGCACCGCTCGTCGCACACGTAAACAAACGGCCCGCTGTCCCGGAGGTGTTGACAGGACGGCGGCCGAAGCAGAAATCATGCCTCTGTACAATATTAGTAATCGTAGAGACTGTTTCACCGCAACGGCTTTTTTTTTTAATTGTCGTTTTTCTCGACAACGGCTAAGAAGTGCATCTTGGTGTTTTGCCAAATTACACCTCTGACATGAGCTTTCATTATGCGCAGTATGAATCGAATCTGAATTTCACAATTGGCGGCCTCCCCTTGTAAGGTAAGTCGTAAAGTGAGTATTGCCTCCAGTGTTTCTACGTTCCTCCTGAATCCAAACTGATCTTCCCCGAGGTCAGCTTCTATCAGCTTTTCCATTCTCCTGTACATAATTCGTGTTAAAATTTTTCAATCATGACATCAAACTAATGGTTCTGTAAGTTTCACACCTGCCTGCGCCTATTTTCTTTGGAATAGGGATTATTACTTTTTTCTTAAAGTCTGAGGGTATTTCGCCTGTGTCATACATCTTACACACCAGGTGAAACAGTTTTGTCATGGCTGACTATCCCAGAGACTTCAGTAGCTCTGAGAGAATGTCATCTACTCCCGTGGCCTTGTTCCGACCTAGGTCTTTCAGGGCTCTGTCAAAGTCATCTCTCAGTATAGTATCTCCTACTTCATCTCGATGTACTTTACTTCCTCTTCGCTTCCTACAACATTGTCTCTAAGTTCATTTCCTTTGTAGAGCTTCTCTATGTTGTTGTTTGTTGTTGTGGTCTTCAGTCCGGAGACTGGTTTGTTGCAGCTCTCCACAATACCCCATCCTGAGCAAGCCTCTTCAACTCCACATAAGAACGGCAACCTACATCTGTCTGAATCTGCTTGCTGTATCCATCTCTTGGTCTTCCTCTGCGGTTTTTACCCCACACACTTCCCTCCAATGCTAAATCCACAATTCCTTGATGTCTAAGCATGTGTCCTACCAGTCGATCTCTTCTTTTAGTCAAGGTATGCCAGAAATTTCTATTCTCCCCAATTCTGTTGTTCAGTACCTTCTCATTAGTTACGCGATCCACCCACCTAATCTTCAGCATTCTTCTGTAACACCACATTTCAAAAGCCTCTATCCTCTGCCTGTCCGCACTGTTTATCGTCCATGCCTCACTCCCATACTAGGCAACATTCCACTCAAATGCCTTCAGGAAGGACTTCCTTATGCTTAAATTAATATTCGACGTTAGCAAATTTCTCTTTTTCAAGAACGCTTTTCAACCCATTGCCATTCTGCATTTCTATCCTCTGTACTGCGACCATCATTTGTTATTTTACTGCCCAAGTAAGAACAGTCACCTACCTCCATTATTGTGTCGTTACCTAATCTAATTCCTTCAGCGTCAACCGATTTTCTTAGACTGCACTCCATTACCCTAGTTTTGCTCTTGTTAATGATTATCTTATATGCACCTTTCAGCACACTGTCCATTCCGTTCAACTGTTCTTCCAGATACTTTACTGTCTCTGACAGAATAACTATGTCGTCGGCAAAACGCAGGTACCCTCCGCGACACACCGTCGGGTGGCTGGCGGAGTATGGTTGTAGATGTAGATGTAGATATTCTCCAGCATTCTTCTGTAGCAGCACATTCAAAAGCTTCTAATCTCTTCCTGTCCGCACTGTTTATCGTCTATGTTTCAAATGTTCAAAATGTTCAAATGTTTGTTAAGCTTATGGGACTTAACTACAGGGTTATCAGTCCCTAAACTTACAAACTACTTATGAACTACTTACGAACTAGGACGGCACAAATATCCATGCCCGAGGGGGGATTCGAACCCCCGACCGTAGTGGCCGTGCTGACTGTGACTGGAGCGCCTCAGTCATCTCGGCCACCGCGGCCGGCGTCTATGTTTCACAACCGTACAAGGCAACACTCCACACAAATGCCTTCAGAAAAGACTTCCTTAAACTTAATATTCGATGTTAGCAAATTTCTCTTTTTCAAAAATGCTTTTCTTCCCATTGCCATTCTGCATTTTATATCCTCTGTATTGTGACCGTCAGATGTTACTTTACTACCCAAGTAACAAAACTCATCTACCACCTTTATTGTTTCGTTACCTAATCTAATTCCTTCAGCATCGCTTGATTTTCTAAGACTGCCTTCCATTATCTTTGTTTTGCTCTTGTTAATGGTCAGTTTATACGCTCTCTTCAACACACTGTCCATTCCATTCAACTGTTCTTCCAGGTACTTTGCTGTCTCTGAAAAAATTACAATGTCATCAGCAAAACGCAATGTTTTTATTTGTTCACCCTGAACTTCAATCCCTATTCCAAATTTTTCATTGCTTTACATCACCGCCTGCTCGATGTCAAATTGAATAACATCGGAAAAAGGGTACAACCCTGTCTTACTCCCTTCCCAACTAATGCTTCCTTTTCATGTCCTTCGAGTCTAATAACTGCGGTCTGGCTTTTGTACAAGTTGTAAATAAATCTCCGTTCCCTGTATTTTACCCCTGCTGACTTCAGAATGTGAAAGTGTGTATTCAAATCAACATTGTCAAAAGCTTTTTCCAAACCTACAAAAGCTAAAAATGTAGGTTTTCCTTTCGTTAATCTATCTTCTAAGAGAAGTCGTAAAGTAAATATTGCCTCCCGTGTCCCTACGTTCCTCCTGAATCCAAACTGATCTTCCCCGAGGTCAGCTTCTATCCATTCTCCTGAAGATAATTCGTGTTAAAATTTTGCAACAATGACTGATCAAACTGATGGATCTGTAATTTTGACATCTGTCTGCCCTTGATTTCTTTGGAATGGGGATTATATTTTTCTTAAATTCTGAGGGTATTTCGTCTCTCTCACACATCTTACAGACCAGGTAAAGCAGTTTTGTCACGGCGGACTATCCCAGAGACTTTAGTAGCTCTCAGCCATCTACTCCCGTGGCCTTGTCCCGACCGAGGACTTTCAGGGCTTATTTCAAATTCATCTCTCAGTATAGCATCTCCTATTTTATCTTGATGTACTTCCTCTTCCCTTCCTACAACATTGTCACAAAGTTCATTTCCTCTGTAGAGTTTCTCTATGTACGATAGAGAAATGTTATGAAATAGTTTCGATAAACCCTATGCAAGGCACATGAATGTGATTTTCAAAGTAGGTATGTACATATAGAGAATGTCATCTACCCCCGTGGCCTTGTTCTGACCTAGGTCTTTCAGCTCTCTGTCAGTTTCATCTTTCAGTATAGCATCTCCTATTTCATCTTGATGTACTTCCTCTTCCCTTCCTACAAAATTGTCACAAAGTTCATTTCCTTTGTAGAGCTTCTCTATGTACGGTAGAGAAATGTAATGAAATAGGTTCAATAAACCCTATGCAAGGCACTTGTGGTTTGCAGAGTAGGTATGTACGTATAGAACTACTACGTAGATGTAGTAGCGTCCCTTCCAGGCATGTTGTGTGTACACCGACAGCGCCGGCACCTGCGTCGCGTGTTTCCTTGTTGGCGACCTTTGCCTTACGTCAAGAGGCGCGTGCATGCTGACGTTAGGCGAGGCACGGGCGCGGCGGAACCAATAGGGCTCCCATCTGTGCCAACACGGGCCGCGCCGCAGCTGCGCAAACAGCCACCCTCGACTGCTGCCGTATAAAAGCCGAGGGGGCGGGAGCGAGCTCCGCACTCAACATGGCGCTCAAAACGCTGGCCGCCCTCCTGCTAGTCGTCTGCCTCGCTCAGGTGAGCCAATTACAAGGAATAACAATCACCCTGGCGTGCTTTACGGCCCATTGTAAGGGTTTCCTGTAGTTCCATTATTATTGCAAATATCTCGGAACAAATAATAAAAGCATAAACGGTAAAATACTGAATATGTAAATAATTTAATAAATAACATTTAATAAAATAACATTGTATCTCACACACACACATGAAAAAGATTGGATCAAATATATATATATATATATATATATATATATTAGTCCGTATGTATGTATGTGTTCCATACAAATCTACAATCAAAACTGTATGGAATACATACATACATACGGACTAAAATATATATATTAGTCCATATTAGTCCGTATGTATGGAACACATACAAATCTACAGTTTTGATCCAATATTTTTCAAATTTTGTACACGTAAGGTTCAGTCCATGAGGACGCTCGCCGTAAGTGTAAGAATCACACACGATACACAGTTCACGAGATATGACGTCATAAACAATGAGATGCGCGGAAAACTGTTGCATTTAGCGACAATGCTGCTCATTTTCTCCTAAACCACTAGGCCGATTTCAACCAAATTTCGTACACACATTCCTTACCGTCAAGTAACAATTGCTGCATGGTTAAGAATCACATACGGCACATGGTTCAAAAGATATTACGTCATAACCAATAGAAATCGCAAAAAAATGCCATATAATGCGGCGAGACTTTCGAAATACACTGTGTGAGAATGACAGTACTTAGCGACTTGCAACAAACTTTAAACATAATTTCAAACCTGTATTAAACTTTTCTCGCTGGCAACCATAGTAAAATGATGAAAGGAAAAAAGTTTCTCGCTTACTACTTTTCCGCTGTTTATGGAGTAAAACTACGCCTTTCGGTATGACGTTACAATTTATAATTTGAACACTACAAATTGTAGCGACAGGAAATTTTACAGACAGTATACACATATATAGGTGAATGTAGCTTCTAAATTGTATCACATTGCGACACGTAGTTCATGAGATATGAGCACATAAACAGTAATGTTCCGCTGTTCTTTGACTAAAACTACAGCATTCGATATGACGTTGCAATTTATAATTTGGACACTAAAAATTGTAGCCCCATAAAAGTTGACAGGTAGTATACACACATATAGTTGAATGTACCTTCTAAATTTTATCACAGTACGATACGTAGTTCATGAGAAATATTTGCACATAAACAGTAACGTTCAAAGAAACCCGCCCCATCACGCACGAAGTTTTAATCTGTTACTTCGTTACTACTAATTGTTTTCCCAAGAGATTTTACAGAAATACAGCTCTTATAAAAAGGAATATACACCTGAAAAATGGCGAAATAAATAAATAAATACCCGGGCACCGCCGGGTTTTCAGCTAGTTATATATATATATATATATATATATATATATATATATATATATATATATTTCACTCTGCAGCCAAAACTACACATCGCAAACGAACAGTGTTTGTATGTAGTAGTACGTCTCAGTTTCCCATTATGCACTATAGTGGTAGAGAGTTGATAACGATAAGGGGGTGGAAGATATGGGAGTTGAAAGTTACCGACGTACATAACATACAACGTGTAGGTGTCAATATTTTGCACTGCAGAGAAAGCTACACGATGAAGGCGAACGATTTCTCTGTGTCGTTATAGTACAAAGTCTCCCGTTGTACACCATAGCAGTTCCGTGTCGATAACTATAACATAGTGGAATATATAGTGGTTGAAATTCGTCAGCGTATATGAAATTCGTATTTATTTATTTTGTGTGTCCAAGATTAAGACATATCTTTCGATCAATAAATATACAATTACAATACAATTATAATAGACAATTTACAATCTAGGGACACCAAATTCAGTAAATACATGTTTACAGTGTACAATTACATTGAGCAAATTACAATCCAAGAATACAAAATTCAATAAATACACTATTAAAATACGCAAATTACAAACTAAAAACAAAGTATGGAAAGAGGTGACTAATTCTGTAGGACACTGCCAGTTTCTGCTAGATGGACCGCAAGCTCCAAAATCCTAATGCCTTGATGGCCACATCATTTGCTGCGTGTAGGTGCTCTATGGTGCAGGGGTTGGGCAGGTTTCTGCAGACCAAGAGGTGTTGTGGGTCCTGCACATCGCCACACTCACAGAGCTCATCTTCGTTTGTAAAGCCCCATTTTCTGAGATTCGCCTTGCACCGTGACACTCCTGTCCTCAGTCTGTTTAGTGCCTTATATGTTGCATACGGCAGATGAAATCCTTCGGCAGGTTCCTCTTTGATGTTCTCTCCGGCCCTTTCGTTTGACGAATTCTATCATAACTGTGTTCTCCGAGTTCCAGGCCTCAATGCAGTTGATGTTGTTGTGCTGATAAAGCTCCTCCTTGACTTACGCCTAGGTTTTCTTGTTTAATTACGGAAGAAGGGGTGTCAGGGGTCGGTTTCCTGTTTCTTTTTCTTTGTTTCTGCATCTGTTCTGCCTATGTTTGGAGGTGCTATGCCCATAATTTCGTAGAATTTTCTGACAGGAGTTGGTCGAAGGCAGCTAGTCACTATGCGTCCAGTCTCATTTAATGACGTATACACCTCTATGGCATGTGTTGAGACCAGCGATGACTTTTAACAGTATAACAGCGAAGAGGTTCTACACAGCGAAAAGTGATCCACATTCTTCAGTTGTTTTTCTGCAACAAGCGTACGAATAAAGAAAAATAAATGCATGTTGCAGTTTAAAAAGTAAAACTACCAAGAAAGACGCAAAAGCGTAAGAAAGAAATTTCGCCTTCTCGATCCGTTTCTAAAAGACAGGAAACGGTGCTGAAAAGTGAATCTGCAGACGATAGAAACTTCAAATTTGTTGACATTGTTTATGTTACACTGAAGGCGTCAGCAATTTTTCGATATTCTCGTCCCTAAGGGAGTAAAATATACTTTGCTATAATACTTAGTATTTACATTTTTGATTGGAATTTTAAAAACAGGTGTTTCGATATTTTTGGAAATTCAACCATTAAGCGTGTGAAATAAGGGAAAACCTTTGAAGGGTACTACTAAGACTATTTTGATGCTAGAAATGCGAAAATTAATAATTGAAACCATGGCTAGAATAAAAAAAAAGTTTGTGGGACGTTTTGATTTCTGCCGTCAATGGTACAGTAGGGGGTGGCAAGTTGTATCAAAATACTTGATTAGGAAAGCATTTTTAAAGCTAAATCTATAAAAATTTATATTTATAAGTACAAACAACTTGTATACTTTTGCAATTTCTTTTTCGGCCATTTTGGAAGACCTTTCCAAAGAAACTAAATTACGGCTAAAATCCCACAGACGTGTTTTACGGCCCACTTTACATATGCTTGTAGTTTTATAATTTTTTTGTAACATTTCGGACTAAAATTAAAAAAAAATATGAATAATGAAAAACATGTTCGATACGATTACGACTCTACTGTTGTGATAATATCTATGCACTCAACACGTAATATTTTCTCTGGCCGTACTTTAACAAACAACTAAAATTATTTGCTTTTTGAGTTTCCCTTTGGCAAACATACCCTTTTTTTTTGACCTCGTACCTCTTTAAACTATTATTGTAATCGCTCTTCCATATTTCCATTATCTATTTCCGTTAATTTATTATCACATGTCTTGCTGCGGTAGTTTGTCCTCTTTTTTAAGTTTATTTTCTTTGCCTGTGCAGGTTTACTTAAAATCAAATTACAGTATAAAATCGTTATTTTTTGACAATAACTCCGAAACGCTGCTAGATATAGAAATAACACAACGAAGCAAAGCATTAACCAATTTCTTTCCTCAACAAATACGTTTATTTAGTTTTAGTCCCAGATGTACAGTTAAGGCGTTGTTTGAAATTAAATTTCCTGCTGTCAAAGGACCATCACAAACTGTCTATTTTTAGTGTTACTGACCTATTTTTTTTAGCGAAATATTTGAAAAAAAGAAGGTTCATGTCGCTGGAGACCAACAATTACGTCTACGGGTGGACCTAAACAGCTGGGAATACGTAACACAGACAGGCAGACCTACAATGTCAAATCGCCGTTATTTTTGGTAATATCTCTGAAATGACGCGACTGTGGAATGTGCGATTGATGTACGGTTTTCACAGAATGGATTGGTAGTCAATGACTCGTATTGTTAGCCAATAAACATATTGTAAAACACCTAGAAAGTGTTTTTTATGTACACATACAATTTTTCAAATGGAATAATTGTTGCTTCTGTCGTGCACTGGAAGATTTGACACCAGCTGTGTACAAAGAATTTTGAATGACATTTATATCACATTTAGTTTGGCAGTTACGACCGTTTTGGGGGCGGAGGCTACGACAGCGTATCTGACTGGCTGGTGCTCATGAGACAGTGGACCTTGCCCCAGGGGCTAGCCACTCGGCCAATCAGCGTGTATTTTTGCTGCCGGTTATCATTTTCAACACAACCTGTGATGGACATTTGTCACGTTACTGGTTGGAATTCACATAAGTAGTGAATGCACTTGTGTTGTTATTTAGTGTTCGTTACCACAGGTGTTGTACAGGTGTGTGAGAACATTTCAAAAGACGATATCTCGTAAACGACTTGCACTAGAATCCTGCAACAAACACTACTGATATTCTAGTGCGACCTACTTTTAGTTTTTTTAATGTCTACAGGCATTGTTCCATTTAAAAAAAACTGTATGTTTGCATAAAAAATACACTTTCTAAGTAATATTACAATCTGTTTGTTGGCTAAAAATCGAGCCCCTTACTACCAATCTGTGAAAACGGCACATCAATCGCACTTTCCGTTTACGCAGTCTTTCTGGTGCAAGTGTTAGGTGATTCACAAAATATATATATATATATATATATATATATATATATATATATATATATATATATATATATATATATATAGAGAGAGAGAGAGAGAGAGAGAGAGAGAGCGAGAGCATATTTTTAGAGTATGTTCTCCCCTAAAAATTGGTTTGTTCTATTTGGGGGCGTGTTCCGAAACAACGAAACCAATCCCTGTAACCATGATTATTAATTATGATTCATTAATTTTTTACAAATTTTTCATGTCCTTATACAAATTTATTGCCTTTTGACGCCCGGTGTGGACAGGTTGCAGCAGCTTAATATGTCGCTCTTCAGCCATAAGGAATACAAATATAGGTAAACAGAATTTTCCAAAGATAGTGGAGTCGCAAATGTGCGTTTAAAATCCACATGTAAGAGATTAAAATGAGCCACAGTCACTGGCGAAAACAAGAATCACACTGACAAAATATGATAAAAATATCATTGGCGCCAACGATTATATTGGCGTGATCGGTGGTTAAAGTAAAGGGACATGGCCTTATCTATGCCCAGCACGTACGGCAGTTGCAGCCTGTCTACGCCCGTCCGCAAGGGCGCTCGCGGTTCTTTCGTGAGTACGTGCGTGGCGTGCACGGGGCCCCGAGCTAATGCAGTCTTCCTTCCGTCTTTTACTTCCCGGACTGCATTTCTTTTTCCCCTCCCCTCCTTTCCTATCCTGACACTTTCCCCTCCCACCGGTGGGCTGATAGCCCGCCGGCCGCGGTGGCCGAGGAGACTGAGGCGCTCCAGTCACGGTCAGCACGGCCACTACGGTCGGGGGTTCGAATCCCCCCTCGGGCATGGATATTTGTGCCGTCTTTAGTCTTAGCTAGTTCATAAGTAGTTTGTAAGCTAAGGGACTGATGACCCCGTAGTTAAGTCCCATAAGTTGTACAAACAGTTGAACAGTTGCTGATAGCCCTAGCAGTTTAGTCCCTCTATCCCAACCAAACAAACCCCAACCCAAAGCAGCCCGTCCACCATCTTGGCAAGTCGTGGAATGCTATTTCTCGTTAAAACTATGCCTTAAGTCGATCCTCTTTCTGTTAATGCAGGAAATGGACAGTCAGTACAATGTGTTTACTTTCAAACAATATACTTTCTTGAAGAAATACTAATAACTACTCATAATAAGATATTTGAAAATTTTTGCGCTAATTTTCACTATTTTAACACACTGTGCATTACTACCAAATCGACGGAGTTTTCATTCCTATTTCAACCCTTTAATGCACGACTTTTTAATTGAAGCTATAAAAACTATCACGATTAATGTATAGTGCGTATATACTAAGAAAAACACTGAAGAAAATTCATTTAAATTATTGTGCACTACTAGCAACAAAAAGTTCATACCTGGTCAGCTATATAGTGCATCCATGATGTACCTGATGCAGTAAATGTCATTATTATGCCCCTAATCTTTCCAGAAAGTAACTCATAATGCAACAGTAGTATGTGATTGACTACTTTTACATGGCAAAGGAGTATTACTAAAATAAACAAACGTACATGTTAGAGTAACTCAATGCAGCTAAATGTCGAACTGATTCAGTAGCACTCTGCAATTCATAATTTCTAGAACGAGCTGCTAGCATATGTAACACTATGTATAGAACTAGCTACAAATGAATCTCTGGTATAATTTTGATCAGTTTGAGAGATAATGGGAAAAATAAGGTATGTAGCTGATCACCTACACTATGCATTAAAGGGTTAAAAGACATGAAATACAATTCGAACGTTTCCCCAAGACTTACCACTGTGGCGGAGGCAGGCTTCAAATATTCATCGAATGGGCGTCTCCCTGTATTCTAACCTTGGGCACAGCAAATTAAAAGAGAACACTAAAGCACTGACGAAATCACAGAAGCACGAACAAATACTGTTTAAACTAATACTACCACTGTGCACCTGGTATGGGGAGGATGTGAGGATCGCGGTGGCACGGAAGGGGTGTATTATGAGAGAACATGGGGGGGGGGGGGGGGGAGTTATCAATCTCAAACCATTCTTCAATCCTTTATTAACTTACAGCAAATAATCTGACAGTAAGTACATATGAAGTATTATATCTTAAGACGTGTGTATCGACTATCAGTGTCAAAATGTGGAAAAAATTCAAACAAAAGTTTCTCTGTTTTAAATTCTGAACACCTTTTACATGAAATGTTTTTCAATGCGACGCATAATGTCAGCGTCCACTTATGCCGACAGAGGAAGGTTCTGGTCACTGGTGGCCGAAAAATACGTCTGTAAAGTTTGGTGTCGATCAGTTGAACGGCACGACCTAAAAAGTGATCACGTTACACACAGTCACACACAGAAATTGTAAAATCGTCCGTTTTTAGATATATCTGAAAAGGCACGCGATATAAGAAAAATATAAGAGAGCAGCGTTGTAAGGAATTTCCTCCGCTTATTCAATTTCGTCTCAGACAAACGGTTAAGGCGTCAAAAGGCCATCGCAAATGTCCACTTTTAATGTTCCAAACCCAAAGTGGACCAATGATACTAAGAACAACGAAACCATGGTATAACCACGGATGATAAAGAAATACGAGGGTTGGAACTTAAACAGTGGCAACACTGTAGTGGAGACACTACGCAATGGAATATACTATTGTCGCTGATAGCTCACGTTGTTAACATACTTACCTTACCTCCGAGCAAATCGACTCGCCCGTCCCACGTCACCGGCGTGCGCACGATGGAGGAAAAGCTGCGGCGGAGCGGCCGAACGCATTGAGGCGCCATGCTGCGATGCGCGAGGCCGTTCCCCGTCGGGGGTTCGAATCCCCCCTCGGACATGGATGTTTGTGTCGTCTTTAGTGTAAGGTAGTTCATAAGTAGCTTGTAAGTCCCTTAAGCTTTACAAACATTTGAACATTTGAACATTTTGATGGTGGGAAAAACAGTAGATTGTGGGCGAACGGTCTGACGTAACTGTGTTACTATGTTTTCGAAACAGGAGCAGCGGAGTTGTGTCAAGATTGAATGTGCCAAAGGTCGTACAGCACGACAGTGTCATCAAGGTCTTCAAGAGGCGCCCCGGGAATCGGCATTGCCGCACAGAACAGTGGCACGTTGGGTAAAAGCCTTGAACGAAGTCTCGAAAACTGTGGCAGACTTGCATCGGGCAGGTCGTCCTAGGGTCTCTGAAGAAGTGCATACTGATGCCGCGTTAGTGGACAGTGATCGAGGCCAGACGATTGGTGAGCTCGCCCGCGAAATCGGACTAACGCATACGACTGTGCTTCGCATCCTGAAGGAACGCCTGGGCATGCGAAAAATTGCATCAACGATGGGTTCAGCATGAATCGACGGAAATGCAAAATTGGATGTGTTACGACGGTGCTCAGACACTCTTGGAGCGCTGTGAGCGCGAAGGAAAGGCTTTCTTACGCCGTATCGTAACACTGGTTGAGATGTGGCCCACATCGTACGAGCTAAAACTGAAGCGCCAATCCAACGAATGGCGTTATTGTGGGCCACGCGAAAGTCCACAGTGCGACAGACCCAAGTAACGCGAAATTTGTGGCGATTCTCATGTACGACTGTGATGGTGTTATCCTTACGCATTACGTCCCTCCACGGCAGACCGTCAATGCACAGTATTACTATTCATTTTTGGAGCATCATCTGCGACCAGCTTTGCGAAAGAAGCGGCAACACTTTCTGCGCAACCCACCCATCATTTTGCACGATAATGCTCGGGCACATACAGCGCAAGCTGTGGCTGCTCTGTTAGGTCGTGGGACTTGGAAGTACTGTACAATCCACCATTCTCCCCGAACGTAAGTCCTTGCGACCTTGATTTGATTCCGAAGGTGAAGGAACCGCTTCGAGGCATTCGCTTCAGAACTTTTCCAGAGATTCGACTCGCACTAGACCGCTGCATTCGCACCATCAACAGTACAGTCTCTGCTATCTGTAGACTACGCCTTCCACATCGCTGGAAATGGGTTTCTACACAACGCTGGTGACTACTTTGAAGGACAGTAACACGTGCAAACATGTAACGTATTTGTATAGGTTGAGAATAAATAATTGGCACTATTTAAGTTCCAACCCTCGTATTTCATCCATTTACGGCAAAGAACAAAAGAGATCGATTAGGGGATGAAGTCTTGTTGTGACAAATGTTTGCACATTGTTAGTACGGAGTGTCCTGATTAATTTACTAAAAATCCAGACTTACGGCGAGTGAGCCTCGGGTACGGGGGCGTCTAAAGATTTCTAATTAGGTACACTTCACACTGCGGCCTTCAACATACATCTTACCCCGTACGGAGCTGACCTTGGGTTCTGAGGCGCCATGTAACGGATTGTGCGGCTGCTCCCGCCGGAGGTTCGACTGCTCCCTGTGTTGTGTTCTTACCATAAGTTAAAGTAGTGTGTACTGCTAAGGACTGATCCCTAAGTTACACAAACTTTCAACTTACTTCCTGTAAGAAACTAAACTATTTAACGTACTATTTCTTTTTTTCTAACAAATTGATAATATTTTGCGGTAGATGAAAAAATAGTATAGTATTAAAATATTTTCAATAGTCTTGCTATTGCATACGCAAGTGTTTCTCTCCTAAGGAGTTTATTTTTCAATCCTTCCTACGAAGTTGTCCATGCATATTGATAGAATTTCCCTCGAAATTTTTCGTTTTTGCTGTTTGATTTGGGATTAGATTAGATTAGATTATTTATTTGTTCCGTAGATCCAAATTGAGGGGATCCTCGTGGATGTGGAACATGTCAAGAAACAAAATTTACAAGTTGAATAACAAATAATACTAATAATATAAATACATACACTTATAATATAAATACAGATACATAATTTTTTAAGGTTTTTTAAGGTTTCTTTTTGTGATAATATAATAATACTAATATAGTATGAGTGCATGCATCATTTGGTACAATTTAGAAATTCACTAATGGAGTAGAAGGAGTTGGCCACTAGAAAGTCTTTTAGGTTCCTCTTAAACTGATCTTTATTTGTAGCTAAATTTTTTATACTTGATGGTAAATTATTGAAAATGTGTGTTCCTGAGTAGTGGACCCCTTTTTGAACTAAAGTAAGTGCTTTTAAATCCTTGTGTAGATCATTTTTATTTCTAGTATTGTATGTATGAACTGAGCTGTTTGTTGGGAAAAGGGATATATTATTTATGACAAATTTCATTAAGGAATAAATATACTGAGAGGCAGTAGTTAATATACCCAGTTCTTTGAAGAGGCTTCTACAAGACGTCCGTGAATTTACTCCACAAATAATACGTATTACACGTTTTTGGACTCTGAAGACTTTTGACTGACTTGAAGAGTTACCCCAAAATATTATACCATATGACATTAAGGAATGAAAGTAAGCAAAGTATGCAAGCTTTGTTATTTTTATGTCTCCTATGTCTGATAACACTCGTATTGAAAATACAGATTTGTTGAGTCGTTTCTGCAGTTCTGTGGTGTGCTCCTCCCAACTAAATTTATTATCAAGCTGTAATCCCAGGAATTTAATTCTGTCAACCTCTTCTATCTGCTCTTCTTCATATTTAATGCATATGCTGTCAGGAAATCTCTTACATGTTCTCAACTGCATGTAGTGCGTCTTTTCAAAGTTTAATGACAATGAGTTGGCTTTAAACCATTTATTAATGTTCATGAAAATATCATTAGCAGACTTTTCTATCACTATACTTGACGTACTCTTTATTGCAATACTTGTATCATCTGCAAACAAAACGAACTCTGCTTCTGGTAGTGTAACTGATGAGAGATCATTAATGTACACAAGAAAAAGCAATGGCCCTAAGATGGATCCTTGTGGGACACCACATGTAATTTTTTCCCAACCCGATGATGACTGTTGGCCTAATTCACTAGTCACTTGCACTGACACCCTTTGTTTCCTGTTAGTGAGGTACGACTTGAACCATTTTGCAGCATTTCCCGTGACCCCATAGAATTCTAATTTACTTAAAAGGATGTTATGGTTCACACAATCAAATGCCTTTGACAAATCACAGAAAATACCTGCTGCTTGCAATTTATTATCTAATGAATTAAGTACATTCTCACTGAAAGTGTAAATAGCCTTCTCAATATCGGAACCTTTCAGAAATCCAAACTGTGTTCTAGACAATATGCCATTTGTGGTTAAGTGGTTGAGAAGCCGCTTGTACATTACCTTTTCTATAATTTTTGAGAATGCTGGCAAAAGTGAAATGGGTCTGTAGTTTGATGGTATCTCTTTATCCCCCTTCTTGAAGAGAGGTTTAATATCTGCATATTTTAGCCAATCAGGAAATGTTCCCGTTATAACAGACTGGTTACACAAATAACTTAAGATTGTGCTAAGTTCACAAGAACACGCTTTAATTAACTTTGTTGATATTTCATCGTATCCACTGGAATTCTTTGTTTTTAAAGATTTTATTATGGAAGATATTTCTTGTGGTGAAGTGACTGACATATTCATGTGTGTGAAGTTATTTGTAAATGCTAGTTTCAAATATTCAAGCGCATTATTTACTGACCCAGACAATCCCATACTATCAGTAACGGATATAAAGTACTTGTTAAATAGATTTGCCACACTATGCCCATCAGTTACTAATGTCTCAGCTACTCTTAACCGTACCTGCTCTTGTTCCTTTCTGGTTCTACCAGTCTCTTCTTTCACTATATCCCATATTGTATTTATTTGGTTTCCTGATGTTGCTATCTTCTTTTCATAGTGCATTTGTTTAGATACCTGAATAACTTTTTTAATATTTTACAGTATTCCTTATATTTAGTTAAATCATCATCATTGCAACTACTCTTGGCTGATAGATACATACTCCTTTTTGTCTTACATGAAATCTTTATTCCTTGTGTAATCCAAGGTTTTATTATAGACTTCTGTTTAATTCGCGTTACTTTTAGAGGAAAACAGTTTTCAAACATGATACTAATATTATTAATGAATACATTATATTTTTCATTCATGCCATTAGCACTATATACATCTCTCCAGTTCATGTCTTTGAGGAGTTTTCTAAAATTTTCAATTTTTGGTGGGTTCACTACTCTCCTGTATGTACATTTTGCAGTCTTCATAATCTGTTTAGAATCTATACCTAAAACAAGGAGCTGCATATCATGATCTGACAGGCCATTTATTATTGGTTTTATGATATGATTTTGTTCCTTTGATTTGTCTATAAAAATATTATCAATTGCTGTCCTAGAGGTTTTAGTACCCTAGTTGGAAAGTTTACAGTGTGTGTTAGATTGAAAGACAAAGTTACTGACTGCAATAAATTTTTACTGGGAGACTGCATAAGAAAATCTGTATTAAAGTCACCAGCAACCAGGATTTCTTTATTTCTTCCAGTTAAATAACCCAATAGAGCTTCTAGATGATTTAGGAATAGATTATAATTTCCTGCAGGTGCTCGGTAAATAGTTACTATTATATAGCATCTGTTATGGAATTCTACTTCTGTTGCGCAAGCTTCTAAATGCTGCTCTAGACAGAATTTATTTATATCAATATTCTTGAATTTATAGCAGTTTTTAATGAATGTGGCAACTCCTCCTCCCTCCATATCTACTCTACAGAAATGTGAAGCTAAATTAAATCCTGGAATGTTTAACATATCTATACCAGTGGCCACATGATGTTCAGAGAGGCAAATTATGTCAATTGGGCTAGAGGAATCTATTTCATCAATACAAATGAGTAGTTCATCAAGTTTATTTCTGAGTCTTGGAATATTTTGATGTAATAAAGATAACTGATATTGGATACTAATGGCTTGAGTAAGATTTACTGGAAGTTTCTGACTACTTTCTGTTAAATATTGTTTGCTAAAATCTATCTCCTGTTTATCTGCTTTTCCAAACTGAGGGTGTCTTACAAGCTCTCTCAAAACTGGTTTTCTTCCCCCCCTCCCTATCCTAAAAAAGGCATCCCTCTGACACCTGTAACCAATGGTATTTTACCATTTAGATATATTGGTTATAGAGTTTTCTTTTCATTTCAACGTCCTGCCACATTTTTTCTTCTACACAATCTGTCCTTATCTTCTTTTACTTTACTTATTTTAGCGAAGTGTCGAATGAAAAGACACTGGACTAGCACTCAGAAGGACGGTGGTTGGAATTCGCCTTCTGCCATCCAGATTTAAGTTTTCATTGACTTCTCCAAATAAGTTTAGGCAAATACTGGGACTGATCCTTTCAAAGTGCACAGCCGATTCCTTCCCGCATCCTTGACAAAAACTGTTACAGCGTGTGTGCTCCGTGTCTAATGGTCACTGTCGATAGGATGTTGAACTCTACTCTTACGTTGAACTCTACTATTACGTATTACTTTGTCTTGCTTTCGTTCGTGTAGAAACTTGACAGTGCCTTCAGAATGAAATTTTCACTCTGCCTCAGAGTGTGTGCCGATATGAAACTTGCTGACAGATTAAAATTGGGTGCCGGAACCGGGACTCGAACCTGGGAGCTTTGTCGTTCCCCGAAAGGCGAAGGTCCCAGGTTTGAGTTCCGGTTCCGGCACACAATTTTAATCTGCCAGGAAGTTTGATAAGAGTCTTGTTACAGTAAGTATATTTAACCTATTTATCTTGGTTGTGCTGGTGCGTTTCTGCGTATTTTATGCCACATATGTGATAATTCAGTGGCTGCTTGGAGTATGAAGACGTACAAGTTCCTTTCGTACCCTATATATACAAGCACATTCTGAAGAAGGTAATTGTTTTGCTAGGATATGGTTATAGGTCTTAATCCTCCCGTCCCGTGTATACGACTGAATGTCTTTATTACACTCCTGGCCATTAAGATACCACAAAGATGACGTGCTTCAGACGCGAAATTTGACTGACAGGAACAAGATGCTGTGATATGCAAATGATTAGCTTTTCAGAGCATTCACACAAGGTTGGCGCCGGTGGCGACACCTACAATGTGCTGACACGAGGAAAGTTTCCAACCGATTTCTCATACACAAACAGCAATTGACCGGCGTTGCCTGGTGAAACGTTGTTGTGATGCCTCGTGTAAGGAGAAGAAATGCGTACCATCCGTTTCCAACTTTGATAAAGGTCGGATTGTAGCCTATCGCGATTGCGGTTTACCGTATCGCGACATTGCTGCTCGTGTTGGTCGCGATCCAATGACTGAGCAGAATATTGAATCGGTGGTTTCAGGAGGGCAATACGGAACGCCGTGCTGGATACCAACGGCCTCGTATCACTAGCAGTCTAGATGACAGCAATCTAATCCGAATGGCTGTAACAGATCGTGCAGCAAAGTCTCGATCCCTGAGTCAACAGTTGGGGACGTTTGCAAGACAACAACCATCTGTACGAACAGTTAGACGATGTTTGCAATACCATGGACTATCAGCTCGGACACCAAGGCTGCGGTTACCCTTGACGCTGCATCACAGACAGGAGCACCTGCGATGGTGTACGTAACGATGAACCTGGGTGCACGAATGGCAAAACGTCATTTTTTCGGATGAATCCAGGTTCTGTTTACAGCATCATAATGGTCGCATCCGATTTTGGCGACATCGCGGTGAACGCACATAGGAAGCGTGTATTCGTCATCGCCATACTGGCTTGTTACGACCCGTGGCTCTACCCTTCATTCGATCCCAGCGAAAGCCTACATTTCAGCAGGATAATGCACGACCGCATGTTGCAGGTCCTCTGCGGGCCTTTCTGGATACGGAAAATGTTCGACTGCTGCCCTGGTCAGCACATTCTCCAGATCTCTCATTAATTGAAAACGTCTGGTCAATGGAGGCCGAGCAACTGGCTCGTCACAATACGCCAGTCACTACTCTTGATGAAGTCTGGTATCGTGTTGAAGCTGCATGAGCATCTGTATCTGTACACGCCATCCAAGCTCTGTTTGACTCAATGCCCAGACGTATCAAGGCCGTTATTACGGCCAGAGGTTGTTGTTCTGGCTACTGGTTTCTCAGGATCTATGCACCCAAATTGCGTGAAAATGTAATCACATGTCAGTCTAGTATAATATATTTGCCCAATGAATTCCCGTTTATCATCTGTATTTCTTCTTGGTGTAGCAATTTTAATGGTCAGTAGTATATACAGGATGAGTTTAAGTCGTGGAAAGTAGCAAAATATATTAACATGTTCCCAATTCTCTCCACTGTAATCTCTCCTGCATACACAATTATATTACCCATCCTCTCCTTCCTTGCACTGTTGTCTCCACCAATTACAATACAGTCGTTTTTATTTATCCTATCTAATGTGTTTTAGATCTACATAAATACATCTCAATATCCATTCTTTCTCACTTGCATGGGACATACGCAGCTATACATCTGCAGATCATCTACAGATATTACATCTTATGATGATTATCCTTTCGTTTCTCACGCATAACTTATTATAAATCCGCGTTTCAATTATTATTATTATATGAACCCAACCTTAGACTCTTCTGCTTTGTTCTATCACATTATATGTTGTTGTTGTTATGGTCTTCAGTCCATAGACTGGTTTGATGCAGCTCTCCACAATACCCTATCCTGTGTAAGCCTCTTCATCTCCACATAAGAAAGGTAACCTACATCTGTTTGAATCTGCTTACTGTATCCATCTCTTGGTCTTCCCCTGCGATTTTTTCCCCACACACTTCCCTCCAACGCTACATTCACAATTCCTTGATGTCTAAGAATGTGTCCTATCAATCTATCCCTTCTGTTAGTCAAGGTATGCCAGAAATTTCTTTTCCCCCCAATTCTGTTCAGTACCTCCTTATTAGTTACGCGATCCACCCACCTAATCTTCAGCATTCTTCTGTAGCACCATTTTTCAAAAGCCTCAATCCTCTTCCTGTCCGCACTGTTTATCGTCCATGTCTCAGTCCCATACAAGACAACACTCCATACAAAATCACATTATATATCATAGTATAATTTCCTAAATCTCTCTTGTCATATTGTTTGCTATTTCCCTTCCCTTTTGGATAATCCTCTGACGTTCCATATTTCGAAGTTTACGTATTCCGCTGTGGCAAATCTTTGAACCTTTTCCCTTTTCCAATTCCTCACATGCTTTTCTGTCCATCTTTTCTTGTGTAGTTTACCAGTGATTGTTTCACCTGGCCGCCTTACGTGAGCATTGCAGCTGTAATGATACTGCCACTTTAACACCTTCCAAATTGCTTGATTTTGTTGTAAGGATCTCCTCCTGTGGGAAAAACTGTCCTTTCTACACCTCTACAGGCTCCCTCCCCTATGTTGTGCCAGACACTTGCTCCTCTGAAAACGCCAAACCGACATGGGTGGCCCAACTGGAAGATATCTCAACGCTGCCTTAGTCCTTTAATTCATCGAAGCTCGCAAACCCTCTCGCCCCCTTAAGGCGAAAGTGAAAAGGACTCGGAGGATATCAACATATGGCCGCGGCGGTTTAGCCGTGCGTACTGGAGCGCCGTGCTGCAGTGCGCGCGGTCGTTCGCCGTCGGGGGTTCGAGTCCCACCTTCGACACCGGTTTTTGTTGTTCTTAGGTTAGTTTACCTTAGTTTAAGTAGTTTGTAACCTAAGGACTGATGACCACATAGTTTGTTCCGATAGACTTACAAACATTTGAATTATTTTTTTTTTTTAATTTCAATATAATTAACAACAAAGACTGGCAGCAATATTACAAGGAAATATGGGCTGAAGAAATTGAACAAGTGTTCGAATCAAAATCCGGATCATCTTGAATTACAAGAGATAGAACGTGCTTTCAGAAACACAAAGGGGCAGTAAGAGGCAGTAGGAGTCATGCCATCAACAGTGAACCAATAACACATGTCCATCACTTGAAAGAAGGGCCTAGATTTTTGAATTTTTGTTGGATAAAAAAAAAAAAAAAAAAAAAAATAAATTAAAAAAAAATATTACTCTTATCAAGCCAACATTGAAGAAGAAAGACAGATCAATACCCGAAAATTATAGAGGTATATCATACCTGAAAAGGTGTATGAGATGAATATTAGAGCAATAACCGAAAGAGTGAAGCCTATAATGTTGTAGGACCAAAATGTATTCGGAAAGGATAGAAACTGTAATACACAACACATTTATTCTATAACCAATTGTAGAAAAACGTAAGGACTTCGATAAAGAAACACAATCCATTTGATTGATTACCTAAAGGCTTTCGATAAAGTAAACTAACAATCATGGACGTGAAACGTGGATGACGAAACAATAATAATAAGATTACACGCCAATGAAATGAAACTCCTCAGTAGTATGTCAGCACACACAGCATTTCGTGCTTGATAGCACTGTGTTAGTATGAATACTAGACTGTTGAATGTTATTTTCAACGCTGAATACCGATATGTGCCGCTTTCTGTTTTTTATATACGTATTTCACATCTCACGACTATTTAGACTGATCATGGTTTGCAATATCATTATGTGGGTTTGTGAGGTCATATGTGGATTTTCTTGTTGTTTTGTTACGTTTATACCGATCTGTTGACCATATAGACATCGTGGTTTACAGCACATGGATTAATGCGAGTTTCCTGCGATGCGTTGTTGTACAAGTTCTGATTAATTTTAGTCTATTACAACATATTTTATTTTTTGACCTTTCGTTGTCTGAGGTAGCCCTGGCAATGGGGTGGATAATATAGTTATTATATCAGTATATCGCTGGATTGAACTCCTAGTATTACATGAATACGTATGACAATGATTTACTTCCTGTGTTGCAGTGATATTAAAGTTTAATTACATGGTCTTTTACCTTATCACGGTTATTGTGATAACAGTATTATTTGTCCTCCCCTATGTTTTTGTACATTTACACCTTATATGGTAGCCGTTACTCGTCTTCACAATTTTAGTTGGTGACTGTGATTATAGTACCAACGTTTTGATTTTAGTATTTGCATAGTCCAGGTATATTTCTGTACATGGTTGTAATTTTAAGGTCACTTGTGGCATTTTTGTCCTGTGTTTCAATTACACATGTTTGTCTTTCGTTCTCTTAGTTTAGAATAGTACATTGCTTCTATAAGCAGTTCATTATTACATTTCTGACAGGCGAAATATGTACCATACACTTGCTAATAGAGTTCATAGTACAGTTTTTCCATACCTATTACCTTTACTCGTCCTCTTTGGTGATAATTTAGTGGGACGTTTTCCGTGACTTTATATATTTTAGTTTTTATCTATTTTTATTTGACATATTTTTCCGTATTTTCTTTATGACCAAGAACAAGTATGTTGCATGTCTCCCTCCTTTGAGTGTATGATTCATATATAAATTTTGGGCTGACCTAGCTTATTTAGTTGTTATGTGCCTATACCGATAAACATGTTAATGTTTTATTCCCAAAAACAACTCTTTAGTCGTTCAATATCATTCCCTTTGTCAGCTTCCAGCTTTGGGGTTGCAAATGTCGCTATTATACGATAAATTACTAATACAAAAAAGGAATGTTATTGTTGACTACATTTGTACACATTCTTTATGTGGTATTTAATAGTGGTTTCATACCTATTTGTATTTTCAGTGTGGTACCATACAATGCTATTTTGTTTTTTGATAGTTTTGCCTTAGTCACTTGATTAGGTATGTTTAATACACATGGACCTGAAGATGGAATAGTGGAATGCCGAATGTGGTTCTGATACAATAAATGTTTTATTATACATACGACTGTTGGTATCTCACTTCCTTCATACTTTTGACCAGCCGCTGTCCCTTTTCCACCAGCAATGATGGATTCAATAAGAATTTAGACCACGCGCACACTGCGCTCGGCAGTCATGTTTAAGATTGACTATTAGTTTTAACATGTATTACTACAGAGAAATGTTCTTACAATTTCCGCTGCTGATATTTTCATACAACAATTACATTCCTTGCTGCTATACTATAACATGGTAACGTATGTAACTCACAGGGTATGATGCATTTTTTTGATTTTTGATGAACCTAGCCCTAGCTTGAATGTAAAATCTAAACTGGTTGTTCAATACATTTATTTTGCAATATAGATCTGTTGGTTCCGTTTATTTCAACATATTTAGACCAGCCACATTCCACTTACGACATGAATTATAGTTCAAATAAAAAAGTTAATGTTGCATATGGCCATGTCCATTTCCGTTTGTATTCTAAGAGATGAGGAACCATACGATCTTTTCTTTAGTAACCCATGACAATATGAAATTTCGGAAGTCTACTTACAACAACTTTTGCAGTTTAGCGACTTTCTCTTATCCATTGTGACGGCTGTGTTAGGAATTCGGAAACACAGTTCTCATGGCGTGCGTTTCAGGTAGCCACATCCAAGTCTAATTCAAACAATAAAATTCCATACAACGTAAAGAGCATTACATACTATGTAACCATGAAATTAAATTTTGTACATTTCACTGATAGTAAGTGCACTGTACCAGTAACTAAGGGCAATAAATAAAATAAACATTTGATGCTCTGTGTGACATTCAAAGAATGATATTGTTTGATGTGACCAGCAATGTACAGACATCAAAGAAAGTTTTGCATCGCCCATGAAACAAAAGTTATGTTTTGAATAAAACACACGAGATAAATGTGTACTATTCTGCAAATTTATTGTTTTTTACTAATCGGTTTTCAGTTGTTACACCATTATCAGGTAAAACTACAGATATATAGCAATGCAGCTGGGAATTAACATTCAAAGATTTTAAGTTGCTGTATAAATAATATATGTACATTACGTTTTAAGGAAGCCTAGTACGACAATTAACATTGATGAAATATGACAAAATGAACATTGATAAAATATGACAAGATATAAAGCAGAAAATTTGTCCTAAAAATAAATTGGACAATAAAAATTGGTGGAACAAATAATTTTAAATTTAACAGTTGAAACATTTGGAGCATAGAAGGGTGAGAATAAACTGAGTGAAACAAGTTTGAAAATATAGTCATAGACAACTTTGTTTAACTTTACTACAGTTCAAAGGACCAAGGATTTTTTTATGTCAACACATTTCCAGAAGGCATAAACAAGTGAGGAAAAAGTACTTTTCAAGTGCTAATTTATATTTGATGAGAAACTTCTTATTGATAGATATAATATTATTGAGTATACACTGAAAATGCAAGTTAAAATGCGTGCTCTCCTTGTTACAGCTGACCTGCGCTTCTCCGGCTCCGTCCCCCAACAGGCGGTCAACGGATGAATCAACTGCTGATTCCAGCAGTGCCACGGTTACCACTTCTGCCAACAACACCACCAGCGATGCCGATACCATTAGTAGCAATGACACTTCCTCTGATGACATTTTCGGCGAAATTGGAGAAAAGGTGGAAGGATTCTTTGGTCATCTATTCGGTAAGCGTGACATAGACTTTCCATCCGATGTGTTCACCAAGCTGTACCAAGAGTGGGCAAAAGGTAGACCCAGCCGCTCTGTCACGGTGAGAGACACTGGCAAGAACTTCACAGTGGGCGACTTTTTCCAGGAATGGTTGCAAAGAAACGTGAACAAGCGATCTGTCACCGTCAGAGAAGTGGGCGACCTTTTCCAGGAATGGCTGCAAGGAAACGTGAACAAGCGATCTGTTACCGTCAGAGAAGTGGGCGACCTTTTCCAGGAATGGCTGCAAGGAAACATGAACAAGCGATCTGTTACCGTCAGAGACACCGACAACAGCTCCACAATGAACAAGCGATCTGTTACCGTCAGAGACACCGACAACAGCTCCACAATGGGTGATCTTATCAAGGAGTGGCTGAAAGGAAACTTGAATGAGCGTTCCGTTACCGTCAGGGACACCGGCAAGAACTTCACAGTGAGCGACCTCTTCCAGGAATGGCTGCAAGGAAACGTGAACAAGCGATCTGTCACCGTTAGAGAAGTGGCCGACCTTTTCCAGGAATGGCTGCAAGGAAACGTGAACAAGCGATCTGTCACCGTCAGAGAAGTGGGCGACCTTTTCCAGGAATGGCTGCAAGGAAACGTGAACAAGCGATCTGTTACCGTCAGAGAAGTGGGCGACCTTTTCCAGGAATGGCTGCAAGGAAATGCGAACAAGCGATCTGTCACCGTCAGAGAAGTGGGCGACCTTTTCCAGGAATGGCTGCAAGGAAACATGAACAAGCGATCTGTTACTGTCAGAGACACCGACAACAGCTCCACAATGAACAAGCGATCTGTTACCGTCAGAGACACCAACAACAGCTCCACAATGGGTGATCTTATCAAGGAGTGGCTGAAAGGAAACTTGAATGAGCGTTCCGTTACCGTCAGGGACACCGGAAAGAACTTCACAGTGGGCGACCTCTTCCAGGAATGGCTGCAAGGAAACATGAACAAGCGATCTGTCACCGTTAGAGAAGTGGGCGACCTTTTCCAGGAATGGCTGCAAGGAAACGTGAACAAGCGATCTGTCACCGTCAGAGAAGTGGGCGACCTTTTCCAGGAATGGCTGCAAGGAAACGTGAACAAGCGATCTGTTACCGTCAGAGAAGTGGGCGACCTTTTCCAGGAATGGCTGCAAGGAAACGTGAACAAGCGATCTGTCACCGTCAGAGAAGTGGGCGACCTTTTCCAGGAATGGCTGCAAGGAAACATGAACAAGCGATCTGTTACTGTCAGAGACACCGACAACAGCTCCACAATGAACAAGCGATCTGTTACCGTCAGAGACACCGACAACAGCTCCACAATGGGTGATCTTATCAAGGAGTGGCTGAAAGGAAACTTGAATGAGCGTTCCGTTACCGTCAGGGACACCGGAAAGAACTTCACAGTGGGCGACCTCTTCCAGGAATGGCTGCAAGGAAATGTGAACAAGCGATCTGTCACCGTCAGAGAAGTGGCCGACCTTTTCCAGGAATGGCTGCAAGGAAACGTGAACAAGCGATCTGTCACTGTCAGACAAGTGCGCGACCTTTTCCAGGATTGGCTGCAAGGAAACATGAACAAGCGATCTGTTACTGTCAGAGACACCGACAACAGCTCCACAATGAACAAGCGATCTGTTACCGTCAGAGACACCGACAACAGCTCCACAATGGGTGATCTTATCAAGGAGTGGCTGAAAGGAAACTTGAATGAGCGTTCCGTTACCGTCAGGGACACCGGCAAGAACTTCACAATGGGCGACCTCTTCCAGGAATGGCTGCAAGGAAACGTGAACAAGCGATCTGTCACCGTCAGAGAAGTGGCCGACCTTTTCCAGGAATGGCTGCAAGGAAACGTGAACAAGCGATCTGTCACCGTCAGAGAAGTGGGCGACCTTTTCCAGGAATGGCTGCAAGGAAACGTGAACAAACGATCTGTTACTGTCAGAGACACTGACAGCAGCTCCACAATGAATGAGCGTTCCGTTACCGTGTAAATCATCATAGCCGATATTTCGATTTCTTGTCTACTTTGTGCACCTCTTACAGGAGTAGTTATATGACTGCAGATTTAATGTTCTACCACATCTAGAGATTGGTAATTTATCCCTGATTTACTCATATACATAACGCCTGTATCACAATAATAAACAGATGTTTATATTCTTCACATAATATTTTTATGCTGTATTCAATCGACCACCATAACTGCAGTGACCCATGTTTTCTGGATTAGCCAGCCAACTTCGATCAGATGTAATGTATGGTACAGTATATACTGATGTCACCCTCCTTTACCATGAACAGTATTTCAACAACACACAATACAGTTATGATTGAAACAATACTCATGACAGTTTACTGAGTGCTAGAAATCATTTATTATAGTTTCGTTCCGCCATAGTGTTCTAGGACACTTTGTAGTTATCTGTGTAAGTAATTTCATAAGAGTGATGACAATAGGTCACTACTCAACGTAGTGATGCAATGTGAGTTTTCAACTTCTCCGTCTCGCTGACGATCCCTATCTTCAGAACGTCAGATATGAAAGAATACCATTAGCACTGGAACACTAATCTGAAGAAAAAGGAAACATATTATTTAATTATGATAATACTGATATAAATTACTGGAACGTATATTTTAACGCAGCAGTGCACAACCTCTCCTCTCGGAAAGACAATGAAATACATGCATAATAACATTGAAAAAGAAACAAAAAAAAAAAAAAAAAAAAGAATATAAAAGGAAACAGAACAATGGTAAATTCGATAACGACAGAAACTAATAACAATGCTCACTGATTAACATCTGCTTTGTTTATTAAGAAATAAAGGATAGTAATATAAGTATTGAATAATGTCAGATTTTTTTATTTTAACTCAGGTTTATAAGTCTTTCAGTGTGTGTGTGTGTGTGTGTGTGTGTGTGTGTGTGAGAGAGAGAGAGAGAGAGAGAGAGAGACAGAGAGAGAGAGAGAGAGAGAGAGAGAGAGAGAGAGAGAGAGAGGTAACGTTCGTGGTGTCTTACCTGGTTATAGTTCAGGCTTAATGATGTCAGCAGCAATTTGTGCGTATTGGCGTGTTATTGCAACATCTTTAATAATTAAATCTTGATGAATCCATCCTCTTGCTTGATCTTCGTCTCCTGTTACACCGAATATCATCTTCCTGGTAAATATCTGTTTGTAAGGCATCAACAACAAGTGAAAAAGGTTGGTATGTGTACATTTCCGAGACCTGTCAACACCACCTAGAGACAAGGCCTGACAACAGGCCGTGCTACGTCATACTGACCAGGCCGCGGCCGCCAGCTGAATGGCTGGCCGCTGGGGCACGCCCCCTGCCTCGTAGTGGCCAGCCAGTAAGCTGCGGTCGCGGCCTGGTCAGTATGACGTAGCACGGCCTGTTGTCAGGCCTTGTCTCTAGGTGGTGTTGAAGCTGTTGACGTGGTTGACTCAATGTTGAAAAAAAAAATATATATATATATATATATATATATATATATATATATATAAAGAACAACTAGATGTCAGTTCTGGTTTTCAATCATGAAATATATACTTATTCACTTTAGTACATCGTGAAATGCGCTCAAGTATGTACGAGGGTCGTCCAGAAAGTAAGTTTCTATTTCTATCCGCAGCAGCGCTTCGATCGCAGTTCCGAGCATGCGCGACAGTTACTCTGACTCAAGGAGAGGAGATGATGTCATTTTCAGCTGCTGCTGCCGACGTGTGTTTTGTAGTGTTTCTTTATAATGTCAACCATAAAGGAAATAGCCGCCACCTGTTAAATCAGATCTGCGATTAGTTTCCTCAATGCAGAAGAAATTAAACCAAAGGAAATTCATCGGCAAATCTGCGAGGTTTACGGACAAAATAGTATGAGTCATTCATTGGTTAGGAGATGGGTCAAACTGTTCAAATGCATGATGCCCGTTTGTGGTTACTGATGAACTGGTTAATATAAATGAAGAGAAGATTAAGCACAACTTTCATCTCTTCTTACACCTAAAATCAGGCCTTGGTGGTCAACACTTTAACGGTAAAGACAAACTGAAAGAACATGTTACCACATGGTTGAATATACAGGCGGCAACCTTCTATAAAGAAGGAATACAAAAACTTGGGCAACACTATGACAAGTGCCTACAAAATTTTGGAAGCTATGTAGAAATGTAGTTTAACAGTTGTAAATTTTTGTACAATAAGTATTTTTTCTGTATCGGTACACATTTGTTTTACGAGGTATGTCCACAAAGTAAGTTCCGTTTGGTTATATAAACCAAACGTGAACAGATACAGAAAAAATATTTATTGTATAAAAATCTGCAACTGTTCAACTACTTTTCTACATAACTTCCGAAAATTTGTAGGCACTTGTTATAGGGTGGGACAAGTTTTTTTGTGTTTTCTTCATAGAACGTTGGCGCCTGTGTATTCAACCATGTTGCAAACATGTTCTTTGATCTCTTCATCGTTGAAGTGTTGACCACCAAGGACAGATTTTAGGTGTAAGAAGAGATGAAAGGAGTCTTCGTCTTTCCTTCACGTTGGCGTCCGACCTCACAAGGCGAATGTGACCAAACAACTCTTACGGGAATTTCCCTGGGACGTGTTTGATCGCGCTCCGTACAGTCTCGCTCCTAGCGACTTTCTTCTTACACCTAAAACCTGTCAATGGTGGTCAACACTTCAGCGATGATGACGAGCTGGAAGAACATGTTACCACATGGTTGAATACACAGGCGGCAACCTTCTACGAAGATGGCATACTAAGACTTTTTTCTGTATCTGTACACGTTTGTTTTATATAACCAAACGGAACTTACTTTGTGGACATACCTCGTATATCTTAGGAAGTTGATCCATAAACAAAACAGTTCACAGTCTTTTAAAGTCACAGTAAAAATTTTACATAATCGGCATATAATGAATACACGGGTAGAGACACAGTTTTGGTTAATATACCAGTTCGTTCCACAGTGTTATTTATGGATTGACACGGAACAATTCATACCACAACAATATCGTCGTATTCGAGTCACATTGTTAATGCTACTGTATGTCCATTAAAAAAAGCATAGTGTTTAAACAGTTTAACGTTCTGTCAAAAATAATTCACTTATCTGAACATTATGCTGAATGCGGAGGACACACGATTAATCTCTGTTCACAACAGTAACTTCACTCCACATTTCACAACAGCGTTCGCGCCGAACACACTTGTATTGCCAACAAATATGCATGAAAAACAAACGTCCCTGCATGGAAGCCAACAACAATTGATGAGTGTACATGTATGTTGCTGTAATATTGTTACAAATCATTGTGAAAAAAAAAACACATATCAGATGTACTGGACAAAACGAGTTACATTAGCCACACCAATTTTACAGAGGATCTACCATTCAAGAGGTTCGTCAATTTGAAGAAGAATTTACATTTTTCATACAATGAAACCTATGACGCAGAAAGCCATCAACAACCGAAACTGTATTGCTTATTGTGAGCTACCAGTCGGCTACATGTAGAAACAGTTCTGAAACGGGTGTCACCATAGATGAAAGCCCGCTGTCTTATAAAAGGCGACTGGGATGAATCCAGTATTTGCCACTCAAGAGAGCTAGGTTTGGCATAAAAACATTCATGTTGTGTGAGTCAGGGACTGTATATGTTTGGTCCCTAATTATTTACGTTGGTAAGGGCACTAAATTTGATGAAGATTACAAGGCTCTGCCAAAGTCGTCGCAACCTGTAATGACACTAATGCAACCCTTGCTAATTATGGGATGCTGGTTCACTCTAGATAATTATTACAGTTCCCCCCATATTGCTGACCTTATGCTAACGAAAATGACATATTTATAGCACTGTGCGTCCAACAAGGGAAAAACTGCCAACTGATTTCCGGACTAAGAAACTTAAGAAGGGAAGCTTCCAGCATGCCAGCGAGGTAAACCAGACTGCACTGAAATGGAAAGGTAAGTGAGACGTCTGTATGCTGTCCATTACCCACAATGCAGAGCTGTAGTAAGGAGTGTGTGGACAGAGAACAAATTCATTTTTATGTTTGCAACTAGAGGACCCTGAGTTTACTTCTTGGTCCGTTTGCCCTTGAGCGTCCCAGTAGCAAATCGTATTGTTTGTGTGCTTGTGTTGGCATGTGACGTGATACTTCTCTACATCTTAAAGGAATCTTTACTCGCAACATTTCGAGTGTGCAAGTCTCATCATCCTATGTTGCTCGCATGTCTTGGAGAAATAGTGTATGAAGTCACGACGATCTGTTGTGAGTCTACATCTACATCAACATACGTACTCCGCAATTCACCGTAAGGTGCGTGGCGGAGGGTACACTGGTACAGCCGCGGTGGAGTAGCCGAGCGGTCTAAAGCGTCTCGCTGCGGAGCGCGAGGTTGCTCGCCGTGGAGATTCGAGTCCTCCCTGGGGCATGGGTGTGTGCATTTGTCCTTAGGTTAGTTTACCTAGGTTTAAGTAGTTTGTAAGCTACGGACTGATGAAACGCAGTTTGGTCCGACAGATTTACAAACATTTGAAATTTTTTTTTTTTGGTACACTGGTACGAGGCATTTCCTTTCCTATTTCACTTTAATAGAGGCATAGTCCACCCCCATGAACCACAGACATTGCCGAGGTGGGGTGGCTTGCGTGCCTCAACGATGCAGATAGCCGAACCGTAGGTGCAATCACAGCGGAGGGGTATCTGTGGAGAGGCCAGACAAACGTGTAGTTCCTGAAGAGGGGCAGCAGCCTTTTCAGTAGTTACAGGGGCAACAGTCTGGATGATTGACTGAGGCACTGAGCTGGCCTTGTAACATCAGCTAATGTGGCTTTGCCACACAGTTACTGCGAATGGCTGAAAGCACGGGGAAACTACAGCCGTTACTTTTCCCGAGGACATGCGGCTCTACTGTATGAAAATATGATGATGGTATCCTCTTGGGTAAAATATTCCGGATGTAAAATAGTCCCCCATTCGGATCTCCGGGCTGGGACTACTCAGGAGGATGTTGTCATCAGGAAAGACAATACTGGCATTCTACGGATCGGAGCGTGGAATGTTAGATCCCTTCATCGAGGAATTGTAAATGTAGCATTGGAGGGAAGTGTGTGGGGAAAAAATCGCAGAGGGAGACTAAGAGAGGCGTATAGTAAGCAGATACAAGTGGATGTGGGTTGCCGTTCTTATGAGGAGATGAAAAGGCTTGCTCAGGATAGAGTAGGGTGGAGAGCTGCATCAAACCAATCTCTGGCTGAAGACCATGACAAAAACAACAGAGGCATAGTCTCGTACACATTTTGGGGATAAACAGATTATATTCCGGTGACCAGAATTAACATCGTGCCATATCGTTATGGAACGAAAGCATTTGACACTGTTGATGCTCATCCAACTGTTACGATGAAGTCGCCGTGTGCTGCGCACCGTCCGGTGATTTTCAACAGCGGTGACTTGTGTGTTTGCACGAGCTTCTCCCCATCATTCTCTCTAACCTCCCTCTCTCTCTTTTGTTTCGGTAATCACCAGTAATAAAACGAAGTACGACACAGAACCCTACCGGCGCCTGTTAACACAGAGTAGATAAGACCAAGAAAGATGTTCTTTCATTACTACTTACAAAAGGCTCCATTACCTAGTCGGCATTGTGGTTGGTAAAACCGCTTCTAGTTTTACTTCAGTAAGTTGATAGCCTTCGTTAACGAGCTACGTACGTATGGCCAACAAACTTTTAAATGCCCAGTGATTTAGGGCTCCCAGACGCCAGCACCGCCTTGTCTACGCGTGTAATGGCACAGCCTACCAGCTAAAAGCCGCGTGGCTTCCACCTTATACTCACGTCGATAAGAAGTTCTGCCGAGAACTAGTAACGGCTCTCCTGAGTGCCGAAGTTCGCTGCGAAGCCATTTAAGCAATTTCACTCCTTCTCTCGCTTCTGCCTTCTCTTCTGTCCGTCTCTCTCTCTCTCTCTCTCTCTCTCTCTCTCTGCCTCCCCCCTCCCCCGCCCTCTCCTCACTCTTCCTTGGACCAAAGGCTTCTCCTCACCTACAGTTAGGAACAAGTAAATTTCGCAGAAACGATAACGATAAAAATAATGTCCGATGGAAAATGTTTGCATATATTCGTAAATGGTATGTCTTAAAAGTTAAAATTTAATGTTGTCATGTGATGTCAGGGTGATGTAAAATGCTAAAATTTCAGATCCTTTATCATGTAACGCCAGAAACTGTAAGGTAAATGTCAATAATAATAACTCCAAAATTTACAAAACATAGAATTTGGCAATAAGCACACCGTTTTCGTCATTACACTGAATCTGCCAAAAGAATCATTGAACTAAAAATAAAAAAGTACAACGAAACTGGAGAAAAGAAAGGTCAAGTATGCAGTAAATCGTGGTAATAACGAAACTGAAAAATAAACACAGGAACTAGGAAAAATTAGCACCTAATCTCTCCAAAACCTAAAAAAAATGAAAAAATGCGCGGTAATAGGAAACAACGTCCAATTTAGTAAAAAGAAAGAAGACTCTCACAAAAACGTAAACCGAAAAAGAATAAAAAATTATAACAACAGGAACAGGAAAATAACAGAAAGAAATAGAAATAAACAGCGAATTTTAATAAAAGTTGCACAAAATCTGGTCAAAAAGTACTTGAGTTGCCAGAAAGTAGCATATGGAATTCGCAACAAGCACCGTATTTGTCATACATTTAACTAAACTAGACAAAAAATACTAAAACTGCACAGTATTACAGAAAATGGCAAAAAAAACAACACTGAATAGGTAAAAAAATAATACCAAATTTGAAAAAAAAAGCACCGATTCAAATGTTTGTAAATCTATGGGACTTAACTACTCCGGTTATCAGCCGCGGCGGATTAGCCGTGCGCACTGGGGCGCCGAGCTGCGGTGCGCGCGGCCGTTCGCCGTCGGGTGTTCGAGTCCCTCCTCGTTCATGGCTGTCGTAAGCTACGGACTAATGACCACGCAGTTGAGTCCGATAGATTCACAAATATTCGAACATTCTGGTTATCAGTCCCTAGACTTCCAAGCTACTTGAACTAACAAACACATCCATGCTCGAAGGAGGACTTAAAGCCCCGACGAGGAGCAACTACGCGCTTCGCAGCAAGGGGGCTTAGAGCGCTCGGTTACTCCACAGCTGCTATAACACTCAAATCAGTAGAAAACTGTAAAGAAGGTAATTTTTTATCAGCGAAAATGGAAAAAAATAATTATATATAAAAAGAAAGTAGAGCACAAATTGGTACATAAATAACAATGAAATTAGAAAAACAACAATTTGCCAACAAAATAGCATTGTACTTGCCGAACAGTATCATTGATTTTGGCAAAACTTAACAGTAAAAAACACCGACATCGGATAAAATAAACACTCAATTTCGCTCTTTATATACCATTCAGTTTTTCATACATTAGTACATATTATACTGTCGCGTTGAAATACGAGCACGCTTGACTTCGAAGGCAACTGAACTCAGCACTTATACTCAAAGTACGTTTATTACGAACTCAACATACACGCAGCACTGAGTGCCTCTCAGGCAGATTGCTCTGCTATTTATACACAGACAGAATTTACGAGAAATTAGAAGAAAAGTTAACATAAGAAACAAGTAGAATTTACAAGTGAACATAAGAAAGATGTAGAACCTTCTGGAACTGTTAATTAGTTGTGGAGTAGTTTATCTCGGACTTTGAGAGTACTCTTGACGCATAGGCTGTCACTTTTTCAGCACCTTCCTGAACTTGTACAAGCACTGCACCAATCGCACAACCACTGGCGTCTGTGTGAAGTTCCGTTTCTGCGTTCTTGTCGTACAAGGCTAGTTAGAGCCTTTCTTTTGTCTCATCCCAGTAAAATTTGGCGTCTCCCTGCAGAATTTCTTGTAATGGACGTGCCTTTTGTTACAAAATCCTTTTATGAAACGTCGGTAGTATGAGCACAGCCCGAGAAAACTTCTCACATCACGAATGTGCTGAGGAGTTGGAAATTCTGTGATTGTCCTTACTTTATCTGGATCAGGACGGACATTATCTCAGTTGACTAGGTGCCCCAGGATTTTAATAAAAGCCGTCTTCTCCCTGTCAGCTTCGTCAACCTCGATTTGCCAGTAACCTGTCTGCATGTCCATAGTTGAGAAGTATGTAGCTCCTATCAAGCAGTTTAAGGTGTCGTCAATACGCGGCAATGGGTAGACATCTTTCTTTGTGATTCTGTTCAGCCGCCGATAGTCGACACAGAATCGCCACGTGCCATCCTTCTTCTTTACGAGGACCACCGGAGACGACCAAGTACTCTCCGAAGGTTGAATAATGTCATCTCGCAACATCTTCTCCACTGCCTCCCGAATTATCCGTCTTTCAGCTGGCGACACTCTATACGAACGCTGGCTAATTGGCGGATGGTCCCCAGTATTGATACGGTACACATTCCCTTGGGGGTAAGTTGTGACTGCTCGTGACAATTTGTGAACCAAATCTCTCCTTGACCACCGGTAATCTTATGATAGCCGCTGGTATGTAAATTTCTTTTGTGAGCCTGATAAACTTTTTTACTATCAACAAGAACTTCACAGTTTAACCATCATCTGTGTTTGTGACTGCAACTCTTCTCATTGTCAACGGCGGTATCGTCACATTGTCAACGACGAATAACTTCCCAGAAAATTCTGTATTACGTGTATCCGGCGGAACAACTTCTTCAATTTGCAGCTCAGATCGTCCACAGTCAATGATAGCTTGGGATGCCTGAAGGAAGTCTCATCCGAGGATGACATTGTGACTACATTCTGTTAACACGACAAATTCAAACGGCTGCGTCCTGTTGTTGATGGTGATTCTTGCGGCACAAGTTCCTGCTGGATGGACGTACTTTCCATTCGCGACGTTCAGCATAGTTGCCCCAGTATCACAGAACATTGTCTTCTTGTGTGCGGCGGTAATTATCCGATAATACAGAAAAAGAGGCTCCTGAATCAACAAGTGCCCGGACAGGTTGGCCATCGATTATGACGTCGATGAGATTTCGCGACATCTTAGCGACTGTCGTCCATAGAGGATTTTCATCTGCGGCGGCCTCACCTCTGTAGATGGTCGCCTCGCTTAGTTTTCATGGGCGCGGCGGCTAGGGGAGCGGCTGGTACCTCTATACGGCGACGGTGAATGGCTGCGGCGCGTCGGGGAGCGACCTCGTCTAGGGTACGGCGATGGGCTTCTTCCCATAGGTCGACTGAACTCATCAGCAGGTAACTGCCTGGAATATAACTGCTCCGACGGCTGACGTCTTGCGGCAAAATAATCATCGAATACTCGCCTCCTCTCTCTGCAGTAGCGTACGACATGTCCAGGGCGTCCACAGTGGTCTAAGTCCCGGCTGCCATGCACTGTTGTAATTCTTCTCTCACAATTTGCCGTATGAGAGAAGCGAAGTAATGCTGGTCTTCCACTACGGCCATAGGGACTAAATTTGGGAGTCTGTCATACTTCTTGCGTCCAACCCTCCTTTGTTGCATCTCTTCAATATGCTGGCACCACTTGATGAACTCTTCCGTCGTAGCGACGTCTTTTATCAGAAGGGCTTGGTACATGTCTTCTGCTATACCCTCCATCAGGTGCGTGATTTTCTCGGCCTCAGTCATGTTCGGATTCCCTATTTTACACAGGGCCAAAACATTCTGTATGTACGACTGTGTCGGCTCACCATGTAGTTGGGCCCGGTTCTTCAGTTGTTCTTCCGCGGAGCGGATTTGTCGCTGGTGGTCTCCAAACGTCTTCTTAAGTTCCTCCTGGAACGTCTCCCTGTCATTCAACTTGTCTTCGTTGTTCTCAAACCATTGCTGGGCTGTTCCGTCAAGGTATAAGTAAACGTTGGCCAAGCGTATCGTATGATCCCACCTGTTGTACTTGGCGACTCGGTCGAATCCTTTTAGCCATTTATTGGGATCCTGACCAGCGTCTCCAGAGAACACCGACGGGTGTCTGATGTGCAGCTGGCCTACCGTTGATTTCGTGTTGTGAGATTACCGCCTAATAGAAATACCGGTAATCAATAGCATTTGATAATTAAACAGTATGAAGTTCACTGCAAACATTGACCATGCCAATGCACTAAATGTTACACAATTTTAATCTTATTAATTGTGGTAGCAAAGTATGTACACAGTTGGGTGACAACATTTATAGTTAGGCCATAGGTAGAAATTCTCCACGTTGAGATTTGCTGTGTGCTTGTAGCTGACGGGAGGCCAGCGAGCAGGCCGACGTTGGTGGCTTGTTCCAACTTAGGATTTTCCAGTTCGTTTCCGGTGAGGGGAGAGAGGGACAATGGCGAGTGCCAGGCACAGTGCAATGCACAAATATTGTAATACTACTGGCATTTGAAGTAATACGATGCAGTTGGGAACCTTTAAGGCCTTCATTACAAAATAGCCTGTTGATAAATAAACAATACATTAGCTGATATAGTCACATCTAACGTAATATGTTTAATTGACAATGAAAAGTAATAAATTACCAACGAAGACAAGACAGTTACACAACTAGAATGGCAATGTTTGTTTATAAAAATAATATATTAACTATTTCTCATTCTATTTTCAATTAATCTTTTGTATTTTATCTTGAAGTATTCAGTTAAATCACTTATCTGTGGTATAAGAAATTGCACGATTATGATAAACAGTACAAAGGATGTTTATACTAATATATAAACGTAAGAAAATATTTGTTTAATGTGTAGTGTAATTATTTTGATTTTAAGTAAAGTTTTAGAAATGTATTGGCTGAGCGCTGTACGTTGGCAAATCGGTTAGAACAGTTCACATGGGGAAGTTTATGACGTAGGGCAAAAAATCCCGGCAGTTGAGCTTTTGGCGCGCGCGCGCGCGCGAGGGCAGGAAGGGGAGACGCGAGCACGTGGGGTAGCTGGCCGGGCGGCGTCGCTCGGCGATCAGTCGGCATGTGGATCTCGAGGTGGTGACTTTAGATTTGTGTGTGGCAATCGCCACGTGTGGTTGCTCGAGGTAGACTGCACCAAGTTAAATCGAGTGCTACTGTGTGTTTGTGAATATTTAGCCGATGGAACAAGGTGTGCATCGCATTGAATTAAAGTGACTGTGATTTGTTAATGTAACACGTGTCGTCGCATAGGCATGTACATAAACGGTGTTTGAGACAGCCACGTGGTGTGAAAACAATTCGCGACAAATATTTATTTTGTCTGGGGGCTCACGAGCTATAACTTTATTTGATAAATGTGCCGACGTACAGACGTATCAGCCACAGGGTTCTAAGATTGTGGAATAAAAATCATAAAGTGAACTTTCACGTGTTTTCAAAAATAGTAGTTAGTACACCCTTTTCTCTCATGAACTTGATTTTATTATGAATTTGTTTTGTTAATCATATGCAGGGAAGGAAAGCTGCGAACGTGTGATATCATCCCCTAGAAAACGAGTCAAACAGTCGCAATCACAGTTCCAGTGTTTTTACATGTTTAGGAATTTGGTTCGCAGTTGGTGGTTGTGAGTTTTAAAAATTAATCCTTCCCTATTTTAAACTCTCACCCCGACCTTCACCCTCGCAGTGTCCATCGTTCTTCTGATGATACGGACTTTCGGAAAGACGTACTCGGTATATCCCTTGTATTCCGGTTCTAGTCCGTGTAAGCGACGGCTTTTACGTTGCCTGATCGGAGCCACGGGGATGCTGCTGTTGCACAGTGTACCCGGCGCCTCCAGCAAACAATGTCGCGTTGAAATGGGAGCAGGCTTGACTTCGAAGGCAACTGAACACAGCACTTATACTCAAAGCACGTTTATTACGAACTCAACATAAACGCAGCACTGACTGCCTCTCATGCAGAGTGCTCTGCTATTTATACACAGACAGAATTTACGAGAAATTAGAAGAAAGGTTAACATAAGAAACAAGTAGAATTTACAAGTGAACATAAGAAAGATGTAGAACCTTCTGGAATTGTTAATTACAAAGAAATACATTTTTTGCCGGTGGGCGGGATTGAACCGGCGACCTTCTGCACCGCAGTCCGTGACGCTATCCCCTGCGCCACGCCGGCAGTCGGTGTTCGTCGTCTCTCGCGGCAATATCCTCGTAATGTGGACTAGTTAGAGTTTATAAATAATAAATGAATACACTCAAGTTACAATGAAAGCTGTAGAAACTACTACAATTATAGAAACCAGTTGGTGTTATTCGGTAGTATTGCAAAAAATCTGAATAAATCGCAGTGATTGATGTCAAACTTGAGGGCACAGCATAACTTCATTTTGACGAGTTTCGGAATTTGTTCCATCATCAGGTATTCATCGGTTTTGTGAGCGACGCCACCCAGGAATCGAGCATGGGACCCTGCGTGGCAACCCGTCATGCTGCCCATAAGACTAGGGAGGTGGGAGGTTTTTTTTTCCTTCTCTTTTTTTTTTTTTTTTTTGGGGGGGGGGAGGGGGTGGTAGACATGACGTGAAAAGAACTATGTGAGCACGTCCATATCAACCACAAAATCTACGGGATTTACGTGAGTGCTACTGAAGAACGGGAAAGGTGAGACCAGGAGTGGTGAAAAGAAGCCTACGACGGGCGCCGACTTGCATTCATGCAAGCGGTTACGGCATTATTTAGTGAATTAGTTTGTTACATAATGTGTTTACCTCAAGA
Source organism: Locusta migratoria (assembly GCA_026315105.1). Lineage (NCBI taxonomy): Eukaryota > Metazoa > Arthropoda > Insecta > Orthoptera > Acrididae > Locusta > Locusta migratoria. Next base: position 165,943,821 of record CM048746.1, read on the forward strand.
AAATCCGTTTTAGCTTCTGTTTAAAAAATACAAAATGCAAATAAAATATTCAAACGTTTATAAAGCTTATGGAGCTTAACTGCGGGGTCATCAGTTCCTAAACTTACAAACTACTTATGAACTAACTTATACTAAAGACAGCACAAACATCCATGCCGGAAGGGGGATTCGAACCCCGACTGGGAAGGGCTTCGCGCATCGTAGCATTGCGTGTCAATGCGCTCGGCCGCTCCGCTGCGGCCAAATAGAAGATAAATAAAAATAAATGATTTGTTGTCAGTAAATCGGAAGATAGAATTCAAATGTTCAAATATTGGTATAGTCTATGGGACTTAACTACGGGGTCATCAGTCCCATGCTCGAGGGGGGATTCGAACCCCCGACCGTAGTGGCCGGTTAGACCGTGACTGGAGCGCCTCAGTCTCCTCGGCCACCGCGGCCGGCCGGAAGATGGATTATAAATACCAATTCACCGTAATACTTTTAGTAAAAAACAGTCTTAGTTGCAGAAACTTCATGTTTTATTTATTTAAACATGACGCGATTCGCCTCTTCTGGTCATCATCAGGTTACCGGCTTGACACGAGCGCGGATGCAGTACAGGGTTGTGGCTGGGGTCGGCATTGCGTGAGTAAACAAAGCTTCGTACTGCTAAGTTTTACCATTCACTTCGTTGCCTCCATTATTGAGCAACAGTTAGATGTATTTTTATTGAATTTTAATAATTTGACGCTCTACAAGTTCAGAATTCCGTAATTTTATTTATTCAGTTATGCCATTTAGCGGTATTTTATTAGTTCAGTTTTTATCCCTCCACGTCAAATACGTGAATGTCGTTATGTGGCCTACTGTGTTTTTCAGTCTGCACTCTCCCTATTGTTATTATTTGTTGCTTAGGAAATGTTTAACATATTTTTAGTTGTGTTTTAAACAAATTTGTAAATCTTTCCCCCCCTCCCCTCCTTTCAAGTTCTGATTATGTCCAGAACGCGTCATGTTTAAATAAATAAAACATCAAGTGTATGCAACCAAGTCTGTTTTTTTTTTTTTTTTTTTTTTTTTTTTTTTTTTTTTTTTTTTTTTTACCAAAAATATCAATTACGGCTGCTGTGCCAGCGCCACAAAAATATGGAGTGATTTTATTCATCATAATATGTAGTACTACAGAACATTTGTTTTTTGGGTGATACGTGTATAAACAAGGCGTACAGGGCAAGCGATCCTTTCTTCATAGTGGATGCACACAAATCTCGACTCTTAACTGAAATCGGTGACATTTCGCAAGAAATTAGTAAACTATGAAAGGGCACTACGTCACCATTGTATAGATAAATAGATTTGGGTCAAGCGGGGACGTACTGTGGTAACCCGTGAGTCGTGTTGATAACTGTTTCCAGATGGCGTAGTGGTCAGCTCTGCTGAGAAGGAAATAGGGATTCCGGCTTCAAGTCCAGGCCTAGCAAAAATTTTCTTCTTTCTCCATTGATTTATTTCAGTGCCCATTACTGGCTAATGTCATAAATTCTTTTGTGCATTTAAAATCTTTGTGGTGCTACTTTGGAAGTTGTCGCGTATCTAAGGAGGGGGGAGCGTCACGTGAGAATAGGGCAGATAGGGATTGCTGGCAGAGGATGCATCCATTCTGTGTAACGCATAGCTTGGGAGTCGAGTTCTGAAAAGAAAGAATTCTGCTGGAGTTTATTCTGTTTGCGGAAAGCTGGCATCAGGCGAGGGGATCTGAAGCAGCGTGCGCTCACACGGTTCGCACTGAAATTCCATCTGACGAGCTTTTCTGTCCAAAGTCCGCAAAACTCTTTGTGTGCACGAGTCCACGTTTATCCCCTGGCCGTACTCGCATTTACTTTGAAATTACTCCTGTTGGTTGCTCCTGGTGAACTGTACCTTGTGTCTTGGTATTCAGTTGTTAATATCAAGCTTGCCGAAGCTGCTATTTATGGATGTCAAAGCGTACTGTTTCAGGGAGAGCTTAGGGCCTTTTAAAGCAAGTTTAAACATGTTAACGGTTTGTAAGCGTTTTAATTTTAGTCACTAGCTTTGAAGACTATAATTTTAGTGTTGTTCACGTTATATTCTAGCAACGAGAAACATGTTATGGTCTGTGTGTAACTGTAATTTTGGTGTGTTGTAGAACCAAGGGGCAATCACGCCTTATTTATTACTACCAATCTGTCGCTGCCTTTAATCGTGTTACGTGGTGTGGCGTCTCCGAACACGGCTTTGTGTTCTTGAATGCGCTGATCGATGACTTCAGTTTGTTGTACATACACCAACTTGATTATCTCAGATTTCTTGATCACTAGGTTAGCAATCCATTTATTACCTTTTAAATGATGTCCTCTAAAACTTGACGAATTGAATTTGGTGTAAATGTATTGAAAGTACTCTGAATTCCATTTAATTGTGTTAAAAATGATCGCAGAGGTTACTGATGGAATTCACTCTAAGACAGAAACTTCCCATTGTCTTTCTTGTGACTTGTGTCAATGAGAAAAGATTTAAAACTGTCGCTATTTATGAATATTTCCAAGTAAGATATCAGTAAAACAAAAATCTCAACAGTTTGTGTCCAGATGTTCAGATGATTGTGGAGGTTATGGGACTTAACTACGAGGTCATGAGTCCCTAACCTTACAAACTACTTATGAACTAGCTTATTATAAAGACGGCACAGCGGTGGCCAAGGGGACTGAGGCGCTCCAGTCACGGTCTGCACGGCCACTACGGTCGGGGGTTCGAATCCCCCCTCGGGCATGGATATTTGTGCCGTCCTTACTTGTAAGTAGTTCATAAGTAGTTTGTAAGTTTAGGGACTGATGACCCCGAAGTTAAGTCCCATAGACTCTACACACATTTGAATATTTTGAAAGACGGCACAAACATCGATGCCCGAGGGAGGTTTCGAATCCCCGACCGCAGCGGCAGTGCAGTCCGTGACTGGCAGGTCGCAGACCGCTCGGCCACTGCGGCCGGCAGTTTGTGTTCACTTAAAAGATGAAAACCATTTATAAGCAACGTCACATCAACCTTTACTACCCCAAACAGGGGAAATACCCTCAGACTTTAAGAAAAATGTAATAATTCCCATTCCAAAGAAAGCACAAGCAGACAGGTGTGAAAATTACTGTTTAATAAGTCATGGTTGCAAAATTTTAACACGAATTATTTACATAAGGTTGGAAAAGCTCGTAGAAGCCGACCAAGGGGAAGACCAGTTTTGATTCAGGAGAAGTGTAGGAACACGGGAGGCAATCCTAATTTTACGGCTTATCCTAGAAGAAATATTAAGGAAAGGCAAACTTACATTTCTAGCTTTTGTAGTGTTGGAGAAAGGTTTTGACAGTGTTGAATGGAATACACTCTTTCAAATTCTGAAATCAGCAGGAGCATAATATAGGGAACAGAAGGTTATTTAAAACTTGTACAAAAACAAGACAGCAGTTGTCAGAGTTGAAGGGCATGAAAGGGATGCAGAGTTTGGGAAGGGTGTTAGACAGGGTTGTAGCCTTTCCACAATGTTCTTCTATTTCTACCTTGAGAAAGCTACAATAATAATAATAATGCCGGCCGCGGTGGCCGAGGGGACTGAGGCGCTCCAATCACGGTCTGTACGGCCACTACGGTTGGGGGTTAGAATCCCCCCTCGGGCATGGATATTTGTGCCGTTCTTAGTATAAGGTAGTTGATAAGTAATTTGTAAGTTTAGGGACTGATGACCCCGTAGTTAAGTTCCATAAGCTTAACAAATATTTGAACTTTTTTTTGAATAATAATAATAATAATAATAAAAAAGCAAGGAGAAATTTGAAGAAGGAATTAAAGTTAGGGGTGAAGAAATAAAAATCTTGCGTTTTGCCGACGACATAGTAATTCTGTCAGAGACAGCAAAGGACCTGGAAGAACATTTGAACGGAATGGACAGTGTTTTGAAAGGTGCATATAAGATGAACATTAACAAGAGCAAAACAAGGGTAATGGAGTGCAATCTAAGAAAATAAGGTGATGCTGAAGGAATTATATTAGGTAACGAATCAATAAACGGGGTAAATGAGTTTTGTTACATGGGTAGTAAAATAACATATGATGGTCGCAGTACAGAGGATATAAAATGAAGAATGGCAATGGGAAGCAAAGAGTTTTTGAAAAAGCGAAATTTTGTTAAGATAGAATTTTAATTTAAGCATACGGATGTCCTTTTTGAAGTCATTTGTGTGTAGTGTTGCCTTGTATGGGAGTGAAACATGAACGATAAACAGTGCGGACAGGAAGAGGATTGGAGCTTTTGAAATGTGGTGCTACAGAAGAATGCTAAAGATTAGGTGAGTGGATCGTGTAACTAATGAAGAAGTACTTAACAGAATTGGGGAGAAAAGGAATTTCTGGCATACATTGACTAAAAGACGGTATCGATAGGTAGGACACTTCTTAGACATGACGTATTCGTAAATTTAATAATAGAGGGAAGTGTGTGGGGTAAAAATCGCAGAGGGAGACCAAGACATGAATGCAGTAAACATATTCAAATGGATGTAGGTTGCTGGTCTTATGAGGAGATGAAGAGGCTTGCTCCAGGATAGAGTGGGGTGGAAATCTGCATGAAACCAGTCTCCAAACTGAAGACCACAACAACAACAACGACAACCCCAAAAAATATACTATGGCGTGGCACTTACCAAATTTTGTTTGCGGAAGCCACACTGGTTTAGAATGAAATGTTTGTAAATCTTGTTTCCTTATTACTCTGGTTATCTGTCCCTAGGCTTACATACTACTTAAACCAACTTAATCTAACCTAATGCTAAACATTCACGCATGCCCGAGCGAAGACTCGATCACCCGTTCGCGGTCTTCACACCAAGACACCTTAGAACCCTCAGCCATTCCAGCGGGGTAGCCACACTGGTTTCACAAAAAAGGAATAATACATCAGTATAAATCATGTCGTTTATTCCACACGACGTATTCAGCAGTAGTAGAAAGTACTGTAGTGAACAACAGATGGTCGACATTCGTATCATCTGCAGGAAACTGGTCACTAGCGTTTTCACACTGCGGACGAGAGTTTGATCAAACACACTCATACTCTATAAAATAGGGTACTAGCCACATTCCACACCAAGCATTTTGTCACACAGTGCGAAAATTTCAAGTGTTGCCGCCTCCTTCCTCACCCCCCCCCCAACAAATTTTTCGACATTTTCTATTTTTCTCATAATATAATCTGTGTATGACAACTTATTTCAAATATCACAATCGTGCACTTTTAAGCTCAAATCAGCACCAGTGCTTAACATGTCAACCAAAATTAATTTGTCACTGGCAGAGCATAAAACTAACATCTGTTCACTTTGTTGTGTTAAAACATGTTCCGTGGAAGCACTTTGAAGAGTCCGCACAGGAATAGGTGGACGGTCCGCAGAGACGAGTTTTCGCCCAAAACGCCGGGCGATTTAATTCGTTCATTGGAAAGGGGAGGCCGCCTGAGCCCACTTTCGCCTGCCGGCCAGTGAGCTGGCCACTCCCCCTCCAGCGCTCGCTCGATGCTCTGGTTGCTACCCCCACCACTACCATTTTCCACACACTTACTCAGCCATCTGCGCACCTACAGGCCAATTTATCCTGCATGCACTTTACAGAGACGTTTCTCTTCACGTGCGGTAGATATTTGTTGCAGCACAGAATCGACACAAGGAAATAGAAGCACGTCTGTTAACTGTATGTTTAACTGGAGCCGGGACATGGAAAGATAAATTATTATATTCGCCTGTTGATACAGTTGCTGCTGCCATTATCCATACCAACGATTAATGGTAATAAAATACCTCAGGATACAATCAAGAAAGGGACGGTACTACCAGATTTTATGAATAATTTGTATTTACAACTTATTCTCATAATTTTCGTTGTTGAAAGACACATCCACCTATCATGGTCTTGCTTAACTTAACCTTTTGCAAGTACTTAAAAATTCAAAAATGTGCCGCCTCCAAAAATCGAAAATTTGACACTGTCCCCCCCCCCCCCCCCCCCTAAGAGTCGGCGTGTTATGGTACATTCTGACTGTAAAGCTAGTACCCAAGGCCTAGAGTCATAGAACTGTGTGTCCAACAACACATCTGAAAATAAACTGGCCACAGTGGAATAGCCGAGTGGTCTAAGGCGCCTCACTGTGGAGTGTGCGGTTGCTCGCTGTCGGAGGTTTGAGTACTCTCTGGGGCATGGGTGTGTGTGGGTTGTCCTTAGCTTGGTTTACCTTAGTTTAAGTAGTTTGCAAACTACGGAATGATGACCACGCAGTTTGGTTCGATAGATTTACAAACATTTGAAAGTTTGATTTAAATAAACTGAATATGAAAATGTTCAAGCTTATGGGACTTAACTACGGGGTCATCAGTCCCTAAACTTACAAACTACTTATGAACTACTTACGAACTAGGATGGCACAAATATCCATGCCCGAGGGGGGATTCGAACCCCCGTCCGTAGTGGCCGTGCAGACCGTGACTGAAGCGCCTCAGTCCCCTCAGCCATCGCGGCCGGCAAACTGAATATGATTATGTCTTATTGCATCCATCATTACTGGTGGAACTGGGACTGCGGCTGGTCAAGAGTATGTAGGAAGAAGGATACCAGCAGCCTTATATTTAAAAGAAACGTTTATTCTTTCACTACCTGAAGATGGCATAATGGAATGCCGAAACTGCTAGTGAAATAATAAATTTTTCTTTTAAAAACACGGCTGTTGGTATCCTTCTTCCTACATAGGATATGATTATGACATCTGTGCGATAATTGGATTTCGGAAGTACCTTCTTCGAAACGAACGGCCGATCATCTCTAAAAGCTCGCAGTTGGCATCGCCATTCCATGTGCTGTCACATATATTGTTACGGAGGGCAGCTGGTCTACTTTTATGGAGGGCGCAGCTGACGGGAAAAATACTTATTTCGACGTCGTAAAAACCAGCCGATGTCCGCATCGCACCGTTTACTGTGAAGGCTGCAATTGACGCCCTCTGTCGGCGCCACAACCGTGCGGAAGACTGCCGACAGCGCGAGGTCCTCAGCGTAGCAGCGGCACAGCGTCTGGCAGTTACCGTCAATAATGGGGCCCCACACGTGCGGTTTCAACCGCACGACTGAGCGCGGCGCACCTGCGCGCAGATCTGTGACGCTCACGTGCGTGTGCTGTGGCCGAGATTACAGGCACGCTCCGGACCGCGCGCAAGTCTGCGTCCAGGAGCGCCACGGGCAGCAGTCTGCGTTTAAACGGAGGAAGCGGCGCGCAGGTACCCGTGCAATCGTGGCGCGTGGAGTTCCTCACTTCTAAAATCTTGCATGGCGCGCGCGCTACGTGTAGTGAGATTAGATTACAGTAGATTAGATTAATACTTGTTCCATAGATATGATGTCGAACGTCTCAGTTTAGTAAATGTTGTCTACACTTGACAATCAATATTTTAACCCTCTCATGCGTCTCGTCCTCAAATGAGGACACTTAAATTTTTTCTCATTTCTGTCATCTTTTACATCTGACGTGACCGTAAAAGCACAGGTAGCTCATATGAAGACTTATAATGAATGACAGACTGTCTCCTAGACGGCGGCACTGTTAGTCGTTGAACTAACAAAGAAACGGAAAGTAGAGATTACAAGAAAGAGTAGAGGCAGGCCTTCAGATGAAAGTACATTGTTGTCTGTACATCGGAAAACAAGAAAGCCTGTCTTTCGGTACCCAACGATTTCTGCTTCAAATGGGTATAACTCTGGCCAGCCAAATCAGATGATCCCATTGCCAAGAGGTGTCGTGATCGGGACTGCCGACGGAAAACACGTTACATTTGAGAAAAGTGTAAACATGCTGTGTGCCCTGAGTGCCTGAAACAATCCCATTACTCGAAAAATACAGAATAGTGAGCACTCTTCATATATTCTTTGATATTATTAATAGATGTTCCATGTAAAATGTAGCAGTTTTACTACTCACTGTCCTCTATTGAGGACTCCTCCGTACTTGTATATGAAAATACTTTTTTAGATAAATTATGATGAATTTTGTACAAGATAGGTCTTATGTAACCAAATAATGTATCAGAAATTTTGTTCATTGTCGGGTTGATAATTAGTGCATGAGAGGGTTAAGGATTTTTATTACAGTTTTTGTTGTTTTTATTTCCTTTTTTTTAACTTTTATCTAAAAATTGAACTACTTTTTAGATGGAGCTGCCACTCAGAAATACCTTTAATGTCTTTTCAATACTAGTTGGCCATCAGTCAGACTGTTGGTGCTACTTGGAAAGTGACCAAAGACTTTTGTGGCAGCATAATTCCTTTCTGAGCCAAAGTTAGATTTAACCTTGAATAGTGAATATCATCCTTTCTCCTAGTGTTGTAGGTATGCACACTGCTATTACTTTTGAATTGGGTCTGATTGTTAATAACAAATTTCATGAGTAAATATATAAGATCCCTAGATCCCTAAATAAATGTCTGCAGGATGCTCTTGGGTGGGCTCCAGCAATTATTCTGATTACATGCTTTTGTACAATGACTACGTTTTTACTCAATGCTGAATTGCCCCAGAATATGATCCCATATGAAAGCAGTGAATGAAAATAGGCGTAGTAAGCTAATTTACTGAGATGTATATCACCAAATTGTGCAAATACTCAGATAGCGAACTTAAACGTTTCAGGAGATCTTCAATATTTTTCTTCCTATTCAGTCCGTCATCAATGCAAACACCTAAAAATTTTGAATATTCTACCTTAGTTACAGATTTATCTTCAAAGTTTAAATTTATTAATGGTGTTATGCCATTTACTGTATGAAACTGTATATCCTGGGTTTTATCAAAGTTTAACGAGAGTCCATTTGTAGAGAACAACATAATAACTTTCTGAAAGATGTCATTCACAATTTCATCAGTTAATTCCTGTTTGTCAAGTGTGACAGCTATACTTGTATCATCAGTAAAAAGTAATAGCTTAGCATTTTCGTGAATGTAGAACGGCAAGTCATTAATGTATATTAAGAACAGCAAAGGACCCAAGAACGAACTTTGTGGGACCCCATTTTTGATGACTCCCCAGTTAGAGGAATTAATTGTTTCATCTATATCATGTTAACTGCTTATTTCAACTTTCTACACTCTTCCAGTTATGTATGATTTAAACCATTTGTGCACTGCCCCACTCATACCATAATACTTTAGCTTATCTACAAGAATCCCATGATTTGCGCAATCAAAAGCCTTTGAGAGATCACAAAAAACCCCAACTGGTGATGTCCGGTTATTCAAAGCATTTAATATTTCATCAGTGAAGTTATATATAGCATTTTAATTTGAAAAGCTTTTTTGAAAACGAAAATGACATTTTGTTAGAAATTTATTTTTACTAATATGTGAAGCAACTCGAGAATACATAACTTTTTCAAAAATTTTGGATAAAGCTGTCAGAAGTGAAATAGGTCGGTAGTTGTTGAGTTGTTAAGTTGCAGCCATGTTCGGCGCGAAAGACGATCGAACGCCTGTGGTTATCGCTACTACAGCAATAGACATTTCAGCTATAAACATAAAAAATCGCACTGCCTTATGTTATGGCCCACTTTAGAATTGACTGTAGTTTTATGATTTCTTTAAAACATTTCGGACAAATATAAAAAAAAATACAAATAATAAAAAATTATGGACGATACGATTACCTCTCTACTATTGCGATAATATTTATGCATCCAAAATGTAATATTCTTTTCGACCGTATTTTTACAAACAGCCAAAATTATCTCATACTAACTGTAAACTCGGCGTTGCCCGGGTGTTTATTTATCCTACACTCTCGTAGTCCACATCTCCTTCACCCCTCTCTCTGCATCCACCTGTTTCTCTCCCATCTCTCTGCTCGTTTCCACCTTTCTCTCTCGGCAAAGGTTTCTGCTAGGTACCATACATTTATGTAGCAAGTGATCTTGCTCTTGGTTTAAAGGTCATGTGTGTAGAAATTCATTAAAATTGGAGCGAAAATATGCAATTTTGTAAAATTCCGTAGGTTAAGTACCCTCCAACATCTACGGAACGAAATTTTATACAGACAGTGACAGTCCTCTTGTTTTTAAGGTAGTGTGTGCAAAATTTCAGCTATATCAGAACGAAACTATAGATTTATATGCAATAGAAACGCGGGGTCACATTGAAAAATGCACTTTGGTGTTCTCAAATATTCCAGTTTTATTTCATACAACCCTTGTTCTGAGCATAACGAAAACAACAAAAAAAGAATCTGTGAAATCGGTCGAGCTCTTCTCAAGTAATGGCGTACTAAGGTATTTAGGGACCCATTTTTATGTTGAAAAGTACCCTCCCCCATGTAACGTATAAAACTTCAGGTAGAAGGTGACCTTCCTCTTGTTTTGAAGGTCAAGCGTGTGAAATTTCGTGAAGATCGGAATGAAACGGCATATTTCGTGAGTCTGTAGGAGAAGTATGCTCCGCCATGCACCTATCACAAAATACTTTCTTAGCTGACTTTTGTACCTACATACTACGTTACTGCCAAATTTCAGCTTCATAGTTGAAGTAGTTTCGAGATTCCGTGTTTAGTGAGTGAGTGAGTGTTCTTTCGCTTTTATATAGACAGAGATGAAGAAAACAAATTGCTTATTTCTGGATGCAAGAGAATTAAGGGAGACATCCAGACAAAAATAAATAGTAACATGCAAATCTGTAATGTTACCTTTATTTGATACAAGGTCATGCCTGATGGGACAGTTTTCGTTTCATCATTTTGTATGTGTGTGTGGGGGCGGGGGGGGGGGGCGGAGCAGCTACAAACCTCTTCATAAACGTCCGAAATTACATGCAACTTTGTTGCAGGTCCGTAACTACTTCCATTTTCCAATAAATTACACATAAACCTGGATATTCTCACGCGGTGGCCTCTCATTATTTATGACGTCATATCTCCTGAGCTATGTGTCGTGCTCTTTTGTTTTTGGGTCAGGAACCTTCGTGGGCGTACTGTGAACAGTTCATCAAAGTTTCTTTTCAATCGAATGAATGGTTTATGAACATTAAGAGGACATACAGCAAACATTCGTATATATATATATATATATATATATATATATATATATATATATAGATTTGTGTTTAGCTTTGACAAACATTCTCTTTTTTCAACCTTTACCTTTGGAAAATAGTATTTTAGTATCTCTCCCACATTTTCATTACTTTTTTCCGATAAATGCTATCACCTGTCTTGCTTTGGTAGTTTGTTCTAAGTTTATTTTCTTTTCCTGTACTGGTTACGAATGACTATATCCTGGAACGAACGTAGCGTACATTTGGCGTTTGGAAATCAGTCACGTCACATCCCTCCCCCGAAACTCTATTCTGCACACGCCATCTTGCTTTCTGTACTTAATTATTATTATAACTCAAGCGTTGGTATATCAAAGCAATGGCACACTGAAAATATTCAGAAACACGTCGTTTTTAGGACAATGAATTACAATCTAATGTCTAAAATTTCCATGTTAGCAGATGACACCTGCCATCGAAGGTACGAGAATTACGGACTATTGACGTAGTAGTTCGGCGTAGCGTAATGGGCAGCGAATTAATTTTTGATGTACGAATATCTTAGACGGTGGTTTGAAAATTTGACGGGCGCAGTGTCTCAAGCGCTCGGTCAGAAGGTTGCCCTCTGTAAGGAAGAAACTGAGTCAACGACGAAAAGATCAAAACTAAACAAAATAAATAACGTCCACAAAGAACCGATCAAACCGAATAACAAATGAAAAGAAAGAAAAAGAAAGATGGTCTTGATACGCCTGGGCATTGAGTCCAACAGAGCTTGGATGGCGTGTACAGGTATAGATGGCCATGCAGCTTCAACTCGATACCACAGTTCATCAAGAGTAGTGACTGGCGTATTGTGACGAACCAGTTGCTCGGCCACCATTGACGTTTTCAGTTCGTGAGAGATCTGGAGAATGTGCTGGCCAGGGCAGCAGTCGAACATTTTCCGTATCCAGAAAGGCCCGTACAGGACCTGTAACATGCGGTCGTGCATTATCCTGCTGAAATGTAGGGTTTCGTAGGGGACGTGTGAAGGGTAGAGCCACGGGTCGTAGCATTTGAAATGTAACGGCCATTGTTCAAAGTGCCGTCGATGCGAACGAGAGGTGACCGAGACATATAACCAATGGCACTCTATACCATGATGCCGGGTGATATGCCAGTATGGCAACGACGAATACGTGCTTCCAATGTGCGTTCACCGCGATGTCGCCAAACACGGATGCAACCATCATGATGCTTTAAACAGAACCTGGATTCATCCGAAAACATGACATTCGTGCACCCAGGTTCGTAGTTGCGTACACCATCGCAGGCGCTCCTGTCTGTGATGCAGCGTCAAGGGTAACTGCAGCCAATATCTGATAGCCCATGCTGCTGCAAACGTCCTCGAACTGTTCGTGCAGATGGTAATTGTCTTGCAAACGTCCCCATCTGTTGATTCAGTGATCAAGACGTGGCTGCACGATCCGCTACAGCCATGCCGATAAGATGGCTGTCATCTCGTCTGCTAGTGATACGAGACTGTTTGGATCCAGCACGGCGTTCCGTATTGCCCTCCTGAACCCACCGATTCCATATTCTGCTAACATTCATTGGATCGCGACCAACGGGAGCAGCAATGTCGCGATAGGCTACAATCCGAATTTTATAAAAGTCGGAAACGTGATGGTACGCATCTCTGCTCCTTACACGAGGCATCACAACAACGTTTCACCAGGCAACGCCGGTCAACTGCTGTTTGTGTATGGGTATTCGGTTTGAAACTTTCCTCATGTCAGCAAATTGTAGGTATCGCCCCCGGCGCGAACCTTGTATGAATTCTCTCAAAAGCTTAGCATTTTCATATCACAGCATCTTCCTCCTGTCTGTTAATTTTCGCGTCATCTTCGTGGTATAGCAATTTTAATGTTCAGGAGTGTAGTAAGATATACACAGGCCATCAGTGAGTGCCAGCTTGGACACTGTAATGTCATCTGGTGAACTACATCGACTCCACCATTGGTCTCATATGCATTTTCAAATCTGACTATAACACTCGATCCCCTATCTCTTTGAAATCATCAAAAGTTTCCGCTTCTAACATCCCATTAGATACGAGTCAACCCTCATAGTGACCTTCAATGTATTCTTCCCACCATATCCTCTGTCACCTGAGTTTAACGGTGGAATTTCCATTGCACTCTTAATGTTGCCAGTATTGTACTGAAATTATTCAGTATGCTGTCTGTCTGTCTGATCATTTTGTATTTGTTTTATTCAAATTTTGTTCTTCCATATCGGCTTGGCTTCTCTACTTATTCATTTTATTCCTTAGTCAGTCGTATTTCCTTACTGCCGTACATTTTTGTAATTCCTTCTTTCGATCAGCTGAAGTATTTCTTCTGTTACTCACGGAATCTCAACAGTTACCTTCCTTGTACCTATTATTGTCTGTGGTTGCTTTTTTCGAGATATTTCCACTCCTCTTCAGTTGAGCTACCTACTCTGGGATTCGTTACGGCAGTGGATAGAGAACTTCAAACGCGTTTCACCATTTCTACGTACTTAATATCCAATTTTATTCCACACTGCTTCTTTCGGACGATTCTCTTAAACTTCAGTCTATCCTTCATCATTATTACAGTGTGATCTAGGTCTATATCAGCTCCTGTCTGTGCTTCAGAATCCAATATCTGATTTCGTAATCTCTGTCTGAGCAAGACGTAATCGAGATGGGAGCTATTTATGATTGTCTTCTTTACGTACCCTGTTTGACGCTCGACGATCGTTTTTGGGGGAGTTACTGTGTGTCCTCATATTACGATCGATAATTTGTACCAAGGGCAGGATCGAAAGTGACGTCTTTTGTTGTCTAGGCAGATGCACTATGCCTTATGCCGTACACCCTTTTCTATGTACTTTTTTATTTTTTTCACAGATGTAGTGCTGTAGATTCATTGCTGCCTCAGCCTATTTCATACTCCGTTTAAATTGAATCAGCAGTGAGAGGCTCAGCTCTCCAATTTACGGTAAGGGCACTGAGAGTTGGCAGTCTATTTCTCATTATTATTTGTCGATTTCACTTGAGATTAACCATACAATTGTTACATTATGCGCGTTATGTGATTTGCCAAAGGTAGTATATTCGGTACATGGCAGTTCTGGGAGGAAAAAGGCAGTCTTGTTCAGCTTGCAGGATGCGGGACCGAGGGGCCCATTCTTTAGGCCGTGTCCTACGTGAGCGACAAAAGCGAGCGACAGCGCGCGACACAGCAGCTACAAGCGGTGACATTCGGCGACATGGCCAGGTGTCCTACGTGAGCGACAACTTCTCGCTACAAGATGGCCGCTAGAAGCGATCAGCTGTTTCTAAAATTTGGCACCCGTAAACCGAAGAATAACGATATCTCCAGAGTAAGGCAATAACGTTTTATTTACTTTATGAAATAAGACGTAAAAAGAGTGGTGTGCATGAAATTTACAAAGTGAAGAATGTTCATGGACCATTTCATTCATAACTTCAAATACCAAAATAGAGAACATCACCAGCCAAATACGAGTACAAATACTTTAGAGTTTTTCTTTTGTGACTACAAACAATCAACAACTGAATAAGTACAAAATGATTCTTATTGTAGGACGACAGTAAATCATTTAATTCTGGACGGAATTGCTAGCAGCAGGCGTTACATACGGGTAGTGATGTGGGCTTCCAAGTTGTAATTTTTTTTACCATGTTAATACCAATATATTCATTTTTATTGCAAACACATGTATCCCACCGAAGGCCTACCAAACACATTAAATTTCTGCTGAAACATTATAGCAAGATATCTCGTATGACATCCTACTTTTAAGAAAGGATGGATGATACGAGAGGGCTAAAAGACAGGTGTGGATGACCGTCAATATCCCTGTTAATTTCACTCTCTCTCTGGAGTAAGTTTGATGTTACTGCAAATGCTTATAAAGCACGCAAATGTATTTTGTTCAAAACACGTTGATCACTGTGTAAATAAAACTACCACTCAAAATAAAAGCAAAAGACTGCCATATTAAAAACAATTTAAAAATTTAACTTCTCTCTTAAAGCCCAAAAGAAAATTTATGAGATTTTAGACACTTCTTATCCCAATCAAAATTCTTAATTACATGCACAACTGCAATTTTACATTATGTTATTTCAGAAACAGTTGCAGTTTCATAAACATCAGGGATTATTAGCTCGCCGAATTCTGGCGACATCCTTTATAACCTCGACAAGCAGACGATTCTCAACGAACTCGACACTTTGTAGCGCGTGGGACAGCGACAAGATTCAAGCAGGTTTGAGATTTAAACATCGCTCGTTGCCGCGTCTGACGCGCGGCGCTGCAGATGTCGCTCACGTTGGACATACCTATAACGATACACGCTATTGAGACTTGTCGCTTGAAGCTGTCGCGCGCTGTCACTCGCTTTTGTCGTCCACATAGGACACGGCCTTAGAGGACAGCGACAGGAATACCGGGCAAGCTTTTACTGCGTTACCTCGGTTAGGCACAGGGGGCGGAGGCAGCCGTTTCGCCAGAGAGAGCTGCGCTATCTGAGCGAACTGAGCTTGTAAAACTGTCCCACAGCATTCCTGAACTGTGGACGGACACAGGCCAATATTGTGAGAATTGGGCTAAAAGATCCGTGTTATCTGATTTCATAAAAGTTATGGCTGGAGTCCTTTCTCCGTTTTTACGAGGAGAAATTGGCCAAGTTTCATTTAGAAAATGATAACACTGCAACGGTCTGTCCTCCTTTCACGAGGAAAGGATGACCAAGTTTTTCTCCCAAAAAGATAGTACACTGTAACGGAAACATCTAGCACTGGGAAGGCGGACAGCAGAAGGTCAGTTAGGTTTGCTTTTTTTTTTTTTTTTTTTTTTTTTTTTTTTTTTTTTTTTTTTTTTTTTTTATCGACGGAAAATTCCACCGAGAACAGTCCTTGGGACATATTTTGGTGCGCACACCGAGGTGGCGAGGGAAAAGACACAAGGAAGCGAAGGGCAGAGCTGGAAGAATGCATAGTCGTCTCTGATTGGCTCAAGAAGAGTGTTAGGCACTTTTCGAAATCAGACTTGTGTGTGTGCTGGTTCTCATTGGTCGGTGCTGGGAATAGGGTGTTACATTATTTTTCTGTGAGATTGTGGGACGTGGTCCATACTGGAGAGAGGGAGAGAGAGAGGGGTGAACAACGGAGAGAGGAAAGAGAGAGAGAGAGAGAGAGAGAGCTGAACAGACGCCGGAGAGAAGTGAGAGGAGAGAGAGAGAGAGAGAGCTGAACAGACAGAGGAGAGAGAGAGAGAGAGCTGAACAACAGCTGAGAGAGTGGAGAGAGAGAGAGAGAGAGAGAGAGAGAGAGAGAGAGAGCTGAACAACAGCTGAGAGAGTGGAGAGAGAGAGAGAGAGAGAGAGAGAGAGAGAGAGAGCTGAACAGACAGAGGAGAGAGAGAGAGAGAGAGAGAGAGAGAGAGAGAGAGAGAGAGAGAGAGAGAGAGAGAGAGAGAGAGCTGAACAGACAGACGAGAGATGGAGAGAGAGAGAGCTGAACAGACAGCGGAGAGAGGAGAGAGGGAGAGAGAGTGAGAGAGCCGAACAGACAGCGGAGAGAGGAGAGAGATGGAGAGAGAGCTGAACAGACAGCGGAGAGAAGAGAGAGAGAGAAAGAGAGAGCTGAACAGACAGCGGAGAGAGGAGGGAGAGAGAGAGGAGAGAGAGAGCGGAACAGACAGCGGAGAGAGGAGAGAGAGAGAGAGGGAGAGAGAGAGAGAGAGAGAGAGAGAGAGAGAGCGGAACAGACAGCGGAGAGAGGAGAGAGAGAGAGAGAGAGAGAGGAGAGAGAGTGAGAGCGGAACAGACAGCGGAAAGAGAGGGGAGAGAGAGAGAGAGAGAGAGAGAGAGAGAGAGAGCTGAACAGGCAGCGGAGAGAGGAGAGAGATAGAGCTGAACAGACAGCGGAGAGAGAGAGAGAGAGCTGAACAGACAGCGGAGAGAGAGAGAGAGAGCTGAACAGACAGCGGAGAGAGGAGGGAGAGAGAGAGAGAGAGAGAGAGAGAGAAAGAGAGAGAGAGAGAGCTGAACAGACAGCGGAGAGAGTAGAGAGATAGTGCTGAACAGAGAGCGGAGAGAGGAGAGAGAGAGAGAGAGAGCTGTACAGACAGTGGATAGAGGAGAGAGAGAGAGAGGAGCGAGAGAGAGAGAGCGGAACAGACAGCGGAGAGAGGAGAGAGAGAGAGAGAGCTGAACAGACAGACGAGAGAGGAGAGAGATAGAGCTGAACAGACAGCGGAGAGAGAGAGAGAGACAGAAAGAGAGAGAGCTGAACGGACAGCGGAGAGAGGAGGGAGAGAGAGAGGAGAGAGAGAGCGGAACAGACAGCGGAGAGAGGAGAGAGAGAGAGAGAGAGAGAGAGAGAGAGCTGAACAGACAACGGAGAGAGGAGAGAGATAGTGCTGAACAGACTGCGGAGAGAGGAGAGAGAGAGAGAGCTGTACAGACAGTGGATAGAGAAAGAGAGAGAGAGAGAGAGCTGAACAGACAGCGGAGAGAGAGAGAGAGACAGAGAGAGAGAGATCTGAACAGACAGACGAGAGAGGAGAGAGATAGAGCTGAACAGACAGCGGAGAGAGAGAGAGAGAGAGCTGAACAGACAGCGGAGAGAGGAGAGAGAGAGAGCTGAACAGACAGCGGAGAGAGGAGAGTGAGAGCTGAACAGACAGCGGAGAGAGGAGGGAGAGAGAGAGAGAGAGAGAGAGAGAGAGAGAGAGAGAGAGCTGAACAGACAGCGGAGAGAGGAGAGAGAGAGAGTGCTGAACAGACAGCGGAGAGAGGAGAGAGAGAGCTGAACAGACAGCGGAGAGAGGAGAGAGAGAGAGAGAGAGCTGAACAGACAGCGGAGAGAGGAGAGAGAGAGAGAGAGCTGAACAGACAGCGGAGAGAGAAGGGAGAGAGAGAGAGAGAGAGAGAGAGCTGAACAGACAGCGGAGAGAGGGGAGAGAGAGAGAGAGAGCTGAACAGACAGCGGAGAGAGGAGAGAGAGAGTGAGAGCTGAACAGACAGCGGAGAGAGGAGGGAGAGAGGGAGAGAGAGCTGAACAGACAGCGGAGAGAGGAGAGAGAGAGTGAGAACTGAACAGACAGCGGAGAGAGGAGGGAGAGAGAGAGAGAGCTGAACAGACAGCGGAGAGAGGAGGGAGAGTTTTGTTGCGCCTCCGTAGGGCGCGGATGACCCTTGGCTCTTCACTCCCTAAGGATAAGGTCGTGGCCGGCCGCGGTGGCCGAGGTGACTGAGGCGCTCCAGTCACGGTCAGCACGGCCACTACGGTCGGGGGTTCGAATTCCCCCTCGGGCATGGATATTTGTGCCGTCCTAGTTCGTAAGTAGTTCATAAGAAGTTTGTAATTTTAGGGACTGATGACCCCGTAGTTAAGTCCCATAAGCTTAACAAACATTTGAACATTTTTTGAACATTTGATGAGGTCGTGAAGTAGAACATTTATTTCGCTTGGCTGGAACTTGTGGACTTAGTGCAAATTTCATAGATTGCTCAGAAGCTTGATCTTGTGCGGAGAGTTTTTGTGAGACGAGAATTAACGTCAGCCTGCACCGAAGCTCTATTTTCGACTTGCTTATCTTTCTGGAGTCACCTTGCCTTCAGAATTTTATGTGTACCAGTTTACGCAGACTTAAGTGGCACAAACTTTCCATAATAGTTTGAGGTCTTTTTGCATTGCGATCTACCGAGAACGCAGAGGCTGATTTTAGGTAGTAACAGCTTCCGATTTATGAAGCCTGACATTCTTTCGCGGCCGCGAATATACAGTTATCAGCAATCAGGCACCGTTCCACAGTTGATCACCGAGATCACACCGTCGTACCTCGTTTGTGTAAAGTACTGCCAGTTTACGTCATCAACAGACAGTAGTTGTTTCAGGATTCTCATCTTGCGGGAAAGAGTTGTTAAGTAGAATCCTGCACTGAGTATTTCGTACATATAGCGTTCTTGGTAGTAAATTTCGATACACTAACAAAATATTGATCTTCAAACGGGTTAATTTGACTTGCCGGTCAGTGGCAGGAATTATTTCACAGCAATCATTTAAATGTAAACAACATCAGTAAGATTAAAAGTCAACTGTGTTCATTAGTTCATTACAAACTAATTTTTGTGTTGCTTTACTTTTAATCTTTACTATTGTTGTTGGTCGTGTATGTTTCTTGATACAGCCTAGATCCGACTATAATAAACAAATCAATAAGCAAGTGTGTTCAACAATATCCTTTATAGTTTTTAGAACCCAGTCACATAAAATAAAAATAATATCTTTTGAAACTGACAGTTGCTGTCAGACTTAAAAAAGACAGGAGATTATATTATATTGTGTTGCGTATTACAGGGCCGCATCTTAATTCAAAAATCCTAATACCAAAGTTGTCAGGGTAATTTGCATATGATGATAAAAACAAAATTTATTAGTCACAAACAACGTGAAATTAACAGGGATATTGACGGTCATCCACACCTGTCTTTTAGCCCTCTCGTACTATCCATCCTTTCTTAAAATCCCCATAACCTTTCGTTTTGCGATCCCTGCCAGGATTCCCTCTTTCCACATTTATTCTCTACCACAACCACCTCTCATTTGGCGACCCTACCAGGGTTTCCTTTTTCCACATTTTTCTCCACTACAACAATCATTCATTTTGCGATACCTGCCAGATTTTTCCTCTTCCACTCCGTTTAAGCACCCCTCAACCTTTCACCACCTCACCATCTAACGGAACCGGAAATCAAGGCTGAAACAGGGACACAGGTGATTTAACCAAATGAGGTGGGGATGAAAATTTGGATTGAGGAGGCAAGCTTGTCGGATCATACGATGTACTGACACAAAGCCAATGCGCTAGAATGCCATAGTTGTAAGCGCATTAGCGTCTGCTTCTAAATAAGAAGTGAGTAGCATCCTTCGGAAATACTTCACACTATATGCGTAAATGAATTACCTAATGAGGTTTGGTGTAGAAAATTTTATTATAACCAGATTTCACTGCAGTAAACAAATTCTGATGGATATATATTACGGTAGTTAAACGGAAATCAAGCGACACAGGCAAGATGGTATAGAGTGGAGAGGTAGAGTCTTTCATCTTAAAGGTAACAGTAACCACAACGACAAGTAAATAACGGGCTCCATGTTGCACAGGAAACGATATCGTTCCAGAGCTACAATGCGTGTGCGAGCATAAACAGCGAGGAGAACAACGAGGCCGATACCGGCGTGCATTGTGACAGCTACTGGAGAGCTGCGATACAAAACTACGTTACCGACAAAATGGGCCTCGCAACTTTATTCCTCCCGCTATCTGCGGTCCGCACCGGCCATTTATTTTTCCTGAGCCGATATTCCTCCCTTTGAGACAGAAATTGTGTTTCCAATAATATTCGTATCTCCTACGGTGTTCCAGTTCTGTCACAGTACGTCATGCCCCTGGAGAGTTAGCACGAGTATCTCTCTAAGCAACGCCGCTGCTGCAGCTACGAGTTCGCAGCGATGCAAAGGAAAAGTTTGCACACACATGGATGAAATGTGAGGTGACATGTAAATTCAGTATCTGGAGTGTAATTAATAGCATACAAATCTTGCATATTTAAACGAGGAATTCTTGTTTATATTCCCTGCATCTCGGCAACGACTCTATTTGCTTCATTTTTTTCTTTTTCTTTTTCGTAGATTCAGATGAGGTTTTCCTTATTTATTTCATCTGTGTATGTATAGCGAACTCGAAGGCATGCAGAACGAAGCTCCTTCTTCAATTCTCGATGAGAGATTGGGAGAGAAAACAAAGAGTTTTGGAATTGATGTGATTTACACTATTTGTGTCTGATGCGTTCGATACAAAAGATTTACAATCTAGCGTCTATAACACTTTTAAAGAATTTTAGCGATCTGAATTTATTTATTACTTCATTACGTTATAAGCAGTGTGCTTTCACAACAAATGGTAAAAAATAAACCAGTAACAACAAAAGAACAAAACTCGATAACTTGACGAAAACAATAGGAATGAACACCACAGCAGAAAAATGACAAGCTTTTAAGAGTATTAATGCACACTTAAAGCAATAAATATACTCTGCCAATAACTTCACGTAAAAAAATAGAGGAAAATTCCATTGATAATACTAAGTAAGTGCTGAAAAATATTTAGAATAAATTAAAAATAGGTGCGTTGCTTAAAGGAAAATTCCTCTCCAGTTTATCTAAGCAAGCACAGAAATAAAAAGAATTGCATCATCAAGATGATTATGAAATTGTTTCATATTGTCTTTCCTACAGGTAAACAAGATTTTTAATTTTTATTTCCATAATTATTGCAAGAATTAGACTCCGTTATAACAGAATTAAAATGTTTGTAAATCTATGGGACTTACCGACAGTAGTTATCAGTTCAAATGTTTGTAAATCTGTCGGACCAAACTGCGTGGTCATCAGTCCTAGCTTACAAACTATTAAACTAACCTAAGGACAACACACATACACACACACACACACCCACACACACACACACACACACACACACACACACACACATACATGCCCCAGGGAGGGCTCGAACCTCCGACGGCGAGCAACCCCGCGTTCCGCAGCGATGCGGCTTAGACCGCTAGGCTACTCCAGCGCGTCGGTTATCAGTTCCTAGGCATACAAACTAGTGAAATTACCTTAAACTAACGTAAGGAGAATACACACACCCATGACTGAGGAAGGGCTCGAACGTCCGACGGCGAGAAAGAGCACGCTCCGCAGCAAGGCGCCTTAGAGCGCTCGGCCGCTCCACGCGGCTATGCGCCTTCCAACAAACGATTTTCACGCAGTAATGCAGCCAAGATTTGGTTCTGTAAAGGGCTCATTTTTTAATGAATTTATTAATCTATAACGTATTTTTTACACTTTTTATTATTTAACCAATTATACTACGAAAATAATTGCAAAAGAGATCAGATGAGTAGGTTTGCATTCATTTGAAAATGGAAGAGGAGCAACATGGTGGAAATGGAGTGTATATAATCAGGTCGTAAGAAAACTAAGCAGATTAGGTGGGTCGATATCGTAACTAATGAGGAGGTACTGAACAGAATCGGGGAGAGAAGGAATTTCTAGCATACATTGACTAAAAGAAGGGATCGATTGGTAGGACACATTGTTAGACGTATAGGAATCGTAAATATAGCAATGGAGGGAAGTGTGTAGGTTAAAAATCACTGAGGGAGACCAAGAGATGAATACAGTAAGCAGACTCAAATAGATGTAGGTTGCAGGTCATGTGAGGAGACGAAGAGGCTTGCTCAGTATAGAGTAGGGTGGAGAGCTGCATCAAACCAGTCTCCGAACTGAAGACCACAATTAGAAGAGTCTCAATGTAGCAAAATTGAACTAAAATATCACTATTGTTGTTCATTGGATTCCACTCGGTGGCGCCGCTGACTTGCATAGCAGCGCGTCGTCGAATTTGAACAATCGGATCGTAACTCCAACTCAAATCAAATGTCTGTAAATCTATCGGACCAAACTGCGTGGTCATCAGTAGCTTACAAACTACTTAAACCTAGGTAAACTAACGTACGGACAAACAACCACACCCATGCCCCAGGGAGAACTCGAACCTCCACGGCGAGCAACCGGGCGCTCCGCAGCGAGGTGCTTTAGACCGCTCGGCTACTCCACCGCGTCGTAACTCCAATTCCACCGGTAGCAGCAATGATAGCGGCAGCATCAAATCTGGACGCGGCGGCATTAAAACCGCTCACAGTGACAGCAACATACGTTCTCAGTGGCGGCATCACGTTGGCGACCCATTTCACATTAATTTGTGCTTGGCCAATTAGAGCTACGTTGCGCTTAATTACATCTGTACTACTTCAAATTTCCGTTGTCGACCTGTTAAAAAAATAAATGAAAACAATAAAAAATAATAAAATTAAAAAATATTTTCAGGGAGTGGGGGGGGGGGGGCTTCAGCTTCATTACGGCCCTCCATCGTCGTGGCTGTGGTACTGTAATTTCACTTACACATTTCGAGAATGAGTAATGAAAAAGAGGGGGATCATGTGATAGTACGCAAATCATCCTTCACAAGATACCGTACTATAAAAACAATATTTAAAGGAAGATACACAATTTATTGGTACTGTAGTTACCAAAGCCTGTCACCCAGGTGTGTAGGAGGAACAGCGAAAATTAAATCTCTTAGAAGAAGGTGTAACAAAGAACAAGCCACAGTTGAGATACTTTCCGAACAAGAAATACTTGTTGGCATAGAAAAAACGTAACAGACAAGTTCATAGTAATTAAAACTGTGGAGAAAATCTTGTTGATATCGTAGAGGTTGATTTCCTTCACAACATACCGTACTATAAAAACAATATTTAAAGGAAGATACACAATTTATTGGTACTGTAGTTGCCAAAGCCTGTCACCCAGGTGTGTAGGAGGAACAGCGAAAATTAAATCTCTTAGAAGAAGGTGTAACAAAGAACAAGCCACAGGTGAGGCACTTTCCGAACAAGAAATAAGGTACCTTTTGTTTTTTTAATTTTACGAGAGGCGAAGCGTAGACACGGGGCGAAAATTACAGCGGCTGGCTGGGAAGGGGCCTTTCTGCATTTTAATAACCACACGCGGGAACAAAGGGCTGTGTGGCGTAAAGGGCCGATGGCTGCGGAACACGTGCTCGACACACGACCCCTGAACAGGACGCGTGGCGCGGCGCCAGCATTCCTCTATATTTGCGCGTTATGTGGTGCACGCGCTGTATGGTGAAAAGCGACGTTCCCAAGCGGCGTCTGTCTGCTCTGGTTGCCGCGCTGGAGTAGCCGAGCGGTCTAAAGCGTCTCGCTGCGGAGCGCGAGGTTGCTCGCCGTGGAGGTTCGAGTCCTCCCTGGGGCATGGGTGTGTGTGTTTGTCCGTAGGTTAGTTTACCTAGGTTTAAGTGGTTTGTGAGCTACGGACTGATGACCACGCAGTTTGGTCCGATAGATTTACAAATATTTGATTTTTTTTTCTGCTCTGGTTACGGGCCGCTGTGTGCTCTCACTCACCACTGAGGGTGTCGCGTCCCTCCTACAGACATACAGTGTGTTTCACTAAGTGTGTTTGCCTCTGTAACTTACAAAATAATAGGTGACGGGAAATTTTAATGTGGTAGGTCAACACAAGAAATGTTACACTCTCTGCGGAGCTATGAACATAGTTTATTGTATCATTTTCCACAGAGTTACAGTACAAAGATATATTTTTTTTTCAATGGAACAATAATTTTTTCTATCGTGCATTGGAATCGTTGAAACCAGCCACGTCCAAATCAATTTAATCTACATTCCTATCACTGTTAGTTCTGTGTCCCAGCCTCGTCGCCGCTTTTGTGTCTCGTATCCGTCGTAGGTGTCGGTGGCCGAGTGGAATGAGACCGACACAAGAATAAAGATATCACGCTGGTGCAGGTACGGAGGGTAGCAGCCAGAAACTAGAAACACTAGAGTAAATTAGAACGAGATATATATTGCACATAATTTATACAATACTTAACTTTTACATTGCTCAGTACTGCAGATACATAGTTGAGCTAGAGGCCTGCCTAGTACTGCTTCCTAGTGCCTATACGATAGCCAAGTCTTCACTGGTGCCTATCTGATTACGAAGGTCCTAACTGGTTGCTATCTCAGTCCCAAGTGAACGATGTCGTTCAGTGGTGGCCACGAGCGGAGTTGTAGCAGAGGGCGCTCGTGGCTGACGTCGTAAGAACGCCGCGCCGTGCGTGCATGGCGGCGCGCGGCGAAAGTAGGTGGCGCGCACTTTGGACTTGTGCGACACCACAGTTAGTTTGGGAGCTACAACCCTACAAAGTTTCAGGGGCAGATACCACAAGCTGTACATAATACATGGCTGTGTGGTGGGTGATGGATGTTATGGCGATGGGAAGTTGGTTTACTTGAGATGTTCAAATGTGTGTCCATGTTCCTCAATGCATAAAGCAATGTGCCGTCGAAAGGATCTGCAGACGAGATGTAACATCGCCGGTGTGACGGAGCGACATGCGTCCTCGATGCGCCGTATTAGATC
Organism: Locusta migratoria; assembly: GCA_026315105.1. Taxonomy (NCBI): domain Eukaryota; kingdom Metazoa; phylum Arthropoda; class Insecta; order Orthoptera; family Acrididae; genus Locusta; species Locusta migratoria. The sequence goes on from CM048746.1 coordinate 165,969,049, forward strand.
ATCTGAGGATGTGGGCTCAGTGACATAAACACGATCCTTTAGATATCCCCACAAAAAGAAATCTACTGGTGTTAAATCGGGCGACCTTGCGGGCCATGAATGAGGACTCACCTGTCAGTGCACCTGGGAAGTAGTGTTGACCGATGATTTCATCCCCAAGGATTCCACACCACACGTTAATAGACCACCTACGTTAACGGTCGACAGGTCGTACCCACCGAGGATTGTCTGCGGCCCAGTAGTGCATGTTATGGCGATTCACTGCACCATAATTTGTGAACGTGGACTCATCAAAGAACATAACATTTTGTAAAGACTCCAGCGTGAAATTACGCATGGGCCACTCACAGAATGTTACTCTTGCACGGAAATCGTTCCCATGCAGCTCCTGGGTCAGTGACAGTCGGTACGGGTGAAACATGTGGCCGTGTACTATACGCCACACAGATGTGAGACTGACACCAGCGACTGCAACAACGGCTCGTAAGCTGATATGAGGATCGTGGTGTAGTGCAGCTAAAACAAACACCTCCGTCTCCTCACTTCTTGCAGGTCTTCGTCTGTTACTGCGGCGCATTACCAAGCTGCATGTTTACCGAAGTCGTTGTTCGGCGCGTAAGAACGTAATGGCTGCCGGGGCTCTTCGCCTAGTATATCTCACGGCATATGCCGTGGCTGCTTCAGTGGCATAGTGTCGGCATTCGCCGAGCATCAGCAACATGTCAACGTACTCGTTGTTCGTGTATGCCATCGTCATCCGATGTCAGTAACTGTGGTATATTGAGCCCCGGTTGTTTGCGTGGCTCCAACTGTCGGGTATACGGCAGTGTGCGGCGACAGTCGGTAGTCTAACAGCGTATCGAGGAAGCTTCTCGCTCCGTGACACCGGCGACGTTACAACTCGGCCGCACCACATTTAGAAGGCCATTGCATTGTGCACAGCGTTTGTTGTATCTGCCCCTGAAAGTTTGAAGGGTTGTAGCTGCCAAACTAACAGTGATAGGAATGTAGTATAAATTGATTTTGACGCAGCTGGTTTCAAAAAAATCCAATGCTCGATAGAAAAATCTTTTGTCCCATTTAAAAAATTATATCTTTGTGCTGCAACTCTTTGGAAAATGATACAATAAACTTTGTTCATAGCTCCGCAGAAAGTGTAATATTTCTTGTGTTGACCTACCGCATTAAAATTTCCCGTCACCTATTATTTTATAAGTTACAGAGGCAAACACACTTAGTGAAACACCCTGTATATTACAATACTGTCAAACTTCCCTCTCTGACTGAAGTCTGATACCGCCAACATGCCCCACCTCACGTCAAAAAGTTTCCATACCGTAATATTATGATCTTCTGATACGATATGATGTTGTAAGCTTTAGCCCACTAGTTGGTTTGCATTTGAGCTAAAAAATCCGCAATAGTTGAATTTAACAGATATTCCTACATTGTCGAATCATGTTTTGAGAAGAACGTTTTACGTACGCTTAAATTTTATTTACTGTCCTCGTCAGTCGTCAGTCGTATGACGTTGTCATTAGCCAAATGATCAAATGTTTGTACAGGTTATGGGACTTAACTACGGGGTCATCAGCCCCTAAATTTACAAACTACTTATGAACTAGCTAACACTAAGGACGGCACAAATATCCATGCCCGAGGGGGGGGATTCGAACCCCCGACCGTAGTGGCCGTGCAGATCGTGACTGGAGCGCCGCAGAATGCTCGGCCACTGCGGCCGGTAGGCATTAGCCATTCGCTTGACGATGCAAATTGTTTTCTCATGACAACTACGTTTTACGAGGGAAATTACCGTTACTAAGTGAACATTTTTGAAAAAGAGAAATTTGCTAACATCGAATATTAATGTAAGTGTAAGGAAGTCTTTTCTGATGGCATTTGTGTGGAGTGTTGCCTTGTATGGGAGTGAAACATGGACGATAAGCAGTGCGGACAGGAAGAGCATAGAGGCTTTTGAAATGTGGTGCTACAGAAGAATGCTGAAGATTATGTGGATAGATCGCATACCTAATGAAGAGGTACTGAACAGAATTGGTGAGAAAAGGAATTTTTGGCATACCCTGACTAAAAGAAGGGATCGCTTGGTAGGACACATTCTTAGGCATCGAGGAATCGTAAATTTAGCAAGAGACGCGTATAGTAAGCAGATTCAAGTGGATGTGGGTTGCCGTTCTTATGAGGAGATGAAAAGGCTTCCTCAGGATAGAGTAGGGTGGACTGAAGACCATAACAACAACAAGTGAACGAGGGTACAAACAAAAATCTGTCAGCCGTACAGCACGGACAGCATTATTTGTTTACTTCATCATCTCTACGAAACACTAATTGACTCACACTGTATGGATTACTAAGAATATGAACATCTTTGTTAGGGATTTCTACCGTTTTGTTGATGTTGCCAACATAATCATACGAGGCCACCGAGTAAAATTTTACCGCTACATACATTTAAGTCAGATTGTAATTATGGGAAAAACACTGAGAAGAATAAAGATACCTGTTATTCACGACAAATGGCTGAAACATTTAACGTTGGTTTCCGCAATTCCAGTATTAAACTGTGACTTTCTACATGAAAGATCGCCAGTCATAACCTCACTTTGAAAATCGGGTATTAGGATAACGAATTGACGTGATGGATAGTGTGAATACAACGTGACGTGACGTTCACGTGACGGACAGTGTGAATTGGCCTGATATGTTCGGTTTGACGTACGAAAAATTACAGCTACATGCAACCCATGAATCAACCAATATGTCAAATCTCTAAAGACAGCGTAGTTACGTGGGTTCATCCGTATTTTTACGAATGTTTTCTATAAATACACATAGGACTGCTCACACGTTTGTAGTGTAGAAATATGGCGGTGAGACTTCAGTTACACCAATGATACTACATATGGCATTGCCAGCCTAGTAATATATATCTATGGTCCCTCCTACATCCTCTGTCACAACCACAGACATACGTTACTAGACTGGCAAACTTCAGCTAATAGGCTAGTTCCGCAATAATTGAATTTAACACGTAGGCGTACATTCTCCGACGTTCAAAAATGTTTGTAAATCTTATGGGACTTAACGTCTGTGATTATGCCCCTCCCGCGTCGGAGGTTCGAATCCTCCCTCGGGCATGGATATTTCTGTTGTCTTTAGTATAAGTTAGTTCATAAGTAGTTTCTAAGTTTATAGACTGATGACCCCGCAGTTAAGTCCCATAAGCTTTACAAACATTTGAACACTTGTTATCAGTCCCTAGCGTACATTGTCGAATCGTGGTATGAGAAGGACGTGTTACATACGATGAAATTGTACTTAGAGTACTGGAGACCTCGCGTGATATGTTGTCAATAATATGACGTTGGCATTAGCCAATTGTGTGACAACGAAAGTGTTTAGTAATAATAACACTTACGTGTGGCTCATTGGCCTGGTGCAAGTCTTTCAATTGGACGCCACTTCGGCGACTTGCGTGTTTCTAGCCTATCCCAGTTATCCAACCGGGGAAAGGAAAGGGGCCCTACAGCTTAACGTGAAATCCGAACCACGTGTCGTTTCTGGTGACTCCTCCCATTGTTGAGAGGTGAAGGCTGGGTTAAAACGCAAGCGGAAAAAAAAATTCGAGGTTTGTCCGCGTTCCTTTGGTTTCTTTTTATTTATTTACTTATTTTTGTTCTTCAGGTAGATTTGCGGTCTTTTTCATTGTTCGTACTTTGTCGCTCGTTGATGATTTGGCTCAGCTTTTTTATTACAGAGAACGGTCGTCCCTCTGGCCGGGCGCGCTGAGCCACGACGCCCGGAGATAATTAAGGTTCTTAAGGATTCGAAGCACCGACCCTATGGTTGACATTTCCAGTCAAGCCCGACCATGTTGTGTAATGAAGTCTTTGTTTACGAGGGTAATTACTTTTACTGAGTGAACCGTAGAGCAGGATCAGCATTATTTATTTACCTCATCGCCTGTGCAAAACACTAATCAAGTCACTCTGTGTGAATTTGTAAGAACAAAATGTTCAAATGTTTGTATAGCTTATAGGACTTAACTACGGGGTCATCAGTCCCTAAACTTACAAACTACTTATGAACTAACAATACTAAGGACGGCACAAATATCCATGCGCGAGGGGGGATTCGAACCCCCGACCGTAGTGGCGGTGCACACCGTGGCTGGAGCGCCTCAGTCCCCTCGGACACCGCGGCCGGCTTGTAAGAACATTAACATCTCGGTCATGGCTTTCTACACAAAGAAGGGCAGCACGTTTTGTATTGTCACGATACAGGGGAGTCAGCGTTACGGAAATGATACAGGATCTGGGATAGGAATCATTACTACAACGGCGCTTATCGCTGCGGCGTGGGCTGCTTAGGAAAGTCCAATCGCCAAGATTCTCCTCCGAATGCGAATACATATTGTTGACTCCCACTTACATAGGTAGAAAAGATCATCAGCATGAAATACGAGAAATCAGAGCTCAAACAGAGAGATTCAGGTGATATTACTTCCCGCGCTCTGTTCGAGAATGGAATGGAAGATAAATAATATCAAGGTTGTTCGTTGAACCCTCTGCCAGGCAGTTAAATGTCATTAGCGGAATATCCCGTGTAGATTTAGAAAAAATCAGGGCTGCCAATACATGTAATGACTGCTGTGTGTAGAGTTGGGACATACTGAGCGCAGGTGACGGGGGCTGCCGTGGTGTCAGCACTGTGCAGGTGACGCGGTCACACAGGACGGGGGACCTCACAGAGGTGTGCTGTTACGCGGGCCCTGCGCGCGGCCTGTTAACACACCACCGGCAGATGCCCGCCTGTGACGCAAATGCACTGCGCCCCGCCTCTTCTTTTACGGCGGCCGCAGCCTAGCCGTAGCTGGAGTGCCGCCGACCTTCCAACGTCGAGGTGGAAAAGTGTTTTCCTTACACTCCACAGTTCATCTGCAATGGCAGATTTGCTAGGTTGATGTAAAAGTGAGTGTGACGCTTGTGTTCAATACGCGGTACTGCGACCAACACTTTAAATGCCACAACTGCATGGGATACGATGGACACCCGCCTAATGCAAACCGAGATCTGCCTTTATGGACCCTAACACTACCTTAATTTTACACTCCTAGCCATTACAATTGCTACACCACGAAGATAACGTGCTACAGACGCGAAATTTAACCGACAGGAAGACGATGTTGTGATATGCAAATGATTAGCTTATCAGAGCATTCACACAAGGTTGGCGCCGGCGGCGACACCTACAACGTTCTGACATGAGGAAAGTTTCCAACCGATTTCTCATACACAAACGGCAGCTGACTGGCGTTTCCTGGTGAAAACTTGTTGTGATGCCTCGTGTAAGGAGGAGAAATGCGTACCATCACGTTTCCGACTTTGATAAATGTCGGATTGTACCCTATCGCGATTGCGGTTAATCGTATCGCGACATTGCTGCTCGCGTTGGTCGCGATCCAATGACTGTTAGCAGAATACGGAATCGATGGGTTCAGGAGGGCAATAAGGAACGCCGTGCTGGATCCCACCGGTCTCGTATCACTAGCAGTCGAGATGACAGGCATCTTATCCGCATGGCTGTAACGGATCGTGCAGCCACGACTCGATCCCTGAGTCAACAGATGAGGACGTTTGCAAGACAACAACCATCTGCACGAACAGTTCGAGGACGTTTGCAGCAGCGTGGACTATCAGCTCGGAGACCATGGCTGTGGTTACCCTCGACGCTGCATCACAGACAGCAGCGTCTACGATGGTGTACGCAACAACGAACCTGGGTGCTTGAATTGCAGAATGTCATGATTTCTGATGAATCCAGGTTCCGTTTACAGCATCATGATGGTCGCATCCGTGTTTGGCGACATCGCGGTGAACGCACATTGGAAGCGTGTATTCGTCATCGCCATACTGGTGTATCACCCGGCGAGATGGTATGGGGTGCCATTGATTACACGTCTCGGTCACCTCTTGTTCGCATCAACAGCACTTTGAACAGCGGCCGCTATATTTCAGATGTGTTACGACACGTGGCTCTACCCTTCATTCGATCCCTGCGAAACCCTACATTACAGCAGGAAAAAGCACGATCGAATGTTGCAGGTCCGATAGGGGCCTTTCTGGATACGGAAAATGTTCGACTGATGCCCTGGCCAGCACATTCTCCTAATTTCTCACCAACTGAAAACGTATGGTCAATGGTGGCCGAGCAACTGGCTCGTCACAATACGCCAGTCACTACTCTTGACGAAATGTGGTATCGTGTTGAAGTTGCATGGGCATCTGTACCTGCAGACGTCATCCAAGCTCTGTTTGACTCAATGTCCAGACGTATCAAGGCCGTTATTAAGGCCAGAGGTTGTGGTTCTGGATACTGGTTTCTCAGGATCTATGCACCCAAATTGCGTGAAAATTTAATCACATGTCAGTTCTAGTATAATATATTTGTCCAATGAATCATCTGCATTTCTTTTTGGTGTGGCAATTTTAATGGCCAGTAATGTAGATGGTCTAAAAGTTGATTTAATATCACATTTTCGCAAAATTCGGCCAATACTGTTACAGACGTTTCCAGAGTAAGGCAAAAAGACCATTAACTTGGATGTTAGCTCACTTCTATCATCCCTCACCCGTTACCCAATTAGCTGATCAAAAGCTATTTTAATCCCTCTCCCCCTGTAAACATTTGAGTCTGACTTGAGGAGACATGTAGGATGCCTCCCAAACGTATGTGCCATGGATACTCTTTGGAGTAATGTCACAAGTGCTTGACTGGAGTTCAAATCGCTCTGTATAATGAATGGATTTCAGTTACTTATTTAAAACCGTATGTGTGATATTTTCTCTATCTAATATATAAAGCAGTGTGTTTTTATGTTTGTGTGTTTGTATATTTGTGTGTACGTATGCTTAAATTCATGAGGACGGTCGCCGTAAATGTAAAAATCCCGTACCATAAATAGTTCACGAGATGCGACGTCATAAACAATGAGATGCGCCAAAAACTGATGCCTTTTAGCGACAGTGCTGCTCATTTTCTCCTGAACCATTGTACCGATTTCAACCAAATTTGGTATACACATTCCTAACCGTGAGGTAACAATTGCTGCAGAGTTAAAAATCACGTATGATACATGGTACAGAAGATATGACGTCATGAACAATAGGATAAGCAAAAAACTGCCACATAATCCGGCGATGCTTTAGAAATACGCTATATTAGAATGAGAGTACTTAGCGACTTGCAACAAACTTTAATATAATTTTATACCTTTATTAAACTTTTTCTCGCTGACAACCATAGCAAAATGATGAAAGGAAAAATGTTTCTCGCTTACTACCTTTCCGCTGTTTATGGTGTAAAACTAAGGGATTCGGTATGACGTTACACTAAAAATTGTACCCCAAGGAAATTTTACTGACAGTATACAAACATACAGCTGACTGTACCTTCTAAATTGTATCACGGTACGACACGTAGTTCATGGGATATGAGCACATAAACGGTAACGTTCCGCTGTTCATGGACTAAAACTACGGCATTCGGTATGACGTTACAATTTATAATTTCTACAATACAAACTGTAGCCGCAGGAAATTTTACAGACAGCATACACACATATAGCTGAATGTACCTTCGAAATTGCATCACAGTACGACACGTAGTTCATGAGATATGAGCACATAAACAGTAAGACTCATGGAAAACCGCCCCATCACGCACCAAGTTTTAATCTATTACTTCTTTACTACTAAGTGTACTCCCAAGAGATTTTACAGGCATACAGCCCTTATACAAATGAATATTTCCCTGAAAAATTGCAGAAATAAAATAATTCTCCGTGCAACGCCGGGTTTTCAGCTGGTTATATATTAGTTGATCTGAATTCATCCCGGAGTTGGTTGTTGGTTGGTTTGATTAAGGTGTTGTGTTATTCGTGAATGTCTTTGCACGTTGCACACTGAATCCTTACTCCTGTGTTTACATTTTAAAGTTTCTCGCTTCTCCTTCTCACAAAATTTCCGTCTGCTGTGTGTTTGAACTTGTCTAGCTATACGCCTTTGTACAACATTATGTTAATCTGACTGCCTATTTTTAACAGTATTCTATGTGAACGTAAAGGTATTGCAAAACCTATCTGACTGCGTAATTTTTATTATAATGAGACACAAACTGCTAATTGTTTCTGTATGAAAATGTCGTAACAAAGTTAAGTGTCTGAAAATTACTGATAATAAAAATCACTTTGTTAATAATTCTGGCCCTACAAACTTGTTTATGACTGAACTAACAATCTTTAACGGAATGTAACGAACACAATATTTATCAATGCAATCTCACTCAGTGCAAACACTTGTTAACCTGAACACTGTATGAAATGTCCTACCCTGAAATCTGTAAATCTTACTGAACTTTAAGCTTGACAAAAACTGATTCTTTCTCGCCTTCATTTACTGTATAAATCTGCGCAACACCAAACTGCTTCCTGCTATACTAACTACTGGAAAACTAACTACAGCACACATAAAGACTATCTTTCATGAAAGATACACCTCAATACATAAGTAACTAACTTCAGCACACGTATACGTGCAAGGGATCTGTATTACACAATAGGATGCACAAGGAAAATAGGGAACTGTGCACAAGGTTATCTGTCAAGTCATGTCACATAGCGATCCTGCCAAGATGAGAATTTAGAGATTCTATGACGTAATAATCAGTGCAAAGAATAGTGATTGTTAGGTAGCCACAGGAGACTGAAATTTTGTAAGAGAGAAGGAGAGCCGGCCGCGGTGGCCGAGGGACTAAGGCGCTTCAGTCACGGTCTGCACGGTCACTACGGTCGGGGGTTCGAATCCCCCCTTGGGCATGGATATTTGTGCCGTCCTTAGGATAAGCTAGTTGATAAGTAGTTTGTAAGTTTAGGGACTGATAACCCCGTAGTTAAGTCCCATAAGCTTAACGAACATTTGAACATTTAGAAAAGGAGAAGCGAGAAACTTTCACATTTCGCAGTGAGCAGTTCCACCTGTATCGGGCAGCGAAATCTAATTTTTTTTATAAGGTCTTGTACCTTGTAGTAAATTATTAGATTTAGTTCTTTTGAAGAGCTGATAGTTTGTACTGTGTTTAGTAATATATGTAAATTACTTTTGCTGTTCTTGATAGTCGCAGCGTGAGTTTCACTTGCAACAGTAAGGTATCACGCATATAATATATCCCATCAAAAACATAAACGCATGTCACCCAACGAATTTCCTCCACCATAAAAAGTCGTGAGATCTCATGGGAAACCAAGTCGGTTATTTTAGTTAGTGGTTATGGAATCACCTTTTCAACGTCTTATCATAATCATTTATCTAATTAGTTACCTAACAACATCTGTAGTGACTATATCAAAATTGTACATCTTTCAAAAATGATCAAATGTTTGTAAAGCTTTTGGGACTTAACTGCGGAGTCATCAGTCTCTAAACTTACAAACTACTTACGAACTAACTTATACTAAAGACAACACAAACATCCATGCCTCACGAAGGATTCGAACCTTAGACGCGGGAGGCCGCGCGATCCGCAACGTGACGCTCCAGAACACTGATATTCTCGAATGTTTTCTTTTCGATGCACATCGTACATAGATTTCTTTGAATTGATGTTAACATTAATGTTACCATCGATGTTTTTCTAAATTTGATCATCCCTAGGACAATAGTTGGTAGAACTTCAGTTATTGACGTTCACTTTTTATTAGAGTTGGAGAATTTAAATCGTGATCCAAGCTACAGATCTGAACACATCTACTTCGTTTTAGCACTCTTAACGGCTATGTACACTCATGATAATGTATTGTGCACATCTACAGCAAACAATCTTTCGAATTATATATGTTTCATTGGTCTTCTGATAAAATTATTGTAGACAATCAGTACTTCAATTTGCAAGTTCGCATATTTATATGATGAAATTACGTGACAATTTTACCTTAATGTTGGTAACATGAGTAGAACCAACACCTCCTAAGGAAGACAGTACGCGCGGCTTATGTATCTTTATTTCTATAATAAATATAGTGGCTTGGCAATCTCACCATAATATAATGACACAAGAATAAATATAATAATCTGGTAATTGCACATCGTCATAGTGACATAACGACAATTTATATTCCATTAGGTAAGAAAACGTAATCACAAAAGATTAAAGTACACTCATATGTGCATTAAATTTTTTAAGTATTAGCGTATGTTGTCATGGGAAAGCAAGTCAGTTATTTTAGTTAATGTTCATAGAAACACTTAATTGTTGTCTAGCACTTATCTGTTATCTACCATTATTTATAGCGGCTGTGTAAGTATTATACACTTTTATTTCTATAATACATATAATAACTACGCAATCGCATCATAATATAATGACATCAGAATACATATAATGATCAGGCAAGCCGCGGAGGATCGGCCGAGCAGCCGAGCGCATGGAAATAAAGTTGTGAGGCGGCATCGTGAATCGTGTCGGGATAGCTCAGTAGGTAGAGCGCTTGCTCGCGAAAGGCAAAGGTCCCAGTTTCGAGTCCCGGTTCCGGCACACAAATTTAATCTGCCAGGAAGTTTCATATCAGCGCACACTACCTGCAGAGTGAAAGTTTCATTCTAGAAACATCCATTAGGCTGTGGCTAAGCCATGTCTCCACCATATCCTTTCTTCCAGGAGTGCTAGTCTTGCAAGGTTCGCAGGAGAGTTTCTGTGAAGTTGAGAAAGTAGGAGGCGAGATACTGGCGGAAGTAAAGTTGTGAGGCGGCATCGTGAGTCGTGCCGGAATAACTCAGTCGGTCGAGCGCTTGCCAGCGAAAGGCAAAGTTCACAGGTTCCTGCACACAATTTTAATGTGCCAGGAAATTTCAACGAAGTTATTCGTTACGGCGAGATCTATTTGCGAATTTTCAATCACCGACTTATACTTCTGAATGTGAAAATATTTTACTAAGACCCACCTACATAGGGGAAACATGACCATCCCGATAAAATAAGAGAAATCAGATCGAAAACGGATTTATTTGTTCTTTCTATCAGAGAATGGAACGGTAGAGAAAGGTTATGAAAGTGGTCAATGAACCCTCTACCTGGCACTTAAATGTGAGTTGCAAAGTATCTATGTAGATGTGGATTAGGTTACGTCCAAAAAAGCAGAACAGTAAGTTTTAACAACACATTGTGTGTACAAAAAACCGCACACGGACAGATATCTACATGCAACTAGTTGGAACCACGCACAGGTATCGTGATAACGTTGGTTAGAAGAGCTTACGCCATCTCGAATGCAGATACCGTGACACAGGAACTAGAACATCTGAAGCTTGTGTTTAAGGAGAATGGTTACACAGAGAGACAGATCCGTCGTGCCACGGATACTGGGCCATCACCAGAACCAGAAAAGGACTGCTTTCCTTCCATACGAAGGAAGTGCGTCTTCGATAATACGGAGGATCTTAAAATAGTTTAACATCAAAAGTGTGTTTCGTCTACCTGCCAAGAGCTCTTCTTGGCTCAGTTGAAGACGATTTGGGGGGTGAGAAATACCGGTGTTTATAAAATTCCTTGCCAACATGGGAAAGCATATTTCGAGCAGACAATTCGCACCGTTAATGAGCGATGCTCCGAGTACCACATTCACGTTTCTTCCAACCTGATGAGTCTTCGGTTGCTGACCATTGCCTAAATGAAGGACACAGAATAAAGCATGATGGAACACGTGCAATTGCGCGTGCATCTCGCTACCTGGAATGCGTTTTAAAGGGATCGATTGAGATTAGGTTGGCGGACGATTTTGATAAATCGAGACAAGGGTTTCCCTTTACGCAACATACGGAATCCGGTTTTGCGCACTGTTAAGAAACGAGAACGCTCTTTTATCCAGCTGTGGCAACTAGCGCATGTACTGCGATATATCGTTCGTACCATTTTTCTCCACTGAGGCGCTGCACCGACTGCTTACGGTAGGGGAAGCAGTCACGACTCGCCGGCGCACGTGCTGTTAGTACTTCGTGGCGTATATAAGGCCGCTCGATTAAGTGCAAAGCTACCTGCAGGACAGGACGTTTCACGTTGGGGCAGACAGTGGAATTTCCTCTAAGCGCCGAGTAATGGCGGTGTACCACAAGGCTCGGTCATCGGCCGGACCCTCAACTCGCTATACACAACAGATCTCCCACGTAGAGAGCCTGTATGCGGACGATACGGCCGTCTACGACAACAGAGCGAACGCTCGCGAGTTTTATCGTAGAGTACAGACGGCAACGGCGGCCTTGGAACAATGGGCCAAGAAATGGCGCCTGGCCTACAACGCGGACAAAAGCCAAGCAATAATAATCACGCTCCGACGCATTCCACAAGATATGCCGCAGCTGACAGTACGCGGACAACCCGTCCAACGGAGCAACAACGCAAAATATCTTGGCGTCGCGCTCGATCAAAGACTAACCTGGCGTCAACACATAATGTGCGAAAGAAAACACTGGGTCGCCCGAAGATGCTTTACCCCGTCATCAATCGCACTTCATCGCTGCCAGAGCACCTTGGACTCACACTGTACAAGGCAACCATACGTCCGCTGTTCGATTATGCAGCGGTAGTATGGGGGTACGCAGCCGAAACCCACATCCGACATCTCCAGACCGTCGAAAACCGTGCCCTGAGGATGGCGCTGCATCTACTCAGCGACTTCCCGACAGAGGAGCGACACGCCCTAGCCGACGTACCATACCTCAGGCAGCGGTTCCAGGACACCGCAACAAAGTTCTACTAGAAGGCCAGCAACTCACGCAACCCGCTACTGCGTGATCTCAGCCGCAAACCGCACTGGCGCGCAACTCTGCGCTGGCCAGATCTGTTGAGGCAGCAACAATAATGCGCCCCAACACGTACGATACCTGATGTCGCCTGCAACGACAAGATTTGACAACCGAAAGAGACCTAATATGTTCAACGCGACTCTAGAAGGTAGAACGTACATCTACGTCGAAGACTTCTCAAATATGTTGGCGCAATAAATTGCGACGCATAAGGATGCAAAGCAGCAACGCACCACTGAGGCTGGACAATACTGCCAAGTATGTCGGTGTGTTCCTAGACAAATACACGAACTGGAACATGCATCTCAACTACCTTTTAGACAAAACACGAAAACGACAACGACTAGTAGGACAAGTGCAAAGACGTATCCACGATTGTAGCGCCGAAACTGCATTAAGCACCTATAAAACTTTCATAAGACCTGACTTAGAATACGCCAGCAGCCCCCAGGGAGGTATTTCTAACAATGTGGTGCAGATACTATACCAGATTGAACGATGGTTACTTCGTAACTTCGCAAGAGTCCCACCACTCACACCTAGCAACGAACTCTGTGACACAATACATGTGGAACCACTGCAAACCAGACTGACCAAACTTCACGCGATCTACGGAAAACACATCCTGACGAAACTATTGGACTTAGAATTCTTACTGACCACCAGACCACGCATTACTACAATCCCTAAATTCAAATACATCAGTCCGGCGCGTACAGTAGCCCAGAACACCACCAGAACGTTACCAGGACGTGAACAAACTATGACACCCCTGACCAACAACACAATCACACCTGGACATCAGGCAATAAACCTCAAAACACACAGGAAGCACTAACGCACGCACGCACACACACACACACACACACACACACACACACACACACACACTGCGCCCTATGCACACTTCAGAAACAACAACAACACGTCACTGCAGACTTATCCCCTCATAGGGCAATAAGGGTTGAATGATTTCATTCCATTCCATGATGGTGGTGGTGGCGGCTGGTGCAGCAACAGTGTTGAATATTAAAAAATGCTCTGTCTCTGCAGCAGAGACTGAGCATTTTTTAATAAGGTTAAATGATTATTAATAAAAATTGAGATTTATATGGTACTGGGGCACTATATCGTGGCAGCCGGCCGGGAGCGTAAGCAAATGACAAACAAACATTTCCCCTTTTTACAAGAAGACAAATCATTTTAAAGAACAAAAGACTTTTCCCCCGAAGCAAATGACTCTTGCAGAGGCACTATAGTATGTGATTAGACATCGTTTGTTTACACTGACGACCGACTGCCACTGTAGAGTGGCCTAGTAATACTAGTTTTTATTTATACTCCAAGCCCTATTTAAACTCGCGTATCAAAAATATTTTTCTTAAATATTTTTATTGCTGATTTCAATAATATAACAACATAAATATATAAATTTGGAGACTGAAGGCGCTTTTTCGTTGCTGCACAATACTGTTATGAGTTAACAGTTAATGTTAGCTGCCGTTAAATTAATGAGAAATCTGAATCATTGAATTAAAATTTGTGATGCGACCGGGAATCGAACACGGAACTACAGGTTTATGAGGCATACATCTTAGCGCCAAACCACCGCATAACTAACGATTAAGGCGCCTCGGAATAGTCTAAGCACGATTTCGTTCATGTCACAAGCTATTCTGAGGCGCGGTAATCGCTAGTAGTGCGGTGGTCTAGCGGTCGCCGTGGCTTAGCGCGCCCGGTCAGGGGGCTCAACGCCCTCTGTCATAAAAAAAAATAATAAAAAAATAAAATAAAATAATAAATAAATAAAAAAAAGCTGAGCCAAGAATACTTCGAACATCAACGAACAAATACGATCAGCGTCCGCATTGAAAAAAACTCCCCATAAAAAAAAGCGGTAAGGCGACCGCATAGTAAGCACAGCGGTTCGGGTTCGATTCCCGGTCCCATCACAAATTCATCATTTAATTCAATGCTTCAAATTTATCATTAATGTCTTCGACATATTCATGACGAAAATCCGTCTCAGGGATTGTATATTTATATTTACATTGATGTTCCGTTAAATTGTCCACAGAGCAACGCTTTAACGTTTAGCGAAGTAAACTTTTGTAGTAACGGATTAATGATTAACGAAGTTAACTTTTCGATTAACGGTACCCAGCTCTGTTACTATATCGTCAATAAGTTGTAGTTTTTATTACTTCTCCTGAATTTTAATCCCTTCTCCAAATTTCTCCTTGCTTTTGATTGCCATTATTTGCACTTTGCACTTCTCCCATCTATGTTTCTTGGCAGTTCTTGAACCAATGTTCGACCTGATAGCCACATAATGACAAAATAATGTTCAAATGTTTGTTAAGCTTATGGGACTTAACTACGGGGTCATCAGTCCCTAAACTTACAAACTACTTATGAACTACTTACGAACTAGGACGGCACAAATATCCATGCCCGAGGGGGCATTCGAACCCCCGACCGTAGTGGCCGTGCTGACCGTGACTGGAGCGCCTCAGTCACCTCGGCCACCGCGGCCGGCACACATAATGACAAGCAGTTTCTAATAATAAAGTCGTAAACGTTTTGTAACGCTAACTCAAGTGCGTCCAATAGCGCGGACAGCGTTTAAAAAACCAAACGAAGCTGTAAATAGTCAAGTCCTCGCACTTCTCACAGCAGTCTCCGGTACGCGCCGGCACTTCCATTTCAATTCTACGAGTGGACGCTGGGGATTGTGGCCCGCCGTAGAGCGTCGGACGCTGAGTTTCCATTACAGGGCGTTCCTGGTCTAACAGAAGCCCGGCGTCGTGCGGACAGCTTTACTGTCGTCCACGCGCGGCGACCGATAAATACTTGATTCCGCATGCGCCGGAGCACGGCATGAAATATTTACGAGCCTGCCTGCCGACGCCCGTGAAACAGGCTGTCCGAGGACATCGCGACGACCCACAGTGACCGAGGGGTGGGCGTGAGGGCGGGAAATGGGGGCGCTTCCCGGCGACACAGCGGCGACAGCGCGGGGCTGGCCACTGCGCCGAGGGTTTCATTAAACCTGTGTAGCTCTGTCTGGCGCCTGTGCTGTGGTAACAGTGAAATATGTGTTTTCTCGCCCCGTCTCGCCCCCTCTCGCTTTCTCTGTCTCACAATATATGGGGGTTGGAACTTAAACAGTGGCAACTACGAGCTATGTCCACAAAGTATATTCCATTTGGTTATAATAAAACGAGCGTATAAAATGAACATTAACAACAGCAAAACAAAAATAATGGAATGCGGTCTTAGAAAATCAGGCGATGCTGAAGGAATTAGATTAGGTAACGAAACAATGAAGGTGGTAGATCAGTTTAGTTACCTGGGTATTAAATAACATGCGATGGTCGCAGTACAGAGGATATAAAATGCAGAATGGCAATGGGACGAAAAGCATTTTTGAAAAAGAGAAATTTGCTAACATCAAATACTAATTTAAGGGTAAGGAAGTCTTTTCTGAAGGCATCTGTGTGGAGTGTTGCCTTGTACGGGAGTGAAACATGGACAATAAGCAGTGTGGACAGGAAGAGAATAGAGACTTTTGAAATGTGGGCTACAGAAGAATGCTGAAGATTAGGTGGGTAGATCACATAACTAATGAAGAGGTACTGAACAGAATTGGTGAGAAAAGGAATTTTTGGCGTACCCTGACTAAAAGAAGGGATCGCTTGGTAGGACACATTCTTAGACAACGAGGAATCGTAAAATTAGCATTGGAGGGAAGTGTGTGGGGTAAAAATCCCAGAGGGAGGCCAAGAGACGCATATAGTAAGCAGATTCAAGTGGATGTGGGTTGCCGTTCTTATGAGGAGATAAAAAGGCTTGCTCACGATAGAGTAGGGTGGAGAGCTGCATCAAACCAGTTTCCGGACAGAAGACCATAACAACAACAACATATAATAAAACAAACGGGTTCAGTTACAGAAAAAAAATATTAATATATCTATTGTAAGGTAACCCTTAAGGTAAGCCTTGCTTTATAACGAGGAATGAGCTTCATTTTGAACATATTATTCGTTTGAACCTGTTTATAGTGAATATGTAGTAACTAACTTCTTATGTGACTTAATTAATTATCGTGATGCACAATGTATGTAGGTAACTTAACTGTGAACATTTTCTGTCATTTATTTATTACCAGTATTGTAATTGTTTATGTATA